>CM040118.1:111347946-112632818 GCA_022559845.1 Amorphophallus konjac
GTCACAAGCCTGAAGGTAGAGGGCGAGGCAGTGACCGGAGTCACTTACGCGGACTACAGAGAAGGTGCCCAGAAGTTACTGGGTTTGGACCTGGATGGTCGGAAAAATAGGTCGGTAGCTAGGGCGTCCCTGATGGATGCATTAGGGCTCACCGACACTCGTCGGCGGGACGATGAATCCTCAGAAGAGTTCATGGAAAGGATAGAAATAGGATGCCGCGCCGTGTACTGCACAGATTTCGGCGACTGGGAAAGATGCAACATAGATTTGAGGAGATTTCTCCTCTTCCTTTTGGGGAGATTGGTACTGAGCTCGAAAGGGGACGGTATCCAATGTTGCTTCCTGGAGCTGCTGTCAGACCTTGAAAGAGTAGGGTATTATGCCTGGGGAGCCGCCATGCTGGCACACTTGTTTGCAGGCCTATTCCAAGAAACGGATCGTGAGATGACTGTGAGTGGTTTCACACCATTCATCCAGGTATTTTTGGTTTTGCTTGTTTTGTATTTTTTTGTGTTTTTGCAAAGTTCTGATGGCCTGCGCCGAGCAGCTGTGGAGCTATTATTACCTCCCTATGGGGAGAGCTCGGCATTGGCGACCTGCGATGGTGCCGCTAGCCAGGCGGTGGGAACCCATCATGAGTGCGGCACCCCTAACCTACCAACTGATGGTGCTAAGGCGGGAGCTACAGGAGTTCCCTGCAGCGATGGTAAACTGGAGACCCTACTCAGACATGGTCGATGCCGACCAGCCGTGGGTTCTAGCAAGTCGTGCCCGGTTCGGACGGGAACTGTGGATGCACTGCCTGAATGAAATCGAGCCACTTCGGCTACGATTGGTTATGAGGACTTTAGGACTGGCTCAGGAATGGGTGGATACGGCTGCGCCACCTCGTGTCGGGAGAAAGACGCGGGGACCGGCGACCTGCATTGACTGGCGCGTGCGATTCCCGAACAGTATGAAGACTGGCAACGGGGTGGCACGATTGTAGAATCGACAGGCGCGGGATAGCGAGACTACTTGCGTCTATATAGGACAAAGTACGCAGAGCGGCTCCAACCCCGGGGACTTGTGGAGGTAGGTTTCCCCTTTTTCTCTTTTCTTCTTTCTCCTTTTCTTGGTTTTCTGGTGAAAATGCTGACTTGTAAGGCTGCAGGATGTCCGGGATGCCATGATAGCGAATTTACGAACTCGCTTGGCAGAGATGGAACAACAGTTGGGCGATGCCCGCGGAGCTACGAGCGCCTTGGTAGGTGTACAGTACATTCCTAATTAAAACCCCAGATTCCAGATGTTGGCTGCTAATTCACGCGGTCGTAGCATGCCCAGATTGGCGCGGCTTCCCCAGCGATGGGAGTAGGTGGTGCCTCTTCCAGCTTGTGGATTCCCACCTCAGAACTTGACTCGCTTCATGAGCAACTTGCTCACGCCACGCAGCGTGCTGCGGAGGCAGAAGGGATGCTCGTATACAGGTAAAAGTTTCAGTGTTGAGTTCTCTTGTTTACGCCTTATCGCGTATCTGAGATGGTACACTCGGCAGGAAAAGGAGACGGAAGAAGCGCTTGCCCAAGCTGCGCAGAAGGAGGCTAGGATAGCAGAACTGGAGAGGGAACTGCGGCGTCATCCTGATGACGACTCCTCTAGGGATGCCGTGGAACTGAGGATCACTCTCCAGTTGGAGAGGGAAGACCGTGAGAGAGAACGTGCAGAGAGAGAAAGAGACGCAGAGAGAGAAAGAGCCAACAGATTGACTGAAAGGGAGGAACGAAGGGCCATGGAGGCCCAACTATTCGAACTCCGAATCAGCCTTGGTCTTGCTGAACAGTGGCTGAGAGATGGTGAGGAGCGCTACCGAAGAGCACGAGAGCGTGGCTTTCGTGTTGGTAGCTTCTCTGCTGCTTCCGTGGATCAACGCCGGGATGTGGGAATAGGAAGAGGAGTACAGAGCGGTAGGAGTACCGCTTTTCGTAGTTGGGTAGCACCTTTGAGAGTGTTTTGCCCGGAGAGTAGTGGGACGAGTAATGCAGAGAGAGAGGGCGGAACTTGATGTAATTTTTTTGGTTTTTGGAATAAAATACAAGGTTCGGTTTGTTTGTTTTTCACCTTTGCTTCAGTTGCCTGAATCCCTGCACATATCACTGAAACAAACAAATCAGAATTTCTGTTCTGACTTGGCCCCTTGCTCAATAAGCAAATGGTCATGTGACTGTCCTTGATAACTGGTCAAGGGGCCAAGCCTTTATTTAACGAAGGCAAGGGAAAGATGCGGTGATGATAAATGCGACAGGCAAGCACACGAATGCAAGCGGTATTAAAAGTGAGATGCTGCACGCAAATGTAATGATGCAAAATTGATTTGTTTTCTTTTTTATATTTGATATTTTTTGTTTTATCATAAAAAGATTTTTTTTGTTTGCAAATATGTACATTTCTCTTTTCCATTTTTTTTGCTTTTATCATTTCGATTTTTTTTATTGCTAACGCCCGGCAAGCACCCAAATGGCACCTACCTTCGTGAGAACAGGGGTTTCTTACTAACCTCCCAGGTATCCTAAGTGCACATCTAGGTTGATTTGGGCCTCTAGACCCCTCGAATGATGATCCCGCCGGCTAAGACTTACCCTGATGACAATACCGTCATGCCATGCTTAGGCTCCCAGTCGCTTCCGACCACAGGGATTCACCCAAAAGGTGTTTGAGGTAAATGATTTGCCCGACCCGGGTCTGTTTCCTCACAACTCTAGATGGTATAAGATGGAACACCCTGGAACCCTAACGACCAACCGCGCGACGCTGACCCGGAATCAGACGCCGTCGCACCCATAGGTGACGCGCTTGCATTGGCCTAAGCCCGAGGTTAAACAAGAAGACATCAAGGTGGTAAACAGGGGTCTTGACCAGCCAGAAACACGGAGACTCCTTCGCAGCGATAGCTTTTGCTTTTCAAAGTAGGCAACCAAATGTGTATATTAAAATAAGGTCGCAGACCCTGGGCAGTTTTCACCTTTCAGAAACTCCATCGAACCTTCATCTTTAGAGGGAGAAGGAAGAGTGTAGGGGATAAACCTCCTGAGAGGACCGGCAAAGCCGTTAACCCGGCGAGCGAATAAGGGCCCATTAACTCTTTCCTTTCGGACAACTTCGGACCAAATCTCGAGCATTTACATTCCACGGCCCCTTTTGTGGATTCAGACTTTTGCTTTGAGGGGTTCCGTTTATCGCAACAGGCACGGTCACGACCAGGCTTTTCTCTTGATTTTGATTTTGTATTTCTTTTTGTGAGGGAGATATAGTCGTTTGACGTTTGTGGGCTCCCTTTTCGTATGCCTGCGGGGACACTGCCCTCTTCTCGTGCTCTGATCGATGCTCGAGGAAATGGATCCTACTCTTGCCTTGGGGTTTGAGTTTCGGTTTCTCATGCTCAGCGTTTTAAGGGCGCCGACTGTCTCATTTGGTCGAAGAGAAAAGAATAAAGATTACAGCTTCCGGAGATCTTCTAGGTGTGGCCCTACCGTAGGTGATGCTACCAACTTTTTTGAATAAAATACATAAGTGAACACATGTTAGCTTCCTTCGAGCGAGCATAGGCCGACGTGGCCGGACAGGGGTCTCCACGGTTCTGGCAAACCAAGACCCGGTGCCTACCAAGCCTTAATGGGCCCTATCCTAACATGAAGGTTAGATGCAGGGACTTAACTACATGGTGACTGCCAGGCATCGGCATTTTGAATTTTCCATATTTTTAGTGGTTTTCAATATTTCTTTGTTTTTGATGTTTTTTATCTTTTCATCATTTTTTTTGTTTGTGCTAAGGGTAGTATTTCTTAAGATAAAGCCCATTCCAAGGGTGGGATAACTCGGTCCCTTCGGCGTTGACTAGCTTGTAGGCGTTGCCAGGGTACACGGCTTGAATTACAAATGGTCCTTCCCAATTGGGTTGGAGCTTAGAACGCGGCCCTCCAGGTTTGACAAAAATTCTTTTTACGACCATCTCACCGACTTTGAATTTTCTCTCAACGACTTTCTTTTGGTAAAAGCGAGCGAGTCTATTTTGATACACACGCGCGTGTTCGGCAGCGGCCAGCCGCTTCTCATCCAAGAGTTCCAACTGGGCGAGGAGTGAATTACGACGATCGTCGAGGGGAAATTCCTCGTCCAATTGTACCCTGAGAGAAGGGATCAGAGTCTCGTACGGGACTACCGCTTCCATACCATAAGTAAGGGCAAATGGAGTCTGCCCGGTGGGGGTACGGATTGAAGTGCGATAGGCCCATAGAGCTTCGATAAGCTTTTCTGGCCAGTCTGAAAACTTACTAGACTCGCAGGTTTTTTTGATGATTTTGAGCAATGTTTTATTGGTGGCCTCCGCTTGGCCGTTACCTTGTGGGTAATATGGCGATGAATGATGCAATGCAATTGCGTACCTTTTGCAGAGGTCCTGTAGGTCCTGAGAAATGAATTGTGGCCCATTGTCGGTGACGATCGTGCTTGGGATGCCGAATCTGGCGAGAATGTTCTTCATGATGAACTTGCAGACTGTTGACGCCTTGATTTCCGCGTAAGCTTCGGCTTCGGCCCATTTGGTGAAGTATTCCGTCGCAGTAAGGATGAAAGATTTCTGCTTGGTGAGGGAATTGGGATCACCTAGGGGACCAATGATGTCGAATGCCCACATGGAGAAAGGCCATGGGGAGGATATTGGATGAAGTGAGGAAGATGGTGAATGGATTTTATCGGCGTGAAGTTGACACTTGACACACCTACGGACATAGACAGCACAATCTCTTCCATAGTGGGCCAATAAAAGCCTTGACGAATGATCTTCTTGGCGAGCATCTGACTATTCACGTGGCCACCGCACACACCCGAGTGCGTCTCCTCTACACATTTCCAAACCTCATCGTCACCAAGACATCTTAACAGAATACCAGTAAGGCTCCTCCTATAGAGTAGACCTCCAACCAATGTATATTTCTGAGCCACCCTTCTTATGGCTTTCTTGTCCTCTGTGGTGGCCCCTTCAGGATAAGACTGATCTTGGCAGTATTTGACGATTTCATAGAACCATGGTTTCTCTTCATCAGCCAGTTCTTCTTCGGCCTCTGCCAACATGATTTCCCTCTTTTCAAGGATATCTTCCTGCAGGATCTTCCTTGCTATCCTGTCTTTGATGTTTACGTAGGAAGCATCATCGATTGCAGGGGCGTGAAGTTTGTAGATGGAAATGGACTTAAACCATCTTCCTAGAGGGAACCTTATGGATGATGCCAACGAGGCGAGGGCATCGGCGAGAATATTCTGATGACGAGGGACATGAACAAAGATCAGTTTGGCGAACAGTTTGGCAAAGGCAGCAGTGAGTTCTTGGTATGGCTTGAGTTTGGGATCGCGAGTGCGATACTTAGTGAGCACCTGGCGAAGGATGAGTTGACTATCACCTACGACTCGCAACTCAGTGATACGAAAAGAATGAGCGAGTTCTAGGCCAGCTAGAAGAGCTTCATATTCGGCTATATTGTTGGTAACTGGAAATTTGAGCTGGTATGCCAATGGGAATGTGAGGCCTTCAGGCGACAGGAGGGCGATGCCGATTCCTCTCCCTTGAGAATTCAGAGCTCCATCAAAATATAGTGTCCACATTGGCTCATCTGATTGGTTGACGGACATTAGTTCCTCATCTGGAAACTCTGATTGGACGGGATCGAACTTGGGAAGAGGATGGTGAGCGAGATGCTCGGCTATGGCATAGCCTTTAATCGCCTTTTGCTGGATGTAGGTGATGTCGAACTGAGAGAGAAAACTTTGCCAGCGTGCTAGCCTATCCGTAAGGACGGCTTTCTCCAGAAGGAATTTGATAGGATTCATTCGAGCAATCAAGTGGACCTCGTGAGCCAAGAAGTAGTGCTTCAATTTCTGCACTACCCAAACGAGGGCAGCACAGGTTTTCTCCATGACGGTGTACTTCTGCTCACAGGGATTGAGAAGTTTGGACAAGTAATAGGTTGCCCGTTCCTTGCCTTCTTCATCAGCTTGTGCGAGGACGGCTCCCACGGAGTCATCCAAGACTGAGACGTAAAGGATCAGAGGTTTTTCTGGTTTGGGTGGAATGAGAACGGGTGGACTAGCCAGATATTCCTTCAACCCTTCAAAAGCTTTCTGACATTTAGAATTCCAGTGGAATTCTACTCCTGGCTTGGTCAACTCGTAGAGAGGTCTACACCTTTGTGAATGTTGAGACACAAACCGACGAATAAACTGCAACCTCCCGATTAAACCTCGGACTTCCCTCAAATTCTTGGGAGGCGGCATATCCCTGATAGCCTTGGCTTTGTCGGGATCTATCTCGATCCCTCTTTTACTCACAATGAACCCCAGCAATTTACCCGACGACACACCAAACACACACTTTTTCGGGTTCATTTTCAATTGGAACTCTCTTGACCTTTGCAAGACCTTAGCCAAAACTTCTGGATGTTCCATCCTGGTCCTTGATTTCACCAATAAGTCATCCACATACACTTCCAGATATATGTGCATCATGTCATGAAATATGGCCATCATCGCTCTTTGGTAAGTAGCTCCAGCATTCTTTAATCCGAACGGCATGACCACGTAACAATATGTTCCCCAAGGGGTAGTGAATGACGTCTTTTCCTGATCCTCTTCTGCCAAACGAATTTGATTGTATCCTGAAAATCCATCCATGAAAGAGAGGGTTTCATAGCCTGCCGTGTTATCAATCAACACATCAATGTGAGGCAAGGGAAAATCATCCTTTGGACACGCGCGGTTAAGGTCCCGGAAGTCGATGCAAATCCTGACTTTCCCATCTTTCTTCATGACCGGGACAATGTTCGCCACCCATTGAGGATAAAGGACGACTCTAATGAACCTGGCTTTGTGGAGCTTATCGACCTCTTCTTTCATTTTCAAAGCCATCTGAGGGTGGAAACGCCTTAACCTTTGTTTTACCGAGACGGACCCTGGTTTTAGGGTTAAACGGTGTTCGACCAAGGTTGAATCCAGACCCGGCATATCCTCGTAGCTCCATGCAAACGTGTCCTTATATTCCTTGAGGACCTCAATTAATGCCTCTTCTTCAGAGGGTGGTAGGTTGTCACTTATGAGGATGATCCTAGGGTCTTCCTCAGTTCCCAAGTTGACTTCTTTGGTGGATTCTTCTACGGCGGTTGACGGCTCGTCGAATCTCCTCATTCCACTAGCGTATGCGCCCGCCGCATCCTCATATTCTTCACCCTCATCTTCAGTGGGGCATTCTTCATCCGTGATCTCGTAGACTCCATACCCTTCATCAGATGCACAGTCGCCCTCGCATTCTATTTCGGGTAGCTGGATGGGATTTTCTAACAACTGGGGGATGGCAAGAAGGGCCTGACACCTGGCGGCCAAATCCAGAAGGAATCGACGAGGGATCTGCCTACCCTTGGACTTCTTCCTAGGTACTACCCTTGGCCTATCATTCCTAGATTGACTGACAATATTTACAGAAGAAGATGAAGATGAAGAGGATGGTGTAGAATGTACAGGAGAAGACCCCTCAGAGGAGGGGTAGAAAAGGTCGCTCATCGGACCTTGGACGGGTGGTCCGCAAGGCGGTACGCACCCGTGGGAGATGTAGGAGGTTTCCTCAACGAAGATGTGTTGTTGGGGAGTTTGAAAATTGACGTTTTTTTTTCGTTTTCATTTTTAATGACAAAGCAGTGAAAAGAGATTGGAGGAGAGAGAAAAGGGGTTATGGCTAGAGGATTGTGAGGCTCATAGAGCAGATCATGGTTGAAGACCTGGCGCGGGTTGAAAAGCCCGCGCAGGTATGTAAGCAAAGAAGGGGACCTGGGAAGATCATCAGACAATTGTCTGGCCCAGGAAGAAGATATCAGCAAAGGCTGAGACGAGTGGATGGAGAAGATGGCGGCTAATGAGCCGTCAACGGCAATGCTGAGGACGGATGAAGATCCGTCGATGACAGAGTCCTTCTGGCGAGGACGAGGATAGTTTGGAACCTTGGCAAGAGTGGTAATATTCTCTGGTATTTCGGGGATCAATGGTGGTCCTTCAAGCTGCGGAGACGAGAACATCCTTTCAGTGCAACGGAAATGTCCCGTATGTCGAACCATTTGTCCCACTCGCATTCCGGATCTTTGATCTTGCCTCTTTTGGTGATCCTCGGACATTTTTCAGCCAAATATACAGCATGTGATCCCCCATATGCTTCCCGTGGGTAATCTCCCATCTGAACAACGGGTCCTCTGCTGAAGTGGTTTGATAGAGTCCATGTGAGGGGCTCCAATCCGCCTTGAACGGTCCTTTGAAGCCTAGGCCAAACCTGCGGTTCGGCCTAATTTCCTTTGGCGGTTTGAGCATACCCTGTAATTGTGCGCCCAGACCTTTTCCTTGTTGATAGCCGATGTTCCTCATAATCTCCCAACCTTTGGAGTGAAAAGGGAGACATGATGTTGTGGTTGCCCTGACCGGCTCCTTTGGTGCTAGTGGAACATGAGATGGATCACGTACGTCCAGCAGTGACAATATGGGCCGATGAGACGGCCAAACAGAAGGCAGAGAGGTGTTGATAGCATCCACTGTGTGAAGGACAGGTGTACTGACCACTTTAATAATTCTCCCATTGTAAGGAAACTTCAGGCACTGATGGTTGGTGGAAGGCACAGCGTCCATGGCTTCGATGTAAGGGCGACCCAGTATAGCCTTGAATGTGGGGTCCATGTCGAGGACATGGAATTCCGTGGGAATTGACATGGGGCCTAGTTCTGCCTTCAGAATAATCATCCCCTGCGGCGGCCTTTTGCTATTGTCATAAGCCGTGACCGTGATCGAGGAAGGTCTTATTTGTTCCTCGTCGATCCCACACAACTGAAGAGTGCACATGGAGATCACATTTATGGACGCACCCGTGTCCACAAGACACGGGTTTATGGATACCCCATTAATTTTTATTGAAATGCACAATGCATATTTCCGAGCTTCCTTGGGAGCGAGCTCGTAGTTGTGGAACATGATGGCCGGTTGTGTGTCTGTTGGGGTCAGGACGGTCGAAATCTTCTCTACGGGGAGGTCTTCATTAACCATGACCTTTTGAAGGTACTCCATTAAGGCTGCCTGGTGGGATGTGGATCTTTGAAGTAGCTCCAGGATGGAGATCCGAGCAGGTGTCTTATCCAGGTGTTTCAATAGATCATACTGTGTTCCAGGGATAGCTCTTTCTGGTTGTTCTCATCATCCTTCTCTGGCTGAGATTGCTCAGGATTCTGACTGTTGTGGGGGAAAACCCTGTGGAAAATCCTTCCACTCCGGAGCACCATTGCCTGCGGCTTTTGTACCTCTGTGGGGGTAGCAGTGGGTTTTAACAGGGGTTTGAGGGGTAGTAGTGGAGGAATGGTTGATGAAGCAGGGGTGATGACGGGAGCAGGGATTCTGATGAGGGGTTTGTTAGGTGGAGGCATGGTGGAGGTAGAGGGGATATCGCGCGGATTATGAAGGATAAGGGGTCTGGAAGGTGGAGGCGGAGGCAAAGTGGAAGTGGGTAAGGTTTGAAACGGGTAATGGTTTTGAGGTGGATGGTGGGTGATGAGTGGTTTTGAAGGCATTAGTGGTGATGTGGTGGAGAAAGACGGGGTTATGTATGGTTGACGGATGATAAGGGGTTTAGAAGGCGTAGGGGTAAATGTGGTAGAGGTGGATGGTAAAGTGGGGGAGTGAGAGAAGGTGAGAGGGTGTGAAGGCGTAGTGGAGAGTGTCGGTTGATAGGAGGTCGGGGTGCGGATGAGAGGGCGTAATGGTAGTGGAAATGGTGATGGTGATACTGACGCGGGTTGATGAGAGAGAGGTGCTACCCGGGCAAGGTGAGGGGGTTGCATGACGATAGGTTTGGAGGTAGAAAGAATGGAGGTACTTTCCTGGTGCCACACCTGCTCTCTCCCGACTTCCGGGAAGGAGGAGATGGGGTTAACCTGATGATTGGGCTGTTGGTGCTCCGGTAATGGATTCTGGATTATGCCCATGTCGGGCTGTTGTTGTGGGGCCTGCTGAGGCTGATGTTGTTGTTGTGGTTGCTGCTGCTGCTGCTGTTGTAACTGCTGCTGTGGCCTATGAGGAGGTCTCCTAGCCTTGAGAGCCGCGACGTATCGTCTCATCTCATCCCAATCTATTTGATGTTCATCATTCATATCATGGATGTAATCTTTGAAATGGAAGCAGTAATCTACTGTGTGTCCCGGCTGCCTGTGGTAGACACAGTATTTGGAGGTATCAACATTGGGGGGCCACGCGGGCCTTTCTCTGGGTAGGGCGAGTTGGTTTGATGCCATGAGGGCATTAAAAATGTCTGCTAAGGTTTCTGGCAATGGTGGATAGTAGGCTCTCTTGGGACCGAGCGGCCTCCTTTGTTGCTGTTGGGGACCATAGTTCCCCGGGGGTGGAACTTGGTTGTACTGAAGCGGTGGTTGTTGTTGCTGAGGTTGTGGTTGTTGTTGCTGGGGTTGGCGTAATGGAGGCATATTATCCTGGGGTGGATTATTTTGGGGTGGAGGACGAAGAGGGAAAGGACCTGGTTGAAGGGGAAGTCGGGGCATTTGTGGAGGCCTTGGGTTGACTGCATAGTTGGCATTGTTGACCGCACTGACTTGCTCATTTGTCACGACCCCTTCTGTGGCTCCGCCCGGGACACCAGCGCCTGTCTTTCTGACCACTTTGGGCTTCGGTGACTCAAACATGTTCATGATGGGGGAGTCTTTTAGCTGGGTTTGGATGTATCGGGCCCTTTCATAGAGTTCCTCCATTGTAGTAAGTTTATTCATGGCCAGGACGTGTCTGAACTGTGGGGTTGCATTAGACACAATCATCTTCACTTGTTCGGGCTCGGAGAGGGTATCCCTTATTCTTTCCGCCAGAGACCTCCATCTATCAGCATATCGGACAAAATCCTCGTCGGGTTTCATCTTTTCGGCCACTAGGTCGGTAATGGAGAGTGAGGGACCGACCCTATCCCTATATTTCTGCAAGAACCTTCTCTGGACTATTTCAAAATTCTCGGCCTCGCGGGGCTCCAGAGAATAGAACCACTCAAGCGCGGGACCATCCAATGATCTCCGAAAGAGGTATGCCAGGGACCTCTGATCGTTTTGCCAGTAAGAGGACTCATACATGAAATCCTTGAGATGAATGAAGGGGTTGCCGGTACCATTGTATCTGCGGTACGTGGGCATTTCGGAGGGAGGAAGATGAATGACGGGAAGGATTGGCAAAGCAACCTCCGGGGTGGCTTTCACGTCCACCATCCTTCTCAGATTTTGAAACTGCTCGTCCATGCGGTTGAACCTATTGAGGAGCGATTGGGCGAGCTCCTCTGGGGGTGAAGGTGGCACTTGCCACTGGGGGAGAAACTGTCTCCCGGAGACTTGAGGGGGGAACCCAGAATGAGAGGGAGCTGTCGGACCGCCGACAGTTGGCCCGGCTGAAGCGGTGTCTGGGGAACAACGGGAGTTTGAGATTGTGATGGGAACTGGAATGAGGGTGGTTGTTGGCTCGCTTGTCCTTGAAGCGAGGGAGACTGGATGGCTTGCGCCAATGAGGGAGATGGAATGGCCTGCACGGACTCTTGGAGAGGTGCGATGGCCGGAGTTGACTCCTGGGGCGTGGGGGAAACAGATTTCCCTTTTAGAATGGCCTGGAAGGCCCGGAGCTGTTCAGAGGTAAGCTCCGTGTTGGCGAGGACGCCCAGTAAGGAAGTGATATCCTGTGGCGGGGACGTGTCCCCGGCAATAACCTGCACCTCATGCGAGGGGTCATGAGAAGGACCCGAGTCCATAGCATAGACTCGCGGGTCGGCTGACAAACCACGGCTAGGGTGGTTCTCCTCAAAAGACTCGTGAGACATGCTCACAGTTTTCCCAGAACGCAAAAACATACACTAGCAAGTAGGTAGCAGAGATTATCAAACAAGTGGATGCCTTTACGCCCTTTTTTGTGTTTTGATTTTGATGATTTTTTTTGTATTTTTAGCGAGATCCGAAGTTCACACAAAATGGGGACCCTAGTTTGTTTTTGTTTCACCGCCGTGTCAGCTAGGGTCTCTCGTCTCACCACGAATGAAATGACTAACTCCGGGGAACTTCAATGGTACAACCAGCCCAGTGAACGAAGAGGAGATTCTTCGATGTCGGGGACTTACGGAGGTCCCAGTGTAGGAGATTCTAGTCCGTTGAGAGGAATTCCCAAACGGAGAGTCCTTCCTTCACCGGGAAAGGGTGATCCTCAAAAAATGAAAAAAAGGATAGAAAAGAGGAATGGATGTATGCAATGGAATGCTGACAGATATATGGAGTGGGAAAACAACAGAAATAACAGACATATAATAAACAAAGAACCAATCAAAACTGACGGTGCTGCCGTGAGCACAACGGGGGCGCGCGCGGGCGCGAAGGTGGAGAGGCACGGGTGGTGCCGAACTTGCAAGGGTAGCCGAAAGGAAGCAGTAGATGTCCCACCGTGATCGCCAATCTGTGAGCGACGTCACGCGGTTCGGGGAAGAGCGGAGAGGACGCGGAGCGCGCGCGGGCTCCTCTTTTCTTTCTTTTGGTGTTTGTTTGCTGCAACACAGAAATAAGAGAAGAGAGAGAAGGGGCCACCACGGGAGATTGCTCCGGCGGGGCGAGCGGGACAAGTGTGATACAGCAAAATATGGGGTTTAAACGGCCATAGCGGGAAGTGACTCGCCGCGGCCTCGGGGGGACGAGAATGGTGCAAAAATTAAATAATAAGAATTAAACGGCCATTGGGGAAGTGACTCGCCGCGGCCTCGAGAATATGAGCAGATAATAAGATGACAGAATATAGAGAGAATACAAAGAGCGGGAATTTAAACGGCCATTGGGGAAGTGACTCGCCGCGGCCTCGAGAACACAAACAGATAAGAATATAACGTATAAGAACGTGAATTTAAACGGCCATTGGGGAAGTGACTCACCGCGGCCTCGAGAACACGAATAGATAAGAATATAACATATAAAAGCGAGAATTTAAACGGCCATTGGGGAAGTGACTCGCCGCGGCCTCGAGAATATGAGCAGAATATAACAGAGTATAAAGAGAATATAAGAACGGAAATTTAAACGGCCATTGGGGAAGTGACTCGCCGCGGCCTCGAAAATAAGATGTGATCGCCAGGGGCCGAAAGACCCCAAAATAAGAAAGTGATCGCGCCTACCTCAAGAGCGGGAGATGGCGGGTTGCTTCTTCCTCTCCCTCCGGCCGGCCGACGGAGAGGGCTTTCCTCGGCTACCCTTGCAAAACAACGACAAACAAATGACAAGTGGATTAGAAAGATGGAGGTGTAGTATTCAAATCCTTGCGATAAAAATAACGAAATGATGGCAAGACACACACCTGGTTGGTGTTATCTTTTAAACCCCTCTCGGACTCGAGTAGGAGGAAAATGAGATGATGGATGCAAGAAGTATAAAAGAAGAGGCGCCCTTATGAAGGGGGATAGAGGATGCGAGATGATGAATGCAAAAGAACTACGAAGAAAAAAGGGGAAGAAAAGGCTTATTGGATGAGCCGAGGGTGAAATCCGGCGGAGCTCCGGCAGCGTGGGGACGACGTGGAAGCGCGGTGGATGAAGACGACCTTCCTCTCGCGAGCGTGAGCACCCGAGAAGCCGGCAGAACCTCCACCTACAAAAGAACCCACGGGTTAGAAAATGACTCCGTAGCCTCTGGGCTCCGGCAGCCTATCGGATCACTTCAAGCCTCCCAGAACTGAGGGGGTGGGGCTCTATTTATAGAGCTCCGGAGGGTGGAGGCGTCCAGGACCCTGGACACCTCCATCAGGGCCGAAATAATATTTTATTCTATTTTTATTGATTTTTTTGGAATACTTTTGTGGAGGCGTCCAGGGTCCCGGACGCCTCAAGCAGGTCCACCGAAAGCCGACGACGGCCGCACGCGGTTTGGCACAACGCGTGGTTTTGTGAGCGGCGCCTCGTGATTCAGAAATGGGCGCGTCCAGCTGGCTGGACGTCTCCATATTTTGGATTTTTTCACACACGACAAACCGTCGTTCGGTGGCCGGCGCCCGTGAGGGTTTTGATGGAGGCGTCCAGAGGCCTGGACGCCTCCATAAATATATTATTTTATTATTTTTTATTTATCTTTTGTGCCAAGGCTGGCATTTTGATTTTTTATAATTGTTTTTATGGAGGCGTCCACGGGCCTGGACGCCTCCAAATATATATTTTTTTATTTATTATTTTTTTGTGTTTTTATGCCAACTGGCTTTTTTACAAACATTTTTTATTATTATTTTTATGGAGGCGTCCAGAGGCCTGGACGCCTCCATTAATATATATATTTTTTAGTTAGTTTAAGGCCCTGAGAAAAGAAATAAATAAAATCAAAAATATGGGGGCGTCCAGGGGCCTGGACGCCCCCATTAAGACCCACCCGGGTCCTACTCAGCGGCCGCCCGACAGTCAACATCTTGGTTCCGGAACCTCTTGATACGTCTGACTGGTGTTGATGCCGTCTGAATGCCGTGACGAGACGATTCCGGATGCCGAAAAAGGCAGAAGAAGACCCGAGAAAAGGAAGCACTCGAGTGATTCAAAATGCGTAAGCCGTTGCGGGGCGTTATATAGTAATATGAGACTTTCTCAGGAGGCGTCAAGAATGGCGTGTCTACACCGCCGGGCCAACATGGCCTTTTGCAAAGAAACCCAAAGACTTCTAAGGACTAGCACTTTGGCTTATAGTTGCCATACAATTGCAAACCCATTTAACACAAAGGTATAAATGCAAATAAAAGGATATAAATGTAAAAATAAAATGTTAGTGCCCGGTGTTGATTCCCATCAATTCTCCCCGGGTGGGAAGAACTCGACCCCACCGAGTAAGGGGTGCAGCTGCTCGTGTGGCTCCTACAGATCTGTCACCGTACCAGGTAGCGCAGAGTACGCTCCACTCCAAGTAATCATCACATGCTCATCCTGTATATATTTGATATGCACATGCTGCTGTGGGAATGAGGCTAGTGGTGGACACTCCGGGGTGGGGTCACTCTCAAAGGAAGGAGACGGCTCAATGACTCACTAGGAATCACCGTGGAGTCCCTATATGTGACTAGATCCTAGATATTAAGGTAGAGCCGATCCTAAATTCTGACAAGTCTACAACATACGTAGTAGACCCGACTTGCCTCACACTCAAAAGGGACTGACATCGCGAGCTGACATGAGACCGACTCGACTCGACGCATGCAGACTCCTAACAAACTATACAAAAGAAAACACACTTCTATGTCCTAGACAAACCTATGCTATGCAGACCCATGCATATGCAATGGTGGACCGGGACACCCGAATGTGTGACTAGCATACACTCGATGCAATCTGTGATTGGCGGAATGGGGAACTCCTAGACATCCTAATACGTCCCTAGCATGCGGCTGCTTGTTGGATTTGGGAGACTTGGGAGAGGCAGGAGAGCCAAAGTTACCTTCTTTCTCACCCCTATATGTATGTATCTCTTGCCAATGAACGGGCTCGAGGAGCATAGGTGGACCGGCCCATGGGGAAGGGGTGTGATGGGAGACTTCCCTGGCAAGGTAAAATGGATAAGGTGGGTCATAAGGTTCACTAGGGAAGGGGTCGAAGGGATCAAAGAATGTGTGACCCCTCGAGCTGGGTTTCCATAGGTCACGGTCCCATGTTTGGAATTCTTGAAGGTGTAGGTGGTCACCTTCATGCACTGGGGTAGATGGGACGGTGGTCTCATATAGTAGATATGGTTCCTCCCTAGGGACGGCAATACCGTAAGAGGGGACAAAGTCAAGCTCATTGGGAACGGGGAAGAACAACAGGACCTCGGTGGTGATATGACCCAAGGTGTACACCGAGGTAATAGACCCCAAAGCCAGGAGCATGAAGCTATGACTATAGGGTTGGTCAGACCCGAAGGCCAATATATATGTCAGCTCCCATTGACATTCTAAAGTCCTTAGTAGATCCTTTACAGTTTCTATGAAGCAAAAGGACTAGAAAGTGGTGTGAAAGGAGTTAATGGGTACTACTGGGAGTGCTGGGTCCATGTATGGGTAGCAAGGCGGTCTAGGGACCAAGCCTATCTTGAGCCAATTAAGTAGTGGCTCGGCGATGAATAGCTTTCTCGTTAGAAACACGGGTGGCTCCAAATGAGGTAGCTCCGGATAAAGATCGGAAGGTAAAGTAGGTGGCAAAGGATCTCTAGGGGAAGGGTTCCCCGACTGTTGTAGACACGCCAAAATTGACATTTTGTTGATCAAATCTCATGTTATTATGTAAACGCCCCAAGTGGACTTCAATATTCCTATAATATAAAGTTTTTTCTATTTTTCATGAGTTTTCTGCATTTTCTTGCATTTTTGTGAATCACGGCTTGACTAAGGGCGTTACTTGATAAAGTAACAACCTGTGATAAGGCGTTTTAAAAGAAAGGACGACCGTATGTAAGGGCGTCAATTCCTGGTATTATCCTTTAATTTCTGGAATTATCTATTTTCAAAATAAAAGGCTTTTTCTGAGTAACGCCTTTCCTCAGGGCGTGTTTTGAAGAAACGCCGTTTTCGCAGGCGTGTTATCTCAGTTTCCAAACGGAGGAAGTTTTCATTTCCAAAATTAAACCCAGGAAGAAACGGCCTTTACTAGGTCGTGTTTCAAGAAACGCCTCTGTGCAGGTCGTCAATTCATAAAAAGACGCCCTGACGCAAGGCGTGTTTTCACTCCAGAGTCCTTTTTTTCTCCATCTTTCCCCCACAGTTCCCTGCTATCCTTGGACTCTTGCTCGATCTTAATCCTTCCTTGGATGCCTCATTACCTATTCTTATCATTTCCTCATTTGATCACATCCGATTGAAACTATAAAAGAAAACTTCATTCGCTCGTAACAGAGGTTGAAGATTTGAAGTATTCAAGAGGTTGAAGATTTGAAGTATTCAAGAGGTTGAAGATTTGAAGTATTCAATAGGTTGAAGATTTTACGTATTCAATAGTCACCCTGAGCATTTAGAGGTTAAGACGTGAGTTATTAAGCAAGCACACAGAGCTTCCTCCTTCGAGCATTGATTTTTCTTCATCCCTCTGCATACGTTCAGCGTCCTCCCGGTTCCCTTTACTCTTGTCAGGGAGAGCAGGGCGATATATATATATAGCTTGTCTGTTGTTCATCACGTTCTTATCATCACTATTGTTACCTGTCGTTAGTTCTTTTACCGTATTTAGCATATCATATTCTTCCCTAGTTCTCTGCTAGGGGTTTACAAAACAAAAAAGAAGGTGTGCATGTTGATGTCTTTTCATCATTTTTATGTTGGTTCTTGACTGATACTATTTCACTTTGGCTGATCCCCTTCTCTTTTCCTTGTTTTTCATTGTCTTCTTTTACAAGGTAATCAATCGAGAAAACCCACTTCATCGGCCGGCCGATTGGAGTTGGAGGAGGAGACTCACATTCATCCCGCATCCCACTTTTCACTAGGTACATGCGATCTCATTTCTTCTTATTGAGGTAAACCCTCTGGCGATCACAACCTCCTTTTAGCACCTCGTGCTATTTTATTGCTTTCATCATATCTATTGCTCTTTATATTTAAGTGTGGATTTTAAATAGATCTACAAATTGGCGATCACGGTGGGACCTCCACTGTTTTCTTTGTTGATTACCATCACCATTGGCACCCTCGTGTGCCCTTTCCCCTTGACACCCTCGTGTGTCCTTTCCCCTTAGGCACCCTCGCGTGCCCTTTCCCCTCGGTACCCTCGGTACCCTTTCCTTTGCTCCCCTCGGGCACCCTCCATTGTGCACCTTGCACACTCCCCGGATCAGTTAATTGCTGCTTATTAACGCCTTCGACAAGGGCGTCTTTTGATTTAACGCCCCTCACAGGGACGTGTTTTGATTAATTAACGCCCCCTTCAAGGGCGTGTCTTTATTGCATCTGCTTGCCTGATCTCCGCTATTTTCTCGTCTGCTATTTAGCGCCCCTTACAGGGACGTGTTTCATTGATTAACGCCCATCTCCAGGGCGTCTGTTTCTATAACTGCGGTTTGTTGCATGCTGATTATACTGTTTGTGGAATAACGCCCCTCTTCGAGGCGTTTCACTTCCTATCAACGGCTGTCATTAGGGCGTTTCTCTTTATCATAACTGCTGTTCGCTGCATCCTTATCATATTGCCTGTGAATTAACGCCCCTCTCAGAGGCGTTTCATTTATTATCAGCGCCTTCCATCAGGGCGTGTCTCTGAGTTTTGACGTCCTCAGTTGCAGGCGTCCTTTCTTTATAATGCCTCACCCTAAGGCGTTTTTTTTCTACGGTCTGTGAGACCCTCACAGAGTTCACGACAGCCACGCTGCCGTGTTTCCATTTTATCACGACCTGCCGTAGGGCGTGTCTTTCCTCTTGCTGTAAACACGACCTTTCCAAAGGCGTGTCTTTACTGTTCTTTTCACAGATTGGCTATTATTCATTGCTGAGCATTTGTCTTGATATTACATTGCTGATTGGATTATCTTGATTTGCTGGCTTGGTTGAGAGACCTCCTCTCTCTATCCTAGGATCCACACACCCTTCTTGGAATCGGGACGACCCTCCATTGAGCATTCCGTCTCTTTGGACCGGAAATCCCTTTTCCAAGACCTCCGTAAGTCCCCGCACCCGTGGATTCCCTCACGGACGCCGGGCTGGTTGTACCCTCGAAGTACCTGGAGTTTAGAGAACCTATACGTTGTTAAAAGAGAGAAGAACTTAGTTGACCCGGAGGTTACACTCGGATCAAACTAGGTCTCATTTGGCAAAAGAGTGAACCTTCACAAATAATCCACCCTAAATTCAAACATCAAACATTAAAATCTTGCGTTTCTTGCCAACCTTGTTTGCATAAACATAGTTGGGTGATTTGATTGCTTTGTTTGGATTGAATATTTTGTGATAGTTCCTTCATTAAACATCCTCTCTCTTAAGAATGAAACTCCGTTCAGGTAAAACCATCAACATGTCAGGCAACGGGTACTCTTATGATGATGAGAATGAGAACATATTTGGTCAATATGAGGACCCTCTCCAGGATTCTGTTTATTATGAGGGGAACTACCTTCCTCCTCACCCCCATTACTCACAAGTCCATGTGGTCGATACCACCTTCCATGAGGCGGACCCTTCGTCTCAAGTTCCATCTTCCAACACTTCGGGGAACCCTTCCCCATCCATCAACGTCACAGATTTGATCCAAGCTCTCTCCCAGTTGGATGACTCCCAGCGGCAAGCCATTCAGGCCGCTTTAAAGGGGAAATCCGTCCTTTCATCTTCCTCTAATCCCCCTCCGGCCGTGAGTGGCCATCAGATTGCTAATGACCAGGCGGTCTTGCATCCCCCTTCCTCTCGTCCACAAACGCCTACTGCGGCCATGCCGGCCCAGCAGGCGAGCTATTCAGCGGTTAGGCATCAATCCTTCCAACCTCCTCGGTTCTACGAACGCCTATACCGCATTCTTTTGTTCAGAATCAGGCCCCAGTCGAGCCCGATACCAACACTCTCTTGCTTCAGAAGCTGGCCAGCATGGAGGAGCAGCTCAAGAAGGTTACAGCAACTAAGAATGCTCCGGAAATTTCTCTTCCTACGTTGCCAGTGTTCCATTTACCACCTTCTGAAATGCCGAATTTCCGGCGATATAATGGAACAGGCAACCCATTCATTCATTTAAAGGATTTCCGATATGAGACTTCTTTCTGGCAAGACAATAAGGCCTCCTGGCCTATTTATTCAGGAGATCTCTTGAGGGACCCGCCCTCGAATGGTTTTATTCTCTGGAGCCAGCTGATGCCGGCGATTTTGATGTTATCCAAAGGAAATTCTTGCAAAAGTACAGAGACCGGGTAGGACCTTCCCTTTCTGTTACAGATCTGGTCGCTGAGAAGATGAAGCCCGAGGAAGACTTCATTATATTTGCTGACAGGTGGCGGTCTATGGCCGAGAAATTGAAGGACACATTGTCGGAACAAGAGCAAGTAAAAATGGTCATTTCTAATGCAACTCCTCAATTCCGGCACATTTTGGCCATGAATCGGCTGACAACTATGGAAGAGCTCTATGAAAGAGCTCGTTATATACAAACACAAATGAAGGATTCGCCCATCATGGGCATGTTTGAGCCGAAGCCTCGGCTGTTTAAAAAGAATACAAATGTCAACAGCGGGCCCACGACTGAGGGCACTGTCACAAACGAGCAGGTTGGCGTAGTTGGTCACCCCCACCACCAGTCAAACCCACGACCTCCGCCACCTCCACAGCAAAACCCCCATTTTACCTCCGCTCCACAACGCCACTTCACACCCCAACCTTCTTTTGCTCCATCACCGAGCCAAGCGCCTCGCACCGACCCTCCAGCACCACCACAATACCATCAGGTCCCCCCACCTTCCAACTATGGCCAACAACAACGGAGACCACCGCTTGGCCCCAAGAGGGCCCATTATCCGCCACTCCCAGAGAGTCTCCCTGACATTTTTAATGCTTTGATGGCCGCCAACCTGCTCGTCCTACCAAAAGAAAGAACGGTGTGGCCCGACAATGTTGACACATCCCGTTACTGTGCATTTCACCGCGCCCCTGGTCACAACCTTGATCGTTGTTTCCATTTCAGAGATCATATTTATGATTTGAATGACCAGGGTGGCATTAATTGGGATGAAATGAGGCAAGTCATCGCCACCATGAAAGAGAGAAGGCCGCATCGGCAACAGCAAAATCAGCAACAACAACAGCCAGCTCCGCAGCAAGTCCAGCCACAGCAAGCTCCAGCACCCCAGCAGGATATGGGGATTGTCCGTAATCCATTGCCGGAGCACGCTCCTAATCAACACGTGAACCCTGTCACGTCTCTCTACGAGGTGGAGAGAGGGCAGGGATGGCACGAAGAAAACGCCTCTGTCGGGGCATTCCACCATGATCCAACCCAAAATCAAACTCCGCGCCTTTTGCGCGTTCCTCCTTCTCCTTCTAGTCTCCTATCGGGACGTTCTCTTTTACGCCCCGTCAACCCACCTACCACCACCAATTCCACGGCCTTGCCGGCTCGCTCTCTTCTTAACCGCTTACCACCACAGCAACCTACCATTCCACCTTCCACCACCAATCCTACATCCGCGCCCTCCAGGCCACTCCTACTCCGCTCACCGCCAGCACCCGCTACCCCCTCTACCACTCCTACACCGGCAAGAGTTCCTCCACCATCAGTACAACCACCTTTTGTGCCACGATCTCTCCTTATTCCACCACCTGCCAATACTCCTCGCATTCGGATATCCCTCTCTTCTCCCACGCCTCCTGCGAGGGCACCTTCTTCAAATACTCCTCCCATGCCTCCCGCGGGGGCATCTTTATTAAACACCACTACTACGCCTCCTACGGGGGCGCCCCTTTCATTGAATTCCCCTTTGGTATCCCCTAGCAGGATCTCTGCTACCGACATTCCTTCTCTCTTCCAACCCTCCTCCTAATATTGCCCCGACAGAGGCGCGTCAAGGCGTAGCGCCGCTCCGTAGTGGACGGATGTTCCACCGTGTTTTCCCACAGAGAGAGCTAGAGCCCGTGCAGGGGCCACAAGAGCAAGAACAGGAACAGATTCAGTGCCGGGAACTCAGTATGATCTGTTAAAGCACCTGGATCGCACTCCAGCCAGAATCTCCATTCTTGAATTAATCAAGAGGTCCACCACTCATCAGCTGGCCTTGAAGGAATACCTGCAGAAGGTTATGGTCAATGAGGACCTCCCGGTTGAACAGATAATTACAGTCTTAACCCCTACCAGCAGTCAGCCGGCAATCACATTCCATGAACATGAGTTAGCACCTCTACCGGCAAGAAAATATGCCCTATGTATCACGGTTGATATCAACAAGGTGGCTGTTAAGCAGTGTTTGGTAGACACCGGTGCATCTATCAATGTGTTGCCTCCGAGCACTCTGAAGTTATGCGGTATCCCTGAGAGCCAGATTCGGCCATCCACCATTACTGTCACTGCATATGACAATACAAAGAAACCCCCTCTGGGTATGATTACTCTCAAAGTCAGCTTGGGTCCAGCCACCATTACGGCAGATTTTCATATTCTGGATATGGACCCGACCTTTAATGGCATCCTGGGTCGCCCTTATATTCAGCAGCTTGATGCAGTGCCCTCTACAAACCATCAGTGCCTTAAGTTTCCGCACAAGGGCCGCATTATCAAGGTGACCAGCGTGCCGATCTTACCAGAGGAGGACATTCATGTAGCTTCATCAGTTCCTTCTATATGGCCAGCCAACAAGCCGTTATTATCTGTGCTGGACATTCCCCACTCTCAGCCGATGCTATCTGAGACTGTTACAACGTTGCTATGACACCCCTGCCTTCTAAGGGGAAGAAGAAAAAGAAAAATATGATGAATACCCCCGGCTGGAACATTCTGATAAGAATGGGATATCAAGATGGCAAGGGCCTGGGCGCTAAACTCCAGGGCAAGATTAGGCCCATTAAGCCTCAAAAGTGGTTGCACGAGGCGGCTTAGGCTACAAAGCACCGGGCAAGAATGAAGGAGAGCCGTGGGCTGTTATGACGTCCACCTTCAAGCCAGATCGCCAGCCGCTCACCTGGACTTTAAAGACACATTTTGTCACCGGTGGCGTTCAGAACAATGAACAGACTACCATCATTACATCATTGCTTGATTGTCAGGATGTGCACGCTAGACAGTTTGCTCGGCACATTGCCCCACTGGCCACTTACAAAGCCCTGGAGTCGTTAAGGCCAGATAAAAGAAGAAAAATGGGTGATCCGGAATGTGACTGGTACAGGTGGTTTGACATGAATGACATCACTTTCTCTTTAAGCCGCCTGTTCATGCCGACAGATCCAGAATGGCCGCCATTGATTCAAGAACTGATTGAAATGCCTGCCGCAATCACAGATAAAAGGCAGATGTTAAGTGACTACACAGATACGGGGGAGCCAGATGTCCCCTTTGAAGAAGGATTTTCCGTGGATAGGCTGTGGGCCGGCCTTTTCTCCCTCACTTCTGTGCATCCATTGGTGTTGGCTTCTCTCTATTCCCGTTGGTTTGGTCACGTGCCGCGACCACCACCGATTACCATCAACTTGTCTCCCGATTCAATTCAGATTTCCCTCCCGATTGCTCCTTCGCTCCTCGAGCGATTTGCTGAAAACTCCATCTCGCCCCCGCGTGGGCCATCTTTGATTAAATCTTTCTCCAAACTTGCAATCTCCACTCCACCTACTATTCTCCCTTCACATTGCTTTTTACTTGAAAAAGAAAATAAAAACAAAGGAAAACATGAAAACGAAAAAAAAAACGCCAAATCTCCAATATTCCAATCCTCCATTTCTTTTGAGGAGACCTCCTACTTTTCTCCCGAGCGCGTCCCGACCCAGGGGCCGCTCTTCCAAGATTCCTTGGTAAGTCTTTTCTCCCCCTCTGGTGAGGGGCCCTCCCTGTATCACCTCCTGTATCCACTTTATCACCTCCTTCTTTCCCTTATAATCAAGCTAGTTGCTCTTCCTCCCTTTCTTCCTCTTCTTCTAATAAAAATCATGGGGTAAATTCACACAAGAAGGCCAAGGGTAAGCAGATTCCTCGCAGATTTTTGTTGGAATTGGCCATTAGATGCCAAGCTTGTTTAGCTCTCCCTGAGTTTGTGGAAGATCCAATTATCCTGCCAGAGTTAGAATATGAGGATGCTGATGCTTCTTATGAGGGTTTGGGCGTTTATGAAATCATGAATGATGAAGACCCTATTGAAGAGGGGGATGAAAGTTATGAAGAATATGAGGACGAGGCTGATGCTTTTGCTAGTGGTATAAGAAGATTCGACGAACCATCAGCCTCCGTAGAAGAACCTACCAAAGAAATCAATTTGGGTACCGAGGAAGACCCTAGGATTGTCCTCATTAGCAAAAATTTGCCGCCCTCCGAAGAGGAGGCGCTCATCTTAGTTCTTCAAGAATACAAAGACACGTTCGCATGGAGTTATGAAGATATGCCTGGATTAGACCCTGCGCTTGTTGAACATCGCCTTACACTTAAGCCAGGGTCTGTCCCGGTAAAACAACGGTTGAGGCGTTTCCACCCTAGCATGGCTTTGAAAATGAAAGAAGAGGTCGATAAACTCCACAAGGCTAGATTCGTTAGAGTCGTCCTCTATCCCAATTGGGTGGCTAACATTGTCCCAGTTATGAAGAAAGATGGAAAAGTTCGAATTTGCATAGATTTTCGGGACCTCAACCGGGCGTGTCCTAAGATGACTTCCCCCTCCCTCATATTGATGTGTTGATTGATAACACGGCAGGATTTGAGACTCTTTCTTTCATGGATGGCTTTTCAGGCTATAATCAGATTCGCCTGGCCGAAGAAGATCAAGAGAAAACTTCATTCACTACACCATGGGGCACATATTGTTATGTGGTCATGCCCTTTGGACTTAAGAATGCTGGAGCCACTTATCAAAGGGCTATGATGGCAATTTTTCATGACATGATTCATATTTATATTGAGGTGTATGTGGATGACCTGGTTGTGAAATCAAGAACAAGGATTGAGCATCCTGGGGTTCTGGCTAAGGTTTTGCAGAGATCACGAGAATTTCAATTGAAAATGAACCCCAAGAAGTGCGTATTTGGCGTTTCTTCAGGGAAGTTGCTTGGTTTCATTGTTAGCAAGAGGGGAATTGAAGTTGATCCCAACAAGGCAAAAGCCATTAGAGATATGCCTCCTCCCAAGAATTTGAAGGAAGTCCGAGGATTAATCGGGAGGTTGCAATTCATTCGCCGCTTCGTCTCCCAGCACTCGCAGAGGTGTAGGCCGTTCTACGAGCTTACTAAGCCGGGAGTCAAGTTTAATTGGGATGACAAATGTCAGGCAGCCTTTGACGGATTGAAGGATTATTTGGTCAATCCTCCTGTCCTGAGGCCGCCAATTCCAGGCAAGCCACTTATTCTCTATGTTTCAGTCCTGGATGACTCCGTAGGTGCTGTCTTAGCTCAAGTGGATGAGAAGGTAAGGAGAGGGCAGCATACTACTTGTCTAAACTTCTTAACCCCTGTGAGCAGAGATACTCAGCCATGGAGAAGACTTGTGCAGCTTTGGTTTGGGTAGTTCAGAAGCTAAAACACTATTTCCTAGCTCACGAGGTTCACCTCATTGCTCGCATGAATCCAATCAAATTCCTCCTTGAAAAATCTGTCCTCACTGATCGATTGGCACGCTGGCAAAGCTTCCTTTCTCAATTTGACATCACTTACATTCAGCAAAAAGCTATCAAAGGTTATGCCATTGCCGAGCATCTTGCTCACCACCCTCTCCCCCGCTTTGATCCTGTCAATTCAGAGTTCCCAGATGAAGAATTAATGTCCATTAATCAATCCCATGATCCTATGTGGACGTTACATTTTGATGGAGCTCTTAATTCTCAAGGAAGAGGGATCGGCATGGTTCTTTTAACACCCGAAGGGGTCACCATTCCATTTGCTGCTCGGCTCACTTTTCCCGTCACCAATAACATAGCCGAGTATGAAGCTCTTTTGGCTGGTCTTAAAACCGCTCATCAATATGGTGTCACTCATTTGCGAATTGTCGGTGACAGTCAGCTTATTCTACGCCAAGTGTTGGTCAAGTGCCGCACCATCAATCCTAAGCTCAAGCCCTACCAGGAACTCGCTTCAGCTTACGCCAAACTCTTCACTAAATTGATTTTCGTTCATGTCCCGCGTAGCCAGAACATTTTGGCCGACGCACTTGCTTCTTAGCTTCCGCTTTAGTCTTCCCTCCTGAGCGTGATTTTCATGTCCCCCTGATTCATCAGCGTGATACTCCAGCCATTAGGGATCGTGCTTTTCTCGATATTAGGGATCAGGTGCTTGAGAAGGTTAGACGGAAGAAGCTCTTGAAGGCAAAGAGGTCATGCTATTGGATTGGCAAGAAGAGTTGGCTGACGAAGAAAAGCCTTGGTATTATGAGATTGCCAGATACTGTAATGATCAGTCTTATCCCGAGGAAGCCACTGCAGAAGAAAGAAAGCAATTAGGAGAGTGGCTCAACGTTATACTTTGGTTGGAGGTGTGCTCTACAGAAGAGGGCTCACCGGTGTTTTATTGAGATGCCTCGATGATGATGAATCTTGGAAAGTTGTGGAAGAGGCGCATTCTGGTGTGTGTGGTGGTCATGTGAACAGCCAGATGCTAGCTAAGAAGATTCTTAGACTAGGTTTCTATTGGCCCACTCTAGAAGAGGATTGTTCTATCTATGTTCGAAGGTGTGTTAAGTGCCAACTGCACGCCGACAAGATTCATTCTCCTGCTTCTTCACTCCATCCTACGTCCTCCCCATGGCCTTTTTCCATGTGGGCTTTTGATATCATTGGACCTCTTGGTGATTCGAACCTCCTGACCAAGCAAAAATCATTCATTCTCACGGCAACGGAGTACTTCACCAAGTGGGCGGAAGCAGAAGCTTACGTGGAAATTAAAGCATCAACCGTCTGCAAATTTATCATGAAGAACATCATCACGAGGTTCGGCATTCAGAGCACCATCGTCACCGACAATGGGCCTCAATTTATCTCTCAAGATCTCAAGGATCTCTGCAACAGGTATAACATTGCATTGCATCATTCTTCTCCCTATTATCCGCAGGGCAATGGCCAAGCAGAGGCCACTAATAAAACCTTAATCAAGATTGTTAAGAAGACGTGCGAGGCTAATAAATTCTCGGACTGGCCAGACAAGCTGGTTGAAGCTCTTTGGGCCTACCGCACTTCTATTCGAACCCCCACTGGGCAAACTCCTTTTGCCCTTACTTATGGAATGGAGGCCGTAGTCCCGTATGAGATTCTTATCCCCTCTCTGCGAGTACAATTGGATGAGGAGCTCTCTATCGATGAACGTCGTGATTCACTCCTTGCCCAATTGGAACTCCTAGATGAGAAGCGTCTGGTCGCCGCTGAGCATGCGCGCGTTTATCAAAACAGGCTCTCACGTTTTTATCAAAAGAAGGTAATTGAGAGAAAATTTAAGGTCGGTGAAATGGTAATCAAAAGAATTTTTGTAAAACCAGGTGGCCCTCGTTCAAAGCTCCAACCAAATTGGGAAGGGCCGTTCATCATAAAAGACGTTTATCCTGGCAATGCTTATAAACTGGTTAATGCTGAAGGAGAGGAATTAACTCACCCCTGGAACGGTTTGTATCTCAAGAAATATTACCCCTGAACAAAAATCCAAACAAAATTTCAAAACTTCACAAAAAATCCAAAGAAAATAGAAATCTCCCAAATAATCAAAAAAAAGTCGAATATTTTCAAAATCAAAAACAAAAAAAGAGTTTTCTTTCATGGTTCTCCTTTTTGGGCTGACATGACAGGCGAAGGTCCACGGTCCGAAAGGTCAAAATTCAAAATCCATTTGTCAGTCTTGCTAATTTAAAATGGGAGTTGACCCCGCACACACTACACACTTTACTCTTGAGCTCAAGCAGTGCAAAATCTGATGGAAAGTCGAAACCAGACTAAAGGCGAAAGACGATATCCATTCTTTTCTTCTTCGGCCCACAAGGGAGGAAGGGAGGTCTCGAGGTAGACACGCCAAGCCTATCCACCGCCCTAGTAGGAGGAAGTCAGGGCCCAAAAGGGAACAAATGCCACAAAAAGCCCAAGTACAATTAGGTTGTTCATCAGTTCAAATCTATTCAATGCAAATCAATTCAAAGTGAAAGTCAAATGGTGAAAAGAAAAGCATGTCAAGAGGGCAAAGTCCCCGCAAGGAAAACCTTGGGCGTATGCATGCAATACGAAAGAGGCAAAAGGCAACAAAGCGTCCCTACGCCAAAGACCGAACCCCAACAGGCATAGAGTAGGGGAGGTAGCTTTGCCTCAGGTATCTCTAAATCTTTTGTGGACTTCCTTATACTTTCTTTTTATTTTTGGAAAAGTCATGAACCAGCAGAATGGTCGAGACAAACTGAAGAGAATGCACTGTACGAAATCTTGTGTATAAGTTTAACCATATTCACGCCAATTCCCCTTTTAATTATTCAAGAAAGGTTAATGGATCTTAGATGATGACCGAGTAGGGCCCACCACCTTAATTTCTTTATCAGCTCAATTTGGGAGGAATAAAATTAACGCCTTTGTTCAAGGCGCTTTAATGTTAATTCACGCCTATCTTAAGTCGTTTCTTTAAAAATAACGCCTCTGGGAAGGTCGTGTTTTCAACAAAATTCAAAAAAATCTTTTCACAGTAACGCCGTCTCCGAGGGCGTCTTTTACTTGAGTAACGACCTAATCTAAGGCGTGTTTTTCAGAAAATCCCTAAAAAATATATATATATACTGAAAAGAACAAAAAATAAATTCTTCATATTGCATGAGTTGCATTCTTGCCTGGACATCTTTTTAATTATTGTTTACATATGTGTGATTGCATGAGGCATCCACGAGTTTTGCCTTATTAAAGGCTTGGCCCCTTGACCCATTACTAAGGTCAGAATATGGACACCCCTTGCTCATCGGGCAAGGGGCCAAGTCGAACAGATGAATTAACCTGTTTGTTCAAGTGAAAACCGCAGCTGCAGATATAGGGCAAAATAAAGCAAACACATGGAACGTGGAAAGAAAAAGTACACAAACACAAGTCCACAACCATACAAGTGCTCAGGTAACAAAAGCTCAAATCTCCTATATATATATATCATCATGTCTATCATGTACAGGTGTGAAGGTGGAGGAGTACAAGTACAAAACTCTCAGCTCTCGCCTCCACCCTCCTCTCTCTCCTACTCTCAACCTCCTCCTCGCCGTCCCGAGCTGGTGCTGGTGGAGGAGGCATGGGCCCCCGTGAAGAAGCCGGAACCCGAACGTGTCCCCCTACCTTGCTCCTCTCTCGGAGGGAAGAACCCGCCACGAAGGTGGAGCTGGTGAAGGAGTACCCCGCGGCCCGTGCTCGCTCGCGGCCTCGCTGCAACCGCTCCTCGGACACTCGCAGCCGCTCCTGGGAAAGGATCAACTGGGTCCTCGAGTCCGCCAGCTCACGCTCTCGTGCCGACAACTGCTCCTGGAACCGGGCACGCTCCGCCTGGTGCTCCTCCCGCTCACGAGCCCGCTCCTCGCGCTCCCGAGCACGCTCCCTCCTCTCCAGCTCCAGGGCAACTCGCAGCTCGGCTACATCCTGAGGAAGCTCACTGCGTCGCTGCAGGGTCCGCTGAAGCTCTGCGATCCGCTGATCGCGGATCGACAACTCGGTACGTATAGCCTTCAGCTGAGCAGCCTACAAACAGGTAAACAAATCATCAGTTCCACAGTTCAATAATTCATGAAATGAAATAACAACATGTGACTGAAGGTAGATCACGCACCTGTGAGCTCGTCGCTCGGAAGCCCTCATCTACACAGATAAGAGTGGCTCGAAGCTCTTCAGTCTGCAAAAATGAATTTTTATCAGTGCACAATTTATATCTAATCATTATTTGAATGAGGTTTTGAGTTCAGAATTTACCCGTGAGGCAAGGTCACGCTCCGCCGCCTCGGCTCGCGCTATCGCACCAGCCAGCTGCTCGTCAGTGCAGTCACCTCTGCACTAGGCCCCCTCGAGCTGGAGGCCTCCCCTGGATCTCTCCTCGCTGCTCCCTGCTGGGCACGCTGCATTCATTAAGACCGTCAGTGGCTAATCATTAATTCAACACAACAAAAAAAAAATTCATTTGCATATAGGAATAATTTAAACACTCACCAGGGTCTCCAGGTCTGCCCGTGTGGCAGCTAGCTGGTCCTCCAGGCTGTGTAGGTGAGCCTGGGCATCTATCGCCGCTATGTCCCTCGCATCCTGCATTCATTACATGTTAGTCGCATAATAGTTACATAAGCATTTGCATTCAATTTAGAAATAATTGCATTCATACATACCCCTAAGACCCTCATCTGAGGTCTGCCGGCGTGAACCTCCCAGTAGCGCCGGAGGTACTCAGAGCTGTCAGTCGCGTGGGAAACGACTGTGGTCCCGCCACGCTGCCAGTCGGCGTACTGCTCCTCGAATCGCACCCTCCAGTCGGTCGTCTTGGTGCGACCGCGGGTCTTCTTGCCAATCCCTCGAGGCTCTCCGACCTCGATCCACTCCTGGGGCAGGCCCAGGGTCCTCATCACCAGCCGAAGCCGTAACGGCTCAATCTCGCTCAAGCAGTGTAGCCACAGCTCACGCCCGAAGCGAGGTCGCCCCGATACGACCCAAGGCTGGCCCTCATCGTCATCCCCTCATATGGTCTCCACTGCACCTGCATTCATGAACACGCATCATTATCATTTCATCATATTCAAATAAACAACAAAAAGAAATGCATATCATTCATTCATACATACCAGCGAGGGAGGGAAGTCGCGGAACTCTCTCCGTAGAACCCACAACTCGTAGTCAAGTGGGGCGCCAAAGATGACAGGCACCCAGCGTCGCGCCAGAGGGAAGGATCCCTCAGCTCCTGGCCGTGGGTCAACGCGCCCCATCGGCATGTATAGGTGGCTCCACACCTGCATCCATGCATTGCAATTAGTACTATATTCACACGCATCATAATAAGAAGAAAAGATGTAAAAATGAGAAATTGCATACCTGAAGAAGAGGTGAGAAGCCACTGACGGTCGTCTCCCGGCCTGTCCCTGTGGACAGATCGGCCATCAAATGCGCCAGCAGGGCCGCTCCCCAAGCATATGTGCCAACCGTCTCCAGATCCTCAAGGATGCCTAAGAAGCGGCAGTTGATGACATCGGCTTTCGTCCCCAGCAATAATCTCCCGAGCAGCAGCAGCAGGAACCTCCTCAGGTCTCGGTCCGCTCTCTCATGGTCAGTCGGGTCCTGGCAGCATGCCGCTCTCACCCCGTCGGTCAGTCGCTGTGCAAACTCACCTAAGGTCTCCCCCGATCTATGCCTGGCATCTCCTAGACCCATCACTGTAGTCAGGTCCGTACGGAAAATGGTCCTGCACTCGCTAGGTCCCACATAGACCATCTCAAGCCCTAGTAGCCTCTGGGCCATCTCCGTATAGTCAGAATAGGTGAACCCACTCACGGCCTCACCATCTACCCGTAAACCTGTGATCCTGGCTACATCCTCTAAACTAGGAACCATATGCCCCCAGGGCATCAGAAAAGTCCGGCTAACCCTATCCCATCTCTCCCTCAAAACCTGGATCAGTGCTAGGTCAGGTCTAAAAGGCTCGATGGATAGAAAAGCCCCAAACCCCATGGCCTCTACCCTAACCCTCTGGAAGTCGGGGAGACCCTGGTATGCTGCCCAGACCATGACCCATGAGATACGGGTCCTCATCAGCCCCTGCATGTATTAAAAGAGAATTATTTTTCTTAATTATCTGAATATCCATGCGGAATTACATTTGATTTGGGTTAAATGTTGAATTTTAGCATTTTTGGAATTCACGGCCACCCTCAGGTCGTTTCTTGATAATATCACGCCCCTGTGGGGGGCGTTTTTCAGAATGAACTTTAATGTAACGCCCTTAATGAGGGCATTTTTTATGTTTATCACGCCATAGTCTTAGGCGTATTTTGGTGGCTGTTTTGCTATTTCTGAAACATATCCTCTAATCACGCCTCGGTGATGGGCGTTTCTTGTTGAATTAACGCCCTGTGGTAGGGCGTTTTCCTAAAGGTGGTTAATTTTGAATCGTTAATGAATGAAGCGACGCCCTCTGGTTTGGGCGTCTCTTGTTGAATTAACGCCCTACTGGAGGGCGTGGTTTTCTCAATTCAACAAAAAATCAAATAACTGACAGCATGCGAAATAATTCATGAAAATATTTTTGGAAATTGTTTAGTGAGCATGGAATTCATGAAAAATCATAAGTTTTAAGAAACGACATGCTTCAGGGCGTTTTTCATGAAGGATAATTAGTTTTCAGAAATTAAAAATAAGTAACGCCCTGGATTAGGGCGTTGCGTTTGTAAGTAACGCCCCCGTGGGAGGCGTGTCTTTTCTGAGTTGCAGGTTTAATGCCCGAGGGCTATGAAAAAATCAAGAAAAAATATAAATAAAATAAAAAAAAATGGAATTGGGGAGGGGGAGCCTACCTTCTTGTGCTTCTGGGGTTGTGGCCGGGGTAGCGGCCGTCTGGGCCGCCGGAGTTGCCCCCGGGGAACGACCGCCGCCGTGGGCGGTGGTCCTTCTTCTTCTCCATCTCCTCTTCCTCATCTTCTTCTTCTCCACCTTCTCCATCTTCTGCATCTTCTGTTGCTTCGCCCGTTGCTCCGTCGGCCTCGTCGCCGCCGGCCATCGCCGCCTCTTCTTCAAAGGCCACGACGGCGAGCTCCTCCACGGAGATTTCTTCCTCTTGGGCGTGGGAGGCGTCGAGATCAACCACATCTGGGGCGCTAACTCTTTGGCGTTTGGCCATGGCTAGGGTTTAGGGGGAGTGAGATTGAGTGAGTTGGAGAGAGTGAGGGAAGAGAGCGAGAGAGAGGCTTTGGGAGGGCTTCGGTTAGGGTTTGCAGAGAAAGGGGGAAATGAGAATGGAAGGAGGAAGGAGAAGGAGCCCGATGGCTTTTGGGTTTCGAAAAGAAGACACGCCCTTGCGAAAGGCGTGTATAATAGAATTCACGTCCATTCATTGGGCGTTTTATGAAGTTGACGACGATGATTAAGGCGTTAATTTCTTTTGCATGGGGAACGATAACCGTCGTCAGACGCATTGAATGGGCGTTGATTGATGTAAGAGAAGTCATTATTGCTGTTTGAAGTAACGCCTCTTGTAAAGGCGTGTTACACTTGAAACGTGACCAAGGAAAAGGCGTTATTTTTGAAGAGTCAACGATTACATTCTTTTGGTTTGAATCTAGTCACGCCTTGCCTGAGGTCGTTATTTAAAGTTACGCCCACTCTGCAGGCGTCATCTGTTGACAAAGGCCCACTAGAAGCGCCTTTAGGTAAGGCGTGTATTTTTGAATTCACGGCATTCTTGGAGGCGTTATTCACAACAGAAACACAGGTTTTTGGCTGATTTGGTTCATAATCACAGTGGCAGTTGGCTCAATCAGAGAACAATCTTTATTATTTTGAAAAGAGGAACTACAATGACTAATGAGCCACTTTGGGCCTTATTTTTCTCAATGAAGTTACATAATTTTTCCACTGTTCCTTGTCTTCGTCCAAGTCTTCTGCAGGTTGATGAAGTTTGCTTAGCCTCCATAGAGCTTGAATGGTGATAACCTCTTCTCCATCTTCATTGCTGCCTAGGTCTCTTGATCTGATTGGAGGGAGATGAGAGATGTCTTCTAAGTGTTACCTTGGGAGCCCAAGCTGAGGAAGTCACCGGTGTGCATTATATAAAACGAAGTCCGAAGCACCAATAAGACGAAGGTCTGTCCCAATGGAGAAGCGTGCACGAAGCTCCTACATTTTGAATACACCCGGGGCACAAGTAAAAAGATTCTTTGGCATTACCTTTAAATGCTCCCTCCAATCCCCTCTCTTCTTGATTTGAGGAATCCGGTTGGTCACTCTATTGCTTATACCTAATGAGCCGGTTATATATGAGAGTGGGCTCTTTGAGAAAATTCTTGAGGGTTGTTGGGCTTCGTGGCATGAGTCGAATTTGAAGTGTAGATCAACCCAACTTGAGAGTGCTAGCATGCACCCGTAGATGGGCCTTCCCATGGCCGCCGATGTAAGCCCGCTATAGAGATATGCTAGGATCGCCGGTCCAACTCTCTCTTCTTCCCATAAGCTCACCACTGCGCTCAATTGGGACTCCTCTAGAAAGTCCTCCGTGGATGGGAATAGGAGTGCTCCTGCCAAGCACACCACGAAGGCTTTGGTCACTCTTTCTATCTCCTCCTCCTCTTTAGCTTGACCCGCTCTCTTGTACACCCACGAGGCGAGCTTCAAGAGGTTAACTCCTTTAGTGACCTTGATTTGGTTCACTATATTTGGGCTAGGTATTAACGAGGTTAGCAATTCATGGGAGGAGATGGGCCTTGGCATGATGGCCATCTTTTCTTCTTCTCCGTGTTTCATCCTTTTCAAGCCTAGGATCATCTCTACTTCCTCTAGCAAGATGGTGGCCTCAAATGTGGAAAATAAGAAAGTATGGGTGGAAGGATGCCAGGTTTCAATCAATGCTCCTATGGCAGCCCAATCTATGTGGATTTGATCATAATGCTTGGCATGGGTTATCAACCCCAAGAGATGCCATCTAGCTACATATACCCTCATGTCTGAAGTAAACTTGGAGAGGATGAGGGGCAACCATTTGATTTGGACATATCTTCTAGCTCCCGGAAGATTTGGATAGTCCTGTGAAGAACAGAACACATGCAGTAAACAAGTATGAGCATATGCAACGTGAAAGGAGAATTCGGCAGAAGGAGCATGGCAAAGCAACGGGCAGAAGAGAAGCTTACCTGTTTCAAAGCAATGCGGTTGCTTATGTGCCCTTGTATTTCAGAGATTCTAGGAGTAGAAATCTTAGGTTTCTTCAGTATTCTGTCCATCGCCGCCAGCAGTTGAGAACAGAAGCAAGAAAAGAACAAAAGGCCTGCAGAAAAAGAGAGAAACGAAGCCGTTCGGCCGCAGAAGAATTCTGATGATTTGGTTAAGAAAGTCTGCCGTTTTATAAGGATTTGAAGAGTCCTAAAGAGCACCGAAGATAGAAGTTTGATTGGGTTAAGGACTCTGTTCGTGATTTAGAAACGGAGGATCGGGCTAATTCACGCCTTGTGTAAGGGCGTGTATTTTTGATTTAACGACCTTATACTGGTCGTGTTTAATGTAACGCCTTTGACAAGGTCGTGTTTCTTCCAAGCTTTCTCTGTTGGTTACGCCCTACGAAAGGGCGTATTTTTTTGATGAGACGACATTTGGCATGGTCGTGTCTTGATGAGGTCGTGTTTCTTCTAAGCTTCCTTTCTTGGTGACGCCTTTGAGTAGGACGTGTTTTAACAATTAACGACCTATGGAACGGCGTCTTTCATGCTGTTAACGCCCTATTCTTAGGCGTGTTTTATTGGCCTACGTTTTTGCCCTCCCAATGCTTTTGAATGAACTTAAGTGCTATTATTTGATGAAATTGTTTATGATTAAGCACTTATGATCATGTCATGTTCTGAATTGATAAATGAAGTCTAATAACTTTCAAAGTGCAGAAGTTTGCAGGATTCGAGGCGTTTGGATCGCTCATGGGAGCAACTTCGTGTCACCTTGTATTGTTTCTTGTAAGCATTATTATTATATGGTATCTACGATATTATAGTATATCAGGGACCTTGTGGTTATGATGAACCTGAAATTTGAGTTCCCCTTTATCAAAAATGAAGACGATTTCAGGAGAATCTTGATCACACGGATAGGCCGTTGAGTTGTTAAAGGCTTGGGACGATGGTTCCACTTTCTGAGTTGATACGTGGACAAACGGGCTTCGGCTTAGTGTTAGCTCAGAAATATGGATTCTTGACCAGACCTAAACAGCTTAGCAATATTATCCTTGATTATTTTCTATTTTTAGTTTGTTTTAATCTTTTCTTTTAGCCCAGCATGCATCATGTAGGATTTTGAGTTTCATGCTGAAAATCTTCATATTATGGCAATAATGAAGTTCACTCGCTCTCGATTAAGTTGACATGAGATATTCCATTCCAAATCAAGTACTCCGTTCTATTTGAAGCCATTCAGGCTGATTCCTTGAAAGTGTTCCTTTTGTTGGATCTCTATCCCAATTCTCTTTACTTTTCTGCAAAATTTACCTTGGTTGTAGCACGTCCACGTTGGCTGGTAATCGCTCTCCAATGGTCTTTCCCTGTCGTGCCCACGCGCACACCCTTTATTTATTTAGTTTAATCTCCTTTCATCCAACAAATCGATTGTTTCCTTGGAACCACTCAGAGTTGTTTCACTTTGAATCTTGGAAAGATTTCAAATGCTTAGTGTCTGAGGCGTGTCCCATCACACCTTGGCGTCTCCTTATCAGTTCGTTCCACTTCAATCCTTTCATTTCACTTCATTCCATTTCCGTCTCACTCCCTTGCAAAGCAGACGCCAAGGCGGGGCAGCTGTAGACACGCCAAAATTGACATTTTGTTGATCAAATCTCATGTTATTATGTAAACGCCCCAAGTGGACTTCAATATTCCTATAATATAAAGTTTTTTATATTTTTCATGAGTTTTCTGCATTTTCTTGCATTTTTGTGAATCACGGCTTGACTATGGGCGTTACTTGATAAAGTAACGACCTGTGATAAGGCGTTTTAAAAGAAAGGACGACCGTATGTAAGGGCGTCAATTCCTGGTATTATCCTTTAATTTCTGGAATTATCTATTTTCAAAATAAAAGGCTTTTTCTGAGTAACGCCTTTCCTCAGGGCGTGTTTTGAAGAAACGCCGTTTTCGCAGGCGTGTTATCTCAGTTTCCAAACGGAGGAAGTTTTCATTTCCAAAATTAAACCCAGGAAGAAACGGCCTTTACTAGGTCGTGTTTCAAGAAACGCCTCTGTGCAGGTCGTCAATTCATAAAAAGACGCCCTGACGCAAGGCGTGTTTTCACTCCAGAGTCCTTTTTTTCTCCATCTTTCCCCCACAGTTCCCTGCTATCCTTGGACTCTTGCTCGATCTTAATCCTTCCTTGGATGCCTCATTACCTATTCTTATCATTTCCTCGTTTGATCACATCCGATTGAAACTATAAAAGAAAACTTCATTCGCTCGTAACAGAGGTTGAAGATTTGAAGTATTCAAGAGGTTGAAGATTTGAAGTATTCAATAGGTTGAAGATTTGAAGTATTCAAGAGGTTGAAGATTTGAAGTATTCAATAGGTTGAAGATTTGAAGTATTCAATAGTCACCCTGAGCATTTAGAGGTTAAGACGTGAGTTATTAAGCAAGCACACAGAGCTTCCTCCTTCGAGCATTGATTTTTCTTCATCCCTCTGCATACGTTCAGCGTCCTCCCGGTTCCCTTTACTCTTGTCAGGGAGAGCAGGGCGATATATATATATAGCTTGTCTGTTGTTCATCACGTTCTTATCACCACTATTGTTACCTGTCGTTAGTTCTTTTACCGTATTTAGCATATCATATTCTTCCCTAGTTCTCTGCTAGGGGTTTACAAAACAAAAAAGAAGGTGCGCATGTTGATGTCTTTTCATCATTTTTATGTTCGTTCTTGACTGATACTATTGCACTTTGGCTGATCCCCTTCTCTTTTCCTTGTTTTTCATTGTCTTCTTTTACAAGGTAATCAATCGAGAAAACCCACTTCATCGGCCGGCCGATTGGAGTTGGAGGAGGAGACTCACATTCATCCCGCATCCCACTTTTCACTAGGTACATGCGATCTCATTTCTTCTTATTGAGGTAAACCCTCTGGCGATCACAACCTCCTTTTAGCACCTCGTGCTATTTTATTGCTTTCATCATATCTATTGCTCTTTATATTTAAGTGTGGATTTTAAATAGATCTACAACTGTGATGGGTGAGGTCGCAGGGCAGGAGCATCCTGCCTCGTGGGCTCATGTGGCTATCCGACCGGCTCGGCACTCTACTGAGAGGTAGATGCTCGCCGTAGGGTAGCATCAAACCTTGACTCGAAAGGCTCAACCTCTAGAGTGACCTGATAAGAATGCTCCAGAGTGGTCACATCGCGGTAAAGCAATTCAAACTGTTAGTGAAGCTGCAAACCTCTCCAAAACTGAAATGCGGTCGTGGTGCTCTTCTCTCCAACTCCATTTCCCAACCAGTACTCATCGAAGTCCCTAATGTACTCAGACACGGACTTGTTGCCTTGGACGGGCCTGATCGGGGCTTCCTCTAGGGTGGAGACTCGTGTAACCTGACCTTGGATAGTCCGGTCGGTAGCGTCCATCCTATCCTCGATGGCTTTAAACCTACCCTCGGACGGCAAAAATATTCCCGCGCGTCTCGGTCAAACCTATCCATCCTATCCATGAGGGCATGCACCGTTTTCACCAATGAAGAAAGCCTTGGGACTTGGGCGTAGGGGTTGGCCATGGTTGCAAAAGAGATGGGAATTGGTTCCCCTAAGAGTGAGCATGCAATGGAACAAAGTGCAAGAGACTTTTTTTTCTTTTTATGCAAAACTAATGTAAGTACCTAGACACTCTACATGGTGACAAGGGGTAAAATGCGGACTCGAATACAAACCTATACTCAACCAGTATCCGGTATGTGGTGGAGGTTTGATCCGAAGATCGCACTCACGCAAGTGTGTCGCCTTCCCAATAGGCGTAACCTATCGTTCCGGAGGCACCTTTTAATATACCGGGTAAAGGGTGCAATATGAAACGTTGGACCGACTACCCTAGACTCGACTTACATCTAATACCAATTTGATGCGGAACGGGACGCGAACCTGGGACTCTAACTCGCGGACATCCCTAAGCCAGGGAAACGCGTGGATCTGCACGGTTGAGAAACCGGCAATGAGTCTCGGGTATCGGCTTTTCCGGGTGCTCGGATCGAGTCACGGGACGAGTTCCACTCACTCACTCTCGCAGCAGTGATAAAATTATAACGAGCTAAGTTCCTATCACTCATGCAGCGGTATATGAAAATATACGAGATAAGCAAAATGCCAAAGTAGGGAGCAGACATGATACCTTCACGCTCCGGGCGTGGGAAGACGACCCCGGCCGAAACTCGTACTCCCGGTGTACAGAAAATAAATAATTTACAGTAGTGAATTTAATTGCCCACTCCACGCAGGGAGGTAAAGGGCTACACGTGGGACCCGAGAGTAGCGAACTCGGGTTGACGGGCAGCAAGCCGGAAGGCTCTCGGGCCGGAGACGGGCCGGCTCGGTTCTGCGAGGCCCGCGGGACAGTAGGTGGGTCCGGTTGCTGGGACGGTGGTGCCCGGGCGTCTCCTTGCTGTGGCAGCTGGCTGGGACGTTGCTGGGGGGTTGCCAATCGATCTCCGGGAGCAGCGGTCGCCGAATGTGAGCCGGCGTATTTTACCGGAATTAGCCAGCGGACTGCTCTACTGGCCTATTCTCGAGACAGAATTGAGCGCCTCCACAAAAACAATTGTTGCGCCCAGGTCCAATGTCGGATTGAAGCGAAATTGGTACCGTTGGAAACTATACTCAAAGGGATACAACATATATTAATTTCAGATCCATCCAACAAACGAATTTGAAATAAAAATGACTGCAACACTGTAACTACCTCTGGCTCGGAACCCAGAACATACAATACAGAAAAGGATCTATTTGAAGATGAACTTTGAACAAAATAAAAACGATGGATCTAGACTCTGGGAAAATTATAGGTGGAAGGGGGGATGTGAGGATCATGCTTGAATTTTTTAGGAATTTTTGGAGATGGCTAAGGGGGCGGGAAAAATACAACAACAGACTACTATCCCGCAGATCTACAAACTGGCAGATTGCTGGGGGAAAAACTAAATTACTGGGAAAAATAGTAAATGAAGGCAGAATGACATGAAATTTAAACTAAAGATGGGGGATGAAAGGGGGAACAAACCCTCAAAATTTGAGGTCGAACAGATCTACAGATTGGAAGATAAAATTCTGGCCTCAGCTTTATGTCCAGCAGAGAATAGACCGGAGACGGTTGGCGGTGGTGGTGTGACGGCGGCTCGATGGCGGCGGCGGCGGCAGTGTTGTGCTTCTCACTCAGAGAGGGGTTCATAGGGAGGCTTCACACCTTAGAAGATCAGAGGTTTCACAGCTCCAAGGGGGAGAGAGGTGAGAGGGGGCTGCGCCCTTGGGCTTGGAGTAAAAAATGCGGATTTTTTCTTTCATTAATTGTATGAAATGTGAAAATACAAGGCTTATATTGAAATAGATAAAAGACCTAAACTATCCTTAGATCTAGGGTTAGGGAGGGGCACTTAGGGGATAGGAGAATTATTCTCCCATGTGGTCAAATGACCATTAATAAAAAATTACAACATGAATTAAAAACTATAAAAGGGCGCGCCCCTTTGAAAAAAGGGGAGAGAAGTTTGAATTCTTCCTTCCTCTTATTGGTCCAAGTTCAAGGTGGACCATGGACCAGCCCCACATGGGCCCTAGAGCCTAGGTGGACCAATGGGAAAGAAGGTGGGGGTCCCGCCGGGCCAACATGGCCTTTTGTAAAGAAACCCAAAGACTTCTAAGGACTAGCACTTTGGCTTATAGTTGCCATACAATTGCAAACCCATTTAACACAAGGGTATAAATGTAAACAAAAGGATACAAATGCAAAAATAAAATGTTAGTGCCCGATGTTGATTCCCATCACACCCCGCCCGATGCTGCCTCGATAAGCATGCACCACCGAATGTTGGTTGAGGAAAGCACCGTACCTGGTTCCTTGCCTCAATAATCGTGCACCACCCAGGTGTCACCTCGATAAGCGCACCCTTAATGCGAATAACCGAACAATGGGCATACTTCTCGAGTCTTAACGCAAGATGAAGTGTCAAGCCCCTATGATGCGGGACGGACACGGGAGACGACACTATATAGTGCCACCCTCGGACTCTAGATGAAGACACGACCAGCAACACACACCAGGGAGACACTAAGCCCGACACTACGAGCTCCTAGTGGCAAAACATCGCTAACAGAAGTGGAAGTTCACTCGTCGTCCCAAGCGAGGGAAAGCGCGGACCGTGCGCGGTTAAGGAACCGGCGGAGGTCAAGGGTAGTCCGACTCAACTTCCGGACTCGGATCGAGTCGCGGGACGGGTCACTCTCACTCTCACAGCGGTGACATGGACACACGGGCTAGTACCTACACTCTCGGCAGCGGCAAAAGACCGTATACTAGCTAAGCAAATGAACGCCAAGAAGTTAAGACTTTACCTCCACGCACCCGGCGTGGCGAAGACAACCCCGGCCAATCGCGGACTCCCGGTTAACACAATTTTACAGAAATACAATAATTTTGACCCACTCCACGCAGGGAGGTAAAAGGTCACATGCGGGGCCCGGGATTCACGCAAATTGGGTTGACGGGAAGCATCTTGATGTCGCCCGACGGTGCCGAACTCCGCGTTTTCGTGCTTTCCGAACGGCGGGTTCTGCGGGCCCGTGGGGCCCACGGGTGGCGCTGGCCTCCGGATCTGCAGGAGTGGGTCCCACTATGGTGGGGACCCCTGGTGGCACGCCTCCACGGAAGGCGGTCGGTCGGGAACACCGACCGGTGGCCGAACAACTCCGATCTCCAAGCTTTTGGAATGCTGCCCACGGATTTTTAGTTGCTGTTTTCAGGCGCGCGCTCCGGCGAAAACGGCCGCTGCGGGCAATCCCGATGTCGGATCGGGACGCATGAGCTATCGTTGGAAAGCTCTCTTCAAATGCTTCGATCTAGATTCAGAGAGATCTGCTGGATCTGGTCAGATCAGAACTTTATTGAATTTACAAGCCCCTATTGTACAGTAACTAAAACCTCAGATTTATAGGGTACTTGTCTGGGAACCACCGTTGACCGCCTAGTAAACCTCCGATTCAGCTCTTGAGCTCTTCTTAGGAATTGTGGGGAATCAAACCACGGAACTGGGACTATTTTTAGAATTGGATTTGGAGGTGGTGGTGATTTGATATGATTTTTGGAGGGACTGGTGGTCGGATCTGGGAACGGGTGGACAGAACTTCAGGTGGATCGGAGAATGATTTGTGGAAAATATGAAATGGACGAACTAGAAATTTAGAAAAATTGTGGATGAAGGGGTGGATGGAAGGAAACTCCAGTAAAATTTGTGGGACTAAAGAAAATCAAAACGTGGACATAAGACCTAAAACTCAGGGCGGATAAGAACCTAGACAGAACTTTGGCAGAACTGGAATGAAAGAGGGAACGAAAATCAAAAATTATGAAACGGGATCTGAATAACAAACCATTTTTTTTGGGACATCCTTGACATCTATGGAACCTCCAGTAAAATCTCTAGGTCTATCAGAGCTCTTGGCTGAGTTGGGAATTTCATGGAAGTTGCTGTGGTACTGCACGGGCAGAACTCCGTTGATGGCGGTGGCGGTGCGGTGGCGGCTCGTGGCGGCGGCGGCGGTGACCGGAATGATAAGGGGAGGAGTCACACCTCCAGAGGGAAGCCTTCACAGCTTCAAGGGGGAGAGAGGGGCGGCCTAGGCCTTTGCTCAAGCAATTTTCCAAGTTCAAATGGCATTAATTCTTCAAAATTGAAAATTACAAGCATATATAGGTCACCCATCTAATCCATCCTCCACCGTTGGATCTAGGGGTGTGAGATGGAGGGTTGGGATGGCTTGTGACCATTCCACAAAAATACAATTAAAAAAATAAGGGGGGGACAGCCTATTGACTAGGGGGGGAACAAGCTTGACATGGTAGGTGGGTGTTGGTTGGAAATGTTGACTATTTTGGTCCCTTGTCCCCCATGTGGACAATTGACCATTCAAACTTCTAGATGCCCCATGTGGCATGTTGACTGACCCCACGTGGGACCCTAGGCTGAGGTGGCCCAATGTGGTGGGGCCCGGGGGGCCCGTGGGGCCCACGGGGTCCGAAATGCTTGTAAGTCCCTATTACACTCAAAATGGCAAAATCGAATGCAATGAAATAAATACAAATGAAATACACATAAAGTCTAACTAAATATAATAAAGGGGGAGGATCAAGGCGGAGTCTCCAGGCTGTCTCTGAGCCAGATGGATGCTGAGGTGGCTCGTGTCGTGCTCCGTGTGCGGTACCGGTGGCTCGGCGTGTCGTGCCGATCAACTGCTCGGGTGTCCGCACCAATTCTCCCCGGGTGGGAGAAACTCGACCCTGTCGAGTAAGGGTCGGCATCGCTCCTATATCGCTCCAGAAGGTCCGGATCGATCTGCTGCAACTCGCCATGTGTGATCCATGTGTCCTCAGTAGTGGGCCGTCCTCTCCATCGCACTAGGTAGCGCGGGTAGGATCCACTCCTGGTAACTGTCACCTGCTCATCCAGTATATGATCTATATGCTCACGCTGCCGTAGCAACGGGGCTGGAGGTGGACACTCAGGTGTGGGATCACTCTCAAGGGGAGGAGATGGCTCGAAAGGCTCACTAGGGATCACCGCTGGGTCCCTATATGCAACTAGATCCGAAACATTAAAAGTAGAGCTTATACCATATTCCTCGGGCAAGTCCACAACGTACGCATTGGATCCAACGCGTTTCAACACTCTAAAGGGACTGGCTCCGCGAGCTTGCAACTTCTTAACGGTTCCAGAGGGAAACCGTTCAGGTCTTACCCTGATCATGACGTATTCGCCTTCGTGGAACTCTCGGTGGTGTCGGTGGACATCGGCCAACTCCTTGTACTGTGCATTGCTGGCCTCAACTGTGACGACGGACATCGTCATGCAGACTCCTAACATGATTAGCAAAAGAAAAGAAACACAGGATGCACACACGACCTAACATGCTTAGCAAAAGAAAAGAAACACACGGATGCACACACGACCCTAAACAACCCTACAGTTAGTAAAACCCAATCATATGCAAGGTGGTCCAGGACATCCGAATGTGTGCCATGCATGCATTTGACATAACCGGAGGTTAATGTCATGGTGGACTCCTAGACATCCTACGATGCACCAACCATGGACATGGGGTTTGGATGTGGGAAGTCCGGGAGGTTTGGGTGGTTGAGGTGGCCCGGGGAAACCAAAGTCCTCATTACCCCCAAATGACGGTTCGGACCTATTGCCATGTGAAGGTTGCCAGGCCCGAGTAGGAGGGGTGTGATAGTGGACTTCTTTAAAGAGGGGGAATGGAGGTTGTGGGCCAAGGGGCCCATGAAGAAAGGGATCGAAGGGATCAAAAAATGTGTGACCCCTCGATATGGATTCCCTCATCTCAAGATCCCATGTGTGGAAGTCTAGAAGGTGTTGTTGATCTCCTTCATCCATGAAGGTAGATGAGACGGTGGGGGTATGATGGTGGACTCTCTCGAAAAGGTGGAGTAAATATGGTGGGTCACGGGGTCCACAAGAGAATGGGTCGAAGGGATCAAAGAAGGTATGACCCCTCGGACTAGGCTTCCACAAATCACTGTCCCACATTTGGAAATCTTGGAGGTGTAAATGATCACCTTCATTCATTGCGAGAGATGGGACGACAGTCATAGGTAGAAAGTAAGATTCCTCCCTTGGGCAAAGGGGAATGAAGTCGGACTCGGCCGGCAAAGGGAGGAGTAGAAGAACCTCCGTGGTAACATGACCCACGGTGTACACGGAGGTGATGGACCCTAAGGATGGATGTGTGAAGCTACGACCTATAGGTCGGTCGAAGCGTGGGGCCAACAAGTGCGTAAATGTCAACTGCCGGTCTAATCCTTTAAGAAGATCATCTAATGTATCCACATGGTGACTAGACCGGAAGGTGGTATGGAATGAGTTGACCGGCACTAATGGTAGGGTAGGGTCCATGGATGGGAGGAGAGATGGGGCCAAGCCGTTCTTGAGCCAACTAAGAAGTGGTTCGGCTATGAAAAGTGTACCCGTTAGAAACACGGGTGGCTCGGGCTTTGGCGGCTTGGAATAAAGATCGAAGAGTGGGGCTTCTCCAACCCTTTTGTCCCTTATGGCTAGAGATGTCCGAGTGGGACATTGTCCGGCGTAGTGGCCGAATCCCTGGCAGCGATAACACTGCTGTCGTGACCCACTACGCTCCCTGATAAGTGGGTCCATACCCTTATCCTCCTGACGGACAGGGGGTGTAGGCAATGGGGCTCTCGTGGGTGGGAGAAGAGGATCCACTATGATGGGGAGAGGACTTGGGGACTCTGTTGATAGGGCCGGGTGAAGACTACCGGTGATGACCTCCTTAGGCTCGGGTACGAGTACATCACTAGGAGTACGTGTCCTATCCACCCCATCCAACCGGTCCAAAATCATTTGCATAAGTTCGGCAACGGAGTGGGTTGGAATAGGGATATCATGGTGGACTCGCCCGTAGTCAACCGTCCTAGGATTGGGTCTTGGCTCATCTACGTGTGGGACTCTTTGCCTCCGACTAGAACCCACTTGGTTGGAAGTGATTGGGTGGGGCCGGTTGGAGGTGACCGGTTGGGGCACGTAGACCTTCCTAAGCTCTCTCTTCATGTCCCACCATGACTCGATGGGCCATTGCCCCCTAACCGCTCTCATTCTTTCGATGTAATCCCACTTTTCGGCAGCCTCATGAAGAAGCCGCTCTTTGGCGAAAGATAATTGCACTGCCTCAGACATAGTATAACACTCAAAGTAGGTGTCCATGGTGGCCTCCCACTTGAGGTAGATGCCCGGGTCATTGGAGCCAAAAAAATCTGAGGCTTCAGGCCTACAGAAGCGGACAGGATGGTTGCCAAGCCCATGGGTGGGCCAACGGCCATATTGCCTGGGTGATGAGGAATCCATGGGAAATTGGAGACTATACGATGGACATGCCGACACAAAGGGACAAGACAAACCGACTAATACAAACACACACTAGATGATGCACTTAGACCTAAATGCAATTTGAAACACTCTCTTTTTTTTTGGTATTTTGAAAAGAATGCAATTTAAAACATTTTTTTTGTTTTGAAAAGAATGAGACTCGACTACACCCTAGACATGACCAAGACTCGGTACGCGGCGGAGATAATCGACCCGAAGGTCACTCGCACAAGTGTGCGGTCTTCCCGATAGGCGTAACCTAACGGTCGGACAACACCTTTTGATATACTAAGTGAAGGTGTGTGTGGGGTAACCTTAGACTATGCATGACTTATGCAACGACTACCCTAGACTCAACTCGCTCTGATACCAAACTGATGCGGGACGGACACGGGAGACGACACTATATAGTGCCACCCTCGGACTCTAGATGAAGACACGACCAGCAACACACACCAGGGAGACACTAAGCCCGACACTACGAGCTCCTAGTGGCAAAACATCGCTAACAGAAGTGGAAGTTCACTCGTCGTCCCAAGCGAGGGAAAGCGCGGACCGTGCGCGGTTAAGGAACCGGCGGAGGTCAAGGGTAGTCCGACTCAACTTCCGGACTCGGATCGAGTCGCGGGACGGGTCACTCTCACTCTCACAGCGGTGACATGGACACACGGGCTAGTACCTACACTCTCGGCAGCGGCAAAAGACCGTATACTAGCTAAGCAAATGAACGCCAAGAAGTTAAGACTTTACCTCCACGCACCCGGCGTGGCGAAGACAACCCCGGCCAATCGCGGACTCCCGGTTAACACAATTTTACAGAAATACAATAATTTTGACCCACTCCACGCAGGGAGGTAAAAGGTCACATGCGGGGCCCGGGATTCACGCAAATTGGGTTGACGGGAAGCATCTTGATGTCACCCGACGGTGCCGAACTCCGCGTTTTTGTGCTTTCCGAACGGCGGGTTCTGCGGGCCCGTGGGGCCCACAGGTGGCGCTGGCCTCCGGATCTGCAGGAGTGGGTCCCACTATGGTGGGGACCCCTGGTGGCACGCCTCCACGGAAGGCGGTCGGCCGGGAACACCGACCGGTGGCCGAACAACTCCGATCTCCAAGCTTTTGGAATGCTGCCCACGGATTTTTAGTTGCTGTTTTCAGGCGCGCGCTCCGGCAAAAACGGCCGCTGCGGGCAATCCCGACGTCGGATCGGGACGCATGAGCTATCGTTGAAATCTCTCTTCAAATGCTTCGATCTAGATCCAGAGAGATCTGCTGGATTTGGTCGGATCATAACTTTATTGAATTTACAAGCCCCTGTTGTACAGTAACCAAAACCTCAGATTTACAGGGTACTTGTCTGGAAACCACCGTTGACCGCCTAGTAAACCTCCGATTCAGCTCTTGAGCTCTTCTTAGGAATTGTGGGGAATCAAACCACGGAACTGGGACTATTTTTAGAATTGGATTTGGAGGTGGTGGTGATTTGATATGATTTTTGGAGGGACTGGTGGTCGGATCTGGGAACGGGTGGACAGAACTTCAGGTGGATCGGAGAACGATTTGTGGAAAATATGAAATGGACGAACTAGAAATTTATAAAAATTGTGGATGAAGGGGTGGATGGAGGAAACTCCAGTAAAATTTGTGGGACTAAAGAAAATCAAAACGTAGACGTAAGAACTAAAACTCAGGGCGGATAGGAACCTAGATAGAACTTTGGCAGAACTGGAATGAAAGAGAGAAAGAAAATCAAAAATTATGAAACGGGATCTGAATGACAAACCATTTTTTTTGGGACATCCTTGACACCTATGGAACCTCCAGTAAAATTTCTAGGTCGATCAGAGCTCTTGGCTGAGTTAGGAATTTCATGGAAGTTGCTGTGGTACTGCGCGGGCAGAACTCCGTTGATGGCGGTGGCGGTGCGGTGGCGGCTCGTGGCGGCGGCGGCGGTGACCGGAATGATAAGGGGAGGAGTCACACCTCCAGAGGGAAGCCTTCACAGCTTCAAGGGGGAGAGAGGGGCGGCCTAGGCCTTTGCTCAAGCAATTTTCCAAGTTCAAATGGCATTAATTCTTCAAAATTGAAAATTACAAGCATATATAGGTCACCCATCTAATCCATCCTCCACCGTTGGATCTAGGGGTGTGAGATGGAGGGTTGGGATGGCTTGTGACCATTCCACAAAAATACAATTAAAAAAATAAGGGGGGGACAGCCTATTGACTAGGGGGGGAACAAGCTTGACATGGTAGGTGGGTGTTGGTTGGAAATGTTGACTATTTTGGTCCCTTGTCCCCCATGTGGACAATTGACCATTCAAACTTCTAGATGCCCCATGTGGCATGTTGACTGACCCCACGTGGGACCCTAGGCTGAGGTGGCCCAATGTGGTGGGGCCCGGGGGGCCCGTGGGGCCCACGGGGTCCGAAATGCTCGTAAGTCCCTATTACACTCAAAATGGCAAAACCGAATGCAACGAAATAAATACAAATGAAATACACATAAAGTCTAACTAAATATAATAAAGGGGGAGGCTCAAGGCGGAGTCTCCAGGCTGTCTCCGAGCCAGATGGATGCTGAGGTGGCTCGTGTCGTGCTCCGTGTGCGGTACCGGTGGCTCGGCGTGTCGTGCCGATCAACTGCTCGGGTGTCCGCACCACCCTATCGCTGTGAATGCTCCCTGAGCACGACTATCAAGGTCTCATGGCGTCCAACCACTTCAGTCACAACAGTGCCCTCGGCACCCGACTGCCAAGCCACTCCAGTCGCAACGGTGGCCCCGGCACCCGACTGCCAGTATCAACTGCGCCCGGTCGCCACGGTCTCGCGGCGCCAAGTTCCTTCAGTCACAACGGTGCCCCTGGCACCCGACTGCCAATCTCAGCTGCGCCCGACCGCCAGGGTCTCACGTCGCCCAGTTCCTTCAGTCGCAACAGTGCCCTCGGCACCCGACTGCCAGTCTCTACTGCGCCCGACCGCCAGGTCTCACAGTGCCCAGTTCTTCTAGTCACATCGGGGCCCATGGCACCCGACCGCCCAACAACTCCAGTCACGTCGGTGCCCCCGGCACCCAACTGCCTAGCTACTCCAGTCACAACGGTGCCCACAGCACCCGGCTGTTCCAAGCTCAATGCTCATGGTGGTACTCACGCCGCCCGACCACCCCAGTCTCAACAGCGCTCGGCCGCCCCTACCTCAATAGCGCCCGACCGCTCCAATCACAGTGGTGCTCGTGCCACTTGGTCGCCCCTATCTTAATGGCGCCCAATCGTTCCAACACAGCAGTGCCCATGGCACCCCAACTTCCTCGATCCCAACGGTGCTCCATATCGGGGATATATTGTGACACCCTTCGGGTGGCATCCTATCGAGTCACAAGTCCTTTGACGGACACTATGTACAAATGCGAAAATACCCACATAATAATGTAATGACCCGGGGACCATCACAAATGATGAAATTGTCCCATGGCTTGCACACATATGTAATCGGGCTTTCACGCCCCCATATAAATGCCATTCATGGCATATAGTTATGTAATCCAATCAGGAAATGATCCCCATCCTGGCCAGCTACTAGTCTCAATGCCGTCCAGCAGACTGCCATCTGTCTCCCAGCTCGGTCCTAACCCCTCTACCCGAATAGACCCTATACCCAAGCCAAAACCTTCATGCTCCCTGTCGAGCCAGTGTCCACTGCTCCTCTATCCGAGTCAATACCTCATTCTCATAAACCAAGAGTGCATACCCTCTCTAGTGTCCACACTGGAACCAGTCTCTCTGCCCCTAGTTATCCCTACTCTGTTGTTGTTGCCCTATCATTGTTGCATAGACTAATCCCTCCCGACGTCCCGGTTCCAAGGGTCCCTGACTCTCCTCTTCGACAATAGAAATAAAGGTGTTCAGGCTCCGCCCGATCTAAAATAAACATCGATTGCTTGCGATCGGTGGGGAAGACATCCAATATACGAGCTCCCACAATCGCCTACACTCGTACCAGCGGAACCTCCTTCTCTCCACGTGGCGCACGACATTTTGTGCCCACGTGCCGTGCCCTGGTGGCACATCCCCAGTCAAACACTTGGTTCCGCAGGTGATCGTTGAGAAATCGACTAGCATGCCCACATTCCATCTAGATATCCCTATCCCAATTTTCCCAGAGCGATTAAACATACGTCACTCTTTCCTGTGCGTTCCTATCGTTCTTTTCACCTTCTTGTTAATACCCCTGGAATTCTCGCGCGCCAAGTCGACCTATCTCGGCCTGCCGTAAAAGGCGAGTGTGCGTCACCATTGCGAGGAAAAACAGAAGGGATTCCCCGCAAGCGAAATAGTAAGATACCCCATGTACCTACGGCCTTGACCGTAGGTAATATATAAACCCAGAAAACCATAGATATAGTCTAATCTATTCCTATAACTAATAGAACTGTAGGTAAGTGTCATAGGTAAAGGTCCTCTTTGGTGTAGTGATTTTCTTCCCTAGTTCTTTTTAATTTGGCGCTATTCAGAACTTATTTTTATCGAGGTGTAATTTTTATTTTTCACATTTTTATATTATAAGCTTTGTCTTTTTAATCAATAAAATAGTGTGGTTTAATTTTCTCTCTCTAGATTTTACTCTCTCATCTCTCTCTTCTTCTTCCTCTCTCTCTAGCTCTTTCTTTCTCTCTCTTAACCCTCCAATTTCATTAGATTGATTTATTTCATGTTCTTTTAAATTTTGAAAATCATAAAACAAACTTAACAATTTTTACTTTAAAAGAAACATATAGTTTTCAATTTGAAATTTTAATGTCACGCCCCTAGCTTTTAATATAGCGGAAGGAATTTCGGGAACGCGAATAGCCGGCATGGTAAGCCTCTCGCAAGCAAGAAATCAGAGCACAAGACAATCACACTAAAGTAATTGTACAAGTAAATTCTCCTAAACTTTACTTTATTCTATAATAATAATAATAATATCAAAGTACACAAGATCCTTGACTCTTAACACTCTTACATCATCGACTCAAGAAAATATAAAATTACAATAAGACTCGACTAGACACTTAATAATTAAGGCTTCTCTCGTTCATATGTCCTTTAATCACTCTCGGACCCGTTACTTGTATAATCTGAATCTGATTCACATGTACTTTCTGAAACATTGAGAAAGTAGGTAATGAGCACACTTGCCCAGTAGGTATCTTCATATCAACATGAAGGCGAGTTTAAGTGATTAGCATTTTAGCTCTAGAGAATAAGATAAATCATGTAAATACGGTAAAACATGTGAATAAAACTAAAGAAATAAGATATGATCACGACGTGATAGGAGAATATGATAACAAGAATGTAAATTTGGCATTTCCATGAACAAGAATGTACTTTTCATAACCATGAAGGCTATGCACTGGAAAGTCATGTAACAAGCAAGAAAGTACTTTTCGCTTAATAGCAAGTACTTCGTGAATTTACGTGGATCTTTACTCATGTCCGTGAATTTTCACTTATTTATAAAGAAAGTACTCCCAGCGTAATGCGACGCCAGTAGCATCATACCCCATGGTTTATAATATGTTTTCGACAATCAGCCGAGGGGACTAGCATAGAGCCCTTGAACACAATCAGTGCTCGAACTGCATCTTCAAGTATAAATCAAGCTACTTTCACGATTATAACAATAATGTGGCCAATAATATACAAATTCAACAATAATTCCATGATAAGGTAACAAAGGTATAGAACGTACCAATAATTGATCATGAGTAATTCAAGAAATGCATTAATAACTAGGTTATGCTATGGAGAAAATTCGGCAGCATAACGATACATTCTTTATTTCCATAACTTATTAATGGCTTATCTAAATCAAGATAAGTTCTAGATAATCAATGGACCATCTAGGATCATAGGATACTCAACTCAAAAGTAAAACCATGGGTTAAACATAATTAGATTTGATGAAAGAGAAGCTAGAACCATGCGGTCTAGGTCAGGGCCGCTAGGTGTCACTAGCGGTCATTCATTAGGCCGCTAAGGTCCAAAAATTCATTAAAACATCGGTAAAAGTGCTCTCTAGACAATGGGGTTTTAATGGTACAACCAGCTCGACGTCCTAGTGAGAATCCCAGGCTCGCAGAGTCTTACGGAGGTCTTGAAATAAGATTTCCTAGTCCGTTGGAAGGAATGTCCAATGGAGAGATTATCAAGTCCAAGATTGTGTACTTAATGTGTAAAGGTGTAACTAATGACATCATACCAAAATATGTGCCATGTATTTAAAAAAATGACTCTAGAAGAGAGAGATAGTGGTAACAGCGATCAAATCATGACTAGTCCATGAATCATATAAATTTAAGTTAATTACAAAAGTATGTGATTTGGTCATGAAAATAACATAAGTTTAAAAATAATTCTAAGTGCATAAAGAATCATAAAATCTACTATAATGTTCTGTTAACATAACTAGGTATATGAAAATATCACTTGAAACAAGAGTAAAACCTACTTAACTAGGCTTAACATATAATAATTAGGGCTAATCTGTAATATGTTTCGGGTTAACAATATCATAGAAATCAGCAAATGCAAACGGTCCAGTGAGTGACCGTCTGTTGTGGCTAACGGTCTGTCGTGCGACCGCTGGAGTTTCTGGTGGTCTACAGGAAGATCGTTTCTTCCTGTGTTAACAGAAAACTCAATAATACTAAAATACAATACTCATCTAAAGCATATCATGCATGGAAATCAACATATATAAACTCTATAGCTTGATAAAACAAGGATATGTCAGCCAATATGCGTGGGTTTATGTAATAACAAGAGAATTTCCTTTTTACTCAATTAGGTCTAGTTCATGCATGAATATTATACTAAATACATAGTCCTAATAAAAACATAAAATTCTCAGTGTACAATGTATGAAATCGATTGGAAACAGAGAGCTTTTATCCTTAATGTCATGTTTAAGCCATTCATGAGATAACCTACGTCAAATAGCGCTCCTAGACTGTCAATTTCTGACTGGAAGTAAGTCCTAGTTCTTCTGTCCTAAACCAGCCACTTCACCCCCTTGTATCTCCTGATTCTCTTGACCTAAATACGTAAAATTTTGAGGGTAAGAAGAGGGTACTAAAAGGAACAATTCATTCTAATGAACCTCTATCTAATTACCTCATTTAGGGCTTCCAATTTGCAGATCTTTCTGGGTCGGTCGCACTACTTCCTGGGTTGTTTGCACCGAACCAGCGTCTTTGCGGGCTTCTATCTCCTTGTAGGCTTGATCTCCTAGAATGAAATTTTGAGAAAAGTTAGGTCTAACTAAAATGAACAAATTCCTAGAAGAAATGTACCTCTAATTCGACCTCTTTACCTTAGTTCCACGTAAGCCAAAAGGGTCGTGCAGGTGAGATCTGGCTTCTATTTATAGGGTTTCATGAATTAGAACGATTCTAGAGTCCTAATTAGGTATTAGATCGATCTCTGGGAGTCCCAAGCATGCTTACAAGTCTTCATACTTCGGTCTCTAGGAGTTTAGATGCCAAAATCCAATCTTTTTGCACTTTCTTCCACTCACGGAATCTGCAGCGTTTAGCGGTCATTTGGGAGACCGTTTTCCAGTGGCTTGCGGTCTCGCGATAGACCATTTTTGGTCTTGGGCGCCGAATTTGAAGCCATTTCAAACTCTTGTATTATTATCCACTTCTTTATCATAAAATTTTTCCACTTATCTCCTTAATTCCGTGATTACACCAATTTTAAGCTTCTAGAATATGGGCTAAAGTTTAAAATTATAATTTGGGCCAATTGGATGTGTCAAAATGGGCCTAATCCTCTTGGATTAGTATAAGGCCTAAATCATTAGTTTTAATTAACCATAATTTAATCAATAGCCCATTTAAATGCTAAATAATTATATTTTTAATCCCAAAAAATTCTCAGAAAATCCTCGGGCGTTACACCCTCCCCCACTTAAAAAGAATTTATCCCTAAATTCCTTGTAATAATATTTACTAAGGAGAGTGTACTTATATTCAAATATCTCTGGAAATCTTTTGCATATGACTTCTTCAGTTTTCCCATGTTGCTTCATGTGGCCATGACTTGGTCCATTGGATCTTGACCATAGGAATAGTTTTATTCCGAAGTTGACGCACTTCTCGTTCAATGATCTTGATTGGCTTTTTCTCGTACATCAAGTCTTTTTTAATCTCCAGGTTGTCGTAAGTAATGACATGGAATGGATCAGGAACATATTTTTTGAGCATTGAGACGTGAAATACATCATGAATTCCTGGTAATTGAGGGGGCAAAGCTACTCGATACGCGACTTCACCAACCCTGTCGAGAATTTCAAGGGGCCAATGAATCTTGGAGTAAGCTTGCCTTTGATACCGAATCTTCGAATACCTCAACCTGGAGAAACCTTAAGAAATACATGGTCTCCTACTTGAAATTCTAGGTCGCGCCTTCGATTATCAGCATATGATTTCTGTCTATCTTGAGCCATCTGGAGTCTTTCCCGAATAAGCTTTATCTTCTCGGTAGTATCCCTAATGATGTCGGGGCCGAGAAATTGCCTTTCTCCTACTTCATTCCAACAAATAGGTAAACGACAGCTTATTCTATATAGAGCCTCGAATGGTGCCATCTGAATGCTAGCCTGATAGCTATTATTATAGGCAAATTCTACTAGAGATAAATGGTCGTGTCAACTTCCTCCAAAGTCAATAGCACAAGCCCTGAGCATATCTTCTACCACTTGATTTGTCCTTTCAGTTTGACCATCAGTTTGTGGATGGAACGCAGTGCTAAAATTAAGTCGGGTCCCTAATGAATGTGGTAGACCCTTCCAAAATTATGATGTGAACCGAGGATCTCGGTCGAATATAATGATGACAGGGACACCATGTAGTTTGACAATCTCCCTTATGTATAATGCTGCTAGTACATCCACAGACCATCGACTTTTGATTGCTAGAAAATGTGCAGATTTAGTCAATCGGTCTATGACCACCCATATACCATCATGTCCACCTCTTGTCTTAGGTAAACCCATGATGAAATCTATCCCTATACTTTCCCATTTTAACTCGGGAATATTCAAGGGGTGTAATTTCCCAGTGGGTTTTAAATGTTCTGCCTTTACTTGCTGACAAGTGAGATAGCGAGCTACAAAGTCTACTACTTCTCTTTTCATATTGGGCCACCAAAAGTTTCTTTTCAAATCTTGATACATCTTGGTAGCACCAGGGTGAATAGCATACCTTGATTTGTGAGCTTCTTCCATGATCAATTTCTTAGTGTCATCATGATTCGGGACACAAATTCGATCCTTAAATAGTCTTCCATCCTTTGAGATAGAAAATTCTGATTTCTGATCAATATTATCCTTAATCTCTATCAATGTAGGGTCATTTTCTTGCAATTCAACTATATCTTCAATCAATGTAGGTTGAGATCTTATATTGGCAATCATACCTCCTTCTCCTTCTCTGTCAATATCAAGATTTAAATGAGAAAAATCTTCAATAAGACAAGTTATACCTTTCTTGAGGCTTGTTAGAGTTGCCATTGGTTTTCTGCTAAGGGCGTCAGCTACTGCATTGGCTTTGCCTGGATGATACTGGATAGTAAAATCGAAGTCTTTGAGATACTCCAACCATCTGCGTTGTCACATGTTTAATTCCTTTTGGGTGAAGAGATATTTCAGACTTTTATGATCTAAAAATATGATGAATTTCTCCCCATGAATATAACCGCAGCCAGTTCCAGATCATGTACAGAGTAATTTTCTTCATGAAGCTTTAACTGCCTTGATGAATAGCAAATCACCTTTCCATTTTACATAAGGACGCATCCTAGGCCAATGCCAGACACATCCGTATAGACTTCAAAGCCACCACCCTCTGTCGGTAGCGTTAATATAGGTGCAATGGTTAGGTGTTCTTTAAGAGTTTGAAAACTCTCTTCGCAATCTTTCGACCATATAAAAGGATTCTCTTTTCTTGTGAGTCTAGTCCAAGGAATGGCGATCTTTGATAAATCTTTGATAAATCTCCTGTAATAACCAGCCAGACCTAGAAAACTCCTGACTTCAGACACGGTCATCGACCGGCTCTAGTTCTTAACAGCTTCTATTTTAGAAGGGTCGACAGCAATACCTTCCTTTGAAATAATATGGCCAAGGAAAGAGACCTCCTTTAGTCAGAACTCGCACTTACTAAGCTTTGCATAAAGTTTGCACTCTCTTAGCGTTTGCAAGACTATTCTTAAGTGCTCTTCATGTTCCTCCTTCGTTTTGGAGTATATAAGAATATCATCAATGAAGACGACTACAAACTGGTCAAGATAAGGCCTAAAGACATTATTCATGAGTTGCATAAATGTTGTCGGGGCATTGGTTAACCCGAATGGCATTACCACAAATTCATAGTGGCCATATCTGCTCTGAAAAGCAGTTTTGTGTATGTCTTCATCTTTGATCTTAAACTGATGATAACTTGACATGAGGTCTATCTTGGAGAAATATTATGCTTCTGAAATCTGATCAAAGAGTTCATCGATACGCGGCAATGGATATTTATTCTTAATGGTGAGTTGATTCAGTCGCCGGTAGTCGATACATAGCCTGAGGGATCCATCCTTCTTCTTGACGAATAGAACTGGCGCACCCCAAGGGGATGTGCTAGATCGAATAAAACCCTTGTCTAATAACTCCTGAAGTTGTTTCTTCAATTTCTTGAGTTCTGTAGGGGACATCTTGTAGGGAGCTATTGAAACAGGTGCTACTCTGGGAATGAGTTCAATGAAGAAGTTTACTTCCCTTTCGGGCGGTAAACCGGGCAAATCTGATGAAAATACCTCGGGAAACTCATTCACAATGGGAATATCTTCTAAGATAATTCCCTTGGACTCGATAATGATTACGGAAATAAGAAAAGCTTCACATCCTTGAGAAATAAGTTTACAAGCATGAAGAGATGAAATAATGGTAGGATGCTTCCTATATTTGATACCAAGGAAGGAAAATCTTGGAGGACCTGATTTCCAAAAAGAGATAATCCGGTTGCGACAATTTACATAGGTGTCGTGGTCCATAAGCCAATCTACACCTAAAATAGTATCGTAGCCCTCCATGTCAAAGCATACGAGGTTTGCAGGAAGGTTGTGACCTTCTACCATTACCTTACTATCAGGATAGTAATTTGTAAGTTTGGTCCCGGGACCTAATGGTGTAGTGATTGCTAGGTCCGAAGGTAGAGGAACTAATGAAACTGACAAGATTTTTGCAAAAGTAGTAGATATAAAGGAATGAGAAGCACCAGTATCAAATAACACAAATGCAGGATGGGAATAGACTTGAATGGTAACTTCCATTAACCCATCATCCTTGGGCGCTTCTTCATCATCCATAATAGCATTAGGATGAGCCTGTCGTTTGCGTCCACCATTGGAAGATTGTTCCTTCATGAGGGGGCAATGCGGCATGCGGTGCTCCCGACTATCACATCGTAAACTAGCACCGAGACGCTTCCAGCACTCTTCAGCTGAGTGGCCGAACTTCTCGCAGAAAGTACAAGCCACCATGACTTACTTTTCTTCTTCTTTAACCTTCTTGTTCTGGTGGTAGCCACTGCCACTCCCGTTCCGGGATCTCTTCTTGTCACGTCCCGAACCAATAGCAGCGGGAAGCGATGCTCGGAACGTGGCAGTTAACAGTCATGATAACAAGAGTGAAAATAAATAACCACAATAAAACACATGGAGGCCATACACACACGTTGAAAATACGAGCTCTTATTAAAAATATAATTTGACCCACTCTTAAAATATTAGATTCAAAATTTAGGGAAGAAATAACAAAAAGAAATAACCAGACTCACGACACTAGCTAGACTCAAGAAGGTAAAAAGATAGACTCCGATCTCTATGTTCCAGGTTCACTCAATCACACTGATCCGATTCCCATTTGCAACGTACCGTTTACCGCGTTACCTGAAAAGGATTGGAAGTAGGGGTGAGCAAGAAGCTCAGTAGGAATTATACTCTATCGTCAGGCATAGTTTAAGTGATTAACCAATTCATGAATATACATGATTAACGCGAGAAAATAAGCAGAACTAAATAATCACTAAGATAGAAAGAGTAACGATAATTAACTGAAATAAATAGTTGCATGTCGAGATATCAAGCAAGATAACAAGATTTTCTAGTGAATGGCCATTTGCAAGTCAATTTCAAGTCATGTCAAGCAAGCAAGCAAGTACTTCATACTTTAAGCATGAATAATAATAAGTTTCACGAGAATGTGGAATGTCATAGACCCAACACGCTAGATTGCACCGGTGCCAAATGCCACACCTAATCATTCACCTACCCGGGGTCAAGTACTTTTCGGGTGCTCCTCCCAGGACCAGACTGGGCCCTTCATTTGTTTGCCTTGGCATTGATTTCTTTTTGGATCGTAGATCCCACGAGACTAGACATCCACAATATTTAATGGCCAAGAGTTCCAAGGTCAAGTTCATGTAGACAAGGTAAAGAACATAAGAATAATGATTCTTTAAGAGTCCAAACAATAAGCTCCATAATCGAGAGGAATAATTGTCCCAAAGGACTATAATTAATGATCAATAGATCTAACAATAGGTCAAATCACAAAATACCATAGCCTACATTGGCTTGGTTAGCTCACACAATTCGAATTTCATGAAATAACCACTTTTCGGAAAACGGTCATATAAACGGTCAGACAAGGGCCGCTCAATATGTATAAACGGTTAACACTGGGCCGCTCATGTCCAGAAGATATTAAGACCCATGAACAAGATATACGGTCCATACTGGGCCGTATTACAGATATGCGGTCGATATTGGGCCGCCTATGAGGATATACGGTCCACTACGGGCCGCACATGCCTCTCTTAGCCCAATTCGATCCAAGACTAATAAACCAGCGGTTCGATCACGTAAATCGATGTTCTGGTGGTTCATTAGGTTCATAAAAAGGGTATAAAGAAATTTCAAGATGATGGTAAGTTCGCCGGATGGAGTTTCCGGTGATAAGTTCAAAGTTAACGCAACTTAAAGGACCTAATGACTTACTAGAAGTCCGTAATTTGGTCAACGTTCTACTGGAATAGAATGGTTATCCAGCAACTAAAAGTTCATGATAAACCTAATTTCCATGTTAAATCATCAAGGATTAAGTTTTACATTTAATGTATTTGCCAAAAAGATGAATCAAGATGATAAAGAGAATGAACAAGATCGCGTAGGAATGAAATAGCGTGCATTTAATAGAAATTTACTTGCGTAATTAACCACTTATCATATGGGTTTCTAATTTACTAATTAACCATTAAGACACTAATATGAACCATTAATAACTCATACTAAGTCACTCTCTGTCTAGATAAACGGTTCTAGAAGAACCTTACATCTACTGGGCTAACAGGGGGCTGAACGGGATCATTCTGCAATGCAGGGAGTTGGGCGGCCATGCCAGGACCTCCCAAGGGGTTGGGCGGTTCTCTGGGAGCCGCCCAAGGGGGTTGGGCGGTCAGGTAAGAGCCGCCCATCCCCTGGCTCCTGGGTTGTGTGGTCACCAGAGGGCCGTTTATCCTGCCAGGGGGATATATGGTCACTTCAAGACCGTTTAACTAGATATGTGGTCAGTTAGGAACCGTCCAACCAGTTGTGTGGTCAGTTTGGAACCGTTCAACTACATGCTATGTCAGGGTCGGGTCTGGGCTTGAGTTGTGCGGTCTATCGTAAGACCGTCCATCTCTGGGTGTTCTCCGGTCACCCCTTCCACGTCTGATGAACGCCGGAAGGTTGAGGGTTGATAGGGTTGAACTAAAACACTAATAACTCATGCAAACGGACTCCAAACAAGGGCTTTTGGTACCGTTGGAAAGGTTATGAAAAATACTACATAACAGTAAGGTCAATTCCATAATTACTTTCTGAAATCACGATTTATAATGGCAGGAACATTAAAAACCCTAATCTGGACATGCTGTTACTAAAACGTGAAATTCTCACAATATACACACTGAAAATTGGGGCTTTATATATCAAAAGAAAGCTTACTCGACGCTGATTCCAACCATATATGACATGCTATATGGGGATCAAGATTAACAATTTGAAATCACACGAAATCACAATTTAACTCAAAAGAAGACGTCACAAACCAAGTCTAGACATATTCTTACTCAGATCGGAAATTCTCTAAACATGATCCATAAAATTTAGGACTTTCATAATCAACGGATAGAGCACGAAAAACTCTACAATATGCATGGATCAATTTAAGATTTACAGCCTGAAATCGCTACTGAAATCAAAGGGGAACAGGTTCTGCCCTAATTCTAACATGCCTCTACTAAACCATTAAATTCGCACAGAATACCTAATAGAATTTAGGGCTTCATATACCAAAAGAAAGAAATGCTAAACATTCTGATATATTACTTGTGGTTTGAGCACGAGAGAACCTACCTCAATCAGGGAAGAAAGGAAGAAGAAAGGAAGAAGAACGGATGCCGACACGTCACCACTAAACACCAGAGATCTCCCTTGATCGATCTCCACTGCGACCGCTGCTGCTACCAAAGGATTCTAGGGTTGCATAGCTTCATTTTTATAGCTCATACACCTTCTGGAGTCTTCGGTGCTGGGAGAATTCGTCGAAACAAGCTAAGTGTTTGAAAACGGCGCCGCAATGGTTGACCTCACCAAAACTCGGCCGATAACACGTTTTAGGGTTAGGGTTTCGATGAATTGATAGAGGGGAAATGATCTTTAGATCGTGACCTTTCATTTGCCACCGATTTGGGGTCATTTGGTGGAGTATTAAGCTCAAATTTCACGTTTAAAGTTAAGGTTAGGTAAGGGTTAGGTAAGTGTGCACTTTTGGGCTTAATCCACTAATTAGACCTAATTACGGATTTTTGCTGGGTCGACAACAGAAGACGAAGTTGTTAAATAAATGGTTCTTAACAAATTTACCATTTTTCTAAATTTTTATAAGGTAGTCGAAAATTCACTAGTTCTATTTACTAAGGAATTAAATATGAAATTCCAAAATTCATTTATTTCAATTAAATTTCAGATTTTTAAAAATCGGGGTATTACATCCTCCCCCACTTTAAGGAATTTGGTCCCCAAATTCGTCGGGTATTACCAATTATTTAAATATTTGAACTAAGATGATCTTATCTATCAAAATAACATGATAATCATACAATTAATGACGAAAGAATTTAGCTATAGCTAGGGATAAAAGAGAACGATACCATATACAATTCTTCATTCGATAGAAGTTGGTTCCGATTCTTCTTGTAGTTTTGCTTGTGGAAGTAACTTAGGATAGTTAGCCATTTTATGATCCTGATCTCCGCAACGCAGACACGCTCCGCTCCTTCGCCAGCACTCCTTTGCGAGATGACCAAGTTTGTGACAGTATAAACATTTCATTTGCGTAATATTGCTCTTCTTCTTCTTATTACGTCGGGTTTCCTTACGACGGACTCGCCAGCCTCTAGTGGAACCGAATCTTAGCTTACCCATGGACCCACTCGCTTTCATTTTAATAGTGACTTAGAGACCTGCAAAATAGTTATATGGTTAACTTTTTCATTACCCTTACGCGTAACACAACGCAATCTTGCATATATTTTATTACTTAACCCAAGATATTACCCAATCTCACCAGGTGACAAGGGATGACACGGGTCTTAAGACTTAGGGAAACCTATACTCTTGGACAAAATCCAAGGACTCAGGCAACGGAGGCTCTGATACCACCTCTGTCACGCCCCGAACCGATAGCAGCGGGAAGCGATGCTCGGAACGTGGCAGTTAACAGTCATGATAACAAGAGTGAAAATAAATAACCACAATTAAACACATGGAGGCCATACACACACGTTGAAAATACGAGCTATTATTAAAAATATAATTTGACCCACTCTTACAATATTAGATTCAAAATTTAGGGAAGAAATAACAAAAAGAAATAACCAAACTCACGACACTAGCTAGACTCAAGAAGGTAAAAAGATAGACTCCGATCTCTAGGTTCCAGGTTCACTCGATCACACTGATCCGATTCCCATTTGCAACGTATCGTTTACCGTGTTACCTGAAAAGGATTGGAAGTAGGGGTGAGCAAGAAGCTCCGTAGGAATTATACTCTATCGTCAGGCATAGTTTAAATGATTAACCAATTCATGAATATGCATGATTAACATGAGAAAATAAGCAGAACTAAATAATCACTAAGATAGAAAGAGTAACGATAATTAACTGAAATAAATAGTTGCATGTCGAGATATCAAGCAAGATAACAAGATTTTCTAGTGAATGGCCATTTGCAAGTCAATTTCAAGTCATGTCAAGCAAGCAAGCAAGTACTTCATACTTTAAGCATGAATAATAATAAGTTTCACGAGAATGTGGAATGTCATAGACCCAACACGCTAGATTGCACTGGTGCTAAATGCCACACCTAATCATTCACCTCCCCGGGGATCAAGTACTTTTCGGGTGCTCCTCCCAGGACCAGACTGGGCCCTTCATTTGTTTGCCTTGGCATTGATTTCTTTTTGGATCGTAGATCTCACGAGACTAGACATCCACAATATTTAATGGCCAAGAGTTCCAAGGTCAAGTTCATGTAGACAAGGTAAAGAACATAAGAATAATGATTCTTTAAGAGTCCAAACAATAAGCTCCATAATCGAGAGGAATAATTGTCCCAAAGGACTATAATTAATGATCAATAGATCTAACAATAGGTCAAATCACAAAATACCATAGCCTACATTGGCTTGGTTAGCTCACACAATTCGAATTTCATGAAATAACCACTTTTCGAAAAACTGTCATATAAACGGTCAGACAAGGGCCGCTCAACATGTATAAGCAGTTAACACTGGGCCGCTCATGTCCAGAAGATATTAAGACCCATGAACAAGATATACGGTCCATACTGGGCCGTATTACGGATATGCGGTCGATATTGGGCCGCCTATGAGGATATACGGTCCACTACGGGCCGCACATGCCTCTCTTAGCCCAATTCGATCCAAGACTAATAAACCAACGGTTCAATCACGTAAATCGATGTTCTAGTGGTTTATTAGGTTCATAACAAGGGTATAAAGAAATTTCGAGATGATGGTAAGTTCGCCGGATGGAGTTTCCGATGATAAGTTCAAAGTTAACGCAACTTAAAGGGCCTAATGACTTACTAGAAGTCCGTAATTTGGTCAACGTTCTACTGGAATAGAATGGTTATCCAGCAACTAAAAGTTTAAGATAAACCTAATTTCCATGTTAAATCATCAAGGATTAAGTTTTACATTTAATGTATTTGCCAAAAAGATGAATCAAGATGATAAAGAGAATGAACAAGATCGCGTAGGAATGAAATAGCGTGCATTTAATAGAAATTTACTTGCGTAATTAACCACTTATCATATGGGTTTCTAATTTACTAATTAACCATTAAGACACTAATATGAACAATTAATAACTCATACTAAGTCACTCTCTGTCTAGATAAACGGTTCTAGAAGAACCTTACATCTACTGGGCTAACAGGGGGCTGAACGGGATCATTCTGCAATGTAGGGAGTTGGGCGGCCATGCCAGGACCTCCCAAGGGGTTGGGCGGTTCTCTGGGAGCCACCCAAGGGGGTTGGGCGGTCAGGTAAGAGCCGCCCATCCCCTGGCTCCTGGGTTGTGTGGTCACCAGAGGGCCGTTTATCCTGCCAGGGGGATATGTGGTCACTTCAAGACCGTTTAACTAGATATGTGGTCAGTTAGGAACCGTCCAACCAGTTGTGTGGTCAGTTTGGAACCGTTCAACTACAGGCTATGTCAGGGTCGGGTCTGGGCTCGAGTTGTGCGGTCTATCGTAAGACCGTCCATCTCTGGGTGTTCTCCGGTCACCCCTTCCACGTCCGATGAACGCCGGAAGGTTGAGGGTTGATAGGGTTGAACTAAAACACTAATAACTCATGCAAACGGACTCCAAACAAGGGGATTTTGGTACCGTTGGAAAGGTTATGAAAAATACTACATAACAGTAAGGTCAATTCCATAATTACTTTCTGAAATCACGATTTATAATGGCAGGAACACTAAAAACCCTAATCTGGACATGTTGTTACTAAAACGTGAAATTCTCACAATATACACACTGAAAATTGGGGCTTTATATATCAAAAGAAAGCTTACTCGATGCTGATTCCAACCATATATGACATGCTATATGGGGATCAATATTAACAACTCGAAATCACACGAAATCATAATTTAACTCAAAAGAAGACATCACAAACCAAGTCTAGACATATTCTTACTCAGATCGGAAATTCTCTAAACATGATCCATAAAATTTAGGACTTTCATAATCAACGGATAGAGCACGAAAAACTCTACAAGATGCATGGATCAATTTAAGATTTACAGCCTGAAATCGCTACTGAAATCAAAGGGGAACAGGTTCTGCCCTAATTCTGACATGCCTCTACTAAACCATTAAATTCGCACAGAATACCTAATAGAATTTAGGGCTTCATATACCAAAAGAAATAGGACTTGATGCTGAACATTCTGATATATTATTTACGGTTTGATCCCGAGAGAACCTACCTCAATCAGGGAAGAAAGGAAGAAGAAAGGAAGAATAACGGACGCCGACACGTCACCACTAAACACCAGAGATCTCCCTTGATCGATCTCCACTGTGACCGCCACTGCTACCAAAGGATTCTAGGGTTGCATAGCTTCATTTTTATAGCTCATACACCTTCTGGAGCCTTCGGTGCTGGGAGAATTCGTCGAAACAAGCTAAGTGTTTGAAAACGGCGCCGTAATGGTTGACCTCACCAAAACTTGGCCGACACCACGTTTTAGGGCTAGGGTTTCGATGAATTGATAGAGGGGAAATGATCTTTAGATCGTGGCCTTTCATTTGCCACCGATTTGGGGTCATTTGGTGGAGTATTAAGCTCAAATTTCACGTTTAAAATAAGGTTAGGTAAGGGTTAGGTAAGTGTGCACTTTTGGACTTAATCCACTAATTAGACCTAATTACGAATTTTTGCTGGGTCGACCACAGAAGACAAAGTTGTTAAATAAATGGTTCTTAACCAATTTACTATTTTTCTAGATTTTTATAAGGTAGTCGAAAATTCACTAGTTCTATTTACTAAGGAATTAAATATGAAATTCTGAAATTCATTTATTTCAATTAAATTTCAGATTTTTAAAAACCGGGGTATTACACTTCTTGCTATCATGGGATTTGTAAGGTTCTGTGATACTAAACTTTCCCTTCTTTTCATGCCGATCAGACCTTCGGCTCGGCTCCTCTCCTTTACCTTTAAGTTTTTCGACCTTCTCTAAGGTCCTCTCACATAGATGCGCCCGTTGGACCATCTCCACATATGTACGGATATTTTGAGACCCAAGTTGTTGAATAAAGCCAGGCCTCAAACTGTCCATAAACCGGTTAGCTTTCAATAAGTCGATACTAACTAGATGAGGAGCATAGGGTGCCAACCTAGAAAACTGGAGTTCATACTCCGCTATTGTCATCATGCCTTGGCGTAACGAAGCAAATTTCATAGCTTTCCTCTCCTTGACATGTTCGGAGAAGTATTTTGCTCGGAAGAGGGTGAGGAATCCCTCCCAAGTATGTGGTGCATCTTGAGGCGGTGCGGGAATTGACTTCCACCATATACGGGCATCTTTATTGAGTTAGAACGTGGCAAGATGAACCTTCTCTTGATCGGCACATTGCATAACCTCAAATATGCGATTCATTTCATCAATCTAATTCTCGGCTTCATCTGGATTAGAGGAACCATAAAATCGTGGAGGATTTAGGCTCCTGAAGTTGCGGTGAAGATCACCAGCACCAGATCTTGCACCGGCTTGTGCCATGTTTTGCAATGCCTGGGTGAGACCCACAACGGTCTATTGCATTCCACCCAAATCAACACGGTGAGCCATTGTAAGAATGAGGTACCTGAGAAGAGTAATGAATTTGTTAATTCTAATGGAATGAGTGAGGTTAACCTTAGAAATAATTCTAATTACTATCTCATCCCAGGTTCTACCCAATTCTTTTCACTGGTTGGGAGTTTCATTCCTAGTTTCATAGGTGTGGGTCCTTAAACCTTGGACTTAGCCTATGACATAACTTCTTCCCTATGACTTCTAGTCCTAGGCTCTGATATCACCTTAACTATCACGCTCCAAGCTTTTAATACAGCGGAAGGAATTTGGGAACGCGAACAGCCGGCATGGTAAGCCTCTCGCAAGCAAGAAATCAAAGCGCAAGACAATCAAACTAAAGTAATTGCACAAGTAAATTTTCCCAAACTTTATTTTATTCCATCATCATCATCATCATCATCATCATCATCAGAGCCTTATCCCAATTAATTGGGGTCGGCTACATGAATCCTGTTCTGCCAAGTGCAATATTCGTATTTAAACCCAAGAAACTAATGTCCTTCCTAATAACATCGCACCATCTCAATAATATCAAAGTACACAAGATCCTTGACTCTTAACACTCTTACACCATCGACTCAAGAAAATAGAAAATTATAATAAGACTCAACTAGACACTTAATAACTAAGGCTTCTCTCATTCATATGTCCTTCAATCACTCTCAGACCCGTTAGGTGTATAATCCGACTCTGATTCACCTGTACTTCCTGAAACATTGAGAAAGTAGGTAATGAGCACACTTGCCCAGTAGGTATCTTCGTATCAACATGAGGGCGAGTTTAAGTGATTAGCATTTTAGCTCTAGAGAATAAGATAAATCATGTAAATACGGTAAAACATGTGAATAAAACTGCACTTGCCCAGTAGGTATCTTCGTATCAACATGAAGGCGAGTTTAAGTGATTAGCATTTTAGCTCTAGAGAATAAGATAAATCATGTAAATACGGTAAAACATGTGAATAAAACTAAAGAAACAAGATATGATCACGACGTGATATGAGAATATGAAAACAAGAATGTAAATTTGGCATTTCCATGAACAAGAATGTAGCAAGAATGTACTTTTCATAACCATGAAGGCTGTGCACTGGAAAGTCATGTAACAAGCAAGAAAGTACTTTTTGCTTAATAGCAAGTACTTCATGAATTTACGTGGATCTTTATTCATGTCCATGGATTTTCTTGTATTTTTAAAGAAAGTACTCCCAGCGCAATGCGATGCTAGTAGCGTCATACCCCATGGTTTATAGTATGTTTCTGACAATCAGCCGAGGGGACTAGCATAGAGCCCTTGAACACAATCAGTGCTCGAACTACATCTTCAAGTATAAATCAAGCTACTTCCACGATTATAACAATAATGTGGCCAATAATGTATAAATTCAACAATAATTCCATGATAAGGTAACCAAGGTATAGAACGTACCAATAATTGATCATGAGTAATTCAAGAAATGCATTAATAACTAGGTTATGCTATGGAGAAAATTTGGCAGCATAACGGTACATTCTTTATTTCTATAATTTATTAATGGCTTATTTAAATCAAGATAAGTTCTAGATAATCAATGGACCATCTAGGATCATAGGATACTCAACCCAAAAGTAAAACCATGGGTTAAACATAATTAGATTTGATGAAAGAGAAGCTGGAACCATGCGGTCTAGGTCAGGGCCGCTAGGTGTCACTAGCGGTCATTCATTAGGCCGCTAAGGTCCAAAACTTCATTAAAACACCAGTAAAAGTGCTCTCTAGACAATGGGGTTTTAATGGTACAACCAGCTCAGCGTCCTAGTGGGAATCCCAGGTTCGCGGAGTCTTACGGAGGCCTTGAAACAAGATTTCCTAGTCCGTTGGAAGGAATATCCAATGGAGAGGTTATCAAGTCCAAGATTGTGTACTTAATGTGCAAAGGTGCAACTAGTGACATCATACCGGGATATGTTCCATGTACTTAAGAAAATGACTCTAGAAGAGAGAGATAGTGGTAACAACGATCAAATCATGACTAGTCCATGAATCATATAAATTTAAGTTAATTACAAAAGTATATGATTTGGTCATGAAAATAACATAAGTTTAAAAATAATTCTAAGTGCATAAATAATCATAAAATCTACTAGAATGTTCTGTTAACATAACTAGGTATATGAAAATATCACTTGAAACAGGAGTAAAACCTACTTAACTAGGCTTAACATGCAATAATTAGGGCTAATCTGTAATATGTTTCAGGTTAACAATATCACAGAAATCAGCAAACGCAAACGGTCTAGTGAGTGACCGTCTATTGTGGCTAACGGTCTGTCGTGCGACCGCTAGAGTTTCTGGCAGTCTACAGAAAGACCGTTTCTTCCTGTGTTAACAGAAAACTCAATAATACTAAAATACAATACTCATCTAAAGCATATCATGCATGGAAATCAACATATATAAACTCTATAGCCTGATAAAACAAGGATAGGTCTGCCAATATGCGTGGGTTTATGTAATAACAAGAGAATTTCCTTTTTACTCAATTAGGTCTAGTTCATGCATGAATATTATACTAAATGCATAGTCCTAATAAAAACATAAAATTCTCAGTGTACAATGCATGAAATCGACTGGAAACAGAGGGCTTTTATCCCTAATGTCATGTTTAAGCCATTCATGATATAACCTACCTCAAATAGCGCTCCTAGACTGCCAATTTCTGACTGGAAGTAAGTCCTAGTTCTGCACGTTCTATGCTAAACCAGCCACTTCACCCCCTTGTATCTCCTGATTCTCTTGACCTAAACACATGAAATTTTGAGGGTAAGAAGAGGGTACTAAAAGGAACAATTCATTCTAATGAACCTCTATCTAATTACCTCATTTAGTACTTCCAATTTGCAGATCTTTCTGGGTCGGTCGCACTACTTCCTGGGTTGTTTGCACTTAACCAGCATCTTTGCGGGCTTCTATCTCCTTGTAGGCTTGATCTCCTAGAATGAAATTTTGAGAAAAGTTAGGTCTAATTAAAATGAACAAATTCCTAGAAGAAACTTACCTTTAATTCGACCTCTTTACCTTAGTTCCACGCAAGCCAAAAGTAAGGGTCGTGCAGGTGAGATCTGGGTTCTATTTATAGGGTTTCATGGATTAGAACGCTTCTAGAGTCCTAATTAGATATTAGATCGATCTCTGGGAGTCCCAAGCATGCTTATAAATCTTCATACTTCGGTCTCTAGGAGTTTATACGTAAAAATCCAATCTTTTTACACTTTCTTCCACTCACGGAATCTGCAGCACTTAGCGGTCATTTGGGAGACCGTTTTCCAGTGGCTTGTGGTCTCGCGATAAACCATTTTCGGTCTTGGGCGCTGAATTTGAAACCAGTTCAAACTCTTGTATTATTATCCACTTCTTTATCCTAAAATTTTCCCACTTATCTCCTTAATTCCGTGATTGCACCAATTTTAAGCTTCTAAAATATGGGCTAAAGTTTAAAATTATAATTTGGGCAAATTGGATGTGTCAAAATGGGCCTAATCCTCTTGGATTAGTATAAGGCATAAATCATTAGTTTTAATTAACCATAATTCAATCAATAGCCCATTTAAATGCTAAATAATTATATTTTTAATCCCGAAAAATTCTTAGAAAATCCTCGGGCGTTACATTTAACTTCTCTATTAATTCAACCCATTCTTGTTATGATGCTACTTGCTTTTATTTTATTACGAGTATGATATTTTTAATATTGAGTGAACAATATTTTTAACAATGAGTATCGTGAGACATCATGACCCGATGCAAAGGGTATGTTATGAAAAATGCCTTTGTAATGGTGCTTAGGTAACTTCGCCCCTCGGGTCATGCCAATGTCTCGTTCTAAGGGAGAAAGTCATGTAATGGCAAAAATTATGAAAATGCCCCAAAGCTCCTAGAAAGCTTGAGAATTATGTAAATGTGGAAATGTCCCGCGGACCCTCGATGTCATGTAATTAAGCTCTTTGAGCCATCATCAAGTCGAGTAAAACTATCATCACAAAGATGCATCCATGGATTGTCCAAATTCCAAGTTCCAGACAAATTGAAAAAACACCCTCTCTCTTAGCCTCGTCTTGTGTACAGAGTCGAAACCCATGTTGTCCTTTTAGGATGCGACCGAAGTTCATAACCAAGATCTAAACCCTTGAGCCAGTGCCAAACTGTGTCTAAAGCCTACCTTGATCAACCTGGGGCCTATATCTCTATCAGTGCCAAACTGTGAGTGGTCCCCAAACCTCATATTCAAATGCTTGATCGTTGTTGCTTGCGTTGGCCTACTCCCGATGTTGCAGCCCCCTAGGTTAATGACTCTCTCTTTTTGGCAGTTAAATATAGGTGTTTGGATTACGTCTGATGTAAATAAACACCGACTACGGTCGGTGAGGAAGTGTCCTGCACTCGAACCCAAAATCATCTGATAAACCTAAATTCGAGGAATTAATAATGCACACACTGGTGCGGACACCAGAGCACTCGATCGGCACGAGTCGGCGAGCCCCGATACCATACGCGGAGCACCACCCGAGCGACAGCGGCTTCCATCTGACTCAGAGACGGCCTGGAGACTCCCCCTTAAGTCTCCCCATTTATCATATTTAGTTAGACTTTATTTGTGTGTAATGTGTGTTTATTTCATTGTATTCGGTTTGCTATTTTAATTGTAAGAGGGGATTATGTGCAATTTGGACCCTGTGGGCCCCACAGGCCCCCCAGGCCCCATCCCATTGAGCCACCTCAGCCTAGGGTCCCATGTGGGGTCAGTCAACCTTCCACATGGAGGCATCTAGAAGGTTGAATGGTAAAAGGCACATGGGAGACAAGTGGACTTCAAAGTCCAAGGTAGGCTACCTACCATGTCAAGCTTGCCCCCTCATGGTCAATGGTGCACCCCACCTTGTATTTTTTTATTTTAATTTTTGTGGATGGTCACATGCTATCCCAGCCCTCCATCTTACATTCCTAGATCCAACGGTGGAGGATGGATTAGATGGGTGACCTATATATGCTTGTATTTTCTCATTTTGATGAATTAATGCCATTTGAAAGTTGAAAAAAATCCCTTGAGCAGGCCTAGGCCGCCCCCTTCTCCTCTCCCCCTCCCTCTTGAAGCTGTGAAGGCTTCCCTCTGGTGGTGAGACTCCACCCTATCAGTTCCGGTCGCCGCCGTCGCCGCCACGAGCCACCACCGCACCGCCATCGTCTTCATCGGAGTTATGCCCGCGCAGTATTACAGCAACTCCCATGAATTTTGTGTCTCAGCCACGAGATCAGATCGGCCTGGGAATTTTACTGGATGTTCCAGAGGTGTCAAGGACAGTTCAAAATTTTTGGTTTATCATTCAGACCCCGTTTCATATTTTTAGATTTTCGTCCCCTCTTCAATTTTGGTTCTACCAGATTTCTGTCCAGGTTCATCTCCGCCCTTCGTTTTAGGTCTTAGGTTCACTTTTTGATTTTTTTTGATTCGCCCAATTTTACTGGGTGTTCCTTCCACCCATCCCTTCATCCACAATGTTTTTAAATTTCTAGTTCGTCCATCTCATATTTTCTAAAAATCGTTCTCAGACCCATCTACAGTTCTGTCCACCTGTTCCCAGATCCGACCCCCAGTCACTCCAAAACTCATATCAAATCGCCACCACCTCCAAATCCAATTCCAAAAATTGTCCCCGTTTCGTGGTTTGATTCCCTACAACTTTGAAGAATAGCTCGAAGTCTAAATCCCACTGTAAGTAGGCGGTCAACGGCCGTTTACAGGGAACTGATATGCTAATCTAAGATTTCTGGAGCTGTGGAGCAGAGATTTGAAAAATAGTTAAGGCCCAGGTCCGCACAGGTTCATAGGAATCCACTGGCCTAAAGTTGTAGGATTTTGAGTCCTCTTTCCAACGGCGCTGGTTTCGTCGCATTCCGACGACGGGGCTGAACGCAGCGGCTGTTTTCGCCGGACCGCGCGCCTGAAAACAGCAACCAACAATCCGTGGGCAGCATTCCAAAAGCTTGGAGATCGGAGTTGTTCGGCCACCGATCGGTGTTCCCGGCCGACCGCCTTCCGTGGAGGCGTGCCACCAGGGGTCCCCATCACAGTGGGTCCCACCCCCGCAGATCCGGAGGACAGCGTCATCCGTGGGCCCCGCGGGCCCGCAGAACCGGCCGTTCGGAAAGCACGAAAACGCGGAGTTCGGCACCGCCGGTCGACATCAAGATGCTACCCGTCAACCCGAGTTGCGTGATTCCCGGGCTCCACATGTGACCTTTTACCTCCCTGCGTGGAGTGGGTCAAATTATTGTATTGCTGTAATATTGTTTAACTGGGAGTCTGTGATTCGGCCGGGGTTGTCTTCGCCACGCCGGGTGCGTGGAGGTAACGATCTTAACTCCTTGGCATTTCATTTGCTTAGCTAGTATATGGTCATATGCCGCTGCGAGAGTGTAGGTTCCTAGCCCGTGTGTCCATGTCACCGCTGTGAGCATGAGAGTGACCCGTCCCGCGACTCGATCCGAGTCCGGAAGTGAGTCTGACTACCTTGAACTCTGCCGGTTTCTTAACCGCGCACGATCCACGCTTTCCCTCGCATGGGACGATGAGTGAGCTTGTATTTCTGTTAGCGACGTATAGCCCATAGGAGCTCTCCGTGTCGGGCCTAATGTCTCTCCCATCATGTGTTGCTGGTCATGTCCACATCTAGAGTCCGAGGTCCATACCACGTAGAGTCGTCTCCCGTGTCCGTCCCGCATCACACACTACTTAAATAGCTACAAATTTGCACCTATACCTCCCGAGACCCTAATTCAATGTCATCGTGTGATAGCTACAAATCTTAGTAGGCCATAATTCTTACATTCTCCTACTTGGATCATGTGACATTATCTCTTTCCATGGTTTAGTAAACAAACATAATGAGCATATATGCAGCTAAACATTCCTTTATATATTGGTCACATTAATTGTTATCTACCACAACATTGGCTCCCACTTAAGATAGCCGATACCTGAGAAGTGCTATGATGGTCCAACTTTAATGTCTTTTTTAGAGAAAAGTACTCTTAACATTCATTTTGTTGAAGTGCACATTAATGAAGTAAGATATGACATATTTAAACATCAAAAATAATATATAAGTAAGCTTAGAGTGTACATGAGAATCATAACATTACATCAATAGCGACATCAATTGAAGTCTCTACGTTCAACATGTTCATTAAATGACTTTGGTGATCCCTTTGTCAATAGGTCTATAACCATTGGATTTATGCTATTATGTTGCACTGACACTCTCCATTTCTGAATTTCTTCTTTAACAGTAAAGTATTTCAATTCTATATATTTAGCATCATTGAATATTGGTCGTTCCTAGAGAACAAGATTGCTAAAAAATTATCACAATAAATTTCAACTATGTGGCAATCTATTGATAATCCCAAATCTTTAAATAAAGTTCTACAGTCAATTCCCATGAATTGTGACCTCGAAGTATGCCACTAACTCAGACTGCATTGTGAAAGTAACAATGACAGACTACTTTGCAGTCTTTTATGAAATTACTCCTTTAATTAAAAGGAATAAGTAGCCAAATGTAGATTTCCTAGAATCCACACACCAACAAAGCCTGAATCTAAATATCCAACCACCTCCAAACGATTGGACCTTCTATAAGTAAACATATGCTCTTTTCATTCCTTGTAAATATTTCAATACTTTCTTTACTATCTTCTAGTAATCCAGTCCTAGATTATTGTTATTAGTCGGGCACACCCTAGAGGGGGGTGAATAGATATGTCGTTAAAAATAATAGCATATTAAAATTTATACTATAGTTACGTAGCAGAACATTGAATGTGAGGACGCAAACAACTCATAGGAGACAAAGATTTTGTACTAGTTCTGTCAGCCTCCTTGGCTTCCCTACGTCTAGTCCCCCTGTAACTAGCCCGGGGTATTCACTAACCTTTTGTCAAAGGTTACACTAGTTGTTTTCCAGGGCCAGCTCCCCAGTTGATCTTATATTCACTAACCTTTTGCCAACTAGCCCAGGGTATTCACTAACCTTTCCGGTGATTATTCCAGGAATCACAACCCAACGGACTTTGATCTGGTTCAGCAAACCAAATTAGTCACACGAAGTGACTTAGATTTTCAAGTGATTGCACACCTGTTAGTTTTCTAGGAGCTAGTCCCAGCTGATTTCACATGTATCAGCGGACCAACCAGTCACACCTTGTCACGCCACCTTCCTGGGGCCCTCGGTGCCCAGTCGGGGGACTGTCACCTTACACTACTATATGTTGTGAGTTCGGATTATCTGCAAAGCGCTCAAGGCCATACCATCCATATTCAAAATAAAACTCACCATAAAATAACCATTAAAACTTAAATTCGTAATCACATCATATCAGCACTATTCATTCCTCTGAACACCAAAGGACACTTACAACTCTAATATAGAGAGAACTAAACTAAAAGTACACTTATGCACTGTTGTACATGATTTTATCCTAGAAGACAACCCAAATTTAAAGGTGTGGGACTGCTCCCGAACACCTTACGTGCGGTATTTATTTAGCTTCCTTATGACACCCCAGGCCCGATCGCAGACTCAAATTAGCTTTCCGTAACTCACGGTGACTCCGACAACAAGTGGGGACCATCCCCGACCACCCAGTATGTGCTTTTGCCCGCTTACAACTTAGCCACCCGGGCCAACCCGGGAGCACCCTAGCAACACGCCGCGCCATGCAGCACCCAGCAATGAGGCCCGAGACCAGCCCAATATGTCTCTTCCCAGCCACTCAACACTGATGATCTCTGAACTAGAGGTGAACTCAAGCTCCAGAGATCTTCAGCCAGCTCATATGACTTCTAACAAGAGGCGGGGGGAATTACCACAAACACCTTAAAGGTGGCCTATTTCCAACCATTCTACATCAACCCGGAGCCAATCAGAGGCTACAGGCCACTTGCCGTGCCATGCAGTTACTCTACATAGAGCAGGGACCACCTCGACCACCCGACAAGCAATGTTTGCCTACTTACAATTTAACCCCCTGGGCCAACCCGGGGGCTCGCAGCAATACACCGCGACACATGGCCCCAATCACAAGGCCGAGGATCGCCCTCAAAATGCCTCCTTCCAACCAGCTAACACTAGTGGACTTGATTGCCCTCTCAACTTTGGGCTTCGGGGGTCACTAGTCGGCCCATACGACCCATAGATGATAGTCGGGAATTATCCCGAACACCTTGTGGGCATTCACATTTCCAACCACTCCACCATGAGTTGGGGCCGACCCATGACTCGGGGTTGCTCGCCGCACCATGCGGTGACACTACAAAGGAGGGGGACTACCCCCGACTCCTAGGCACATGGTGATGGGCTGCTTACTTTATAGTCGTCGAGCCAACCTGAGGCTATGCACCAACTCGCTGTATAGCACAGCATGTTCTTATTAAGGCCGAGCTCCCATGCCCACAATGCCTTCCTCCTATTGTCCTAGCTATGCCAAGCATGAATTTCAAGTCCTAGTGGGCCATCCGGGCCTCTACCCAGTCTATACCGTACATCAACAAGGCCGAGAAATTATCCTGAACACCTTGAGGGCAACACTGCATCAACTTCATCTTGAAACTCGTGCCAACACACAAGCCATGAAGCGTGCAAGCTAGCCCTTCCCCATCTAGAAAAAATAAGAAAAAAAGACAAAAGGGATAACCCCAGGGTCGCACCCTGACACCGCAGTCAGGGTCGTGCTTTATGCTAGGGACACCCCGATCCTCGGGGCATGCCTTCCCAGCCCTTTCTAGCCACCACTCCAGTCTGTTTGCTTAAGACCCCATTTATGATTTTGAAGAATCAAAAGGATTTGTCCATGAAAAACCATGTGGAATTCCTAAGCAGCAAGATAAGGTTGATGCACATGAACATGCAGAGCACTAAGGTCAAGACATATGAAATATAGATCAGTGCCATGAGGAATAGGTCAACTCTCTGAATGAGTGAGGTTGACTCTTCAGATCATAGAAGTCCAAACATCCAAACCTACAAAACAAGATATCAACAGTAAGCTCCATAACAGAAATTGATCAATGAGTATTTTCCACAATACTCACACACAATATTTTCACTTCTATTCATACGCAAATCACACAATATATTGTAATAATCAAAACCATTATCAAAGACAAAGAGGGGAGCGCACCGAACCCAACAATCTCCCCCTTTTTGATGATGACAATATATTGTGCCCCACTAATATTCTCTCTCCCTTTGACATTATCAAAAAGTGGGGGTATAGAGGAACAATCAAAAAGACCTACCATGAAAGAATTCAGTAAAGACCTACCATGAAAGGAAGGTGTGAAAGCCATGAGCATTAATCAAGAAAATAAAAGTTGATGTGCAATAGGCAAGATTTTTGAAATATGTCCAGATGCTCAATTTTGAGATATGTTCAAAAAGATATAACCAAACTATGCACAAGGAGTATAATGAAACTAACCTATATGCAAGTGCTATACTAAAGAGCACATTATTCTCCCCCTATTGTCATGAACAAAAAGCAACTGACAATGGGATTATTTAACCTATTATTTACATGTATAACCTATAGATGCAAACTATGGAATGGAATATGATGTGATCAATGCAGGTCTAGCAATCAAGCACTCAAGCATGCATAACAAGATATAGACTCATGCAAGTCCCTTCGGGACGGGTGTAAGGATAATACAATTGATTGTTGAACATGATGTGCATGAACAATACTAAGAAGGTCGTGCTTACATAAATAAAGTACTGCATTAACTATGAATGACGACTGATTCATTAAATACATTCACACAATCAAACCCAAAGTGCGTATGTGAAGATTGAGCAATGAAGTTCAAATCAATATAGAAAATTAGATTTTCTAAAGAACACTAAAAAGAACTTCTCATCCATACACTTTCATACACAATGCTTGAATATTGGTAACTACGTATGACCCTAATTTTTAAAGGGTAATTCTCAGTTACTAAGTTTCATCACTTTTTATGATGTGGATGAGACACTTTTCGATGCGAGTTGTACCCTTTGTCTCAGGGGCACTTCCCGGCTACTCGGTGGCAAATCACACTTATTTTAATATGGATTAGTTTCTCCTTTCGACGCGAGTTTTCTCCTTTATTTCAGGGGGGATTCCCGGCTACTCGGATCCACGTTCCACTTATACAAATTTTTGTGGGGCAAACAACTTTTTCCTCACGAGACATGTGATTTCTATGTAGAGAATCAATAGCCCTCTAGAGTGTAGAGTAGAAAATAGTAATCCTTATTAAATTATTTCATTATCTCATAAAGGTGTAATTTGTGTGGGTGGTTGTATTGAATATAAAAGATGAATTAGTTTCATCATAGTAATGTCTCCCCCTAAATGTATGCACGGTTATAAAAAAATTTTCCCTTAATATATGCCATGTAGCAAACATGTCTAAATCAATACAATTTTATTTAGCAATGGATGAGTCATAGAAGGAGTCAAAAAGTGGTTGTATAAAGTATATACATGCATTCAACCAGAGATTTTCCAATGACTTAAAGCAGATTGATTATCGGTACTTGGCAGAGAACGTAGGTCCGAAGACCATCTCACGCGTAGTGAAAGCTTCCGGTTGAACATAATCTAACCTTCCACTAACACCATTTTATATACCGAATAATCATGGCATTCAAGCACAGAAGTATGTAATGATATGTAAGTATATGCATGTAACTTGAAAAGATGATTGAAAAATTATTCCTATTTACAAGTATGCAAAGATGTGTATGATATGCGCAAGGTGTTTCATGCAACTAAGTATGTGTTCTATGTATTCACAGGTGATTTGTTATGTGCAAAAAGTAGGTAAGAGTATGAAAGACTCTATGCATACTGAAAAGCATTCAAAGCCAAATTTATTTGCAAAGCGAAAGAGAAGGTTTGTATTAAAAACTACATATGTGCATTGTTAAGCATTCAAAGACTAAATTTATTCACATGATGTGAAAAGAGAAGCATTCAAGACAAGTACTCATCAAACTCAAAAGATCTCAGCATTTCAAAAGATACCAAGGTCAGTGAAGTAGAATTGTAAATATTTTCCTCCAAACATAATTTTTACCTTTTCAGATTTTTCAAGGAGAACCTAAGCAAAACGAATTTTAAAACAAACTATTTTTGTTTCTCGCCTTAAGAGTCCTTTATTTATCGACATCTTCCTTGTCCTCAAGGTGCTCCTGCAAAATAGATTCTCATTTCGAAGTTTTGGGTACCCAAGCCATCTTAGGTCCCGAGGGGTTAGTCCTAACATGAGCAAATGTATTCTTTTTGTTTCTCCTCTCATACCATTCATCATCAACCCTCATCATGGTACAATCATCCATTGAATGTCCATTCAGGCCACAATAAAAATAATGAGAAGATCTTCTTTTCATGAACCAATTATCATCTTTTTCCATTAAAAAACATGTATTCATTACATGTCCACGTTCACCACAATAATGACATGAAAAAAATTTGTTGACAAACCATTCATCATCATTTTTCTTTATGAAACAGTTTTCAAAAACATGACCATGTAACCCACAATAGAAGCAATGAGAGTTAAATGTTTTCCTAATGGGTTTCACATGATCTTTAGAGCCAGCAACTACTTTCATTCTTGATTCTAATGCCACATCATCATCAAATTTCATTAGGAAGCAATCATACATTTCGTGGTCAAATTTGTCACAATAGTCACAAAAGACATTTCTTCTTTTTCTTGGTGCATGAACATGTTTAACCTTTGGAGGTTTTTTATGCACACATGAGCAATCAACAATGTCTTTTTGTTTTTCATTTTCTTTATCACTCAAAGATAATGATTCATTCAAATCGATTTCCTTTTCCAATGTCGTGATGTGTATTTCAAGATCAGCAATTTCTTTTTCACATGAAGTTACTTTTTCATTCAAGAGAGAATTGACAGTTTTATAACTAGCAATCTCTTGTTCCATAGCATGAAGATTTACATAATCATCAACAGCAACATGTTTTCCCTTTTCAAGTGTATTGAGTCTGTCAACCAACAAATTGTTTTGATTCTTTAATCTCTCAATTTCTTCAGCAAGCTTTGCATTCTGAACAAGCTCATCAAGTAAAAACTGATCACTCTCTGAACAATTCAATTTGCTTCTGGTTTGTCTTACAATATTTTCAAATTCTGAAATTTTACTCATCAAAGTTTTATTTTCAATTTTCAGAATTGAAATTATTTCTTTATGCACATCAACATCATGCAACAAGCTTTCATTCAAGTTCCTAAGCTCAGAACAATTTTCACATGAAGAATTAACAACACAAGCATTTTCAATTTCAAGGCACTTAGCACATGGAGAATTAACATGTGAAACACCATCAAGTTTCTTTTTCATTTTTCTATTTTCAGATTTTAATGTTTTGTATCTATCAGCCAACTCATCATAAGCATCCATTAACCCATCATAGCTAAGCTCATCATCTTCATCAGAATCAGAATTTACCTTGGAGTTTTCCTTGCTTTGACATTCATCGCCGTTGTTTGCCGCGAGGCACTCACTATTTCGGTTTTCTTCTTGGGCCTTGCTTAGCCTATCCCAAATTTCTTTAGCAGATCTGCAATCAGAAACAAATGGAAATTTGTCAATGCGTATTGCGGCTTTAAGAGCATTCAAAACATAAACATTCTCAGAGTTCATTTTTCTATGCTCATTGGTCCATCTTAACTCATTTTTGGGTAAAACGTGAGGAGCATGAGCAATTAATCTCATAAGCTTCGGATCAACATTAGAAATCTAAACACAAAATTTTCCAAGCCATGCAGCGTAATCAAAACCATCAAAGACAGGAATCGAATTCAAACTAGCCATCATGAAATGATCTTCACTCCTAGACCGTGAGGTCCGCTAAAAAATCAGAGACTGAGCTCTGATACCAATTGTTGGCCCAGAGAGATGGCGGACAAGAAGGGGGGTTGAATTGTCCCCTTGCCGAGATGGCGGATTTTAAAATCTTTCTTAACTAAACACGATGGAATTAAAACACACTACTTGATTAGCCTAAACAAACATGAGATCTAAAAGGTTATCTCGATCTTTCCGATCTCACTCGTAATAACAATGTAACTGTTAGATAAATTTATGCCTAACACGGATAACAGAGGTAGCAGTGTGCAGTGGTGCAGTGAGTAAAAATATATTAAATTGACCTGTGAAGGGAGGTAGATGAAATGAGCAATCGCACAGGCATTCACACAAGACACAAGGATTTTTAGGTGGTTCGGGACCACAACAGGCTCCCTACGTCCACCCCTCACCCAACTGGGTGAGACTTCACTACACGCTACTTTCGTAGCAACACGGGGACGAACCCCAATCACACACACGTTGCTTCCGTAGCAATACACACATGAGGCCTTGCCTCAACATGCTGCCACTGCAACACACACACACACACACACACACACACACACGCTGTAACGACCCGAGAATCCGATTACCGGGAAGGCCCGATAACCCGAGACTCGTACCGTCACCCACGAGTCCGAAGACTCGGAAGGGTTAAAAGGATGGTGTGGAGACTACACAAGTATCACAAATAATTGCAAAAATTAAACAGTTATAGTATTAAGCAGGAAATAAATTAACATTTTACATTTTACATGGTCCACAATAAAATAACAACAACAGCAAGAACAGTCCACGACTAGTACAGTGACAAGAAAGGAAAGTACAGCTACACGGGGCATACCCCGACTCTGACCTCTGGCACTACCTCTGGGCACCCGCACCACGCTGCCCTCCTGACGCGCTCCCCGAAGGTGGCGCCTCACCTGAAACATGGTGAAAACACGCAGGGAATGAGTCTCGGAACAAGACTCAGTAGGGATCACTCGAACCCTACCTCGTAAAACAAGGAACCACTACTCTAGCGGTAGGAAAGTACCTCGGAAAGGAAAGCCCTGTACTCTACAGAACTAGACCCTACGGCACGTAAACCGACACACGTGCCACGGTACGAGAAGACCGAAATCAATGGTCGAACCGTAAAACCCGAAGGTCGGAAACACACGACTGACAGCCTGACACTCCGTACTCGACAGGAGTACCACCCACTAGAAGCACAGCCGATAGCGTCCCCTGACGTCTTATACCGCACCGCAGGTGAACCGCCTGACGTGGTAGGTCCTACCCGAGGCGCAAACACCGTACAAGTAACCACAACAAGTGACTAGCTGGGGTCACGCCCGTCGACGTGGGTCCAACCGCCCCCAACCACGTGTGCACACACAGACCACGCGTCCTAGGTTTGGCCCTCTGACCGGTTTTCCCCCGCAGCCGGACTCTGGCTAAGACGAGGAGCCTACGGTAACCGGTCCACAAACCGTCTCGAAAGGTGGGTGCCCGTACACCACTCCCAGGTGAGACCAGCACCTCGTACTGGTGGACTACGACTAGTGGAGGGTCACTGAAGGAGTAGACTCTCGAGTCAACGGAAAACGACGTCCGAAACCGACAACGTGTGGGAATCACCCCACGCACCAGCCCCGTCGCACGGTGGCCACAGTCGGAGAAAAATGGACTCACCGCCCACGGCCAAACTCATGACCAAGGCAAACGGAACCTCCAGACACCAAAGACACGGTCACGGAACTCCACGGGGTGCCCGGGACGCACACACGGCCCAAGGGGAACACCCAACAACAGCCAGATCGCGCTAGGGATACCTAGCGCGACACGGAGGAACGCGCTAGGGAACCCTAGCGCAACAGGGAAGATCGCGCTAGGTCTCCCTAGCGCGACAGGGACCATCGCACTAGGGAACCCTAGCGCGACAAGAACCATCGCGCTAGGTCCTCCTAGCGCGACGAGGATGATCGCGCTATGACCCCATAGCGCGACAGGAACCGCCTCCTGTTCATCTTCTCCGATGAACACGCTCGGTCGGGGCAGCGCGACCTCCAAGAACGCGCTACTGGAGTATAGCGCGTTCTCAGTCCGCGGCCGAAAACGGTAAGAACGCCCAAAAATTCTAACCACGCCCCCATGCCTCCATAGGAGAGGGAGAAAATAAAGGGGAAGACCCCTGGGGACCCCTAGCATGATTCTAGGCCATCAAAACACGAAATCATGCATCAAATCCATAGATCGGGCGAGCTCTCCCCAAATCATGGAAAAACCCAAAAACGCTCAAACGATCCCCTCTCGGCCTCCCCGCGGCCTATAAATAGCGGAAAAGATCGGCATGAGGCTAAGGAACGTCACCCTACCTCAATGGAGCGAATGCTCCGCCGGATCGATCATGAATCACGAAGAATGCTCGAAGCTTCACGAACTCCCCACGCTTCCCACGCACGCCGCACGCCCACGAGATCGCCTCACCGTCGCCCACGCGTCCGTGCCGTCGCCCCGCCGCCGTCCATAGCCGGAGAGGGGTTCGCCGCGTCCGAATGGGAGAGAGGGAGAGAGGAGGGTGTCACGGTGGGAAGAAACGGAGGAAGAGGAAGAGGAAGAAAGAGAAAGGAGAAAAAGAAAAAGAAAAGAATTAGGGCTATATAGAAAATCCGAATTTTCGGAAAAATACCGAAAATAGAAAAATATATTTCTGGAATCCTCGAAACGCACCGATCGTAACGGTACCACTCGTGCCTGGGGGAACTACCCGGTTCGCCCGCAGCGAGCTTCCGAAGGAAAAGCCGAAACACACACCGGGAATCGGAAAACACACGCGGAAAAGCCGCGGAACGCCTCCGGGCCTCCGAAACAACTCCGGATCACGCCGATCCGAACACGAAAGATGTCCGAAACGAAATTTCGGACACAACGGAACCGGACGCTCCGAAAACCAGATCCGGGACCCACGAAGAAGGATCCGAAAGGTCCGGGATATTACAGCCCTCCCCCCTTAAGGAATTTCGTCCTCGAAATTGAGAACAACCCAAGGGGAAAGAAGAGGAAGACTCACTCAAACAGATACGGGAACTGCTGATGCATCTCGTCCTCACATTCCCACGAAGCCTCACCACCAGAGTGTCGTTGCCACACGACCTTTACCAAGGGAATGACCTTGTTCCGCAGGCGCTGCTCTCGCCTATCCTCCACGCGGATCGGAAACTCTGGGAGAGAAAGATCTGGAGTCACCTCAGGCCAAACAGAAAACTCGAGCACATGAGAGTCATCGGGCATATACTTCCGCAACATCGAGACGTGGACCACGTCATGCACCGACGCCAACTCAGGAGGTAACTGCAACCGGTAAGCAACCTCACCGATGCGTTCCACAATCGCGAAAGGACCAATATAGCGGGGACTCAGCTACCCACGCCGTCCAAAATGCATCACCCCCTTCATCGGAGAAACTCTCAAGAACACATGATCGCCCACGGCGAACTCGAGGGGTTGCCTCCTACGGTCAGCATAGCTCTTCTGCCGACTTTGGGCCGCCAACATGTTCTGACGAACCAGGTGCACAACATCCACACATTGCTGCACCAACTCCGGTCCCGTCAAAACACGCTCACCCACCTCAAACCAATCAAGCGGAGTCCGACAAGGACGCCCATACAGTGCCTCATAAGGAGCCATGCCGATGCTCGAATGATAGCTGTTGTTATAGGCAAACTCCACCAACGGTAGGTGATGAATCCAACTCCCCTGCCACTCCAGGCAGCAGGATCTCAGCATGTCCTCCAAAGTCTGAATGGTCCTCTCAGACTGACCATCTGACTGAGGATGATACGCCGAGCTAAATGCCAACTCCGTGCCAAGAGCTCGCTGGAAACTCCTCCAGAATCCAGAAGTGAAGCGCGGATCCCGATCCGATACGATCAAAATGGGAACCCCATGCAACGGCACGATCCGCTCCACATAAAGACGAGCCAACTTAGGCACGCTCCAGCTGACCTTGATCGGTAGCAACCGCGTCACCTTCGTCAGCCGATCCACCAGTAACCAAATACTGTCCTGCCCACTCGGGGTCCTTGGCAACCCCACCACAAAATCTATGGTCACATAGTCCCACTTCCAAGCAGGAACATCCAAGGGCTGGAGAGTACCTCCTGGTCGCTGATGCTCCGCCTTCACCTGCTGACAGATCAGGCACCTGGCCACAAATTCGGCGACATCTCTCTTCATGCCAGGCCACCAAAACTGCCTCCGCAAGTTCCGATACATCTTCGTCGCACCCGGGTGTACAGTGTAACTGCTCCCATGAGCCTCGCGTAACACCGCACGACGAACCTGCTCCTCCGCTGGGACGTACAACCTGCCACGAAACCTCGCAGCACCGTCCTCGCCAAGTTCCACATCAGCCATCGCCAGAATCCGGGGCAACTCAGGGTCCGCATGCTGAGCCTCTGTCACCTGACGACGGATAGCAGGAGTGACAGTCAGACTCGCAAGCACTGCCAACCCTCGCTCCTGGGGAATCTTGAGCCTGAAGGAAACTTCGGGCACCTGTTCCTAGAGCCTCCACTTCCTCAGCATCAAGGTACTGACCGCCACCTTCCGACTCAAGGCATCGGCGACGACATTCATCCTGCCCGGCTGATAAGATAGGGTGAAGTCATAGTCCTTCATGAACTCCATCCAACGCCTTTGTCTGAGGTTCAGATCTCTCTGCGAGAACACATACCTCAAACTCTGATGGTCAGTGAACACCTCGAACTTCTCGCCGTACAGATAATGCCTCCAGATCTTCAGCGCGAAGATCACCGCCGCCAACTCAAGGTCATGGGTAGGGTAGTTCTCCTCGTGGGGCTTTAGCTGCCGAGATGCATAAGCCACCACTCTACCATGCTGCATCAGAACAGCACCCAATCCGACGCCGGAAGCATCTGTACACACCACAAAACCTCCCGATCCAGAAGGTAAAACCAACACCCGAGCCAAGGTGAGCAATCTCTTCAGTTCCCTGAAGCTCTGCTCACACTCCTCGGACCAAACGAAAGGTACATCCTTCCGCGTGAGCCTCGTCATCAGGGTCGCAATGCGGGAAAAATCCTGGATAAACCGGCGATAATAACCCGCAAGCCCCAAGAAACTCCGGATCTCCGTCACCGACCTCGGCCTCGGCCATTGCATCACAGCCTCGACCTTGGCGGGATCCACAGAAATGCCATCACCAGAAATCACGTGCCCCAGAAAGTGCACCTCGTTGAGCCAAAACTCGCACTTGCTGAGCTTCGCATACAACTGGTGATCTCGCAACGTCTGCAGCACCACACTCAAATGGTACGCATGCTCCTCAGCAGACCACGAATAAACAAGGATGTCATCCACAAAGATGACCACGAACTGGTCCAAATACGGATGGAACACCCTCTGCATCAAGTCCATGAAGGCTACTGGGGCATTGGTGAGCCCAAACGGCATCACCAGAAACTCATAATGCCCGTACCTCGTACTGAATGCAGTCTTCTCCACATCGGACTCGTGAATTCTCAGCTGATAGTAACCAGACCGCAAATCAATCCGCGAGAACACTCGCGCAGACTGAAGCTGGTCGAACAAATCATCAATCCGCGGCAACGGACACTTGTTCTTAATGGTCACTTCATTCAGCTGCCGATAGTCAGTGCATAGTCGCAGACTACCGTCCTTCTTCTTCACGAACAACACGGGCGCACCCCAAGGGGAAAAGCTCGGACGAATGTACCCCTTGGCCAACAGTTCCTGCAACTGCGCCCTCAACTCCCTCAACTCAGCGGGGGCCATACGGTAGGGAGCCTTCGCCAAAGGTCCCGTACCAGGTACAACCTCGATCACGAAATCGATCTCCCGCTGGGGAGGTAATCCAGGCAACTCCTCAGGAAAAACATCGGGAAACTCGCACACCACCACAATGTCCTCGACATCCGGCTCCATGCGGTCAGACACAACCACTGACGCGAGAAAACCCTGACAACCGGAATCAAGCAATCGACGGGCTCGAATAGCAGAGATAAGGAATCGAGAAGAGGCGGAACGGATACCTTGGAAATAGAAGGTCCTCTTACTCGGATGCTGGAAGTAGACCCTCTTCATTCCACAATCCACCACCGCTCCATGAGTCTCGAGCCAATCCATGCCTAGAATCATGTCGTAATCCCGAAGCTGCAACGCATACAACCTGTCTGGCATACTCCGCCCATCGATCCACACCGGAACCTGGTCAAAGCAATACGGAGTGACCATAAAATCACCCGAAGGCAACTCCACTGCCAAATCACAGGACAACTGGGTCACCGGCTCCTCGACGCTCGACGCGAAATCCTCCGAAATAAACGAATAAGACGCGCCAGAATCAAATAAAACCCGAGCCGCACAACCCAAAATCTGAACGGTACCTTCCACGAGCTGCGACGCCACTGCCTCTGCCCTGGTCAAGTGCGTGATCTGGCCACGAGCTCTCTGCCTGCCTCCCACACTAGCTGACCTGGGTAGCGGCGGATACTGTCCCAGTTGCTGCTGCTGCTGCTGGGGAACCTGCTGCTGCGGCGGCCTCTGAGGACAGTCACGCGCCATATGCCCTGGCTGGTCACACCGAAAACAGATGATCGGCACCGTGCACTGCCTGCCTGGGTGGGTCCCACCACACCGTGGACAAGGTCCTCGCGATCCACCCACCGATCCCTGACGCTGCAAAGGAAACGGCTACTGTACACTGCCCGATGAAGCTTGCCCCTGATCCTTGTGCTTCTTGTAGACACGCCAAAATTGACATTATTTTGAGTATATTTCATATCGCTCTGCGATGCCCCATTTGACCCTCAAATCAGCTTATTTAAGTGGTTTTCCCACTTTTCATGGATTGCCCCTGATTTCTCCTATTTTTCCCAATTTACCTCCCTTTTCCTATTTTTCTGGATTTTCTGGGCATTTATCTCTATTTTCTGAATTCACGCCCTCATCAGAGGCGTGTTTTTGAAACACGACCTGGTCTAGGGCGTGTCTTTCCCATTTTATCTATTTCTCCCACATTTTATCTATTTTATGAATTTTCTGAATTCACGACCTGGGTAAGGGCGTGTTTTATTAAAACATGATTTGAGCTAGGGCGTTTCTTAAAGAAAGGACGACCTCAACTGAGGGCGTTAATTCTTTTGGTTTGACCGACTTCCCCATTTGAGCTCTTGAAATTAACGCCTTTCCATGGGGCGCTTTTTTTGAAAAAGTGGCTTTGATTAAGGCGTGTTTTACATTTTTCAAATATGGGGAGTTTTTATTTCTAAAATTGGTTTTGGAAGAAACGCCCTTGTGCAGGGCGTGTTTTTGAGAAACGCCCTCTGGTAAGTCGTCAATTCATCAATTGACGCCCTGACCTAAGGCGTGTTTCATCTTCTGGCTTCGCAGCCCCTTTCCCCAGAGAGTCCTTGCCTCGTTAAAACCTGCCTTGATTGGGCTCTTGCCCATTCCTATCCTTTCCCTTGATTGGACTCTTGCTAATGTTTATCCCTTCCAATCCTATTTAATAGAGCCATTTGCCCTGTTGTTCGGTTGGATGCCCTTTCGTTGGAGGCCCCTTTCATTGGGGACGCCGATCTCTCCCCTTCCTTCAATTCTATTCTTCTTCTTCTTCTTTGGTTTTCTTCTTCTCCTTCTGTTTTCTTCTTTTTTTTCCCCACGCAGGTGCTGCTGTTGCCATTGGCTAAGGAGGGGCTCCTGCATACGTACAAGCCTTCATCATCTTCTGGGAACTCCTCCCCATCGAGCATTCAAGCCACAAGCAACAGGCTCCTCCTATTTTATTTTTATTCTCCTTTTGATATTCGTTAACATGCATGCATCATTGTTTTATTGATTTTTTTTCTCAACCATCACATTGAGATCTCCCCATAGTGCAACTCTTGCACACTTCCCTTATTTTTTTTTGCATGCATCATTCATCTCCCACACCTTTTTGCATAGGGGTTTAAGGGCCAACACCCACAAGGTGTGTTTTAATCATATTTGCATGCTCATTTATATATATGGATTTGATGCTACACTCACCTTTATTCTAATCCATATTTTTATTGGTGTTTGTCTTTTTTTGCAAGGGTAATAAAAGTAAGAACTCTCTTCGTCGGCCGGCCGATCTTGAAGAGAAAGGAGTACTCACATCCCCCGCGTTTCAAGAGGTATTTTGCGATCATCTCCCCATATTATTTTTCACTTGAGACCCTCGCGTCTCTGGCGATCACAAACTCCCCTTGTGCACCTCGTGCATATTTTTCTCCACATTATTAATTATGGCTTGTTCTTAATATTTTCCTCGTGTGGATTTTAAAGGAATCTACAAATTGGCGATCACGGTGGGACACTTTGTGTTCTTCTTTCATTACCCCTTTCCCCTTAGGCACCCGCGCGTGCCATCTCCCCTATTTGCACCCTCGGTGCGTCTCCCTTTTGTGCCCCTCGGGCACCCTCCATTGGTTTTACACCCTCCCCTAAGTGATGGGTCAGTTTGTTGATTTTTCTTTAAAATCTCCACCTATTTAAAATTCCTGATGAGCATGCTTATTCTAGTGATTGCCATGATGCTGTGATTGAGTGTTATTACTGCTGGCCGTGAAGGTTTCCTGCAGAAAGTGAATTCACGCCTCTGGAAGAGGCGTTTTTATTGATTTAACGCCCTAACCAAGGGCGTCTTCTGAATATTTTACGCCCTCTGACAGGGCGTTTTCCATCATACTCCCGAGTTTCCTGCTTTATATTGCTGCCTGTGAATTCACGCCTTTCCCCAGGGCGTCCTTTTATTGATAGCGCCTCACCCTAAGGCGCGTTCTGTTATTGATTAGCGCCCCACATTAGGGCGTGTCTTTTGATTTGACGCCCGCTGGATACGGCGTCCTTTTATTGATAGCGCCTCACCCTAAGGCGCTTTTTTACCCTGCCCCTGGGCCCCTCACGTTGATTCACGACAGTCACACCGTCGTGACTTTGGTTAGTAGCGCCCCTTGCCAGGGCGTGTTTTTACTGTGGGTTTCCAGAACCCTTCCCGTGGGTGAGTTTTCATGCTTATCTTGGTTGATTGATCATATTATTGTGGTTGGCCTGTTTACCCTGCTGCATTCATATTTGCATTTTGGCTTGGGAGCCCCCTCCTCTTCATTAGGATCCACACACCCTCTTGGAATCGGGACGACCCTCCATTGAGCATTCCGTCTCTTTGGACCGGAGATCCCTTTTCCAAGCCTCCGTAAGTCCCCGCACCCGTGGATTCCCTCACGGACGCCGGGCAGGTTGTACCCTTTTGAAGTCCCGAGTTAGTGGCCTATACGGTGAGAAAGTGTTCCTAGTTGGCGTTGAAGTTCAAATCATATTGAAACTAGGTTCCCCCCTTGTGTGAATCATTCCAAACTTTGCTAAAATCTTTAATTCACCAAGGTTCAAACAAATAAAAATCAAGGTAACCATTCCAACTTGTGTGTTTCTTTGCAAATTGTTTGCACATTATTTGGATTGCGTAATGCCTTACTTTGATAAACAAAACAACATGTTCAATTCAATTCATGAGGATATACAACCTAGCACATCTTATAATCCTCACCTTCAACATGTTCAACATAATTCTCGCCATCTCTCCAAGGGACCACATTCTCACTATTATGGTCATGCCCGACCCATGGGCAATGTCCATCCTCCTGGTCCCCCAACTCAATTTCGAGCCACTACTCCCTCGGGATCCTCTCGTCCCAATGATGAGAAAGTCTCCCAGATCATTCATGCATTAGATCATCTTACCCCTCAACAGATCCAAGCCCTTAAGGCCGCCGTTGAGGGTACATCTCATGCATCTCCCTCCAATTCTACACGGGTGGCCCATCACCCATTTCCCTCTTCCGTTCATATTCCTAATCGGGTGGCCCATCACCCACCTCCTTCCAATTCTATTCGGGTGGCCCATCACCCATCTCCTCCTTCCAATCCTGATCGGGTAGCCCATTACCCATCTCCTCCTGTTCATTCTACTCGGGTGGCCCATCACCCGCCTCCTTCTATTTCTCCTCCAACACGGCCCCGAGACCCATTTATTTCTTGCAACCCGGTCCATTCAGGTTCTTCTACGGGTTATCCCATTAATTCCCCTCCACGGCCTCTTTATGCGGCCCCTCCTCCTTCAATGCCCTGCCAACCCGCTATTGTTCATGTTACTCCCCTCCAGCAAAATATCTTTGATAAGATTGCTTCCATGGAGGAACAATTAAAGAGGGTTACAAGTTCACGGCCCGCTCCTCCTACTCCGGTTAATCCTCTCCATGCCGCTTTGGATGACATTACAAGAATGGAGAGAGAATGGAAGGATAGGATGGACGATTACGGCGTTGACATTTCAAGCAATCAAGAGCCGGCATTTGAAGAATCTGAAGCAATATGATGATGATGAAGCTCAGCAGGCACCCCTTCCGAGTTTCCTTAACTTTCCACTTCCCCCACTTTCATTCGATGAACCCCTCGCTCAGGATGAAGCCACCATCCCCGATCCAACCCCTATTTCCGAGACTTCTTGGTGTTACGACGATGGGTCGATACTTCAATCACCCACACCGGCACATTGTAAGTCTCCTCCCATCCTTGACACCGCATACATTACACCTCCTCCAGTTACACCATTAACCTCCGCAACACTGGCCTCCCCCAAGCCTTCCACTATTAAACCTCCACCCGTTAAGCTATCTACCTCCACACCATTAGCCTCCATTGAACCCACCATTGAACCTTCCCCAATTAACCTCCCATTACCGCCACCTCGGCCTTCCATTATCCCTTTAAAACCCACATTGCCTACTCCACCACTTAACCCTTCACCTATGGTTAGTCCTGAGCAGCATCCACCACTTTTTACACTCAAGCCAACCCCGACTACTTTCGAGCAAGGGGAGAAGCTCGACGTGTTTGAACCTCCGCCCCCATTCACCCATTTGCCAACACTTTCCATTATAACTCCACCATCCACGGAGCCTTCCGCCTCCGCCTCACCTCCCTTTGTTACTCGGAAGGGGCGTGCTTCTGCAGCTACTTGCGCCAAGGATAAGCAAGAGCCGGGTAAGAAAACTTTGGCCACGGCCGTGCCATTCAAGATACAGGAATTCATTTGCCGGATGCCAATCCGGGTTATTGTGCCAATCACGGCCGAAGAAGTCAAGTCGCCGCCATGCCGGGCATTGATGCCGTTTGAAGGCCGGGCAGGGCACCCTTTGTTCAAACCTTCGAATTCCGAATTCATTTACAAGGGGCGAATGCCCATTTTATTCAACATTCCATATTCATCACCATCAATGGGCATGGCAACGCTTCATTTTCCAACTCTACGACTCCCTCACCTTATTGATCTTCGCTTTCCAAGGGGGTTGTCATTTATTGAAGCTTCCTTTATTGGGCCACTTGGTCGTACATGTTCATTGCCGTGGAGGGGCAATTGCCTTAAGAGGCCGTCCCCGATTTCTTCCACTCTTATTCATTCAAATTCATCCATATCCATTTCAATCACTTTTTCTTCATGGGTCACTCTAAGGGAAGAGAGGAGGATCTCACCTTCTCACCCTTCACATTCTTCTTCTTCTTCGAATTTCATGCATTTTTCATTCATTCATTCATTCCATTCTTTGCATTCATTACATCCATCATTTTGCATACATTTGCACCTCCTGCTTCCCGGGTTTCCAAACCCGTATCTTCCCCGCCTTCCGGCACCGCCGGATATTCCGCATTTCCCATCTGATTCATATTCATCTTTTTATCCACTCTCCTTGGGGCATCGCGTCCCCCTTCCTGCCATTTCCCTGGAACTTCCAGGAATTTTATCCCTCCTCTTTGGGCATCTCGCCCTTTCTGATTCTATTTCTCCGGAACCTCCGGACTTTTCCCTCGGGCACGACGCCCCTTTCCACCTTCTCCTTCCTGATTTTATTCCTCCGGAACCTCCGGATTCTCCGTCTTATTCTCTCTATCATCTCCCAGGGCATCGCGACCCTCCTGATTTCATTCCTCCGGAACCTCCGGACCTTCCATATTTCCTTCAATTCATCTTTTTGCTCCTCCAGGACTCCATATCTTTTATTCTCTTCTTTCTTTTCCGTCATCTTTTTCATCATCTTTTTCCCTATTTCTCCCCAGGGCATCGCGTCCCTTCTTTCGTTATCCCTCCGGAGCCTCCGGATGATTCCTCCTATCACGATTCTCCTCCTTTACCTCTGGACCCTCCGGATCCGCCTCTTTCCATCTACCAATTTCTTCTTCTGATTCCTCCTAATTCTGGGTCTGACCCAACTTCTTCCACATCCACTGCCTTGGGCATCTGCCCTTTCTCCCACTGCTTCCGAGGCTTTAGTCCTCACCCCTCTTCTTGATTTTCCGCTTCTTCTGTAGACTGTTCCATGTGATCAGGGTCTCCGCACCTTAGTGAGGGAGTTCTAGCCCTCGCCTCTCTTCCTTTTCTCCTTATTTCGTCTGAGTCTGGTCTGAGCACCATTCCGTCTTGTTAAGCCACTTTCAATCCTTTGCTTCCAATCTTTTTTCTGCAAATGAGGACAAATCCCATGATGATCACCTCCAGCAGCAGCTGCTTCTATGAAGGTTGCAAGGTAATATACTGGCGTAAGTTTGCATTTGCATGATATCATTGCCTCCTTACTTCACGCGTGATTTTCAAAATAAAGTGCTTCTTAACAAGACTAAGAGTTGTGTTTTAAACCTTTATCTTAGGCTTTTGTTTAATGAAATCATTCTCAAAAGAGTCTTTAGACTTGCTTTCGCAGCACTTTGGGTGATAAAGAACCCGCACTGGGAATTCAACATTCTCTCCCCGCCTGTTAAGAGCAACCCTTAGCTGGGCATTCCACACACTTCACGGCGTCCTTAGCCGGCTCCTTTGGTTAAAACACCGTTGCTACCTTGGCCATGCCATGAGTATATCTGAAAGTCTTTTTCTCTTCTTCACTCGGCCGCATGCAGGGGCAAGAGGTTGACGGATAAGATAACCAACTTTGGTAAATCCCAATACGAGAGGAGTCTCAAATAGGGGCAGTCTTGACCCAAAATCAATATGAATTTCATGATACATCTCGCCACAAAGGGCAATTAAGAATCAAGTCGAACTTTCGATAATTGAATTATGAATCATGGCATGACAAGAGTGGCAAAGTCCCCGCAGGGAAAACCCTGGTCGTATGCATGTCAGGGGTCTAAAAATCAAAGGCATAAAGCCCCAGCGCAACAGACTACCTCTTTGAGGGTTAAAACCTTGGAAGGAATTCAAATCCTGACATTTTCCATCCTGCATTAAGCTTATCTCCAATTATTCTTCTCTTCCCCCTCCAAGACCGGATGTTTCTCGGGTATGGCCTTGGTAGGGGCACCGTTGATCAGAGACGGTTGGTTATAGGATGCCACTTTCAATGCACGCCGGCTTTGGGTAGTTTTTAGCAAAAAGGGAAGGAACGAGGATCCCTAGCCAGTGGTTTAAAATACCCTTTGATGCTGCTTTAGCAATGTCTAACCAAAATCAAACAAAAAATTGAATATTTCTTGTCCAAAATCCATAAAAATTTGAATACCTTTCTCAAAACTTCACAAAAATTTGCATATTGATCAAAACTCATAAAAATTTGAATATCTTTCTCAAAACTTCACAAAAATTTGCATATTCCAAAACTCCATAAAAATTTACATATTTCCAAAATCCAAAAAGTTGCATTATATTTTCTGATGGTGTTTTGCAGGAACAGCTTTGCAGAGACCAAAAGCACGGGATGGGTCCTCTCTCTACTTATTGCTATCAATCTATTGATTCTTCCCAATATTCTCATGACATGCCACCCAGGGGCATCATCTCCCTATATCATTCTGATTATCATATCTCATGATTATTCATCTCCAAATCTTTCAATCAACTCCTGCTCGTTTCATCTGATTACTCCGCCGATGGGCATTATCAGATCCTGATTATTTAACTCCAAAACTTGATTAGCCAGATTGTCATCCTCATGACAAACAACAAACAATGACGATTTGCAATACCATGATTTGACTTATGCTATTCATGCCATATACATGCTATGATTGATGCTTTGATGATTGTTATGCTTAAATGCCTCATTCATTGTTTGTTATCTTTTATATCTTGGCTAATGAATTTTTGAGCGCAGGATAAGAAGCTCTTGGTCCCGCCGACTGGGCATCATCATCAAAGTCCCACGGTGCTTGCAGCTCATTTCTGAGTTCCCCCATACTTATTGCTCCACCATCTCTCCATGTATGCATTTTTACTATATGTTACATACGCTACTAGATTATATCAAGGACCTTGTGACTTTGGTAAATCTGGAATTTGAGTTCCCCTTCATCAAAAAACAATGATGATTCCAGAGGAGTCTTAGTCATACGGATAGGCCGTTGAGCCGTCCAAGGCTGGGGACGATGGTTCCCTTTTGCGAGTTGGTGCGCGGATAAACGGGCTTCGGCTTAGTATCAGTTCGCAGAATTGGTTTCTTGACCCAGTCTGGGCAGTTTAACAATATTATCCTTGATTATTCTATATTTTCATTTGATTTATTTTTTCCCTTTAAACCCAGCATGCATTCATGTAGGAATTTGAAACAATTGTTGAAAAATCATTCTGATAAGCTGATGTGAGAGTTGAATTGATCTTAATCTTTCTCGATATGAGATTTTCCTTGCCGAATTGAGTCCTCAGTGCGTTTTGTCGCTATTTTGGGTCATTTTCTCGAAAACTCCTTGTTTGGATTTTTATCATCTTATTTTTATCTCCTTTCCTTTGATCCACCTTGGCTGCAGCACGTCCACTGGCTGGTAATCGCTCCCCAATGGTGAAATCTACAGGTTTGTGACCTGAGGTACTTCCACCGCGCTGGAAGTTGATCATTTTATTTTATCTCCTTCGTGCACCGCGTGCATATCTCCCCTTTTATCCAAACATTGTTGGTTTCGTTGGATTTCCCGAGATTTGCTTCATCTCGTGCTTTTGATTTGATTCTCATCAAGTGATGTTGATTGCGTGTCTCATCACACCTTGGTATCTACTTTTCAGTTTGCTACGCTCCCTTGCAAAGCAGACGCCAAGGCGGGGCAGCTGTAGACACGCCAAAATTGACATTATTTTGAGTATATTTCATATCGCTCTGCGATGCCCCATTTGACCCTCAAATCAGCTTATTTAAGTGGTTTTCCCACTTTTCATGGATTGCCCCTGATTTCTCCTATTTTTCCCAATTTACCTCCCTTTTCCTATTTTTCTGGATTTTCTGGGCATTTATCTCTATTTTCTGAATTCACGCCCTCATCAGAGGCGTGTTTTTGAAACACGACCTGGTCTAGGGCGTGTCTTTCCCATTTTATCTATTTCTCCCACATTTTATCTATTTTATGAATTTTCTGAATTCACGACCTGGGTAAGGGCGTGTTTTATTAAAACATGATTTGAGCTAGGGCGTTTCTTAAAGAAAGGACGACCTCAACTGAGGGCGTTAATTCTTTTGGTTTGACCGACTTCCCCATTTGAGCTCTTGAAATTAACGCCTTTCCATGGGGCGCTTTTTTGAAAAAGTGGCTTTGATTAAGGCGTGTTTTACATTTTTCAAATATGGGGAGTTTTTATTTCTAAAATTGGTTTTGGAAGAAACGCCCTTGTGCAGGGCGTGTTTTTGAGAAACGCCCTCTGGTAAGTCGTCAATTCATCAATTGACGCCCTGACCTAAGGCGTGTTTCATCTTCTGGCTTCGCAGCCCCTTTCCCCAGAGAGTCCTTGCCTCGTTAAAACCTGCCTTGATTGGGCTCTTGCCCATTCCTATCCTTTCCCTTGATTGGACTCTTGCTAATGTTTATCCCTTCCAATCCTATTTAATAGAGCCATTTGCCCTGTTGTTCGGTTGGATGCCCTTTCGTTGGAGGCCCCTTTCATTGGGGACGCCGATCTCTCCCCTTCCTTCAATTCTATTCTTCTTCTTCTTCTTTGGTTTTCTTCTTCTCCTTCTGTTTTCTTCTTTTTTTTCCCCACGCAGGTGCTGCTGTTGCCATTGGCTAAGGAGGGGCTCCTGCATACGTACAAGCCTTCATCATCTTCTGGGAACTCCTCCCCATCGAGCATTCAAGCCACAAGCAACAGGCTCCTCCTATTTTATTTTTATTCTCCTTTTGATATTCGTTAACATGCATGCATCATTGTTTTATTGATTTTTTTTCTCAACCATCACATTGAGATCTCCCCATAGTGCAACTCTTGCACACTTCCCTTATTTTTTTTTGCATGCATCATTCATCTCCCACACCTTTTTGCATAGGGGTTTAAGGGCCAACACCCACAAGGTGTGTTTTAATCATATTTGCATGCTCATTTATATATATGGATTTGATGCTACACTCACCTTTATTCTAATCCATATTTTTTATTGGTGTTTGTCTTTTTTTGCAAGGGTAATAAAAGTAAGAACTCTCTTCGTCGGCCGGCCGATCTTGAAGAGAAAGGAGTACTCACATCCCCCGCGTTTCAAGAGGTATTTTGCGATCATCTCCCCATATTATTTTTCACTTGAGACCCTCGCGTCTCTGGCGATCACAAACTCCCCTTGTGCACCTCGTGCATATTTTTCTCCACATTATTAATTATGGCTTGTTCTTAATATTTTCCTCGTGTGGATTTTAAAGGAATCTACACTTCTTACGGAAATTCTTCTTCAAGAACTTCTTGACCTTCGAGCCAAAGGACGCAGATCCTGTCACCGAAGCTGCCGATGCCGGTACTCCTGAACCACCCGACGCATGCTGGAAGAAACCCTGCTGCTGGGTAGCCGACTGCTGGCTGCGACCTGACAAAGACTGCCCCTGGCTGATCGGTCCTCGAGTCCTCTGCATATCCATCTCCAAGGAAATCGCAACATGAGACGCTGTCTCTAGATCAGTGGCCCCATTCACGATCAAATGGTGCCTCAGCTCCAGCCTCAAGCCCTGCACAAACTGCGTCGTCCTCACCCTCTCATGCTCCATGATATGAGGTGCGTACCGACCCAGCTCGACAAATCGGGCCCTGTACTGCAACACGGACATGTCACCCTGCACCAGCTCCAGAAACTCCCGCATCCGCTGCGTAGCAACGACGTCTGGACAGTACTTACGCTCGAAAGCACTGACAAAGTCACCCCAATCGACCTGCTCAAGTGGACGAAGCTGAAAGGACGTCTTCCACTCGAAAGACCACCACCTCCGAGCCGTACCCTGCAACTGGTTGTAGGCCAACACCACTCTGTCCTCGGCAGTACTCTTCGCAGAACTGAACACCCGCTCCATCTCATCAAGCCAATCACGAGCCGCATCAGGGTCTGCCTGGCCGCTAAAGTAAGGTGGATGGAACTGCATGAAGTCCCTCACCGCTCGGCCTGGCCCACCCCTGACTGACGAGCCCTCACCAGTCTCTCCGTCGAACTGCTGAGACATGAGATGGTACATGCCACGGAAGAAATCCTCAGCCCCCGGAGCCCTCGCAGCATCCGCGGCCTCGGTAGCTCCCGGAACTCTGCTATGCTCCTCCTGGTCCCTCTGGACTCCCTGCTGGATCTCCTGACCTCCAGCCGACTGCCCCTGCTGAGAGCGAGAACTCCTCCTCGGCGCCATCCTCGCTCCTGAAGCACAAGACAGAAAACACGAAAACGGCAATGTCAGAATAAAACACGCGGTGCCCAATGCCAGCGTCACATGTACATCATCATTGTGGACTAGTGGACCACTACAATTACCTATGATTCTCATGTAATTCCACAACCGCGCTCTGATACCAGCTGTAACGACCCGAGAATCCGATTACCGGGAAGGCCCGATAACCCGAGACTCGTACCGCCACCCACGAGTCCGAAGACTCGGAAGGGTTAAAAGGATGGTGTGGAGACTACACAAGTATCACAAATAATTGTAGAAATTAAACAGTTATAGTATTAAGCAGAAAATAAATTAACATTTTACATTTTACATGGTCCACAATAAAATAAAAACAGCAAGAACAGTCCACGACTAGTACAGTGACAAGAAAGTAAAGTACAGCTACACGGGGCATACCCCGGCTCTGACCTCTGGCACTACCTCTGGGCACCCGCACCACGCTGCGCTCCTGACGCGCTCCCCGAAGGTGGCGCCTCACCTGAAACACGGTGAAAACACGCAGGGAATGAGTCTCGGAACAAGACTCAGTAGGGATCACTCGAACCCTACCTCGTAAAACGAGGAACCACTACTCTAGCGGTAGGAAAGTACCTCGGAAAGGAAAGCCCTGTACTCTACAGAACTAGACCCTACGGCACGTAAACCGACACACGTGCCACGGTACGAGAAGACCGAAATCAACGGTCGAACCGTAAAACCCGAAGGTCGGAAACACACGACTGACAGCCTGACACTCCGTACTCGACAGGAGTACCACCCACTAGAAGCACAGCCGGTAGCGTCCCCTGACGTCTTATACCGCACTGCAGGTGAACCGCCTGACGTGGTAGGTCCTATCCGAGGCGCAAACACCGTACAAGTAACCACAACAAGTGACTAGCTGGGGTCACGCCCGTCGACGTGGGTCCAACCGCCCCCAACCACGTGTGCACACACAGACCACGCGTCCTAGGTCTGGCCCTCTGACCAGTTTTCCCCCACAGCCGGACTCTGGCTAAGACGAGGAGCCTACGGTAACTGGTCCACAAACCGTCTCGAAAGGTGGGTGCCCGTACACCACTCCCAGGTGAGACCAGCACCTCGTACTGGTGGGCTACGACTAGTGGAGGGTCACTGAAGGAGTAGACTCTCGAGTCAACGGAAAACGACGTCCGAAATCGACAACGTGTGGGAATCACCCCACGCACCAGCCCCGTCGCACGGTGGCCACAGTCGGAGAAAAATGGACTCACCGCCCACGGCCAAACTCATAACCAAGGCAAACGGAACCTCCGGACACCAAAGACACGGTCACGGAACTCCACGGGGTGCCCGGGACGCACACACGGCCCAAGGGGAACACCCAACAACAGCCAGATCGCGCTAGGGATACCTAGCGCAACACGGAGGAACGCGCTAGGGAACCCTAGCGCAACAGGGAAGATCGCGCTAGGTCTCCCTAGCGCGACAGGGACCATCGCGCTAGGGAACCCTAGCACGACAAGAACCATCGCGCTAGGTCCTCCTCGCGCGACGAGGATGATCGCGCTATGACCCCATAGCGCGACAGGAACCGCCTCCTGTTTATCTTCTCCGATGAACGCGCTCGGTCGGGGCAGCGCGACCTCCAAGAACGCGCTACTGGAGTATAGCGCGTTCTCAGTCCGCGGCCGAAAACGGTAAGAACGCCCAAAAATTCTAACCACGCCCCCATGCCTCCATAGGAGAGGGGGAAAACAAAGGGGAAGACCCCTGGGGACCCCTAGCATGATTCTAGGTCATCAAAACATGAAATCATGCATCAAATCCATAGATCGGGCGAGCTCTCCCCAAATCATGGAAAAACCCAAAAACGCTCAAACGATCCCCTCTCGGCCTCCCCGCGGCCTATAAATCGTGAAAAAGATCGGCATGAGGCTAAGGAACGTCACCCTACCTCAATGGAGCGAATGCTCCGCCGGATCGATCACGAATCACGAAGAATGCTCGAAGCTTCACGAACTCCCCACGCTTCCCACGCACGCCGCACGCCCACGAGATCACCTCACCGTCGCCCACGCGTCCGCGCCGTCGCCCCGTCGCCGTCCGTAGCCGGAGAGGGGTTCGCCGCGTCCGAATGGGAGAGAGGGAGAGAGGAGGGTGTCACGGTGGGAAGAAACGGAGGAAGAGGAAGAGGAAGAAAGAAAAAGGAGAAAAAGAAAAAGAAAAGAATTAGGGCTATATAGAAAATCCGAATTTTCGGAAAAATACCGAAAAATAGAAAAATACATTTCTGGAATCCTCGGAACGCACCGATCGCAACGGTACCACTCGTGCCTGGGGAACTGCCCGGTTCGCCCGCAGCGAGCTTCCGAAGGAAAAGCCGAAACACACACCGGTGTTGATTGTTTGTTTACCTATCTCTTCTTATCTTCTTTCTTTTTTAGTAGTTGATTGTGAGGGTTTTGAAAAATGATATGGCAAGATGATAAACAAACTACCAAAGATCAGCTCAACCTATGCACATGTGAACATGAACCTAGGCAATCAAATCTGACTCTAGCATGGGCGCGCTATCTCAATCAAATTACGCTAAGGGAAAAATGAAAACACACGCCGGGGCGTGGAGCAAAGATAAATAAAGACACACCGCTAGGGGTGGAACAATCAAGGAGAATAAATAGATTTGATGAAAAAGACAGCTAGTGCCCAACACTAAGGAAAGTCGTGATCGCCACCAAAGTAGACACAAGTCAAAGACTCGAATATACCTTGGAAATAGGTGGATGAAACACCCGCCCACGGGAGAGAAAACCAAGGAAAGCCTGCAGATCAACTTGCAAATAACGGTCCAAACCCTGTGCGTCGCTTGGAAGTAACGGTCGTGCGATAGACCGCCAAAAGGAAATAACGCTCCTGCACCTGACCGTCAGATAACCTGCAGTGAAAAGATATGAACTCTTTGAACTCCAACCCTTCCAGCCGGCTAGAAGGCTTGGGCCTCGTGCTAGTGATCCTGTAAAACCTGCCAAGGATGTAGAAAGCAAAACAACACAACCTCAATTAGCCCTCAACATAAGTATAGCATCAATCCCTAAAAAGCTTGAGAACATCAAAAGGAGAGGGAATTACCGGGGAGTTGTTGGTTTTTTAACCCCTCTGGGCGTTTTTTAAGTTTAGGAGGATATGTGTATGCTTAGCAACAGTGAAAACGTGGAGGAAGAGGAGGGACAATGCTTTTGATTAATAAAACCAAGGGAAACTTGAGCATGCAATGATGATGATCTTGACAAACTAAAACCCAAAATACTCCCTTGACTTGGAAGATGGACGTGGGAAGCAGCTCCTCCTGGATGTAGATGACTCCTGAATTTGGCAGCACTTCGTCGTGAATCAAACCTTCCTCCCTTGGGTTATGAAATCAAGAGTTCTATTTATAGACTCCCTCAAACTCTCAGGTCGAGTTGAAGATAAATCAGCCAAGAAAGGAGGATAATCCTTAGCAAATCCTTGAGGATAAAATCAACAAGAGTCCAAAGAAACAAACGAGAGGTCCTGAGGATTAGAATTGAAGGAGATAATGCCAATCCAAAACCCTATCTCGTCCACGGAGTAGCAGAGAAAAGGCCTGAACTGTCAGGACTCTCTGAAGGAAGTAACGGCCTTACGATAGACCGCCACTTGGAAATAACGCTCCAAGGCATGACCGTCATATTCAATCTTATCCAAAGGATAAGATCGACGGGAAGAAGATCTAAACAATAGGACTCTGCAAATAAGTAACGGCCAGGGCATAGGGCGTCATAAGGGAAAAACGGCCAGGGAGTAGACCGTTATTATCAAAGGGCAACGAGACCCTAACTCTTGGGACTCTTCAAAGAGTGACGGCCTATGATTCATGCGTTATTATGAAATGACGCGCCTAGTCCAGACCGTTATTATCATTGATTTTCAAGAAAATAGAATGGAGGGATTGCCAAGCTTTTGAACGAAGTGCCACCAGGAACCAGGTCTAATCCAGGAATTGAGACCCAGAAAATAGGCTTCAACTGATTAAAAGGAATTCAATGAAGAGTGAACAACTCGGAGCATCATATTGAATAAATAAGGAGATGACCCGACTTATTGGGTATAAAACGGGTGTCAACAGATGCCCCTCCTTAACGTCCTCTTTGCAGGGGAACGAGCGGAAGTGAAGCGAAAGTGAAATGGAACATGGAGATGAAGCGGAAATGAAACGGAGTGGATCAAAAAGAGGGCGTTAAGGTAAACGACACCCGTTTTTCACCAACAAGCGATAAGAATTTTCTGGAAAAACTTCAAAACTGATCACAATGAAATAGCTAACCAAAGGACGCAAGTCTGGAGGATTTAATTAACTAAGGAAAGGAAACACGGCTGGCCGCCGGAGGCAACGGAAAGGAAAGAGACTAAACTCCAGACAGGAATCTTCAGTCAACCAGATCAAGCGAGCAAATCGAAGGAAACCTTCAAATTCATAGTGGAATAATTCTCCTTATCCGGGATCAAGAACACAGCTGTTCACCGTCAATGAGACCTCTTGACCAAATGAAGCTCATGAATGCTCAAAGAATGCGTATGATGCATGCTGGGCTAAAGAAAAACAAATCTTCAAAGCAAATGCAAAGAAAGATAAAATATCAAATACTCGAGAATAATATTGCTAGATTGGAGAAACCAGAGTCAAGACACTATCTGCAACCATGGCGTGCAAGATAGAACCATCATCCCCAACTTTTCCAACCTAACGGCCTGTCCAACGATTATTCATGTGAACTTAGATCATCATCATTTTTGTTTAAGGGGAACATCAGATCCCAGGACACCTGAATGACCAGCCGGTTCTCGAGGTAATACATCATAGATAACATATAGTAATGCATTAAGGGATAAGGGAACGAGATACAATACCTGACTTACCTGCTTGACGGACGGCGAAGCGTGCCTTCTGTTCATAGTTCCAACAATAATCCATCAAAATAAGAGTTTAGGCATAACCATTGTCTGTGCAAAAAGTACCCATAAGGAACAACATGATAGACAATAGGAATATTCAAGTATTAATTGGACCATTCATTTATCAAGAAACTTGCAAGCATATAACGGTCTGACTCAGGAGCGTCACATGAAAATGACGGATTACCCCTAGTCCGTCAACACCAAGTCGGTTCAAATTCTTCAATAAAACAGTCAGTCACAAGTGACGGCCTTAGAGGGGAGCGTCAAGACGATGTGACGGTCTAACGATAGACCGTCGCTTCTCCTGAGTTTTCAAAAAAACAAACCGAACGGCTTCGGTCCCATTCCATACACTCAACCCCCCAAAACACCAAACCAGAAAAACCCACCGGCGATCTCCACCTCCACCTTCCAATGGCCGGCGACGAGGCACCGCAGCCACCACCTCAGAAGAGAGGGAGAGGAAAGAAGATGGCTATACGGCGGCTTCGCCGCCGGATCGAACGGGAGGTGATCCCGCCGGCGGAAGCGGAACAACCGACGAGGGGAGATCAAACGGAAGAAGAAGAAGTTCCCACGACTACGGGGGACGAGGGGGAAGTTCCCTTGGGTGCAGAGGAGCCCAAGGAACCACAGAAGAAGAAGAAGAGAGCCATGGACCACGAGGTAGGCCCTCCGCCCTAATTTTCAAATTTTGATTTTTTATGCTCTTAATTCATGTGTGCATGTGGGGAATGAGGGTAGAAATAGGTCTACGAACCCACTAGGAGTCATTGTAGGCCCTTTGGCCAAAGTGGGAAACCACAAGAATGCAAGGGAAAAAATCCCAACCAGCAGACTAAGTGACGGTCCTGCCAGCGACCGTCACTACCCTGACGCTCCATCCTGGGTGCGTCAGAAACAAGTAACGCCCTAACACAGGGCCGTTACTTCTGCCAGGGATTCAAACTATTTTCTAGGGTTTTCAATTTTTAATTTTTGTTTTGCTTTCAATTATGAATGTTTATGCCATGATTATATGATGTAAATGGACTAACTAATGATCTAATATGCAATGCAGGGAAAGAGAAGATCACGGATCTCCTGGCTTCAGATCCGGGCGGTGTACCAGGCACTGCCCGACTACCAGAGGGAGAGACTTGCCGAGATGGGATTCGCCGAGGTGCTCAGCATCGAGGTGATCCGGATGGATACGCCACTGCTATACGCACTTCATGAGAGATGGGACCCCATCAGCCGTGCTTTCATCTTCCCATGGGGCCACATGATCCCCACATTGGAAGACATAGCGAGGATTACAGGATTAAGAGTCCACGGCTCCGCAGTGACAGGATGGACGTACGGGGACTACCGGGAGATAGCGCAGCAGCTGCTGGGGTTGGACCTGATCAGGCCGGGTCAATCCTCTTCCCAGCTCGCGAGATCGGTGCTGCAGGAAAGTTTGGGATTGAGGGGAGCGGCAATCACCGTAGGAGAGTTGCCGGAAGAGCATCTGGGTAGGGTGATTGACCAGGTGCGCCCTCGCGTGGCGGCAGAGGCAGGGGCAGAGGGAGATAAAGTGCTCAGGCGCTTCCTGATGCTACTGTTCGGGAAGCTCCTGTTCGCGACTCGGGCAGATGTCATCAGCTGCAGATTGCTGCCGCTGCTAGAGGATCTGGGCAGAGTGAGGAAGTATGCATGGGGGGCAGCGGTACTAGCATTCATGTTCGACTCCCTGAGCACCACGGACCGGCAGACCATGCTGGGCGGCTTCTCGCCTTTCCTACAGGTAAATGCATTTTAAATGCTTTCTACTATGCCATGTTTATGCAATGCAGTGATTTATGCAAAATATCTTATGCAAATGATTCGACTGACTTGATCTCTAAATGCAGGTCTGGAGCTACATGTACCTCCCGGGCATTGGGAGAGGTACATTACTCCATCCCGGCCTCATACCAATCGCGAGGCGATGGTCGGTGGCGAGGGACACGGGATCGATCCTCAGATTGACCCGGACGATCCAGGACGACCTGGACGCCTACCCACACACATCGGTAAGCCCGAGACTCAAAATGATTTCTATATGCTTCTATATGCTGACAAATGCTGACAAATGAATGAAATGAATGAAATGCTTTCAGGTGAGATGGACCCCGCACCGCAGCGAGGGCTACACAGGACAGCCGTGGGTGGAGGCGTCCTTATCGTACCGGGGGCGAGACATATGGTTGCATTGCATCCATATCATCGAGCCTCTGCACTACAGGCTGATCCTGCGGACTCGGGGACTACACCAGCCCGAGGTGGCCTTTCCACATCGCAACGATGACCGCCCAGGCAAGTCGGCGAGGGGCATCAGTGGGAGTGTGGATTGGCGCGCCCGGAAGGCGAAGTACGTCCTCGACTGGAGGCAGCGAGGCAGGGCCGTGAAAGAGCGGGACGAGAGCGACGAGGCCTACCTGAAGGCCTTTGCTCGACACTACGGCGACCGGGTATACCGAGGTACCCGACGACCGGTATGCAATTCTAAACTAAGAAACTCTTTCTTATATGATGCAATGTGGAGGTGACATGCTGGCTTATGCTTTCTACATGCAGCTCGATCCTGAGGGGCGGATAGCTGAGCTAGAGGAACTACTCCACTCTACCATCCTGCAGCGGGATGAGTACCGGACTGCTCTGGAGCTCCTGGTGAGATTCTAAATGCTCATGATATGACTATGATTATGCATGATGCTAATGCTTCGGCTATGACAATGTAGCGGGCAGAGGGAGCTCAACGAGCCGGACCGGATGCCCCATCGTCATCCTCGCAGCCTGCGGGAGACAGGGCTGGGCGAGATGCTGATTTTGCTCGGGCGGTCGCCCGGGCCGAGGAGGCGGAGGCCACCCTCGCAGAGCGGGTAAGATACTTACATGCTTTTTGATTATGCTTATGCTAATTAAATTTATACGACTAACCTATATACAATGCAATGCAATCTACAGGCGATAGAGCTGGCAGCGGCAGTGGCGGAGGCCACTGAGGCGAGGGCAGAGGTAGAGAGGAGCCGGGCCGAGACTGATCGAGCTCGAGCAGAGACGGAGCTCGTGCGGGCAGAGATAGCCCGACTGAGAGCGGAGACCCCTCGTCATGCGGACGACGTGGAGATGGAGCGACTTCGGGCAGATTTAGCACGGGCGCAGGCCGAGGTGAAGGACCTTCGCCTTGGGACCGCGGATCTTGATCGCTACCGGACCGAGGCACGGGAGACACGACGCCAGATCTTCACACTGAAGATCAGGCTGCAGACCATGGAGCAGACGGTCCGGATGCTAGGCCGGGCACCAGAGCGGAGTTCTTCCCGGAGCGGGGCTCATAGGAGTGCTGCCCCTAGTGGCTCGGTTGGGGATTTCCTAGTTAGTTCCGCCGGCCAACAGAGAAATGAGAGGGCGGAGAGAGGACAGCAGGAGGAGAGTGCTTCCATAGCACCGCCGCCTCCGAGGAGACCAGAGGATGGGGAGGATGAGGGTGCCCAGCGGATAAGCCGGCCGAATGATGCCTTTTCTTATGTTTTCTTTTTATTTGTATAGAATCTTTGGTAAAAAATGGAATGAAATTATCTTTTTCATTTTTCTGTTTTAATTTGATGCGAGCGTGAATGGATGAATGAGATGTACAGGATGGATGAAATGTGGATGAATGAATGAGATGTATGCCGGAATGTATGTATGAAAATGGGAAGAAGATGAGGTGTATAAATGTGAAAGACCGCCAGGTCTAGTCAAGGATTAAAGGAATAGCTTGAACCCAGCAGCAGAGAACGTGACGGTCCAAGATCTGACCGTCATAATCAAGCGACGCTCTGGTGAGAGACCGTTAATCATCAGAGGCCCACACGGGCTGTGGGGCTTCAGGATAAACGACGGCCAATGGATGGTGCGTCAGAGACAGATAACGGCCAAGGCTCAGACCGTTGATCATGGCAGAACGTTAGTTGTGACGGTCCGAAGGGGATGCGTCAGAATCAAGAGACGGTCAGAAGTAAGACCGTCAGGAAGCGTTTTTAGCCCAGAAGAGAAAGAACCAAGTGGCTGAGAATGTGACGGCTCATGGATAGAGCGTTACAGAAAGCGACGGTAGACCATACGGCCGTTACTCTCCACAGAACATGATCCGGGAAACTGAAACTCACAGAGAATGCGACGGTCGAGTGATGGCGCGTTAAAGTGGAGTGACGGCCATGCGATGGACCGTTAGAGTCTGGGTCGCAATCCGAATCAGATTGAGTCGAGATAACTAAAACCCGAGGTTTAGCCACTTAAATCACCGCTAGGACTTATCCTAATTGAAGATAAAGCCTTCTAGCCCGGGTCTTACCCTTCCAACGTTAAATACAAGCCTTGGCAACTTAAAACCTTAATCAAAATCGCAGTTTTGCTAAAACCTCTATTCTAGGGTTTGAAGAGCCCTCTCTAAAGGGCAGAAAACATGATGAAGAGGAGCTTCGAGGTGATGGCTATGGAGGAGAAAGCCCACACCGGCCCTAAAGCTGCAAGGAAGGAACATGGAGAGCTCCAACGGCTAACCTCAATCCCCAAGCATCTAAGCTCTAATGTCCAAAGGGTGGTAAGCTTGCATGACTTCATCCAAAGTTCAGATTTTTTTTGCTGCACTTTAATTTTCTTCATAACCTTCCTTCTTCTTTTCTTCTTCAAGCCTCTTCCTGGCCCAAGGTGTTACTCCAACCTGAAGTGGGTGGCTCCCATGGTAAAGGCACTCTCTTTAGAGGTGGTATCAATCCTCAAAGCGTGGCACCTCCAACCCCTCTTGGTTCTAGGCAAAAACTTTCAGAAATTGTCTTTAGACTGGCCATGCCTTTCAGCCCTTGTGGAACTATGGCATCCACAAACTCATACCTTCATCTTCCCTTCCTTTGAAGCAACCGTCCTATTGGAGGAGGTAGAGACCTACTTAGCCCTTCCTAAGACTAAGGTGGGGGATGAGGATCGGGTTGGCTATACAATAGAACCTATTGATCCGTCCTTGATCTTAAGCGACTTCATTCATAACCCAAAGGACGTGCGGACCATGATCATCCCGCGCCACATTCACTTGATCCCTATGGCACAATGGATAGTGTCTCACTGTAAAAACAAGTGGGAGAGACACGAAGCAATAGCCAAGGCGGCAGCGGTTTGCTTGTGCGGGGTCTTCCTTTTCTCCACAACCGACCACCTCTTAGATATCTAAAATCTTAGCATTATTAGCGGACTGTGGCGGGGTATGTCTATTTCTCAAGCGGTCCTCTCATACCTCTATGAAGGACTAAGCTCGGCTTGCCTTGGAGGGCCTTTGTTCGGTTCCATGATACTCCTTGAGTGTTGGATAGGAGTGAGAATCAAATTCCTTCCCAAGGAAGATATAACTTCGGCGAGCCAGATCTTTGGGAGCCACCCCCTCTTCTTCATTGGAGGGGCTTTTGGATATTCTTCTCATGTTGAATGCAGGACGGCGGATAAGAAAACGCGTGATGAATGGCGCCTCTTCTTCAATGCTTTGCCTCTTGAAAGGTTCATCATGCGACCAAGCGTTCTTCGAAGCATTCTTCTTAAAATACCGCGGCGTCAAGGCCTGGACCTCCAGCTGGTTGGAAACACTACCATGGCGATCTACAACCCGCACCGATGCCACCTTCAGATCGGATTACCTCGAATCAGTGTTTCTGCACTATCGCACTACCCTCCCCTCCTACCTAGGAAGATGGGGACCGAGGAAGATGAAAGAGCGATCCGGAACGCGCTGACCATGTGGGAGATCAGCAAGGTGCGCCCGTGGCAGGCAGAAGTTGAAGAAAATGACGAAACACGCCGAGATTACTTGAAAGAGTTGAGAAGAATCCGCCCTCTTGCGGATAAGAAGTTGAATGTACTTTGATTTTCCTTTGTTTATGAAAGATGTTATGAGATTGCCACTCAGAACTTGGTTTATCATGAATTACATTTTATTAAGCTTGCTTGAATGAGATGAGATTGCCTCAATTGAAAGAACTTGAGTTGTGTGCTTTGGAAAATTAGATTGATGTGAATAATCAGAGTTTCTGGGGGGAGTAACGGATGTACTCTGGGGCGTTATTTGGAAACGACGGTCTGAAGTAGGCCGTCATAAGGGAAGTAACAGGAACTCAATCTCTGAAGGAGGTGACGGATGGATCTTGGGCCGTTATTTCAAAGTAACGGTATGTTCCCAGACCGTCATGATGATGGTTTAATTGAAAGGAAGAAGGCCCACGCCTGAAGGAAGTGACGGTCCGAGATGGGCCCGTTACATGACTTTAACGGTCTGATGCTGGCGCGTTACACACCTGAACCTGCATAGTTGTGAGCTTTTACCTTTGGGCTTGCCCCTGTACTCTGCACACACTTAGACATGGAACAAGTTAGATCCGTTCTTAGACTCAACCCCTTGCCTCGAAGCAAGTTAGATAATGACCGTTTCTTGATATTTGGTCAAGGGGTGGAGCCTTATTAAATAGGCGAAAATATAATGAAAATGCGATGCATGTTATGCAGATGATGGAAGTATTGAACGCTTTTGAAAAGATTTGATTTGTTTGGATTTTTTTGAAATATTTGATGTTTTTGGATTTTGAAAATATTTGATTGTTTTTAGATTTTGAAACATATTTGATGTTTTTGGATTTTGAAACATATTTGATGTTTTTGGATTTTGAAACACCAGTGCCTTTCTAGCAACACGAGACCTCCCTTGTTTTTAGCTTGAGTCTCGAGACCGGCGTGCAAATAGTGTGACAACCCCTGGCCGAGACCTGATCATCGTGACGGTATTTTTACCAAAGCCATACCTAGGGTACTCGTCTCAGTCCTAAAAAGAAAAAGGAATATGGGGGTAAGCTTAGGCCAGATATGGAAGTTTTTAGAACTTGATTCCCTCACCGTACAACCTTATTAGAGATTTGGTCTGTTGTGCCGGGGCTTTTTTATGTCCGTCATCGAACCTTTATCCACTTAAGTATGCATGCGACCGGGCTCATAACGTCCCGCGGGGAACTGTACTGCCACTCTTGTCATGCCTAATTTCTTTTCTTTTGGAGCTTTTGAGAATTCATTCACAGACCTTGAGATGATGTTTTTTTGATTTCATGGTAAAGAGCACTCCTTTACTTTTCTTTTCTTTACTTTCTTGTGGAGTCAGGTCATAACGGACTTGCCCCTATTTGAGACCTCTTCTCGTTAGGGAGTTTGGATCGGTTGTCTCCTTCTTATTTACTCCTTGCCCCTGGATGCAGCCGAAGAATGAAACGTACAGGGACTTTGACTTTCCCCCAAAGCATGGCCGAGGAAAAACGGTGTCTTTTTAAGCAAGGAACCCGACCAGGGGCGTCGTGTAGTGTGTGTTTGCCTTACTCAAGACTCTCTTTTGAAGATAGGGAGGCATTTCTTATTGCCGGAAAAGTACATGGTTTAGATTTTTAAGGAAAGAAACGCTTAAGATACAACCCATTCCACGGGTGAGAGAGCTCCTCACCTTCCGCGTTGATTAGACGATAAGCATTCCCTGAATAAGCTTCTTTTACAAACGGTCTTTCCCAGTTAGGTTGCAATTTAGACCTAGGACCTGCAGACCGAATGAATTTACGTTTCAAAACCATTTCACCCTTGCAAAATTTTCGTTCAATTACCTTCTTTTGAAAATAACGTGAAACTCTCTTTTGATAAACAGATACGTGATCGGCCGCATTCATCCTCTTCTCATCTAGGAGTTCCAGTTGGATCAGCAACGCCTCTCGACGTTCATCGAGATTAAGTTCCTTATCGAGCTGTACTCTGAGTGAAGGGATTAAGATTTCATATGGGAGCACCGCCTCCATCCCGTAGGTTAGAGAATAGGGAGTTTGTCCCGTAGGAGTACGGACGGAGGTGCGGTAAGCCCACAGAGCTTCCACCAATCTTTCAGGCCAATCACAAAATTTGTGTGCTTCACATGTTTTCTTAATGATTTTAAGAAGAGTTTTATTAGTGGCTTCGGCTTGACCGTTGCCTTGAGGGTAATATGGTGATGAATGATGCAATGTAATTTTGAATTTCTTACAGAGGTCTTTAAGCTCCTAGGAGACAAACTGGGGCCCATTGTCGGTGATGATGCTGCTTGGCACTCCGAACCGCGAGATGATATTCTTCATGATGAAGCGGCACACCGTTGTAGCTTTGATCTCTGCGTACGCCTCGGCTTCGGCCCATTTGGTGAAGTACTCAGTTGCTGTGAGAATGAAGGATTTCTGCTTGATCTGAGAATTAGGATCACCGAGTGGGCCGACGACGTCGAAAGCCCACATAGAGAATGGCCAAGGAGCAGTCATAGGATGAAGAGATGAAGCTGGAGAGTGGATTTTATCAGCATGGAGTTGGCATTTAAGACACCTCCGGACATAGAGGGAGCAATCTTCCTCCAGAGTGGGCCAATAGTAGCCCTGCCTAAGAATCTTCTTTGCTAGAGCCTGGCCATTGACATGACCTCCACACTCGCTAGAATGTGCTGCTTCTGCTACTTTCCAAGCTTCCACATCATCTAGGCATCTCATGAGCATTCCGTTAGTAGCGCGCCTATATAGTTCTCCTGCAATGATAGTGTACTTTGCGGCGGCTCTTCTTATTGCTTTGCGCTGCTCAGCTCTTGCCCCTTCTGGGAATGCCCCTTCTCTGCAAAATAACTCGATTTCATGGTACCAAGGTAATTCTTCCTCATCCAAAATTTCCTCTAGTTCTGCTAATGATACCTCCTTGAGATCTTCCTTTTCAGCTCTCACTTCTGCAGACTTCCTAAGGTTGGTGAACCAAGGATCCTGGAGAGAGGGTGCGTCCATCCTCTGGACGACGACGGTCTCAGTACTACGACTGAGAGGGAAGGATAAGGAGGAGGCCAGAGATGCCAATGCATCCGCCAGAATGTTCAGAGAACGGGGAGTATGGATATAGATTAGCTTGCGGAATCGCTTAGCGATGAGCGTGACCAAATCTTGGTAGGGTTTGAGCTTGGGGTCACGGGTACGGTAAGTGGACAGAACTTGCCGTAAGACGAGCTGAGAGTCTCCTATGATGTTTAAATAACGCGCGCCTAAGAGATAGGCGTGCTTCAAGCCGGCCAGGAGAGCCTCATACTCAGCGATGTTGTTGGTAGCAGGAAATCGAAGTTGATAAGCGAAGGGGATGGTTACTCCCTCAGGAGTAAGCAGGACAGCACCGATCCCTTGGCCCTGTGAGTTAAGCGCACCATCAAAATGCAGAGACCAGAAGGGATGCTGAGAAAGGACAGAGAGATGCTCATCAGGAAAATCGTCCTGAATAGAGTCGGTGTGAGGAATAGGGAGATGCGCAAGATGCTCAGCGATGGCATATCCTTTGACTGCCTTCTGAACGACAAACGGGATATCGAATTGAGAGAGGAAGCTCTGCCAGCGAGCTAACCTACTAGAAAGAACGGGCTTTTCTAAGAGATAACGGATCGGGTCCATTCTAGAGATCATCCTAACTGGGTGGGTGAGAAAGTAATGTTTAAGCTTCTGAACTACCCACACTAAGGCGGCACAAGTCTTCTCCATAGCGGTGTACCTGGATTCAGCTGGATTAAACAACCGAGAAAGATAGTACGCAGCCCGCTCTTTTCCTTCATCATCCACTTGTGCTAAAACTGCCCCTAGGGAGTCCTCAATGACCGAGATGTATAGGATCAGGGGTTTCCCAGGGACAGGAGGTTGCAAAACCGGGGGATTGGATAGATATTCCTTGAGGTCCTCATAGGCCTTTTGACAATCTTGATTCCATTCGAACTTGACCCCTGCCTTGAGCAATTCATAAAACGGACGGCGCCTTTGAGAATGCTGGGATATGAATCTTCTAATGAATTGCAATCTACCAATCAGTCCTCGAAGTTCCGTAATGTTCTTCGGCAGAGGCATATCCATGACGGCCTGTGCTTTGTTAGGATCAATCTGGATCCCCCGTTTGCTCACTATGAAACCTAGCAGCTTCCCCGAGGAGACTCCGAATACGCACTTCTTCGGATTCATCTTTAGCTTGTACTCCCTGGCTCTCTGCAGCACTTTAGCCAAAATAGAGGGGTGTTCTTCTTTTGATCTTGACTTCACCAAAATGTCATCCACATAAGCTTCCATATAGACGTGCATCATGTCATGGAAGATAGCCATCATCGCCCTTTGATAGGTGGCGCCTGCGTTCTTTAATCCAAAAGGCATAACTACATAGCAGTATGTGCCCCAGGGCGTGGTGAAGGAAGTTTTCTCTTGATCTTCAGGAGCGAGACGGATCTGATTATAGCCTGAGTACCCATCCATGAATGATAGAGCTTCGTACCCGGCAGTGTTATCAACAAGGACGTCTATATGAGGCAGCGGGAAATCATCTTTAGGACACGCTTTGTTAAGGTCCCTGAAATCAATGCATATGCGCACTTTTCCATCCTTCTTGAGAACAGGGACTATGTTTGCCACCCACTGAGGGTATAAAACTACTCTGACGAACTTAGCCTTGTAAAGTTTGTCGACCTCTTCCTTAATCCGCAAGGCCATGTGGGGGTGAAATCTTCTCGACCTTTGTTTAACAGGTGTTGCCCCTGGTTTAAGCACGAGTCGGTGTTCCACTAAGGAGGGGTCAAGACCTGGCATGTCCTCATAAGACCAGGTGAAAGAATCGCTATACTCCCTCAGTACCTTAATTAGATCCTCTTCTACCTGTGGAGGGAGATTAGCTGAAATATTGATGGGCCTTGGATCTTCTTCTGTTCCCAAGTTGATTTCCTTTGTAGGTTCATCCACTGCCGTCGACGGCTGGTCGAATCTCTTCAGTCCCTTTGCATATGAGTCGGCAGTGTCCTCTACATCGCTGTCTTCATCAATTGGGTCTTTCTCCTCCAGCACTTCATAGACGCCTAATCCGTCATCGCTCCACACCCCTTCTATTTCTTCTTCATCTTCAATCGCAATCGCCGTGGCGACGAATTCTGGGCACTTCAAAAGAGCATGACACCGCTGAGCTAGATCTTGCAAGAACCTATCAGGAATAGATCGGGAAGGATGCGCAAGCGAGCATGGCTCAGGAGGGGAAGGGTTGAACAACCTAGAACAAGACCCTACTTCTTTAGACCTAACTGACTCTACTTCTCTAGACTCGCTAGACCCTAACTCTGACCTGGGAGAGAGGAAGCTTAATGGAAGGGAAGGAGCAGGGGACTCGTGCCCCTGGGAGGAGGAGGATGGAGACAGGATAGCATAATCTTCCACTGAAATCTCCGTTTCAAATTTGACGTTTTTTTTTTGGAGATCAGTGGAGACCACGTAGCACGACGGAGGAGGCGGGAGCTGCATAGGGAACAGCTCAGGAAAGATGCAATCGAAGAAAAGATCACAAGAGGAGGAACCCCACATCTCGTGGATTTGAGAGTTAAAAAACGGAGGGATGGGGAAAGCAGGCAGATTAATGGGGTAGCGAGGCCCATAAGCAGGAGAATTGATCGGAATCTGGAATGGATCACTGAAGGATGGATTGATCATAATCGGAGGAGGACGGGGTACAAACCCCTTCAGCTGGATCATGCACTGAAAATGAGAGGGAGATAGAGAAAGGGCAATCAGCGAGCTCCCTTCTTTCTTTGAACCATTACCAGGCCGCTTCTTCGGCCTCCACTGCATGAGCTGATCCTTCTGTGGCTTCTGGCTGCCTCTTTCACAAAACAGCCCCTGGAGAGCCCAGCTGTAGTCGATCACATCGTCACTTAGCCCCCTTGGCAACGGGGGTGGACTGGCGACTGGACAAACCATGTCGGTTTCTGACTGGACTGGCTTCGCAGCTAACGTGCCCGGCTGTGGGGGCCCTCTGACAAAATACTGACGGTAATCCCAGGTAAGCGGCCCAGAGTCACCCATCATTGATAATGCTGTCTCCTTGTAACCGAGACCTCGTCTGCCCATTTTTCTTCCTTTTGGTATGGGCTTGGTCATCCCTTGCAGCTGTGCACCGAGGCCTCTCCCCGGTTGATAGCCCAGTTTCAATATAATGTTCCACCCCTTTGAATCTCGAATCTGCGGCTTTGCCTTGATATTGACCGGGGTAGTGACGGGCCTAGGAGTGGTGTACGCCCAAGGAAAGTTTAGGTCCAGCACTGATAGCACGGGCCGGCTGCTTGGCCAGAGAGTAGGAAGAATCTGCTCAGAGATGGCCTTCACTGACTGTACCGTGGATAAACTTTTAACTTTGACGACCCTCCCTTGAAAAGGGAATTTAATGCATTGGTGCGCAGTAGAGGGCACGGCGCCAAGTGTGTCGATCCAGGGACGACCCAAGATAGCCTTGAACATAGGGTCGATATCAAGTACATAGAATTCTACAGCCATGGAAAGAGGCCCGAGCTCAGCCTGAATAGTGACTATCCCGTGACATGCCCGCCTTGAGTTGTCGTATGCTGCTATAGTGGTGGGGGTAGACCGTAGTAACTCCTCAGATATATTGCAGGCTCGGAGAGTGCTGAGGGGGCAGACATTAATTGAGGCCCCAGTGTCGACCAGTGCTGCTTCAACGTCGACTTTGTTCAAAGTAATTGTTATGCAGAGCGGCATTTGCCGAGCCCCCGGAGGTGCAAGCTCGGTCTCAGAGAATGTGATTGTCGGCCCTTTAGAGATAGTTGCTAGTGCCGTTGGTAGACTGTCGACTGCCATGTCTTCACTAACCATGACCTTCTGCAAAAAATCCCTCAGTGCATCTTGATGGAGAGTGGACCTTTTGATTAACTCCAGCACAGATATCTTGGCGGGTACCCGATCTAGATGATGCAGTAAATCATATTGAGTCCCCGGTAACGGTTCAGCTTCCTCTTGTTCGGCCACCGGTTGGGAAGACGGGGGATTGCTAGTAGTGGCGTAGTTCCGATGGAACATCTTCCCGCTCCTTAGAGCACAATTTGCCGTGGCATCGGGGGATAGTATGATGGGCCCTGCGGGGCGAATGAGTGGAATAGGTGGCGTGGGGGAGGCAGTTTGGTAAAGCGGAGGGTTGGTGAAGTTAATGGGGGATGCGCGGGTGATAGGTGAAGGATTGGTGGGTGGTAGGGTGGTGATGGATGTGGGTGCTGGCGAAGGCAGGGTGAATGGATGGGTAAGGATAGGTGCGGGATTGGATGGTGGTGTGATGACGGTGACGGGGGTTGGCGAAGGATACGACGGGATGGTGAGCGGAGCGGGTGTGAATGGTGGGATGAGTGGAGAGGGTGTTGGTTGGGTAGGGAGGATGAAGGAAGGTTTGTGGTGGAAGGCCATGACCTGTGGTGCGGCGCCATCATCATCAAATGACCACCCAGCGTTGGAGGCCGGTGGTTGGACTACATTAACTTGTGCTGGTGCTGGCGGCTGCTGCAGAGGAGCGGGTTGATGGTTTGGCATCGGATTCTGATGGATGCCCAGATCTTGTGCTTGCTGCGGTGGCTGCTGTTGTGGCGGTTGCTGCGGCTGCGGTGCTGGATGCTGCTGCACTTGCTGCCCATGTGGCTGCCTTCTCTTCTCTTTGATCTCCATAATGGCCCTATGCATCTCGGCCCAGTCTATTCTCTGTCCTTCGTGTAAGTCGTACACGAGATCTCGGAAGTGAAAGCATCCTTCTATAGTGTGACCCGGCTGCCGATGGAACATGCAATACTTAGTTTGATCAACAGCTGGGTTCCAGACAGTCTTTTCTGGAGGAAGTTGAATTGCATTTACTGCCATGAGCGCTGAGAATATGTCGGTAAGTGTCTCTGGCAATGGAGGATACTGGGCTCTTCTGGGAGCCGGGCGCTTGCTGTTGGGATTATTATTGTTGTAGCCGCCGGGTGGAGGGACGTTATGGTATTGCAGTGATGGTGGTGGTTGTTGTGGTGCGGTGAAGGTGTTTTACGGGATGGTGAAGGTAGGCGGAGGGTTTTGTGGAGTGTTTTGAAAGTGCTGCGGAGCGGAGTTTTGCGGATTGCGGGGGCTTTGGTTGTAGCGGAATGGTGCGGCTTGGTAGGGAAAAGCAACAGCTTGTACTTGCTCATTTGTCTGGACTCCTTCGGTAACCGGCCCATGTGGTTTCTTATGGTACTTGGGCTTTTGGTTTTCAAAAAGAGAATGGATAGGGGAGTCCTTAAACTGAGTTTGTATAAATCGCGCCCGGCTATACAGTTGATGCATATTGGCTATATCGTTCATTGCCAGGATGTTCTTGAAGGTGGGCGTAGCATTTGAAATTAGCAGTTTAACTTTTTCTTCCTCTGGAATATGGCCGGGCACCCTGGCGGCCATCTGCCTCCATCTATCTGCATAAGTTGCGAATTCCTCATCCGACTTCATTTTCTCGGCCACCAAATCTGTGAATGAATATTCCGGGCCGACCCGGTCTTGGAACCGCTGAATAAACTTGTCCTTGACCACTTTGAAGCTCTCGGCCTCTTCTAGGGGCAGAGAATAAAACCATTCCAGAGCAACGCCATCCAATGATCGGCGGAATAGGTACGCCATAAGGCGATCATCATATTGGAACTGCGCCGATTCATACAGAAAATCCCTCACATGGATGAAGGGATTGCTGTTCCCATCATACTTACGGTAGTTGGGGAGCTCAGACTGCGGAGGGAAACGGATGTTCTGGAAGCTTGGGACGGGAATATCAGCCAAGGATTGTGGGCCCACCTTCTTCTGGAGGAAATCAAGCTGTTGCTGCATGGCGGCCCACTTATTAAGCAAATCCTGCTCTCGAGAGGGAGCAGGGGCAGTGAAGGGAGTTGATTGTATCTGGTGAGCAGAAGGAATGGCGGTTGCCGAGGGCGGGAGCCCATAGGAAGGAGCAGAAGGATAACTAGTGGAATTAGGGGGGCCGTAAGAAGAATACTGGGCCTGAGATAGACCCGGATTGGAGTGAAATTGGGCCACCCCGTGCTGTTGGGGCAAGAAATCGGATGGGCCCACGAGGACCTGTGGAGCCGCCAGAGCAGAGGGGTGATAATCCATCGGAAGAGAGGGGATGGGCGATTTCCCCTTATCAAAAGATTGATGGGTCGAATTGGAGGATTGACCCATCTCCATGCCAGCAAAGGTGATGGTCCGGGGCTGGACCGGGGTGAGCTCAATCGGGGTGGGCTGAACAGACGGCCCAATAATGGAAGAATTAGAGTGCCCCTGGACGGTAGCGGAGGGAGGAGGATTGGACCCTTGCATGGCCTGATAGAGGACCTGGAGTTGGGTCGGATCTAACTGGGCCATCATATGGAGGACAGAGCCTGCGGAAGGAGTGGATAAAGAAGGGATGACCTGACCACCTTCTACGGGAGTGGAGGATGAGAGAGGGGCGGTCCCCTCTCCAGCGGAGAAAGAAATAACCCTCGGGGGGTTCTCAAGGAGCCCTTGAGGAATGGAATCTTCTTGGGAGCGAGGAGGATTGCAGGATGCCATGGTAGACTCGAAAAGGGGATTGGAATAGAACGTGAAGGAGGAAGCGATTCGAGGATATGATTCGGACGAACGAAAACAACTCCACATGCAACGGACAACCTTGATAAATGCAAAACAACAAACACAACAAACACACAATGAGCAACCGCACCTAGGTGACTCAAACAAGATATAAGTGATAGGGAATGAAGATACTCAAAAGCCAACCCAGTTGCTTAAGATGATGCAAACAAAGTTTCTTTATGGTTTCTCCTTTGGAACTTTAGTGAATTGATTGATATGTGCTCTCTCCAAATGGGTTCCTAATAGGAGGTGGATATGGACTTGGCTTGACTTTAAGTGTGACCACTCCTTCACTTATGCAACCCTAGACACAAGGGGGGAAGGTACAACTGGCCCGGCGTCCGTGTGGGAATCCACGGCTCGCGGGGACTTATGGAGGTCCCTGCTGTGATTTCCTAGTCGGCCCCAAGGAATATGGAGACGAGAGGTCCTCACAACAAGGTAGGAAAATACAGTCTAATATATGAAAAGATGGATGACCCTATGTGCACCGGAGTGCATGCAAAGTCTAACCTAGAATCTAGCAAACAATGGTGCACATAATGATATGAAGATATGAATGGAATTATGGCAGAAATCAAGCAGCACCCAAGCAATAAATCACAGCCAAAAACTGCGGAAATAACTGCACCTCGGATGCGTACCTGCCAGGAGAATGACGGACGAAGGCCCCTGCATCAGAGCCGAATAACGGTCAGAGACCAGACCGCCATAAATAATGTAACGCAGGGCTTCCAGACCGTCGTATGAGCCAGGGAACCAAAAACAAACTGAAATAACAGGAGAACCCGTGAAAGCTCACACCATGAAGACAAGCGACGGCCAGATGTCCCTGCGTCAGACCACTGTAACGCGCCGAGACAGGGCCGTCGTATGTTTCAGAAAACCAGAAAGGGGGGGAAAACAAAGGGATCAAAAGACAACTGAGCAAACAGATGATGGCAAGTTTAAACAGGAATCAGAAGCACGATTGGCACTAGTTTGTCCCACCGTGATCGCCAAAAAATTATCTGTTGATTGTTTGTTTACCTATCTCTTCTTATCTTCTTTCTTTTTTAGTAGTTGATTGTGAGGGTTTTGAAAAATGATATGGCAAGATGATAAACAAACTACCAAAGATCAGCTCAACCTATGCACATGTGAACATGAACCTAGGCAATCAAATCTGACTCTAGCATGGGCGCGCTATCTCAATCAAATTACGCTAAGGGAAAAACGAAAACACACGCCGGGGCGTGGAGCAAAGATAAATAAAAACACACCGCTAGGGGTGGAACAATCAAGGAGAATAAATAGATTTGATGAAAAAGACAGCTAGTGCCCAACACTAAGGAAAGTCGTGATCGCCACCAAAGTAGACACAAGTCAAAGACTCGAATATACCTTGGAAATAGGTGGATGAAACACCCGCCCACGGGAGAGAAAACCAAGGAAAGCCTGCAGATCAACTTGCAAATAACGGTCCAAACCCTGTGCGTCGCTTGGAAGTAACGGTCGTGCGATAGACCGCCAAAAGGAAATAACGCTCCTGCACCTGACCGTCAGATAACCTGCAGTGAAAAGATATGAACTCTTTGAACTCAACCCTTCCAGCCGGCTAGAAGGCTTGGGCCTCGTGCTAGTGATCCTGTAAAACCTGCCAATGATGTAGAAAGCAAAACAACACAACCTCAATTAGCCCTCAACATAAGTATAGCATCAATCCCTAAAAAGCTTGAGAACATCAAAAGGAGAGGGGATTACCGGGGAGTTGTTGGTTTTTTAACCCCTCTGGGCGTTTTTTAAGTTTAGGAGGATATGTGTATGCTTAGCAACAGTGAAAACGTGGAGGAAGAGGAGGGACAATGCTTTTGATTAATAAAACCAAGGGAAACTTGAGCATGCAATGATGATGATCTTGACAAACTAAAACCCAAAATACTCCCTTGACTTGGAAGATGGACGTGGGAAGCAGCTCCTCCTGGATGTAGATGACTCCTGAATTTGGCAGCACTTCGTCGTGAATCAAACCTTCCTCCCTTGGGTTATGAAATCAAGAGTTCTATTTATAGACTCCCTCAAACTCTCAGGTCGAGTTGAAGATAAATCAGCCAAGAAAGGAGGATAATCCTTAGCAAATCCTTGAGGATAAAATCAACAAGAGTCCAAAGAAACAAACGAGAGGTCCTGAGGATTAGAATTGAAGGAGATAATGCCAATCCAAAACCCTATCTCGTCCACGGAGTAGCAGAGAAAAGGCCTGAACTGTCAGGACTCTCTGAAGGAAGTAACGGCCTTACGATAGACCGCCACTTGGAAATAACGCTCCAAGGCATGACCGTCATATTCAATCTTATCCAAAGGATAAGATCGACGGGAAGAAGATCTAAACAATAGGACTCTGCAAATAAGTAACGGCCAGGGCATAGGGCGTCATAAGGGAAAAACGGCCAGGGAGTAGACCGTTATTATCAAAGGGCAACGAGACCCTAACTCTTGGGACTCTTCAAAGAGTGACGGCCTATGATTCATGCGTTATTATGAAATGACGCGCCTAGTCCAGACCGTTATTATCATTGATTTTCAAGAAAATAGAATGGAGGGATTGCCAAGCTTTTGAACGAAGTGCCACCAGGAACCAGGTCTAATCCAGGAATTGAGACCCAGAAAACAGGCTTCAACTGATTAAAAGGAATTCAATGAAGAGTGAACAACTCGGAGCATCATATTGAATAAATAAGGAGATGACCCGACTTATTGGGTATAAAACGGGTGTCAACAACCGGGAATCGGAAAACACACGCGGAAAAGCCGCGGAACGCCTCCGGGCCTCCGAAACAACTCCGGATCGCGCCGATCCGAACACGAAAGATGTCCGAAATGAAATTTCGGACACAACGGAGCTGGACGCTCCGAAAACCAGATCCGGGACCCACGAAGAAGGATCCGAAAGGTCCGGGATATTACACACACACACACACACACACACACACACACACACACACACACACACACACACACACACACACACACACACACACGTTCAGGGAACGTACCCCGGACACGACAACCACACTGAGACACAGCTCCGTACACACACACAGATGTTCTGAGTTTAACAAAATCAAAGGATATACAATATACGCCCACAGCAGTATGTAGATGAAGATAGACTATGAAACACTCATAGAAATAAACATAAAGGGGATGTAGAAATATCTCCTTGGTTCTCCAATTGAAATAAGTAGATCTTTCTTGAAGCTTAGGTTGGAGAGAGCTGAATCCGGAGGTAGTCGGAGCAAACGATCTTCCTTCTTGAAGATTAAATGTGTGTTCCTTCAAATCCAAGCTCCGATCATACCTGCAAACACAAAGAGCAGATTAATCAATATGCGCCCGAACAACTATCTATTCTGAAATAGACAAATAGAGATGAGAGAAGAAAGATCCCCCTCAAATCTGTAGTGAAATCAGTCCAAGGGAGTGATGGGATGCGCCGAACGATCTGTCCGCGGAGTGGAAGCCTCTCAATGCTCGTAGAAGGCGCCCTAGGGAGAATGGTTAGATGACCTCGCTCCCAACTGGTTCAGATTGATAGAGAATGGCTCATTCTTGGCGTCCTCCTCTTCTTCTTCTTCCTCCTCTAGGTGGGGCGGCGCCCTCCTCTTCTTTCCTGCAAGCAAATAGAGAATATTAGCACAAGGGATACTTCCATCGTGGGAGAGCCGCAGCTACTTATGCAAGAAGGAAAACCAGCAACAAAAGACCCATTAGCTCATGCCTAAACCCTTCAAACCAACACCCAAAAGATGTGTAGAAACCCTAAGGTCATTGGTGTAAAAACCCCAAACAATCGGATCTTGTTATGGGTATTTCGCAAACAATCCGGAAAACTCGTTCCGGACGAACCAGAGAAAGTGTTGACTCATGGAGTCGATACTTTTCTCATCTCATTCTGTCCCGTTTGTAAAAACAGGACTCAGGACAAAAGTGTCGACTCTCAGAGTTGACACTTTTTGTCGAGAGTTCTGCCAGAAGATAGAAATCAACTCCCAGGATAAAAGTGTCGACTCACAGAGTCGACACTTTTTGTCAGCATATCAGAAATCAACGCAGACATAACCTACTGAAATAAGTGTCGACTCTAGGAGTCGACACTTTTAATGACAGAACTGAAAACTCAATAAAACTCAATTGAAACCCTACAAAACCTCTCCCAAACATTAAACACAAATAACCATGTATTGAAACATGGTATTGGCATACATTAAAGCATGTTCCAACATAAGCCAACGAGAGTGACGAGTATATTGAATTTCAAACCATTAGGTCCTCAACTATCAAATGAAATCAGTTGAAACCATGACTAATGAATCAACCCAATCTAGGCACATGGAAATCCATATAACCATAAACTTGTACCAGGGATCCAAGGGATTGCAAATAAGAGTCTTACCATGGACTCCAAAGAGTTGTTGGCAAAGTGGAACCTGTACATTCTGAAAATTCATATTTATATCAGTCTTAAAGACAAGCAAGTGAATGCTCAAATACATTGGCATGGCTTGATTAACCTTCATATATTCATGAGTTCACATATCAAATAATGATTCAAGCAAGCCAACCGTGAATATCGAGTTGAGACTTTAATGAAAGCAAGGGAAACCTAGTTCATGAGAAATTCTTCGAACACATTCATGGAAGCTATAGATCAGATTGAGAAATGACATCTTACCATGAATCCTTTTGTTTGAATGCAATGTGGACCTGCACTAAGTGAAAACAAATCACTTAGTTTGATCTTCAAGTAATGCAGATAAGTGCACAAGTCCAAGCACATGAAGGTCTGTGCATGTCATGGATAGAGTCTGTGCATAGTATGCACAAAGTTGGTGCACATTGTGATCGAAACCTATAGACAAGGTCGGTGCATCTTATATAAAACAACCTATAACAGTGGACGATGCACATTGAGCTACCAAAATCTCAGGTAGGGGCACGGACAATTTGACATGTATTTCCATGACTTAAACCCATCATATAAACCAACATGGAAACCAATTTCTCATACAAATTTAATCAGATTTCTGCATGAAGGAACTAGGACTTTACCATATAAACAATCCAAAATAAGGAACAAGGCTCAAAGAGCCAGGGGTCGACCCATGGGGTCGACCCTTGCAGTGGGAAAGAAAGGATCTGCCAAAAGGCAGTCTGGTTCAACCCAAGGACATCCAATCCCATTCAACCACACCAAGGGCCTTATGACCCTCAATGAAAACATGATCTTTCCAGAAATAACATGCATTTGAGAATCTTGAAAGCTCGATAAATCACATACGAATGTTATGCATGAGAGCACCAAATTAGAAATACATGAAGTGTTTGCTTAAGACCCCATTTATGATTTTGAAGAATCAAAATGATTTGTCCATGAAAAACCATGTGGAATTCCTAAGCAGTAAGATAAGGTTCATGCACATGAACATGCAGAGCACTAAGGTCGAGACATATGATGCTCAAGTCTGAGCATATGAAATATAGATCAGTGCCATGATGAATAGGTCAACTCCTTGAATGGGTGAGGTTGACTCTTCAGACCACAGAAGTCCAAACATCCAAACCTACAAAACAAGATATCAACAGTAAGCTCCATAATAGAAAATGATCAATGAGTATTTTCCACAATACTCACACACAATATTTTCACTTCTATTCAAACGTAAAACACACAATATATTGTAATCATCAAAATCATTATCAAAGACAAAGAGGGGAGCGCACCGAACCCAACACAGTCCAGTCCCAGTTCGAGGAAAGTCAACTCACCATGTGGAGCATATGAGAAGCATCCGAGGACCGTCCAAGATGAAGCATGCAACCCAAGGAGCGAGCTTGAGCAATCCAATCACCCAGTCTTTCAAGGGTTCAACCCGTCCAAAACCAAGTCCAAAACATGCCAAAACCCAGCCAAAATCCAACCACGTGGGGTTTAGAGAAGGGGGCCCAGTTTTAAATATTCTTCGGCTCCCTCTATCTTCAAACCTGCGTACAAGCCCCCCTAAAGGGGGGTTTACACGGGACAGGGCGAACTGGTCACCCTACCCGCATAAACCCCCTTTGGGGTTTAGGTAGGCCAAACCACACCAAAATAAAGAAAAAATAAGAGAAGAAAGAAAGAAAAAGAAAGAGAGCGAAGAGAATTCTCCCACATAAACCTCCTCCATGTGGGGCCCGTGCCAATTCTCTCTGCTCTACCTTCCCCCCCCCCCAAACCCCCCCTTTACGCGAGCAAGGCCACCAGCCTACCTAAACCCCATGGTGGGGCCTACGCCAACTCTCTCTCTCTCTCTCTCCTCCACTTCCCCCTTAAACCCCCTTTATGGGGGGTGAAACAACAGCCCCACCCACATGGGAGCGCCACTCTCTCTCTCTCCCCAATTTCCCCCCGTAAACCCTCCTCCTTTATGAGGGAAAAGCCACCAGCACACTTAAGACCCAGTGCCACTTTCTCTCTCCTCCATTAGCCCACGTAACGCCCCCCCTTTACGTGAGAAAATGCCTCAAACCCCCCTAAACCTACCCTTTACACGGGCTAGTGCCCTTCCCATGTAAACCCTGCCCTTTTACCCCCTTTACGAGGGATCTTCACACCCAACTACCCCCTTTGCCTATAAAAACTTTTGGAAGGCCAAGGGTCAAGCACAAATGTAGCACCAGATCATCACAAAACACTTGGAATGAGCCGAGGCATTAGCGTGGAGCATAACTTGGCATGTTTGTTCGTGTTCAGCTAATTATACGCTGAGGGTATGTCACATCAACACCCCTCATATGGCATCTAGCCAATACACACGAACATTCCCCGCTGTGTATGGGGCGTTATGGTAACGGTGGGAACACCCGTGCAATAGGTTCGCTTACGTATGGCACGTCATGGTAACGGCATTGACGCCCTCATGCAGCACCACGGGGCCAATCACCGACTGCTCTCTCCGAGCCGGTGACCGACTATCTCGCCTGCTGACCCGAGTTAGTTTGACCATAGCCTAGAAGTGTCATTTTCGAGTCTTGGTCCTAACTCCTGGACACACTAACACCGAGTCTGTAACAACCTTGGAATTTTCTTGGATTTTTTAGGAATTAAATAAAATTATTAAGCATTTAAAAGGTTTAATGGGTTAATAAATGAATTATGGGTTAATTAAGTTAATTTGAAGGCCATATATTAACAAAAGGGCTAAACCCACTTAAACCAGGCCCATAAACCAAATTCTAAGACTTATAGGCCCAAGCCCACTTCTAGAAACGTAATTAGGGCTATTTTCTCAATTTAAATGGATAAAAAGGGATAAATAGGGAGATTAGAATAAAATCCAAAATTTTCAGAAATTCACCCAGAAGGCGGTCTATCGCGCGACCACGTATTCAAAGAAGCGGTCCTGACAAGACCGCGTTCTTCTACTGTAAACGAGATTCGATAATCATGAAAAACTTTGGTTTTTGTCCATCCAATTGTCAAGGATCGGTGTGCTTTGGCATGTAAACCTATCTAGGACTCTACATGATCGAATTAATGACCTATAGGACTCTTAATTCGACCTAATTCCTCAGCCCCAGGGCTTTCCCTATAAATAGACCCTAAATTCGTTCTACGCAAACCCTAGTTTTGGAGCGCGTGGTTCGAAGGTAAGACATCATCATCTCAGGTTAAGTCTTTAGAAGATTTTGTTTCCTTTAGTATTGTCTAACTCCCCTCCAAATTCCGTGTTAGGAGAACAAGCATCTAAGGAGTTAGAAGGACTGGAAGTTGATGGTTCTACGCAGGATGCGCAGGAACTGGGTGTTCTTCCAACAAGGAATTTGAAGTTTAGAGTCCGTCCCAGAGGTAGGTTATCTCATGTCGACTTAAACATCAAGTTAGGAACAAAAGCCCTCAATTTCCTCATGATTCCATGCATTATACACGGAGTATTTGGTGTTTTTCTATGATTTTTTTTTGGATACCCTGCCTAGGGGGGGTGGGAGAGTGCACCCCTTACCAGAGGTAAGGAGAATAGCCACTCCACCACCCAAACCTAGGAGGGCTTTTCTATGATTGCGCAAGCATGTTTTTTCTACCTATTCTCCTTGCACTCTAAATTAAAAGATAAGAACTTTAGCATAATTCATGTCTTTTCTTTGCCACTCCGTTGTCCTAAGTATGTTATCACGCCTTCTCTTTCTATTTCTTATAGTTTTCATGCATAATTACCCTTAGATAGGCCTTGCACATCTATTTTACCTTCTGTCTGTTGCAGACAGAAGGCGGTCCATCAGAGACCGCGCCCATAAGAAGGCGGTTCCCAATAGACTGCTTTCTAAAGACTGCAGTCATCTCTAGACTGCGTTATATACTTTCTGTTAACCCTAAACGGAATGCAGAATAGCCCTTATTTTACATGCTAAGAATAAGTAACTGTGCCCTATTTCTAGTTATATTATTATATTCATGATTTTTGTTATATCATGTTCGAATCATACTAGGTTTTATGCCCTCCAAATTTTTGAAACTTATTTTAATCTTATGCTAATTTCATGCCAAAATCATATAGTCTTGTATTAAAAAAAAATTTCTATGCTTTGTGGAACTCATTACATTGTTATTATCATCGCTGTTTTTATACGCTTCACTCTCATCTCCAGTTTTTCTTAAGTATATAGCACATACTCCGATACGTTGTTATTAGATACACATGCACGGGATAGGCACACTCTCTTGGACTTGAGATCCTCTCCATCGGATATTCCTTCTGTCGGACTAGGTGATCATGTTTTAAGGCCTCTGTAAGTCTCCGTGAGCCTGGGTTTCCCACTAGGACGCTGAGCTGGTTGTACCCTAATAACCCAATGGTCTAGAAAGCACTTAAGATTTCTGTGTTTCCCATAACCTGTCCAGATCGCAGCCCTCAGGCGACCGCCACTTCAAAGTAGCGGTCCTGTCATGACCGCCTTCTGCCAGGCTTACTCGTTGCATCAACCTGTTCTTCTTCTGCGTCGACTCCACCCTGATAGTGGTCTTAGCTTGACCGTCTTATCAAGAAAACAATCCTGGCTCGACCGTCTTCTTCTATCTTGTTGTGAAACCTGAGGTTTTGGCCAAGGGTTGAACCTATTCTGTTCCTAGATGGTCTTCTGACTATCTGGAACCTAACACTCTGTTCAATAAGCTATTGATAAATTATAGAAACCTAAGAATGTGATTTTATGCTGTCGGATTCCTCCCGTAGCATGACCTTGTCCTTAATTCATTCTTGAACTCACATGATTCATATTTGGTGCACTCTTACCTTGATATTTGTTATCATGAACTTGTTGTTGAACGTGATATTATTGGCCAAACGTTATATTTCTCATGGAAGTAGCTTGATTTATAACTTGAAGATGCAAGAGCAGGCACGGACAGTGTCCAAGGGATCAACACTAGCCCCCTCGGTAGATGGCCAGAAACATGTTGTAAACCATGGGGTATGATGAACACTGGCGTCGCATTGCGCCGGGAGTACTTTTTTTATAAATGGGTGAAATCCACGAGACTATCTTATGAAATTTACATGCTTGCTAGTACATTCTTGTTACATAACTTTCTAGTGCATAGCCTTTATGATTATGAAAAGTACATTCTCGATACATGCTAGCACATTCTCGTTCATTAAAGGCCACATTACAATCTTGCTTGATCATGACCCCATATTCTCTCATATCTCTATATTTGTCTTGTGATTTATGGTTACTTTGGTTTATCACGTGTTTTATCACACTTTACATTATTGCCTTTCATAGAGCTAAATCGTTAATTACTTAAATCATGCTCTCATATTGATACGAATATACCTACTGGGCAAGTGTGCTCATTCCCTACTTTTTTGATCTTTTTCAGGAGACTCTAGCGGGTCAGATTCGGACTATTCAAGTGGCGGATCCGAGAGTGAATGATGCACGAGGGAAGCCTTAGTCATGAGTCCATCTAGTTAGACATGAGACATACTGTAATTTTAGTTCCTTCACTATAATAGGCGGTGAAGTTGATCATGTTATGTAATTTTCTCTTTTCTTCAGTCTAGAGTTTAAAGAGTCGTGTCATCTGGAAACCTTTATTATTATTTGATTCAATAAGAGTTAGATTTTTTTGTGTTCACTCTTCTTATGTGTTAATGATCAGCACTCTGATTGTCATGCTAGCTGGAGGCTTATTGTCAGCTCTTCACGTTCCCGACTTAATTTCGCTGCATATCTCGGGACATGACAATTAAGTTGATATCAGAGCCTAGGCATAAGTAAGTCCTAGAAAAATATCAAGTTATAGGCTAAGTCCAAGGATTAAGGACCCACACCTTTCAGCTAGGAAGAAATCTTCTGAATCCATGCGAGATTGGGTAGAGCCCGGGATGAGCTAGTTTTCTAGAAATTAATCTCTATGTTAATCTCTATAAACTCTATAGGAAATAACTAATTGTTTATTTTCTCAGGCATCTCATTCTCAAAATGGCTACTAACCGTGTGAATTGGGAAGCTATGCAACAGACTGTTGCGGGTCTCACCCAGGCCCTTCAGACCGTGGCTCAAGCCGACGCGAGGGTAGGCGCTGGTGATCTGCACCGAAATTTTCAAAGTATGAACCCTCCGCGGCTCTCTAGATCGCCAAACCCTGACGAGGCAGAGAACTGGATTGACGAGATGGATCGAATCTTTAACATCATGCAATACTCGGACCAGGAGAAGGTCCTTCTTGCCACTTTCTAGCTGAATAAGGATGCGCGCACATGGTGGAAGGTCACCTCTGCTCATCTACAAAATGCTCGACTTACTTGGGAGGAGTTTCTTAAACTCTTCCGAGAGAAATATTTCTCTGAGCATGTTAGGGAGAGGAAGGCTGTGGAATTTGCCTCCCTTCGGTAAGGGATGACGTCTGTAGTATAGTAACTGCTACAATTCTCAAGGTTGGCAACGTATGCTCCGCATCTTATCAGCACGGAGCTCTTGAAGGTAAATCGCTTTATGGACGGTTTACGGCCCATCAACAACTTGGGCCTCAAAATATCCGCACATATATGGAGATGGTCCATGCAGCCCACCTATGTGAAAGGACCCTTGAGAAGGTCGAGAAATTCAAGGGTAAGGGTGTATAATCTAGCTAGAAACATGATAAGCGGGGAAGGAAAGAAGACAAGTTCAGCATCATGGGCACTTACAAATCCCGTGACAATAAGAAGCGGTCCTGTAATGGTAACGGGAATGGTAAGAATAAGAAGGTAAAGGAGAAGGAAAAGCAAGTCATGGCGGCTTGCACCTTTGTGAGAAATTCGGTCACTCAGCCAAGGAATGCTAAAAGCACCTTGGCGCTTGTTTACGTTGTGGAAGCTGAGAGCACCGCATGCCCGATTGCCCCCTCATGAAAGAACAATCTTCTAATGGCGGGCATAGGCGGCAGGCTCGTCTTAATGTCGTACTGGACGAGGAAGCACCCAAGGATGATGGATTAATGGAAGGTACAGTTCAAATTTATTTGCATCCTGCATTTGTGTTATTTGATACAGGTGCTTCTCATTCCTTTATATCTACTACTTTTGTAAAAACTTTGCCAGTCTCACCTGTTCCTCTACCTGCGGACCTAGCAATCACAACACACTACCCAAATAGTGAGGTGACTATAAAAGGCCATAATCTTCCCGCAAACCTCGTATGCCTTGATATGGAAGGCTACGATGCCATCTTAGGCGTAGACTGGTTATGTGACCATTATGCCGATATCAATTGTCGCAATAGGAGGATTTCTTTCCACAAACTGGATCTTCCACGATTTTCTTTCCTTGGCATTAAATATAGGAAGCATGCTATCCTTTTCTCCTCTATTCACGCTTGCAAACTTATCTCGCAAGGTTGTGAAGCTTTCCTTGCTTACGTAATCATTACCGAGTCTAAGAAAATCATCCTAGAGAAAATTCCCATTGTAAAAGAGTTCCCCGATGTTTTTCCATCCGAATTACCCGGTTTACCGCCCGAAAGGGAAGTAAAGTTCTCTATTAAACTTATCCCCGGAGCAGCACCTGTTTCAATAGCTCCTTATAGGATGTCCCCCACGGAACTCAAAGAATTGAAGAAACAACTTCAGGAGTTATTAGAAAAGGGCTTCATTCGACCCAGCACATCCCCTTGGGGTGCGCCGGTCTTATTTTTCAGGAAGAAAGATGGATCCCTCAGACTGTGTATCGATTACCGGCAACTAAATCAACTCACAATCAAGAATAAATATCAGCTGCCGCCTATCGATGAGCTATTTGATCAAATCTCCGGAGTGGAATGTTTCTCTAAGATCGACCTCAGGTCTGGTTACCATCAGCTCAGAATTAAAGATGCAGATATTTACAAGGCCGCTTTCCGTAGCAGATATGGACACTATGAGTTCGTAGTGATGCCGTTCGGGTTAACCAATGCCCCTGCAGCATTTATGCAACTCATGAATAATGCTTTCAGGCCCTATCTCGATCGATTTGTGGTCGTCTTCATTGATGATATCCTAATATATTCCAAGACCAAGGAAGAACATGAAGAACACTTAAGAATAGCTTTACAAATTCTAAGAGAACACCGACTCTACGCGAAGCTCAGCAAATGCGAGTTCTGGCTAAAGGTGGTCTCTTTCTTTGGCCATATCATTTCAAAGGAAGGTATCGCTGTGGATCCTTCAAAAGTTGAAGCTGTCAGGAACTAGAGCCGACCAACAACTATATCTAAAGTTAGAAGTTTTCTTGGTCTGGCCGGGTATTACCGGCGATTCATCAAGGATTTTTCAAAGATTGCTATCCCTTTGACTAGGCTTACAAGAAAGGAGAATCCCTTTATATGGTCAAAGGACTGTGAGAAAAGTTTTCTAACTCTTAAGGAACATCTCACCAGTGCCCCTGCACTGGCACTACCTGTCGAAGGTGGTGGCTTTGAAGTCTACACGGATGCATCTGGCATTAGCCTTGGTTGTGTTCTTATGCAGAACGGCAAAGTGATTTGCTATGCTTCAAGGCAATTAAAGTGTCATGAGGAGAATTATCTTGTGCACGATATGGAGTTAGCCACTGTCATTTTCATCTTAAAGATATGGCGGCATTACCTTTATGGGGAGAAATTCACTATATTTTCGGACCACAAAAGTCTGAAGTACATCTTTACCCAGAAGGATTTGAATATGAGGCAAAGAAGATGGCAGGAGCACCTTAAGGATTTCGACTTCTCTATCCAATATCACCCAGGCAAAGCAAACACTGTAGCAGATGCACTCAGCCGAAAACCACTCGCAACTCTAGCAAGTCTCAAGAAAGGTATGACCTATCTTATAGAAGATTTTTCACATTTGAACCTAGATATTGATAAAGAAGAAGAATGGTGTATGATCGCCAATATCCGGTCACAACCCACATTCATAGAAGACTTAGTCAAGTTACAAGATAATGACCCCATGATAATGGAGATCAAAACCAATCTTTACCAGCGGACGAATTTTTCTATCTCGACCGATGGTAGATTATTATTCAAAGGTCGCATTTGTGTACCGGATCATACCGACACTAAGAAGCTAATTGTGGAAGAAGTTCACAAGTCCAGGTATGCCATTCACCCTGGTGCTACCAAAATGTACCAAGATTTAAAGAGGAATTTTTGGTGGCCCAACATGAAGAGAGAAATAGCGGACTTTTTATCACACTGCCTCACTTGTCAGCAAGTCAAGGCAGAACATCTAAAGCCTATTGGAAAGCTACATCCCTTAGAAATTCCCGAATGAAAATGGGAAAGCATAGGGATGGATTTTATCATTGGTCTGCCAAAGACAAGAGGTGGACATGATGGTATATGGGTGATCGTAGACCGATTGACTAAATCTGCACATTTTTTACCTATCAAAAGTCAATGGTTTGTGGATATATTAGCAGCTTTATACATGAAGGAAATTGTCAGATTGCACAGAGTCCCTGTCACTATTATTTCTGATCGAGACCCTCGCTTCACATCACAATTGTAGAAGGGTCTACAACATTCATTGGAGACCCGACTCAACTTTAGCACTACTTTCCATCCGCAAATAGATGATCAAACTGAGAGAACAAATCAGGTGATAGAAGATATGCTTAGAGCATGTGCTATTGATTTCGGTGGCAATTGGCACAATCACTTGCCTCTAGTGGAATTTGCCTACAGCAATAGCTATCAAGCTAGCATTCAAATGGCACCATTCGAGGCTCTATATGGAAGAAGTTGCTGCTCACCGATCTGTTGGAATGAAGTTAGGAAAAGACAGCTTCTAGGCCCTGAAATTATCAGGGATACTACCGAGAAAGTAAAGCTTGTTCGAGAAAGACTCCATATGGCTCAAGATAGACAAAAAGCATATGCAGATAATAGAAAGTGAGACTTGAAATTTTAAGTAGGAGACCATGTGTTCCTCAAAGTCTCTCCAGGTCGAGGTATTCGAAGATTTGGCATCAAAGGTAAGCTCACCCCAAGATATATCGGCCCTTTTGAAATTATTGAAAGGGTTGGCGAGGTCGTATATCGGATTGCTTTGCCTCCTCAATTAGCTGGAGTCCATGATGTATTTCATGTTTCTATGCTTAAAAGGTACGTCTATGACCCCTTCCATGTTATAAGTCATGACGACCTAGAGATTCAAAAGGATTTGACGTACGAGCAAAAGCTAATTAAAATAATTGATCGAGAAGTGCGTCAACTTCGGAACAAAACAATTCCCATGGTAAAAGTCCGGTGGAATAAAAATACAGACCAAGAGGCGACATGGGAAATAGAAGAAGCTATGTGCAAGAGATTCTCAGAGCTATTTGATTGTAAGTATACTCTCCATAAAACCCATGCAATGAATTTGGAGGACCAAATTCTCTTTAAGTGGGGGAGGGTGTAACATCCCTAGAATTTTCTAGGATTTTTTAGGAGTTAAATAAAATTATTAAGCATTTAAAAGGCTTAATGGGTTAATAAATAAATTATGGGTTAATTAAATTAATTTGAAGGCCCTATATTAACAAAAGGGCTAAGCCCACTTAAACCAGGCCCATAAACCAAATTCTAAGGCTTAGGCCCAAGCCCACTTCTAGAAACGTAATTAGGGCTATTTTCCCAATTTAGATAGATAAAAAGAGATAAATAGGGGATAAATAGGGAGATTATGATAAAATCTGATATTTTCATAAATTCACCCAGAAGGCGGTCTATCGCGCGACTGCGTATTCATAGAAGCGATCCTGACCAGACCGCATTCTTCTACCGTAAATGGGTGGTGCGGACACCAGGGCGATCACGTGACACGTCGACGAACCGACGGTGCCATACGCGGAGCGCCAAGTGGACTACATCGGCTTATCTTCAAAATGGGGATAATTTGGCTTGAATTTGGACCTTTTTGGCATTGAATTGGGCTTGTAATGGTTATTGTATGTGTAATTTGCTAAAGGGCTGGTTGTAAGGCTCCTAATGGGCCAATTTGTTAAAGCCCTTAAAGCATTCCATAAGAAGGAATGGCCTTGATCCATTTCTAATGGATCCATAAGCCATATGGGCTTCCTTCCACATGGGCTATCTAGATTGGATAATCTAGAGTGGGCTCTCTTCATTCATGGGCTTGGTTAAGCCATGGCCACATTTGGCCTTAAGTCATCTAGGTTGGAATGGGCTTGGTTAAGCCATGGCCACATTTGGCCCATTCAAGGCCCAAGATTGGGGCGCCCCCTCTTTTGGCTTATTAGGCTAGGAATTGTGTTTTTTTTAAGCTTCTTCCACCTCCATTCACCACATGGATTAATAGATGGCTGCTGGTCAAGATCTAATGGCTGCTAGCCTACCATATATGGCTGCCACCTACCTTTGAATTTCAAAGGGAGGAAGATTCCCCTCCCCTTTCTTGGTCTCCCCTCCCATCACAATCAAAAGGGGGCGCAGCCACCTTCCCTCTCCCCTTGCTCCATCGATCTTCCCTTTCCCCTACCCCTTGTATTTCCCTATATAATGACATGTATAGTGTTTATGCTTAATAGAATGAAGTTTTGTTGAAAGAAAAGTTCATTAGAGAGTGATTCTCTTTGTGTGTTCTTGGGTGTGACTCCCATTGTGCTGTCCTGTGACTGGATAGAACTAGGTCATGTGACTTGACCATGTATCCCTCCCTTCCTCTTATCTTCTCCTTCTACAAAAATTATCTGCGATACCTCTGCAAGTTAGCAAACTTTCAGCGCTGGTTTCGCATCAATCGGAGTTCGTGAGCAACGGTGGCGATTTTTCTCGTGGAGGCGTGCAGATCGGTTCCAGATTGCTGCCCAGATCTGAAGGTGACTGTGTATTGAATTCTCTAGCCCAACCCCGACTCCATCTGAAGTTGGTTCCTGAAGAGCAATCGTAGTATTTCAAGTGCTCTTTGTGTTGCCGCTAGTTTCGCCGCGATCCGTGACCGGTGCTGATCGTGAGGATAGTTCTCGTGGGATCGCGCGGGCTGATCTGAGCAGGCCCGGCTGAGAACTAGAATCAACTTTCAGAGCCTGCCCCGCTTCATCCAACCAAGATCCGTGTGAGGGATCTTCATAGTATTTCTTCCTCTGGACGTCGCCTACCCTCTCCCATAAGGAACGCCCTGATCCGACATCGGCAACCATTTTCCCAACATTTTACCTTGTTTCTGTGCAGTTCTGTGAGCACAAAACCAGAACCTTAGAAGATTCATCACTGCGCCCATATCTAAAGGCATCTATTCGCAATCTTCGGAGTGAAGATACTACATCCAGTCGCTGACATTCTCCAACAAACGGTGCTCCGATCGGGCATCGGATCCAGTCGTACCAGCCTCCGCAAGCTTGCTGCGTAGGGTGACCAGCGCGGGCAGAACCGGGTCGGCTTTCCGTCGGCGTACCCGAGCGGCTCCGGCACGTGTTCCTCACCTCCTGCGAGTGTGGCCCATCAACCCAGGTTCCAGCAACCCCAAAGTTATTGATTGTAGCCTGATACCTCCCTGTGTGGAGTGGGCCAAGCTTCTGAAATTGTAAAGTTAATCTTGTGTGTATTGGGGTTGTTCGGAAATCGGCCGGGAATTCTTCCCCACGACTAGTCGTGGAGGTACGTGCTCGTTCCGATCCTTACATTTGCTGTTTAGTATGCTTTCTCTATTGCTGCATTTGTGAGAATAGGGCCGATAGCTAGTTTCAAATTCACCGCGTTTGTGAGTTGTGAGCACCCGTTCCATAGCTCCAATTGAGCATCGAGCGCGAATTAGCACCCTAGACGATGGTGGTTTCTTAATCGCCGTGATCCCCACGTTTCCCTCGCAAGGGACGATCGTCGGGCTCAAGAGAGTCACTATTGAGAGACGTCTCCACCCGGAGAATAACACGGTGGTCAGCCGCCCGATTTGCCTTAGTATGCTAGTGCTGGCCGCACTTCGAGTCCGTCGTAGGTCTTAGCCCGGTCGTCATCCGTTCCGCATCAAATTGGTATCAGAGCGTCATTCAAGTCTAGGGTCATTCAAGTTCAAGGTTGCATTTGCATTCCTCTACTCGGTATATCAAAAGGTGTGACACGATCATTAGGTTATGCCTATCGGGAAGGCCGCACACTTGCGCGAGTGGTCTTCGGATCGATTAGCTCCGCCACGTACCGAATAGTGGGTTAAGTCTAGGTTCCTAGTTAGTGCATTCCAACATCGTCATGTCTAAGTGTGTAGTCGAGTCTAATGCCAACTTTGCATTAGTATTATGGGGTCATGTCTAGTGTCTTGTCCAAGTGTCGGCATGTCTAACATGTAGTTCTCCAACTTCCCATGGATTCCCGGTCGCCCAGGCGATATGACCGTTGGCCCACCCATGAGCTTGGCAACCATCCTCTCCGCTTCTGTAGGCCTGAAGCCTCAGATTTTTTTGGCTCCAATGACCCGGGCATCTACCTCAAGTGGGAGGCCACCATGAACACCTACTTTGATTGTTATACTATGTCCGAGGCAATACAATTCTCTTTCGCCAAAGAGCGGCTTCTTCATGAGGCTGCCGAAAAGTGGGATTACATCGAAAGAATGAGAGAGGTTAGGGGGCAATGGCCCATCGCGTCATGGTGGGACATGAAGAGAGAGCTTAGGAAGGTCTACGTGCCCCAACCGGTCACCTCCAACCGGCCCCACCCAATCACTTCCAACCAAGTGGGTTCTAGTCGGAGGCAAAGAGTCCCACACGTAGATGAGCCAAGACCCAATCCTAGGACGGTTGACTACGGGCGAGTCCACCATGATATCCCTATTCCAACCCACTCCGTTGCCGAACTTATGCAAATGATTTTGGACCTGTTGGATGGGGTGGATAGGGCATGTACTCCTAGTGATGTACTCCTACCCGAGCCTAAGGAGGTCATCGTCGGTAGTCTTAACCCGGCCCCATCAACGGGGTCCCCAAGCCCTCTCCTCATTACAGAGATCCCTCCTTCATCACTCGTGAGTGCTCCATTGCCATCCTCTCCTTCCGAACTTCATTCGGAGCCGTCTTGTTTGGAGCCACCTCCGCCCGAGCCACCCGTGTTTCTTACGGGAATACTTTTCATCACCGAGTCACTCCTTAGCTGGCTCAAAGATGGCTTGGTCCCACCTCCCTTCCCGTCCATGGACCCCACACTACCTCTAGTGCCAAGCAACTCATTTCACACCACCCTCCGGTCTAGTCACTATGTGGATTCATTAGATGACCTTCTTAAAGGGTTAGACCGGCAGTTGGCATTTACGCACTTGCTGGCCCCAGGCTTCGACCGACCCACCTGTCGTAGCTTCACCCATTCCACCTTAGGGTCCATTACCTCCATGTACACCGTGAGTCATGTTACCACGGAGGTTCTTCTACTCCTCCCGTTACCGACCGAGCCCGACTTCACTCCTTTTATCCCGAGGGAGGAGCCCTATCTTCTATACACTGTCCCATCTACCACGATGGATGGAGGTGACCATCACCTTCATGAATTTTAAACATGGAACTATGTAATTGAAGAATCGGGGGGTCACACATTCTTTGACCCATTCGACCCCTTCTCTAGTGGGCCTCGTGACCCACCATTTCCCCTCTACTTTGTCAAGGAAGTCCCCTACCACTCTCTTCCCACTCGGGCCAATCAAACTCCACATAGCAATAGGTCCGATTATTGGGAAGCATGACATGCCTTACCTACATGTAGTGGTGATGAACCTCTTAGCCCACCCACACCCACATCTGATAAGAAATCCTTGCATGCATGGTGTCTTTTTGGGTGTCTAGGAGTACATCATCCTACCTACCTTTGGTTGCATCTAGTGTATGCATGGCACACATTTGGGTGTCCTGGTCCGCCATCGTCCATGCGTAGGTCGGACTAGCCATAGGTTTGTCTAAAGTCATGTGTGTGTGTTTGCTTGTCTCTCAAGTTGTTTTCTTTCATCCATTTGGTTTGCATTAAGTCGTGTCCATGAAAGGCCAGCCATGCACGCATAAGGAGTTAGCCGATGCATGCTACATATCCGTGGATTCAAAGGGAGAGTACATCTAGATCAGGGTCATACCTGACAGGTTTCCGCCGAGAGACCGAAATCTAAGTCCACGATCCCCACCCTTTCCGGGTCAAGTGGGTCCGAAAGCGTACGATATTGAACTACCGAACGACAATGGTGTCAATTCGACGTTCCATGTTTCCTCTGGTAGCCTATTGGAACCCGCGGTGATCCCTAGTGAGTTTCGAGCTTTATCTTTCTATTTGGAGTGACCCTCACCCGAGAGTCCACCTCTTCCAGCCTCAACGCATGCATATAGATTGTATACTGGATGAGCAGGTGATCACCACAAGGAACGGCGCATACCCACACGTCCTAGTGCGTTGGCGAGGATGCCCCACGATGACCAACACCTTGATCACATGCGGAGAGCGCAAGCTTCGGGACCCTTACTCGACGGGGTCGAGTTCCTCCCACCCGGGGAGAATTGGTGCGGACACCAGGGCGATCACGTGACACATCGGCGAACCGACGGTGCCATACGCGGAGCGCCAAGTGGACTACATCGGCTTATCTTCAAAATGGGGATAATTTGGCTTGAATTTGGACCTTTTTGGCATTGAATTGGGCTTGTAATGGTTATTGTATGTGTAATTTACTAAAGGGCTGGTTGTAAGGCTCCTAATGGGCCAATTTGTTAAAGCCCTTAAAGCATTCCATAAGAAGGAATGGCCTTGATCCATTTCTAATGGATCCATAAGCCATATGGGCTTCCTTCCACATGGGCTATCTAGATTGGATAATCTAGAGTGGGCTCTCTTCATTCATGGGCTTGGTTAAGCCATGGCCACATTTGGCCTTAAGCCATCTAGGTTGGAATGGGCTTGGTTAAGCCATGGCCACATGTGGCCCATTCAAGGCCCAAGATTGGGGCGCCCCCTCTTTTGGCTTATTAGGCTACGAATTGTGTTTTTTTAAGCTTCTTCCACCTCCATTCACCACATGGATTAATAGATGGCTGCTGGTCAAGATCTAATGACTGCTAGCCTACCATATATGGCTGCCACCTACCTTTGAATTTCAAAGGGAGGAAGCTTCCCCTCCCCTTTCTTGGTCTCCCCTCCCATCACAATCAAAAGGGGGCGCAGACACCTTCCCTCTCCCCTTGCTCCATCGATCTTCCCTTTCCCCTATCCCTTGTATTTCCCTATATAATGGCATGTATAGTGTTTATGCTTAATAGAATGAAGTTTTGTTGAAAGAAAAGTTCATTAGAGAGTGATTCTCTTTGTGTGTTCTTGGGTGTGACTCCCATTGTGCTGTCCTGTGACTGGACAGAACTAGGTCGTGTGACTCGACCACGTATCCCTCCCTTCCTCTTAGCTTCTCCTTCCACAAAAATTCTCTGTAATACCTCTGCAAGTTAGCAAACTTTCAGCATTGGTTTCACATCGATCGGAGTTTGTGAGCAACGGTGGCGATTTTTCTAGTGGAGGCGTGCAGATCGGTTCCAGATTGCTGCTCAGATCTGAAGGTGACTGTGTATTGAATTCTCCAGCCCAACCCTGACGCCATCTGAAGTTGGTTCCTGAAGAGAAATCGTAGTATTTCAAGTCCTCTTCGTGTTGTCACTGGTTTCGCCTCGATCCATGACCGGTGCTGATTGTGACGACAGGTCTCGTGGGATCGCATGGGCTGGTCTGAGCAGGCCCGGCTGAGAACTAGAATCAACTTTCAGATCCTGCCCCGCTTCATCCGGCCAAGATCCGTGTGAGGGATCTTCATAGTATTTCTTCCTCTGGACGTCGCCTACCCTCTCCCACAAGGAACGGCCCGATCCGACATCGGCAACCATTTTCCCAACATTTTATCTTGTTTCTGTGCAGTTCTGTGAGCACAAAACTAGAACCTCAGAAGATTCATCACTGCGCCCAGATCTAAAGGCATCTGTTCACGATCTTCGGAGTGAAAATACTACATCCAGTCGCCGACATTCTCCAACAAACGGCGCTCCGATCGGGCATCGGATCCAGCCGTACCAGCCTCCGCAAGCTTGCTGCACAGGGAGACCAGCGCGGGCAGAACCGGGTCGGCTTTCCGTCGGCGTACCCGAGCGGCTCCGGCACGCGTTCCTCTCCTCCTGCGAGTGTGGCCCATCAACCCGGGTTCCAGCAACCCCAAAGTTATTGATTGTAGCCCGATACCTCCCTGTGTGGAGTGGGCCAAGCTTCTGAAATTGTAAAGTTAATCTTGTGTGTATTGGGGTTGTTCGGAAATCGGCCGGGAATTCTTCCCCATGACTAGTCGTGGAGGTACGTGCTCATTCCGATCCTTACATTTACTGTTTAGTATGCTTTCTATATTGCTGCGTTTGTGAGAATAGGGCCGATAGCTAGTTTCAAATTCACCGCGTTTGTGAGTTGTGAGCACCCGTTCCATAGCTCCAATTGAGCATCGAGCGCGAATTAGCACCCTAGACGACGGTGGTTTCTTAATCGCCGCGATCCCCACGTTTCCCTCGCAAGGGACGATCGTCGGGCTCAAGAGAGTCGCTGTTGAGAGACGTCTCCACCCGGAGAATACCACGGTGGTCAGCCGCCCGGCTTACCTTAGTATGCTAGTGCTGGCCGCACTTCGAGTCCGTCGTAGGTCTTAGCCCAGTCGTCATCCGTTCCGCATCAACGGGATTCGATAATCATGAAAAACTTGGATTTTTTTTCCATCCAATTGTCAAGGATAGGTGTGCTTTGGCATGTAAACCTATCTATGACTCTATTAGGATTGAATTAATGACCAATAGGACTCTTAATTCGACCTAATTCCTCAGCCCTAGGTCATTCCTTAAAAATAGACCCTAAATTGGTTCTTTGCGAACCCTAGTTTTGGAGCGCGTGGTTCGAAGGTAAGACGTCGTCATCTCAGGTTAAGTCTTTAGAAGATTTTGTTTCCCTTAGTATTGTCTAACTCCCCTCTAAATTTCGTGTTAGGAGAACAAGCATCTAAGGAGTTAGAATGATTGGAAGTTGCTGGTTCTACGTAGGAGACGCAGGAACTGGGGTGTTCTTCCAACAAGAAATTTGAAGTTTAGAAACCGTCCCAGAGGTAGGTTATCTCATGTCGGCTTAAACATCAAGTTAGGAACAAAAGCCCTCAATTTCCTCATGATTTCATGCATTATACACGGAGTATTTGGTGTTTTTCTATGACTGCGCAAGCATGTTTTTTCTGCCTATTCTCCCTGCACTCTAAATTAAAAGACCAGAACTTTAGCATAATTCATGTCTTTTCCTTGTCTCTCCATTGTTCTAAGTATGTTATCATGCCTTCTCTTTCTATTCCTTATAGTTTTCATGCATAACTACCCTTAGCTAGGCCTTGCACATCCGTTTTATCTTCTATCTGTTGCAGACAGAAGGCGATCGATCAGAGACCGCATCCATCAGAAGGTGGTTCCTGATATACCACTTTCTAAAGATGACGGTCATCTCTAGACCGCGTTATATACTTTCTATTAACCCTAAAATGAATGCAGAATAGCCCTTATTTTACATGCTAAGAATAAGTAACTATGCCCTATTTCTAGTTATATTATTATATTCATGATTTTTGTTATATCATGTTCCAATCATACTAGGTTTTATGCCGTCCAAATTTTTGCAACTTATTTTAATCTTATGCTAATTTGATGCCAAAATCATATAGTCTTGTATTAAAGAAATTTTTCTATGCTTTGTGGAACTCATTACATTGTTATCATCATCGCTATTTTTACACGCTTCACTCTCATCTCCAATTTTTCTTAAGTATATAGCACGTATTCCTGGACGTTGCTATTAGATACACATGCACTTGATAGGCACACTCTCTTGGACTTGAGATCCTCTCCTTCGAATCTTCCTTCTGTCAGACTAGGTGATCATGTTTCAAGGCCTCCGTAAGTCTCTACGAGCCTAGGATTCCCACTAGGACGTCGAACTGGTTGTACCCTAATAACCCAATGGTCTAGAAAGCACTTGAGATTTCTATATTTCCTGCAACCTGTCCAAATCGCAGCCCTCAAGCGACCGCCACTTCAAAGTAGCAGTCCTGGCTTGACCGCCTTCTGCTAGGCTTACTCGTTGCATCGACCTGTTCTTCTTCTACATCGACTCCACCCTGATTGCGGTCTTGGCTTGACCACCTTATCAAGAAAACGGTCCTGGCTCGACCGTCTTCTGTTATCTTATTGTGAAACCTGAGGTTTTGGCCAAGGGTTGAACCTATTCTGTTCCTAGATGGTCTTCTGACTATCTGGAACCTAACACCCTGTTCAAGAAGCTATTGATAAATTATAGAAACCTAAGAATGTGTCGTTATGCTGCCGGATTCCTCCCATAACATGACATTGTCCTTAATTCGTTCTTGAACTCACATGATTCATATTTGGTGCACGCTTACCTTGATATTTGTTATCACGAACTTGTTGTTGAACTTGATATTATTGGCCAAACTTTATAGTTCTCGTGGAAGTAGCTTGATTTATAACTTGAAGATGCAAGAGCGGGCATGGACAGTGTCCAAGGGCTCGATGCTAGCCCCCTTGGCAGATGGCCGGAAACATGCTATAAACCATGAGATATGATGAACACTGGCGTCACATTACGCCGGGAGTACTTTTTTATAAACTGGTGAAATCCACGAGACTATCTTATGAAATTTACATGCTTACTAGGACATTCTTGTTACATGACTTTCTAATGCATAGCCTTTATGGTTATGAAAAGTACATTATCGATACATGCTGGCACATTCTCGTTCATTAAAGGCCATATTACAATCTTGCTTGATCATGATCCCATATTCTCTCATATCTCTATATTTGTCTTGTGATTTATGGTTACTTTGGTTTATCACGCGTTTTATCGCACTTTACATTATTGCCTTTCATAGAGCTAAATCCTTAATTACTTAAATCATTCCCTCATGTTGATATGAAGATATCTACTGGGCAAGTGTGCTCATTTCTTACTTTTGTGATCTTTTTCAAGAGACTCTAGCAGGTCGGATTCGGACTATTCAAGTGGCAGATCAGAGAGTGAATGATGCACGAGGGAAGCCTTAGTCATGAGTCCATCTAGTTAGACATGAGACATACTGTAATTTTAGTTTCTTCACTTTAATAGGCGGTGAAGTTGATCATGTTATGTAATTTTCATTTTCTTGAGTCTAGAGTTTAAAGAGTCGTGTCATCTGTAAACCTTTATTATTATTTGATTCAATAAGAGTTGGATTTTTTATGTGAATGATCAGCGCTCTAATTGTCTTGCTAGCTGGAGGCTTATTGCCGGCTCTTCACGTTCCTGACTTAATTCCGCTGCATATCTCAGGGCATGACACAGTCCATACACCCTCCAGTCCGCGCCAGTGTCCCAGTACCCAATCCGGCCATTCTCGCTCCGTAGTGCTTGTTGTCCCTCGGAGGACCCTCTGTAAGATAGCGAAAAACCCACTCTATTGTGCAATGACCCGGGAACCGATCTTCGAGATGGAATTGTCCCGCGGTTTACCCCAGTGTACTAAGGCCTTTTAGCACCTCTTTGTAATGTCTATTATGGCCCATTATAGTGAAGTGTACTCAGAAAACTTGATTCTTCACGTCTCTTGGCATACTTTAAAAGTCTCCACTTGCCAGCTCCTGGCTTTACCTAGCACTTGGGTCAGTACTTGCCTGCTCCTTGCCGAGCCAGTGCCTGCAGCCCACTACTCCGATCCATGTCTCACTTAATCAATTTGGACCCCAGTGCCTCCAACCCGGTTTGCTAGACCCAGCAGTCGAATTCCAACTGCAGTGAAAACCATGTCCCCTTTAACATCACAGCTTCTAGGGTACCTAGTCCTCCTTCAGCAGAAGAAACAAAGGTGTTTAGATTCAATCCTATGTAAAATAAACACCTAACACTTGTGGTCGATGGGGAAGATGTCCTGTACACGAATCCCCACAATTGCCTCCACTCGTACCAACGGAACCATCTCCTATCCATATGTCGCACAACATCTCTGGCCCACGTGTCGTGCCCTGGGGGCACTTCCTTAGTCAAACTTTGGTTCAGTAGGTAATCATTAAAAAATTAATTGGCACGCTCGCATTCTGTCTAGCCACCCCTGACCCAGACATTTTTTTCTTTGTAATTCCCCGTCACTGCCCCCGGAAGCACGCGTGCCAAATCAACCCCTCTCGACCTTCCATAAGGCGAGTGTGTGTCACTATCGTGGGAGTCAAAGAGACCCCACGAGCGCAAACATGCACATAAAAACTACAACCTTAAAATACTTCATACAGCAACACAGCGGCCACACCAATCCCCAAGATCTTCTCCTCTAGCCTTCTGCTTGTGGGGTGTATGACCACCCCCCTACTTTTCTAAAAAATGTTAAATTGCAGGCGTGAATCCTAAGACTCAGTAGGCATGAAGAACCAGTTACATGCATATCATATAATAAACTTTTGCAAAACACAGGAAAGCTTCCATGCATAATATATACACTCATAACCCAGCATATTCTAACTTTTGCATACATCAAAGGACGTAAATAACAAATAACATCATACTTTGTCTGTTGATATACATTATGGATTTATGAATCCATGTTACTGTCAAGGTTTTCAGATTTACTAGTGATGGGAACGACGGCGGGAGCAAGAAGGCTAACTGAAGACGATCGTGGTCCTCTCTGGAGCTACGACCAAAACGCGGCCCCATTGGGGACCGCGATCTCAGTCCAGAGCCACCCACGGTCGACCTTCAAACTTCCAACCTTTAGGACTTCGAGGGCTTCAATGGAGGGCTAGTTTCCAAAAGAAATCAATGTTTAAGTGTCTTTTTAGCTTCCCCATCCACCTATAAATGTATTCCAATGCTATAATCAAAATATAGAATGAAAAATTTTGAATCTAGCCATGGCTATGTGTGTGTTCTTCCAATTTTTAGATCTGGGTGAGAAGCCCTAGTTCGAGCTGCGAAGGCTCGATCCATTCAAGGAGGTGGAGCGCGAAGCTTCAGGTGCATCGTCCCTGCGATGGGTACGGGTGAGAAGGCCCATTCGAAGCTCCCACTGTTCTACCTTCTCCGCCAACCACCGTTGTCACCCCTCTCTGCCACCACCACCATCGTTTCTAACTTGAAATTCCCCACCACCACCACCATCACCACCATGAAGGCGAGGTGAGAAGACCGGTTGCATCATCCTTGGGATGGGGACAGGTGTGAATCCCCAGCCGAGCTTCTACCTTCTCTTTTAGCCACCCCATCACCTCTGTCCACCTCCACTGTAATGACCCAAGATCCGGATACCGAGAAGCACCCGATACCATTCAAATCCTGGCCCGCCGCCCACGAGCCGGAGGGCTCAGAAGGGCTAAAAGGAGTGTGGAGGTACAAGAAAATAGGAAATAAAGTAGGACAATTCAACCATTAATAGAAATAAATAATCTAACTACAACAGAGTTCAGTCCAATAGAAAATACAGTCTAAGGCAGAAGAACGTACCCAACACCGAGTGAACACTCGGCCTGACGAGCTGGCAACTAAGAACCTCCGCACAGCACCCTCAAACCTCGAGGAAGAACCGCCGCACCTGAAAAGCAGGGGTGAGCCTCCTGTCACTGGCTCAGTAGGGGTCCCACGGAACCCCAACCGTAAATAACGGCGGTAGCGGAAAGTAGTAACTACAGCAGGAACAGCAAACCGGTGGCCAATAAAAAAACTCGGCACTACAGCTACTCCTACTGTACCTAAAAACACGACCCGAACTCACAGTCGGGGGACTACCAGACTAACAATAAAACCTCTGGCTACACTACCAGGAGACCATCATGACACCGTTGTCGTAGAGGCCCGTCTAACAAACAAAGGCCCGACCTAAAACCACGCGGTCTAGGTAGACACAATCACAACCTCATCGTCGTGAACCCTACACTGACAAGGGAAAACCCTCGGCGACGCTCACCGGAAACCCTAGACCTCTACCTCGGGAAATCACCCGGAAACTACAAGTAAAACCACGTCTCGCAGACATGAACGAAAACTCAAGTCGCTAGAAACTCACGTCACATGACGGGAGCACTGCTCACCAGAAGCAAGGCCAGATGCGTCCACTGACGACTTAGTCCACAGCCTCAGGTGTCTCCCTACGACGTCCCAGGCGGAGACAGAGACACCGTACAGTAACTAGGAACTCAAAACAAGGACTAACTGGGGTCGCGCTCGTCAGCGTGGGTCTGACTATCCCCAATTACGTGTGCACATACATACCATGCGCCCTAGGCCAGATCCTCTAGCTGGTTCTTCTCCCAAAGCCCGGACTTAGGCTGCGCGTGGGGGCCCTATGGTAACCAACATAAAAATCGTCTCTTTCGGGTAAGCCGCTCCACCACTCTCGGGTGGGTCAGCACACACATGCTGTAAGAAGGCTACGACCAGTGGCAGGTCACCAAACGTGAATACAGAAAGCCACACACGTACCCATTGCAAGTAACACGGAGTAATAGGTAGCTCGGAGCCACCAGACTCTAGATGGTCCACTAGATCTAATAAACCCAATGGTCCTTGAGTCACACGACTCGGGTCAAGACCGTTGTACAGGGACAGCTCCACGCCGTCAATCTGCCCTAACCCTAGGGTAGAAACCTCGGCACTATGACTCACAAGGTGATTCACAATCACCGAGACCATTCCCTCGAAAGGGGAACTCATGAGACCTCCAACCCCAGGCTGGGTGACTGGACTCACGGTCCAAGGCCATACGCACGGCCCACAAGGAAACCACTTTCCAGAGAAACACGTGATGTGCTGGAGCAGCCCTCCGCACTCATGTCGATACACGGCGACTCCATCTCATGAATGCACGGAAACCCAAGAACACACAGGGAAAACACCCTCTACAGACACAAATTCCCACACAAGAATAGCCTGTGACGACCCACACAGGAAGCCTGGATTACCAAGAGTCACATGGGCACCTCTCCCTCGGAACCGTACCGCATACGGACACCTCGGGGCAAGAAAACATGAAACACAGCGTCCCGGGGGCTGATTGTGCTGGGCGGCCAGACACCTGGCCGCCCAGCACCTGGGCACCCCCATGCCTGGGCGGCCACAAGCCTGGCTGCCCAGAGGGCTGGGAGGCCATCGGCTTGGCCGCCCAATCCAGGGCCTTAATGGGTGAGTGCGGCCAGGGTCATGGCCGCCCAACACCCCTGGGCGGCCAGACCTGTGGCCACCCAGTGACCTGGGCGGCCAAGGTCATGGCCGCCTAGACTAGGGCTTAAACGGCCACTAGGGTGGCCGCCTCCTGCGTTTTTTGATGGACGGACCGAGCTCTGCCGTGAGCTCGATTCCACGCCCCATTCGCCTCCCAGCGAAGGGGAAAACAAGGGGAATTCATCCCCGGACATTCTTACCACTGGAAAACCAAATCAAAACCACAATCGGGCCTCGAATCAGCCGAAAACTGCTGCTCACCCCAAACATGCGATTTTAACCCCGACGTGAAATAAACCCACTCTCGGCCTTGCCTCGGCCTATAAAACGCGGGGAAAGGAAGTACAAGGGCTAAGGATCCATCCCCCTACTGTTGATGTTTTTTTTTGTTGTGGTTGGTGATGTGTGTGGATGAATATGAGGGATGTGAAATATGTGTGAGCAAGTGGTGCACTAACTCAAACAATCAATACCAAACATGAAGTTTGTGGGCATGTCATCCTAATACTGCAGAAATGAAGAAGAGGAATAAAAACACACGTCGGGGCGTGGAGCAAAGGAGTAAAAGAAAGACATACACTGTAGGTGTGGAACAACTAAATAAAGAGAAAGTGAGAGACATAATGAAAGAGATGACCAATACCCAAACAAAGAAAAGTGTGATCGCCACCAAGGTAAATAATGTAGTAAAACTACACTACGTACCTTGGAAAGAGCCAAGTGAAGTCACCCGCCCATGGGAGAGAGAAAACTAGGCCCTGCAGGAGGAAAATGGTCTTCCAGACGACTGCCAATAGAACGCAAACGGCCTCGCGATAGACCGCCTGAGATATGCAAACGGTCTTCGAAACGACTGCAAGAGCACCCAGAACAGCAACGTGGAACTTTGAATCTCCACCCCTCCTGGCCGGCCAGAAGAGTTGGGCCTCGTGCAATAAGCCCTGTAAACCTGCAGAAGAATGTAGACACAAAGAAAAACAACCCAATAAGCCCTTGGACTAGTGTAGTATCTATAATGCAATTAAACTAAAGTGCATAAAAGGAAGGGTGAATACCTGGGGGTTAGTGGTTTTTAACCCCTGTGGGGCATGGAAAAGAGTAGGAGGATGTTTTAAAATGTAATGTGAGTGCATAGAACGTGGAAGAGGAAGAGGGAATATGCTATGATGATGCAAAGAGAAGGAGGAAAAAACTAAGAAGGAAAGACACAAACTAAACCAATGGAACTTAATACTCCCTGGACCAGAAGCCTTAAGGACGTAGAAAGGACTTCTCCCTAATTGGTACTCGCTCCAGGATGCAACAGCACTTCGTGGCAAACTCCAAAAATCTCCTCTTCAAGCCATGAAGTCAAGGGCTCTATTTATAGACCCCCAAACCCTAGGTTCGAGTCGAAAGATAATGACATGAAAATAGGCATGAACCTAAATAAATCTCAAAGATAATACTCCCTAGAGTCCATAGAAACAAATAGAAGCTTCTGAGAGCCTCTATCTAGAGAGAAATCAATAAATCAGGGACTCTAGTACGACCACGGTCGAAGAGAGAAAGAACAGACAGAGCAGGACTCTCTGTCTCCCATAACAGTCTTGCAATAGACCGCAAGGCTCCATAAACGGTCGTCCGATAGACCGCATGGGTCAATCGTCCAGAAAGAGATAAGACCGAAGAAACCCAACAAGACTCTTTTTTGCCTAACGGTCTAGCAAAGGACCGCTAACGCTTACCAAACTATTGTACAATAGACCGCAAGACTGGCAGACGTGGCAAAAGAGATAAAGGCCAATAAATCTCAAGTTAATCCACAATAAAATCCTTATTAGCTCTTATCTAGACGCAATAAGCTCAAATGTCGAGAAATCAGAGGAACCAGACCCAACCAGGGAGAATAACCCATAAAATAAGCCCAAAAAGATGACAAAAAATGACCCAATAAGCGGTGAATAACTCGGGACATCATAAAATAGATAAGGAGATGACCCAACTCACTGGTCATAAAACAAGTGTCAACAGATGCCCCTCCTTAGCATCCTCTTTGCAGGGGAGCGAGCGGAGGTGAAGCGAAAGCGAAATGGAACATGGAGATGAAACGAAAATGAAGCAGAGTGGACTGAAAAGCGGGCGTTAAGGTAAACTGAAACCCGTCCTCAACCAACAAGCGATAGGAATCCTCCAGAAAACTTCGAACCAATCACAAGGAACGGCCAAACCGAATGACACATGTCTGGAAGAACTAAGGAAAAATAAAAACACGACCAACCTCCTCACTGGAACGCACCGTTGATAGGCGATCGGAGTAAATGGAAAAGTAAAAAGACGGGCAACTAAAACTCCAGACATGAATCCTCAGCTAACCAAACAGAGCAAACAGACCGAAGGAAATCTTCCAACTCAGAGTGGAATGCTTCTCCTTACTCAAGACCATGGATACATAGTTATCCACCATTACTGAGACACTTTAGACAGATCAGGGCACATGAATGCTCAAAGATGCGTATGATGTATGCTAGGCAAAAATAAATAAATCATCAAAACAAATGCAAGGAAAGGATAAAAATAGAAAGATACTTGAGAATAGTATTGCTAGACCGGACAAATCAGGGTCAAGACACTATCTGCAACCACGGCGTGCAAGATAGAACTATCGTCGCCCCAACTCTTCCAACCTAACGGCCTATCCAACGATTAAACATGTGCACCTAGATCATCATCATTTTTGTTAAAGGGGAACATCAGATCCCAGAACCCATGAATGACCATCCGGTTCTTGAGATAATATATCATAGATACCATATAGTAATGCATTAAGGGATCAAGGATCGAGATACTTACCTGACTTACCTGCCTGGCGAGAAACGATGGCATGATGGCGTTTATGATTTGACAATAAGAGGGATTAGCCATCAACAATTAAATTTATAAAATGAGCGTGAAGCATCAACAAAACATGAATCTCATAAATGGAGCCAAAAAAATCAAAGCAAATATAGCACTCCAAATCAACAACATTCATTAGCGCAAACGGTCTAGTAAAGGACCGCAAAGAAACTCCTGATGGTCTAGCGATAGATCGCTTGGGCAAGGGCGGTTCACATTCTTCGATGAGGGTGACCCAGATAGAAAATGATCTGGATGAAGACCGCAAAGAGGGCATAAACAGTCTGGCGATAAACTGCATAGCTCTGAGCGAATTCAAAAATAGAACCGGCGTTCCTCCCCCCCATATTACATTCAATCTCATCAACCCAATCAACCCACTCTGGCCACTCCGGTCACACCGGTGACCAAGCCCACCGGTGACCACCGCAAACTCACACCCATCCATCCCCTAAGATGGTGAAAAAGAGGGTTATTCGACGATTTCGGCGGCAGATAGAGGAAGAAGAACCGCCCACGGTGGCGGCGGACCAACCGACGACGGAGGGAACTCCGGCGGCCCATCCGGCAGAGGAGGAAGCTCCCACGATAGAGGAAACGGCTGCAAAGGCCTTTGGAGATGAGGAGAACGCTCACACGGTGGAGGAGACACCGATGACGGCGGCCGAGCGACGATCATCGGAGGTAGGCCAAAAAAACCAAAAAACCCATTTTTATTTGTTCAAAGATCATGCATGTGGGTAGAATAGGATGGGAATGGGTCTGGGGACCTAAAAAAAATGATGTAACAGCCTTTTAGGCCATTTTCATGGCTCGGGGAAACGGGGCGAACATAGCTCACTCGGTGAGTACCTAGCGGTCCTTCCAGCGACCGCTAGGGAACCAGACGGTCCAAGGCATGACTGCTTGGGAGGAAGAAACGGTCCAAGGATGACCGTTTGGGAACCAGAGTGATTTTTATATTTTTGTTTAAAATGCAATGCAATGCATGATTTATGAACTGACTGAATGATTGATTTTAAATGTTTAATGTATGCAAGGGAAGAGACGGACCAGGATCTCCTGGCTACAGGTCCGAGCAGTGTACCTGGCACTACCGGATTACCAAAGAGACAGGCTAGCAGCGATGGGATTCGGTGAGCTGTTGAGCAATGAGGTGATAAGGATAGACACAGCGTTGCTGTACGCGCTGCACGAGAGATGGGACCCGATCAGTAGAGCATTTCTATTCCCGTGGGGTCATATGATCCCGACGCTGGAGGATGTGGTGCGGATTACGGGACTTTGGGTACATGGAGTGCTAGTGACGGGGACCACACATGCCGACTACCGAGAGTTGGCACGGGAGCTGCTGGACTTGGAGCTGACATGGCCGAGATGCCATTCACCGATGCTGGTGAGAGTGACGCTCCAGGAGAGCCTGGGGTTGAGAGGAGTGGCGATAGCCGTGGGAAAGCTTCCTAAGGAGCACCTCGGGAGACTGACAGACAGAGCCCGAAAGAGAGTGGCGACGGGACCGGGACCAGAGGGGGACGCCGTCCTACGTTGCTTCCTGATGCTGCTGTTCGGGAAGCTACTCTTTGCGACGATGGCGGATGGATTAAGCTGCAGGCTCCTCCCACTCCTGAGGGACCTGGACGGAGTTGGGGAGTACGCCTGGGGCGCTGCTGCGTTGGCGTTCCTGTTTGACTCACTCAGCACCACCGACCGGCAGACGATGCTGGGTGGCTTCTCACCTTTGCTTCAAGTAAGAATGCTCTACTCTAAATGATTATGATTATGATAATGATATGATTTGCTGACAGTTCACTAATGTAGGTATAGAGCTACCTGTACGTCCCTGGCCTAGGGCGGGGAAAGGAGGTACATCCAGACCGGATCCCCATCGCGAGGCGATGGATGGCGGTTCGGGATACGGGGTCGCTGCGACGCTTAGCACGGGCGATCCAGGATGACATGGACGTATTTCCTTATGCATCGGTAAGCTTCTAGACTTAATCTTCTAAATGCACTTAAATGCTCTTATAAATGCTGACTTTGACTTAAATGCATGCCCATTCAGGTGTGCTGGACACCGTACTGTGATGAAGGTTACGAGGGACAGCCCTGGGTGGAGGCGGCCCAGGCTTACGCGGGACGAAAGGTATGGCTCCACTGTATGAACATCATCGAGCCACTACACCACCGCCTGATCATGAGGACCAGGGGCATCCACCAGCCAGAGGTGGAGTTCCCAGGGCGTGACGATGAGCGCGTAGGACAGTCCTCGAAGGGACTAAGCGGTGAGATCGACTGGGTCACCTGGGTGATCGACCAGGTGCGTGACTGGACGCAGAGAGGTTGGGTGGTACAAGCCCGAGCTACCAGCGATTAGGCCTACCTAAAGGCCTACGCTAGGAGATACGGAGATCAGGTTTTTCGCGGCGCCCGACGACCGGTATGATTCTCTAAACTTAAACTTTTTAATTACATCTAATGCACTGACACCTTGACTTGCTACATGCAGCTAGACCCCCAGGGACGGATAGCGGAGCTCCAGGGTCTCCTCCACTCTACCGTGCAGCAGAGGGATGAGTTCCAGCGCGCACTGGAGCTTCTGGTGAGTTTCATACCTTAGACTTAATATGCAATGTTTATGCACTTGACTGACTAACTAACTTTAATTTCTAAAATACAGCAAGCCGAGGGAGCACAACTGTAATATCCTGGATTCTTATCAGATCTTCCGGATCCTTATCGGAGTACTTTCGGATCGCTTTTGTAGATCCTGAGTTGAGTTTTACGATCCACATGGGTTTTTCCCTCGTACAAGTTACGGAACCCTGTGGTGAGTTTATTTCTCAGTTCATCGACTCGAGGACGCTACAGTTGTGATGTACTCTTTGAGAGGATCGTTTCGGCAATTTTTGCGTATTTTTTTGAATTAGTGGATTTTTGGCGTAAAAATCAAAATTTACGGAAATTAGGAAAATTCCAATTTTCCTTTCCTTTTTCTTTTCTTTTCCTCTTTCATTTCCTTCATTCGCACGGCGCACCTTCTCTCTCCCGCTCTCTCCCTTCTCGCCCTCTCTGCTCCGGCTGCAGATGGAGGAGGCCCGTGGGTGAGGTGGCGACGGTGTTGAGCTGCTGTGGTGCGTGATGGTGCGAGGAATGGAGCATGGTTGGCGCGATCCCAATTGGTGGATTCAAAGTCGGCGCCGTTCGTTGGTTTGTCAGTTTTTGGCGAGGTTTAGTTGCTTCGACGCACGGAATCTTCAGTGGAGGTAGGGAGACGGATGCTCTACTTCTCCTCTGCATTTTCTCGCAGTTTCATGCCGAACGGTGCACATACGAGTGGGTTTCGTTCAGTTTCGGGAAAAGCATGCTCGGGGGGGTGTGCGTTAGGTTCACCAAAAAATGGCGACGATTTTCGATTAAATTAGTTTCATTGTGACCCCCAGCATGTTAGCATTCCAGATCTGCTATTTTTATCGCGATTCGTCGTCATTTAGGGCCGGTACAAGTCTGGGAAGCCCGGTGACCCAATTAGGGTCGATTCATTGGAATCGCATGTTTCTTGCGATTTAGCTATTACATGGATGCCTTCCGGCCTATGGAAGGTTAATTTCATCTATTAGGATTTTTCCCCTACGTTTAGATGCAAATGGGGCATGGAACGACCGAGATCGGCCATTCCCATGGTTTTCCCGTTGTATCGTGCTAGCGGTCATTTCAGAGACCGTTTCTTGTCTTTGGCAGCCCCTCGATAGACCGACACACTCTGTGGTGTGTCAATTAGTTCAGGTCAGTTTAGGCTGGCGGACTAAACTCAGACTGCCCCTTGCCTCTGGCGGCCCTTTGGTGGTGCGCCAAGCTCAATCATTTCTCGATATTAGTGTAAGTCGGTTTGAGTCTTAGCGATTGTACGATGAACCGCTACTTGCTCTAGTGGCCCTTTCTTTGACCACTAAGGGTCATGGACGTGTTAGTCAACGCGTTAGGTCGATTTGTTCTGGCGGCCCAAGCTTTGACCGCCAACGTGCTGTAGCGCTCATTCCTTAGACCGCTACAGTTTGTTTGACCGGGTCAAGGTTCTAAGTTGGTTGGCCTTGGCGGCCCAATCTTTGTGCGTCTTTTCGTTGTAGCGCGCCTTTCTTAGGCCGCTACAGTCCGTTTGTCTTAGGTCAATAGGTTAAGGCGTTTAGTGTGGCGGTTTACTCTTAGACTGCCTAGTCTGTGTACCGCGTCTATATTAGACCGCTATGGCGGTTTGAACGAATAGGTTGGTTTAGGGTTGACTGGATTTAGCGGCCTAATCCTTGACCGCTACAGTCCCCTAGCGGCCCATTCTATGACCGCCAGCGTTTGTTCCTCTGCTTGATTCATGTGTGTCATTTTTCGATGTGTTGACTTCCAAGTACCTCGGCTTGACCTCGTGGTTTGCCCATTGTCACGTGGACGTCTTTTGCTATCCTATGAGGGCTATAACCATATTATAAGGTAGCCAAGTGTACCTTGCTATTGGATAATTTTTTGTACTGCTTCAGAGTCATTGTTAGGTTGATTGGCGGCTTGTCACCGTCGTTGTGCGATGATCTTGACTCTGAGTCGTGAGACTCAAGGATCGTTATGTCAGTAGGTCTAGTTGCCATGTCCTAAGTCTGTTGGCAGTTGGTGTACTGTCTTTGTGCTTCGTAGTACGGGTGACAGTGCGTACTTAGCATGTCTGTACTCCCGCACTCGTGTTTCAGAGTCTCTGTGTCTAGTGAGCCTCCACTAGTCATAGCCTGACGACTTCGAGTGTCGGCCCACCTGGGAGTAGGTGGTGGGGCAGTTCCCGAGATACGGTTTGTAGGCTAGTTTTCGTGGGCTCCCTTGCCTTGCAGTAGCGTCCTACTGGGGGAGAAAACTAGCTAGAGGCCTGGCTCAAGACATTGAGCTTGTGTGTACACACGTGGTTAGGGGCATTTTGGACGTACGTCGACGGGCGTGACCCTGACTAGTCACTCGTTACTGTAGTTCTTGTTCTGGTTCTGTGAGTATCTCAGTCTCCATCATTCTTGGCATCCGTAGCGAGATACTTGTGGCGCAGTGTAAGACGTCAGTGGACGCATCTGGCTGTTCTTCTAGTGAGGAGGTGCTTCCGTCACTTGACATGTGACTCTCGTGCTTCTCGGAGTCTGTGTTCCCCTTCCGAGTTAGTCTGCTCTTGGCTTCGTCCAAGATTAGTTTACTATTGCGTGCATGACGATCTAGTCATGTATGCGGTAGTGTCGGTGTCTGTCTAAGCCTTTTCTAGGGTTTTTGCCTAGTTTTGTAGGACCTTCACTTTGGGCCTTGTGCTGTGCCGACGGATCGATAACTCCTGACTTTGTGAGATCAGGGTTCGCCCTTCTGTCATTGTTGGAGTAGTTTAGGGAGCCGTACTCTCTTAGGCAGTCGTGTTTTGTTAGGTACGGCCTCTTTCTCTTCCCCTTCTCTCTCCCTTTTCTTTCAGCTATTCTACTCCTGCTGTTACGGTTTTCTTTTATAGCTTTCTAGTTGTAGTTTAGCTTTTCCTGCTTTACTACTGCTATTGTTTTAGCTGTTGTTCCGTGTTACTGCGCTATTTTTCAGTGGGGATCCGCGTGACCCCTACTGAGCCAGTGACACGAGGCTCACCCCTGCTTTTCAGGTGTGGCGCTCTTCTTCCTTCGCGGTTCCTGGTGTGGCGTGTTCGTTGTTGCCAGCGGTACCTGCGTCTGGCTTCTCCCGACCTCAGTGTACGTTTTTCTTTCTGTTGGACTGTACTTGTCTTTCCTTTGGACTGGACTCTGGTATAATTGTTAATATAAACTGTTAATTAAAAAATAATTATATTTCTGCTACTTTAGCAAACCTGATTAATGAAATATTATTGCTTACTGTTATATCTGTGACTTCAATGTACTACACGACTATCCTTTATCCCTTCGGAGCTTTACAGCTCTTGGGAGGCTTCACGAGTTCCAAGTGGTATCGGGTCTACTCGGTAACCCTATCGGGTATATCCGGAGTCCGAGTCGTCACAGGTGGTATCAGAGCATTGTTGTGTGAAGTACATGGGAATCTGATATATACAGTGTCCAGAAAAGTTCAGTACAGTCTTTCGTTGGCTTAGGTTTCGCGATTCCTTGTTGCTTTGTTTCCGTGTGTTGTCTTGTGCGTGCTGTGTTAGCACTGTGCAAGATGGTTTTGCTCTCGTCAGGATGCGACGGGACGTTCTTTTTCGTCGTGATATTTGTCTCAATTGTGCTGTACTTGGCAGAGTTCGCCGGTAGGCTTGAATCTGTAGTACATTCTTCGAGATTTTTTCATGGCTTGTGCAGGTGGCTCGTGACTTTTCGAGTTGCTGTAATGGCCGTACACGTTCTTACGCTGTTTTGGTCATCCCAGCTGAAGTCTGTGCAGCTCCTGAGGTGTTTCGCTTCTGTTGAAGTGGTTGATTTATTGCCTCGATTGAGAAGATGCTCGGGCAAACCTAGGATTTTCCTTCCTGGTGAGCTATTGTAAGTGAGCTTGATGCTTCTCATCTTGTTTGGTGGAGTCTTCTTCGAGGTAAGCCTTAGAATTGCTGTCTTGGTGAGACCTTTGTCCTACGTCTACTTAAGTGTGGACAGTATTTATTCTGAGCCTAATTTGCTCTTTGTTCTGCGGTTGCTTGGCATTGGACCTAATCTTTGTGTTGAGAGCCGTTGTGCACCGTGTTCGTCGTGCCGTGTCTGACAGTTGATGTGTTGTAAAGGCTCATTTATTCTTTTAGGACGTAATGGTAAGCCGAGATTAACCTTTCTTTGTGCTTTGTGTTGAAGCTGGTACTCTCCTTCGTTTGCACTTAGGCGACTTGTGATCGGTTGTTAGCAGGATCAGTACTCGTGGCGTGATACATTATGATTTTCATGAATTGCGATGGCGCCGAGTGTGTGCTGAGATGCGGATACCGAGATATTTCTGATGTCTGTGTGCATTGTATGAGTGCGCAGCGAGAGCATGTGGGCTGATAACTCACGGGTCGAGGATCGTTGGTTGTAAGATTCTGACCGGCCGAGAGAATTGTCTTCCTCAATGTGACTTCGTCTTGGCTTGGCGTGGCTTGATGTTGTTTGTTGCCATGCTGTTATTCTTGGAGGCATTATGGTGTTGGCACTGGCATTCGTGAGTATTGAGGAATCTGTCGGCATTCCTGCTGGTTGAGTACCCTCTGCTCTATAACTCTTTCTTGGGTGTTGTGTTCTCGGGACGTAATCGTGGCCCTTGAGATGCATTTTCCCGAGATTGTTGTTTTTGTTATCGTGGGTCTTTTCTTGGTAAACAGCTCGTTGCATGAATAGTCCATTGTAGTCGTGTGTTCAGCTGTTATTGTGTCTTGATGTGACCCAACTGTTGATTATTTTTATGATGTGATGTCATGATGTATGTGAAGGTTAATGTAATGGTATGAAAGATATGTGAGTGAAGATGTGTGTGAGCAAGTGATAACCTAACTCAAACAATGACCAAAATCAGAAGCATGGGCATGTCATCAATGTTCATGAGGAAGAAAAACATAAAAACACACGCTGGGGCGTGGAGCAAATGAGTAAAATAAAAACACACACCGTAGGTGTGGAGCAAATAAAGTAAAGAGAAGAGCAAGCAAGATGACAATGATGAACAATACCCAACTAAGGAAGTGTGATCGCCACCAAGGTAATTAAAATAGCAAGGCTAAGCTAAGTACCTTGGAAAGAGGAGGATGAAACACCCACCAACGGGAGATAAAAACCAGCACTCTGCGATCATAAATGGTCCAATATCAGGCCGCTACAGAACAATAGACGGCCTTACGATAAATCGCCACAGATCCTCAAACGGTCCTAGATGCAACTGCTAGAGAACACGGAACAGCAAATTGGGACTTAGATCTCCACCTCTCCCAGCCGGCCAGAAGAGTTGGGCCTCGTGCTAGGAACCCTGTAGACCTGCAAAAGAGTGTAGAAGCACAAAAAAATAACCCAAATTAGCCCTTGGACACGTGTAATAACTATAATGCAAAGAAACTAAAGTGCATGCAAAAGGAAGGGTGAACACCTGGGATGTCAGGCCCCGAGCCTTTATTACAGCGGAAGACCAACTTGGGGAATCGTGAACAGCCGGCATGGTAAGCCTCTTGCGAGCAAGAACGATCAGAGCGCAAGACGATCACACATAAAAATGCAATTCCATAATAATTTACTCAAACTCCAATTTTATTTCATTAATAATCAAAATATTCTAATACAATAACTTTCAAACTTCATTAATCCATCAGACTCAAGGAAAAAGGATATTACAAAGACTCGATCTAAACAATAGTGACTTTCCTAAGTCTTCACTCTCATTTTGATAAGACTTCCATTCGCTCTCAGACCCGCTACTTGTATAACTCGAATCCGAATTTGAATCACTTCCATCTCCTGAAAAGATTGAAAATAGGTAATGAGCTGTCACGCCCCTACGCGGAATATCTGGACCGGCAGTAGAAAACACTAGTAAAGATAACAAGCTAAGCTAAGAATAAACATAACGTCATGAACAGAAATAACTCCAAATCTATTACAATAGCCATCAAACCGACTTAAACATAAACAAGCATAATCTCTACTCGACTCCGTTACAATAACTAACACAAACTCTAAGGCATAGCTAGATGTAAAACAACTATAACAATCTCAGCATCTACTAACTGGTACACTCCAAGTCATCACTCTTGCCCATTCCCATCCATCTGTGAATCTTCACCTGAGCTGCCTGGAAAGGGGGAAAATAACTATATGAGCGAACGCTCAGTAGGTAACAATAGGCAAGTGTAAGTAATTAACCAGTTAATTACATGTTTATATGAAACGGAAAGAAAAGAAATGACGATCGGATGAAAAAACATAAGGAAAGTGCTAAAGAATGAAAAGGAATAACAATATGGCAGGATGATATAACTACAAGAATTGTAAGTTTATGAACAATATAAATAACAGGAAATTGTAGGAAATTAGCCAACAAGTAAGAATATATAACCAAGTCAAACACGATTCAAGTAAGAGATCATTGTCATAGACATCACGCTAGTCATGCACTCGGTGCAATGCCTCACCATGTCATTACAAACTCCCATGGGCACACGTACTTTTCGGGCGCTCTCCCCAGGACCAGACCGGGCCCCTACGATGCGCTGGCATTGATTTATTAGATCCAAGATCCCAAGTTCCGTCTAGACTTTAATCAAGTTAAAATGGCCAATTGTAATCAAGTACAAACTTACCTCGGAACATCCCAAGGCTAAGTTGAAGAGATATTGTCCAGAATTTCTGTCCAGGAGTTCAAGTTATCAAGAACCATCATGTTCTTGGATTCAAAATCATAAAACATGGAGAAAACTAGTCTCTGGATGATATGCGGTCACTACTGGGCCGCTCAAGATTTGTGCGGTCGACTATGGGCCGCACTAACAGGAACTGGGCTGAGGTTTAGCCCTCGGGAGGTCAAGGTTGAACGGCTGATAAAGGGCCGCTCTACTATATGAACGGTAAGTATTGGGCCGCTCAAGGCCAGAAGTTTACAAAATCGAAGACGGGATATGTGGTCCTGACAGAGTCGCTCATCAGTTGAACGGTCCATTCAGGGCCGCCTGTCAGATGTATGGGCCATTACTGGTCGCACAACACAGGGCCTAACAATAATCTAGAAATTCGCCCAAGTTGGCTCCCGGGCTGCCATAGACATGGTGGAACTGAACCAGAGTCCAGCCCACTGTCTGCTGGTCGGCCTAGGGTCTACTGGGCTGATCAAATCAGGAATTGGCCGAAGATAGATCAAGGATAATCGGCCAAGATTAATTGGCATGAGCCAGGGATGAACGGTCACCACGGGGCCGTTCAGGGATATATGTGGTCGACTATCAGCCGCGCATGTCCCTGCTAGTCCAAATCGGACTAACACAAATCACAGCAATTCGATTGGGTCCAATTCCAAAACTAGGGGATAATAATGGTTCAAGAATAACGATTCAGGTCTGAGCTTATAAAAAGTGTAAACCTAATAGCCATTTCAATTATAAAGGATTCACAATTTAGATTGACATTTATTGGAAAAATGAATCAAGATCAAGCTCTAATAAATCAGCAAGAATTATTTACTGTCATGAATTACAGTTTATTAGGTGTGTTGCTAACATGCCATTTACCACTAACATAACATGCTATAATGATAAATTAATCTATTCTGTTATATATGTGCGGTCGGTTCTGGACCATACATCCCCATATACGGTCACAGACAAGCCGCTCATGCCCCCTCAGGTCCGAAGGCCTGCAGGAGATGGACGGTCGGTAGTGTGCCGCTGGGAGGGATGTGCGGTCTGGAACTGGCCGCAGAACAGACATGCGGTTAGGATTCGGCCGCACGTTCCAGGGAAATGATCAGAGATAGAAACGTATAAATGGTCCACAACAGGTCGCCTGTCCGAGATGTGCGGTCTATCGTGTGGCCGCACAAGTCTAGACAGGTCGCTGCCCCTTTCACCTTGCCCGACTCCGGTGAGGTTTCTAGGGTTAGACTAAAACATGGAATTCGCACGATATAAAGCATGGAATTTGGGGCTTTTACTATCAAAAGAAATAGCACAAAAAACGCTACAAGATGCATGAATCAATTTTATGTTTATAGCCTGAAATTACTACTAACTTGAAAGGGAACAATTATAACCCTAGTTCTGACATGCTTCCACAAAAACCAAAAATTCTCGAAGAACACTTGATAAAATTTAGGGCTTTCTATATCAATGAAAAGCTGACACGATGATGTTTCCAACCATATATTATTTGTAGTGTTTGGCATGCTATCACCTACTTGAATTGGATGAAGAAGGAAGGTGAAAGAAAATCCAAGACGCCAGTACTCGTAGCCACTAATCGCTGGAGATCTTCCTCGATCCAACTCCTCTGCAGCCGCCACTGGTTCTAAACGATTCTAGGGTTCGAGAGCTTCATTTTTATAGGTCACACGCCTTCTAGAGGTTTCTATGCGTGGAGTATTCGTCCACGCAAGTTGGGCTAATGTGAACGCCGTCGCAATTGTTGACGCGAACTAATCGCCGCCGATTGTACCTCCTAGGGTTAGGGTTTCGAGAGATTAAGAGAGGAGAAATGATCCTCTCATCCTAGCCTTTCATTTGCCACCGGTTTGGGCTCAATTGATGGAGTATTGGGCTCGAATTTGGCGTTACAATGTATGGTTAACTAAGTGTTTATTTTGGGCTTAACCCACTAATTCGACCTATTAACATATTTTATTTGGGTTGGTCACAGAAGATAAGTTTGTTAAACGTGTTGTCCTCTACAAGAATATAATTTTTCTAGATTTTTATAAAATATTCAAAATTTAGCTTATTCTATTTATTAAATAATTTCTAATTAATTTCTAGGAAAAATAAATCGGGGTGTTACACCCTCCCCCACTTAAGGAATTTGGTCCTCCAAATTCAATGCACTTAATAATGAAAACAGGGAGTGAGATAGCTCACCTAGAATAAGTCAGGGTACTATCTCCGCATAGTATCTTCTGACTCCCAAGTAGCTTCTTCAGTTCCACGCCGACTCCACTGCACTTTAACCATCGGTATGGAACGATTCCTGAGTTGTTGTTGCTTCCGATCCAAAATCTTGATCGGTCTTTCTGCATAAGTCAGATCTTCCTTCAATTTGAAGTCCATATGCTGAATAATGTGAGTGGGATCATACACATATTTTCGTAACATAGACACATGGAAAACAGTGTGTACTCTAGATAATTGAGGTGGTAGTGCCAAACGGTAAGCAACCTCCCCCACTCTTTCCAGAATCTCGAATGGACCAATATATCTTGGACTTAGTTTGCCTTGAATACCAAACCTTCGAATTCCTCTCATAGGAGAAACCTTTAAAAACACATGCTCACCAATCTGAAATTTCAAAGTTCTCCTCCTGGTGTTGGCATAACTCTTCTGTCTTTATTGTGCTACTTGTAACCGATCTCTGATAATACGGATGTTCTTGGATGATTCGGAAATGAGATCTGGTCCAAGCCATTGCTTCTCACCTACCTCGTCCCAACATAACGGGGATCAACAGCTTCTACCATACAAAGCTTCAAATGGAGCCATCTGAATGCTGGATTGGTAACTGTTGTTGTAGGCGAATTCAACCAATGCCAAGTGATCACTCCAACTACCTCCAAAGTCAATCATGCAGGCTCTAAGCATATCTTTCACTATCTGATTGGTCCTTTCAGTCTGTCCATCTGTTTGTGGATGGAAAGCAGTACTGAAATTCAGACGAGTTCTCAAGGACTCTTGCAATCCTTTCCAAAAATAAGAAGTGAACCTGGGGTCTCTATCAGACACAATGTTGACTGGTATACCATGTAGTCTTAGCACTTCCTTCATATACAAAACAGCCAACACATCAACTGTCCATTTAGACTTAATAGATAAGAAATGAGCCGATTTTGTCAATCTGTCGACAATCACCCACATTGCATCAAATCCACTACGAGTCCTAGGTAGACCCATAATGAAATCCATGCCAATGCTCTCCCACTTCCATTGGGGTATATCCTGCTGGTCTGAAATGCTTGGCCTTGACTTGCTGACAAACCAAACATCTACTTACGAAGTCCGCAACTTCCCTTTTCATATTCGGCCACCAAAAAGATCTTTCCAAATCCTTAAACATCTTAGTACCTCCAGGATGAATGGTGTATCTGGATCTATGAGCTTCCTCAAGGATCTTACTCTTTATCTCAGGTACACAAGTTCTTCCCTGAAATAACAATCTTCCATCATCAACCATCATGAAGTCAGGTCTGTTACTCAAGCTTCCCTTGATCTCTACCAACTCGGGGTCATCATCTTGCAGAGACTTGATTTTCATCAATAATTCGGGCTTAAGTTGAATCTGAGCAATCATAACCTGATCCTTGTCAACACTAAAATCCAAATTAGCTAACTGCTCCAGCAATTTCTATTCTTGTAACATGAGACTTGACAACTTAGCTATAGGCTTGCGGCTTAAGGCATCTGCCACAACATTACCTTTTCCAGGATGATACTCAATGGAGAAATCGAAGTCCTTCAAATACTCCAGCCATCTTCACTGCCTCATATTGAGTTCCTTCTGAGAAAACAAGTATTTCAAACTCTTATGATCTGAAAACACCGTAAATACCTCTCCCTACAAGTAGTGCCTCCATATCTTCAAGGCGAACACCAATGTTGCTAGCTCTAAATCACGAACATGATAGTTCTCTTCATGCTTCCTCAACTGCCTAGAAGAATAGGCTATCACTTTCCCGTGCTACATGAGTACACACCCTAAACTAATACCTGAAGCATCAGTGTATACAACAAAATCTCCTTCTCCAGAAGGTAAAATCAAAACAGGTGCAGTAGTCAAACATTCCTTCAAGGTCTGAAAGCTTCGCTCGCAATCATTTATCCAATCAAATTTGATCTCCTTGCGGGTTAATCTTATCAGAGGTACCGCAATCTTGGAGAAATCTTGAATAAACCTTCGGTAGTAACTTGCTAAGCTTAGGAAACTCCTCACTTCAGTCACATTAGTAGGCTTATCCCAATTCTTTACTGCCTCTACCTTCGAAGGATCAACAGAAACACCTTCTTTTGTGATGATATGCTCTAGAAAGGACACCTCTTACAGCCAGAAATCACACTTACTAAACTTGGCATATAACTGATGATCTCTCAATAGTTGCAATGCCATCCTCAAATGTTCAGCATGCTCCTCCTCACTCTTAGAATAAATCAAGATGTCATCAATGAACACCACGACCCATTGATCAAGATAGGGTCAAAACACATCGTTCATCAGCTGCATGAAAGCTGCAGGTGCATTCGTTAGCTGATGCTCGCTCGACAGTCGTTGTTAAAATTGCCGTGCCACACAAATTTCAAATATTTATAACCGCACTCACTCACTTATGGATTTGAAAACATGAGTATAATGGTAAGTACGGGTCGATCCCACGAGGAAGGAATTTGGTTATTTTTCTTAGTTGGAAAATATTCTTGTGTTTTGAAAAATCAATTGTTGGAATTTGGAGTGCGATTATGAAAACTTAAATTGGAAAACATAACAGAATTCAAGTGAAAATAAGGGTTGGAAGAAAATGCATAACTTCAAATATAGACAGAATGAGAAGAAGTGTAAAACATGAAAGTTGTAGAGAATTGAAAAAGGAAGAACTTTTATGAAGAACACAGAAACATAAAATGAAAAGAAGATAAGGAAAAACTTGAAAAACTATGACCTATTGGTTCGGATGAACAGTAATTGATAGAAAACCAGCACCTTGAAAACTTAATTCTAAAGCTCAAAAGAAGAGGAATTTGACAAAGTGCAAGAAGAATAAAACTTAGAGATACAAGAGAGGAACAACTCTTATGAAGAACTCAGAGTTATTTGAGGACTAGAAAGACTTCAAAATGAATGAATGGAAGAAGGTATCACCACGGATGAACAGTGAATGCACAGGACAGCACTTAAGAAAATGGGTATTAACTCTATGAATTTGGATGAATTGGAAGAAATGATGAACATAGAAGTTGAAGAAAACTTAAAAAGGAACAACTTTTATGAAGACAAGAATTTGAAATGAGGATCATAATAATGAGAAATAAGGCTATGAAAAGACTGAATTCTAAAATGAAACTTGTATTGCAATAAATTCAACTTACAAATTTACCTTCAAAAGCTTGGAAACACACAACTTCAACAATCAAAAACTTCAGAAATGGAAGGAACTTACATTACAAATGCTTAAAGCTAGCTCTCTCTCCCTTGCAACCTTGCCATCTAGTTCTAACTCTAACAACTAACCACTTGCTCACTCTTCATTCAAGACCAATGCACCCTTTATATAGGGGTTACAAAAACATTCCAAACAAGTGTACCCAATTTTAGCCTAAAATGGTAGGCAGGTAGGTTCTGCCCACTTTGCCATTTTTTTTCGGATTTTTCTGAATTTGTTTGGCATTTTTTTGGCCTTTTTCTTCTTCTCTTTCTCTCATTCTCTCTCTGCGGCGCGTTGTGCCGACCAGTTAGGCGGGTTCGGCCGCCCGCCGTGGGCCCGCCGTGCGCCGAACCCCCTGCCTCCTGCCGCGTGTGTCGCGTGGCGCACGTGCGCCCGCGTGCCGCCGGCTCCGCTCCGCCTGCCGCGTGTCCGGGCCCCGCCCGCCTACCTTCGCCCGGGGCCGCCACGACACCCCCCCCGCTTCGCCCTCCGCCGCATCGTCGCCCGTGCCGGGCGGCGAAGGCGGGAAGGAGCGGGGCGGGGCGGGTTTGAACTTTTTATTTTTTTTAATTTATATATATATATATTATATAAATATATATATATCTATATAACTATATCTATATCTATATATACTTAGAAAATTCCAAAAAAATAGCAAATAAGTTTATTTTTTGTTCTAAAATTTTTTTCTTTTCTTTTTGAACCAATCCTCGAGCTTTTGGCCCATTCAACATATAATTTTTATTTTCTTTTATTTTCTTTTTCTTGGAGTTTTCCTCGAACTGCGTTCCTGCATAAATACATAAAAAATGTAATTAAAATTTATTTAATTTCAAAAAAATAAATATTTGATACAAAATCAACAATAAGTGTGAGAAGTGTATATTGATCATAATTTAAGCTCATAAAAATGTGAATAATTATGAATTAACAAGGAAAAATACACACTTATCACACCCCCCAACTTACTCATTGCTAGTCCCTTAGCAATGCACATAATGAAAAATTTAGGACTAACAAGAGTTTAAAGATATTCAGGCCTCATTTCCAGTTCATCTTTCATAGAGTCAACTAAAGATCAGGAATCTGGAGTAATTATCACAGATTAGCCTTATGTCGGAAATTCAGGTACATGATCAAGAATCTAATCAAAATTCAGTAGCACTTGTGCATGTGGAATACTAAATTCACAATAGAGACAATTGCGTCCCCCATTTGCTATTCAGAACAAATGCCTTTCAATTCTGCACTTCTTAATCAGAGCTTTAAGCACACTAGCTTTTTGTCTGCCTTATTACTTTTGTCCCATTTGGGATCACTATATATATATATTTTTTTTCTTTTCTTTTTCTTTTTTCCTTTTTTTTTTCTTTGCACACATGATGCTGCACTACCCTTCACTGTTTTACACGAACCTCAACACGTCTTAGGTGAAGTAGGCCCGGTTCCACAGATCCAAGTTCCCTTTTCCTTTTGACGCGAACCTCAACACGTCTTAGGTGAAGTAGGCCCGGTTACTCAGAATCGGAGCATTTTTCATGGTGCTTTATTTTTTTCTCATACTTTTCTATGGCAGAAAGCTTCTAACATATTTCTTCTTCAGAAAATGCAGAATATCAGACAGTTTGTCTAAAATAACAGAAGGCTTGTCCTTCTTGTTTCATTAGCGTGCAATGTGCTTTTATTTTTCTTTGAAAGTGCATCTGAACTTTTAAAGAGATTCTTTAAATCAGTTTTCCATGGCTAGAGTAAATAAATTATCCAACATCCTTTTCCCAGTTGTTTCTATTCAGAATCACTTTGCATGCGACATGAGTCAAGAAATTCAACTCGGGGAAAACTGTTGTTTCACATGACAATTCAAGAAAGTTAAAAAAAAAATTTGTTGAAAGGTTTAGAAATTTTTGAAATTTTTTTGAAATTTTTTGAATATCCCCCCCCAACTTAAATGACATTGTGGTTTAGAAAAAAATGGCAAAGTGGTTTAGAAATTTTTGAAATTTTTTTTTTTTTTTTTGAATTTTTTTTGAAATTTTTTGAATATCCCCCCCCCCCAACTTAAATGACATTGTCCTCAATGGCATAAACAGTAGAAAGATTAGAGGACATGTAAAGAGATAATATAGTTGGGATGGAAGGATACAACCTGATAGCGGGGTAAAATGACGAGGGCGTCGGTGCAACTTGGCCTGACAACTGAAAAATAAACATACTAAAACAAGAAATCAGATCAGAAGCCAGGAATTAACACAAGGAGTGGGACCCAATATTCATGTATTTCAAAAGGAATCGACCAATGATGGCAACGTGAGTTACGGAGCCGGATTGCCCGTAGAAATGTCCCCTCAATGCGTGTGTATGCGAAAGGTGGCCACAACGGGATAATAAACATAACGAATCTTTGGACCAATAAGAGAGAGAAAGTCAATAAAGCACGTCTCCGACTTGACCACTCCACATAGGAGAGTGGGTGCGAGATTAACGGGAGGATGACGTGTCGCTAAGGCTATGGCTGGATGTGATGGTGCGAGATGTAGATCACTTGCTCTCCAATCCTATAAATACCCCCCCTTCCCACTCGACTGGAGAACATCGAAGTTGTGAGAGTAGAGTCGAGAGAAAAAGGTTGCAAAGGGGAGTAGTGAGTGTTGCTCAAGGTTCAGAATGGAGGGTGAACCAGAGTTATTTGAGGACTATACAAGAGAGGCACAACTCTTATGAAGAACTCAGAGTTATTTGAGGACTAGAAAGACTTCAAAATGAATGAATGGAAGAAGGTATCACCACGGATGAACAGTGAATGCACAGGACAGCACTTAAGAAAATGGGTATTAACTCTATGAATTTGGATGAATTGGAAGAAATGATGAACATAGAAGTTGAAGAAAACTTAAAAAGGAACAACTTTTATGAAGACAAGAATTTGAAATGAGGATCATAATAATGAGAAATAAGGCTATGAAAAGACTGAATTCTAAAATGAAACTTGTATTGCAATAAATTCAACTTACAAATTTACCTTCAAAAGCTTGGAAACACACAACTTCAACAATCAAAAACTTCAGAAATGGAAGGAACTTACATTACAAATGCTTAAAGCTAGCTCTCTCTCCCTTGCAACCTTGCCATCTAGTTCTAACTCTAACAACTAACCACTTGCTCACTCTTCATTCAAGACCAATGCACCCTTTATATAGGGGTTACAAAAACATTCCAAACAAGTGTACCCAATTTTAGCCTAAAATGGTAGGCAGGTAGGTTCTGCCCACTTTGCCATTTTTTTTCGGATTTTTCTGAATTTGTTTGGCATTTTTTTGGCCTTTTTCTTCTTCTCTTTCTCTCATTCTCTCTCTGCGGCGCGTTGTGCCGACCAGTTAGGCGGGTTCGGCCGCCCGCCGTGGGCCCGCCGTGCGCCGAACCCCCTGCCTCCTGCCGCGTGTGTCGCGTGGCGCACGTGCGCCCGCGTGCCGCCGGCTCCGCTCCGCCTGCCGCGTGTCCGGGCCCCGCCCGCCTACCTTCGCCCGGGGCCGCCACGACACCCCCCCCGCTTCGCCCTCCGCCGCATCGTCGCCCGTGCCGGGCGGCGAAGGCGGGAAGGAGCGGGGCGGGGCGGGTTTGAACTTTTTATTTTTTTAATTTATATATATATATATTATATAAATATATATATATCTATATAACTATATCTATATCTATATATACTTAGAAAATTCCAAAAAAATAGCAAATAAGTTTATTTTTTGTTCTAAAATTTTTTTCTTTTCTTTTTGAACCAATCCTCGAGCTTTTGGCCCATTCAACATATAATTTTTATTTTCTTTTATTTTCTTTTTCTTGGAGTTTTCCTCGAACTGTGTTCCTGCATAAATACATAAAAAATGTAATTAAAATTTATTTAATTTCAAAAAAATAAATATTTGATACAAAATCAACAATAAGTGTGAGAAGTGTATATTGATCATAATTTAAGCTCATAAAAATGTGAATAATTATGAATTAACAAGGAAAAATACACACTTATCATTAGCCCAAAAGGCATTACTACAAATTTGAAATGCCCAAACCTGCTGCGGAAGGTTATTTTATAGATATCATCGTCCTTAATTCGTAACTGATGATATCCAAATCGAAGGTCGATCTTAGAAAAATACTGAGCTCCTGCTATCTGATCAAATAACTCATCAATCCTGGGTAATGGATATCTGTTCTTGATAGTCAATTGGTTCAATTGCGATAATCGATGCACAACCTCATCGAACCATCCTTCTTCCGGACGAATAATACAGGGACTCCCCACGGGGAAGTACTAGGACGAATGAACCCTTTCTCAAGCAATTTCATCAACTGCTGCTTTAGTTCCCTTAGCTCCGCAGGAGACATACGATAAGGAGCTTTGGAAATATGAGTCGCACCAGGAATTAGATCAACAGAAAAGATAGCTTCCCTTTTAGGAGGAAGTCCTGGCAGTTCCTCAGGAAAGACATCTGGAAAATCTCGGATGATAGAAAAGTACTCAATCTCAATTTTCTGCTCAGGGGTCACAAAAACAAAGGCTAGAAAAGCCTTACATCCTCTCCTCATCAGCTTATCAGCTCGAAGAGCCGAAATAAGTGGAACAGACTTATGGCGTCTAGTTCCTATAAAAGAAAGTCCAGGGTGTCCAGTGAAAGACACGGAACTAGATCTGCATTGAACATTGGCCTCATACTTAGCCAACCAATCTGCTCCTAGGATTACGTCGTAATCCTTCATGTCCATACAAACTAAATCAGCTGGCAGGTTTTGTTCATTGATCATGACCTTACTAGAAGGATAGAAATACTTAATTGCTGATCCATAACCAATAGGGGTCGAAATCTCTAACGGAGAATTCATCAAAATTGGCTTCACAGCTAAAGACTTCACAAATCTCCGAGAAATAAAAGAATGAGTGGCACCAGTATCAAAAAGAACAAAAGTTGATTTGTCATGTATAATAAGAGTACCTTCGACGAGTCCACCCTCCTCGGCGGGTCCTATCTCGTCTTCTTGTAGAGCCTGGAGCTTGCCTTGCTGCTTCTTGACTCCTTGCGGTTTCACCGGGGTAGCTCGCTCAGATAAAAAGGGACACTTGGGAATACGGTGGTCCCTACTGCCACAACGTAAACAGGCACCCAGCTTGCGCCAGCACTCCTCCATCTTGTGACCTGGACGGTCACAATACTTGCATACGCCCATGAATGGAACAATAGGGCCAGGCTTCTTATCTTCAATCTCCAGCACCTTGCCCTTCCATGAACCAGACCCGCTAAAGGGCCTCTTCCCGCTATGACCGGGCTTGATACTCCTAGAACCAATATGGTGTTGTTCTTTCTTAACATTCTTTCCACGGATTCTCTCCATCATTTCTAAAGTATCTTCCAATACTTGAGCCTTTCTCACCATCTCGGAATAAGTTTGAATTTCCATCGGTGCTAACTGGTTGATATACTGCAGCTTCAGCCCATTAAGAAAGCGCTTAGCCTTCATCTTCTCGGTAGATATCAAGTGAGTAGCATAATGAGATAACCGAGAGAACTGAGCTTCATATTCAGCTACTGATAGATTTCATTGCTTCAAAGCAGCAAACTCAGACACCTTCTTCTCTTGCACTCTATCAGAAAAATATTTACCATTGAAGAATTCCTCAAACTATTCCCATGTGACTTGTCTATCACCAAGGGTAGCCTTCACTGCGTCCCACCATGTCCTCGCATCACGTTCCAGTTGAAAGGTCGACAAGAGGACACGTTCTTGATCGCTGCATTGCATCACTTCAAAAATTCTCCCTATCTCTTCAAGCCAGTGCTCGGCTTCATCAGGGTCAGTCGAGCCACCAAATCGCGGGGGATTCATCCCACGAAAGTTCCGATAAAGATCGCCAGTGCCATGGTTTGCAGCTCCTCCTTGGGCCACTTGTTGCAAAGCCTGAGTAAGTCCTTGAACCGTACGCTGCAAGTTCCTCCATTCCGCGCGTTCTCCTGCCATTGTAAAAGCCTACACGTGGAATAGGTTATGTTAGGTTCAATTAAGAATGGATAATCGTGCAATTAGATTATTAACTCAACCCCAGTCTTCTACCCAATCTCACCAGGTTGGGTCCTTAGACTTATAACAAGGTTATAGGTCCTATAATATCACTTAGGATCCTAGAACTTAGAGAACCTAGGAATATTAGGAAACCTAGGCTCTGATACCATCAAACTGTCACGCCCCCACGCGGAATATCGGGACCGGCAGTAGAAAACGCTAGTAAAGATAACAAGCTAAGCTAAGAATTAACATAACTTCATGAACAGAAATAACTCCAAATCTATTACAATAGCCATCAAACCGACTTAAACATAAACAAGCATAATCTCTACTCGACTCCGTTACAATAACTAACACAAACTCTAAGTCATAGCTAGATGTAAAATAACTATAACAATCTCAACATCTCCTAACTGGTACACTCCAAGTCATCACTCTTGCCCATTCCCATCCATCTATGAATCTTCACCTGAGCTGCTTGGAAAGCGAGAAAACAACTATAAAAGCGAACGCTCAGTAGGTAACAACAGGCAAGTGTAAGTAATTAACCAGTTAATTACATGTTTATATGAAACGGAAAGAAAAGAAATGACGATCGGATGAAACAACATAAGGAAAGTGCTAAAGAACGAAATGGAATAATAATATGGCAAGATGATATAACTACAAGAATTGTAAGTTTATGAACAATATAAATAACAGGAAATTGTAGGAAATTGGCCAACAAGTAAGAATATATAACCAAGTCAAACACGATTCAAGTAAGAGATCATTGTCATAGAGATCACGCTAGTCATGCACTCGGTGCAATGCCTCACCATGTCATTACAAACTCCCATGGGCACAAGTACTTTTCGGACGCTCTCCCCAGGACCAGATCGGGCCCCTACGATGCGTTGGCATTGATTTATTGGATCCAAGATCCCAAGTTCCATCTAGACTTTAATCAAGTTAAAATGGCCAATTGTAATCAAGTACAAACTTACCTCGGAACATCCCAAGGCTAAGTTGAAGAGATACTATCCAGAATTTCTGTCCAGGAGTTCAAGTTATCAAGAAGCATCATGTTCTTGGATTCAAAACCATAAAACACGGAGAAAACTAGTCTCTGGATGATATGCGGTCACTATTGGGCCGCTCAAGACTTGTGCGGTTGACTATGGGCCGCACTAACAGGAACTGGGCTGAGGTTTAGCCCTCGGGAGGTCAAGGTTGAACGGCTGATAAAGGGTCGTTCTACTATATGAACGGTAAGTATTGGGCCGCTCAAGGCCAGAAGTTTACAAAATCGAAGACGGGATATGTGGTCCTGACAGAGCCGCTCATCAGTTGAACGGTCCATTCAGGGCCGCCTGTCAGATGTACGGGCCATTACTGGCCGCACAACACAAGGCCTAATAATAATCTAGAAATTCGCCCAAGTTGGCTCCCGAGCTGCCATAGGTAGGGTGGAACTGAACCAGAGTCCAGCCCACTGTCTGCTGGTCGGCCTAGGGTCTACTGGGCTGATCAAATCAGGAATTGGCCGAAGATAGATCAAGGATAATCGGCCAAGATTAATTGGCATGAGCCAGGGATGAACGTCACCACGGGGCCGTTCAGGGATATATGCGGTCGACTATCAGCCGCGCATGTCCCTGCTAGTCCAAATCGGACTAACACAAATCACAGCAATTCGATTGGGTCCAATTCCAAAACTAGGGGATAATAATGGTTCAAGAATAACGATTCAGGTCTGAGCTTATAAAAAGTGTAAACCTAATAGCCATTTCAATTATAAAGGATTCACAATTTAGATTGACATTTATTGGAAAAATGAATCAAGATCAAGCTCTAATAAATCAGCAAGAATTATTTACTGTCATGAATTACAGTTTATTAGGTGTGTTGCTAACATGCCATTTACCACTAACATAACATGCTGTAATGACAAATTAATCTATTCTGTTATATATGTGCGGTCAGTTCTGGACCTTACATCCCCATATACGGTCACAGATAGGCTGCTCATGCCCCCTCAGGTCCGAAGGCCTGCAGGAGATGGACGGTCGGTAGTGTGCCGCTGGGAGGGATGTGCGGTTTGGAACTGGCCGCAGGACAGACATGCGGTTAGGATTCGGCCACATGTTCCAGGGAAACGATCAGAGATATAACGTATAAACGGTCTACAATAGGCCGTCTGTCCGGGATGTGCGGTCTATCGTGTGGCCGCACAAGTCCAGACAGGTCGCTGCCCCTTTCACCTTCCCCGACTCCGGTGAGGTTTCTAGGGTTAGACTAAAACATGGAATTCGCATGATATAAAGCATGGAATTTGAGACTTTTACTATCAAAAGAAAGAGCACGAAAAATGCTACAAGATGCATGAATCAATTTTATGTTTACAGCCTGAAATCACTACTTACTCGAAATGGAACAATTATAACCCTAGTTCTGACATGCTTCCACAAAAACCAAAAATTCTCGAAGAACACTTGATAAAATTTAATGCTTTCTACATCAATGAAAAGCTGACACGATGATGCTTCCAACCATATATTATTTGTAGGGTTTGTCTTGCTATCATTTACCTGAATCGGATGAAGAAGGAAGGTGAAAGAAAACCCAAGACGCCGGTACACGCAGCCACTAATCGCTGGAGATCTCCCTCGATCCAACACCTTTGCAGTCGCCACTGGTTCTAAATGATTCTAGGGTTAGAGAGCTTCATTTTTATAGGTCACACGCCTTCTAGAGGTTTCTATGCACGGAGTATTTGTCCACGCAAGTTGGGCTAATGTGAACGCCGCGGTAATTGTTGACGCGAACCAATCGCCGCCGATTGCACCTCCTAGGGTTACGGTTTCAAGAGATTAAGAGAGGAGAAATGATCCTCTCATCCTGGCCTTTCATTTGCCACCGGTTTGGGCTCAATTGACGGAGTATTGGACTCGAATTTGGCGCTACAATGTATGGTCAACTAAGTGTTTATTTTGGGCTTAAATCACTAATTCGACCTATTAACAGATTTTATTTGGGTTGGTCACAGAAGATAAGTTTGTTAAACATGTTATCCTCTACCAGAATATAATTTTTTTGGATTTTTATAAAATAGTCAAAATTTAGCTTATTCTATTTATTAAAGAATTTCTAATTAATTTCTAGGAAAAATAAATCGGGATAGTACATGAGCACACTTGCCCAGTAGGTATCTTCACATCAACATGAAGGCACTATTAAAGTAATTAGCATCTTATCTCTAAAGAAATAAGGTAAAATCATGCGAATGCGATTAATCATGCGATTACACCAAAGTAACAAAGATGATCATATAAATTAGAATGAGCAAGTATGAACTATCAAGAATATAACAAGAATATGATATGGCCTTTCATGAACGAGAATGTACTAGAAAGTCATGTAACAATCCAGAATGTACTATTCACTTAGTAGCAAGTACTTCGTGAATTTCTGTGGAATATCATGTAACAAGCTAGAAAGTCATGTACGTGTATATATCGTGTCGTGGATTTTCACTTCACGAGCCGTGTATCTTCACTTATTTATAAACAAAGTACTCCTAGCGCAATGCGACGCCAGTAGCATCATACCTCATGGTTTAGAATAGCATGTTTTCGACAATCAGTCGAGGGGACTAGCATAGAGCCCTTGAACATAATCAGTGCTCGATCGCATCTTCAAGTATAAATCAGGCTACTTCCACGTTTCAAGCAATAAATATGGCCAATAATATAACAAGTTCAATAAGTTCCAATAAATGAACGCTTCAATTTAAGAATGCGAGGGATCAAGAATGACTTAAAGTAAGGTTATGCTCAGGGAAACAATTCGACAGCATAACAGTACATTCCTTATCTTCCATAATTTAAAATTAAGTATCTTGAACAATATGACAAGTCCTAGACCATCAATAATCCATCTAGGAACTTTGAAATATCAACCCTTAGGTCAAACCTCAGGTTAAAGTACTTAGGAATTGTGACGGTCAATTAATGGGCCGTTACATGAATGTGACGATCTATAATTAGGCTGTTAGATCGGGCTGAATCCAGAAAGAATAAATTGGACTCAGTGAATGTGACGGTTGTATACTGGATCGTTAGATGGGCCTGACGGTCGAGTAATAGGCCGTTACATAGTAAAAACTAAAAAATATCGTTAGTGCTTTCTAAACAATTGGCTTTAATGGTACAACCAACTCGGCGTCCTAGTGGGAATCCCAGGCTCGCGGAGAATTACGGAGGCCTTGAAACCAAATTTCCTAGTCCATTGAAAGGAATATCTAATAGAGAGGTCCTCAAGTCCAAGAATATATTCCTATGTGCAAAGTGTGAACTAATGGTCATATACCGGAATATATGCCATGTACTTAGAGAAATTGACTCTATAGACGGAAAGAATGTGTAACGATGTGAAACCATGATGAAACTCTATCGATACATCATTTAAAATCATGCTTTTGATATAAAACTATATAGTTTTAGCAAATGAAATTAACATGTACTTAAAATAACTCAAAGTGCTTTAGACATGCATGAATCAATTTATAAACTCAAAGTTCATGAAGATATGTCAAAACTTAGATAACTAGGCTTATTTATAAGCTACCTTGATTGTTCTCAATTCTATCTTGAATGGACAGAACCCAGCACTCTGGCGGTCTAAGACAGGTGCGTCATATGGCTGTGACGGTTTATCGTGGAGCCGTCAGAGGGTTGTGACGCTCTGATTCTGGTCCGTCAGAGATTACAGAGAAATTTAAGTACAACATGCGGTGTGATGGCTTATCGTAAGGCCGTCAGAGTCATGTGAGTCTAACTATCATCCGTTAGAGTACTGTTGACAGTAAGTAAAAGATCTATGGTTTAAAACCTTTCACGCAAGGAGAATCAAAATAAACAACTACTCTAGTCATGACAGAACGAAGAATAGGCCATCTAGATGCATAGGTCGCAGTGAATGAACAAGAGAATATCTTTTATCTTTAAATTAGGCTAAGGGCATGCATGTATGCATAGACCTACTAAAACATGAAATTCATGGTCTACAGTGCATGGAATCAAGTAAAACCAGAGGACTTTTACTCCTATCATGATATTCTTACCGTTCATGAGATAACCTACCTCTTTATTGGGCTTTCAACTTCCAATTTATGACTGCAAGATACGCCCTAGTTCTTCCCTTCCTATGAGTTTTCAGCAACTTCACGTCGCTCTAACTCCTCAATCTCTTGACCTAAGGACGTGAAATTTGGAGGGTCCGAAGGTGAAACTAAGGGGAACAGAAAGTTCTAAAGACACTTAGGCTAATTATCTCGATTTGGTGTTCTAATCTCCTGATCTTCAGTGGACTTTCGCTCAGATTCCTGGGTCGCTATGGTCAAACCAGCAACTTTAGAAGTTTCAAACTCCTTGTGTAGTTGATCTCCTAGCATAAAATTTTGAGGAAGATTAGTCCTATGTATAAGGAATAAAAAGTTCTAAAGAACTTACCTGAAATACTATCTCCTTACCTTAGTTCCACGCGAGCCAATGTGAGGGTCACGCAGGTCAAAACTAGGGTCTATTTATAGGTTCTAGATAGGGTTTTGTGGATTAGATCGATTCTAGAGCCCTTGTTAAAACTTAGATCGACTTCTGAGAGTCCTTAACACGTTTACTAGTCCTCCCATCTCGATCCCTAAGAGATAAACTAGCAAAAATCCAATCTTTTTGCTCTTTCTTCCATTCACGGAACTGACAGAGCGTGACGGTCGACTCTTGGCGTATTACATGCATGTGGCGGTCGCACGATAGACCGCTACAGATACTATGCGCAGAATTTAACTTAATTCAAACTCTTTTATTTGTTTTGTCCACATAATTATCTAAAAAAGGATATTTATCCTTAAAATTCGTGAATAGGCGAAATAGCCTTCTAGAATATGGGCCAAACTTAATGGGCTTGGTCCTTAAACCTTTTGAGTTTTATTTATCAAAGTTTGATTAATTATTCAACATACTTGGACCTTATAATCAATTTAAGCTTTATAATTCCAATTAAATTTTAGAAAATTCTTAAAATAATCTAGAAATTATTTATATAAATCTTGGGGCACTACACCCTCCCCCACTTAGAAGAATTTAGTCCTCAAATTCATGGATTATATGAAGAGTGTGCTTACATTTGAATAATTCTGTGAATCTTTTTCGCATGGCTTCTTCCATTTCCCAAGTTGCTTCGGACGGCAATGATTTCTTCCATTGAATCTTGACCATAGGAATAGCTTTATTCCTTAGTTGACGTACTTCCCGTTCCAGAATCTTTATTGGTGTTTGCTCGTACGTCATATCCTTCTGAATCTCCAGATTGTCGTAAGTGATGACATGGAAAGGATCAGGTAGATACTTCTTGAGCATCGAGACGTGAAATACATTATGAACTTCGGATAATTGTGGAGGTAAAGCAATCCCATAAGCTACTTCACCAACTCTTTCGAGAATTTCAAATGGGCCAACGAACCTTAGAGTTAGCTTGCCTTTGATGCCAAATCTTCGAATATCACGACCCGGAGAAACCTTCAGATACACATGATCTCCTACCTGAATCTCCAAGTCGTGCCTTCGATTATCAGCATAAGATTTTTTCCTATCTTGTGCCATCTGTAATCTTTCTTGAATGAGGTTAATTTTCTCCGAAGAATCCATGATAATGTTGGGGCCTAGAATTTACTTTTCCTCTATTTCATTCCAACATATTGGTGATCTACAGCTTTTTCCATATAACGCTTCAAAAGGTGCCATCTGTATACTGGCCTGATAACTGTTGTTATATGCAAATTCTACCAGAGACAAGTGATCATGCCAACTTCCTCCAAAGTCAATAGCACAAGCCCTGAGCATATCTTCTACCACTTGATTTGTTCTTTCCGTCTGACCATCCGTTTGTGGATGGAATGCCGTGCTAAAATTCAATCTAGTCCCCAGTGAATGTTGTAGACCCTTCCAAAACTGTGATGTGAATCGAGGATCTCTATCAAATATAATAATGACAGGGACACCATGTAATTTGACAATTTCTTTTATGTATAATACTGCTAAAATATCCACAGACCATCGACTTTTGATTGGTATGAAATGTGCAGATTTTGTCAATCGGTCTATGATTACCCAGATACCGTCGTGTCCACCCCTGGTCTTAGGTAAACCCATAATGAAATCCATTCCGGCTAAATAGCCTTCTAGAATATGGGCCAAACTTAATGGGCTTGGTCCTTAAATCTTTTGGGTTTTATTTATCAAAGTTGGATTAATTATTCAACATACTTGGGCCTTATAATCAATTTAAGATTTATAATTCCTAATAAATTCTAGAAAATTCTTAAAATAATCCAAAAATTATTTATATAAATCTTGGGGCACTACATGGGAGGTTTGGTTTTTCTAACCCCTATGGGGCGTAGAAAAGATGGGAGGATGTTTAAAAATGATGCAAAGAACGTGAAAGAAGAAGAGGGAAGATGCTTGTGAATGCTATGAAGAGGGGGAGAAACTAAAGAAGAAAACAACACTCTAAACACTTGGAACTCAATACTCCATGGACTTGAAGGTTAATGGACGTAGACAGCACTTCTCCTTGATGGGTACTCGCTCCAGAACGCGGCAGCACCTTGACATAAACTCCAGAAATCTCCTCCTCAACCCATGAACTCAAGGATCCTATTTATAGGCCCTCAAACTCTAGGTTCGAGTTGGAGAGATCCTCAGTGAAAAAGTAGGATGAAACTTAGCAAACTCTCGAAGATAATATTCCCAAGACTCCACAGAAACAAACGGGAGCTTCTAAGGATCACTATCGAGAGAGAAATCATCAAATCAAAACTCTACTTCGGCCACGGCGTAGCAGAGAAAAATAGTTCTAGCAGGACTCTCTGTTACCAGAAACAATCTTATGATAAACCGCCACTTTGAATTAACGGTCTAAGAATAGACCGCCACCTTCAAATGATAAGGCCAACGGGTGAAAACTTCGTGAACAAGACTCTGGAGCCGAGAAATGGTCCAAAGTAAAACTGCCACAATGCCTCTAACAGCCATATGATAAATCGCCAGAGCTCAACAGATAAGAAAGGATAAGGCTTGAGAGAAAGATGTTGGCTCTGGACTCTAGCGTCAGCAAACGGCTTTAAAATAAACCGCCAAACGTCATCAAACGCCCCTATGATAGACCGCTAGAGACAGTGGCGTTTCCAAAACAAATGAAAAGCCTACTAAGCTTCAACCCTCGGAAAATAAATAAGAAGTAAGACCCAATCAAGGAGAATGACCCATGAAATAAGCCTCAAAACTGACCAAGATGGCTTAATAAACGGCATATAACTTGGAGCATCATAAAAATAAATAAGGAGATGACCCAACTCATTGGTCATAAAATGGGTGTCAACAGATGCCCCTCCTTAACGTCCTCTTTACAGGGGAACGAGCGAAGGTGAAGCGAAAGCGACATGGAATCATGGAGGTGAAGCGAAAATGAAGCGGAGTGGACTAAAAAGCGGGCGTTAAGGTAAACCGACACCCGTTCTCAACCAACGAGCGATAGGAATCTTCCGGAAAACCTTGAACCCATCACAAGGAACGGAAAAATTGATTGACGCGTGTCTGGAGGAACTAACAACTAAAGGAAAAGAAAACACGACCAACCTCCTCATTGGAACTCACTGCTGATAAGAAGTCGGAGCAAGCGGAAAAGTAAAGAGACGAGTAACTAAACTCTAGATAAGAATCCTCAGCTAACCAAACCAAGCAAAAAGACCGAAGGAAACCTTCCAACTCAGAGTGGAATGACTCTCCTTACTCAAGACTATGGACACATAGTTATCCACCATTACTGAGACACTCAGACAGATAAGGGCTCATGAATACTCAAAGATACGCATGATGCATGTTGGGCTAAAATAAAAGAAATCATCAAAATGAATGTAAAGAAAGGAAAAATAGCAAGATACTCAAGAATAATATTGCTAGACCGGATAAATCAGGGTCAAGATACTATCTGCAACCACGGCGTGCGAGATAGAACCATCGTCCCCCAACTCTTCCAACCTAACGGCCTATCCAACGACTAAACATGTGCACCTAGATCATCATCATTTTTGTTAAAGGGGAACATCAGATCCTGAAACACATGAATGACCAGCCGGTTCTCAAGATAATATATCATAGACACCATATAGTAATGCATTAAGAGACCAAGGATCGAGATACTTACCTGACTTACCTGCCTGGTGAGCCGTGATAACGTATGATGAAAGATTGTAATATGCGATGGCGTTCATGATTTGAGCAATAAGAAGGGTTAACCATTAACAAAATAGATCCATAGACAAGCATGAAGCACAATAGATATACCCTAGAATCATGAAACATAACAGATAAAGCTTTGATATTCATCAAGTAATTCAGCACATAAACGGTCTAGAATAAAACCGCTACAAGAGCCCCTAACGGTCTAAGCATGGACCGCTAAATTACGTCGGTTCACATCCTTCGAGGAGAATACCCTGATGACAAACGGTCGAATGTAGGACCGCCAAAATGACTGTAACGGTCTAACGATAGACCGCCAAATTTCCTGAGCGTTCAAAAAAACAAACCATTCGTTCTCCCTCCCTCATTCAACGCTTAAACACTCAAACACCCAAAACCAAGCACCCAAGCCACACCCCATTCTACTCCGGCGACCACCGTCCAACCCACCTCCGGTCACTGCGATGGTGAAGAAGAGGGCGATCAAACGCCTCCAACAATGGATAACGGATGAGAGAACACCGCCGGCGACGGCGGCGGACCCACCGGCGGAGGAAGAAGCACCGGCGAGAGATGAGGAAGAAATCCCCACGGCGGAGGAAGGTCCAGGGGAGGCCATGGAGGAGGAGGAAGAGGCCCAGACGGCCGGAGAAGCACCAACGGCGGCGACCAGTCGCCGGTCATTGGAGGTAGGCCGACGGCCCTAAAATCTCATTTTTTGATTTTTTTTGTATTTTTTCATGTATGCATGGGTATGAATGGACCGAGGAATGGGTCTGGGGACCCATTAAAGAACTTTGTAGGTCGTTTTGGCCACTTCCACGAACCGGGGAAACAAAGGAGACAATGCCCATTCACGGGTATCGTAGTGGTCGTTCCAGTGACCGCTACAGCCTCAGACGGCCCATACCATGGCCGCTAGAGGACTCAGACGGCCTAAGATATGGCCGCCAGAGGATCAAAGACTGGACTTTGATATTTTTATGTTTTTGTCTTATTTGATTTTTTTGTTGTTTTTGTTTATATAAAATGTAATGAAAATGCAATGCAATGACTGAACTATGTTCTAAATGTGTGCAGGGGAAGAGACGAACTCGGATTTCCTAGCTACAAGTTCGGGCCGTATACCAAGCTCTACCAGACTATCAGAGGGACAGACTAGCAGCTATGGGCTTCGGGGAGCTATTAAGTATTGAGGTTACTAGGATAGACACAGCACTGATCTACGCCCTCCACGAGAGATGGGATCCAGTCAGCCGAGCTTTCATCTTCCCATTGGGCCACATGATCCCCACGCTGGAAGACATAGCGAGGATCACCGGACTGCGGGTCCGTGGAGCGCCGGTGACAGGATGGACCTACGGAGATTACCGAGAGATGGCGCAGGAGCTGCTGGGATTAGACTTGCTGAGGCCAGGGCACCAGTCGTCCATCCTAGGACGAGCGATACTCCAGGAGAGCCTGGAGCTGAGGGGAGCTGCTGTTGTGCCCCTTAGGGGCACAAGCATATGCTATTTTGTTTTGATGATAGTAACATAGTGAGAGTATCACAGTGAGCATACATTGCATTTGTTCATGCATGAGCATAGTCACTGCATCGGTGCATTCATCAGTTGTACGCCATACAGTCTATACACTGATGCATGTGAGGTCCTGTCTGCACACATAAAGTCTATACATTGCCTTGCTACATTGCACGCCATATAGTCTATACATTCTGTTGCATCGCATGCTTGCCTTATGCATGCAGAGTCTATACATTCTCTGCTGATGTGTTTATGCTGTAGCTCATTAAGTCTGTACATTCTTCAGGTGCATCATCTCAGCAAGTCGGCCCCAAGGAATATGGAGACGAGAGGTTCACACACCAAGGTAGGAAAATGTAACTAAGGTATGAATATGAATGATTCTACGTGCACCGGAGTGCATGCCAATTCTAGCCTAAAAACTAATAACCAAATATGCAAACAATGATGTATGTACATACCATAAAATATGCCACAATAGAGGAGGAGATGAGATAGCACCCAGGAGTAAAAAACATAGAAAAAACTATAGAAATAATAATAACCTCGGGATACGTACCTGTAACTGGAGAAACGGTCTAATCTGAGACCGCCAGAGAGATAAGACGGCCTATTTCTAGGCCACTTTTAAGCCTGAAACGGCCGAACAGTAGACCACCAAGGTGACCAGAGAGCAGAAAACAGCAGGAAATTAAATGGAAAATCTGAGGAAAACACAAGGGCAACTAGGTCAAATCAACAGCAGCAGGTCAACAGAGGCTCAACACGATTGGCACTAGATGTCCCACCGTGATCGCCAAACAATGGGTTGTTGATTGTTTTTATGATGTGATGTGATGATGTATGTGAAAGTGAATGTAATGGTATGAAAGATATGTGAGTGAAGATGTGTGTGAGAAAGTGATAACCTAACTCAAACAATCACCAAAATCAGAAGCATGGGCATGTCATCAATGTTTATGCGGAAGAAAAAATAAAAACACACGCCGGGGCGTGGATCAAAGGAGTAAAATAAAAACACACACCGTAGGTGTGGAGCAAATAAAGTAAAGAGAAGAGCAAGCAAGATGACAATGATGAACAATACCCAACTAAGGAAGTGTGATCACCACCAAGGTAATTAAAATAGCAAGGCTAAGCTAAGTACCTTAGAAAGAGGAGGATGAAACACCCACCCACGGGAGATAAAAACCAGAACTCTACGATCACAAATGGTCCAATATCAGGCCGCTACATAACAGTAGATGGCCTTATGATAAACCGCCACAGATCCTCAAACGGTCCTAGATGCAACCGCCAGAGAACACGGAATAGCAAATTGGGACTTGGATCTCCACCTCTCCCGGTCGGCCAGAAGTGTTGGGCCTCGTGCCAGGAACCCTGTAGACCTGCTGATGTGACACAACCTCGGACTTAGTCAAACAAGCACATCTAAGCATCCAAATGGGCCTTAATGGGCCACCGCTCTCTTCGTTGCACTCTATTCCCGGGGTGACTATGTGATACCAAGGGTGACTTATGGGAATGGACCCTTGCTGGTAGAGGGCCAGCAAGGCCAAGAATTGATTCCCCAAGGTTGGTTGCCCAATTCGATTGGGGCCGACAAAGTGCACTCGGGCACCGGGTCACACTAACCCACGGTGATCACTCTACGTCATGGACTTGAGGATCGGGCGCTCCTCACGAATTCAGCGATGCATGAATCAAATATTGAGAGAGCTACACTAGGTGAGCAAGGAAGAGACACTTACTCGACCGGTTTGAAGAAACCGGTCCCGGTCGGAGACGAGGGCGAGCGGGGAGGCGGTGGTTCCCCACACGCCGCGGCGGTGTCGCTTGACCTGCCAAACCACTTACAAAACTACTCCTCTCGCAGGAGGGGGGACCTTGGGGTAGGGGTTAATATGATACATTCAAACACTACCACCACGCAGGGTGGGGCCTTCAGCCGGCCAAGCGGGGAGGGGTTGGTGGACCGAAACGAAAAGAAATGAGAACTAGGGAAGTTGCAGCTTCAATCTGGAATTCTGGACAGGGGGTCGCTGTGATGGCTATGCCGGGCTTGTCCGGACTCCAAATTGATCGAAACCAGCTCCTGAAGCTTCCTGACTGGATGAGGTGGACTCCAGAATTTTTGGGGAAGCTCAGACGGTCGGAGGTGGCTGCACCAGCAACAGAAAGTAGCCTCCTCTGTCTGGCCGCAGGTACTGTCTGGACTGTAACAGCAAGTTGCAGAAGTGACTGAGCGCCCTCCCGAGCTCCGATCAGCACAAAACCAGCGGCATCATCTTCATGGTCGAGGTAGCTTTCATCAGGAGGTGACGGAGATGCATTCAGAGGTCGAGGATGGCCGGGGCACCCAGAAGAGTGGGTACTGGTCGGAGTAGACAGCAGAAAACAGAACTAGATAGATCGGGGGAGAAAATTCGTAACTTCTTCCTCCGGTGGCCGAACGGGGTTCTGTTTCTTGATCTTGAAAGATGACCGGTAGAGGAAGAACTTTGATGAAGGGGCTTCAGCCTGAATCCGCTGGGGTTTGTCGTGGCAGAAGGATCTTCCACGCTCTGGTCCAGGATGAAGACCTCTCTGCACACTGTTGGGAGAATGGCTCTATCTGGCAGCTCCGAGCTCCGATCGTGTTGATTCCACCTCGCCTGCGAAGTAGACTGGAAGGCCTTTCCAGAAAGGTAGGCCATGCCTTCTAAAGAACTAGGATGAATCCGTGGTTGACGCTGCAACAAGGGCTGTTCTGCAGATCTGCACAGCTCCAACCTACTAGAAGAAATGAGAGGGAGATGTGGCTTCTTTGGTGGAGGGAAATGGTAGGAATGACCTAAGGGAGAGTGGGGGCTCTTGTGGGGTGGAGAAGGGAGCTAATGGTGATGGGGAATGGGGTGGAGAATGGCTGGAAGCAAGTGCTAGCAGGTGGAGGAGGAAGAGCTACGAATTTGGGGAAGGTGGGTGAGAGGAGAAGGTGAGGGGGGCACAAGTGAGTGGAGGGAAGGGTGGATTTCAAATTCAAAAGGTCTTGGAAGGTGGGTGATTATGTTGGGAAGTGGAGTGCTTGCATTGGAATGGGGTAGATTTGGTTGGAAGGTGGAGGAAGGTGTTGGAATGGGGAGACTTCTACCTAGGAACTAGGGAGTGGAGTAATGGAGGCCATGGGGAAGTGGAGGGCATTAAAGGAGGTGGTTGGAGGTTGGAAGTGGATGGGAGGAGGGAGGAGAGAGAAGGAAATTCGGATTTGGGGTTGGAGGAGAGAGAAAGAGGGGTGAAATAGAGAGATTAAGAGGGGAATGGGTGGGGAATCTCTCCCCTAGGGTCTCTCACCCAAAAACTAGAGGAATCACTCCAATTTGAACTCAAATGGTAAGTTTAACTCAAAAGGATGTAATCATTCATTAACTTCAAATGAGGGGAGTGGGGTCCTATATATAGGCAACCCACTCTTTACAATAAGTCCCTGACAAAATAAACAACTACAAATAACCAAGGGGGTTGGGAGTGCTAATGGGCCTAGTCCAACGAATGGGGCCCAATAGCTTACAGTAGACATCATGATGATACCAAACATAGGAAAATAAGTGCTAGACTTAGGGAAATGACTCAAATAAAATGGAAATACATCAAAATGACTCAAAGGAAAACTACAAAATGGATAAGGGGCCTTAATAGAGTGAGGCCCAAACTCAACTAGCTCCCGAGTGTGAAGAAGTGGACCCGAGCCAAAGGGAGTCGTGGGTGATGCCTCCATCACCTGCAAAGGAGTGTAGAAGCACAGAAAAACAACCCAAATTAGCCCTTGGACACGTGTAGTAACTATAATGCAAATAAACTAAAGTGCATGCAAAAGGAAGGGTGAATACTTGGGAGGTTTGGTTTTTCTAACCCCTGTGGGGTGTGAAAAAGATGGGAGGATGTTTAAAAATGATGCAAAGAACGTGAAAGAAGAAGATGGAAGATGCTTGTGAATGCTATGAAGAGGGGGAGAAACTAAAGAAGAAAACAACACTGTAACACTTGGAACTCAATACTCCCTGGACTTGAAGGCTAATGGATGTAGACAACACTTCTCCTTGATGGGTACTCGCTCCAGAACGCGGCAGCACCTTGACGTAAACTCCAGAAATCTCCTCCTTAACCCATGAACTCAAGGATGCTATTTATAGGCACTCAAACTCTTGGTTCGAGATGGAGAGATATTCAGTGAAAAAGTAGGATGAAACTTAGCAAACTCTCGAAGATAATATTCCCAAGAGTCCCCAGAAACAAACGGGAGCTTCTAAGGATCACTATCAAGGGAGAAATCATCAAATCAAAACTCTACTTCGGCCACGGCGTAGCAGAGAAAAATACTTCTAGCAGGACTCTCTGTCACCAGAAACGATCTTACGATAAACCGCGACTTTGAATTAACGGTCTAAGAATAGACCGCCACCCTAAAATGATAAGGCCAACGGGCGAAAATTTCGTGAACATGACTCTGGAGCCAAGAAACGGTCCAAAGTAAAACCACCACAATGCCTCTAACGGCCATACGATAAATCGCCAGAGCTCAACAGATAAGAAAGGATAAGGCTTGAGAGAAAGACGTTGGCTCTGGACTCTGGTGTCAGTAAACATCTTTAAAATAAACCGCCAAATGTCATCAAACGCCCCTATGATAGACCGCTAGAGACGGTGGCGTGGCCAAAACAAATGAAAAGCCTACTCAGCTTCAACCCTCGGGAAACAAATAAGGAGCGAGACCCAATCAAGGAGAATGACCCATGAAATAAGCCTCAAAACTGACCAAGATGGCTTAATAAATGGCGTATAACTCGGAGCATCATAAAAACAAATAAGGAGATGACCCAACTCATTGATCATAAACCAGCTTGCGGTTGTGTTCTGTGGTTCTGTGTTCAGTACGGAGCCGGGATTCTACAAGTGTTGCTGCTGCTGTCGTTGTCGTTTTGTCGTTGTTTCCCTGTGATTCTGTCTTAGCATCATGTGGACCACGATCTTATCGGTTAGTTGTGATGTACTCTTCTTTCCTTGGTAGAGTTAGCATGTGACTCGAATCAGATGTAATGTCTGAGTGAGGACTAACTTGATTGTGTTTGTGGTCCGGAGCTGTCGTTGGCGTCCTGTGTGTTGGGCTTTCGTTGTGGCTCTTGACACTGGAGCCGATGATGTCGAGCTGTCGGCTGAGAGGACTATGCTTCCTGGCTTAAGTTGATGCTTGCCGTGTCTGTCGTTTTGTTTTCTCGATAGCTGTTGTCGTGGCATGAGTCGTGTCTCCTTTCTTGTGAGACGTAAGCGACGTTGCCTTACTTCGGAGATGTCAGACTTGTGTTCACTTGTGTGCCATGTTCGTTCTGTGGATAGGTTTGCCTTGAGATCCAGAGCGTGTGCTTGTGATGATGGTCTATCGGTGTCCCTCTGAACTGTGTTTTTCGAGATTTGTGTTGTTCCGAGTTCAAATGTTTGGGTTTGTTCTTCCCTTCTTCTCCTTGGTAGTTCCATAAATTTTGAGGATGAAATTTCTTGAAGGAGGGGAGGCTGTAATCTGGATTCTTATCGGATCTTTCAAATCCTTATCGGAGTGCTTTCGGATCGCTTTTCTGGATCCTGAGTTGAGTTTTACGATCCACGTGGGTTTTTCTCTCGTACAAGTTACGGAACCCTGTGGTGAGTTTATTTTTCAATTTATCGACTCGAGGACGCTACAGTTGCGATGTACTCTTGGAGAGGATCGTTTCGACTATTTTTACGTATTTTTTTGAATTAGTGAATTTTTGACGTAAAAATCAGAATTTATGAAAATTAGAAAAATTCCTATTTTCCTTTCCTTTCTCTTTTCTTTTCCTCTTTCCTTTCCTTCATTCGCACGGCGCACCTTCTCTCTCCCGTTCTCTCCCTTCTCGCCCTCTCTGCTCTGACTGCAGACGGAGGAGGCCCGTGGGTGAGGTGGCGACGGCGTGGAGCTATTGTGGCGCGTGATGGTGCGAGGAATGGAGCGTGGTTGGCGCGATCCCGATCGGTGGATTCAAAGCCGGTGCGCTTCGTTGGTTTGTCAGTTTTCGACGCGGTTTAGTCGCTTCGCCACACGGAATCATCGGTGGAGGTAGGGCGATGGACGCTCTACTTCTCCTCTGCGTTTCCTCACAGTTTTGTGCCGAATGGTGAGCATACGAGTGGGTTTCATTCAGTTTCGGGAAAAGCATGCTCGGGGGGGTGTGCGTTGGGTTCGCCAGAAAACGGCGACGGTTTTTGACTAGATTAGTTTCATTGTGACCCCCTGCATGTTAGCGTTCCAGATCTGCTATTTTTATCGCGATTGGTCATCATTTGGGGCTGGTACAAGTCTGGGAACCCCGGTGACCCAATTAGGGTCGATTCGTTGGAATCGCTCGTTTCTTACGATTTAGCTGTTGCATGGACCCCTTCCGGCCTGTGGAAGGTTAATTTCGTTGATTAGGACTGTTTCCCCTACGTTTAGATGCAGATGGGGCGTTGAACGGCCGAGATCAGCCATTCCCATAGTTTTCCTGCCGTATTGTGCTAGCGGTCGTTTCAGAGACCGCTTCTTGTCTCTGGCGGCCCCACGATAGACCGCCACACTCCATGGTGTGTCGATTAGTTCAGGTCGGTTTAGGTTGGTGGCCTAAACTCATACCGCCCCTTGCCTCTGGCGGCCCTTTGGTGGTGCGCCAAGCTCAGTCGTTTCTCGATATTAGTGTAAGTCGATTTGAGTCTTAGCGGTTGTACGATGAACCGCTACTTGCTCTAGCGGCCCTTTCTTAGACCGCTAAGGGTCGTGGACGTCAGTCAACGGGTTAGGTCGGTTTGTTCTGGCGGCCCAAGCTTTGACCTCCAACGTGCTGTAGCGCTCCTTCCTTAGACCGCTACGGTTTGTTTGACCGGGTCAAGGTTCTAAGTTGGTTGGCCTTGGCGGCCCAATCTTTGTGCGTCTTTTCATTGTAGCGCGCCTTTCTTAGGCCACTGCAGTCTATTTGTCTTAGGTCAATAGGTTAAGGTGGTTAGTGTGGCGGTTTACCCTGAGACCGCCTAGTCCGTGTAGCGCGTCTATATTAGACCGCTATGGTGGTTTGAACGAATAGGTTGGTTGAGGGTTGACTGGGTTTAGTGGCCTAATCCTTGACCGCTACAGTCCCCTAGCGGCCCATTCTATGACCGCCAGCGTTTGTTCCTCCACTTGATTCCTGCGTGTCGTTTTCCGATGTGTTGACTTCCAAGTACCTCGGCTTGACCTCGTGGTTTGCCCATTGTCACGTGGACGTCTTTTGATGTCCTATGAGGGCTATAACCATGTTATAAGGTAGCCAGGTGTACCTTGCTATTTGATAGTTTTCTATACTGCTTCATAGTCGTTGTTAGGTTCTGGTCAACCCGGTGAGACCCAGTGGTTGACAGGTGACCTTGTGTGTGTCTCGATAGCTTGAGATAGTGGTTCTGGATACCTTGAGATACTGTCCTACCTCGGTTTATGTGTCCAGGTGCATTGAGGATCTTAATGCTCCTTCAGATCTCCGTGAGTCATTTTATACGGTTGTGTGGATCTGATGATCCAGTGTCATTTTTCTTGGCTTAGGATTAGGCTGATTGGCGACTTGTCACCGTCGTTGTGCGACGATCTTGACTCTGAGTCATGAGACTCAAGGATCATTGTGTCAGTAGGTCTAGTTGCCCTGTCCTGAGTCTGTTGGCAGTTGGTGTACTGCCTTTGTGCTTCGTAGTACGGGTGACAGTGTGTGCTTAGCTTGTCTGTACTCCAGCACTCAGGTTTCAGAGTCTCTGTGTCTAGTGAGTCTCCACTAGTCGTAGTCTGACGACTTCGAGTGTCGGCCCACCTGGGAGTAGGTGGTGGGGCAGTTCCCGAGATACGGTTTATAGGTTAGTTTACGTAGGCTCCCTTGCCTTGCAGTAGCGTCCTGCTGGGGGAGAAAACTAGCTAGAGGCCTGGCTCAAGGCATTGAGCTTGTGTGTGCACACGTGGTTAGGGGCGTTTTGGACGAACGTCGATGGGCGTGACCCTGACTAGTCACTTGTTACTGTAGTTCCTGTTATGGTTCTGTGAGTATCTCAATCTCTGTCGTTCTTGGCGTCCGTAGCGAGATACTTGTGGCGCAGTGTAAGACGTCAGTGGACGCATCTGGCTGTTCTTCTAGTGAGGAGGTGCTTCCGTCACTTGACATGTGACTCTCATGAGTCTGTGTTCCCCTTCCGAGTTAGTCTGCTCTTGGCTTCGTCCAAGATCAGTTTACTGTTACGTGCATGACGATCTAGTCATGTATGCGGTAGTGTCTATGTCTGTCTAGGCCTTTTCTAGGGTTTTTATCTAGTTTTGTAGGACCTTCACTTTGGGCCTTGTGCTGTGCCGACGGATCGGTAACTCCTGACTTTGTGAGATCAGGGTTCACCCTTCTATCGTTGTTGGAGTAGTTTAGGGAGCCGTACTTCCTTAGGCAGTCGTGTTTTGTCATGTATGGCCTCTTTCTCTTCCCCTTCTCTCTCCCTTTTCTTTCAGCTGTTCTACTCCTGCTGTTATGGTTTTCTTTTACAGCTTTCTAGTTGTAGTTTAGCTTTTCCTACTTTACTACTACTGTTGTTTTAGCTGTTGTTCCATGTTACTGCGTTATTTTTCAGTGGGGATCCGCATGACCCCTACTGAGCCAGTGACACGAGACTCACCCCTGCTTTTCAGGTGTGTCGCTCTTCTTCCTTCGCGGTTCCTGGTGTGGCATGTTCGTAGTTGCCAGCGGTACCTGCGTCGGGCTTCTCCCGACCTCAGTGTACATTTTTCTTTCTGTTGGACTGTACTTGTCTTTCCTTTTGACTGGACTCTGGTATAATTGTTAATCTAAACTGTTAATTAAAAAGTAATTTTATTTCTGCTACTTTAGCAAACCTGATTAATGAAATATTATTGCTTACTATTATATCTGCGACTTCAATGTATTACACGACAATCCTTTATCCCTTCGGAGCTTTACAGCTCTTGGGAGGCTTCACGAGTTCCAAGTGGTGAATATATGATCTTTTTTATTTTTTTCAAATGCAAAAATGTGTGGATGTGAATGTTGACTCACTAACAACGACCTCTAGGACTGACAAAGAGATCGGGAGAGAGAGTGGGAGAGAGAGGGAGAGAACAGATGATTTTAAACAATCAAAATAGGACAAACATGGGAAAACGATCTTATGGAAGATTGCAAGGAGGAAGAAACGGTCGAGCCATGACCGTTAGACGAGCGAGACAAAAGGCGGTAGAAGAGAATAGAAAACGGTCATTTGAGGACCGTTTGAGGGAGCATAGCGGTCGCTCGATAGACCGCAAGGAGAAAACTCAGTAAAGTCCTAGCGGGACTCTCCGTGAGAGTCCTAACCCATGGCTAGAAGCATCTAATCCATGTCAAGACTTATCCTAACTTAAATTGAAGCTAACTAACCTCAATCCTAATGCATTAGGACTAGAATTAAAGCCCTATAACTAGGAATACACCCAGAATTCGTAGCTCTCAGAAATCTCTGATTTAACCCTTGAAAACTCCCTCAAAATCCTCTAAATCACCATGAAGAGGAGCTTTGAAGCTAGCACCATGGGAGAGGTGGTCTATATCGGGCCAAAGCTAGCTAGAAGGGAGCATGGGGAGCTGGAGCGACTAACTTCAATCCCCAAGCACCTGAGCACAAGCCCTTCAACAGAGGTGAGTTCAAATTAATTTCAAAAATTACGAATTTCCTTAAACTTCTTCTCATGGCATTTCTTTTCTTCTTTTCCTCTCTTTTCCTTCCTTTTCCTAGCTCCTTCCTGGCCCAAGATGCTACTCTAGCTTAAAGTGGGTGGCTCCCATGATAAAAGAACTCCCTTTAGAGGTCCTCTCAATCTTAAGGGCATGGCACCTTTACCCTTTAGTAGTCCTAGCCAAGAATTTTCAAAAAAATTCGTATGATTGGCCAAGCATTTCGGCTCTAGTGGAATTATGGCATCCTCAAACACACACTTTCATATTCTCAACCTTTGAAGCCACTGTCCTTATAGAGGAGGTAGAGACCTACCTAGCCCTTCCTAAGACTAAGGTAGGGGATGAAGACTTGGTGTGTCACACGGTTGAACCTATAGACCCATCACTCATCTTGGGAGACTTCCTACCTAATCCAAAAGATGTGAAAACCTTGATTAGCCCTCGCCATATCCATTTAATACCCTTGGCTCAATGGATCACTTCTCATTATAAAAACAAATGTGGGAGATATGAAGCCATAGCAAGAGCCGTCTCCATTTGCTTTTGCGTGGTCTTACTCTTTTCTACCACCGACCACCTCTTAGACATCCAAAATCTTAGCATTATTAGTAGATTGTGGCGGGGTTTATCTATCTCTCAAGCCATCCTTTCTTACATCTATGAAGGTCTTAGTTCAGCTTCTTTAGGGGGTCCCCTCTTCGGGTCAATGATCATCCTTGAGTGTTGGATGGGAATTAGACTCGCATTTCTACCCAAGGAGGACTTGCCTTCAACTAGCCGCATATTCGGGAGCCACCCACTCAACTTCATAGGAGGTTCATCTGGATTCTCTTCACAGGTTGGATGCCGGACTGCGGACAAGAAAACACGGGATGATTGGCGCCTCTTCCTCAACACATTGCCAATTGACAAGTTGGTGATGCGACCTTGAGCTCTTCAAGGCACTTCCTTTAGATTACCCCGGCGACTGGGCCTAGACCTGCAGCTAGTGGGGAATACTACCTTGGCGATCTACAACCCGCACCGGTGCTACCTACAAGTTGGACTTCCACGCACTACGGTTCAAGTACTATCTCACTACCCTCCCCTTCAAGCTAGGACGATCGGGACCGAGGAGGATGAACGGGCAGTCCGGAGTGCTCTAATCATGTGGGAGATCAGCCTAGTCCGTACCTTGCAAATGGAAGTGATAGAGAAAGGAGAAGAGTACCAAGCTTATGTGGAGGAATTGTGCAAGATCCGGCCACGTGCGGATGAGAAATTGAATGTAAATTGAAATTCCTTTGATCATGTTTTTGAATTTTATTGAAACAATGATGTGTCATGAACTTGAATGAATAAAAGAAAAGATTGTCTTGAAAGATGTGCAATGAAATTACACTTATAGCTTGATAAATCAAAGAGGACAGAGTTCTCTGTTTGAAAAATGGCCCAACAAAGGACCGCTAGGCGAGCCTAACGTTCTAGCGATAGACGGCAAGGGGAAAGACCCAGGAAAACTCTGAGTTTTCTGACTCTCGGGAACAGTATGCGGTCGCCACTGGACCGCCAAAAAGACTCTAACGGTCTAGCGATAGACCGCCAATGGTGAAGGGACAGAAAAAAAATTGAGATTTCTGATTCTCGGGTGAAGAAAATGGTCCTAGAATGACCGTTAGGGGATTCCTAGCGGTCCATCAAAAGACCGCAAGGGACAAAGTTGCAATGCTTCGAATTCTAGAAACGTAACCTATGTCTGCACACACTTAAAACAAGAAACACGTTAGATCTGCTCTTAGGCTCAACCCCTTGCCTTCAACAAGTTAGAGAATCACCAATCCTTGATATTTGGTCAAGAGATGGAACCTTATTAAATAGGCAAAATAGAATGAAAATATATAGATGTAATGCATGCTATGCGATGATGATGGTATTTTTGGTTTTCGAAATATCTGATTTTTTTAGATTTTGAAATATTTGATTTTTTTTAGGATTTTAAAATATTTAATTTTTTTAGATTTTAAAATATTTGATTTTTTTAGATTTTGAAATATCTGATTTTTTTGGATTTCGAAATATCTGATGTTTTTAGATTTTGAAATATCTGATTTTTTTTTGGATTTTGAAATATCTGTTTATTTTTTTTTTGATTTTGATAGGCTAGCTTCGTCCCGACAACGAGAGCCCTACCTGTCACACTAGGAATCTCCTGAGGTCGGCGTGCTTAGAAAGTGACAATCCCTGGCCGGGGTCAATCTGTATGATGGTGCTTCTGTCAGAGGCCATACCCAAGGTATAGTTTAGTCCTAAAAAGGAAAAATGAATTCGGGAGGTAAGCCTAGATCAAGTATAGAGGTTTTTAGGGCTTGAGTCCTTCTCATGACAACCCCTTCAGATATTTAGTCTGTTGCGCCAGGGCTTTGTGTCCATCATCGAACCTTCATCCACCCTAGGCATGCGTACGACCGGGCTCATAACGTCCCGCGGGAAAACTGTACTGCCACTCTTGCCATGCCTAGTTTCATATTTTTGGAGCTTTCTGGATTTCGAGCTTTGAGCTTTTGACTTTGCTTTGATTTTTGCTCCTTTTCTTTTTCTCTTCTTTTCTCTTCTTCTTTCTTAGGCGTTGCTTTTGCTTTTTTCTTGTGGAATTAGGTCATAACGGACTGCCCCTATTTGAGACCTCATTTCATCAGGGTGTCTAGATTAGTCATTGCCCCCTTAATTACTTCTTGCCCCTAGATTCGGCCTAAGAGAGAAAGGGACAGGGACTTTCACTTCCCCTAAGCATGGCCACAAGAGAAACGGCGTATACACAAAATTGGGAAATCCGACCAGGGATGTCGTGAAGTGTGTGATTGTCATGGCCTTCATTAGCTCGACTCTAAGGGAAAAAGCGTTTAAGATATAGCCCATTCTAGGCGTGAGACAGCTCCTCACCTTCCGCGTTGACTAGGCGATATGTGTTCCCTGGATAAGCTTCTCTAACGAAAAATGGTGCTTCCTAGTTAGGTTACAATTTAGACCTAGGACCTCCGAACCTAATGAATTTACATTTCAAAACCATATCACCTATTTGAAATTTACGCTCGATTACCTTCTTTTAAAAATAACGTGAAACTCTCTTTTGATAAACAGACACGTGATCGGCCGCATTCATCCTCTTCTCATTTAAGAGTTCCAGCTGAACGAGCAACACCTCTCGACGTTCGTCGAGATTAAGTTCCTTATCGAGCTGTACCCTTAAGGAAGGGATCAAGATCTCATATGGGAGCACTGCCTTCACCCCGTAAGTAAGAGCATAGGGGGTTTGCCCCGTAGGCGTACGGACAGAGGTGCGGTAAGCCCATAGAGCTTCCACTAATCGTTCAGGCCAATCAGAGAATTTGTGAGATTCGCACGTTTTCTTTATGATTTTGAGAAGGGTTTTATTAGTGACTTCGACTTGACTGTTACCTTGAGGATAATATGGAGATGAATGATGCAATGAAATATTGAACTTCTTACAAAGGTCCTGGAGCTCTTGAAGGATGAACTGCGGTTCATTGTCGGTGACAATGCTGCTTGGCACTCCGAACCGCGAGATGATATTATTCATGATGAAGCGGCACACCGTGGTAGCTTTGATCTTTGCTTACGCTTCAGCTTCGGCCCACTTGGTGAAGTACTCAGTGGCGGTAAGGATGAAGGATTTCTGCTTGGTCTGAGAGTTGGAATCACCGAGCGGGCCAACAATGTTGAAGGCCCACATGGAGAATAGCCAAGGAGTGGAGAGAGGATGAAGAGATGAAGTAGAAGCATGGACTTTATCAGCGTGGAGTTGGCATTTAAGACACCTCCGGACATAGAGGGAGCAATCCTCCTCTAGAGTGGGCCAATAGTAGCCCTGCCTAAGGATTTTCTTTGCTAAAACATGGCCATTGACATGACCTCCACACTCACTTGAATGTGCTGCTTCGGCCACCTTCCAACATTCATCATCATCGAGACACCTCATGAGCATTCCATTGAGAGCGCGCCTGTACAATTCTCGCGCAATGATAGTGTACTTCGAGGTGGCTCTTCTAATAGCCTTACGTTGTTCAGCACTTGCCCCTTCTGAGAACGATCCATCTCTACAGTATAGCTCGATTTCATAGTACCATGGCAACTCTTCTTCTTCTAGAATCTCTTCTAACTCAGTTAAAGGTACTTCCTTCAAATCTTCCTTCTCAGCCCTCGCTTCTACAGTTTTCCTAAGGTTGTAGTACCAGGGATCCTAAAGAGAAGGGGTGTCCTATCTCTGGATGACGATGGTCTCAGTGCTTCGATTGAGAGGGAAGGACAAAGAGGAAGTGAACAATGCCATCGCATCAGCAAGGATATTCTGAGATCGAGGAGTATAAATGTAGATTAACTTACGGAATTGCCCGGCCAAGAGAGTGACCAAATCCTGATATGGCTTGAGCTTCAGGTCACGAGTGCGATAAGTGGGCAGAACTTGCAGTAGAATGAGCTGAGAGTCTCCTATGATGTTCAAATAACGCGCGCCCAAAAGATAGGCATGCTTTAATCCAGCCAGGAGAGCTTCATACTCAGCGATGTTGTTGGTAGCAGGAAAACGAAACTGATATGCAAAGGGAATCGTCACCCTTTCCGGAGTGAGAAGAACATCACCTATCCCTCGGCCTTGGGAGTTAAGCGCACTATCGAAGTGCAGAGACCAAAAGGGATGATAAGTAAGAACGGAGAGGTGCTCATAAGGGAAATCGTCCTGAATAAAGTCCGTGCAGGGGATAGGAAGATGGGCGAGATGCTCAGCGATGGCATATCCTTTAATTGCCTTCTTAACAACGAATGTGATGTCAAACAGAGAGAGGAAACTCTGCCAGCGAACTAACCTACTAGAAAGGACATGCTTTTCTAGGAGGTAGCGAAATGGGTACATTCTAGAGATTAACCTAACTGGGTGGGCTAGAAAGTAGTGTTTCAGCTTCTGAGCTACCCAAACCAAGGCGGCACAAGTTTTCTCTATGGTAGTGTACTCTGTCTAGATGATGTAACAAATCATATTGCGTCCCCGGCAGCGGATCTGCCTCCTCCTGATCAACAGCCGGCTGGGAAGAATGGGGATTAGGTGCGGGTGCACCGGTGGAAGGGTAGTTCCTGTGGAACAAACGTCCGCTCCGGAGGGCAAGGTTATGGGCCGGCACGGCCTGGGATGGGCTCAAAATAAGCGGCTTAATTGGCCTAGTGGGGTGAATGAGTGGCGCGGGGGAAGGCGTAGTGTGGGTAGTGGAGATGATGGGCGAAGGGTTTGACGAAGGTGAAGTAATGATTGGTGCGTGCATTGGCGACGGGGTAGAGGTAGTTGGAAGGAGGATGATGGATGAATGGTTGGCTAGTGGTGCGGTGGTAGCGAGAGTAGACGATGGTGGAGTGGGGGTAGACGGGTTTATGGGGAATGCGGACGGTAGGATGAGAGGTTTGGTGGATGTGGAGGAAAGTGGGGTTGGTTGGAGGATGACGGAGGGAGCAGGGCTACGATGGTTGTGGTGAAGGGCCATGAGCCGTTGCACTGATGCATCATTATCATAAGACCATCCGACGTAAGGAGCCGGGGGTTGGACGAGGTTGACTTGGGCCGGTGCCGGCGGTTGTGGCTGCGGAGCGGGAGGATGGTTTGGCATGGGGTTCTGATGGATCCCCAAGTCTTGAGCTGGCTGCTATTGTTGCTGTTGCGGCTGCTGCTGTGGCGGAGGTGCTTGTTGCAGCTGCACTTGCTGCCTCTGCGACTGCCTTCTCTTCTCTTTAATCTCAACGATGGCCTTATGCATCTCGGCCCAATCTATACGATGTCCATCATGTAAGTCGTATACCAGATCTCTGAACTGAAAAACCCTTTCAATGGTATGGCCATACTGCCGGTGGAACATACAATATTTTGATTGATCAACGGCCGGGTTCCAGTTGGGCCATTCCGGAGGAAGTTGAATGGCATTAATGAACATGAGAGCCGAGAATATGTCCGTGAGGGACTCAGGCAAAGGAGGATATTGGGCTCTCTTCGGACCCGGGCGCTTAGTGTTGTTGGTGTAGCCGTTAGGTGGAGGGACGTTGTGATATTGCGGAGGTTATTGTGGAGCGGGGAAGGTATTTTGTGGGGCGGCGAAGGTAGGGTTTTGTGGAGCGGAGAAAGCGGGTTGGGTGTTTTGTGGCGTAGAGAATTGGAGATTGCGGGGGTTTTATGAAAAACGGAATGGCGCGGATTGGAAAGGGAATGCAACGGCTTGCACCTGTTCATTGGTTTGGACTCCCTCGATGACAGGCCCTTGAGGTTTTTTATGATATTTGGGCTTTTGGGCTTCGAAAAGGGAGTGGATGGGGGAGTCTTTGAATTGAGTTTGAATAAAACGCGCCCGGCTATACAGTTGATGCATGTTTGATATGTCATTCATAGCTAGAATGTTGCGGAAAGTTGGGGTAGCATTTGATATGAGCAACTTAACTTTCTCTTCCTCCGGAAGGTAACCCGGCACGCGGGCGGCCATCTGTCTCCACCTGTCGGCATAGGTGGCAAAATCTTCATTTGCTTTCATCTTCTCGGCCACTAGGTCCGTGAAAGAATATTCTGGGCCGACTCGGTCTTGGAATATCTGAATAAACTTTTCTTTCACCACCTTAAAACTCTCGGCATCCTCGAGTGGTAAAGCATAGAACCACTCCAAAGCAACTCCATCTAGCGATCGGCGGAAAAGATACGCCATAAGGCGATCATCATATTGAAACTGCGCCGATTCATACATAAAATCCCTCACATGAATGAAGGGATTGCTATTCCCGTCATATTTGCGGTATGTAGGGAGCTCGGACTGTGGAGGGAATCGGATGTTATGAAAGCTAGGAACTTGAACATCCGCTAAAGATTGTGGGCCAACCCGCTTTTAGAGAAAGTCGAGTTGTTGTTGCATGGCGGCCCATTTATCAAGAAGCTCTTGTTCCCTAGATGGTGCAGGTAAAGCAAGAGGAGTGGGCTCAAAGCGGGGAGCCGAAGGATAGATAGATGAAAGAGGAGGCCCATAAGAAGGATATTGGGCCGAAGGATGACCCAAATTGGTGTGGACTTGGGCTGCCCCTTGCTGAGGGCACATGAAATCAGATGGGCCAACAAGAACTTGCGGTACTGATGGAATAGCCCGGTAAGAATCGCCTGGATAGAAGAATGGAGGATGGTCTTCCCTTTGTCAAGAGCTTGCTGGGCCGAACCAGAAGACTGGCCCGTTTCCAGACTAGAGAATTGAATGGTCCTAGGCCGGACCGGAGTGAGATCAATCGGAATGGGCTGAACAGCGGGCCCATCAATTCTAGGCTGAGCGATGGAGGCATTGTACAGACCTTGTATAATCGTGGAAGATGGGTCATTGGACCCCTACAAGGCCTGATAGACAGTCTGAAGTTGGGCTGGATCCAACTGGGCCATCATTTGAAGGACATGATTGGCAGAATTGGGAGAAGAGAGGGGGCTGGTGGGCTGCGCACCCGCCATAGAGAGGGAAGATGAAGGAGGGGCAGACCCTTCTCCGGATTGGAAAGAGATGACCCGAGATGGGTCTTCTAGAAGCCCCTGAGGGAGAGACTCCTCCTGGGAACGGGGAAGATCAAAAGAGGACATGGTTGACTCGAATAACGGATTGAAATAGAAGGTAGAAAAGGAATTGCCCCTAGGTGATGATTCTAGAGATCGGAAGCAACTCCACATGCAACGGAAGACCTTGACACAAATGCAAACAAGCACACAATGAGAGACTAAAACAAAGACTCCAAACTTTATAAAAGTAAAGAAAGGGATTAGAGGTACTCAAAATCAACCAAGTTATGATGATGCACCAATTTTTATTGCTTTCTCCTTTAGAACCTTAATGATTTGAATTTAGATATTCTCTCGAACAAGGTTCCTAATAGGAAGGGTATTTGGGACTTGGTTAACTCTAAGTGTAAACTCTCCCTCACTTATGCAACCTAGACACGGTGTGGTAAAGGTACAACCGGCCCGACGTCCGTGTGGGAATCCACGGCTCGCGGGGACTTATGGAGGTCCTTGATGTGATCTCCTAGTCGGCCCCAAGGAATATGGAGACGAGAGGTTCACACACCAAGGTAGGAAAATGTAACTAAGGTATGAATATGAATGATCCTACGTGCACCGGAGTGCATGCAAATTCTAGCCTAAAAACTAATAACCAAATACGCAAACAATGATGTATGTATATACCATAAAATGTGCCACAATAGAGGAGGAGATGAGATAGCACCCAGGAGTAAAAAACATAGCAAAAACTGTAGAAATAATAACAACCTCGGGATACGTACCTGTAACTGGAGAAACGGTCTAATCTGAGACCGCCAGAAAGATAAGACGACCTATTTCTAGGCCACTTTTAAGCCTGAAACGGCCGAACAGTAGACCACCAAGGTGACCAGAGAGCAGAAAACAGCAGGAAATTAAATGAAAAATCTGAGGAAAACACAAGGGCAACTGGGTCAAATCAACAGTAGCAGGTCAACAGAGGCTCAACACGATTGGCACTAGATGTCCCACCGTGATATGCAAACAATGGGTTGTTGATTGTTTTTATGATGTGATGTGATGATGTATGTGAAAGTGAATGTAATGGTATGAAAGATATGTGAGTGAAGATGTGTGTGAGCAAGTGATAACCTAACTCAAACAATCACCAAAATCATAAGCATGGGCATGTCATCAATGTTTATGCGGAAGAAAAAATAAAAACACACGCCGGGACGTGGATCAAAGGAGTAAAATAAAAATACACACCGTAGGTGTGGAGCAAATAAAGTAAAGAGAAGAGCAAGCAAGATGACAATGATGAACAATACCCAACTAAGGAAGTGTGATCGCCACCAAGGTAATTAAAATAGCAAGGCTAAGCTAAGTACCTTAGAAAGAGGAGGATGAAACACCCACCCACGGGAGATAAAAACCAGAACTCTACGATCACAAACGGTCCAATATCAGGCCGCTACAGAACAATAGACGGCCTTATGATAAACCGCCATAGATCCTCAAACGGTCCTAGATGCAACCGCCAGAGAACACGGAATAGCAAATTGGGACTTGGATCTCCACCTCTCCAGGCCGGCCAGAAGAGTTGGGCCTCGTGCCAGGAACCCTGTAGACCTGCAAAAGAGTGTAGAAGTACAGAAAAACAACCCAAATTAGCCCTTGGACACGTGTAGTAACTATAATGCAAATAAACTAAAGTGCATGCAAAAGGAAGGGTAAATACCTGGGAGGTTTGGTTTTTCTAACCCCTGTGGGGTGTGGAAAAGATGGGAGGATGTTTAAAAATGATGCAAAGAACGTGAAAGAAGAAGAGGGAAGATGCTTGTGAATGCTATGAAGAGGGGGAGAAACTAAAGAAGAAAACAACACTCTAAACACTTGGAACTCAATACTCCCTGGACTTGAAGGCTAATGGACGTAGACAACACTTCTCCTTGATGGGTACTCGCTCCAGAACGCGGCAGCACCTTGACGTAAACTCCAGAAATCTCCTCCTTAACCCATGAACTCAAGGATCCTATTTATAGGCACTTAAACTCTAGGTTCGAGATGGAGAGATCCTCAGCGAAAAAGTAGGATGAAACTTAGTGAACTCTCGAAGATAATATTCCCAAGAGTCCACAGAAACAAACGGGAGCTTCTAAGGATCACTATCAAGGGAGAAATCATCAAATCAAAACTCTACTTCGGCCACGGTGTAGCAGAGAAAAATAGTTCTAGCATGACTCTCTGTCACCAAAAATGGTCTTACGATAAGCCGCAACTTTGAATTAACGGTCTAAGAATAGACCACCACCCTCAAATGATAAGGCCAACGGGCAAAAATTTCGTGAACAGGACTCTGGAGCCAACAAACGGTCCAAAGTAAAACCGCCACAATGCCTCTAACGGCCATACGATAAATCGCCAGAGCTCAACAGATAAGAAAGGATAAGGCTTGAGAGAAAGACGTTGGCTCTGGACTCTGGCGTCAGTAAATGGCTTTAAAATAAACCACCAAACGTCATCAAACGCCCCTATGATAGACCGCTAGAGACAGTGGCGTGGCCAAAACAAATGAAAAGCCTACTCAGCTTTAACCCTCGGGAAACAAATAAGGAGCGAGACCCAATCAAGGAGAATGACCCATGAAATAAGCCTCAAAACTGACCAAGATGGCTTAATAAATGGCGTATAACTCGGAGCATCATAAAAACAAATAAGGAGATGACCCAACTCATTGATCATAAAATGGGTGTCAACACCAGCTTGCGGTTGTGTTCTGTGGTTCTGTGTTCAGTACGGAGCCGGGATTCTACAAGTGTTGCTGCTGCTGTCATTGTCGTTTTGTCATTGTTTCCCTGTGATTCTGTCTTAGCATCATGTGGACCACGATCTTATCGGTTAGTTGTGATGTACTCTTCTTTCCTTGGTAGAGTTAGCATGCTACTCGAATCAGATGTAATGTCTGAGTGAGGACTAACTTGATTGAGCGTGCTTGAGCGGAGGCAAAGCGACTCCGAGCAGAGGCGACTGAGGTGGCCCATCTCTGCGTAGAGGTGGACCGACTGAGCGCGGGAGCAGCGGCGGCGGCAGATTCTCAACTAGAGGTGAGGGAGCTGAGAGTTGAGATCCGGGCGCTGGAGAGGGCACTCCGGCTAGTGAGCGGACGGTCCTCCCACAGCGTGTCACAGAGCGGCGCGCGCAGCGGACACCGAGACTATTTCACGGGTTCCTCTGGCCAGCTGAGGAATGAGGAGGATGAGCGGAGACGACGACACCGAAGGGAGGGGAGCACCTTCATGGCCTGGTCGACGAAGATGCACGAGGGCACTGGCGACAGCGGGGGCCCAGGAGAGGGACCGACTGGGGCGTGACTTGTACTTTCTATATGCACACATGTATATGACCCTATGTTAGTGAATATATGATCTTTTTTATTTTTTTCAAATGCAAAAATGTGTGGATGTGAATGTTGACTCACTAACAACGACCTCTAGGACTGACAAAGAGATCAGGAGAGAGAGTGGGAGAGAGATGGAGAGAACTGATGATTAAAAACAATCAAAATAGGACAAACAGGGGAAAACGGTCTTATGGAAGATCGCAAGGAGGAAGAAACGGTCGAGCCATGACCGTTAGACGAGCGGGAGAGAAGGCGGTAGAAGAGAATAGAAAACGGTCATTTGAGGACCGTTTGAGGGAGCATAGCGGTCGCTCGATAGACCGCAAGGGATAAAACTCAGTAAAGTCTGAGCGGGACTCTCCGTGAGAGTCCTAACCCGTGGATAGAAGCATCTAATCCATGTCAAGACTTATCCTAACTTAAATTGAAGCTAACTAACCTCAATCCTAATGCATTAGGACTAGAATTAAAGCCCCATAATTAGGAATACACCCAGAATTAGTAGCTCTCAGAAATATCTGATTTAACCCTTGAAAACTCCCTCAAAATCCTCTAAATCACCATGAAGAGGAGCTTTGAAGCTAGCACCATGGGAGAGGTGGTCTATATCGGGCCAAAGCTAGCTAGAATGGAGCATGGGGAGCTGGAGCGACTAACTTCAATCCCCAAGCACCTGAGCACAAGCCCTTCAAGAGAGGTGAGTTCAAATTAATTCCTCGTCTTCTTCGATCACAATCGATGTAGCTATGAACTCCAGGCACTTAAGAAGAGCACTACATCTTTGAGCTAGATCCAGCAAGAACCTATCAGGACTGGATTTAGGATGCCGCGCCGGCGGGCGTGGCTCAGGCAAGGATGGGTTGGATGACCTAGAACAAGATCCTACTTCTCTAGACTTAACAGACTCTTCTACCCTAGACTCGACGGACCCTACATCTAACCTAGGAGAGAGAAAATCTAGTGGAGGGAGGCAGCAGGGACCTCATGCCCCTAGGAGGAGGATGGAGAGAAGATAGCGTAATCTTCCACTGAAATCTCAGTTTCAAATTTGACATTTTTTTTGGATATCAGTGGAGATCATGCAGCAAGATGGAGAAGAAGGCAGAGGAGGGAGCCTAAGGGGATACATGGATGGACAGAAGAGATCGAAGAAGGGATCAAAGGAGGAGAAGAAAGGAGTAGATAGATCAACCGGAGGACAGCAACTGCATGTCCTGACAATGAGAAAATCAGTAGGAATCTCAATTAGGAGCGGATTAATCAAGATAGGAGGTGAGCGGGGTATGGACGCCAACTTTTGAAAGAATGAGAACAAGTGGGAAGGAGACCAAGTGAAAATAATGGGTGAGCTCCCCCTTTCCCACGGGCGGATGGCTGGCTTATAATGCACAAGCCGCACCTCCTGGTTTCTTCGGCATCTGTCTTCTCCATAAAATAATTTTGCAAATGTCTGGCTGAAATCGATCATATCATCAACGGGCCCCTTTGGTAAAACTGGCGGGTTGTCAACTGCATAAGCTGTATCTTCTCCCTTGGGCTGACTTGGTGATGCTTTCAATGTGCCTGGCTGGAGAGGGCCCTTGACAAAATGTTGGCGGTAGTCCCAAGTCAATGGTCCAGAGTCACCCAAAACTGAGAGTGAGGATTCTCGATAACCGAGGCCCCTCCAGCCAGGAGTTCTTGCATGATCATAATGTCCTGCATTTTTTCATAAAATAAAAAGATGAAATCTCCGACTGAGTTTTATTGATTCATGCTTATATTGAAAGTGATTCTAGAATAGAAAAGACTAAGGAGAAGGATGATGGAAATTTTACTTCGATTTAGCTATGAAAAATTGATGTAAGAATCTCTTTAAAGTTCATGTGCACTTTATAAAAAGAAATTCACGTTGCACGCTAATGAAGCAAGCAGGGCAAGCCTTATGTTATTTTGGGTATTGTGTCTATACTCTGCACTTCTTGAGGAAGAGTTATTTTTAAGAAACTTTCTGTCAGATTATTTATCAAATAAGTGCAAAAGCACATTATTGAAAAAAAATATCGTGAAAAATGCCCCTAATCTTAATAATCGGGCTTACTTCAATTATGACGTGTTGAGATTCACGTAAAATGAAAAAGGGAACCCTGACCTTTATGACCGGGCCTACTTCTCCTAAGGTAAGAGTTGAGGTTCGTGTTAAATAGTGAAGGGATGTGCAACATCATATGTGTAGAAAAATAAAAGATCACAAAGGGACAAAGAAATAAGACAGACAAAAAGATAGTATGCTCAATACTCTGATCTAGGAGGTGCATGGTTGTAAGGCACTTACTTGGAATAAAAAGTGAGGGACGCAATTGTTTTAGCTGTGGATTTAGTATTACACATGCACAAGTGCTGCTGAACTTTGAGACACATTCTTAAGTCATGTACTTTAATTTTTAAACTAAGGCTAGTGCGCATTAATGATTCATGATTTCTGATCTTTGGTTGATTCTGTAAAGGGAAAGCTGGATATGAAGGTATGAGCTTTGTAAACTCTTGTTGGTCCTAAATTTTAATTTAATTACATTGCTAAGGGACTAGCAATGTGTAAGTTGGGGGGTGTGATGAGTGCTCATTTCTTTATGATAATTCACATCACAATTATCATTTCATATGCACATAATTAGCCAATTATGCATACTTTAAAGTTAATCTCAACCTTGCATTAATCGAGCCGTTCACGTAAATTAACTTAAATTGTGGTTAATTATTAAATGAAAATAAGTTGAGGGTCATGAGAATTAATTTTCTATTGTATAATTGTAAGTATTTATGATTTTTATGCATAAAGTAATAATTCTTAATGGACTTAATCCAAATTGTGTGTGTGCAGGACGTCTAAGGTAATTACTAGAAGGGCCACAGGCAAAAGCGTCACAAGATCAGGGTAAGGGATGTCCTAGGGTGCCCCTCCCTCCTTGACCAAGTCAAAGGAACATCCGCCATTCATTTTTTAGTGTGAAAGGAGATAAAGGAAAGGATTTTATTGAATTATCTTGGAGAGAATTTATTGGAGAGAAAATAGGAGGAGATCTCCTCCTTATTAGGAAAGCCAAGGGGAGCCCCTTTCCTCTCTTCATCCAAACCCTAATCTCCTCTAATCCCAGCCATCCATCTTTATCAAATATGATCTCCACCCTCCATTTGACCTAGTTTCTCTATAAATACCCTTTGTCAAGAGAGGGAAAGGGAGTTTTCTTCTTTTTCTTTTTCTTCTTAGCGTAGAATCCCGTCCTTCTTTCTTCCCCTAGTTTAGGTGGACATTTTTCACCCATATATGTTCCTCTTTTCATCCTACTCTCTTCATAAAAGTTCTTCATTTTTAAATGATCTCTAAGTTTATCTTCTTCGTCCTTCTCTAATTCCCCTTAATTTTCACCCTATCTTCTAGTTTTTAAGGCTCTATCTTTCACGTTTTACTGTTCACCTGAACCTACGTCCCCCTATTCTTCGTGCATTTTCTCCCTCTTCTGCTCTTTTTGTCCTTCTGCACTCTTCATCAAATTTCCTCCTCTCATCTAGATCTCCAACTTACTCTTCTACCACATCTTCTAATTCTCTATGATTTTAAAGCTATTTCAATTTTTCTCTTGCTATCTTTTTAGCACTGTTTTACTATTTTTAACTCCCTTCCTCATCTTCTATCTATCTCCCCATCCTCCATATTCTTCACACATCCCAATGCGGAGATTCTCTTCTTTTGGTGCTCAAAAGGTGACGTCTACTTCCAAGGTTGGGTGATCTTCCTCAAAGGCTCGTCAAGGAGACGACGGCACTATTCTTCAAATTTCTTGGCTATATTTCTTCCTTTTCCCCTTAGTTTACTCAAGTTGTAATTTTTAGTTTTCATAAGATACTGTACTCTTTCCTTAGCAATAAAATTTGATTTATGTAACTATTCTTTTTATTTTCTCTCTCTGTCTCCTTCCAATTTCTCTTCTTTAACTCTCTCATATTCTTTAGATATGTTTATTTCCACGTAAATTTATTTTCTTTAGCATAAACTCACTCAAATTCAGTTTTCAAAACAAAAGGTTTTTTCAACTTATTTAAATAATAACTTTTCTTCTCCGTGGGATCGACCCGTTCTTACCACTCTACTTATATTTAATATCTGTTTAGTGAGTGAGTGCGGTTATTTTTAAAATTGTGACACGGCTTTTGACGACGAGTGTAGTGCACATCACTGATCAACCACCCTTTACAACCTCTGGGCCACATTGGGTCTTCGTTCTCGAGATTGGTCGAGGAAGGCATTGGGGTCTAGTGCCAAAGTGGCAAGGTGGTGGTGTTAGAACTCCTACGGTGGTGGTAGTGTATGTGAGAGAGAGACGCCCTCCTCTCGCCCCCCCTCGCGCCTGGCCCCCCTCTCCCCAACCCTCCAGCAGTGCTCACACCCCTCCGATAGCGCTCACACGTAGGTCCCCTCCCTCCTGGCTCCCCTCCCACGCAAGCCCCCCTCTCCCTCCTAGTCCTAGCCCTCTCTGCCCGACCCCTTCAGTGGTCCTCGCACCACTCCGACAACATTCACATGCAAGCATCCTCCCTCCTGGCCCTCTCTCGCCCTCATACGACGATCTACCTCTGCATGCTCTCCAGGGCACTGCCGTTACCTGCATCACTCTCTACTATGTTGAAGGTTTGTACAGAACCACCTTACTCCATTCACCGGCGGCCCCCACATAAGCACCGAGGACCCTCAGCTAGAAAGCCGCCGTGGTAGCGAGTGGTCTCCCCCCGTGCTTGTTGCCTAGCGTGCTCCTCGCTCGCCAAATCCCTAGTACCTAGTGCCACACTGATTACTAGAGGCCTAAAGGGAACAAGTGTCCACCAGAGCCCCCCTCCCATCTCCCCCCCCCAAGAGCTAACAAGCCCCTCTCTCTCTCCACCCCATGGTGCCCACAGCCCTGCTAGGAGCTGCCTCCCACCGATGAGCCCTGTGCAGGAGCTGCTGTAGCGCTCCTATGTTTATAGGCCCCCTCTCCCCCACCTCTCTGGCCATCTCCTTCTTGTCTCTTTTTTCTCCCTTTCTCCTCCAGCGTGAACACGGGTCAACGGTGACAAGGAGGGGTAGAGGAAGATGAGGGGAAGTGAGTTGGCGATGACAGTAGGGATGACGACATGATCTTCTCTCAGCGATGATGATGAGAGAGAGAGAGTACTAACCCAGGGCAGGTTAGTAATTGGCACTTTTAACCCATACGACATTTGAGTTAAAGTAACGATAGTTATGACAAGTGGGGTTTGCAATACCGGTCTAGGACGGTTCGACCCTCACGACCTGACCCGTCCCAGCCTGGGGGCGGGACGCACGAGCCGTGGGTCGTGACCGGGTCGCTTAATATATTTAATATTATAGTTTAAATATAAAATATTATATAGGTAAGATGGTTAAGTGTCTTCATCAATTTGGGGGTGGTTTGGGTTCAAAACTCACTAATTACATGTGTTATTTTGATTTCTTTTTAAGATTTTCATATAAAAAACTCAAAATCTTCTTAGGAGGTTCAACAGATTTGAACCCAAGACATCTTAAACAAAGCGTAGAAATCACTTAACTAATTGAGCTAAAAATTTTATTATATTATTATATATCTATTATATATATAAAAGGTTTTTTTTATTTTGACATTTTACGGGATGGATCGAGACGGACCGAGACGGTACCGTTCCATCCCGTCCCGTCCCGGGCCGTGACCGGGACGGCCGAGATGCCCGGGACGGCAAACCTTGATGACAAGGATATATTTGCAACAATATGGTCTATTTCATTTAAGATATATTCTTAATAATATGTAAAAGCAAGAGGATAAATACAAATATGATGTTTCACAAGGGCATAGATGTCAAAATACTTTTGAAATATTCACGGGGGGACGAGTAGCCGTCAGGCGCACGCGCCAGTAAGTGCTGAGCCTGCGTGTGCTCAGGGCAGACGCGCCGCATCAACTATGAAGAGATTCTTCCAGCCGGTGACCAAGGAGGGCTCCTCCAAGAAGCCCCCCCTCTCCGCCTCTGATCCTTCCCTTGCCGACGCCGATGGAGTCCCAGGAGCGCCCGGGTCGGACGTGGCTGACTCGGAAGGGGAGAAACGGGAACCCCTCAAGTTCCTAACCTGGAACGCCAACAGCCTCCTCCTCCGCGCCAAGAGCGACTGGCCCGAGTTCTCCAAGTTCGTCCAGGATCTGGACCCGGATGTCATCTGCTTCCAGGTCTCTTCTCCGACTCGTCCCCGGGTCACACACTTTCTCTTTCGCTTGCTGCTCATAGCTTATTAGCCTGGTGCGGTAGTCTGTATTGATGATTTGATTATGGGTGTTCCATCGTGGAGACTTTTGTTGTTAAAGGTGATGTCTTGCGCATTGATTTGGTCTTTTGTCGCGCTGGGTTTTTGTGTCAGTGAAGTGGCTTTACCAGGTTGCAGTATGCAATGTACATATCATCAGCTGTTGTCTCTGACGTGGGTTTTTCTAGTCTTATCTAATGTTCTTCGAGAGCATTGAGCTGTGGACCTAGTCGTATGTTGTGTTGCCTGCTTTGATCTTTTGGAAAGAAAGTGGCATGTTTTAATGCATACATTGATCAAAATGATTATTTAAATGGATCATAGGAATTATGCAGGTAACATGGGGATTATCAATTTTGTCACTACAACTTTGATGTGTGTTCTTTTGAATCACAGGAGGATGTGGGAAGGGGCATCTCAGTTTGGCAGTTCAGCAATGGGTTTGACCCACAGAAGGATCTACTTTGAACAGGAATAAACCATGTTTTAGCACATCGGAGGGATCAGAGACATGCTCTATTGTTGTCAGCTTGTCTCTGTTCAATAAGAGAATAACATCATGCTGTTGGAGCCTTAAGCTTCAAGATGTTGTTAAGGTCAAAGGTTTTACATTGGTTGACTAACACTGTTTTGAGCTATTTCTATAATAAACATACATAGTTTTCAACTGTTAAAGGCAGCCTCACACCTAGGTGGACTGCCTGGTTGCATTGGACAGTCCAGCTGCTTAGTGGTAGGTGTCTTATCCTTTGTATAGTTTATGTCATGGTTGTCAAGGCGACCCAAGGTGTTCATAGGGAGCCTAAGCACTTAGGCGATAAGGCATATGCACTTCTTTAAAAACCTAAAAAATATGTATTCCCAATGTACAGATTGTAGATTTCAATATTAAAAGTTGAAAACTATTGAATTAAATATGTAGATGGCATAAAATAGAATTGCAATGAGATAATAAACTTGAATATATAAGCAGAAAATCAATAATGACAAAAAAATTACCTAGCAAAAAAATATGTATTTAAAATTAGGTGGGTGCCTGGTCGCATAGAGATTTACATATAACTAATTGCTTGCTACATAATAACTTCAGCTTTACATTTGCATATCATATGCATAGGTTAATAGGCTAATAGGGTGTTTGGGATTGCTTTTTCTTTGAAGATTGTTTCATACTTAAAATATATTTCATGACAATTGTTATACCAATTTTTAAAAGTGTTGTATCTTAACTCTTTTATTGTTTGGCAAAATCTTGCTTATTTTTAAGGGAGTTTGGGAATGATCTCGGCAGATAGTGCTGCAATCTGGTGGAACAGGAAAAGAAGAAAGATAAAGAAAGAGGACATAGCAGATTCTGTCAAAAGAAAGAAGGATGCATGGGATCTGGAAGGGAAACTGCCATGTGGAGCATTTTTGAAAGAAAAACAGGTCAAGACTTGTTTTTCTTTTGGAAGAGACTTGCAAAGGGTTGGACTCTTCCCCAAAAAATTAGGGAAGGGTTGCCAAACATATTCCATGTACCATTTTCTCCTGAAATAAGCTTTGTGAGAGAAAACACCTAAAAGATTGTAACCAAACACACTAATTCAGCATTGTCCTGCATCAGACACATTCCTCCCCTCTTTCACAGTTGCAAAGGCAACCAGAAGGACATAGGTCTTAGCACATCACTGTGCCAAAGTTTGCTGGGTTGTGTGCCATCAGGGAACACAGTGGGACTAGGGTCGACATTATTCCTGTATAATGACTTCTTTTGTTCAAAGTAAGGGTTTATTTGGTGAATCACCTGTTCTGCCATGCACATCCTGGTTCCTCCTGGTAGGGTTTGGCTGAGACACATAGTGAGTGACACATGGTAGCTGCTAAAGGTGTCTCTTTTTTACTAATCAGTGGAATATAATTTTTGGTCCTAGACGGTTTACTGTGGTGTCATTACATCTGTAAAAGTTCATGAATCTGCTAAACTTTTAAATTTTCCTGGTACAATTTTGACCTTTTTTCAAAGCATTTAAATACGTACAAAACATCCTTCCCCCAGTTGTGGTTGGTATTTTGATGTCATCCTTACTTCTGTCCACATGATTTGCACTGCAGACTCTTGGTATTCACATATTTAAGTGATAATGGGTTTGCTGTGCTTAAAACAGGATTTAATATTGTAGAGGAAAGAATGAGAGAGGGAAGAAGGAATGAGAAGGCTCCGGTTGTGAGAAAGGGGATTGCTGCAAATCAAACATGGCCAATCCTTCTCTTCTCTCTCTCTCTCCCTCTCTCTCTCTCTCTGTATATATATAATATGCGGGGAGTAAAATACAACAAATTACATAGGACAGGAATTCCTTGTCCCATCAGTCTATGTTAACTAACCTCATAACCCCCTAAAAGATACGATAATTACATAAATACCCTCACCCCATACTAATTAAACTACCCTGGACTACCTCCCCCTCAAGCTGAGCATACATGTTAATCATGCATAGCTTGGATAAGATAGAGGCAAACTGATCCTTGGAGAGACCTTTAGTGAAAAAATTGGACACTCGATCCTAAGACCAAACATGGGTCAAGCAAATCTCCCCAGAGTCAAACTTTTCCCGAGTGAAATGGCGGTCAATCTCAATATGCTTGGTCCAGACATGCTGAACTAGATTATTAGCAATGTTGATTGTCGTCTGTTGAACCCCACAATGTTCATCACATAATTTTCTGATCAATTTTAGAACAAGGAAATGAGACAAGTTAAGCCTACTACATGACGGCTTAAAACGGTATAAAACCATAGCCATGGTAGGTGGATTATGTTTAGATGCCCTTGGCATCCCGTCGGGTAGGGTTTTTACACAAGAAATCATGTGTTTTAACACAGTAATTTCATCGATCACCTGGTGGGCGGTGTTAAAATCATGTACCCACGCAGCAAGAAGTCAAACAATGCCGGCCCCCGGTGTCCGAGAAGCGTTTCCAATGTGCCACAGAGTTATTTCTCCACTCCGGCACCAAGGACAGTGGTACGACGTCTAAAGAAATCAAGAAAAATCAAAGGAAGCCACCACGTGCTGCAGCCTTGCGGAGAGGAGCAGAAATCTTAAAAAAATCTGGAAAAGGACAGTCAAAAGTGCAGTTTTTTTATACCTTTTTAACTTGAAGACTAGGGGGGATCGCCCCCTCTCCCCTTTTCCTCTCTTGGGCAGCACGAAAAAGATTTCGGGAGGCCCCCTCCGGGTCTTGCAGACCTGGAGGTGTCACCCCCGGGTCCTGCAGACTTGGACATGGTTGGCAGTTTTGGCCGAAACCGATATGTTTCGGCCATTCGGGGAGGCCCCCTCCGGGTCTTGCAGACCTGGAGGTGTCACCCCCGTGTCCTGCAGACCCGGACATGGTTGGCAGTTTCGGCCGAAACCGATACGTTTCGGCCGAAACGTATCGGTTTCGGACCTAACCTATCCGAAACCAACTGACTGAAACCGGGCGAGACGTCAACTGCAGGGAAAAACATAGTATTTTATTTGGTTTCGGGCCGAAACCAAAATCGAAATCGATACTATTTCGGTTTCGGACCCGGTAGAAACCGAAATCAAAACTGCCTTCCTTGGACCCCGAGGTGCCCACCTCTGGCCTGCGCAGCCCATGGAGGGGCCCATCGGGCCTCCCTCCTCTCTCTCCTATGCGGGGAAGCAAAAAAAAAACCCCAGGGAGGAGGCCCCCCGGGTCTGCAAACCCGGTGGAGCCCTCCTCTACCCTCTCTTGTTGTGTTCTCTCTCTCTAAAACAAAAAAAGGGAATACAAAGAGACGAGCATACCTGGAGGTGCTACTCCCATGTTTCCTCCTCCACCTCCTATAAATGGGAGGTCAAGACAAGGAGAAGGAGACTTCGGACGGGAGATCTCAGACATCGAGCACTTGAAGACTTAGCAAGACTTCCCTCAAGCTTGGAGCGGCCTCGAAACAGAAGAGCAGCAGGTGGCGCCTCCTTTCAAGCATATCTTTATGTTTAAAATCCTCATTTGTATAAAAAAAACCTCACTTAAAAGGGTACTTTATCAAAATACCCTCATGTGAGAAAATGAAGTTGTATCTTGATTCCAAATGGGTCAAAGCCATGGAAAAATTATATTGATCCTATGGATGCCAAAGTTCTGGGAAATTGTTCTCAAATTCATGGGGAAAACCCCAACATTTGTAAAATTGTGGTTTTACCCTCACACTTTGCGAAATTGCAAGGATGTCTTCAAGAAATTATGCAAAAATTCCAAAATTCAGAAATTCCTTGGGAAATGTTTGAGCCTCTTTAGATGTCTAAAGTTGGTGGAAAATCATGCCTGAGTTTACAAAACTCAAAATTTATAATTATACCCTCGAAGCCTACGAAATTGCGTAAATGCCTCGGAAGACGATACAAAACTTTAGGGATTCCATGAAAGGCTTATTTCCCTTAATATGGACTCTAGTTTGTGAAAATTATAGGTAGATTGTAGATAAACCCCCAATCAAAGAAAAAATTGCAAATATGCCCTGCCCTAGGGCATGGGAGCCTCTCCCGGGGTGAAACCCTAAATATCACAGCCGATATCATAGGGGTAAAGGGAATTTTTGGCGGATAATTAAAGGTGTTCAGACTCATTTCGACGTAAATCAACATTGACTTCGGTCGACAGGGAAAAGTCCAGTTCACAAACCCTAAATCGTCTGATAAATCACGCGCGCGAAAATTATGATATGCATGCTAATCAATTAGCCGAAACATATGCATATTTATCCAACAAAATGGATACAATGAAATTTAAAACCCGCGCGTGTGTGAAACAAACTGGCATGCTCATTGGGATTTTTCCTGTCTTTCATCTTTCTGCCAAAGATTTTATACCTTTATGAAGGTTGTAATTGCCCTTTTGTTCCCTTTCAGCAGGAGGGACTTCCGCTTCAATTCCAACTCCAGAAAGTAATCTTCCCCGACAAACTTCTCAATGGCAACAGTCATGTATGGTCTCCATGTCATCACCAACCATGCCAGATATGGCTATATGGCAACTCCGATAGTGTTCGGAGACTTCCCAGCGGTCGTCGGGTCCCCTTTCTTTCTAGGGGTCCCGTCATCCAAGAAATACTGACTGCACCAGCCGAGTCTGCTGTAGTTGGGGGCATCAAGCCTTGCTCCTCACAAGGCCGAGCTTTCTCGATTAATACTATTTCATTCAATGCCGCCCCTGTCAAATGGGGGCAATGCCGAAGCCGCCAAAGCAGAAAGCCCGCGACTACAATTTCTAAATCTGACAAGACGGTTCTTGTCGGTGATCTCTGCATCCGGCTCGATGATGGCGAGCCGATTGTGCCACAGGACAACCATATCCCGACTATTTCAACATCCAACCGCTTCACACTCCTTCACTGGGTGCGGGAAGACAAAGCGGACTTCAAAAAGAAGTTCAAATCCAAGAATGGGGGCAATGCAACTGAAGAGTGCCCCCGAAAAATGAAACAAATTTGAGTCACTAAAGGGGAGGCTCGTTCAAGCTCCAGATCAATACCAAATTGAAAGCTCGACATCTCAAGATGTCAAACCTCTACATCCCCGAGGATAAAAAAAGAAAGGGGTTTACCGCAAACCCAACTTCACTCAAATCTCGGAATCGATCCGAGCAAAAGAAATAACCCGCACCGAAGCCCCGTCAGTGTGAGTGTCAGTCTTTGACAGACTGGGGGGAACCTGCCCGCCCAGGGGCTCGACCACCAAAGAAGCAGAGGTTGTTTGAATGTCGGAAGCTGGGGACAACATGAAGGTGTATACCTGCTATGTTTCTGGCAAAGAATCGATCGAGGCTGCCAGCAGTTCTGCCAATCTAACTGAACCCATTGGATCAAATGACCCAAATCCGGCGATGGACGCAATATATCTTAACACCAGAAATGCCACCAGGAGAAACCTCTAGGCCTAATTTAGTAGCCATGTGGGAACTTCCAACTAGGGCCAACATCAGGGTTAAGCCCAGGCTCAGAATTAGGATGAGAGTTTGCCCCAAGAAGAAATGGACCCTGATGAAGTTATAAGCATCCACGGAGAAAGGGGCATTCAGCCCATGGGTGGATATATTAACCCAATCTTCGAGCCGCCTACGAGAGCCGCATTCTAAGCGATGTCCGACGATGCTAAGTTTGAAACCATGCAACGTTGGCACATAGAAATGACTAATCTCATGCTCGAGATGAGGCGACAGATGAATGTAAATACTCAAAGGCCTGCAACACTGGTGCATAATCAAAATTCTCGGAGGGAGCAACGGCTGGGTAATCCCGTCGTGGTCAACCGTCAAGTGGTTGCCCCCATAATGTGGTCGCTGAAGGAGGGATCGAGCCACCTTGTGCTTCGCCCAATGTCCAATCTTCTTGGACTCCAGCGGCTGAAGATGTCATCGCCCAACGGCGTATGATAGAAAAGATTGTTAAAGATAAGTTCGCCCAGCGTGGCGAGGGTATTGCCACTGTTGATTTATATAGTGTGTCCTACCAAATTCATCACCAATTCAAGAAGCTTCTGTTGGATTGTCCGAAAGCACCAAAGTTGCATAAATTCATTGGACATGGGTCTCCACATGAGCACCTGGCCTACTACATAACGGCTATGGGTGAGCTGACACTCGAGAAGTCCCATCTCCTTTGCTATTTTGCAACCTTCTTCACGGGTAGTGCCTTCCAATGGTACTCAAGGCTGAAACCCAATTCTGTGGCCGACTGGGTCGATTTGTAGAAAAAGTTCGTCGACCGTTTGCAAGCAGCCGAGAGGAAAGTATCTCTTGCAGAGCTCTGCTCTCTCAAGCAAAAAAGAGGGGAAATTGCATTAGATTTCATTAAATGTTAGAGGGATTTCAACATGAGATGTGATAACCCTCCTTCTCAAGAAGATGCTATAACATTATGCTGGAGGGGCTTGTTGGCAAAGGTTAGCAAAAAGCTAATGGGTACGAATATCAAAGGATTCAACCAACTAAGTTCAGTGGTCGCGGAGATTGAAATGCTTTTTGCCGATAATCCAACATTTACACCCTCTAAGGGCAAGTCATCCAAGGAGCGCAATCCCACTGGGAAGGAGGCGAATGCCGTGGTCTTCTCCCCCCTACAAATGGATCCGGCAAAGGAGCGACTTCAAGCGACTCCGACAAGAAATCCGAAGGGAAGGAGTCGGCAACAAGATTGTTAGAGCGCATGAAAACTCCTTATTCCTTCAAGAAGGAGAATACCAAGAAACTCTTGAATCTCTGCACGAAGAATAAATTGATATCTTTGCCAGATCCCAAAAAGCCGGAAGAGGTGAACAAATCGGATGATCCCAATTATTGCGTATATCACCGCATATTGGGACAAACTATTGAAAATCGGTACGCCTTTAAAAATGAGGTGGAGAAGATGATCCAAAACCACCTCATCACAATGAAAGGCTGTCTAGTTGATCCCCCATAGTCCTATGCTTGGGATCGGCCAAACCGATCGGCTAATGTCATCCACCACTGAATCATTATGATTCATGTGGCGACAACCTTCACACTCCCCGAGCCGGATACAGAAGAAGTCGGCCCCAGCCAAATTGGACTTGCTGTGTGGTATCCAGGCTGGAGGCCCTCCCACCAATGCTCCTTTTCGAAGGAGAACACCAAGAAGATATTCGACCTTCTCCTTAAAGAAGGGCGGATCATGGTGCATGACCCATGGGCAACATACACAGAGGTCGAGAAAAGTTATCCTCACTACTGTGAATACCATGCTAGGGTATCTCACCCTACTAGGGAATGCAAAGAAATCCAAGACTGCATCGAAACCCTTATTCAAAAGGGGGAGATTGATGTCCAAGGAGGCAATATGATAAGGAAAAACCTCCGAGAAGTTGTCGAGCAAATGTTAAGTCAAGGCCGTTCTGCAGAAACGCTACGCAATGAAGATCCGGTTTTCTTTGATCAGGAATGGCCGACGCCTCAAATCAAATCCCCGGTGCCCCATGCAAGGGATCTACTAACTTTCTCTGTAAATGTTGTGCATGCATCAACTTCTCGCACATCCCCCAAGCTAGAGACAAAGGAGGAGAGTTCTAGTTCGGGTTAACCCACAACGTGGTGCCCTGATTGGCGACCGTGGTAGGACCTAAAGTCTCTGCCCTTTCCAAAAGAAGACACTCGAAGACTACGCAATATCCTTCTGGGTGGGAAAGAAATTTTGGTACGCGATCCTCCAAGATGCCACCTCAAGGCAAGCTCCAGGAGCTCGACTGTTGCACCCGTTATTCATCTCAAAATTTTTTTGGGATGTTACCCTCGCATTGGTCGAGGTCCATATTCGGCGTATCGCCGCTTCACGGAATATTTCCACGTAGGGTTCAATATTCGGCGTATCGCCACCCCGTGGAACATTTCCACACTTTGGGGCTTCATAGCCCGCATATTTCTACAATGATGGACTTCTCGCAGCAAGCGAGGTGGTTGGAATCCGGATTAAACCTCCGCGATTGTTAGGATCGCGTAGTTCCGGGTAGAGCCCTAAAAAAGGAGGGTTTTTATCCCTCGGACACTCGATATGAACGAAGAAAAACCTCGTGGTAAGAAGAGGAAGATGCAAAGGAGGGTGCACACACTGCCGAAGAAGTCCCACGCACGTGTATCACGCAGCTCGGGCAAGAACAAGCCCCCTCTTCGCAGCCCACGGCACGAGGAAGACAACAAACGAACAAGGAGGCACGTTCTCTCCTCTCTCCACGCGGCGTGCAACGAGCAAACGAGCCCTAAAAGCCTGGGAGGAAGCCTTTTAATCAAAACGGGACGACAAAGGACCCGTCCGGCGTCGGGGGGACCCGTACGGGGTCGCCCGACCCCCGGCGGGCCCACGCGACCCCGGGTGGGACCCGCCCGGGGTCAATCGACCCCGGGGGGACCTGCCCGGGATCGGTTGACCCCGGGGGGACTCGCCCAAGGTCATTCGACCCCGGGTGGGTCCAGGGTCATCCACCCCGGCCCATTCCCTCTTCCGCATGCAGAAAACAAAAAAAAAAGAAAAAAAGGACCTCCCCTGGGTCATTTTCCTCCCGTTTAATCCGTACGGGTTCAAACACCCCCGGGTAGCCCCCCACTTCTATAAATAGACCCCCAAGGGTCCAAGGAGGGCATTCAGAACATACGGAGTATCTCCTACGCACGTGAAGCATCCGACACTTGGATTGGATCTTTGTTCGTTGTTTTGACCTGTGAGGGGTAAGTCCCCGGATCTTTTATTTATGCCCCTAAGGAGTTTTTTGTAATTATGCCCCTCCTCGGGCCGTGTTTGTAAATTTCTACTCTTTGGGGCGACTAAACTATGTAGTTCTGCCCCTATAATGAGGGAATTACAAAAATGCCCTGCCCGGGTTTGCGAAAAATAAAAGTCATGTTGTTTGCAGTTCTACCCTGCAATTTCTTGTAATTGGGGCTACGCCCCTACTTCTCGCGTTAGAGCGGATCTTCGTACAGTCGACAACTCGCCGACAACCTTTGCATCCACTGGGACCATAAATGTATCTGGTGTAGTCCACAAAGTTCCTTTGTACATCGATCAGGGAAAATTATAAGAAAACCCCTCGACTTGTGAGAATTGCACATGTACTCCTCCTTTGGCAATATTGACAGATGTGCGCCTTCTATGAACCCCCTCCTCATTCCTTTGATCCGAGGACGTTGTCAGCTCAGTCCGACACTTAGAGGTCACCTCAAATCTAGGTCTATGTAGGGTTTGGTAAAATTACTAAAATACCGCTGCGACCTAGAAATAGCTTAGTAGCCCCTAAAACCCTCCATAAATGGCCCCAGCGCCTTGGAAGGTCAGTGGTCCAACCCCGTTCTTGTTCCAACCCAAAAATTTTAGGAATACCCCTGGCCTTGTAAAATTACCAAAATACCCCTAGGAAGGTAAAACTACCAAAATACCCTCAGGGTCCGGGAAACCTCCCGCCACTTTAAAAATGCCTATGGCCCTCGCAAAATTGCATTCATACTCCTTAATTCTAGGGTTTTGCTCGAACTTCAGGAGCTTTTGACGAAATCCTAAGCCTAGTCAATATATTGGTGGTAGATGAGTGGTTGTGGCGAGTCACCTAAGAGAGCTTGCCCTCAACATCCGAACCTATGGAGGGGACTTTAGGATTTCTTTGACAGCCAAACAAAGGTGTTCGGACGTTAGGCCGATGTAAATCAACACTGATTGCAGTCAGTGGGTAAAGGTTCAGCACTCGAACTCAAATCGTCTAATATCATGCGCACCCACGGAATGAACCTCCACACATGGGGGAATGTTTTTTTTTTCAAAAAGAACAACCCCCCCCCCCCCCCCACACACACACATATATATATATATATATGTATAAAAATTCCATGGCCAACACCGGCCCAAGTCACGCCTACCTCACGTGCAAGCAAGGAGGACCAAGTGGCTTGAAAGGAGATTGAAAATCTCTTTCAACAAGGAAAAATTGGTTCATTAACAAGTGAAGTCCAAAAAATTATCGAAGGATTAATTAGCCGAGCTCCCTCGGCAGAAAACTGGAATCAAGGGGAACCCACTAACTCACCTGATTATCAAGGTGAACCCAACAGTTCCACAAGGCGCTTAAACTCCATTACCTTTCTAAAAAGGGGTAAGGGGTCACTCCTCAAACAAAGCTCTAGGCCAAGTAAAGTAGAGGAGGGGTGCGCAGAGGCAATCCTGAGGATCAACCCAACAAGAGAAAGCTCTTGCCCAAGTCAGAAAGGCAAGTCTCAGCAAGAAAATCTCAAGTTGAATGCCGAGCAAAGCTCAAAAGGCAAACCTCAGCAGGAAAACCTTAAATCACGTTCCAGACAAAGACGAAAAGGCAAGACTCAACCAAAAATCTCAAGCTAAATTCTGTGCAAAGTTAGGAAGGCAAGACCCACGGAGAAAGCCTCAAACTGCATTCTGAGTAAAGCTAGAAGGCAAGCCTCAACAAAAGAATTCCAAGTCAATATCCAGCTAAAGCCAAAAGGATGAAGCCAAGCCGGAGTTTCCCGAGTTAAGTCTCGGACCAACTCAAGAGCAGGCATGTAAGAGGTCCGATGCAACGTCAACATCTCAAAATTTTGGTCTTTATATGGCCAAGTTTCAAGAATTGCCGTCCGAAATAATCAAGTAGGCAATCAATGCCACATTCCAAATGCATGAAGAAGAGGCTGACTGGGTCGATGTGACCCCAAAGAAGTGTGATCACCCCAGGCCCCCTAAAAGAAAAGTCAGGTTCAACGGCTCTAATTTTGGGGGCATTTCTCAGCTGCCTGCAAAGATAGATGCTTCTTCTCCCACTGAATTAGCTGAGTTAAAAAGCAGGAGAAGAATAAAAAGAAGAATCTAAAAAGAAGATTGAAGAAACAACCCGAACAGGCTGCTGCCATGAAAGCTCACAAAGAACTAACTCCTCTGCAAAAGCTACAAAAGTTGATTGATGACCTTGAGGAATATGTTCCTTCCGCTCCCACTAGAGCTGTTTCCATTGACAAGTATATTCCATGGGAAGAATTGGAGCGAAAAACTCGACTAAAAAATTGGCTTCGTCAAATGTATCAACGGGCACAAGAGGGCGAGAAGCTTCTCATCCCAGAGGAGCTTTCTATCTTCTACAAAGATGAAGAACTCACTCTAGGGGGGTTGGAAGAAATGTTGAAAAACTTCTCATGCAATATGGTGTCGATCCCTCTGCCGGAAAGTTTACAAGCACTAAGCAGAGATGGCGTCCCTATCCTTGGGACCGGGGATAGGATCACTATGGCAACGTACCGACGCCGTAACGCGGAGCTGAGGCTACTGTAGAGGTCGGGGTCGTGGGCGAGGAAGGCACTACGACCCCTTCAATGGCGGAAATTCTAATTCGACATGCCCCCAAAGAGTGATCGTCTTCCGAGGTGAAGAGCCAGGTCCCATTCGTGAAGTTCAAGTATGGGCTGATTCCTTCTTCTTCGACCCGTCAAACGAGGAAGATGAATCGATAAAGTCGGCCCCACAGGAGAATCCTTCTGATCAAGCTCAAGCGGGTCCCTCCGGCAAGGATAATATTGAATTGCCTCTCCCAGAGGAAGATTCCCTGGCTCCATTATTCCAAGAGGAGCTGAATGACCAAGGGAAAAAAGAGCCGGGCAAGAAGCTCAACCATCAACCCAAGCCTCTCTCAGAGATAATCCCTCCGTTGGATCAAGCTTGTGCATAGACCGATCGCAAGATCATCCAGCATGTGAAGCTGTTTCCGACCAATGTCACTATATGGGAAGCCATTGTTTGGAGTAAAGAATTGAGGGAGGCCCTCGTAAAAATACTCTAAGAACCGGAAGTTTATGAGGCTCATATGGCTGAACTTCAAGCTCAAGCATACGAGGCTTTTGCAATAATTGTCACCTTCATGGACAAAGACATGCTTCTATCTTCCCCTTGCCACAATCGTCCTCTATACATGCAAGGGAAGATCAATGGTCATGAATTGAATTGGATCCTATTAGACCCCGAGGCGTCCATCAATATAATGCCCCTTAAGACTTTCAAGTCTATATTTTTCGTGCCCTATTTGCAAAGGATCGATGACGTTAAAATCTCAGGGTTCAACCAGAATTCAGAATATGCACCGGGCAAAGTAGAAGTGGACTTGATCATGTACGATTTCATCACTAAAGCCTCGTTCTACATCATCGACGCCAACACGTCATACAAGGCCCTGCTCAGGAGACTCTGGTTGCATGAAAATTAGGCCATCCCTTCAACTCTTTACCAGTGCATCAAGTACGTGAAAGGTGGAGAGAAACACACAGTTTTCGCAGATCGAGCTCCGTTCCATCCAAATGAATGCAATTTGACGGACGCTCAATTGTATTTCGTGGAACCCACTATTGAGCCACCCGTCAAGGTCAAGGACAAGGAAAGTAAAAAGTCGCCTCAGAAGAAGAAGAAGAAGAGGAGGAGCTCTTCGTGGGAAATGAGGATCTCGCCAAGCTGCATCGGCGGAATATACAAGCCAGCGCCGCCATTGGTAAGTCAACTCGGCCAGAAAGGCGGGAGATTAATTTTGAAGCTAACCTCATCAGTCGAGCTATCGACAAAAGCATCTCCCTACCTCCTGTGCATGCAGTTGCCATTTCAAAGGGAGGAGCACAAAGTTGAGCAACTGAAGACATTTATCGTCACATATCAAAGAAAAGGAAATAAGGAAAAGAACAAGGCCGTCAAGCCCATTGTCTTTTATAAGGGAGATTTGGTGCCTCGAGGTCTCCCTGACGATGACTTCGGCTGGAGCGAGGTCCTAAGAATGCCCCTGAATTTGTCCAAGAAATAGATGACATGTCTAAACATATTAGAGAGATGTGTCAAAACATCTCGCAACTACAAGAAACTTCCGGGCACTATTATTTTCGGCAATTGTGGTACCCATCACAAGTTCGGGGGCAGCCCCTCTTCTCCTGGAAAGATAAAGAGGGCTTGGCTATGATCAAGAGGTAGACTTTAAAGTCTACTATGTTGTTAACACCATAGGGTTGTTACCCTCTTCCAACAGCTCAAATTCCGGTAAGGAGGCCAGCGCCTGCACAAATGAATGTCAAGAGGAATTGGCACCCGAAAGCCATAATAACCAAACTTGGTCGTCTGTCATCAACAACTTGGAATATTATGATGTTCACGTTGCTGGCTTTGACGACGATGAGAACTTCATCGATCTGCAGCGAGCTCCGCGGGAACTTGAAGATGGTGGGCAAGCGACAATGGACGAATTAGTCGAGCTCAACCTCGGGGTGGCAGAAGATCCCCGACCAATTTCATCAGTGCTCTCCTCAATGACGAAGAAAGGTAGGCATACAAACAGCTCCTGTTGGAGTACAAAGATTGCTTTGCCTAGGCTTACAAAGAAATGCTCGCACTGGAACCCTCCGTGGCAGAGCACGAATTGGCAATACTCTCCACGGCCAAGCCGATCAAATAAAGTCAAAGGTATATGCGCCACGAGCTGGAGCTCAAAGTAAATGTTGAAGTTGATAAGCTTCTGGAGGTGGACTTTATAGAGCTTTGCATCTATCCAATTTGGCTCGCCAACATAGTCCCCGTCAAAAAGAAAAATGGCCAAGTCCGAGTTTGCATTGACTACAGGGACTTAAATAAAACATGCCCGAAGGACGACTTTGTAGTCCCAATCACTAAAACCATGGTTGACATGACCATAGGGCACAAAGCTTTATCCTTCATGGATGGGTCCTCAGGCTACAACAAGATCCGCATGGCCATCAAAGACAAAGAGCACACAGCCTTCCGATCCCCCAAAGGGATTTTCAATTACAAAAGGATGCCCTTCGGCTTGAAGAATGCCGACGCCACCTACCAAAGGGTGATGACCAAAATCTTTGATGAAATGCTTCATGACTTGGTTGAGTGCTATGTGGACGACTTGGTTGTTAAAACCCAAAGGCAGGAAAACCACATGGTTGACTTGTGTCGGGTTTTCAAAAGGCTCTGACAATATCAAATCAAAATGAACCTGATGAAGTGCGCTTTTGGCGTTTCAAGCGGGAAATTTTTCGGCTTCATCATCATATATCGGGAAATAAAAATAGACCTCGATAAAATCAAAACAATTCAGAAGTTGCCACCTCCCAAAAATATAACCGACCTGAGGTATCTCCAGGGGAGGCTAGCCTACATTAGGCACTTCATATCCAACCTCTCGGGAAGATGCACATCTTTTCGGAAATTGATGAAAAAGGGTGCGCCGTTCATATGGGACTAGGAGTGCCAAAATGTCTTTGAGCGAATCAAAGAGTTCCTACTCACTCCCCCGGTGTTGGGAGCACCGGTCAAAGGAAATCCACTTATACTCTGTATTGCTGCCATGAACGCTTCTTTGGGAGTCTTGTTGGCACAAATAAATGAAGAAGGCAAGGAGCAGTCACTATACTACCTCAGTAGGAAGCTGGTAGGTCCCGAACACCGTTATTCCCCGATGGAGAAAGTGTGCTTAGCACTGGTGTTCGCCGTAAAGAAATTGAGGTATTATCTTCTGTCTCACCCGGTGGACTTAATATCAAATTTCGACCCACTCCGGGTCTTGCAAATCCGAAGGTGCCCACCTCCAGCCTACGCAGCCTAAGGAGGGGTCCGCCGGGCCTCCCTCCTCTCTCTCTGCTGTGTGGAGAAGCAAAAAAAAAAAAACAACCTAGGGAGGAGGCCCCCTGGGTCTGCAAACCCGGTGCAGCCCTCCTCCGCCCTCTCTTGTTGTGTTCTCTCTCCTTAAAACAAAAAAAAGGGAATACAAAGAGACAAGAGCATACCTGGAGGTGCTACTCCTGCCTTTCCTCCTCCATCTCCTATAAATAGGAGGCCAAGACCAAGGAGAAGGAGACATTGGACTAGAGATCTCAGACTTCGAGCACTTGAAGACTTGGCAAGACTTCCCTCAAGCTTGGAGCGGCCTTGGAGCAGAAGAGCAGCAGGTGGTGCCTCCTTTCAAGCATTTCTTTATTTTTAAAACCCTCATTTGTACAAAAAAAACCTCACTTAAAAGGGTACTTCACCAGAATACCCTCATGTGAGAAAATGAAGTTATATCTTGGTTCCAAATGGGTCAAAGCCATGGAAAAATTATGTTGATCTTATGGATGCCAAAGTTCTGGGAAATTGTTCTCAAAATCATGGAGAACATCCCAACATTTGTAAAATTATGATTTTGCCCTCACACTTTGCAAAAATGCAAGGATGTTCTCAAGAAATTGTGCAAAATTTTCAAAATTTAGAGATTCCTTGGGAAATGTTTGAGCCTCTTTAGATATGTTTAAAGTTGGTGGAAAATCATCCGAGTTTACAAAACTCAAAATTTTCAATTATACCCTTGAAGCCTACAAAATTATGTAAATGCCACGGAAGACCATACAAAACTTCAAGGATTCCATGAAAGGCTTATGTCCCTCAATATGAGACTCCAATTTGTGAAAAATTACGAACTAACCCTTGCTTAAGGGAAACTTACAGATAAGCCCCCAATCAAAGAAAAAAATTACAAATATGACCTGCCCTAGGGCATGGGAGCCTCTCCCGAGGTGAAGCCCTAAATATCACAGCTGATATCGTAGGGGTAAAGGGAATCTTTGGCGGATAATCAAAGGTGTTCGGACTCGTTCCGATGTAAATCAACATCGACTCCGGTCAGTGGGGAAAAGTCCAGTTTATGAACCCTAAATCGTTTGATAAATCACGCGCGCGGAAATTATAATATGCATGCTAATCAATTAGCTGAAATTTATGCATATTTATCCAACAAAATTGATACAATTAAATTTAAACCCGCGCACCTGTAAAGTACCGTCTTATAGTTGTAAGAGTCTAATAGGAAAATGGACTTGAATACTAAGATCCCGCAAGAAGAGTTTCAACCACAACATCTCTATAACACCTTGAGCCATTGCATGATATTCAACTTCAGCACTAGAATGGGCACACACGGTCTGTTTTTTTTACTCCGCCTAGCCATAAGGTTTCCACCAAGGAAAGTATAATACCTAGTCGTTGACCGCCGATCATTTTGAGATCTAGCCCAATCAGCATCTGTAAAGCCTTTAGCATTGAGGTGAGCACCTTCGTATATAATAATATAATAAACCCTTACTAGTATAGGACTTTATATAGTGCAGAATACACTCCACAGCTCTCATATGAGGCATTCGGGGGACATGCATAAATTGGCTGACAATGCTAACTGTATAGGCGATGTCAGGACGAGTGAGACAAATAAAACAATCTGCCAACAAGTTGCTGATAGGTACCTTTGCTGGTTTCAGATAGAAGATCCCCTACAGATTTAGTAAGCCTATGATTTGTCTCTATAGGAGTATGAGCTGGTTTACAGTCCAAATTGCTAGTTTCGTGAAGCAAATCCAAGGCATATTTTCGCTAACAGATACAAATCTTGCTAAGACTTAGTCACCCCAATACCAAGAAAATATTTCTGCTTTCCAAGGCCTTTAATATCAAATTCTTTAGTAACATTAGTCTTCAAATTTTGAATTTCAGCCGTGTGATCTCCATAGTTGTCAAGGCGACAAGGCGACCCAAGACGTTCACGGGGTCCCTAAGCGCTTAGGCGACAAGGCGTCCGCTTAGGCGTCGCCTAGGCGACACTTCGGCTACTAATTAAAAAATCTAAAATATAGATCCTCCAATATATAAATCAAGAATAAAAAATATGAAAAAATACAAAAAATAAATTACATGAAAAAATTACTATAATTAAATTATGTGACAATTATAGAAAACTAAATTGTATCAAAAAATTACAAAAATTTCAGAAGTAAATGGAAAAGATTCAAAAGTAAATGTAAAAAAAGCATCAAGAAAGATGAAGAAGTGATGCACTCGATAATTATTTTACAAAAATTCGAGTAGTAGCCATAAATATAGATGAACATGTACATAACTTGCTTAATCTGCATGCCCTTGATTAGTTCTCCAATTGAGGAGTCATTGAGAATAGGGACTGGCTAAAAACAAACATCTAGTAATGTGCATGTCCTTGCTGCATGCTCTGGAAAGGATGCATAACTTGCCCTACTTTCTTATATCCATGGGCTTAGTTTATTTTGAATGGATTCTGCCACAAGACAATGGTTGATACCTTACATCATTTTTTTATTATTTGGGTTACAATTGACATATTAGTCTGTTTGTTTGAGCTTGTAAGGTGTTTTTTTAATGATTTGATTTTATTCTTAACTATTCACTTATGTATACCTCATACATTTTCTTTATTTGGTAAAGTTATTAGTTATCAGATTTCTTTTTCCCTGACCATGGAATATCTTCCAAGGTTATGGTGATACAGATAATTTGGGGGTTTCTTTCCACTTTCAGGACCTGAGATATGGAATGATGTACAGTCGCCAAGGTAAATGTAAAAATTTACAAAAGATTCAAAAGTAAATGTAAAAAATTCAGAAATATTACAAAAGAATATAATAACATCAAGAAAATTACAAAAAAGAAAGAGTTAAACGTACATAACCGGGTCGGATCCGGTTCGAACGGGTCACCGTTGGCCCGCCTTGGCACCTAGGCGCCCGCCTAGGCGACCGCCTAGCTCGCCTTTTCCAATGTCAACAAGGCACTGTAGCGCCTAGTCATTTCAAGAGCGCCTGGTCGCCTAGGCGCCCGCCTTGACAACTATGATGATCTCCAATAATGATCATATCATCAATATACACAAGCAAAACCACAACTTGTCCATCAGTCCACTTGGTAAAAAGGGTGTGATCAGAATTGCCTTGTGTATACCTAAAACGAAGCATTGTTGTTCGAAACATGTCAGACTAAGCTTGCGGAGAGTGTTTGAGCCCATATAAAGCTCTCTTCAGTCTACACACACTCTCCCTCACATCAAGACCGGGAGGAGACTACATATACACCTCTTCCGGCAAATCACCATTGAGGATGACATTCTTGACATCTAGTTGGTGAAAGGTCCCAGGAGAATTGGACAACAAGAGACAATGCAACTCTCACAGATTTAAGCTTTGCCATTGGAGCAGAAACTTCCATATAATCAACACCATAGGTTTGTGTAAAATCTTTTGCAACCAGCCATGCTTTGTACTCCTGAACAATGTCATCAGAATTATATTTATGATTTTTTGCAAATAGACTATTGTTACAGGCGAAATTGCAGATATATCACTCCTGGAAATGTATTAGCATATATCTCACCACTATCTTGAAAAACTTTCAGATATGCCATCGCCGTCACCCCTCATTACCACCCGTTCAATTAACCATTGTTATGACTAACCAGATATGGGAAATGACTATACTACCCTTGGTTAAAAGTACCCTAAGTCGGCCCTGGCGTCTCAATTGAAACCCATCCCTCCGAACCAACTCCAGCTCCCTCCCCTCTCGAACCCCTTTTTCTTCCAGGAACCTTAATCCCCCTTTTCCCTGGAACCCTAATCGTCGGTGAAGAAGAGCAGTCGTGCATCCTAGCGTTGGAGCAACAGTGTTGCCAGTGATGAAATAGCGGTTTGCCACTCCTCTCACTCGTGACCTCCATCCCCAACCCTTTTTACCCCTTCACCTCTCACCCTTGTCCGATCTCCCAGGAAAACCCTAATCGGCTGGGGAAGCCGGTACAATCGACTAAGGAGGAGTAGTGCGCGGCTCTCCAATGTCTCAGGCCAATCTTAACCGGCTACGGAAAGTGAACAACCGACGAAGGAGGAGCAAACCCTAATAAAAGAGGTAATCTTTCCCACCCTTCAAAGTCAATACTTGGGGTGTTTTGGTTGTGTAGGAAAAATCATATATAAGACTTTTCTGGGTGTAGGTGTGGAGGGAATATTTTGGGTTTGAAATCCATCGTTCGCCATAAGGCCTCAGCCGCAGGGGGGAAAGCTTGTGGGCTAGGTATGTTTTGTAATGTCCTTTGCAGATATTGCATTTTTCTATGGTGGTAGTTCAGTATATAAATGCAGTGGGTGTAGATCGAAGGTGGGGCTGACTATGGGGTGGGGCAACTCTGTGTCATTTACATTGTTTGTATGTGGGTTGTAGTGGGGCACACTCTGGGGGGTATCATTAAGAATGTGTGCACAGACAGGTGGTTTGTAGTGGGGCTCACAATGTGGGGGTGACTTTAAATTTCTATCTTTTATGCTTGTCATATTATATGTGTTATAGGATGGATGATGAATCAGACATGTACACCTTACTAGTCAAATATGGGGGCTACTAGAAGAATGTGAAAGGTGATCCTAGCAGAATTTGCTACTGCCTAATGAAACAGAAAAGCTTTCACATTTACAGAGATCAGGCAAACATAAAGAACTTGCTTGGTCTTGTGTGCAATTTGATTAAGTGGGGTCCGGATGCTGTGGTAAGCATAATATGGAGGGTCCCCAGAGCAAGGCCTAAAAGGTACCATCCGATTGTTAATGACCAAGCTGTATTGATGATGTTTGACCACTGTCAGCCCAAAGGCACTATAGAGATATTTATTACGGTAGAGACTGTGAGCAATCAATCACAATCACAAGGTGAGGGAAAGCAGAAGTAAGGCAAAAGGGACATAACCTGTGCTTGAGGAGGACTTTGTGGACATTTATGCTACAGATTCGCCATAAGATATTAGAGAGTTCATTACAGTTGAAGATGAAATTGGAAGATAGGGTGAGACTGAAGAGATAGCTTTGATGATTGCACAGACCCAGGAACCACATGCACAGGCCGAGGGTGTTGAGGAAGTACAGGGTGTTGGTGATGAGCAAGCACATGTAGAGGGTGATGGACAGTCACATGGTGATGATGATTCACAGCCACAGTCTTATGAGGATGAGGGTGACTCAGACTAAGAACTTGAGTTTGAGAATAGCTACCACGGTCTGTTGTCAAGTGATGAGGATGATTGTCAGTCGTTTGCACATGAGGGTAGGGACATTGACAAAGAGGAGTTGCAAACTAGTGATGACTGTCCAAAGATTGAATTAGGGACAACATTTCAGAACTAGGAAACACTTCCTCGGCCATGCAGCAGTACTCTATGAAGACAAAGTGTAATCTTAAGACCTATAGGAGTGACCCTATTAGGTTCATCATGCAATGTGGTTATAAGAAATGTGAATGGAGGATGCATGGCTCTAGGTTGCCCAATAAGGTAATATTTCATATTAAAACAATCAAAGGAGAGCACACCTGTCGCGGGGATAACATGGCAAGGAAAAAAATAGCCACGCAAAAGTGAGTTGCTGCAAAGGTTAAACTTTGGTTCACTGTTGAAGGGGACATTGCTCCCAAAGAACTGCATAGAAGGTTGAAGTGTAAATATCACATGAACTTACCTTACCACAGGCTGTGGAGAGGCAAGGAATTGGCAATGATGGCCATATATGATTCTTGGGAGGAAGTTTATGGTCGATTGGGAGATGTTCAGGAGGAGCTGCTTGCTAGGAATCTTGAGAATGTGATTACATACATGACAGATTCATATCATACATGCCTCAAGTTTTTTGTTGCTTTCAAAGCTTGCACAACCAGATTTGTGAAGGGTTGCGGACCACTTATTGGTTGGATGGTTGCCATCTGAAAACCAAATTTCTTGGAGCTATGCTTAATACAGTGGCATTTGATGGGAATGATGGTCTTTTTCCTGTTCCGTTTGTTGTGGTCAAGTCTGAGACTGAGGTAAGTTGGTCTTAATTTTTACATAATTTGAAGGAAGCCATTGGGGAAGTCCCAAGACTGGTTCTAATAACTGACAGGTAAAAATGTTTGGAAGAGGCAATAAAAGTGCATTATCCTATTGTTGGGCATAGAATACATGTCAGACATATGTACAAAAACTTAAAGTAAAAATACTCAGGGAAGCAAATGGAAGGAATGGTATGGAATGCAGCTAAATGTTTTACAAGGGAAGGGTATTTAGAGTATATGAGGCAGATCAAAGAAGAAAATGTTAATGCTTTTCATTATTTGGATCAAGCTACCTTGAAGGGTGAAAAATAGAGTAGCATCATGTTTGGTCGGGAGGCAAAATGTCACTACCTCACAAACAATCTTTCAGAATCATTTAATACATTCATTGGTCAAGTCATATACAAGATTATATTAGATAGCATTGACTCCATATGTGGACAGATAATGAAGACCATGGAATTGAGGAGGAGGAAAGCACTAAAATGGAAGGATAATCTTGTCCCAAAGGCCAAGAATCATATGTAGGAAATCGACAGAGATTTGGGGGGTTATGCAGTCCACAAATCCACCCCTTTTTTTGAAGAGTTCAGTAGTCCATATGAGAGAACAGTGGTGAACATTAAGGACAAGATTTGCTCTTGTCAGAGGTGGCAATTGACTGGTCTGCCATGTGTGCATGCGGCATCTTTTCTTGTCACGTGCAGGGGAGTTGAGTAGGAAGATTATGTGGATAAATGCTACTCTATGGACAGGTATAAAGTTGCCTATGCCCTTCGTATTTCTCCCACGCCTGACAGGAAACAGTGGCCAAGGAAGTCGTTGGAAGATCCAATTCTGCCCCCAAAGGTCAAGCGGCCACCTGGCAGACCCAGGAAGAAGAGAATCAGAGGTGACGATGAAGGTCAGAAAAAACTAAGAAAAGATATCATAAATGTAATAAGTGTGGGAAGTAGGGCCACTATGCAAAGAAATGCAAGAACCCATTCAACCCTACTAGCCAACCACCTATTGCAAGGTATTACATAGCCTACAACTCAATCACCCCTACTAATCATTCAATCTAACAAACTATTCTTGTTGTGAATCCTAGGCCACCAAGCAGAACCAGGAAGGAAGGTAGAGCCGCCAACAGCCAAGGTTCAACTCCCAAGAACAGATAAACTTCAACCAGGTTCTGTGTTAAACCTTCTATTTCATTCTAGTTGGTTGCTGTAGGGGGATTGACTAATTTTTTGTCTATTGTTTTCAGGGGAGTGGCTATTTCGAATAGAAGGTTGCATGTGCCTATTACACTGGGCAATCTGAGCACACAAGGTTGTTCTGTTAGTGCAGGGCCTGCTGAAAGTGGCAGTGTGCCAACAAATGTGAGCCAACCACGTTAAGGGGAGCGAGGACAACTGCCTTTAGGGTGATGTTGTAGCTTTTGGGTGCATGGATATTTTGTGCATAGTGACTGACAAATATTTGATGTAATGATCGGGTTTTGTATTGACTTTAAAGTCACATATAGTGCTCAGTTGTGAGCTTATTTTGTGTGGTATGCGGATGTTGTCAGTTGGCATTGTAATGACTTTCACAATATGACTTGTCAAGATTTTTGTAATTGACTGCACACCGGTTTTTGTAATGACTGCTATGACTTTTGCAGTCAATGACTACCCAGTTGTAAGCTGATATTGTGGTATTAAGATGTTACAGTCGATGACTACTCAATTTTTGTGAGCTTTTGTTTCACCGGTTTATGTGAGCTTATCTTATGTGCTATGACAGTAATGCTATGACATATGTTATGACAAATGTTTCATTTTTCAGTCCTATCTTATGTGAGCTTAGCTTAGTTTGCTATGAGAAATGTTCAGTGGTTTGAGGATATGTGGTTTACTGTAGATAGACATGTTCTATGGTTTTAAAATGTGTACAGGTTCTTATATGTTGCTTGGTTTAGGCTGATTGATGAATCAAACATGTATACCTTATATAGTTCCACCCTTTTCACTATTGATTGCTGTGGTTCTTGACCCCAATATAAAATGCAAAAGCTCTCAAAATTACATGGTTTTGGGAAATTGTTGCTTACAGGAATCAACAACTGATCTACATTGTGTGATCGATTGGATATTAGTGCCATTCATATTTGTCCAAAGACAACAATTTATAGGCAACGCCATGTTCTTAGTCCTTGCACACTCTCTTTCACTGTGTGGATAGATTTTCTTAAAAAACATGTTAGCGAGCACTAATTCCTTCTTTGCAATGTACCACACATTTGACAATAGCTTGCTATGTAAAGAGACATTGTGCGATTGAACCCCAGAGTATTAAAAAGATGTCAACATCTCATTACATCATTATATGATTCTCGTGAAAACATACATTCAAAAGACAGTCCAGGAAAAAACCTGATCGCATTTAAACTCTCAAACGGCTGCACTCAAACTCACATTTAAACTCTCAATTGGGTTCTTTACATTGCACTGAAACCCTAATGAAAAGCTATACAAAAAAAATGCAGATAACTGTAACGATACATCTCTTCAGCAAGGTTTTTGTAGATTCTATCTTTTGCTCCAAACCTCCTATTTTCTTTTCAAAACCCTCTCGTAGAGCTAAAATCTAGTACTTGAGATCCAACGTCGAATGATGAAAGTCATCCACCCAACTAAAGTAGTCACAAGCATTTCATGCCTATCAAAACCCACGGAATTAAAAGTCTAGGCAAATTAGGTAATACCTAAGTAAAATCAATCTGAGCACTTGAGCAAAATTACAGTTGATGTCTTACCCTCCATTTAGAGCACCCATAAAATTGCCTTCCATTACTTCTTTCTCTGGTAGAGTTAAACGTCTTACAAGGCTGCTGACAGAAACACAATGGAGGTTGAACTTCCATGGGGTGTTCGAGAAGAAATCCTAAATTTCCTATGGATGAACCGTGCTTCATGTTGAGATTTAGAAGTGAGAAAGAGAAACAAAATGAAGAGAAGGGAGGATGGCGATATGCTGAATCTGGGAAGCGGAGTTGAATGGCGAAGTTGGCTGGTCGATATCTCCTTTCTCCTGAGCACCTAGCCGGCCGATTTCTCTTGCTCTTGGCGCTTCAACAGAGAACTAGCAAGATTGTGAGTGTGGTGGGAAGGGGATGGGAGGAAATGATTTTCCCTTCTTGAATCCTTGTTATCTGAACGTAAGAGTTAGCAGAAGGGTATTTTGGTCAAAATACTACCATCTAACAGCAATATTGGCATCTTTAAGGAATATTCGTAGCCTCGTCGACGGAAGTTAACAACGATGGCATATCTGAAAGTTTTTCAAGATAGTGGTGATATATATGCTAATGTGTTTCCAGGAGTGATACATCTGCAATTTTGTCTGTAACACTAGTTTATTTGCAAAAAACCCGTAGTGTTTATGTGAATAACTCTGCCCGATGGAATCCTGAGGGCATTTATGTAACGGCGACGATTTTATATCATTTAACCCTCACATAATACATTTTATTTTCTGATTTTTTTTGAAAATATTAGAAAAATATCACAAATTTTGTGGGGTTCAACAGTGGATTATGAGGTTAGTTCTCATAGACCAATGGGTCAAGGGTATTGTCCCATGTAATTTGCTATATTGAATTTTCCATATATATGTGAGGGTATTTCTATAATTATCATATCTTTTAGGTGGTTTATAAGGTTAGTTCTCATAGATTGATGGGACAAGGGTAGTGTCCTATGTAATTTACTGTATTTTATTCTCCACACACACACACACACACACACACACACACACACATATATATATATGTGAGGAAAATCAGCCCTATTTGATTTACCGTGAGCACATTTCTTACAATGGAACCCTTCTCTTTCTTCCCTATCTCGTTCCTTCTTCTACATGGTATCAGAGCCCATGGTTATAATCTGGGCAACGCAACCTATGTTTGTAATGATCTATGTGACAGAGCTTAAATCAGCCTGCATGTGAGGGGGTGTTGGATCATGAAGTATTCTTTTGAAAGAAAATTATAAGGATTGCACATAGAGGGGCTGTATAAAGGGTCTATGTAGGGTTTATTCCGTGGGTGCGCATCGTATCAGACGATTTGGGTTCGAGTGCTGGACCTTTCTCCACTGACTGCAGTCAGTGTTGATTTATATCGGCCTAACGTCCGAACACCTTTGTTTAACCGTCAAAGAAATATTAAGGTCCTCTATAAGGGTCCTGACACTAAGGGAAGGCTTGCTTGTACGGCTCAAAGCTAGTTCTCACTCGCCACCGAAGTATTAATAAAATTAGGATTTCACCAAAGGCCACCTGGTTAGGCAAGAAACCTTGTAATTTGAGGATATAACTGTAATTTTGTAGTAACCGTAGGCATTTTTAGAGTGTCAGGAGGTTTTCTGGACTCCAAGGGCATTTTGATAATTATGGGTTTTTAGGGGTACTTTCGTAATTTTACTAGTCTAGGGGCATTTTTGGAATTTCCGAGTTGGAGGGAAAGTATGGTAAAATCTTTGATTTCTAGGGGCGCTGTGGCTGTTTTCGGAGGATTTATGGGTTATTTAGTCATTTCTGGACTACAAGGGTATTTTGGTAATTTTGTCGGACCCAGGGTAGGCTTAGGGTTCAAGACCATGTTGAGGCACAGAGGGTAGTTTGACGAAATCTTTGAGTGGAAGGATGACGACGGGTTTCATAGAAAACATGCACGCTTTCGTTTCCGAGAAAGAAGGGTATGTGTACAATTTTTTAAAGTTAAGGGGCTCATTGGTAATTTTCCTTAACTAGAACACAAAGGAACGGTTGAGTGTATTCATAATCCATATGAGTACAAGGGTCGTCGGCGAGTTGTCGACTGTATATAAAAAGTGTTCGCACTGACACGGGACATAGGGGCATAGTCTCAATTACAAAAGGTTGTAGGGTAAAATTGCAAACAACAAGACTTGATTTTTTTCTTGCAGTCCCAGGAGGGGCGTTGTTGTAATCCTTCATTATGTGATGGAATTACATAATTTAGCCGTCCCAGGTGGATAGAAAATTACAAACATGGCCCTCAGAGGGGCATAGTTACAAACGTATTTCTCAGGGGCATAAATACAAGGTCCTAGGTATTACATACCCTTGGTGGGCCAAAACAACGAGCAAACTTCCTCCTGAGAATGACTTGATCTCTCGATCTCCAACCTCTTCCCTTTTGGATCCCCGGGGGTCTATTTATAGAAGTTAGAAGGCCACCGAGGTTGAGTTAACTCGTACTGGGTGGACGGGATTAAAATGACCCCGAGAGGGTCCTTTTTTTCTCTTTCCTTTTTTTTTTGAGAGTGGGAGAGGGCATCGGGGTCAAATGACCCCGGGGACCCACTCGGGGTCAAATGACCCCTGGGACGCAGGCCGCGGGACCTGCGGCCCCGGGCAGGTCCTGTCGGGGTCGTTTGACCCCGGGCAGGGCCCACCGGGGTTGCTCGCCCTCGGGCTTGTCGTTGTCGCGTACCGGGTCTGCCCGGGGTCGGGTGACGCAGCGCGGGTCCCTCTGACCCCGGGCGGGTTCCCTCGGGTCTCTCTCCTACTTAAATTATATCCTTTAGGCTTTTTTCAATACTTTTACTCGTAGCATGCCGCGTGGAGGAAGGAGGAAGCGCGTCCCTTGTTCGTTTGTCATTTTCTTCGTGCCATCGGCCGAGTAGAGGAGGCTTGTGTTCGTCCGAGCTACGTGGCATACGTGCGTTGGACTTCTCGGGAGGTGTATATACCCTCTCCTTTGCCCTCTTTCTTTGCTGCAAGGTCTTCTTTCTTCGTATTGTCGTCATCCGCCATGGACGTCCGAGGAGGGAATCCTTGCTTCAAGATTTGCCCGAGACCACATGACTCTGACAATCGTCGTGGATTTAACTGGGCTTTCAACCACCTCGTTTGCTGCGAGGGGTTCATAATTGATAGTTTTTTCAGGCTATGAGCCTTTGAGGTGCAGAGATATTCTCCGGGATGGCGGTACGCCGAATATCAAACTTCGACCAACTCGAGGGAAATATCTCACAAATTTTTTCTCGAGAAAGATTTACGATTGCAACAAATGCCCCCCATAGGACATCCGTCAGAGTCGGAGGCTGGGGCGGATGGCTTGTGCCCTTTCGTAGCTTTTTATTTGTCTTTGGTTTGTTGACACGGTGGGACCTGTTGGATTGCGCCTTAGTATTCTTGTTGCTGTCCTCATATTTGTTTTGATCTTTGATTTAGCTTTCCCATTCATTGATCTCTTTTGTTATTGGTCCTTGCAGCTCCTACAGACATGGCTCGCCAAAGCAAAGGTAGAACTATTCTGGGAGGCCGAGAGTTGGGGGCTTCGACGATCATTATGTGCGGAGGTTGGACAGGCCTATGCCACCTTTCCCCCCATGCAGCATCACTTCTGAGAGCTTCGATGCAGTAGACCGCAATCTTTCATGGGTCGCTCAGAGCCCAACTAGAGATGTTAGCCCGAACAAGGAGATGGTTGATATTTCCCGCATTGCGGTGCGGCAGGGGATCTATATATATGACAGATCAGGAGGCTATCCGTCTCACTTCCCATTGGACCGGTATCTTCTGCCCTTTGTTCAGAGCTTCGTATCTCCTGGTATGGAGGATGATGACCCCCTCTTACCTGAGGAGAGGCGCCGTCTTGAGCGGGCCATATTGCTTGGGAGGGACAGCATACAAGGCACCTGCACTTTTTCTTATCCAAGCTTTCCATAGGGTTCTATTCGGTAACGACGATATCCCGACCACAAGAGCCTAGGCTACTTCAGTTAGTTTGATACCTTTACAGTCCGAGTAGGACCCTCGTCACCAGCCATCTGGCATTTATCAGGGCATTACAAGACTGTAAATACTACAGTGGATGGGATGTTTTTAATGCCTTCTTGGGCGGCCTTTGCACATGATGATTATGACCACGATTGTTTATTAGAGAGGATATTAGCATTGAAGGCTCCCAACTGGCATGGCAGATAGTCAGTTATCCCCTCTCATTGCTACCATCGAGGCGCAACAAAATGGTTGTGGGGGATCCTAGCTGTTTACCAAACAGTGTTGGATAAAGTAGGGATCCGCCATGCGGTGAGAACGGCCTTATATTCTTCTCCTTGTCACATCGGGATGCTCCAGGCATTGGTTGAGAGATTCAACTGCTGTTGGAACACTTTCGTCACCGCTGAGGGTGAGACTTCATTAGACCTCTGGGCCTTCCACAGGATTTTTGGCCTTCCCATTTGTGGGCACGTCTATGAGGAGCTGTCTCTGGATGATCTGCATCTTAGTGCCTCTGACGGGACTGACAGATATCTTCTCCCTTACTGCTTCAGATATTTGATGAAGACATGGAGAGATTTGGCCCCGGTGGGCAAGGAGAGGGCTGCATGGACACCTAGGGTGACCTTGAACGCCTGGGTAATGCACTTCTACAGTGCCCCCTACTGCTTTTATGAAGAATTCGCTTCACCTGGCACGACTTGGGAGCAGTGCAAGGAAGTTATATTGAAATTTGCTTCACATCTGCATCACTTGCCTGCTCTGACACAGGGTTGGCATTCAAGAAAGCTACCACAGTTGACATGTTTGGCAGTCTATTTGGCCTACTGGTTGGCTACATTTATGATCCCCCATGGAGAGGAGGGAATTCTCAGGGTTGAGGTGATCTACCCAGCTTGTTTGATGGCATGCGGCCGTAGAGTTGCTGTTGCTCCAGCTGCACTTGCTAACATATATCATTTTTTTGGGGCTTTGACTTCATATTCTTCACCTAGGGATAAAGGTATTTGATGCCCACTCATTACTTGAGTGCATGGGCCGGGTTACTTCTGCCAGAGCTCTTCTAGAGGTCGCCAGTTGTCAACGCAACAACTCCACTCATCTTTGTCGTTCCTGGTCACCCAGATCAAGATGATGCCGTTCTGCAGTTGGCTTCTGTCCGACGTGCCTTATCATTTATTTACACCTGGAGGGGCGATGTCACGCCCCGAGCCTTTATTTCAGCGGAAGACTAACTCGGGGAGCGCGAACAGCCGGCATGGTAAGCCTTTTGCAAGCAAGAACGATCAGAGCGCAAGACAATCACACAAAATGAATGCAATTGCACAATATTTACTAAAAATCCAACTTCATTCCATTATCAATCAAATATTCAAATACAATAACTTTATCCACCATCTTTCACTCTACTAGACTCAAGAAATAGGAAAATTACATTGACTCCATCTAAACAATATAGACTTCCTAAGTCTTCGCTCATCTTTATTCACTCTCGGATCCGCTACTTGAACATTCTGAACCCGAATCAGACTCACTTTCATTTCCTGAAAAAGATTGGAAATAGGTAATGAGCACATTTGCCCAGTAGGTATCTTCGTATCAACATGAAGGCACTATTAAAGTAATTAACAATTTAGCTCTAAAGAAGTAAGGCAAAATCATGCGAATGCGAATATCATGCGATTAAACCAAGGTAACACGATAATCATGTAAGATAGAGTGAACAAGAATGAACAAGGATGAATGTAACAAGAACATGATATTTGGCCTTTCATGAACAAGAATATATCGAGAATGCACTTTCACTTTCACTTTCATAACCATAAAGGTTACGCACGAGAATGTCAATCATGTAGCAATTCACTAGATTTTCACGAGTGCTCATGGATTTCACTTATTTATAAAGAAAGTACTCCCAGCGCAATGCGACGCCAGTAACATCATACCCCATGGTTTATAAAATAGTATGTTTCCGGCAATCAGCCGTGGGGACTAGCATAGAGCCCTTGGACACAATCAGCGCCCGAACTGCATCTTCACGTATAAATCAAGCTACTTCCATGAGTGTAACAATAAAGTATGGCCAAGAATGTAATAAGGTCAAGAACTCATGATAACAACAATCAATGAATGAATGCTTCAATTTAGAGTACGAGAGATCAAGAAAAAGATTTAAACAATGTCATGCTCACGGAAACAAATCGACAGCATAACGGTACATTCTTTTCTCTTTCCAATCATTATATTAAGTTTCTTGATCAATATTATAAGTTCTAGACTATCATTAGTCCATCTAGAACCTTTGGAATATCAACCCTTGGGTCAAACCTTGGGTTAAATACTTAAGCGATGTGACGGTCGTTCACTGGGCCGTTATATAATGTAACGCTCCAGTAGTGGGCCGTTACAATGATCCGAATTCAGAACGATCAAATAGACTCAGAGAAGTGTGACGGTCATTCATTGGGCCGTTACGTTGTGTGACGGTCCATGATTAGGCCGTTACAGTAGTCTGAGACCAGAATCAAGCAATCGAACTCAGATGAATGTGACGGTCTTATATTGGGCCGTTACATTGCCTGACGGTCCAATATAGAGCCGTTACACTACTGATAACCAGAAAACATCGATAGTGTACTCTAATCAATGGGCTTTAAGGGTACAACCAACTCGGCGTCCTAGTGGGAATCCCAGGCTCGCGGAGAATTACGGAGGCCTTGAAACAAGATTTCCTAGTCCATTGGAAGGAATATTCAATAGAGAGGTCCTCAAGTCCAAGAATAATGTTCCTATAGTGCAAAGTGAACTAATGGACAACATACCGGAATATGTGCTATGTACTTATAGAAACGACTCTATTGATAAAGAGTGAAGGTGTAATGATGTGAAACCATGATAAAACTCCATTAATACATCTTTGGAAAAATCATGCTTTAAATACAAACTATAGAATTTTTGGTACATGAAACTAGCATAACTTAAAACAACATGCAATACCTATCATGAACAATTAGATAACTGAAGAGTCACATAACAAGTTAAAACTTAACTATCTAGGTTTAATTATAAGTAAACTTAACTGGTTACTATTCTGTCATGAGCTGACAGAACACAGCGTCTAACGGTCTAACATGGGTGCGTCACAGGGTCTGTGATGGTCTATCGAGGGGCCGTTACAGTATGTAACGCTCCTGTCCAGGTCTGTTAGAGACAACAGTGAAATAAAAATATAATAGAGTGTGTGACGGTCTATCGTAAGGCCGTTATATCACTGTGACGGTCCTACTATGATCCGTCAGAGAATCTGCTAACAGAAAACAGTATGAAATCCAAGAGTTCAACTCACATCATGTCTGTAAATCAAACATCGTGTAGTTTGAGACATGTTAATGAAGTGTAAGCCAACTACATGCATAGGTCTCAGTGAAATAGATAGATAATATCTTTTAATTTTCTACTTAGGGCTAAGAGATGTATCCATGCATAGAACTATTAAAACATGAAATTCATGATCTATCATGCACGGAATTCAATCAAATCAGAGGGCTTTTAGTCCTATCAAGATGTTTTTGCCGTTCATGAGATGACCTACCTCTTAACTTGGCTTTAAACTTCTAATTTAGGGTTTGAAAAACGTGCTCTAGCTCTCCTCTTCCTGTGACTTTTCAGCAACTTCCTTGGGCTCTAACTCCACGACCTCTTGACCTAAAGACGTGAAATTTGGAGAGGAGTTAGTCTAAAGTATTGTAAACAAATTCCTCTAAAGAACTTACCTGAGATTATGACTCCTTACCTTGATTCCACGCGAGTAAAAGTAAGGGTCGCGCAGTTCAGAACTAGGTCCTATTTATAGAGTTCTAGCTAGGGTTTGAGGATTAGATCGATTCTAGAGTCCTTAATCTGCCAGAATCTAATCCCTAAGAGTCCTTAGTATTGTTATGAACTCTCCCAAGTCGATCCCTAGTGGATAAGATCTCAAGGTTCTGATCTTTCTACTCGTTCTTTCCTTCACGGAGCTAACAGAGTGTAACGGTTGTAGACCCCTGCGTTACAAGCATGTGACGGTCTCACGATAGACCGTTACATTCAATGTTCCCAGAGTTCAACATTAATCAAACTCTTTTATTTATTTTTCATCTAGTTATCCTATTAAGTGGTGTTTATCCTTTAAAATCCGTGAATAGACTTAATAACATTCTAGAATATGGGCCAAATTAAATGGGCCTGGTCTTTAAACCTTTTTGATTTGTTTAAGTGGATTAGGTTAATTGATTAACATAATTGGGCCTTCTAATGACTAATAAACTCAATAATCCTTTTATAAATTTATTTAGCCCTTATAAATTATAAATAAATTATAAAATAATCTAGAAATAACTTATATAAATTCTGGGGCACTACAGGTGAGGGCCTGGACTTTGATCACAACTCTCATCTTTATCGCTCCTATTTAGAGCAACATGGGGATTCATTGACTTGCCGATTGTCTTCCCGAGCTATACTCTCCCTCCATGCACTGGCCGAGTGGGTCATGTAGTCCCGACAGGGACAACAAACCAAGAGAGGGGTGAATTGTGTTTGCCCCCTTTTTAAAAATGCAACAAGATGAATCGACAGCAATATACTTCTTCTTGATTAAGGCCTAGATGATATAGTGGCTATCACACAAAGATGCGCTCAACTAGATTCAAATCAACAAACAAATCAAGAATACTGTGAATGGAGATAGGAGAAATGGAGCAAACCACATGACACGAGATTTTTAGGCAGTTTGGATGCACCCCTGTGCACCCTACGTCCACCCCTCACGATGTGTGAGGATTTAACACACTATGAAAACACACACAACCACACACACTTGGAGATTCAATCTCCAACACAGATGCTCAGCATCAACACGTAAATAGCCACACCAGCAATGCGGTAGTCGCCAGCACACACACACGGAGAACGTCGGTTCTCCCACACAGACAAAGACTACAGTCTTCACACACATTTACGTTCAAAATTCAAGATGATTATGGATTGAGCATAGAAAAACAAAGAGAAATGTAGAATGAAAATCTAAATGCCATATAGAGCTCCCCTTGTTTGATGTCTTTAAGATTTCTTCCAAGAAAGAACAAGTTCTTCAATTTCCCATGCAGCTCAGCTTCATTGTGATGAACCTCGCTTTTCTTCCTTAAGATATTCTTCAAAACAACATCAACATCGAAGCTTCCACCATGAATTCGGGCCTTGTCCTTGGTGACCCATATCTTCTTTAGGTGGAGCTGGCGCTCCTCAATTGGGCTGCCCCCTGACTTTGATCGGGGAGCTGCTAGTCTGGATCTTTGCATCGGACCCTGGTTTGTCACCGATACGACGGACTTCTTCAATTTTGCTTCGTCCTCTCGGACCTGCCGAAGAAGCTCGAAGCGGTTGGAGGTGGAGATGGTTGGGACGTGCCGGTCTCGAGGCATAATCGGCTCGTCTCCATCGAGCCGAATGCAGATATTTCTGACAATAACAGTCTTGCCGGAACATGATGTTGCCGCCACAGACTTAGCGCCTTTACGGCTGTATCGCTGTCCCCGTTGAGCAGGGGCAGCATCAGAAGTGGCCGCCATAGACTCAATGTTATTGTGGCGGCGGCGTTGCCCCCGTTGACTAGGAGTAGCACCAATGGTGCCCGCCATAGGCGTGGCGCTGTTGCGGCGGCTATGTTGCCCCCGTTGAGCAGGGGCAGCACCTCTGAGGGTGGCCTTTGAAGCGTTGGCGCCGATGTTGCCCCGTTGAGTAGGAGCAGTACTAATGGTAATTTGGTTGACCGAGAGAACCCGACCAATTGCTTCGGCAGAAGGCCTGACACCTTCAGCCATCGGCTTGACGACCGATCTGACTCTGCTAGTTGTTGGGGTAGAAGGCCTGACACCTCCTATTGCTGACTTGGTGACCGAGGGAACTCGGCCAGTTGTTGAGGCAAAGGGCCTGACACCCTTGGCTGTTGTTGTTGAAGGCCTGACACCTCCAGCAGTTGCAAGGTTGGTTGGGAAGACCTGGCCGGTTGCTGAGGCGGAAGGCCTGACACCTTCAGCCGTTGGTATGTGGGCCGAGTTGACTCGGCCAGTAGTTGGGGCCGAGGGCCGAGAGCCCTCAATGGTTGCAGTAGCAGGCGCACCTGAATTGGCTTCAGCCACAATAACAACGCCTAGAAAGAAGGGCGAGCCGACGGCTGGCAGAAAGTCGCTGAACACCAAAGGGGTCGCCGGGTATCCGAACCTGGTGTAATTGGCGATGACTTGAGGTCCGTATGTGACGGCGGCCATCGTCTCCTTGCTGTTGTTGGCTTTGTTGGTGGCGGTGCACAGCACGAGCGGAGTAGCGTGCGAATGCACAAAGAGCCCTCAAGTGAGCAAAGGGTGTGCCCTCCTCTTCCCGTCCTATAAGAGGAAGAGGGGCAATCAGAACCTCGAAAAGGTTTGGGACTTCTTTGACAGAAAGATGAAAGGCGGGAAAAGTCCCACCGGGCGTGCCAGTCTGTTAGATCACAGAATATTCTTTTGAAAGAAAATTATAAGGATTTCACGTAGAGGGGATGTATAAAGGGCCTATGCATGGTTATTCCGTGGGTGCGCATCGTGTTAGACGATTTGGGTTCGAGTGCTGGACCTTTCCCTACTGACCACAGTTAATGTTGATTTACATCGGCCTAACGTCCGAACACCTTTGTTTAACTGTCACAAAAATCTTAAGGTCCTCTATAAGGGTCCTGACACCAAGGGAAGGCTTGCTTGCACCACTTAAAGCTAGTTCCCACTCACCATCAAAGTATTAATAAAATTAGGGTTTCACCAAAGGTCACCAGGTTGGGCAAGAAACCTTGTAATTTGAGGATATAACTGTAATTTTGTAGGAGCCATAGGCGTTTTTGGAGTGTCGGGAGGCTTTCTGGACTCCAGGGGCATTTTGGTAATTCTAGATTGTCACGGGGTATTTTGATAATTTTACCAGGACAGGGGCATTTCTAGAATTTCCGGGTTGGAGGGAAAGTATGGTAAAATCTCTGACTTCCCGAGGCGTTGAGGCCGTTTCCGGAAGATTTAGGGGTTATTTAGCCATTTCTGGACTGCAAGGGTATTTTGGTAATTTTGTCGGACCCAGGGTAGGTTTAGGGTTCAAGACCATGCTTAGGCGCAGAGGGTAGTTTGACGAAATGTTTGAGTGGAAGGACGACGGCGGGTTTCATAGAAAACACGCACGCTTTCGTTTTCGAGAAAGAAGGGTATATGCACAATTTTTGAAAGTCAAGGGGCTCATTGGTAATTTTCCTTAATCAGCACACAAAGAAACAGCTGAGCGCATTCATAATCCATATAAGTATAAGGGTTGTCGGAGAGTTGTCGACTATACATAAGAGGTCTCCGCACTAATGCGGGACATAGGGGCATAGCCCCAATTACAAAAAGTTGCTGGGTAAAACTACAAATAACAGGATTTGAATTTTTTCTTGCAGTCCCAGGAGGAGCGTTGTTGTAATCTCTCATTATGTGATGGAATTACATAATTTAGCAGTCCCAAGTGCATAGAATATTACAAACATGGCCCTCAGAGGGGCATAATTACAAATATAGCTCTCAGGGGACATAAATACAAGGCTCGGGATATTACATACCCTTGGTGGGTCAAAACAACGAACAAGCTTGCTCCCGAGAATGACTTGATCTCTCGATCTCCAATCTCTTTCCTTTTGGACCCCCGGGGGTCTATTTATAGAAGTTGGAAGGCCACGGGGTTTGATTTAACCCGTACGGAGTGGACGGGATTAAAATGTTCCCGGGAGGGTCCTTTTTTTTCTCTTTCCTTTTTTTTTGAGAGTGGGAGAGGGCATTACGGTCAAATGACCCTGGGGACCCACCCGTGGTCAAATGACCCCGGGTACGTAGGCCGCAGGACCTGCCCGGGGTCATTTGACCCCGGGCCGGTCCCGCCGGGGTTGAATGACCCCGGGCAGGTCCTGCCCGGAGTCAAACGACCCCGGGCAGGTCTTGCTGGGGTCGTTTGACCCCGGACAGGGCCCACAAGGGTCGCTCGACCCTGGGCAGGTCTCTCCGGGGTCAGGCGACCCCGGGCGGGTCTGCCGCGGTCGCGCTCGGGTCCTCCCATGGTCGGGTGACCTCGCGAAGGTCCCTCTGACCCCGGGCAGGTTCTCTCGGGTCTCCCTCCTGCTTAAATCCTGTCCTTTAGGCTTTTTTCAATACTTTTGCTCGCAGCACGCCGCGTGGAGGAAAGAGGAAGCGCGTCCCTTGTTCGTTTGTCGTCTTTTCCGTGCCATCGGTCAAGTGGAGGAGGCTTGTGTTCATCCGAGCTACTTGGCACACTTGCGTTGGACTTTTCGGGAGGTGTGTATACCCTCTCCTTTGCCCTCTTTCTTTGCTGCGAGGTCTTCGTATTGTCGTCATCCGCCATGGACATCCAAGGAGGGAGTTCTTGCTTCAGGATTTGCCTAGACCACATGACTCTGACAGTCGTCGTGGATTTAACTCGGCTTTCATCCACCTCATTTGTTGCGAGGGGTTCATAATTGATAGTTTTTTCAAGCTATGAGCCCTTGAAGTGTAGAGATATTCTCTGGGACGGCGGTATGTCGAATATCAAACTTCGACCAACCCGAGGGAAATATCTCAGAAATTTTTCCTCGAGAAAGATTTACGGTTGCAATAGGGGGCATGTTAGAATAGTCCTGGAAATGAGACAAAATAAAATGTGCTTAAACAATGGAGCCCTCTTCACTCAGCACCTTAAGGTTTTTGAGTTGGATGGCTCAAATCCAATAAGCTTTAATATATGGTATCAGAGTTAGGGGAGACTCGGATGAAGCGAAGGAGGGCTTGGAACTCTCCGATGGTCTGCGTTCCATTCCTCTTGGGTTTTGGTGCCTTGTTCTAGGGTTTGGACCTTCATTCGCTAACCTGCGGAAGGCTTGGAACCACAATCAATGATCTGCACCCTCTTGTCCTAGGGTATCCCGGTGCAGCAGCCATCCCTTCTCAGCCTTTCAGGGTGTGCAGCTCTCTCTTCTCTTTCTTCCAGGGTGTGCTGCCTCTTCCTTTGGTATGTCCTCTTTATTTGGGCTGGCCTTGGTGCGGCCTCTTCTTTTGGGTCGGGGGGCCTTTGTCAAGGTCTCAGTCAGCAGCTGCAAGTGTTTGTGTTTTCTGCTGTGAACAAGGGATTGGTAGACCAAGGTCACCAACCACCTCCCAGTTTGTGATGGTGTTGAACAGAGCAAACAGGGCCGGGTTGTGGAGTTCCAATTCTAACTGCTCTGTCGTCTTCTGCAGCAACTCTCTTTGGGTGTGGGGAGTCTCCTACACTTTCTCACTATGTGATAGGTTGGGGACACCTCAACCAGCCAGTTCTGCAACATGACTTCATCGACCAGCAGTGGAGTTAATTCGCAGGAGCAAATCCACAACTCTGATCCTCGTGAAGGGCATTCCCTGATGATGCGTCCTGGTGGTGTGCCTTCCAATGAGGATCTCTCCCTGCAAATGACCATGGTGAAGCTCATATAGATCAATTTTCAACTTTGGCCTGTTTCTGCTCATATTTTTCTCTGAGGACAAGGAAAAACAGGTTATATAGATGGTAGCATCAAGGAGTGTGCCCTTGATGATGCAGTCTGGGACTTGGAGAATAATCTTGTGATGGGTTGGATATTAACTCCATGAGTCCTGATATCCAACAGCTGATTCTGACGAACAAGATGGCAAAAGAAATGTGGAAACTTCTTGAGCAAATGTATGGATAGTGACAGGATGTTTCTATATTTATTAGCTGACCAGAGGTCCAAGAGTTGAAACAGGGAACTGCTGGTGTTACCACTTTGGACTGTTAAAATGTAAGTGGGAGAAGCTTGATTATTATTCGATGTACACTTGGGCATGCACTAAAGACCAAAAACAGTATTTAGAACATATTCAGACTTGGATCTTTAAGTTTCTTGCTGATCTCTCAGTGGAGTATGAGAACTTACGGTCTCAAATAGTCAGAATTGATCCGCTTCCATCTTTTGAGCAAGTTTACTACAAAGTGCTAAGTGAAGAAGGGATAAAAAAGGCCATGAATGAAGAGGGTGCAGCAGCAAATGACAGTGACTCGGCACTAGACAGCACCTCTGCCAAGTCTTGAAAACGTGGACATGGCTCGGGAAAGGAGAAAATGAAGTGATGTGACACGACCCCTTGGACCTGAATTTGCAAGCAACCGGGCCGAACGGCGATATCTTCACAAGCGGGTTCACCCGCGATGCGCGCACCCGGGCCCGTAGGCGGACCGGCGATGATGGTGAGGGTCCAAAGTTGGACCTTGGGGTTCCAAGGATATGGCTGGCTGGGGATGGACCCCAATGGGATAGGGATGCCCAACTTCAAGGGCGGTCGGCACGCCGAGGGCGTGGGATGTAGTGTCTCCCTCACAACTCACCCGCGGTGGCACTCGAATTGATGGAAAATTGGAACGAGCTCTCTCTCACTGCCGACGGCGCAACTAGAGATAATACTAAACTAAGCAAAGGTAAGAAACCAGCAGAGGAGAGTGATCCGAAGCTCACCTGATCGGTGTGAAGACACCGATCCCGGCCGGAGACGAGGGCGAGCGGGGGAGTGTGGGTTCCCCGCACACTGCGTCGGTGTAGCTTCCCCTGTTCAAATATTACATGCACTACTCCCCACGCAGGGGGGTTGGACTAGGGAAAGGGAAATTTCAGTTACAAACAAACACTACCTCCACACAGGGAGGGGCGTTAAGCCGGCCAGGCGGGGTGGGGTGGTGAACTAGCTAGTGCCGGTCGGTCTGCCCAGTTGTTGGCAGCAAATTTTGCTTTGCAAAAATACCTCCGCTTTTATTTAGTTGAAGCAGAAATGGGCTAACTTGGAGATGGAAGACCTGTACAGGGTCGGAGGGACCCGTACGGGGTCGCCCTCACCCGGACGGGTCCGCCCGGAGGTGGGCAAACCCGCACGGGGCCGCCCTTGGGCGGGCGGACCCGTCCGGGGTCGCCCGACCCCGGGAGGGACCCACCCGGGGTCCGCGACCCCGGGCAGGTCCTGCCTGGGGGGTCGCGACCCCGGGGAGGTCCCCCCCGGGGGCCGCGACCCAGGCAGGTCCCCCCCGGGGGCCGCGACCCCGGGGAGGTTCCCCCCGGGAGCGCGCGACCCTGGGGAGGTCCCCCCGGGGGTCCGCGACCCCGGGCAGGTCCCCGGGGGGGTCGCGACCCCGGGGAGGCCCCCTCCGGAGAGCTGCGACCCCGGGCGGGTTCCCCCCGGGCGTCCGCGACCCCGGGACGGTCCAGGACCGTCCCGGGGACTCTCCACCCCGGGGAGGTTCCTCTCCCGCGCACGCAAATCAAAATATGACCTCCCCGGGGTCATTTTCATCCCGTTGGACCCGTACGGGGTCGAACACTCCCGGGGAGGTTCCCCACTTCTATAAATAGACCCTTGGAGGTCCAGAAAAAGGAGGGAAGCTCTACTACACTCAACAACCTACGGAAGACACTCGGAGCGTTTTGTTCGTTTGTCTTGGCCCGTGTGGGGTAAGTCCCCGGGTCTTGTATTTATGCCCCTACGGGGTATATTTATGTTTATGCCCCTCAGCGGGCTTTGTTTGTAAATTATGCCCCTCAGCGGGCCATGTTTGTAAGTCTTTACGTCTCGGGACGACTAAGTCTTGTATTTCTGCCCCATATAATGGCGAAATTACAAAAATATCCTTCCCGGGATTGTAAAAGACCGAAGTCCTGTAATTTGCAGTTATACCCTGCAATCTTTTGTAATTGGGACTACGTCCCTATCTCCCGCTCCAAGGCGGACGTTTGTACAGTCGACAACTCGCCGACAACCCTTGTACTCACATGGAATTATAAAAGCATTCAGCATGTTTTATATGTAACCTCGGGTGGGAAAATTATAAGAAAACCCCCTGACTTTGGAGAATTGTGTATATACCCCTCCTTCGATCAATTTGACAGAGCTATGCTTTCTATGAAACCCTTTGTCATTCCTTCGGTCCGGAAGTGTTGTCAGCTTAGTCCAGCACTCGGGTATTATACCAAACCTAGGTCTAGGGTCTGGTAAAATTACCAAAATACCCCTGTAACCTAAACATGGCCTCAGAGCCCTCGAAACCCTCCAGAAAGAGCCTCAATGCCTTGGGGAGTTAGAGATCCAATTTTCACTTCCACTCTAGCCCAGAAAATTTCATAAATGTCCCTGGCCTGGAAAATTACCAAAATACCCCTGGGTTGGTAAAATTACCAAAATACCCCCGGGGTCCAGAAAACTTCCCTTACTTTAAAAATGCCTATGGCTTCCGCATATTTGCGCCTCTATGCCTAAATCTTAGGGTTTTGCTCAGACCTAGCCCTAATCTAGTTGTTTCTATGTGTTGGTGGTAAAATGAGTGGTCATGGAGAGTCTCTCGAGTGAGCTTGCCCTCCACATCAGAACCTCTGTAGAAGTCTTTTGGGACCTCTTTGACAGTTAAACAAAGGTGTTCGGACGTTAGGCCGATGTAAATCAACACTGACTCCGGTCAGTGGGGAAAGGTCCAGCACTCGAACCCAAATCGTCTGATACTATGCGCACCCACGGAACCCTCTCTACGTAGAGGAGTGTTTCTTTTCAAAAAGAACGAAAATCTACCTTTTATCTACGATAAGAGTATTTCTTAGATTTTTTCCGTGTCCAACAGACTGGCACGCCCGGTGGGACTTTTCCCGCCTTTCTTCTTTCTGTCAAAGAAAGTATCTAAACCTTCTTCAAGGTTCTGATTGCCCCTCTTCCTCTTACAGGACGGGAAGAGGAGGGCACATCTCTCTCTGTTCATTTGAGAGTTCTTTGTGCATCTGCACGCCATTCCGTTCGTGCTACGCACCACCACCACCAACACTTCAACAGCGATGGCTGCCGTTATCTACGGCCCTGAGATCGTCGCCAACCATGCCAGGCTCGGATTCCTGGCGACCCCGCTGGTCTTCGGCGACTTCCCACCTGTCGTCGGCTCGCCCTTCTTCTTGGGCGTGGTACCGGTGGCTGAGACTAGTTCAGCCAGGCTTCCAACAGCTGTCAAGGGCGTCAAGCCTTCGGCTCCAACAACTGGCCTGGTCAGTCCGGTCAAGAAGACCATCACTGAGGGTGTTAGGCCCTCTGTTGCTTCGACTGGCCGGGTCCGCCCGGTCAAGAAGACAGCTGTCGGAGGTGTCAAGCCTTCGGCCCCTTCAACTGGCCGGGTCCGCCCGGTCAAGAAGACAACTGTTGGAGGCGCCAGGCCTTCGACTTCAATTGCTGGCCGGGTCAGTCTGGTCCAGAAGCCAACTATTGAAGGAGGCAAGCTCTCCGCCATTCCCGGTCGGGCTCGCCCGGCCAACAAGCCAGCCGTCGGGGGTGCCAGGCCCTCGGCTTCGACAATTGGTCGAGTCTGTTCGGCCAACAAGCTAGCTTCTGAAGGCGTCAGGCCTTCGGTTTCGTCGATTGGTCGGGTTCACCTGGCCAAGAAGTCAATCACTGGGGGTGTCAGACCCTCTGTTGCAACAGCCGGCCGGGTTCGCTCGGTCAACAACGCGACTGTCGGGGGCGTCAGGCCCTTGGCTACATCAACCGGCCGGGTCCATCCGGTCAATTCGCCAACTGTTAAGGGTGTCAAGCCCTTCATCCCAACAACCAGCCGAGTTCCATTGGCTGCTCCGTCAATGGTCGAAGGTGTCAGGCCTTCTGCCCAGCTGTTGGCCGAGTCTTCTCGGTCAATCAAATCACTGCCGGCGCCGCCCCTGCTCAACGGGGACAACGTCGCCGCCGCAATGGCGCCAAACCTACTGCAGCTACCCTCAGAGGTGTTGTACCTGCTCAACGGGGGCAACGTCGCCGTCGTCAGGAGGACGCCATGCCTACCACGGGCGCCACCACTGCCTCCCCTACTCAATGGGGGCAACGCCGAAGCCGCAAGGGTGCAAGGCCCGAAGCGGCTGTCTCGCGCTCCGGCAAGACTGTGATTGTCGGAGACATCCGCATCCGGCTCGATGGAGGTGAGCCGATTATGCCACGGGATCGTCATGTCCCGACTATCTCTACCTCCAACCGCTTCGAGCCCCTCCGGCAAGTCAGGGAGGACGGAGCGAAGAAGAAGAAGGCTGCCGTACCGGCGGCAACTCAACGGCCCAAGCCACGAGCTTCCCGTCCAAGGACAGGGGGCAATCCAACTGAGGAGCATCAGCTCCATTTGAAGAAGATCTGGGTCACCAAAGAGGAGGCCCGAATCATAAGGCGCGCGAGGGCGGAGGAGCCCTTCCGCATGTCAGAGCTTCAGCGGATGCGGAGTCCGCCAAGCACTGAGGCCTCGACGTCTACGAGATTCACATCTCAACCCCTAAGGGGACAAAAACGCCGAGGAGCCGGCAAGAAAGTGCGACCAACCTCCCCGTGGGCTAGTTCTACACACACGGAGGAGGATCGCTCACCTCAAGCAGCCACATCCTGAGTGTCTGTCTTCGACAGACTTGGGAGGCCGCCCAAGCCGGAGCGACAACCGCCCAAGAAAAAGCGGGTGGTCCAGGTGACCGATGACACTGTCAAAGTGTTCACCTGTTACGCCACCTCCGGCGACAAACAGCCCGAGAACACCTCGGGAGAGCTTGACCAACCCATCCAATATTTGAGGAGGTCAAGGCCGGTCTCTCGGATTCTAGCGCAGACGCAGTAGGCGCCGACCGCCGGTACATCTCAGCCTGAGCCGGCATGGCAAGAAGAGCGCCAAGAAGACGTCCACAATATTGATGGGGACAGTCGCTCCCGGCACGAAGAAGAGCTGGGGGAAGAGCCACGGGCCCCCACATTGGACGAACTTCGACGGGAAAACCAAGAGCTCAAGAACCTCTTATAGTCGCTTTTGCGCGAAAAGGAGGTTCCTTCCCCGCCTCAGGCGGCACCGGCTGGAGTGGATCAGCATCCTTCTCCCATCCTGGCAGCAGCCAATGCCTCTGTCACTGCTGCAAGACTCCCACTGGCGGTGGACTTTGAAGTCCCGCCGCATGAAGCCAATGCGCGGTCATCTGCTACTCCTGCCGCAGAAAGCCTTATGGCGCAGAAGCAGATGATTGAGCGCATCGTGGAAGCGAAGTTCGCTCAACATGGCGAGGGTGTGGCTACCGTTGATTTGTACAGCGTGCCATATCCCCTCCATCATCAATTCAAGAAGCTTCCACCAGATTGCCCGAAGGCCCCGAAACTCCAGAAGTTCAACGGGCAGGGCTCTCCGCATGAACACCTGGCCTATTACATGACGGCCATGGGTGAATTAGCCTTGGATGAGGCATACTTGCTGCGGTATTTTGCCACGTCTTTGACTGGCACCGCCTTCCAATGGTATTCAAGGTTAAAGCCCAACTCAGTATCTGATTGGGCTGATATGCAGAAGAAGTTTGTCGACCGTTTCCAAATGGTCGAGCGCAAAGTCTCCTTAGCAGAGCTTTGTTCCCTTCGACAGAAGAAGGGCGAAACAGCATTGGACTTCATCAAGCGATGGAGGGACGTCAGCATGCGCTGCGATAACCCTCCGACGCCTGAAGATGCAATCACTATCTGCCGCAGGGGTCTCTCGGCAGAAGTCAGTGAAAAGCTTCTTGGCTCCAATATCAGAGGCTTCGACCAACTCAACACGGTGGTGGCGGAGATTGAGATGTTCTTCGCTGATCACCCTGTACAAACCTCTACAAAAGGCAAACCCTCCAAAGACCGTCTGGCTAGCGGTAAGGAGGTGAATGCTGTGGACTTCTCCCCGACGAATGGAGATAAAGGGGAAGGAAAGTCCAAAGGAAAAGGCAAGAACTCTGGTGATAAGACAAATGCGTCTTCCTTATCAGAGAACATGAAGACGCCTTATTCCTTCAGAAAGGAGCATACTAAGATGCTCTTTGATCTATGTATGAAGGAACAGCTCGTCACTCTGCCGGACCCGCGGAAGCCCGCGGAGGTGGATAAGACAGATGATCCAACCTATTGTGTGTATCACCGAAGGTTGGGTCACACCATCGGGGATTGCTATGTTTTCAAGAATATAGCAGAAGAACTCATTCAAAAGGGCCTGGTAAATATGCTGGGCCATGCAGTCGACCCACCCCAGCCTCATCCGTGGAGCCGATCGAACCGGTCGGCTAACGTGGTCCATATGGTGGCGATGGCTTCAAGCTTCAATGCTTCCGAAGCCGGGCCCTCAAGTCGACAGCCCAATGGTGGCCCCAGAGCCACTCCTCCTCCATTCCCAGAATGTTTGGCTCTGTGGAGGACTATCCGGAAGATCCGAGGGGAAGTCCGACAGCTACGGCGGGAACAAAGGCGCTTGCTGCAGTTCCTAGAGAACATTGATCAGCAGTTGTCCACCTTCCCTTTTGGCCCATTTGCCAGGGGATTAGCTCCAGCCCACATACGGGAGGCGGGTGTATCACCCACGGGTCGGGCTCCGCTCAGGGGTTGGCTCTCTGAAGAATCCCCAGATTCATCTGAAGACGAGGAGGACTCACCGGAAGATGTGGAGGCTCCACTTCAAGTCGAGCTCCCAGAGAAGTTATACTCCTTCCCTTGCGAGAAAACTCCCAATATCTTCTTCGCATGTCAACGGGCGGGATTGATTAGCCCGTCACCTCTGGAGCAGACGACAGGCGCTGCTTTTCATCAGGGCTATTGCCCATATCATGAAGTTGTTGGTCATGTTATCCACAACTGTGAGCCATTCAAGGACCTCGCCGAAGACTTAATCAGGCGAGGGAAGGTGGATATGGGCGAATTTCTAGTCGACCCACCGCAGCCGCATGCACGAAGGAGTCTTCACTGCTCCGTCAACGTCATTCACGCTGCAGCAGCCTTCCAGTTCCCCGAGCTGCAGGAGGAGGGGGTTAGTTCCCAGGGAGCCAATTCCCAATCGCCCAAGTCCACACTCTGGTATCCAGGGTGGCGACCCTCTCACCAGTGTTCTTTTCCTAAGGAAGACACTGAGAAGATTTTTGATAAGCTTCTGGAGGATGGCTGGGTGCTGACACATGACCCACCGTCTTATTACAATGAGACGGCCAAGATACACCCCCGCTATTGCAAGTATCATGCAAGGGTGTCTCACCCCACTCGGCAATGCCCAGAGGTTCAAGACTTCATTGAAGCCCTCATCCAGAGAGGGGTTGTCGATCATCAGGGGAATTCCATGACAAGGTTACGCCTTGCAGAGGCCGCCAGGGAGACACTCCAGCAGGCCCGGCGAGAAACTGAAGCTTTCTCCCGATTAGTCCGGCCAAGTGAGCCTACGGAAAATGATGAATTCCCATTACTCACTAAAGGCAAGGCCACGGCCACCTATAAAGGGCCTAAGGTCCAGAACCCAAGAAGCCAAGTTGCGGGAGAGAGTTCCAAGGTCCGTCCCAGGTCGAATCAGCCCGGCATCGTCCTAAGAGAGAACTCTCGGCCAGACAACAAAGGCAAAGCCAAGACGTCAGAGCCTTCAGCCAAAGCTCCTGCCAAGTCAGCAAGGCCATTAGTCGGGGAAGGGACTCAACCCCTTGAGCCCGCAAAGATCCCGGCTAAGGCCTCTGTCAGCTCAACAAGGCCGCCAATTGTAGAAAGGCCTCAGCAGCTCAAGCAAGCCAACCCACCAGACCAAACAAAGTCGGTGGAACTACAAAGCTCCCAGAGGCCCTACTGTGGAATGGCAGAGTTCCAGGAGTTGCCTCCTGAAATAATTGCTCAGGCAATCAATGCCACCTTCCAAGCTCAGCCGGAGGAGGTCAATTGGACCAAGATTGCCCCCAGAAAAAGTCGTGGCACTAAGGTTCCTAAGGAGCCAGCCCAGAGCAAGAAGCAAAATTCTGGGGGAAGCGAGTCCCACTGCCGAAGCAAACTCCTCTCTCTTCTCAAGAGGCAACACGCCAAAAGAAGCAGGAGAAGAATCGCAGGAAGAACTTGAAGAGGAGGTTGAAGAAGCAAGCTGAGCAAGCCGCTGCTATGGAGGCTCCTAAGGAGCTAACTCCTCTACAAAGACTTCAAAAGCTCATAGATGAGCTGGAGGAGTACACTCCCCCTCATCCCACCAGGGTCGTCACGCTAGACGAATATATTCCCTGGGACAAGCTTGGGCGCAAAGCTCGTCTTCTACAATGGCTCCGCGAAATGGTTCACCGTCTTGAAGAAGGTGAAGACTTCCCAATCCCGGAGGAGCTCTCCTTATTCTACAAAGATGAGGAGCTCACTGTCGAGATGCTCGAGGAAATGCTGCAAGAGCTCTCTTGCAACATGGTAGCGATTCCGCCACCCGACAATATTTATTGTCCCACGGCTGATAGCGCTGGAGGCTAGGCGCCTATGGCGACATATCGGCGCCGCTCGGCGAGAAATGGCCGAGGACGTGGCCGAGGTCGTGGCCGAGGACGTGGACGTGAAGGTCTCCCGACTCTTGACCGGGTCATAATATTCAGAGGGGAGAAGCCGGGTCCTGTCCCAGAAACTCAAGTTCGGGGAATCCCTTTCATCCTCAGCCCCTCAGAGGGTTCAGGCCCCACTTCAACGGCTAAGCCGGGTGGTGTCCCTTTCACAATCACCTCCTCCGATGAAGAAGAGGAGCCAGCCAAGTCGCCAAAGCGCGAGGAGGCGTCAGAGCAAGCCGGCCCCTCCAACAGGGTCGAGCCCGTAAGTCCAGCAGGTCCTTCTAATGAAGACCAGCCTGAAGAACCTTTGCCACCTCCAGAAGAGTCTTTGGCTCCGCTATTCCAGGAAGATGCGGAAGGCCAGAATACGGAGGAGCGCCCTCCTAAACGAGAGAAGTCTCGCCAGGTGCCGAAGGCCTTGACGGAAATCATTCCGCCATTTGACAAGACCCGTGCCAGGGCAGACCGCAAAATTATTCATCATATGAAGCGGTTCCCAACAAATGTCACTATTTGGGAAGCCATTGCCTGGAGCAAAGACCTCAGAGAGGCTCTTGTCAAGATACTTCAAGATCCAGAGGCGTATGAAGCCCATGTTGCAGAGTTGCAAGCTCAAGCATATGAAGCACTCACAGCAAATATCACCTTCACGGACAAAGACATGTTGATGTCCTCTCCGTGTCATAATCGCCCCTTATATATGAAAGGGACGATTAATGGACATGATGTGAATCGCATCCTGGTAGATGCCGGAGCAGCTGTCAACATCATGCCTCTGAAGACTTTCAAGTCTCTATACTTGGCACCTTATTTGCAAAAGGTGACTGATGTCAAGATCTCGGGATTCAATCAGGGTTCCGAGGAGGCGCTTGGTCGGGTTGTTGTCAAACTAGTTTTTGGCGATTTCGTCACCCAAGCGACATTCTATATCATCAACTCCGACACATCTTACAAGATGCTGCTTGGAAGACCTTGGCTTCATGAGAATTGGGTCGTTCCTTCAACGTTGCATCAGTGCATTAAATATGCTAAGGAAGGGGAGCAACATACGGTCTTCGCAGATCAAGCCCCGTTCCATCCCAATGAGTGCCATCTGGCCGATGCTTCACTATATTTTGGGAAGCCCACCTTAACAATCCCCGAGCCTTTAAAAGGTAAAGGGAAGCAAAAGGTGGACCCTGAAGTTGAAGAAGGACAGCTCTTCACTGTCAACCAAGACATGGTAAAGCTGCACAGGCTGAGCCTCAGTGCCGCCTCCAAGCCGACCCAACCAGAAAGGCGGAGTATGGACTTTGAAGCCAACCTTATCAGCCGGGTCATTGATGGGAGTATCTCTTTACCGCCTAAGTGCCTTCAACTCGTGTCCCAATGGGAAGAACAGGAGGTAGAGCAGTTGAAGACCTTTACAGTCTCCTATCAACGGAGAAGGAGACGCAACAAGGGCAAGGAGGTCAAACCGATCATCTTTTACAAAGGTGATTTAGTCCCACCGTGTCCTCCTAAAGATGACTTCGGCTGGGATACTCCCGCCGATGTGGTGCCAGAGCCAGTCCAGGAGATGGACGATATGCCAGAGTACATCAAGGAAATGTGCAAAAAGCAACACATCCCGCAAACTCTGGACTCTGCTCGAGCGGCATATTTTCATCAACTATGGAATCCTCCACAAGTCCGCGGGCAACCTCCCTTCTCCCGCAAAGATACAAGGGGCCTTGGCTATGACCAGGAAAAGGACTTCGAGGTCCACTTTGCAGTCAACACCATAGGACTGCTACCTCTCCCTAATGGGCAAGCTGAAGCTGAGCCTAAGGTTGATGACTCTGTGAGGGAGTCCGCTGATATGTCTATGATGACACCATCACCTTCATTAGGAGTCGACAATGACCACCCCTCAGAGGAAGGAGCAGCTCAGCCTGCTAACCATCAGCAAGATGAAGCAAGCCCTTCGGCTTCAAGCCACGAGCAAAAGTGCTTCGAAGAATTTGATGTCTATGAAGCCAACACTGATGACGAGGGAGACTTCGTCGACCTCCAACCAGCTCCACCGGAGCTTGAAGACGGTGGTCAAGCAACTGTGGACGAGTTGATCGAAATCAATCTTGGAAGCAAAAGTGACTATCGTCCCACCTTCATAAGTGCTCTCCTCAGTGAGGAAGAAAGGCAGTCGTATCGACAGCTTTTAGAAGAGTTCAGGGATTGTTTCGCCTGGACTTATAAAGAAATGCCCGGGCTCGACCCTTCTGTGGCTGAACATGAGCTGGCAATACTTTCAACAGTCAAGCCAGTCAAGCAAGCCCAAAGGCGTATGCGCCACGAGCTGGAGCTGAAGGTCAATGCTGAGGTTGACAAAATGCTCAATGTGGACTTCATAGAGCCTTGCATGTACCCTGTGTGGCTCGCTAACATAGTCCCTGTCAAGAAGAAGAACGGCCAAGTCCGAGTCTGCATCGACTTCAGGGATTTGAATAAGGCATGCCCAAAGGACGACTTCCCTGTCCCAATCACTGAGACAATGGTTGATATGACCACTGGTCACGAAGCCTTGTCTTTCATGGACGGGTCGTCGGGCTATAATCAAATCCGCATGGCCGTCAAAGACAAAGACCATACGGCTTTCCGGTCTCCTAAGGGGATCTTCAACTACAAAAGGATGCCGTTCGGTCTGAAGAATGCCGGCGCAACCTATCAAAGGGCAATGACCAAGATTTTCGACGAGATGCTACATGACCTTGTCGAATGCTATGTTGATGATCTGGTCGTCAAGACAAAGAAGCGGGAGGGTCACTTAGTTGACCTGCGTCGAGTCTTTGAAAGGCTTCGACAATTTCAACTCAAGATGAACCCGATGAAGTGTGCCTTCGGCGTCTCCAGCGGCAAGTTCCTCGGCTTCATTGTCAGGTATCGAGGCATAGAAATTGACCCTGACAAAATCAAGGCTATAAGGGGACTACCTCCGCCCAAGAACTTGACAGAGCTCAGATCTCTTCAGGGAAGGCTCGCCTATATTAGGCGGTTTATTTCCAACCTCTCAGGAAGATGCCTACCTTTCGGCAAATTGATGAAGAAAGGAGCACCCTTCATATGGGACGAAGACTGTCAGAAGGCCTTCGAGCAAATCAAGGAGTATCTGCTGACTCCTCCAGTCTTAGGGGCACCCGTCAGAGGGAAACCCCTTATCTTGTATATTGCTGCCATGGATGCCTCTTTGGGAGCTCTCCTAGCCCAGATCAATGAAGAGGGCAAGGAGCAGCCACTGTACTACCTCAGCCGAAAACTGATCGGGCCTGAGCATCGGTACGCTCCCATGGAAAAGATGTGCCTAGCTCTGGTGTTTGCTGTCAAGAAGCTGAGGCACTATCTCCTAGCCCATCGGGTGGAGCTCATTTCAAAATGCAACCCACTCAAATTTCTGTTATGCCAGCCTGTCCTCTCTGGTAGAATCGGCAAATGGGCGCTTATCCTCATGGAGTTCGACATCACCTTCGTCCCACGCAAGGCGATCAAAGGACAAGGAATAGCGGAGTTCTTAGCAGCGCACCCCGTGCCAGAAGATTCGCCACTCAACTTTGAGCTACCCGACGAAGAGGTGTTAGTGCCTTCTCAAGAAATCGGGGAGTCTTCTGAAAAAGTCCCACTACAGATGGAGCCAGGCGTCCTCACCCTTGATCTCCCATATTGGGAGTTATATTTTGATGGTGCCTCTCGGACAATCAAAAGAGCTGGCGGCCTTACGGACTATGTCTCGGGTGCGGGGGTAGTCTTTGTGTCTCCACAAGGCGGTATCCTCCACAACTCTTGTGCTCTCATGAAGTCACTGACTAATAATGAGGCAGAGTATGAAGCACTAATTAGTGGGCTTCAACTGGCACTGGAGATAGATATCAAGTGCATCAAAGTGTACGGGGATTCTCAGCTCGTCATCCGACAAGTACTGGGCGTCTATGATGTTCGTAAAAAGGAGCTCGCCCCCTACCATGCAGCCGTCATGAGGCTCAAGAATATTTTTTATCTATTTGAAATAGGCCATGTCCCCAGAGGCAGCAACTCTCAGGCTGATGCTCTTGCAAAGTTGGCAGCAGCCCTAAAACTCCCGCCTGAGGGAGAATTGAATATTACAGTCAGACACCGGAGGCTCATGCCAAGTGTGCTCGACGAAGAATCCGGCCTCACTGTGTATGAGGTCGACAACATTCAAGAGGACAATGCTTCTGAAGAAGAAGATTGGCGCGAGCCAATTATAAAAATAAAGAACGGCTGGCTCCCTCCTGATCGGGCTCAGAGGGTGCAACTGCTACGCAGGGCGACATCCTACCAGCTGATTGACGGTCTGCTCTTTAGGCTTGTCCATTGAAAAGACCGATCGGTCCTCCTGCGGTGCCTTTCGTCCAAGGAAGCGAAGACCGTCATGCACGAGGTTCATTTCGGATTGTGCGGAGCTCACCAAGCAGGAGCCAAGATGAAGAATAGCATCAAGCTCAAAGGGTTTTACTGGCCCACCATGTACGAAGATTGCAATCAATTCGCTCGTACATGTCACCAATGCCAAGCATTCGGCCCAGTCCCTCGACGGCCACCTAACCCGCTCCATCCAACAGCGCCTACTTGGCCGTTTGCAGAGTGGGGTATGGATATTGTGGGACCATTCCCACCATCGTCCCAGGGGCACAAGTTCATACTCGCTGCCACCGATTACTTCTCCAGATGGGCGGAAGCCGTTCCACTACGGGAAGTTACAGGGGAGATAGTTGCTCGTTTTGTGCGGCACTATATCATATACAGATTCGGCACCCCCAGTCGGATTATATCCGACAATGGCACGCCATTCAAGAACAAGACTGTTTATGCTCTGGCGGCCAAGTTCCATATTGATTGGAGAGTGTCGTCGATCTACAATCCCCAGGCCAATGGGTTAGCCGAGGCCTTCAACAAAACCCTCTGCAAGCTGCTATCCAAGATAGTAGGTGGCCGCAAGCGGGATTGGGGCGAGAAGGTCCACGAAGCCCTATGGGCCTACCGGACTATTTACAAAACCCCTACGGGATGTTCCCCTTTCTCCCTGGTCTACGGAGCTGAAGCAGTGATCCCTGTGGCGATCGAGCTAGCATCTTACCGTGTTGCTGTGCACGCCGGATTGCCAGGTCAAGACCAATCTGAAATTGAAAGAAGGCTCGAGGAATTGTCCAACTTGGAAGGTCAAAGACTCAAAGCCTATAAACACTTACAAGTGTATCAAGCCCGCATGACACGTGCCTATGATAAGCTAGTCAAGCAACGGGCGTTCAAGAAAGGTGACCTTGTCATGGTCAAAGAAAAGGAGGTTCTCGCGGGAAGATCCAGCGGCAAACTCCAGCCCAATTGGCGTGGGCCTTACGTCATCCAGAAGGTCTACGAAGGAGGGGCCTATACGGTCCTTGACCACAAGGGAGACAATCCCTTCCCTCCTCTCAACGGCAAGCATATGAAGCTCTACCATGCGCCACTGCAAGAGTTTCTGCAGCAGTCCTCACAGGACAATACCTCTCCTCAGTGAAGGTTCAAAAAAAAAACAAAAAAAAAGAAAAGGGGTTAAAAATACTGATACCCCGGCGGACTCAGTCAGCCTTCAACGGTTGGCTGAGGGTAAAAAGGCCACAGACCCGGTCGAGGTGAAAACCCGAAAGGGCGTCTCGGGCAAAAATGGGCAACCCCTCGGTGTGAAAACCCGAAAGGGCGCACCGGAAAAAGCTAAAGGGGGCCAGCCTCGGCGAAAACCCGAAAGGGCGGTGAGGTTGGTAATGTGAAAAAAAAAATCCTCTCTCTGTCTATTCTATGGGTGGCTCTAAGTCAATGACTCCACCCCATCTCGAAAAAAAAAAAATCATATTGATGCCATAGCTACGCCTTACATGTCGTTCTATGACACCTAGTCCCACTGGCATTCTGACGGTGTCATACTTTGTCCCATCGGGCTCGGCCTATGTACGCCTCTTCCGGGCTGCCGACCCATTCCGCCTATCGGCTTCTGGGTTCAGCTCATATGTCTCTTCTGAGCAGTTAAACCCGTTTACTCTCTTGTCCCACTGGGACTGGCCTCAGTATGCTCTCTCGGGCTGCCAACTTTTCATGCCTTTCGGCTCCTGTTTCATTCTAGGGAATGGCCTCAGTATGCTCTTTCGGGCTGCCAACCAATCATGCCTTTCGGCTCCTCTTTCATTCTAGGGAATGGCCTCAGTATGTTCTCTCGGGCTGCCAACCCTTCATGCCTTTCGGCTCATCTAACCTCCTTGGGATTGGTCTCAGCACGCCCTCTCGGGCTGCCAACCCATCATGCCTTTCGGCTCATCTTATCTTCTTGGGATCTGGTCTCAGTATGCTCTCTCGGGCTACCAATCCATCGTGTCTTGCGACACATGTCCCACCGAGTCTGGCCTCAGCATGTCCTCTCGAGCTGCCAACCCACCTATTCGCCTATCGGCTTTCGGATTTGACTCTCACGTCCCACTAGGGCTGTCAAATCCACCCCTTTTCTTCTTCAGGGTCTGACCTCTGCATGCTCTCTCGGGCTGTCAACCCATCTCGCCTCTTGGCTTTAGACTTGACTCATATATCCCACCGGGATCGTCAAGTTTACTCCTTTGTCCCCAGGGGCTTGGCCTCAGCATGCCCTCTCAGGCTGCTAACCCTATTTGCCTATCGGCTCACGGATTTGACTAATACGTCCCACCCGGGCTGTCGAATCCCTCCCTGTCGTCGTTTCGGGTCTGGCCTATGTATGCTCTTTCGGGCTGCCAACCCATCCCGCCTATCGGCCTCTAGGTTTAACCCGCATGTCCCTTTCGGACTGTTAAACCAACTCCTTTGTTGTTCCAGCCGGGCTTGGCATATGCACACCCTTTTCGGGTTGCTAACTCGGTCAACCTTCAGTTTTGGATTTGGCTAATTACGTCCCACTAGGACAGTCGAATCCACCCATCTTGTCATACCGGGCTTGGCTTCAGTATGCTCTCTCGGGCTGCCAACCCATTACACCTTTTGATCTCACCGGGTTTGGCCTCAGTATGCTCTCTCGGGCTGCCAACCCATTACGCCTTTCGGCTCGTTTCTATTCTCTCGGGTTCGATCTCAGTACGCCCTCTCAGGCTACCAACCCGTTTCGCCTTTCGGCTCACAGATTTGATTCATTCGTCCCACCCGGACAATCAAATCTACCCACTTGTCCCACATCTGCGGCACACACGTCCCTACGGGAGTGCCACCTTTTCCTCGCCTTTTGGCATTATAGGACAAAAAAGAAAGAAAGAAAGAAAAAACGGGGTTAAAAATATTGAGACCCCAGCGGACTTGGTTGTTTCTGTTAGAAGAGCAATCAAGGGCAAAAAGGCTTTAACCCGGCTAAGGTGAAAACCCGAAAGGGCGCCTTAGGCAAAAATGGGTACCCCTCAGTGTGAAAACCCGAAAGGGCGCACTGGAAAAAGCTAAAGGGGGCCAGTCCTGGCGAAAACCCGAAAGGGCGGTAGGGCTGGTAAAGTAAAAAAAAAAAAGAAGAAAAGGCTTATCAAGCACTAGACTCGCTCCTCCTCAGCTCGGCAAGGCGAGTCTTACTCTGAAGAGCTTCCTCATGGAGCCCCTCAAGCCTATGGCAGAATCTACATCGGCAAGACTGCACTACTCTTCGGTCCCCTGGACCTCTCACAAAAGTGCCTCCACACTCTGGGAGGCCATCTGCTCGCGCTCGTAAGTGGCCTTGACTTGGGCGCCCACCTCAGCCTGGGCTCTCCGAAGTCTACAAAGTTGCTCCTCCTCTTGCTGAATCGTCAGCTGAGTCCTCCGCCTCCGCTTTCTAAATAGCGCGAAGGTGGACAAACTCCTCCCATAAAGACGCAAGCTCAGTCATCCAGGCGTCCCGAGGGAGAACAAATGCATGCATCTGGCAATGCTACACCAAGTTGAGGACCATTCGGCCACTCCATCCCAAGGGTCAGAAAACTCTGAAGCAGCTTTGAAGCCTCACTAGCTGAAGCTAAAGCAAAGAAAGGAGTTGCCTCAGCCCGTGTACGGCCGACATCTATCCAGACCAACATGCCCTAAGGGCTGGTCTACATCAACCTTGGCTATCACAAGTCAGCAATTAGCCACCTTCTACATTCGGCGACATACCTCAGCGGTCAGCCGACACATCAACATGTTCGGCTACACCTCAGATGTTAGTCGGCACACTTTGGCGACACCTTAGCAGTTAGCCAGCTTTAACTTGCGGCTACACACCTCAGCGGTTAGCCGACACGTCTTCAGTGGCATCTTAGTGGTCAGCCAGCACCATGACTTTTGGCCAAACGCACCCCCAAGGGTCGGCCAGTGTCAGTCTCCAGCTATCACAGCTCAATAGTCAATCAACGACGACTCAGATGGATGCGCCTCTTCGAGATAGGCCTACATCAACTTCGGGCTAACAAGTCTCTCAGAAGCAGGCCCCCATCAACTTTGGGTTAATAAGTCTCTCAGAAGCAAGCCCCCATCAACTCGGGCCAACAAGTCTCTCAGAAGCAGGCCCCCATCAACTCTAGGCCAACAAGGCTCTCAGAAGCAGACCTACGTCAACTCGGGCCAACAAGTCTCTCAGAAGCAGGCCCCCATCAACTTCGGGCTAACAAGTCTCTCAGAAGCAAGCCCCCATCAACTCTAGGCCAACAAGTCTCTCAGAAGCAGGCCTACGTCAACTCCGGGACAACAAGCCTCTCCGAGGCAAGCCAGCATCAACCCTCAGCTTTCTGGAAAGCAATGAAGCAGTAAGGTGCAGCTCTACAGAGGGCACGGACCATCCGCCTCCGCCCCGGCTTTGACGAACGTTCCGTGGGGGGCATTTGTTGGCAGCAAATTTTGCTTTGCAAAAATACCTCCGCTTTTATTTAGTTGAAGCAGAAATGGGCTAACTTGGAGATGGAAGACCTGTACGGGGTCGGAGGAACCCGTCCGGGGTCGGAGGGACCCGTACGGGGTCACCCTCACCCGGACGGGTCCGCCCGGAGGTGGGCAAACCCGCACGGGGCCGCCCTTGGGCGGGCGGACCCGTCCGGGGTCGCCCGACCCCGGGAGGGACCCACCCGGGGTCCGCGAGCCCGGGCAGGTCCTGCCCGGGGGGTCGCGACCCCGGGGAGGTCCCCCCGGGGGGTCGTGACCCCGGGCAGGTCCCCCCCGGGGGCCGCGACCCCGGGCAGGTCCCCCCCGGGAGCGCGCGACCCCGGGGAGGTCCCCCCGGGGGTCCGCGACCCCGGGGAGGTCCCCGGGGGGGTCGCGACCCCGGGGAGGCCCCCCCCGGAGAGCTGCGACCCCGGGCGGGTTCCCCCCGGGCGTCCGCGACCCCGGGACTGTTCCTCTCCCGCGCACGCAAATCAAAATATGACCTCCCCGGGGTCATTTTCATCCCGTTGGACCCGTACGGGGTCGAACACTCCCGGGGAGGTTCCCCACTTCTATAAATAGACCCTTGGAGGTGCAGAAAAAGGAGGGAAGCTCTACTACACTCAACAACCTACGGAAGACACTCGGAGCGTTTTGTTCGTTTGTTCGTTTGTCTTGGCCCGTGTGGGGTAAGTCCCCGGGTCTTGTATTTATGCCCGTACGGGATATATTTACGTTTATGCCTCTCAGCGGACTTTGTTTGTAAATTATGCCCCTCAGCGGGCCATGTTTGTAAGTCTTTACGTCTCGGGACGACTAAGTCTTGTATTTCTGCTCCCTATAATGGCGAAATTACAAAAATATCCTTCCCGGGATTGTAAAAGACCGAAGTCCTGTAATTTGCAGTTATACCCTGCAATCTTTTGTAATTGGGACTACGTCCCTATCTCCCGCTCCAAGGCGGACGTTTGTACAGTCGACAACTCGCCGACAACCGTTGTACTCACATGGAATTATAAAAGCATTCAGCATGTTTTATATGTAACCTCGGGTGGGAAAATTATAAGAAAACCCCCCGACTTTGGAGAATTGTGTATATACCCCTCCTTCGATCAATTTGACAGAGCTATGCTTTCTATGAAACCCTTTGTCATTCCTTCTGTCCGGAAGTGTTGTCAGCTTAGTCCAGCACTCGGGTATTATACCAAACCTAGGTCTAGGGTCTGGTAAAATTACCAAAATACCCCTGTAACCTAAACATGGCCTCAGAGCCCTCGAAACCCTCCAGAAAGAGCCTCAATGCCTTGGGGAGTTAGAGATCCAATTTTCACTTCCACTCCAGCCCAGAAAATTTCATAAATGTCCCTGGCCTGGAAAATTATCAAAATACCCCTGGGTTGGTAAAATTACCAAAATACCCCCGGGGTCCAGAAAACTTCCCTTGCTTTAAAAATGCCTATGGCTTCCGCATATTTGCGCCTCTATGTCTAAATCTTAGGGTTTTGCTCAGACCTAGCCCTAATCTAGTTGTTTCTATGTGTTGTTGGTAAAATGAGTGGTAATGGAGAGTCTCTCGAGTGAGCTTGCCCTCCACATCAGAACCTCTGTAGAAGTCTTTTGGGACCTCTTTGACAGTTAAACAAAGGTGTTCGGACGTTAGGCCGATGTAAATCAACACTGACTCCGGTCAGTGGGGAAAGGTCCAGCACTCGAACCCAAATCGTCTGATACTATGCGCACCCACGGAACCCTCTCTACGCAGAGGAGTGTTTCTTTTCAAAAAGAACGAAAATCTACCTTTTATCTACGATAAAAGTATTTCTTAGATTTTTTCCGTGTCCAACACCAGTCCTGAAATGATCGGGTAGGGCGCTGATGTAGACGCTGCCACGCCTTCCTCCGAACTCAGAATCCAACGAAACTGGCACCGAAACGTTGCTGACAGACCCTGGCACGTCTGTAAATTTCTGTAGGTGGTTCCGACATCGTCACCGGCTGGGGCGATCTCTGGAACAGGGTCCCTGCGCTCTGACTCAGTCTGATCCCAGGGTGCAGTAGCTGAAAGATTCAGGTGCCACGACCGCTCCCAGAGCCCGAACGTGGCGAGACCAAGACGAGAATGTCCGCTGGCGAGTCTTCTTCGAGTAGCAACCAGGGGGGGCACCAGACGATGTCGGGGCAGAGAGGGAGAGCCCGTTGAGTAAAGAGGGGTCTGGACAGATCTTGAGTAGCATGTTCAGCGCACCTGGGGGAGAAAATTCGGAACGGGCAGCCCCGGACTCCAATCGAAGCTCCGCCTGTGGGGTTGCGTGGGGGACTGGTAGAACTTTGACCCGGTCAAGCGGCGCGCCTTGGAAGGGAAGGGTGAGACCGTGGTCAGCTCTGGTCCTGGTTCAGGTCCCGGTTGCGCAGTCGGACGAGAATGAACCCTCCGGACAGCAGGGATGTCGGATGCCGGCGAGACCACCTCGGCTGCGAAGCTATCTTGATGACCTTTCCGTCGATGTATGGTACGCCTCCAGACGACGCCGAATGACCTCGGGGCAGGCTCTGCAAGTCGGGCTCCAACTGCTGCCTGCGAACTGAGATGGATAGGGTGATGGAAGGTGATGGGAGACGGAGTAGATGGGGTGGGAAATGGGGTGGATGGGTGTGGGGTTGACACCTGACTATGTGGGGGTCTGTTAGGGGGTGATTCAAGGTGTGGGAGGGGCAGAAAGGGGGCTGGGAGGTGGTCTAGCAAGTGGAGGAAGGGGGAGCTGCGAATTTGGGTTGGGAAGGAGAGAGGGAGGAGAGATCTCTCCTTTGGTTTGAATGGTGGGTTAATGGGGGCCTAGGGAATGGGAAGGGTTGCCTTGGGAAGGGGAAGGGGTGCTTGGGAGAAGGGATTCTCCCTTGGGAAAATGAAAGGTTGTATGGGGACGGGTAAAGGTTGCTTGGGAGGAGGGAGAGGTGCCTAGGAGAAGGGGATTCCACCTAGGGGTTGGAGGGGAATTAAATGGGAGGTATGGGGAAGGGGGAGGGGTCTTAATGAGAGGTGAATAGGGAGGAGAGAGAGTGAATTTCGAAATTGGGGGTGGGGAGGAGAGAGAATGGGGTTCGTCCCCTTTAGAGAGAGAGAGAGAGAAATAGAGAGAGAGCTAGAGAGAGAAGGAGGCACAATTCTTGTGGATAATTTTCACTCAATAATTCATTAGCTCCAAATGGAGGGATTGGGGTCCTATTTATAGGAATCCCACAATTTAACATAAGACCCTGAGGTTTAGACTAATGACAATAAACCAAGGGGGGAAGGGGGCGCCCATGGGCCTAGCCCACTTAATTGGGCCCAACTGACTCATTAACCACTCTAATGCCAATTAACCTAGGGACTTGACTCAAATAAAAGGAAAATTACATAATAAGAAAATGAAAGATACATTATATGACTCAGAATAAAGTGGCGAACAAGATGTAGCGCTGCTGGCGATCATCAGGAACCCCAAAAATGTGGAGTGGTCGGAGATGTCCCCATCATGAAGTCTAGGAGACATTGTGCCCACTGTGGAAATGACAATCACAATGTGGAGACCTGCCGTGATGTATCCTGACAAGAAGCCGCATAAGTTCAAAACTGGCAAGACTGGGCAACAAGCAAAGAGCAATGTTGCTGTCACTCACACTCCAGATGATCTGCCAAACTCATCTTCAGATGGTGGCTTTGCACCTTCTCTAGTGTCTGCACTCTCATCCAGTGACATTCTCCATCTATAGCAGATCTTTTCACAGCTCAAGCTCCCATTATCTCTTGCCACACCTACTCCATCAGGTACAACAGGGCAGCCTTAAGTGTCACCTCCGGCCTTCCCTATAACCCTTGGGTCATTGACTGAGGTACTATAGATCATATGGTTGGTACCTCTTCTCACTCCACATCTATTCTTTGGGTTCTAGGCGGGACAAGGTCACCATTGCAGATGGTCCCTGTGCCACTGTGGCGGGTAAAGGTGCTATGAGTCTCAACGATGATATGGTTTTGTCCTCTATTCTTCATGTTCCTGCTCTTTCAATTAATCTTCTTTCTGTTAGCAGTCTTACCAAATCACTATGTTGTTCAGTGACCTTTCATACTCATTGCGTCTTTCAGGACCTGGAAACAAAGCAAAGCAGACAATTGGGAGTGACTGTGACATGGGAGGTCTACATAATTTTGAACCTGGTGGTAATGTTGAGTTCCAACCTAGCATTGATGGTAATACCAAGCAACAAATAAAAGATATATATTTGTGGCAGTCATCTAGGTCATTTGTCTTTTAGGTTCTTGGCAATCCTTTTTCCTTTTTTGTTCAAGTCAATAACAATTGAACCTAACAGTTTCAAGTGTGTCAACTTACCAAATAGTGTAGAACCAATTTTCAGATTTCAATGAATAAAAGAGCTTTGTCTTTCCAGCTTGTGCACTCTGATGTTTGGAGTCCATCCCCTATTCCTTATGTAGATGATCATCGTTATTTTATCAGTTTCATTGATGATTTCTCCCATTGTTGTTGGATATATCTCATGAAATCCCAAGAGGAAGTCCTTCCGGTTGTCCAAGTGTTCTATAAGATGGTTTAAACTCAATTTGAGAGGCATGTTAAAGTTCAGGTCTGATAATGTTTGAGCATATTTCAAGGGGACTTTGAATATTTTTGGGAAAAGATGAGAGTATCCTTCATGAATCCTCTTGTCTTTATTCACCCCAACAAAATGGGGTAGCTGAAAGAAAGATTAGATATTTTTTGGAACCCTCTCGAGTTCTTCTCTTGCAACGTCAATTGCCTGAAAAATTATGGGCAAATGTCGTTTTGACTGCCTCTATGTTATTAATCAAATGCCATCTCGAACACTTGGACATCTATCTCTTCTTCGGGTCCTTCATCTAAAGTATCTTTTGTTTTCCATTACTCCTCGTGTCTTTGGATGTCTCTGCTTCATTCATTCCCTTAGTCCTGGTTCTACTAAACTAGATCCTAGAGCCATTTGTGGCATCATTTTGGGGTACTATGCCACTAAGAAGGGGCACAAACATTTTGACCCGTGGATTGGAAAGAGATACATCCTTAAGGATATTTTATTTTTTAAGGTAGAGTCTTATTTTTAGCCTTCATCTTCTCATTCGGGTGTGGACACCTCCCTTGTTTCTTGTCTGCCTTCTGTTATATCCATTCCTCCGCCTCTTGTTGATAGGACTATTGATGCCACACGTGGTTCTCAGAGTGCGCCTACACCAGACTTACTTATTCCTCGCATACCTAGTGCAAAAGGAAGCCTTTTGTGGATCCACCACCCCAGGAGCTGCTGAAGTTTCTAGTCCTTCCCTTGCTCCAGTGCTTTTCTTACCCTCTGACCTTGATCTTCCCATTGTTGTTTGGAGAGGTTCAAGAACTTGCACCAAGCATCCCATCTCCAATTATGTGTCTTACTCTAAATTTTCCCCTCCTTATTGTTCTTTCATGTTAGCTATTTCATCTTATTATGTTTCTAACTCTTGAAGCTGTGAAAGATCCAAAGTGGGTTACTACTACGGATGAAGAGATGCAAGTTCTCAACAAATATGACACTTGAGAATTGGTGTAGTTGTCTCCGGAGAAGAGTTTGGTTGAATCTAGATGGGTGAATGCCATTAAATATAAGGATTTTTTTGCAAATAAACCATTGTTACAGGCGAACTTATATATATATATCACTCCTGAAAACATATTAGTATATATATCACCACTATCTTGAAAAACATTCAGATATACCATCGCTGTTAACTTTCATCGACGGAGCCACGAATATTCCTCAAAGATGCCAATATTCTCACTAGATGGCAGTATTTTGACCAAAATACCCTTCCGTTAACCCTTATGTTCAGATAAGAAGGGAAAATCATTTCCTCCCATCCCCTTCCCACCATACTCACGATCTTGCTAGTTCTCTGTTGAAGCGCCAAGAGCAGGAGAAATCGGCCGGCTAGGTGCTTAGGAGAAAGGAGATATCGACCAGCCAGCTTCGCCATTCAATTCCGCTTCCCAGATTCAGCACATCGCCATCCTCCCTTCTCTTCATTTAGTTTCTCTTTCTCACTTCTAAATCTGAACATGAGCCACGGTTTATCCATAGGGAATTTGGGGTTTCTTCTTGAACACCCCATGGAAGTTCAACCTCCGTTGTGTTTCTGTCAACAGTCTTGTAAGACGTTTAACTCTACCAGAGAAAGAAGTAAAGGAAGGCAATTTTATGGGTCCTCCAGATGGGGGGTAAGGCATCAACCGTAATTTTGCTCATTTGCTCAGATTAATTTTACTTAGGTATTACCTAATTTGCTTAGACTTTTAATTCCGCGTGTTTGGATATGTAGGAAATGCTTGCGACTACTTTAGCTGGGTGGATGACTTTCATCATTCGACTGTGGATCTCAAGTACTAGATTTTAGCTTTGCAAGAGGGTTTTGAAAAGAAAATAGGAGATTTGGAGCAAAAGATAGAATCTACAAAAACCTTGCTGAAGAGATGTATCGTTGCAGTTATCAGGATTTTTGTGTGTATCTTTTCATTAGGGTTTCAGTGCAATGTAAAGAACCCAATTGAGAGTTTAAATGTGAGTTTGAGTGCAGTCGTTTGAGAGTTTAAATGCGATCAGATTTTTTTCTGGACTATCTTTTGAATGTATGTTTTCACGAGAATTGCATAAACATCTTTTTAATACTTTGTGCTTCAGTCACTCAATGTCTCTTTACATTGCAAACTATTATCAAATGTGTGGTACATTGCAAAGAAGGAATTAGTGCTCGCTAACATGTTTTCTAAGAAAATCTATCTACCCAGTGAAAGAGAGTGTGCAAGGACTAAGAACATGGCGTTGCCCATAAATTGCCGTCTTTGAACAAATATGAATGGCACTAATATCCAATCGATCACACAATGTAGATCAGTTGTTGATTCCTGTAAGCAACAATTTCCCAAAACCATGTAATTTTGAGAGTTTTTGCATTTTATATTGGGGTCAAGATCCACAACAACCAATCGTGAAAAGGGTGGAACTATTTAAGGTATACATAGTTGATTCATCAATTGGCCAAAACCAAGCAACATATAAGAACCTGTACACATTTTAAAACCACAGAACATATCTGTCTATAGTAAACCACATTCCTCAAACCACTGAACATTTCTCATAGCAAACCGAGCTAAGCTCACATAAGATATGACTGAAAAACTGAAAATTTGTCATAGCATTACTGTCATAGCACATAAGATAAGCTCACATAAACCGGGGAAACAAAAGCTCACAGAAATTGAGCAGTCATCGACAGTAACATCTTAATACCATAATATCAACATACAACTGGGTAGTCATTGACTGTAAAAGTCATAGCAGTCATTACCAAAACCTGTGTGCAGTTAATTTCATAAACCTTGACAAGTCATACTGTGAAAGTAATTATAATGCCAACTGACAACATCCGCATACCACACAAAATAAGCTCACAACTGAGCACTATATGTGACTTTAAAGTCATTACAAAACCCGATCATTACATCAAGTATTTGTCAGTCACTATGCACAAAATATCCATGCACCCAAAAGCTACAACATCACCCTAAAGGCAGTTGTCCTCGCTCCCCTTAACGTGGTTGGCTCACATTTGTTGGCACACTGCCACTTTCAGCAGGCCCTGCACTAACAGAACAGCCTTGTGTGCTCAGATTGCCCAGCGTAATAGGCACATGCAATCTTCTATTCGAAATAGCCACTCCCCTGAAAACAATTGACAAAAAATTAGTCAATCCCCCTACAGCAACCAACTAGAATGAAATAGAAGGTTTAACACAGAACCTGGTTGAAGTTTATCTGTTCTTGGGAGTTGAACCTTGGCTGTTGGCGGCTCTACCTTCCTTCCTGGTTCTGCTTGGTGGCCTAGGATTCACAACAAGAATAGTTTGTTAGATTGAATGATAAGTAGGGGCGATTGAGTTGTAGCCTATGTAATATCTTGCAATAGGTGGTTGGCTAGTAGGGTTGAATGGGTTCTTGCATTTCTTCGCATAGTGGCCATACTTCCCACACTTCTTACATTTATGATGTCTTTTCTTAGTTTTTTTCTGACCTTCATCGTCACCTTTGATTCTCTTCTTCCCGAGTCTTCCAGGTGGCCACTTGACCTTTGGGGGCAGAATTGGATCTTCCAACGACTTCCTTGGCCACTGTTTCCTGTCAGGCATGGGAGAAATATGAAGGACATAGGCAACTTTATATCTATCCACAGAGTAGCATTTATCCACATAATCTTCCCATCCCCTGCACGTGGTAAGAAAAGATGTCACATGCACACATGACAGACCAGTCAGTTGCCACCTCCGACAAGAGCAAATATTGTCTTGAATGTTCATCACTGATCTCTCAAATGGACTACTGACCTCTCCAAAAAAAGGGGTGAATTTGTGGACTGCATAACCTCCCAAATCTCTACTGATTTCCTACAGGTAGTTCCTGGCCTTTGGGACAAGATTATCCTTCCATTGTAGTGCTTTCCTCCTCAATTCCATGGTCTTCATTATCTATCCACATATGGAGTCAATGCTATCTAATATAATCTTGTATATGACTTGACCACTGAATGTAATAAATGATTCTGAAAGATTGTTTGTGAGGTAGTGACATTTTGCCTCCTGGTCAAACATGCTGCTACTCTATTTTTCACCCTTCAAAGTAGCCTGATCCAAATAATGGAAAGAATCAACATTTTCTTCTTTGATATGCCTCATGTACTTTTAAGTACCCTTCCCTTGTAAAGCATTTGGCTGTATTCCATGCCATTCCTTCCATTTTCTTCCCCGAGTATATTTACTTGAAGTTTTTGTACATATGTCTGACACGTATTCTATGCTCAACAATAGGATATTGTACTTTTATTGCCTCTTCTAAACATTTTTACATGTCAGTTATTAGAACCAGTCTTGGGACTTCCCTAATGGCTTCCTTCAGATTATGTAAAAATTAGGACCAACTTACCTCAGTCTCAGACTTGACCACAACAAACAGAACAGGAAAAAGACCATCATTCCCATCAAATGCCACTGTATTAAGCATAGCTCCAAGAAATTTGGTTTTCAGATGGCAACCATCCAACCAATAAGTGGTCCGCAACCCTTCACAAATATGGTTGTGCAAGCTTTGAAAGCAATAAAAAACTTGAGGCATGTATGATATGAATCTGTCATGTATGTAATCACATTCTCAGGATTCCTAGCAAGCAGCTCTTCCTGAAGATCTCCCAATCGACCATAAACTTCCTCCCAAGAATCATGTATGGCTATCATTGCCAATTCCTTACCTCTCCACAGGCTGTGGCAAGGTAAGTTAATGTGGTATTTAGACTTCAGCCTTCTATGTAGTTCTTTGGGAGCAATGTCCCCTTCAACAGTGAGCCAAGGTTTAACCTTTGCAACAACTCACTTTTGGATGGCTATTTTGTTCCTTGCCATGTTATCCCCGCGGCAGGTGTGCTCTCCTTTGATTGTTTTAATATGAAATGTTACCTTATTGGGCAACCTAGAGGCATGCATTCTCCATTCACATTTCTGCCTAGTAGGGTCACTCCTATAGGTCTTAAGGTAACAATCTGTCTTCACAGAGTATTGCTGCATGGCCAGGGGAAGTGTTTCCCAGTTCTGGAATGTTGTCCTCATTTCAATCTTTGGACAGTCATCACTAGTTTGCAGCTTCTCCTTGTCAATGTCCTTACCCTCATGTGCAAACGATTGATCATCATTCTCATCACTTGACAATAGGCTGTGATAGCTATTCTCAGACTTTCATAGTCTGAGTCATCCTCATCCTCAGAAGATTGTAGCTGTGAATCATCATCACCCTGTGATTGTCCATCACCCTCTACCTGTGTTTGCTCATCACCAACACCTTGTACTTCCTCAACACCCTCGGCCTGTGCATGTGGTTCTTCCTGGGTTTGTGCAATCATCAAAGCTATCTCTTCAGTCTCACCTTGTCTTCCAATTTCATCTTCAACTGTAATAAACTCTCTAATATTTTATGGCGAATCTACATCATCAATGTCCACAAAGTCCTCCTCAAGCACATGTTCTTTCCCTTTTGCCTTACTTCTGCTGCCTTTTCTCCTAGATTGACATTTCCTCGCATTGTTGCCACCCTCACCTTGTGACTGTGTTTGATTGCTCACAGACTCTACCGTAATAACTATCTTTATAGTGCCTTTGGGCTGACAGTGGTCAAACATCATCAATACATCTTGGTCATTAACAATCATCTGGTACATTTTAGGCCTTGCTCTAGGGACCCTCCACATTATGCTCACCACATCATTTGGACCTCACTTAATCAAATTGCACACAAGACCAAGCAAGTCTTTTATGTTTGCATAATCTCTGTAAATGTGAAAGATTTTCTATTTCATTAGGCGGTGGCAAATTCTGATAGGATCCCCTTTCACATTTTTCCAGTAGCCCTCATATTTGACCAGTAAGGTCATCATCCATCCTATAACATATAATATAACAAGCATAAAAGATAGAAATTTAAAGTCACGCCCACACTATGAGCCCCACTGCAAACAACCTGTTTGTGCACACATTCTTAATGATACCCCTCAGAGTGTGCCCCACTACAAGCCACATACAGACAATGTAAATGACAGAGAGTTGTCCCACCTCACAGTCAGTCCCACCTTCGATCTACATCCACTGGATTTAAATACTGAACTACCACCATAGACAAATGCAGCATTTGCAAAGGGCATTAATAAATATGCCTGGCCCACATGCTTTCCCCCTACGGCTGAGGCCTTATGGCGAATGACGGATTTCAAACCCAAAATATTCCCTCCACACCTACACCCATAAAACTTTTATATAAGATCTATCCTACACAACTCGAACGCCCCAACTATTAACTTCAGATGAGGGATAGGAAGGATGGGAAAAATTACCTCTTTTCACCCGGTGGCGATTAGGGTTTGCGCCTCCTTCGTCGATTGTTCACTTTCTGTATCCGATTAGGATTTGCTTGAGACACCGGAGAGCCGCGCGCTACTCCTTCTTCGGTTGTTCCTGCTTCCCCAACTGCTTAGGGTTTGCTTGGGAGATCGGACAAGGGTGAGAGGTGAAGGGGTAAAAAGGTTTGGGGATGGAAGTCGCGAGTGAGAGGAGTGGTAGATTGCTATTTCATCACGAGCAACACAGTTTCTCTAGCGTTGGGATGCACGATTGCTCTTCTTCGCCGGCGATTAGGGTTTCGGGGAAAAAGGGGGATTAGGGTTCCTGGAAGAAAGGGGGTTTGAGAGGGGAGGGAGTTGGAATTGGTTTGGAGGGATGGGTTTCAACTGAGACGCCAGGGCCGACTCAGGGTACTTTTAACCGAGGGGAGTATAGTCATTTCCCACATCTGGTTAGTCCTAACCATGGTTAATTGAACGGGTGGTAACAAGGGGTGATGGCGATGGTATATTTGAAAGTTTTTCAGGATAGTTGTTATATATATGCTAATACGTTTGCAGGAGTGACATATCTGCAATTTCGTCTGTAACAATGGTTTATTTGCAAAAAATCTTTTTAAAATTTAAAAATTCCTGCGTGTTAAACATCCACCTAAAAGATATGATTACAAAAATACCCTGAAGGTGAAGATCCTCACTTGGAGGATTTCCCATGGGTGGGTCCCCACCCGTGACTGCCTAGTTTGTTTCGTCCCCGATATCCAGTCGACTTACTGCTTGTGTAGGCAGGACGATGAGAACCTCGACCATTTGTTCGTAGGGTGCTCGTACTCGCCGAAAATGTGGGATGCGTTGGTTTTGAGAGTCGGCTGTCATATTGCCTGCCATATGGAGGTGCATGATTTCATCGATACTTGGTGTAGGACTTGGCCCCTCAGAGGAGATGCGATTGTGTGGTGGCTAGTTCTTCATGCTAGTCTTTGGTCCTTGTGGGGTGAACAAAACAATATGATTTTTAGAAGGGAGGCTAGAGCGAAGAAGTCTCTTGTTTCTTTTATTTGTGCTAGAGTGAGGGAATAGGTGGAGTTGCTTTATTATGTGAATTCTCTCAACTACTCTCTTTTTGTTTTATTAGGGGGCTAGTGAGGTCCGCACGGTCTTAGTGTGATCTTTTTGTATAGGAATTTTTTGGGAGCTGCTCGACCATACTTGTACATCCCTTAATCTTTTTGATTTAATACAATTGTGCTACTACCCACTTTTAAAAAAGTACATAAATACTCTCACACCACAATAATTAAACGATCCTGGACTAGAAATATCAACTACTCTTGTTGTTTACAGGTTGGGAATTGCAGACAAGGATGGCAGTATCGGTTTCGGTACCGGTTTCGGCCGGTCCCGAAACCGATACGTATCGGTTTCGATATCGGTTTCGGTTTCGGCCAAAACCGGTTGAAACCATTCAAGAAACTCAAAATTAGTAAACCTGTCCGGTTTCGGACCGAAATAGGTGAGTTTCGGCCGAAACCAATACGGTTTCGTCCGAAACCATTAAAAAAATATTTTTAATAGGTTTCGGACCTGCTACAGTGTTAAGGGCCGGTTTCGGATTGGTACCGGCCGAAATCGATACGTTTCGGCCGATACTGCCTTTCATGATTACAGACACTTGGGTCTGGATGACATCCATTGATGCCAATACTCAGCTATGCCCAAAACCCCCGAGTGAACCCCAGAACCTTAAAATGTGAAAACCTAGATGACTCACAACACTTCTAAACAAAATCTTGTCAACATGAACCTGACGGTCTGCGTGGTGCGAATTCTTCCATCCAAGGTATCTGCCATATTCTGCAGTTGGTGACTAAAGGATCTCCTTTTGTCTGATTAGATGATAACCCTTGTTTCCATCCATATGGAGTAGATGACAGTCTTTATGCCATGTGAATGTTCTGGGCAACTGCCTTAGTCTGTAAAAGAAATCCTCATCAGAAACCCGATGTAATGCAAGATGCATGATAATTGATTCAACAGGATGCATTCCTGGTTCTCCCACCTTAGCATGCCATATTCCAGAGTTATAAGCTAACAAGAACAACATTTGGACAATCCTGATTCTCTGTGATGTTTACATGGAATTCCTGTGATCTTGAGGCATCAACTTGGTTTTTGAGAAAGATTGATCAGGTGGTCTTCTCCTCCGTTCCTCTTCTGTTTGTTCTTATGCAAGGAAACCCATTAAAATTAATATCATGAGAACATATTAATCTCTAGAAAGGTATGCCTGAAACTATGTTAACTGATTCATCTGATACCCCTAAATTATTATTTCTTAACAAATCTCTTAAGTAAATGGATGAGTGTTTTAAACACTCAGAGGGATGAATAGTGAAAACCTATAATATCAATTGTTGAATTCTGTTTGATTTACAGTCCTCACTTGCTTGAGGTCAAAGAAGTTGCATTACTGCCTTTGCTGGCCTGCTTTTGTGAGGGATTATACTGTTACTTCATTAAATTAGATTATTTTTTTCCATGTATTTGAAGCCCTTAAGATCTACTATATATTATTCCCATTGGATATTTCATTCTCAATGACAAAAAATGTTGATTTCCTAATGTTACCTTGATGGATTATAATATTATTGCAGGAGGTAAGGATGCCTGCAGCAGGATCCAAGGGTGCTCCAAAAAATCCTTCCCAATTGAAAGATGACACAAGTTCAGCACGTGAAGAAAAGCAGGTGATCATTTGACTAACTTGGAGACTCTATTTTATTGAACAAATAGCTGCGCCAGTTAAGGAAAAACATTGATATGGTCCTAGTGCAAAGAATGTGTTGATTTTGATAACACCACATTCATAAGCTGTTTGTTGTTAACACTTTTAGATTAGGAAAGAAACAGAATTTATTGGAGTCCATTGGACAATTAGACACTAGATTTTTAATAGTTGGGTCTGAACATCAAATTGTTGTGTTTGTGTTGACTTGTTTTTGGCTTATCTTATAAATAGTGTTTGGATATGATGAGCAATTCTCAGCCCTTGTTTTTGGTATGAAAACTACACTTTTGGTTGCATTGCTGCTATGTTGTCCTTCATCCGGGGATTATTACATAATTGATGCATGTCCAAACTAATAATAGTAAAGATTTTAACAACATGTCACTGATCGTTTCAAATGTTTCATTCCTTATGTTGACCGATTTTTCTCTGATTGACTGAGCCAGTCATGGCTCTAGTTTATTCCATTTGCACTGGGAGGATAAATCCTTTAGGAAAAACCTGCATATGCTTCTTTTTTATTGGATTGCAGTGGCAGTGCTTCTGTTTCACATATAGGAACTTTATTGGGCAGGCTTGAATTTGGTTCAGTTTCTTGGTTTGAGATTGTTTATTCACATGTGTTTTAATTGCATTTTGCTAGTTGACATTTGTGTGCATATTTAGCTATGATCAACCACTTTTGATTCCAATTCCACTCATAAATAAGAGAATTTAAACACCAAGGTTACATTGTCCTTCAGTTAGACTCAATACCCTTCGATGGATTCTTAAAGATTCAACTGGTTGGTTCATCGTTCATATGGTGTTTTAAGTTTCCAGTTTCTTTGGCCAAAGTGGTCCTGGCCAGAGTTGTGGTTATATTAGATGGCTCCATCTGGTTCCAAACAATGGCTTCAAACTCGGATTTTGAGCATGTACTGGTTTTGCAAACTATGCAGGTGCTTATGCGTGCATTATCCAGTCCTCCATTTAAAAGCTACTGTGTTTGGTGGTCTCTTTCAGATTCTAAGTATGCAGGGACCGCGTTACTTGTTAAACGCCAATTTCAGCCCAAAAAGGTCACCTTCTCCCTTGATCCAACATGTAAGTAATGCAACTCAGCTACTTATCTCAGGATGAAGCATTTTGCATTTTTCAATGGCATCATCTTCACTAAATGTTGTCATATCAACCTGAGATCCACTTAGGACGCTGTTTAACACGGGAAAAAATCTTATTTTTGAAGAAAATGCATATTTGTGGCTATTTAAGTAGCATGTGCATTATTATTTCCGCGATGTTAAGTTTATCAGACGATTTAGGTTCAGGTACCGGACATTTCCCCATCGACCGTAGTCAATGTTTATTTATATCAGCGTAAAGTCTGAATACTTTTGATTAGCTGTCAAAGATACCCTTTTCGACCTCTACAATAGATTTGATCAAAGATATCACCTATTAGAGATACATATTTATAGGAGAAAACTAAACATTTCATTCTTTGGATTCATTTTTACAAAATACATGAAACCTTGATTATATGGTCTAGTCATTTGTTTTACATTTGGCCTTCATTCCACCACCAGAATAGACAGTTGAATTTGAGTTTTATAGATTTCAAACTCTTTTTTGGATATATTTGTAATTTTTGACACTTCCGGGGGTATTTCTATAATTTTTGGACCCTTCCTAGATATTTCTACAATTTTAGACCCTTCCTAGGTATTTTTGCATTTTTGGACCCTTGCGGGATATTTCTGCAACTTATGAACCCTTTGTGGGTTTATTTGAGATTTTGAACCATGTCTGGGTTTATTTGCAATTGCGGACCCTTTCTGGGTTTATTTGCAATCCCGAACCTTTTTTTGGGTTTATTTGAAATTTTGAACCATTTCTAGATTTATTTGTGATCTTCCCTTGAGTAGGGGTTTGCTTGCAACTTCTAGAAAAAATTCAGGGATATTTGTGTAGTTTTGGACAGACTAGGGATATTTTTGTAACATTTGGATTGAACATGGATTTTTGTGTAACCATGGCATGAGGCGCAAGTCCCTCCTTGGTGTAGGTGTACCAGCGAAAGACTCTCGGGGGATTGCTTCTTCTTCTTGAGCTCTCATGGGTTGCGGTCCAGTTTCATGCGTCTGTTAGCCCAACGCCGGGGATCGACCTACCCGGTCAAGTCGCACGGGTCAATGGGGCAATGCCCTTACGGGGCGTCCTCCGGAAGAAAAAATTATTATAATTCCTCTCTAAGAGTGGCACAAGGGGCATAGCTACAAGGGCATCTATGCAGACTAAGGAATTAGGGCATATATGCAAACCTAGGGGTATATATGCAACATAACCTTGTTGGGTGCACACCCTCCCTAGTGGAGGCACAAAACATAAAACACAGAAAGCACAAAGAGCCTCCGAGTGTCGCCTTCGATCCTCTGTTCCTCCCTTTATGTTGAAATGGGGGCCACAAGGCCTATTTATAGATTTTAGGAGACAGTTATGCCATTTGGGACCTACCCAGACCTTTTTTTGTAAAAGTTGGGGTGCTTATGAGATTCCTGATTATTTCAGAAAATTACATTATTTTTCCCAAAACATTTACAAGGAGATTACATTAATCACAACATAAGAATATATGTGCAGACTCCGAGAGGGACAGCTATGTAACTGTTGTACACAGACAATTTCCCAGTGGAGTATTGATAAATAAGGGTTCAGGAATTTCCTCGAACACCTTTAAGGCGTGGGCTACCCAGTCCCTTCTAAGACTCACCGGGCCCAACCAAGGCTCCCGACCAGCCAGTCGTGACCCACGGCGACATCACTAATCGATTGGGGTTAGCCCCGATCACTCAGTCTGCGGGCTTACCTGCGTTCTACACGGCCACCCGAGCCAACCCGGGGGCGCTCCGACGACAGTCCACAACACGTGGCACCTAGCAACGAGGCCAGGAACTACCCTCAATACGCCTCCATCCAGCCTTCTATGGTCAAAGGGGGACCCATCATGGTCAACCGTGGGCCTTAGAATCCCATAGCGCTCATACTCAGCCCATACACGTGTGTCAGGAATTTTCCCGAACACCTTGTGGGCACACGTACCTCAGCCATTCTCCAACAAGTCGAGGGCCAGCCCGCGGCTCCAGCACTCCAGCCACGTCCCATGACGACCCTCCAGCAAGTCGGGGCCACACCCGACCCTCAGATACGCGGCGGCAGGCCACTTCTATTCAGTTCTCGGGGCAACCCGGGACTGCCCGTCAACTTGCCATGTTACGCGGCACACGCCACGGAAGCCGGGCCCATGCGCCTGGGAGCCACTCTCTCAGCTCATATGAGCCCCTGCCCTCAGCCTGAGGCCAAATCTAAGGCCCGCCAGTCACTCACCTAAGCTGATCGGCGACCCGAGGTGTGTCGGGAATTTCCCCAAACACCTTGCTAGCAGCAACAACAACACGACACTGACAAGCCCCCGCGGGCTAATCCCAGCATCCCGGAGCACTCTGTCCTTCGAAGGACATCCCTAGACGACAAGAGAAGACCCCCGAGGCCACGGCTCGCCCGGGGGGGAGTTCGCCCCGGGCGTGGCCGCGCCCCGGGAAGGGCGAACCCTCTTAGGGAGCGCGCCCTCCTCCTAGCCCAATGGCCCCACGGCCGTCTCCCAATCCCAGTCACTCCCAGTCTGTGCAAGGTCAGCCGGCGTACCCGTTCGCAGAAGGATCCGACGACGAAAGCTCGGGATCGCGCAAGTCCCACGTCAACACTCATGTTCTTCGTACGCACACGGCCGGTCAACCAGTATCCTCCAGTATCCTTTTGTCCTCTTGTAGTTAGTCAAAGTACGACAAAAATAGAAGAAAAATGGGTTTTTATAGAGTGGGGACCGCCCCTCTCTCTCTCTCCATTTGATCCGCCTAAACCCCCTCGGGGAGGGTTTAGGGGTGGGAGATGCAATCTAGCACAGGCGAGAACACCCAGGCGCAGCACACTCGCCTTCGGCAAGCAAGGACGGACGCAAAGAGCTTAGTGTGCTGGCTTGTGAAACGACTTAAAAACGCCGAGGGTATGTCACTCGTACTCCCCTCATACGGCGTTTAGCCATAATACACAAGTCCATCCCCGTCAGACGTAAGGCGTTATGATAACGGCAAATGCACCCGCACCCCGGGTCTGCCCGCGTACGACGACCGATAACTGCCACACATACGCCATGACGCCGAACCTACCTCCGTCACGGAATTGTGTGCCACCGCTCGTCCCGAGCCGGCCACCGGCCGCTTTGACCTCTGATTCTAATGACCCGGACCTTGGCCCGGAACCCGACTGCTCTTCTCGAGCCGTGTCCGGCTCCTGCCCAGTTATCGGCCCGCATCTCCCCCTGTCGTCCAGTCCAGTCCTCCCTCGGCAAATTGGGCACGTCCCTTGCCTCGAGGAGAGCCTCTGTAAAGCATGCGGACATCCGCCTCATCATGCATTGACCCGGGGACCGACCCACGTGTCGGAACTGTCCCGTGGCTTGCAACAGTTGTAATTTGGCCTCTCCGGCCCACTTGTAAAGCCCACGTGGCTCTCAGAAAATATGTTACCGCCTAAATGCATGCGTCCGTGCCTGTATCCGGGTCCCAGCCCTCCTCCGCACCACCCAGTGTGTGTGTGCCGCACCCCCGACTCCAGCAAACCGCACCTACCTCCGTCATGGAACCGCGCACCCATAGCTGCAGCATGTTCCCGACTTTCTACCCACGGCTTCAGATATATATAAACTCCTCTTCAGCATGGAACGAAGGTGTTCGGATTCAATTCGATGTAAATAAACACCGACTGCTTGCGGTCGGTGGGGAAAGACGTCCAGTACACGATTCCCCGCAATCGCTTGCGCACTCGCACCTGTGGAACCCCCCTTCTCTCCATGTGTCGCCCGCTTCCCGAGCCCACGTGCCCCGTCCTGGCGACGCTTCCCAGTCAACCCTTGGTTCCATAGGTGATCGTCGAGAAATCGACTGGCACGCCTGCATCTCAGTCTCGTTTCCTCAAATCCCGGAAACTTCCCGTGCCATTCGAGTCCCCCTCGACTCTCCATAAAAGGCGAGTGTCCGATACCGTCGTGAGAGGCATACGACCGTGAAGGAGGATACCCGAGATACATCAAACTCCCGTTTTCTTTCCCTGTTGCATTCCTTCCCTCATCCCGGTCATCGGCATAAAAACCCCCGCAACAAAGAGGATGGCATGCCCGGTGGGACGTCTCCCGCCTTCCTTCTTTTTGCTGAAGAGAAGCCTGTGCCAGCCCTGAAGCCGTGCTACCCTTTTTCCTGTCCTTGCAGGAGAGGTAGAGAGGGGTATACGTGAGCAGCTCCCAGTCTGCTCTCCGACCGCCGGACCGCACCCGGCGACCGTTGCTTCTGCAGCGCCCAGTGCTCTAGTCACCATGGCGGCTGTCACTTATGGCCCCATTGTCATCGCCACCCATGCACGGGTGGGCTACTTGGCGACGCCGATCGCTTTCGACAGTTTCGCCCCCGTCATCGGATCGCCCTACTTCTTGGGCGTGATCCCTGTGGCTGTTTCGTAGCCAATCCCAGTTCCTCTACCTGTTCGTGCGGTCAACGTGTCGCGTACTTCTCCAGCACCGGTGGCACGCCCGAGCACCAGACTCGGGACCTCCACCACCGCCCCCCCTGGGGGTCCCAGATCATCTTCTACTCGGGCGAGCTTTCTCCCCCTGGCCCAGCCACGGCTGACCTCCAGTGCGGGCCCCGTGTCCCGAGCGTCGGCCGCCACTACAACATTTCGCTCGGGCTTCCAACCCCGAGCCCCGGTCAAGCCGGCATCTGACACGGGTTTCTACCCTCGGGTGCCTGGCTTCCCAGCATCCTACTCGGGTCTCCAGTCCCGAGCTCCAGCCGAGCCAGCTCCCCACATGGGTTTCCTAGCTCGGGGTCAGGGCTCCTCAGTACTCTGCTCGGGTCTTTCTACCCGAACCCCGAAAGAGCCATCGTTCGGCACGGGTTCCCAACCCCGAGTTCGAGGCTCCCCAGCACAGCCCCGTGATTTCTCAAGGCCGGTCCCTGGTGTGGACTCTCCGCATCGCGCTCCGGGCCTCCCAGCTCCGATGCGGGGTTTTTCCCCCTACCACTCAGCAACGTCGACTCCTAGAACAGGATTGCCTCTAGGGGATGCTGCAATTCTGATGTCGGCTGTGGGTCCTCTGTCCCACTCTCCAACCTCACCAACGCTCGATACAGGCTCACAACTTCGGGTCACTGGCACCCCAGCGTCCTCTGCAATGTTGGTTTCTGGTGCAAGAGCGTCGCCTCGAGCATCGACAATGCTCTTATCGGCTCGGGCGAGAGCCTACGCCCGAGTCACCTAGTCACCGGCTCCCATTGCGGACTCCATGCCCTGGGGGCCGATCCCAGTATTTTTGGCTGACGGCCACGTGCCGCCAGCAACCGCAGATCGGGTCTTCTCGGTCTACCACCTCGGAGCGGGATCTTCCTCGGCTCCCCAGAAAAAGCGTCGCCATGGCCGCAAAGGCAGGCGACTCGCTGCTGCAACCAGCAACTCTGGCAAGACCATTCTTGTCGACGACCTGCGGGTTCGTCTCAACGGAGGTGAACTCATCATACCCCAGGAGCGGGCCGTCCCTACAGTTCCCACCACCAACCGCTTCAGCCTCTTGCGGCTGACGCGAGAGGATAAAGCGGAGCTCAAAGAAGCAGGCACCTCGGCAACAGTCCGGGGGCACCCGCACCAGTCTGATACCCAGACTCCAAGGTCTCATCGAAGGAACGACGACAAGGGAGATCAACAACTCAGCCTGAGAAGAATCTGGGTTACCCCTGAAGAGGCTCAAGCTCTTCGGAGGGCACGTACCAGAAATCCCCTTCGAGCGCTCAGGCCTGGCGTCAGGCAAGACGTAACCGAGTCTACATCGGTATAGTCCGACGACACCTAGTCACCCAGTGTCTCCCACTTAAATAAGCGGAAGCAAAGACGGGCTCGTTCTAGGTCCCGCCAGCACCCAGCCTCGAGCTCTCCTCGGGTCGATACTGCGACAGAGGCTCCACTGCAACGAACCTCGGTCTTTGACAGACTGGGGGCACCGGTCCGCCCTGAGAAGCATTCTCAGAGAAAGCGGACGGTTCAGTTTATCGACGACGCGGTTAGGGTGTTTGCGTGCTACACCACCGGACACCAAGCCGACACCCAGTCTGACGACCTGAACCAGCCTCTGGCCCATTTCAGGAGGCCGCGTCATCAGACTCAGCCTCCGGCCCCGACAGGTCACGTCGGCACGTCCATCGGACCTCAGGCGTCAGAACATGCTGATGAAGTTCCCGCCGAGGGCCGTGTCGCCCCTGTCGACACGGGGCCGGTCAACAATGATCCTCCAGTACACGAAGTTCATGAGGTGACCCTCGAGACTCTCATGAAGGAGAACCAACAGTTGAAGGCCCTCCTGCAAGACCTCCTTCAGGAACGCGACCTTCACCCTCAGCAACCCGCTAGGCCTCCGGCCGAAGCACCGGTCTCGCCGGTGGGGCACAATGCTGCCAACACCTCAGCGGCAGTCGCTCGAACCGCGACAGTAGCCGGGTTCGGCACGTCCCCAGTCGAAGCTCAACCACGAGCATCCAACACGCCAGTGCCAGAAAATCTCATGGCGCAACGCCAGATGATTGAGCGGATTGTCGAGACAAAGCTCGCCCAGCACGGCGAAGGGATCGCCACTATAGATCTGATGTGACACCACCTTGGGTGATAGTCGCAAGACCGATGTACCTTGGATCTTAACAAGCAAGCACAATTTGCAAAAGAAATGGATCGATATCGGCGGTCAGTCACCCGACACTCACCCAAAACCTGGGGTAACTCGGCGATGCCGAGTGGAGGTTGTGAGGGCTGGGCCCTTGCTGGTAAAGGGGCATCAAGGCCAAGGTTCTTCTCAAGGGTATGAAAGCCCAATTCAATGGGGCTGACTTTGTGCCGAGGGCACGGGTCACACACTCTTCCCCACGGCGGCCACTCGAATGCAACGGTGCTAACGGGATCGGGCGCACACTCTCTCGGGCCAGCGGAGCAATGAACTAATATTGAATGAACAAAACACCAAATGAGAGCAAGGAATAGAGCACTTACTCGACCGGTTTGAAGAAACCGATCCCGCTCGGAGACGTGGGCGAGCGGGGAAGCGTGGATTCCCCACACGCTGCGCCGGTGTAGCTTCAACCTGTTTAAGGGATTACAACTCTACTCCCCATGCAAGGGGGTTGAACTTGGGTAAGGGAAGTCGAAACACTACCTCCCACAGGGAGGGGCAGTAAGCCGGCCAGGTGGGGAGGGGAGAATGAACTAAGAACTAACTAAACGGAGGGTGTCGGTTCTGTCCGCGCTCTGGAACAGAGGACATGCAGTCGATGTCGGCGCCGCTGCGACCACTCCCGAATTTTGTTGTCGACGAGACCAGTGGCAAATTCTTCGGGATTGGATCAGGATGACGTCCAATTTTTGTGGAATTTCTTGGTTGGCGGTGCTGGTCGGGGAAGGGCCGCGAACACGGTCCCTGAGTTTTGGTTTTGACTGCTACGGTACCAAAGCAGCAGGAAGAAGAAGTCACCACGGGCGCTCCTGAGCTCTGATTCGGGCGGGGCTGGAGTCGCTGGATTCGTTGTCGAGTCCTCTTCGAACGGAGATCCACGGGGACACCAGAGGAGGTCGGAGTAGACAGAAACAGCCTGAACAGTGATCGGGGGTATGTTTAGTCCCAGAGTGGACAGAACAGCGCACCCGGGGGAGAAAAATGAGAACTCTTAGCTCCGAATGCCGAACGGGGTGCCGCTTCTTGATTCAGGAAGTAGACTCGTCGTAGAATATCTCAGCCAAGCATCGCCTCCAGATCTTCAAGATGATGGCCATTGGCGCCTCTGCAAACCGCTTCAGGTTGATAGTCTGGAGGAAGGCGCACAGTCTGGGGAGATCAGCTCCTCCGGGCAGCCACGAGCTCAGAATGGAACGAGACCACTGCCGTTGCGAAGAGGACGGAGAGACGCTTCCAACGGTACCACTTGGACTTCCAGGGACGCCGGGATGACGTCGTGGCCGAATCTGCAAGATGCTGGTACTCTGCTGCCTGCGAACTGAGAAGTGCAGGTTGGAGATGGGAGGTGGGAGATGAGGTAAATGGGAGGGGAAAGGGGGTGGATGGGTGTGGAGGCAACCCTTGGGTGTTAGGGGGTATGGAAGGGGGCAAACCAAGGTGAGGGAGGGGGAGAATGGGGGCAGGGAGGTGGTCTAGTAGGTGGTGAGAGAGTGAGCTACGAATTTGGGACTAGGAGGGAGGGGAAGAGGGATGATGGTTTCCCTATTTGGGGTGGTCTAGGGCTTGTGGGAGGAGAGAGTGGAGGGGAAAATATTCAAATTTCTCTTGGGAGTTGGAAGATTGCATGGGGAAGAGAGAGGATTGTGTTGGGGAGAGTGGGATTGTGTTGGGAAGAACAATATTCTCCTAGGGAGGGGAGATATTTGGTGGGATTTGGTGGGAGGGGAATGATGGCACCTAGGGGAGTGGAAAAGTAGTGGAGGTGGAAGCTTGGGTGGAGGATGAGGTGTAGGAGAGAGGTGGGATTTGAATTTGGGGAAGGGGGGAAAGAGAAAGAGAGGGGTGGGTGGGATTCTCTCCCTAAGGATTCTCACCCCACTAATGGATTCTCTCCACAAGAAACTTGAATTTTGAACTCACAAAATGGCAACTTTCATCAATATAAAATGGGGGGAATGGGGTTCTATATATAGGCAACCCACATTTTACAATAAGTCCCCGACTCTTGATACAATGACAAATAACCAAGGGGGTAGGGGGCGCCCTTGGGCCTAGTCCAATGAATTGGGCCCATTAACCAACTAACCAACCTAATGACACTCAAACTTAGGTAAATAAATCAAAGACCCAGGGAAATGACTCAAATAAAAGGGAAAATACATCAAATGACTCAAATAGAAAGCTAAAAATGGATAATTGGGCCCACATAGAGTGATGCCCGAGCTCACACAACTCCGGAGTGTGACGACGACCCGAGCCAGAGGGAGTCGTAGGTGATGTCTCCATCAAGATCTCTATAGTGTGCCCGACCCGCTTCACCACCAGTTGAAAAAGCTCCCTCCGGAGTACGCCAAGCCCCCAAAGCTACAAAAGTTTGACGGGCAAGGGTCTCCAGATGAGCACTTGGCCTACTATGTTACGGCCATGAGCGAGCTAGCATTGGATGAATCATATCTTCTCCGCAACTTCGCCACTTCACTTATAGGAATCGCTTTCCAATAGTATTCCCAGCTGAAGCCCAACTCAGTGATCGACTGGGCAGATCTCCAGAAGAAGTTCCTCGACCGCTTCCAAACGGCCGAGTGCAAGATCTCCCTGGCTGAGCTCTGCTCTCTCCGGCAGAAGAAGGGCGAGAGCGCCCTCAACTTTATTAAGAAATGGCGAGACCTCAGCATGAGGTGTATCAATCCGTCAGTCCAAGAGGACGCCATCACCATATGCCGTCGAGGCTTGGCAGCCGAGGTCAGTGAAAAGCTCCTCGGCACCAACATCAAAGGCTTCGACCAGCTCAACTCGGCAGTTGCCGAAATAGAAATGTTCTTCGCTGACAACCCGAGCTACACTTCAGCAAAGGGTAAACAGGCACGAGAACGCCAGCCAGGAAAGGAGGTGAACATCATTGAGTTCACCTCCGCCACCAAAGCCAATAAGGAGGCCGGACCAAGCGGCTCTGACAAAAAGCCAGCAGACAAGCCGGCCACTCCTTCCCTCTCGGAGCATATGAAGACGCCCTTCTCCTTCAAGAAGGAACATACGAAGATGCTCTTCGACCTATGCATGGCCCAAAAGATTATCGAGCTGCCAGAAGCTCGCAAGCCGGACGAGGCCCAGAAAACGGATGACCCTAGCTATTGCCCATATCATCGCATGCTAGGCCATTCGCTTGAAGATTGCTATGTCTTCAAGACTCAGGCACAAAAGTTGATCCGAGACGGCCTCATTAAAATGAAGAGTGGTCTCGTCGATCTCCCGCAACCACATGCTTAGTCCAAGCCAGCCAAGACGGCACATGTGATTCACTATATAGCTAACGTGATTCACTTGTTGGCTGCATTCTCTCTCTCTGACAACGAAGCAGAGGAGCCCAGCACCAGGCAAGGCGAGTATTCGCTCTGGTATCCGGGGTGGAGACCCTGGCATGACCGCATACCCCTTTCCTTTCCAAAAGAAAGGACCCGGCGGCTCTTCGATGTCCTCGTCGAGAGGGGGCAAGTCATGCCCCACGATCTGCCGACAGATTACACCTAGTGGGACTTCAGTCACCCCCAATACTGCCCTTTCCATGCTAGAATCTACCATGCGATCGAATCCTACGAGGAAGTTCAGCACCTAATCCAGGAACAGATCCAGTGGGAGCAAATCGATGCTGAGAGGAACTCTATGGCGGCTCTGAGGCTTCGCGAAGCTGTCGAAGAGACCATGAGTATCGCCAGAAGTGCACCCGAGCAACCAGACCCTCAAGCAAATGGGCAGGGGTTGCCGTATCAACATACCCCAGAATGGCTCGAGTTTCGAACCGATAATCGAGAAGCCCTCGAGCGATTGCGAAGGCACAGGGAGCGGGACACCAGTCAGGAGGCCCAGCTGAGTAATTTCTCGGTCAACGTCGTCCATCCTTCCGCCACCTCAGCTCCTCCAGACGTTCGGACGTCAACAACCAGCCGCTCTGCCTCTGCCGCTTCGGCCGTGCAATGGCGGCCTTGGCAAGAGCTGGAGTCTCTTCCATTCTCCAAGGAGGATATCGCCAGGCTACTCCGAGTCCTTCTCAGCCGAGAGGATGTCTTGGTGAGCGAGACGGCGATGGGCACCCTAAGTCCCTGTCTCTCTCCTCCTACCTCACCCCCATCTCCAGTGCCAGGAGATAGGAAGGGGAAGCAGAAGCAGGGTGAGGTTCCGGCACAATTCTGTCGCGGCCCGCCGGTCGACGAGCCATCGGGTCCTCCCCGCATTCCCAGCGACCTAGTCCAGAACACAAAGAAGACATCTTCGGAGTCTTCAGCGACTTCGGCTAGTATGTCGGGTCCGTTACCACGAGGCCCAGTCAATGCGCAAAGTCGGGGTAACTACCCAGAGCAGCAATACCCTACGGTATCTTCGGCTGTCGCCGGACCTTGCTCCCAGCACGATCGCAAAGGCAAGACCAAGGACCAAGACACCAAGCGCGTCTCCCAGTCTGCCTCTCAGCAAAAGACTACGCCACCGCGGCTAAGGCATCAAACCGCGCATACGTCTTCAGACGCCAGCACCAGTCTGCCGGTTCCTCATAGATTCCTATCGCCACCGCGGGTAAGGCATCAAACCGCGCACACGTCTTCGGATGCTAGTCCCAGTATCCCAGCATACTAGGAGTTACCACCTGAGGTAATCGAGCAGGCGATCAACACCACCTTCCAAATACAACACGCGGAAGGTGCCTGGATTGAAATTCGGGCGAAGAAAGGTCGTCGACCTCACCCTGCCAAGGCACCAGCTCGGAGATATCCTCATGGGATTTATCAACTCCGGCCCCAGCACCTCTCCCTCCTACTCCCCTGGAGGTGGCCGTCGCCAAGAAACATGAGAAAAATAGGAGGAAGAACCTCAGGAGGCGGCTCAAGAAACAAGCTGAGCAAGCAGCCGCCTTGTAGGCTCCAACCAAGCCAACGCCTCTCCAAAGGCTCCAGCGGCTCATTGACCGATTGACGACCTGGAGGAATACATCCCTCCTCGTCCATTCGGAACTCTCCTGCTCGATAGCTATATCCCGTGGGGAGATGCAGAAGCGAGCTCGCCTCAGAAGCTGGGTCCAAGAGATGGTCCAGAAACTTAAGGACGGCGAAAGGCTCCTCATCCCAGAAGAACTCTCCTTGTGCTACAAAGATAAGGAGATCACAATAGAGCAGCTGGAAGAAATGCTTCGGGGTTGCACCTACAATATGGTAGCCATTCCACCCCCTGATAACATCAAACGCTTCCCGACGAGGCGAACCGGTGGCCTCCCGAACCAGACAAAGAACTATCGCCCCGCTCGGGCTACAGCCAGTCCCAGAACACACAGGCCGCGGCCGAGGTCGTGACCGAGGACGTGGTAGGGGCCGCGGGAGGACTCCCGAGTTACCTCTCCACCCGTCCACCTTCGACCCGGAACGAATTATCCTCTTCCGAGGAGAAGAACCCGTCCCCATTCCGGAGATAGAAATTCGGAAAGGACCCGGCATCTTCGATCCTTCCGGCATGGAGGAGATCGCTGCCAGCATTCCAGTCCCTGCACCAGCTCGTTCCTCTTACACGGAACAAGCAGGACCGTCCGGTAAGGACGAGCCAGCTCACCGGACACTCCCAGAAGAGCCATCATTGGCACCCCTGTTCCAGGAGTCCACAGGTGATCAGAGTCGGTCCGATCCCAGTGGCAAAGGCAAGGCAGTGCAACTCCCTGACGAGGAGCGACACGGTAGCCCGCAGAAAGTTCAGCCTGACATACTACCCTCCTTGGAGGATGCTCGAGCTCGAGCCGACCGGATAGTCCTCCACCAGATGAAGCGCTTCCCCGCCAGCCTTACGATCTGGGAAGCCATTGCTTGGAGTAAAGAGTTGAGAGAAACTCTTATCAAAATACTCCAAGAGCCAGAAGCTTATGAAGCACATGTCACAGAGATGAAGGCGGCTGCCTATGAACCTTCACAACCACCGTCTCCTTTACGGAGAAAGACATGCTGCTATCCCCTCCGTGCCACAACCGTTCTCTCTACATGAAGGGGAAGGCCAATGGGCATGACATAAACCGGATCCTGGTGGACCACGGTGCCGCTGTCAACATCATGCCGCTGAAGACGGTCAAGACCTTATATCTGACCCTGTACCTCCAGAAGGTGCAAGCGGTCAAGATATCCGGCTTCAATCAAGAAACCGAGGACGTCCTCGGCCTGGTGGATGTCGATCTGGTGCTCGATGATTTCACCTCCAAGGTGACATTCTACATCATCGATGCCAACACATCCTATAAAGTGCTACTCATGGTTCGCCATCTCGCGAGATCTCGCCGAGATCTCGGCGAGATCTCGGTCTCGGCGCGTCTCTGAGGCGCGAGGCTTTGGCGAGGCGAGGTCGGCGAGGCGAGAAGCGGGAGCGGGCTTCGCTCGGTTCCGGCGCACAACGCTTCGCTCGGTTCGGGCGGGCGGGCGGGCGGGAGCGGGCTTCGCTCGGTTTGGGCGCACAGGAACAGGCGGTCGGGTCGATACTCGGGTCCGCCCGCGACGCTTAAACCCTCACGGCCTCACCCCCCTCGGCCCCGTGACCTGCCGAGCTGCTCAAGCAGCCCTCACGCCCCACCCCCCTTCCTGCTCTCGCCGCAGCTCGCCGGCGCCGAAGAATTTCCACCGCGAGCAGCTGCAGCAGCGCGCAGGCCGGCCCTCCCCGCCCGCCGATCGTCAGGTATGCCTTCCTCCTTTCCCCCCGCCCCCGTCTTCCTCCTCCCCCATCTCCGTTCTCCTCCCCGACCCCGATCTCTCTCTCCCTCTCTCTGTCTCTCTCTCTGTCCCTCTCTCTGTCCCTCTGTCTCTCCTCCCCGCCCCCCGATCCCTCTCTCCCTCTCTCTGTATCTCTGTCTGTCCCTCTCTCAGTCCCTCTGTCTCTCCTCCCCGGCCCCCGAGATCTCCCCCCCTCACTCTCTCTCCCTCTCTCTGTCCCTCTCCCGCCAGCCCCCGATCCCTCCTCTGTCTCCCCGACACTCTCCCCACCTCCCACCCTCTCTCTCCCTGCCTCCCACACTCCTCTCTCTCTCTCTCTTCCCCTCCCTCTGTCTGTCTCTCCTCCCGCCCCCGATCTCTGTCTCCCACTCTCCGTCTGTCTGTCTCTCTCTCTCTCTCTCTCTCGCCCTTTCTACAGACACACACACACACACACACAGTCTGTGTGTGTGTGACTGTGTGTGTGTCTGTAGAAATGGCAAGTCTCTGCGTGTGTGTGTGACTGTGTGTGTGTGTGTGTGTGAGAGAGAGAGAGAGAGAGAGAGAGAGATTTGAATTTTTTTTATAATTACCCTTTACTGTGTGTGTGTCTTCAGTTTGTGATTCATGTACTATTTTATGTATCTCTTTTTTGTATAACTTTTGATGTATGTTGACATTAGTGCATGTGAATTGATTTGTTATTGTTATCATTACCCTTTACTTGGTAAGATTGAGTTGTCAATTATAAAAACATATTTGTGAAATTGAGTGGTTAGTATAAAAGAATTAAGATTATTTTAGAAATAGGTTATATGTATGAAAAATTGTTCCGAAATCCCCAAACCCGATCTCCCGAGATTTTTCCGAGATCTCTCCGAAATCTCTTCTCTCCGACCCCCCCGAGACGAAGCCGAGATCCGATACGGCAAACCATGGTGCTACTGGGCAGACCCTGGCTGCATGAAAACTAGGTCGTCCCGTCAACTCTCCACCAATGCATCAAATATGCCAAGGGCGGGAACAACACACGGTCTTTGCAGACCTGTCGCCATTCACTCCAGCAGAATGCAATTCCGCCGATGCTGCGCTCTACTTCGGGGGGATCAATCCTTACCCAGTAATCAAGAGCAAAAGCAACGGCTGGCCCTCAGAGGAAGATGATGATGATCTCTTCTCCGTTGACGAGGAGAAGGCCAAGCTCCATCGGCTACACCTCAGCTCCAAGTCAACCCCAGATCGCCCCGAGAGGCGCAAAATCGATTTCGAGGCTAATCTTATTAGCCGAGCTATCGACAAAAGCATATGCCTGCCACTGGACTGTATCCAGCTCCCATGTGCGTCAGAAGAGCACAGGGTTGAGTCGCTAACGACATTTGTCGTTAGCTTCAAGCGACAACGCAGAAACAAGAAAAAGGCGAACAGGGACAAGCCCATTGTCTTCTATAAGGGAGACATGGTCCCTCAAGCCCCACCAGACGACGGCTTCGGTTGGTCTAAACAAGCCGATGACACCCCTGAAGCCGTCCAAGTACTGGACGACCCGCCGCCGCACATTCGGGAGATGTGTCTGAATCAACACATCCCTCAATTTTCGCACAGCAGAGATATTTTCGCCAGCTGTGGACCCCTTCTCAGGTCTGGGGGCAACCCCTATCCTTTCATAAGGATACCAGGGGACTTGGCTACGACCAAGACCCGGACTTCCGTGTCTACTACGCGGTCAACGTCATAGGCTTGACACAGTCGGTCGACGACCAGGCTAAAGTCGAGGCAAAGTTCGACAGCTCTGGGGACGAGGAAGAGCAGATCCTGATCTTGATTCCCGTCAAAGCCAGCACTCCAGTTCAAGCAGTCGAGGAATCCTCCTCGCCTCCCTGCAAAAATACCAGGGCTGACGAATCCCCTTCTGTCACCCAGCTTGTCAAAGGACTCAGTTTGACAAACCCTCCTGATGAGGGGAGTATCCAGGACGCTAGCTCTGAAGGGTTGTCAGCTTTAGCAGGCAACCCCAGAGAGGCTTCAGCGGCACCAGTTGACAACTGCTGGCAAGAAACTAGTGGTCTAGATCAATCCTTGATGGATTCCAGTCACAACTCTCCAGTCCCATCGGCGTCGACTAGCGGTTTCGAAGATCAAGAAATACACGAGGCCGGCACCGATGATGAGGATTTTATCGACTTCCAACCCGCTCCTCCCGAGCTGGAGGACGGTGGCCAGGCGACCGTCGACGAACTCGTGGAAGTCAACTTGGGTGAAGATGAAGCCCACCAGCCCACGTTCGTCAGCGCTCTCCTCACCGAGGCAGAAAGGCAGGATTACAAGCAACTCTTGCTCGAATATAAAGACTGCTTCGCCTGGACATACAAGGAGATGCCAGGGCTAGACCTCGCCGTAGCGGAACACGAGCTAGCTATTTCTCCCTCAGCCACCCCAGTCAAACAGCCACAGCGGTGCGTGCGCCATGAGCTGGAACTCCAGGTTTCGACCGAGGTCAGCAAGATGGCAGAGGTCGACTTCATCGAGTCGTGCATCTACCCGATCTGGCTCGCCAACATAGTCCCAGTCAAGAAGAAAAATGGTCAAGTCCGCGTCTGCGTCGACTTTCGGGACCTCAACAAAGCCTGTCCGAAGGACGACTTTCCAGTTCCGATCACAGAAACAATGGTTGATATGAGCACCGGTCATGAAGCCTTGTCTTTCATGGACGGGTCATCCGGTTATAACCAGATCCGGATGTCCCTTAAAGACGAAGATCACACTGCCTTCAGATCCCCCAAAGGGATTTTCAATTACAAGCGCATGCCCTTCGGTTTGAAGAATGTCGGCGCTACATACCAGAGGGCCATGACTAAAATATTCGATGAGATGCTGCACAATATCGTCGAATGCTATGTCGACGACCTCGTCGTCAAGACTAAAAGACGGGAAGGCCATCTGCGCGATCTACGCCAAGTCTTCGATCGTCTCCGGCAATACGGGCTCAAGATGAACCCTATGAAGTGCGCCTTCGGCGTGTCCAGCGGCAAGTTTCTCGGCTTCGTCGTCAGATACCGAGGAATCGAGGTGGACCCCTGCAAGATCAAAGCAATCCGGGAGCTTCCACCACCCAGTAACCTTACCGAACTCAGGTCCTTCCAAGGAAGACTGACATACATTCGGAGGTTTATTTCTAACCTCTCCGGTCGATGCACGCCTTTCAGCAAACTGATGAAGAAAGACGCCCCATTCGTATCTGACTCGGAATGCCACGCCGCTTTCGAGCAGATCAAGGAGTACCTCCTCACTCCCCTGGTCCTGGGGGCACCAGTCAAGGGCAAACCCCTTATACTCTACATCGCCGCCATGGATGCTTCGTTGGGGGCTCTGTTGGCGCAAATCACTGAGAAGGGTAAAGAGCAGCCGCTCTACTACCTCAGCCGGATACTGATCGGTGTCGAGTACCGCTACTCCCCCATGGAGAAAGTCTACTTGGCATTAGTATTCGTCGTCAAGAAGTTGCGGCATTATCTCCTGTCCCATCGGCTCGAGCTCATATCCAAGCACGATTCCCTGAAGTACCTCCTCAGACAGCCCGTCCTCTCAGGCTGACTGGGAAAGTGGGCTCTCCTGCTAATGGAGTACGACATTACTTATGTCCCCAGAAAAGCGATCAAGGGACATGGCATGGCTGAATTCTTGGCAGCCCATCCAGTACTGGACGACTCACCTCTCAACACGGAGCTCCCTGGCGAGGAGTCCCTCGCTGTCCAATCACAACAACTGGTTGAATAGAGCGGAGATGTCTTGCATTACTGGCAGCAAGACGCTCTCACAGCTAATGTACCTTGCTGGGAGCTCTACTTCGATGGCGCTTCCCGAGGGATTACCCGAAATAATCAAAATCCAGCCGTCATGGCAGGTGCCGGTATTGTTTTCTTGACCTTTTAAGGCGGAGTTTTGTATAACTCTTGCGCCCTCATGAAATCCCTGACCAACAATGAAGCTGAGTATGAAGCTCTAATCATCGGGCTTCAGATGGCTCTCGACATGGGCATCAAGTGCCTCAAAGCCTACGGGGACTCCCAGCTGATAGTCCGGCAAGTCCTCGGCATTTACGACGTGCAGAAGCAGGAGTTAGTCCCATACCATGCCGCCGTCAACAGACTCACCCAGAGGTTCTATTTCTTCGAAATAGATCATGTTCCCAGAAGCAGCAACGCCCAGGCAGATGCCCTGGCAAAATTGGCTCTGGCCATCAAGCTCCCGCCTGAGGGCGAGGTCGACATGACAGTCAAGCACAGGAGACTGATGCCGGGCTCACTCGAAGGCGACTCCGGTCTCACCGTCTACGAGGTCCATGACCCCTACCAGAACACTCCTCCAGAAGAAGAAGATTGGCGCGAGCCTATCATCAAGTTCAAGAAAGGGTGGCTCCCTTCTGACCGAGCTCAAAGAGTCCAGCTACTCCGCCGAGCAACATCCTATGAGTTGATTGGCGACTCCCTTTATCGACTTGCCCACGAGAAGGACAAGTCGATTCTCCTAAGATGCGTCTCCTAAGCCGAGGCTCGAGCCATTATGCAGGAAGTTCACTCCAGATTGTGCGGTGCGCACCAAGCCGGAGATCGAATGAAGCACAACATCAAGCTCAAAGGCTTCTATTGGCCAACCATGTACGCGGATTGCGTCTAGTACGCCCGCACATGCCATCAATGCTAAGCCTTTGGCCCGGTACCCAGGAGACCTCCTAACCCACTGCGTCCCACAGCCCCCACTAGGCCATTCGCCGAGTGGGGCATGGACATCGCGGGCCTTTCCCGCCATCTTCCAAGGGGCCATAAATACATCTTGGCCGCCACCGACTACTTCTCTCGCTGGGCGGAAGCTCTTCCCTTGCGGGAGATCACAGGCGAAGTGGTAGCTAGATTTGTCCGGCACAATATCTACCGATTCGGTACTCCTAGTCGCATACTGTCCGACAATGGAACACCATTCAAGAATAGGCCATATATCAACTGGCGGCCAAATTTCACATCGACCGGAGAACCTCTTCGGTCTACAATCCCCAGGCCAATGGCTTGGCCGAAGCCTTCAACAAGACCCTCTGCAAGCTCCTGGCTAAAATTGTTAGCCACCGGAAACGTGACTGGGGTGAAAGGTCTTCGAGGCGTTATGGGCCTACCGGACGATCTACAAGACCCCTACGGGATGCTCGCCATTCTCCTTTGTCTACGGAGCGGAAGTCGTCATCCCCATTGAAATCCAGTTAGTCTCTTACCGCGTGGCGGTCCACACCGGCCTTGCCAGCCCTGATGAAAATGAATACCAGAGAAGGCTAGAAGAGCTCGCCGATCTAGAGGGCAAACGGCTCGAAGCCTACAAACACATGCAAGTATACCGGGCCCGTATGGCGCGAGCCTACGACAAGCTCGTCAAGCGACGAGCATTCCAGCAAGGCGACCTCGTCATGATCAAGTAAAAGGAAGTCATGGCAGGGCGTTCCAGTGGAAAGCTATAGCCGAATTGGCGGGGTCCATACATCATCCACAACGTCTACGAGGGTGGGGCTTACACGGTCGTCGACCACAAAGGTCACAAGCCGTTCCCACCTCTCAATGGCAAACACATGAAGCTATATTACGCACCAGAACATGAGTTCGCGCGCCATCCGGATTAGAGGCGTGCGCCCTAGTCACCAACAGTAAAACTGGCCTTCCCTGACGAAAACTGAGACCGGTCATGTCTTCCTGCCTCTCTCCCCAATCTAGCAATAGGGCCAGCCAAGCCCTCCCAGAACCATCGTCAGGCACTTTTGGGAGTCAGCCTCCCGCTTTCGTCCTTGCGACAACAAGAGCGAGGGCGACCCAGCACCAACAACAAGTCAGCCACCAGATTTCTAGGTAAACAAAAAAAAAGATTAAAAAAATAAGAAAATGGGGTTAAAAATAGAGATACCCCGGCGGACCCAGTCATCCTCATCGCAAGGTGGCGACTGGGGGCAAAAAGGTCAACAACCCGGTTGAGGTGAAGACTCGAAAGGGCGCCTCGGGCAAAATTGGGAAACCCCTCGACGTGGAAACCCGCAAGAGCGCGTCGAAAAAAGCTAAAGGGGGTCGGCTCTGGCGAAAACCCGAAAGGGCGGTAGAGCCGATAACGAGAAAATATACCTCTTCCCACCAGTCAGGGTGGCCTTCCACCCACCCCTCAACAGGTCATAGGCCTCTCCAGTTATCGGCCTTTGATCGATCCACATTGCCGAACCATCAGCCCTGCACTCTCCAGTCAGCCGCATGTCACCCTACTTAGCTTATCTTACCTTCGGCCTTCGCTCCGCCACGACGGGCCGACAAGTCCTAGTGTCTACCCGACATCCTAGTCACTATCCCAGCAAGCCCCAGTCTCAGTCTATCCCCGGGTTTCCGTCATTCCACACTCCCACATTCCACACCCCTTTAATCCGGAACTTCCCAGTCCCATTTGTGACTCCAGTTTCTCCTGCAATCCCTTACCCACCAGTTATAACCCCACTCCCATCTCGCCACGACAAAGTGGCCCCCAGTCCCATAACTCGATGATGACTTGTAAAAGCCCCTATTAGGGGCGGGACAATATCCAATCATCTACATCCTCTAGCTCCAGGTTACGTCCCCTGACAGCAGCGTGCTACGGACGACGATCTCCAGATTCAGAAAAAAAATGACAAAAACAAAAATGGGGTTAAAAATAGAGATTCCCCGGTGGACCTGGTCGTCCTCATCGCAAGGAGGCGACTGGGGGCAAAAATTGCCACCGACCCAGCTGAGGTGAAAACTCGAAGAGGCGCCTTAGGCAAAATTGGGTAACCCCTCGGTGTGAAAACCCGCAAGGGCGCACCGGAAAAAGTAAAAGGGGGCCAGCTCTAGCGAAAACCCTCAAGGGCGGTAGAGCTGGTAAAGAGAAAAAAAAACTCTCTCTCCCTCTCTACTCCTCACTGATGAAAGTCGTCGACCGCGACATGGCGCCGACGGCAGGCTCACCATCACTCCACAGCAATGGTGGCCAACACACCCCTGAGGGTTGGCCATCGCCAACTCCAGCTCCAGTATTCGGCTACACACCACAACGGTCAACCGACCAGTTCCAGTTCTCCGGCTACTACGCATCAACAGTTAGCCGGCCACATAGTTGTCAAGGCGCTCGCCTAGGCGCCGCTTAAGCGGCGCCTAGGCGGGCAGGCGTTTTTTTGGGGACAAGGCACCCCTACGCCTTGTTCAGCCTGAAAAAGGCGCCGCCTAGGCGCCCAAAGCGGCGCCTAGGCGGCCCCCTGCTAGCTTCGTCTCCCTCTTCTCCCCTGTTATAAATAGAAATTTTCTTCCGGGGGCTCCGCCCCCGGAAACCCCCGCAAGGGGCGCTGCCCCCTTCACCCCCGCGACCTGACCGCGCAGGTCGATCCGCGTGCGAGGGCGCACGATGGCGAGTTCGGACTTCACACTCTAACACTCTCTCTCTATTTCTCTCTCACACTCACTGTGAGACCCACCCTCTCTCTCTCCTGTCCCCTCTCTCTGTCTGTCTATCTCTTCTCTTCCCTTGCCCCCTTCTCTCTCTTTCCTCCACCCTTCCTCCTCTCTCTCTCTCTCACACACACAGTTCGTAACTATCTCTCTCATTCCCTCCCTATCCTGCCTTCTCCCATTTCAATTAATAATGGGGTTAATTTGTTAATAAAGTATTTCAAATTTTAATTAAAATTTTGTATGTCTTAATTGTTAATTTTATCTCAAAATAAATTTTGATATTTTATTGCAATGTCATTTCTATTAATTTTGATTTCTATATTCATACTAGTGTTGTTTCCCATATTTGTAATAATCATGATTAATATATATATATAAATTACGTGTATATTAATTATGATATTTTTTATGAACTTGACGCCTAAGCGCCGCTTAGGCAGGCGCCTAAGCGCTTAGGCACTCGAGGACCCCAAGCTCGCCTTGGTCGTCTTGTCGCCTTGACAACTATGACCGGCCAGCTCCAGTTCCAGTACCAGTCCCAACCATAGTTGTCAAGGCGACAAGGCGACCAAGGCGAGCTTGGGGTCCTCGAGTGCCTAAGCGCTTAGGCGCCTGCCTAAGTGGCGCTTAGGCGTCAAGTTCATAAAAAATATCATCATTAATATATACGTAATTTTTTATATATAAATTAATCATGATTATTACAAATATGGGAAACAACACTAGTATGAACATAGAAATAAAAATTAATAGAAATGACATTGCAATAAAATATCAAAATTTATTTTGAGATAAAATTAACAATAAAAATTGGACTTTCAGAATGAATAAAATACTAACATGATGTTTGTCAATTTCTTCCAAAAATATGCAAATCATACTCGAAATAACATACATATAATATAAAGTAGATACGAAAAGGAAAAGACATCTCCCATTATCACATACAATCAATAATAAAGTAAAAAAACACATAACTAGAGAAGTACCATAGATGACCAATGTAAAAAAAAATAAGACATACAAAATTCAAATTAAAATTTAAAATACTTTATTAATAAATTAACCCCATTATTAATTGAAAGGGGGGAAGACAGGATAGAGAGAGAGGGACTGAGAGAGATAGTTGCGAACTGTGTGTGAGAGAGAGAGAGAGGAGGAAGGGTGGGGGAAAGAGAGAGGAGGAAGGGTGGGGGAAAGAAGAGAGACAGACAGAGGGAGGGAGCAGGAGAGAGAGAGAGAGTGGGTCTCACTGTGAGTGTGAGAGAGAAATAGAGAGAGAGTGTTAGAATGTGGAGCCCGAACTCGCCATCTTGCGCCCTCGCACGCGGATCGACCTGCGCGGTCAGGTCGCGGGGGTGAAGGGGGCAGCGCCCCTTGCGGGGGTTTCCGGAGGCGGAGCTCCCAGAAGAAAATTTCAATTTGTAACAGGGGAGAAGAGGGAGACGAAGCTAGCAGGGGGCCGCCAAGGCGCCGCTTTGGGCGTCTAGGCCGCCCAAGCAGCGCCTAGGCGGCGCCTTTTTCAAGCTCAACAAGGCACAGGTTTAAAGTTAAGATAGTCGCTGTTGAGGATAGGCATAGAATAGGTGACATAGGCGCAGTCATGCTGAGGTAGGCGCAGTTGCTGAAAGATAGACGCAGCTTGTTGAGATAGTCGATGTCCTCCAGTTAATCAAATAGTAGATAGGTGATGTTCACATAGTCGATTAAGCTGCTAAGTTGTTCAGATAGTCGATGTGTGAGAGTTGCTTCATTAAAATATTAAATGTTATTCCTAACTTCTTTGTTGTGTAGCAGGCTCGTAGGTCATTCTATGAGGAATAAAGCCGTTGCTGAAAAAGATATTCCCTGATCATGTACGATGCATGCCACGAGCGTGGGACCCTATGAAAGGACACCTGGCATTGGGATCAGCCCTCATGCGATAGAAACTTCTGGAAACCCTAGTACTATAAGTATTCTCATCAGGACGAGGATAAAAAAAAAAAAGCACGGTGGTGGTGCTGAGAAGGGAGAGCAGAGCAGATAGAGTGTGGCTGCCAGAAGAGAATGGAGGAAGAAACTTTACTAAGAAAGAAGCGCTGCCGAGGAAGAAGCCTTGCTAAGAAGATCATTTCTGAAATACCAGGAAGAGTGTCACAGCAAAGTAAGAGCAGAAAGAATAGAGTCACCGGAAAAAAGAAGGAAAGACCGCAGAGAAGAGAAGGAAGACAAAGAACTCTGAGAGAAGGACAAATGCACATTGATAGGGGGAGCTTAAACTGATTCTTAGTTGTTTATTTCTTATGTGCTTTCTGAGCTTTGATCTGCAATTTCTTAAACAATGAGTGGACAAGTGTTTGAAGAAGTTACTTCTCTGTGTATGTGTGTGTGTCCTGATGCGAATGCATCGTGTTGGAGACAGAGTCTTCATGTGCGTGTGATCTTTCAGTGAATGTGGTTAATCCTCACGCACTGTGAGGGGTGGACGTAGGTTACACAGGGGTGTGACCGAACCACCTAAAAAATCTCTGGCTCCATTTGTGATTTGGTCCTTTTCTCTCATCCCCACTCACGTTACGTGTGCTTGAGAGTTATTTAATATTGCAACTAACATTGGTTCATCATGTTGCCATTTTTAGGAGGTTTCTTTGTGTGCTTCTTCACAAAATTTTGGGGAAATCAATTCAACCCCCCCTCTTGATTTGCCAATCTTTCTGGGTCTTCAATTGGTATCAGAGCCTAACTCTTAATTTTTGCAGATCTAACGATCTGAAGAGAGGTCCACAAAGATGGCAAACAAGGGAATGATGTTTGAAGGGCACTCTATACATCGTCCCCCCTTCTTCGATGGTTCTAACTATCCGTACTGGAAAAATCGCATGCATGTCTTTTTTAGAGCTCAAGAGTATGAAGTTTGGAAAGTCGTTAGTAAAGGTTCATATGTTTTGCCGGATGATGGAGATAAATGGACAGAAAATGATATTACTAATAGTCATGCTAATTTTAAGGCCATGAATATTATTCAGTGTGTCATTCATCTTAATGAGTTCTCACGTATTTCTATGTGTTCTTCAGCCAAAGAATTGTGAGACAAGTTAAAGTTAATCTATGAAGGAACATCTGAAGTCAAGGAGACAAAAGCGAACTTACTAGTGAGAGACTACGAACTTTTTAAGATGAAGCTTGAGGAGTCGATCTCAGAGATGTTTGCAAGACTGATGGAGATCACAAACAGACTCAAAGGTCTGGGAAAAGAATACACCAGTACAGAATTAGTCAGGAAAGTGGTCAGATCACTCACCCAGCTTGGCACACGAAAGCAACTGTGATTGAAGATTCCAAGGATCTGAAGAAACTAAGAACAAGAAGACAATTGCTTTAAAGGCCAATCAACAACCTACACGATCCAGTGAAAATGATTCTTCAGAGAAGAGTGATGAAGAGAAAGACCTGACAATGATCTCACGTCAGGTGAGAAGGTTCTTAAGGAAAAACAGAAGGCACCTGGGAAATGTGAAGAAGGGAGTGAAGAAACCGTTTCAAAACAAAGGGGAGACTAGTAAGATGAATGAGATAATTTGCTATGAATGCAAAAAATTAGGGCATATGAGATATGAATGCCCTGAACTGAAAAAGAAAATCAAGAAAGGAAAATCAAAGAAGCCAAAAGCCATGGTCGCTACATGGAGCGACGGTGAAGAAGAAGAACAGTCTGAGGTAGATATAAATATCAGGAGGAATGAAGAAGAAACTAAGAACAAGAAGACAATTGCCTTAAAGACCAATAAGCAACCTACAGGGTCCAACGAAAACGATTCTTCAGAGAAGAGTGATGAAGAGGAAGACCTGGCAATGATCTCACGTCAGGTGAGAAGGTTCTTAAGGAAAAACATAAGGCACCCAGGGAATGTGAAGGGAGTGAAGAAGCCGTTTCAGAACAAAGGGGAGGCTAGTAAGATGAATGAGATAATTTATTATGAATGCAAAAAGTTAAGGCATATGAGAGGTGAATGCCCTGAACTGAAAAAGAAAATTATGAAAGGAAAATCAAAGAAGCCAAAAGCCATGGTCGCTACATGGAGCGACAGTGAAGAAGAAGAACAGTCCGAGGAAGATATAGATGAGCTTCTACAAAGTATGTGCCTTATGGCACAAGAGGAAGAGTCCAGTTTGGTAAACTCCGACCCCGATCAGATATCTTGTGAACAATGGCAATTGGCATATGCTTTTATGTATAAAAGATATAAGAAGATCAAATCTGAAAACAAGAATCTCAGAGATAAAGTTGAAAGTCTTGTGCATGTAAATGTTCAATGTGAAAGATGCTCTGTCATGAAAAATGAATGCAATAAACTTAAAGATGAAAATGAATCCTTGCTTTCAAAACTTTCTCTGTTTGAAGAAGAATTGGAATGCATGCAAGAGGAACATCTGCAACTTGAAAAAGCAAATAAATGGGAGATGGAAAATGTTGAATTAAGAGAAGAGAAAAGTAAGCTACTGTCTAAAATTTCAGTGTTAGAAAAAGATGCAGAAAAGTCAGAAAACAAAATTGCTGGTCTAGATGTAGAAATAAAAGATCTAAATGAAATTTTGGCAAAATTTGTGGAAGGAAAGAAAAATATGAACAATGTGCCAGGATCGACGTCATAGTTGGGGAACTCAACATCTGGGCCAGTGGCAATAAGCTCATTCAGTATGTCCACGGAAGCGGCCAAAGGCGCAGTTGCAAGAAGCCTCAAGTACTCGAAATCAAAAAATGATGCTAGTGAAGAAATCACCTATATGTGGCGGTGAATGCTCACTTGGGGAATCCCTCATTCACCACTCTCAAGCGAATCAGCAGGGTCTGATGGACCTCCCGCATTAGAGGAAGGGTCGGGAATGTCTTCTACATGCTCACCTAAGAAATATAAGCAAAAGTATAGTCAAATCTCCACACACAAAAAAGAGAAAAAAAAGAAAAGAAAATGCCTTGGCACAAAGGACATTATACCTAATACCTGGGTTATGGAACTTGCTCCTGTTCCAATCAATGGAGAGGCACCCGTGACTGGCATGGAGTTGTCCGTCAAATGAAGTAATTCTTCAAGACTTATCTCGCCTTCTTCCGTACCCAACTGTGGAGAAACTCCACCCGGGTTGGGGGAAAATGTCATCTCTGCCCTAGCTCCTGGTGGGACTGAATGAAACGAATAGAACTCAGGATGAACCCGAATGTTGATGCTGAAATCAACAAAGGCCAATCACTTACTTAACGTCTCATCCTCGTCCAAAGTCACCTCCCCAGTCCGTGTGTGGGAGGGCGGCCGGCTTCCCTCGCTACTGTCCTTGCCTCGTGGATTTTTTGAAGAAAGGGAAGGATTGTTGGCGGCGGTGTCTTCAGGCGTCCCTGCAGAAGGAGTCGTCTCTGGAGGGACATACACTGCAAAGAATGTAACATCAGGTAAAAGGGTACCCATGAGGCAAAATAATGCAAAAAAAGAAAAGAAGAAATAAGGCATCTCAAAAAGAAAAAGAAGGGGAAAGTCTCACCAGTGGACCCTAAAGGAGTCGACAACATCAAGATTATATGCTCCGGCTTTAGCCCAATGGTGCGGGCAGCTTTCTTCACTATCTCCAGAATGTCCCCTGGTGTCAGGGCCTGATAAAGATGTAGGATACACTCCGCTGGGCCAGCTGCACCCACCGCGTTTGTGTATGCGCTCTCCATCTCGGAATAGCATCACCGGCAAATGTACCCTCGGGTTGCAAAGTCGACAGGGACTTCTTATTATTCTTGCAACCGCAGTCTGCGAGGAAATGTTCTTACCATGAATGTGCCTTGGAGCTAGTGGAGGCACTCGGCCAAGAAGAGGAAGCCGATGAAGCCGTAATCTATGGGCATTTTGAGGGCTTAATTGCCCCCACATATAAGAACCTCTCGGTCCTTGAAGACCGGTCCGCTCACTGCCAAAGTTGAGCAACTCTCTTTATCTCCTTACTGGCCTTCAGAAAATGAGCCCGGATGAAGTCGGGGTCTAGAGGTAGAGGCGGTAGATCTCTCTCCGCAATCGCTTCTCAACAACTTTTTTAATGGCATGAGCATTCTGTCTGAAGATGCTACTGTGGTCAAACCACCACCTTGCAAAGTAAACATCAAACTGGCCTCTATAGTTCTGTGGAGGAATGGGGTAAGCCTTACTGTCACTTCGGTACATAAAGTCCCACCACGAGGCCGATACCAGGTGGGCATCCCTGTGCTTATATTGTCTCGGTCAATGGGAACTCAGAACTTTGAGGAATATGCTGGTCGTAGCCGAAGTTCCGGGCAAACCGATGCGGATAATATGGCTCCAAAATAGTGTTGTTGGCCCAGTGTAAGACAAGAACACTGGGGCGGGTACTCTGAACCCACTTTGCAAAAGTGAAGGAGGACTGTTCCTGCTGATGTGGTAGCCTGTAAGACACTTCATCCCCCTCCTGTACAACATTAGGTCGAAATCAAAACTCTAGCCTTCCCTGTCGCCCATGGAGAGAAAAGATAATTTTTGGCGAGCGTTCGTCAAATGTGTGAACATATCATGCTCTGGCTGGTTGATGAAAGAGAAGATCAGTGGAGTTGAAAGATTGTCCACCTCGGTCCGTGTCGAAAACTCGGGAAAGAGAAGATTAGCCCAGACGCTCAAATAATGAGTGGGCATCAAAACAATCTTGTCCCTTGACGATGGATGGGTATTCAAAGTCCCAAAAGAATGGTAAATGTTGGCTAGTGTTGTAGGAGCAAGAGCGAATCTCTGTCCATAGGCCCGCAAGCATGCTAGATAAAGAAGCTTGAAGGACGCCCTCCTCCCCGTGGAAGATCACAAAGGTGGCCAGCCAGTAAGGTAAGTAAGCTGCAAGAGAGGTCATGTCAAGAAGCTCCTGCAGATTCCACCCCTGCCTCGGGGCATAAAGATAATGGGGATGATGCCCAAAATTTATCTCTATCTGCTTGTAATGGTCCAAGGGAACACCTTCCCTGGCAAAATCCTCATAAAAACAGAATGGGCCATCATAGAAATGGCAAACTTAGGCCTTCAAACTCTCTGTGTGCGTTGGCTTCTCCTTGCCCACGCAAGCTAAATCCTTCTAGGTTTTCATCAGAAATTTGTAACAATGCAGTATCCGGTACCTCCCCTCACCGTTGGGGTGACTACGGTGCAAATCATCAAGGGCCACCTCTTCATAAGCACGACCCACAATAAGTAAACCAGAAATATGATGAAAGGCCCACAAATCCAAGGCCGTTTCACCCTCAGCTATGACAGATGTGTTCCAGCGATGATTGAACTTCTCCGCCAAAGCCTACAACAGCCTAATATGGCAAGGGTAATTATACAAAGCGACAGTCATAGCATGCCAAATCTCGGCTTTCTCCAATGGCTCTATAAAAGTTGAGGATGCCCATCAGCCACTCAGTGGCTCCCTAGTGGTAGCTATGTGAAGAAATCACGGACTACTTGCCGTACCAGCTCGGCACCATCTGTCGTAAGATGTCGTCAATCAAGCACAAATAATCATACCCATCCTTGGTGAACTTCAGACCTGACGGGGCCAAAACCATGCCCTTCATTGAATCATGTGCAATCTGATAATGCCCGTATATATTCTAAGTAGTTGGCAAGAAGGATGGAGTCCACACTTGGAAGCTCTCATATTTGCTGAAGAAACCCATGCAGTCTTTGCTCAGAAATTGCGTCTGCCGCATGAAGTCCTTGGAATAGCGAGGGTACGAAAAGACACAAGTACCCGACGTGTTGTCCCGACCTTGTAGAATAGCCCGCTCCAGATGACAACGCGCATCCTTCAAAAGTGGGTCATCAGCCTCCATATCGATGGGAACATAACCCTGGATGAAGGTGAAAAGATGTTGATCTAGGGAAATTGTTGCGAATATCCATCCGAGCGATCACAGGAATAAACTCCCTACACCAGCAAAATATGGGTCACATCGACGGTGCCGTCACCTTCTGTGGCCTCGGCAATAGGCGCCTCGGCCACCTAATCGAGGCCACGATCCACAGAAACAAAATTCTCATGAGTGACCATAGGAAGGTCAAATAATGGCATGGGCTTGTCAGTCCGTCTGACATCAAGACCCCTCTTGGAGTCCCGTTCCATCAAGTCCCAGGCGTGACGGTCTCCGCCAAAACGAGCCATGGCAGCAAGTCCACTGCAAAAAGCAAAATCACGACAAGAAATGTAAATGTACGAGTCAAAGGCTTCTGCCATGTCAACAAGACTCGGGAGAAAGCAAGAAATTACGAAGTGCACGGGCCGCCTGCCATCGTCCCCGACTCTGACGGACGTCCCATTGGAGGCATTTGTTGGACCCGTAATTTTCTCGATCCAATCGAGAAAACATAAAACAGTAAATTTATCCCCTAGAGGCTAAGAGATGTCATGAAGTCGAAGCCGTTGAGAGAACGGGTCCAATACAAATCCGGGGAACCCACGTTGTATTTACGACATATAAAAATACAAGTTTGCAACAAGCGGGCAATCAAAGCGGTGTCCCACATAGTTGTTAAGGCGCCCGTCTAGGCGCCGCTTAAGCGGCGCCTAGGCGGGCAGGCGGTTTTTTAACTACAAGGCGCCCCCACACCTTGTTGAGCTTGAAAAAGGCGCCGCCTAGGCGCCCAAAGCGGCGCCTAGGCGGCCCCCTGTTAGCTTCGTCTCCCTCTTCTCTCCTGTTATAAATAGGAATTTTCTTTCAGGAGCTCTGCGCAGGTCGATCCGCGTGCGAGGGCGCACGATGGCGAGTTCGGGCTCCACACTCTAACACTCTCTCTCTATTTCTCTCTCACACTCACAGTGAGACCCACCATCTCTCTCTCTCTCCTGCCCCCTCCCTCTGTCTGTCTATCTCTTCTTTCCCCCACCCTTCCTCCTCTCTCTTTCCCCCACCCTTCCCCCTCTCTCTCTCTCTCACACACACACAGTTCGCAACTATCTCTCTCAGTCCCTCTCTCTCTATCCTGCCTTCCCCACTTTCAATTAATAATGGGGTTAATTTGTTAATAAAGTATGTTAAATTTTAATTTGAATTTTGTATGTCTTATTTTTTTTACATTGGTCATCTATGGTACTTCCCTAGTTATGTGTTTGTTTACTTTATTATTGATTGTATGTGATAATGGGGGATGTCTTTTTCTTTTCGTATCTACTTTATATTATATGTATGTTATTTCGAGTATGATTTGCATATTTTTGGAAGAAATTGGCAAACATCAGGTTAGTATTTTATTCATTCTGAAAGTCCAATTTTTATTGTTAATTTTATCTCAAAATAAATTTTGATATTTTATTGCAATGTCATTTCTATTAATTTTTATTTCTATGTTCATACTAGTGTTGTTTCCCATATTTGTAATAATCATGATTAATATATATATATAAAATTACGTATATATTAATGATGATATTTTTTATGAACTTGACGCCTAAGCGCCGCTTAGGCAGGCGCCTAAGCGCTTAGGCACTCGAGGACCCCAAGCTCGTCTTGGTCGCCTTGTCGCCTTGACAACTATGGTGTCCCACCGCACTTATGGAGTGGTCAAGGTAGGAGCGGAAGCAATTCCCGAAGCGTGGAGCCCGCCCTGGCAAGAAGCGATGCGGAAGAAGTTGAGAAGACGAAGCATAAAGCAGCCCGAAGTGTCGCTCTCTCCTCCACGTGGCCGAAACACTCTAAAAAACACCAAACGAATTAAAAATGGAGGGCCCTTTTATAGGGCCTCCCCTCCACCAGTCACGTTCAGCCACCCTGGACCGGGTAGAGCCTCGAAAGGGCCCACTCGGACCGGTAGGACCCCAATGGGACCCACGCTGACCGAGTGGGCCTGTGCGGCAGTCACCCCGTCTGGGTGGGCCTCCAAGGACCTATGCCCGGTCTAGGGTCGCCCCCTCTCCAATCCCAACTCTATAAATACCCCCAGGGTCTAGAAAAGAAAAGAGAAGATGAGAGAACAACGAGATAGAGAGGCGAAGATACAAGCACGGGAGTAACCTTTAGAGCACTTGGAGATTTCCCCTTTGACTCTATCGTGCCTTAAGCGAGGGTATGTTACAAAAATGCCATTGTAACGTCGCTTAGGCAATTGAGGCCTCCATCTATATAATTTTTATATAATTTTCTAGGAAAAATCTATGTAATTCTCTGAGTCAAACAAAAATTATGAAAATACCCCTGAGATTGCAAGAAAGCCCTTGTAAAATTATGTAATTGCAGAAATGTCTTACAACTTTGGAAAATTTTAGAGATACCTTGCATTTTTGCAGAAAAGTTTTGTAAAAGTCTACAATTCTTTGGGAGAGATCTTGTAAAGTTCTGTGTGGGCCGAAATATTTTGTATTTTCAAGAATTATCGAGGGTTACAAAAATACCCTGAGTTTTCTATAATTGTGTAAATGTCCCTCTTGCATGGGGAGTCTAACATATGTATTCCATCTTCTGACAAAAGGGTTCAAGGCGCTCACACAATGGTCCGACAACGATCACCTCGGCGGGCCAACGGTTCAACGGTAGTAAAGCTTGGAATCGAGTCCCCGACGACGGCCCGATAGCTTGACAGAGATAAACCCCTGGGCAACCGGGCTATTGATCGGGACCAAACTCAATGTCTAAACTACCTAGGGATGTAAATGGATCGGGTTCGACTCGGGAAGGCCAATACCATACGCTATCCGTGAAAATTTTATAAATACCATATCCGGATAGTACCTTATTATTTTCCCGGGTATGGATACGGGTATATCCGTCACGGGTATGGATATATCAGCGGATATTCGTATTTGTCTATAAATGATGAGTCCACGTCCACATCTAAGGGAAGGTGGGATTTATGGAAAGTGAAAAAAGAGAAGTCCGACCAATAATTTTCTTACCAAAGTAATTTTAATATTTTATAAAAACGTCATTATAATTTTAGCAAGAAGGTCAAGCTCACAAATCCAACAAAGAGGATAACGGGTTAAGTTCATGTCAAAATCATAGGCCTAACATACACAATGAGTTATTAAGAACGTGTTCGGATCGGATATGGATTCGGGTGCACTAAATCCATATCTTATCCAAATATGAAACATGTATATTAAGCATATCCGAACTCGAATCTATATCCGTTTATTCGGGTATTACCTGACCCATCACGGGTCGGGTAATGCGGGTAATCGGATTTGCGGGCATTTTTGACATCCCTAAAATTGCCAATAAACTCTCGCCGGTGCTAAACTGCCAATAAACCTTTGCTAGTGCCAAATTGTAGATAAACCCTCGCCAATACCAAATGGCAACCTAAATCCTAGCCAGTACTATACTGCAATCGCCCCAAACCCCTCTCAGCATGGAGTTGCAACTAAACCTAGAACCTCCACAAAGTAACAAGTATACCCCTATTCTCACCAAATTACAATCGAACCCTTGAACAAACATCAAGTTACGAGAGGGGCTTCCACTCATCTAAATTCAGACGGCCGGACTACCCTAAGCCCTAAAGGCCAATCCTAACCCTTCCAGACTAAACCACTTGTATACCTTCACTATGGCATAAGTGCCCTCATCCTTTCAAGGGTGTTTGCTCTTGCAATCGTAAATATGTTGTCAATATCACGGCTGATATTGTGAAGATCGAGGACTTCTTTGACAGTTAATCAAGGGTATTCGGACTTTACGTTGATGTAAATAAACACTGACTGTGGTCGATGGGGAAATGTCTAGTACTCGAACCCTAAATCGTCTGATAAACCAAATCTGCATAATTAAAATGCGCATGTTATGCAAATAGCTAACAAATGTGCATTTATGTTCAACAAATGAACTTCTTAAAAAAATCATGTTTTAAAACAACACCTTAACAGTGAATGATGGTGAGCTAGCACTGATATAAGTAGCTGTAACTTGGGTGTTCTCAAGTTAGTGGAACCTGTGGAAACATAGGAATGGACATAGGTCTTGGGTTCAAGACTGAACCACTCTATAAATTGTTATCTCCAAGTGGGGTGTGCTTGTTATGTTTTGTGAATGAAGAAGCAACATTCAACATAAGGATTCAATCTTTTGAAGACATTTATTTTGGGTTCGAGCTATTATCGTAAAAATTTAAAGGTTTCTAAAGTTTTCAAAGATCTTATTTACTCCCTTCTAGGATAAGGCCATACTCACTTTTAGTTGGTATCAGACCAGGTTCTTGTGACAAAGAGGCTTAATCGCCTGAGGAGATCATGTTTGCAATTGATTGTGGCCAACATTGAGGGTCAATCCATCTCCCATCCCTCATTTTTCGATGGCGTGAAGTATGCATGTCGAAAAGTCAAAATGAGGATTTTTCTGTGATCTCTCAATGTTGAAATATGGAGAACTGTGTAACGTGGTTTTGATGCGGGACGGTGTACTCAAACGAGTCCGACTAGGCGACTAATGAGATCAACAAATGCGTTACAATTGTTCGACAAATAACCCGACGTGTACTCGAGCGCCAAGAGATGAATTACGCTGAATAACAATAGCTACGCACTAAGAAACCGTCCCTCGCAGCGGGGAAACGTCGAACCGAATAGTAGATAGAACTACCAAGGCCTAGGGTATCAATCACGCACATAGATCGAACTCAGATCGGCGCGCTCAGGATAGGAAAATACTCGCAATCTCACCAATCGACAACAATATAAAATATCGGGCAAGGCGTCCTAACTCACTTACGGTGGCAAATATGACTTAGATATTAAATGAGCAAATAAAATGAGCGAGTTTCCACTGCGCTAACCTACTCGCTGAAGAGCGAGGCTCGAGCTGAGGCCGTCGGCTGTCAGCGGAATGAGGACTGCTGCAACCGAAGCACACGCGGGACCTTGGGGAACAGGGGCAGAGTGGGGTCGACGTCCAAGCCCTCCCGCTCGCTGTGGGCACGGTTGGAGGCGAAAGGTAACGACGCCGCTGCTATGTCTGCGGGCCTGTGGGGGAGGGGACGGCGAGGAAGGCGGGGCGCAGGGGGACCGCCTGCCCCGGGTGGCATGGATGGCTGCTGGGAGGGCCTCCGGTGGCGGCGCGGCTACCTTCCACACGGCGAAAGACGCACGAAAGGGACGGCAGGGGAGGCCCCAAGCGTGCGGGCGAACGGGACTTGGGGGGGGTGGCACTGGCCGCGACGGAGGCGGAAGAGGAGGGTTGTTGCTGCAGTGACCTGCCCTGCGCTCCGCGGCGGTGATGGTGTCTGGGGATCTGCTGCTTGCCGCGGCTTCGTCCGGTCTCGTAGGGGGGGGTTTGGGCCGCTGCTTGGGCCTGCAGGGGGAGGGAGCTAACGTTGGCGGAGGGCACCACAAGCGAAGGAGGGTGGCCTCGGCGGTGGCGGCAGGGGCTGTTACGGCCCGGGGCAGAGGAGAACGGTGAGGGAAGCTGGAGTGGAGCAGGGGCGGCGTTGGACCGGTGGAGGGCGGGGTTCGCTGGGGGGGGGGCGGCGCCGGTGGTGGCGTGGGCGGTCACTGCCCAGTTGCAGGCTGGGACGGCGGTCGAGGCGGCAACTGTGGTCCGTTGTCTGCTGGTGGGGGACCCGGAGGGGAGGCGCCGGTGGCGGCGGGACCCGCCGTCCTTGCTGCCGGTGATGGGGAAACCGCGAGCTCTGCTACCGCATGAAGGGGAGGGAAGAATACTTCAAACTCGAAGGTTGGGAGGGAAGGGGAAAGGAGGGAGGAATGTGAAGGTGGACGTGGGGGAGGAGGGTTGACGTGGGGAGCGACGCGGGGTTGCGGGGCATGTGGGAGATGGGGGGAAAGAAGTAAATGCGGTGGGGTTCGAACAGTGAGAGAGGTACGCGGAGGGGGGTGTTGCACTCCTACGGTTTTGATGATGTCATACACTATAAGTCAATCATGATAGTCTATCTTAATGCATATTTTGTTTTTATATATATTCATTCTTCATATATTGCACTCTCTAATCTTACTCTGAAAGTCCGTGCATACTTAGCTTTCATCTGCAGTTGAGTCCATGCATAAACTGCATCTTTACTGAATAGAGTCTGTGCATGCAAGCATCAAGTCGGTGCAACCCTCGATTGAGGCACGTGACTAAGTCCGTGCATGTTGAAGTCCAGGCACAGCAAGTCTGTGCAACAATCGTTACTGCACGCAATCAAGTCGGTGCAGCTCTCGCACCGTGCACATAAAATCAGTGCACACTTCATTGCTAAGTATGTGTATTATCTCAGTGCATGCTTTTGTTAGTATTCATAAGGTCGGTGCATATGGTTTACTGGACGTCTGCTAAGGCAGGTCGGTGAAAGCTTTGGCTCGCACAGGTCGGTGGATACTCTGCACGCACCTAGTCAGTGCATTCGTTGCCCGCACACACATACAAGGTCGGTGCAAATGTCATTCTTGCTTGATCAACGTCGGTGCAATCTCTTGTCTTAGGCATGATCAAGTCAGTGCATTATTCTAGTCCTGTGCAATAATGCCTGTGCATGATCGTGTTTCGCTACATTTCAAGTCTGTGCATTCTTTGCTTCAGGGTACTTGAATTCCGTGCACTTTCTATCTCGGTGCATAATTCAGTCGGTGCACTTGCCACGTTATACACACGAAGTCTGTGCACACATGCCTCTACGTTGCTCATAGTTTGTGCATATATCACAAAACTCTATTCATGGCTTGAGCATACTGTGCGTTACGGTGTGTGCATATGGTTAAGTCATTATCTTTAAGGTCAGTGCATGTCAGTTAGAGTATGTGCTTGTCTCGCTATATGATATGTAACGTTTGTGCATGACCCTGCTCTATATAGCCCTCACTAATATCCTCTCTTGCTTGGCAGGGTTGTCACCTGATCGAGCATGTGTTGAGCGAACCCAAAACCAATGAGCTCACTCCACGTGGAAGTCGATGTACCAGGTTTAAGGGCTCGTGATCCGAGGCATCGAACTGAAATGATGATCCTGACACGTGGAACCAAAAAGGGAATCAGACCTGTGAAAAGAAATGGGCGGGAATCGTGTTGGGCATGCGCTCTAATCTGGCTATAAAAGGAGGCTGAAGACAACAAGAGGCTGTTGCTGAAGATTTGAAAGAGAGAGAGCACCTGCAGCCACTGAGCGTAGAAGAATCTCCCTATTCGAGAGAAGAGCCTGAAGTGTTTGAGTGATCATTGTTGGGTTTTCGAGCTTGAAAGACTGTTTCTCTGGAAGCTATATTTTTCGTTGTTTTGAGTCACTGTTTTCTTATCATCTTTTCGCTTTCGAGTTGTTTCACATATTTCTTCTTTACTGCTTTGTTACCCTCTAAGTGTGCTTAGAGGAAGGGAGATTGGTTCTCCAGTTGCGAGTGTAGGCTTTACACTCGTGTGTTCCCTCAGGTTTAGAGGAAGGGAGGTTGGTCCTCCGGTTCTAATCTTGCAGGGGCAAGTTCAGGTTCAGATCCTGTAGGTCGCAGATCAGTGTTGAGGGATTTGTTCCCTTGTGGCAAGCTGTGTGACAGCGGATGTCTGCAGACTGAGTCTGCTGTGCTTTACATTGCTTAGTGCAAGGAAGCCTTACTCCAGCGGAGTAAGGGGTGGACGTAGATTGCTGACCGCAATCGAACCACCTTAAAAATCTTCTGTCCCCTTGGTGTGGTTTGATCTCGTCTGCTATTCTGTTTTCAGCTCGCCAGGTGTTTGTTCTTTGCACTAGTTTTGTCTCAGTCTCACTGAGATTTTGCCTCTCTTGTTGCTTCGTGGCTAATATTGAGAAGGTTCCTTACTGCGTTTTGTATCACGTTGTCGATCTTCGAATTAGATTGAATTTGGGGGTGACCTATTCATCCCCCCCTTCTAGCTCACCCTTCGTGCGTTCTATCAATTGGTATCAGAGCAGGTTACCCATCATGTGGTCCAACGGCCAGGGTAATCCTAGATCTAGCGGTCCTCGAAGCTTCATGGCTGAGGGACAGTCCATAAGTCACCCTCCTTTCTTTGATGGTACTAACTATTTCTACTGGAAAAATAGGATGGAGGTGTTTATGAGAGCCCAGAGCCACAAGCTCTGGAGAGTGATCACCGTAGGGCCTTATGAGCTTCCACCGAATGAAGATGCGTGGACGGATGATCACGTCAAAATTTCAACCATCAACTGGTCGTCTCTGAACATCATACAGTGCGCGGTTCACCCTGATGAATACGCCCGGATTTCATCCTGCAAGACTGCCAAGAAGATGTGGGATGAATTGGAGCTGATCTACGAAGGTACATCCCAAGTGAAGGCCACTAAGGTAAACATGCTTACCTCAGAATATGAATTATTTAAAATGAAATCTGAGGAGACGATCACTGAGATGTATGCCCGATTGTCATTGATTACTAATAGTCTTAATGGGCTTGGGAAACAAATTTCAGAGGGGGACATTGCCAGGAAAATTCTTAGGTCGCTATCCCCCGCTTGGCACACTAAGGCCATAGTGATAGAAGAGTCTAGGGACCTGTCGAAAATGACAGTCACTGAACTGATAGGATCCCTAATGACCTACGAAATGAACTTCAAAAGGAATGGTGAAGGAAGTGAGAAGAAGGGCAAGAACATTGCCCTCAAGGTGTCCAGCAGTAAAGCTAGCAGCAGCAGTGGTAGTAAAAGTGGGGAGTCTGACGGCTTGTCAGACCTTGATCAAGAGGAGCAGGTTATGCTCACTCGTCAGTTTCGAAAGTTTTTGAGAACGAAGGGAAAAATTTTTAGAAGGAAAGGGTCGTATCCCTCTGGTAAGAAGTTTGATTTTAACAGTGATAAAAATAGGAGCACTAAGAAGATTACATGTTATCACTGCAGGAAGACATGACATATAAAAGGTGAATGTCTTGATCTCCAGAAGAAGGCCTCCATGGTGCAGAAGAAGAAACCTCAAGCTATGGTCTGCACGTGGAGTGATGAGGAGGAAGACCCAGAGTCTAGCTCTTCAGAGGAAGACGAAGAAGGAATATGCCTCATGGCCAAAAGCGACGAAGAGGTAACAAATATTTTTGAGAACTTTACAATTGATGATTGGGAAGATTCCTATGCCGAATTGTTAGCTAAGTTTAATGCTTTAAGTAAAAAGCATAGGATGGTAAAGAGAAAACTGAATGCTGTCACTGAAGAACAGATCCAAACTAACGAAGAAAATAAAAAGGCCAAGGAAGAATTAGAAGAATTGAACACTCTCAGAAAAGAAAATGATGAACTTAAATCAAAACTTCAAGAGAGTCGGAGTGAAAACAACTTAATGATTGAGAAAAATGAAGCTGTTAAGAAAGTGAATTTCGAACTCCTGAAGAACTGTGAAACACTGCAGAGAGAGCTGGAAGATAAACAAAAAACCCTAGAAAAATTTGTTCAAGGAAAGTCGAACTTAGTAACTATGTTGGACGCTAGGGTTAATTTCAATAAGGAAGGATTGGGCTACAATCCGGCACAGAAAAGACCCTTTGAATTTAAAACTATAACATTCTGTCTAGAAAAGGGAAAAGAGAAAATGGACACACCATCAAGCTCTAGTCATGTTCAAAGTGTCCAGCAAATTGGGAATAAGTCAACAAAACATGACCAACAACACTCTAAAGCTGTTAAGAACTTAACTAGACAAGCTCCCATGCTCGTCAATCAGAACAAGAGTGTTAACAGAACCAGGCAAATGACCAACAACAGAAATTCATATTCTAATAAGAACATGGGTCAGTACAGAAGGTACTGGGGAAATCATGCTCATCCTCGGAGATTCTTTAATGAGTATACTTTTCCTAGACAGTCTGGGTACAGTAGATACCCGAGGAATGAACAGTCCACCAACAGGAACAAGTTCAACATCAATAAATCAAGTGGACAGAACTTGAGTCATAACTTCAACAAAACTGCAAATAGAGTGCAAACGAAAAATACCATGAGACAAGTATGGATTCCAAAGTACTTGTTTAGAGAGTTGAATAATGTTTTTGGACCCAATCTATCTTGGGTTCCAAACCACTTTGTTTAATTTGCTCCTTGCAGGTTAGTCTAGCAGCCGAGAACAATAAGTGGTATCTAGATAGCGGCTGCTCCAGGCACATGACAGGTGACTGATCCAAATTCAGCAAATTGGAAATGAAGGCAGGGGGACTGGTCAAATTTGGAGAGAAGAACAGAGGTAAAATAGTTGGCATTGGAACAGTTGGTAAGTCCCTCACTACCTCTATTGAAAAAGTTCTCCTTGTGGAAGGTCTTCAACACAACTTGATCAATATTAGTTGTTAAGGTGCAAGGCACGGATTCAGAGGGGGGGTGAATGAATCTCCGATTAAAAACTTTTGTGGAATAAAACTTTTCCCTCGAATCAGGACTCTAGCGGTGATAAGATCAGATAGATCAATCTAGCTAGACATGCACATGAACGTAAAGAAGCAGCAATTACCATAATAGACTCAAGAGGAACTCAATGAGTCTATATAAGAAATCCTATTAGTCAACAAAGAGATCATCGCAAGACATAAATCACAGAAATTTGCTCAGAGAACTCTTCCCATGAGAAACAGTAAGAAGCACAAGATTCTAGTAAGCACTCTGACAAACACTTAACCTCATCAACAACTCCAAGCTGAAAACACACAAGGAGGCTTCCAGTTATGAATGCACAAGAGACCTGAGAAGGGGGGTAGAAGATATGGAGGAGCACATCACAATCAAACCACTGCACGGTAGGTTTTTAGGTGGTTCGGTCCTTAAGACTTATATCCACCCCACACTCAAACCTGAGTGTGGATTCCGCTGCCAAACAGCTTGAAACCGCTAGGCCTCACAGCTTGCCTACAAACGCTGCCTAACAGCTTGAACAGAGGAGCACTCTCCTCTCTTCCTCCACCCCGGAGGGTAACCACTAGTGACACACAATCACTAGCAAACCGGAGAACAAATCTCCCTTCCTCTGAAACCCAGAGGGAACCACTAGTGACACACAGTCACTAGCAAACCGGAGAACTAATCTCCCTTCTCCTGAGACCACAGGAGGAACCCCGATCCCAAACAAGGGAAACAGAAAAACACTGAGAATATGAAAAGAACAAACGAAAAACAAAACAAGAGAAACAAAAACATATATAGCTCCGAGGAGCACAATGACTGTGGATTTGATCCACGAGTCAATTCGTGATCAAATCTTCAGGATGCACTGGCTGCACACTCTTTCTCCTTCTCACGATTTTCTTCTCTCTCACTCTGGCTCTCAACTTCTACTTACTATCTTTCTTCTTCTTCTTAATAGACTTCGGCTCACTCTTCTTTTTCTCAGCTGCTCAGATTCTGCTGTCTTTTTCCTCTTCTTTCTCTTTCTCACAGACTCACTTCTCCTAGCTCTGCTATCTCTTTCTTTCTTTCTCTCAGAATTCTTCTGATGCCTTTTTTCTATTTTCTCGTCATCTCTATCCCCTTTTTCTTTGATCGCAGGAGGGGCCTTCTTATGGAGCTTTAGACTTGGGTCCCACAAGCTCTCGCTTCAGGCGTGTGGAGAGCTTGTTCCCACCATTCCCAGAGAAGCCATGCATCAGGTGCAGATGGAGAGATGAACCACGTGTCAGCTTCTTTTTGGACCGGTCTGCCTTGGATCACGTCCCCCAATAATTGGTTCTGATGTCACACGCGAGCTCAGTGGAACCTTGGACCACGTACCTCACTTACTTATCACGAGCAGGAGATGAGATACGCTTAAGTCCCTGTCAGACACAATAGAGGCATTTTGTCAAACATATCGTAGTCATGAATTAATAGCCACTGTGTATTGACCTCCTGATATGAGTCATTTTGCATAAATGAATTTCAGTTAAGTACGAAGGATGCACTGACTTCATAGTGCGTATATGAATCTAAGCACAGACCATATAAGTCTATATGCACATATGCACAGATCAAACAGCAAAGACATGCACGGACTATGTGAAGAACAAATGCAACGTGAGACCATATATGCACAGACCATGTATCACATAGAGGAAGATATGTTGCATGGACCTCAGCAGCATTGCTACAGTGAGGTGCACAGAGTTTGCCGTGCAAAATGCAGATCATGCACGGACTTACATAGTGCATAAACAAGGATTGCACCGACCTCATGCAGCCTGATATAAAGATTGCATCGACCTTATGTGTGTGCGGGCAAAGAATGCACCGACTTGGTGCGTGCAGAATATAATCTGCACCGACCTTATGTACCCGGGCAACGTATGCACCGACATGGGATATACATGCTTCAGTGAAGTGCATCGACCTTTACAAGCTAGGTGCAAGGATTGCACCTACCGGGATTGTGCATAAGATGAAAAACTGCACCGACCGTGTTTTATGCATGAGCGATAGCTATACTGACCTCAAACGTGCATGCTCAAACCTTAGAAGCAACATGCACCGAGCTAAGTAAGCAGAGCAGTCAATATGCACCGACCTTCTACGAGCGAACAGAATGTGCAAGATGCAAGGAATGCACCGAGCCAATATCCCTTAAGCCTAGCATGCACATTCTAAGTCCAAGCAAGTGTGCACGGACTTTGGCTCTAGACGACTAATGCATGTAACAATGCATGCACTGACCTATATGCAATGAGTAAAGGCATGACCAAATACACAAGAAGAATGTAGTAAAACACATATTGAATCATGCAACAAACGGCAAACACATATTGACTCATGGTGTTTGCTATCATGAAAATACAGAGACACAACAATCTCCCCCTTTTCATGATGGCAACACTATTGGTCATATGCTATACTAAACAACATAAGTGAGCAGGCAACACTAATAATGAACAGGACAGGAAACAATGACTCACAAATTTTCTCCCCCTTTGACAACATCAAAAAGTAGGGATCAAATGTAAGAGCTGTGTGGAATGAATTTCACAAATTCTCCCCCAAAGCTCATTTCAGAATGGAGGGTCCTACATTGAAGACAATGTGGAAACTGAGACAGTCAGTAGAGAAATACACACACATGAGATGAATTGTTCTCCCCCTTAAGTGTGATGATGGGGGACTGACAGAAGGCAGCCTAGACGAAATTTCAAACTAAGCAAGGGGAAATCAGATTAATCTCCCCCTTAATACCAGAAAGATGTTGATGATTCAAGCTTCCTCATTTGAGAAAAGTAGAGGAATTTGGGTGGAAAGAAGTCATCAGTGAGTACAATTCATTTTGAATTTAGCAGTGAGTGGAAACTGAGCACAGGAATTCTAACAGGATTTCCAATGGATTAAGAAGGGTTTTCAATGGGATATCAATCTCATAAATTTGGAGATGAGAAAGTTTAAGAGTCTTCCATTATAAGGGCTTATGAATGAATCTTTAGAGACCAACCTGGTTTAAATATGATGTATACGCAGTTTTTCAATAAAATTCTACTCATATCTAAAATCAGGTTTTAATAAAAATGAACCAAGCCTTCACATTAACATCTAGTCTAACCTTCCTTCATCTTACTCACTTTATCTCAAGAATTCCTTTCGGAGTTACAATCAATAGTATTGAGAGTAGACAGACAAGAAAACATTTGATTTTCGTCAACGGTACTTTTAGAATTTCACTTGCAAACAATTTTCAGATATATCTTTTGATCAACAAGAAACTTCATGTAAGAATTTTAAGAGCAATCTAGTTCAGTACATACCTTGTAGCTAGAGGATATACGTTGTTTAGACGCCAATATCCCTAAGCACTTGGAATGACTGACAATCATGCTTCACCATGAACAGAGTTAATCATTGACACTTCATGACATACCTCAACTCATTTTTTTTTGATGAGTGAAGTGTGTTTCTCAGTGTGCAAGCCATTGCTCTGCCAAATTTTCAAAAAAAGGAATTTTAAGCAGAGTTAATTATGGCACTTCATGACACAGTCCTCTTAGACTTCATGGTCAATGGACATGGTTTCTCGGTGGCCACAATCATTGCTCTGACTAAATTGGCCCTTAGATATTTTTCAGACTCTCATATGTTTACAAACAATACTTATTTCATGCAACTCATCCAAGGAAATCGTGAATATAAAGATTTCAGATTTCAGAAAAGTCAAAAAAACACAATGTGAAAGTGTTGGTTAAGGTTTATTAAAGCTGACTCAGATATTTTCAAGTTATTCAAATCCAAACTCATGGAATACATTAAGCTTAAACCAACACAGTCTTTTAGACATTCATAATCATGTATAATGGAAGATTCCTTATTGAGAAAATTTTCAGATTTATGATCATGATATGTAGATTGAAATCTTCTCAAATTAGGTAGATCAAGAGAATGGTTTAAAAAATAGCTAGAATTATCAAGGAAGTCAGCAGCAAGAACAATCACCAGGAGTAAGTGAAGTTTTTCATAAGTGCACCAGAGATGGCCAGAGGTGTTTTAGACAGATAGGAATTCAAGGAGTACAGAGATGGCAGTTTATTTAGATAGCAACTAGATCTCAAATTAGAGCACTCTTCCCTTCAGCAAATATAGGAGCAGCAGAGAACATTAGAAATGTAAACAAGCATGTGTAGAGTATAATGAGTTCAAAACTCATGCTTGCTATGCACAGTTATTCAAGTGAGTTGACTTATATTTCATGAAGAGTAGGAAATCTGAAGATGAGTCAGATCAAAAATTCAGAAGCCAATAGGAAAGTCTGGAATTGAATTCAATCTGACCAAATGAAGCTCTCATTTAGCAAAGTAAGAAGTATCAGACAGAGTTTCAAAAATCAGAATTTAGATGAGAATCAGTCATCCAACAAGAATTATTTGATGATGTGAGTCACTGACATGTGGATATGGCAAGATGAATCAAGTGAATAGACAGTGAGAATTCAACCAGTGACAGAACTGAAGAATTTCAATGCTCCCCCCGTCTATATGCATAAAATCACTTCTTTTTGGAGTTTTCAAAATGAATCAAATGTAATCAACACATGTATGCAAATGCACTGACTCCTTTTAACAGAATGCCATATATGACATTCTGAATGCAGCATATGCAATTGACAGATATGCAGAGAGTTTGATGATTTATGCTCATGGACACTTGGACTGATCTATGTACACTATGACCCATGGTACCAGGCAGAGGACTTGGTCTTAAGGACCACCTCACACATAGTAAGAACCTCCAGACAGATTTCATCTGCCTTTTAGTTACTTACCATTTGATATACCATAATGATCATACATGACAATGAACTATATGCATCAGTTTTTCAATGAACTATGCAACAAATGTTTGTGTAAGATATATAATGTAATACAGACAAATTTCAAACAGTATTCATATGCATTTGATGTGTTAAAGTCAATTTCAGATATGAGAATGTATGCATGAAATTCAGAATACAGATCAAACATGATATGCATCTAACAGGAGAACTCAAGTAATCAACCTGACGAGTACAATGATGTTACCTGAATTTTGCAGACACGGGGTTTTACCTTGTTCGGTGCCTTGGTTTATTACCCCTTTTATTTCTCTGCTTCAAGGCACACCTGCAAGTTAGCACACTATTTGGCATGGGCAGGTACCCAAACAATCTTGGGTCCTGCATGGTTAATAACACCTTTGATGGGTGCTTTCCACAGTCCTTGGGCTTTTGAGTCATCAAATATCATTAAACGACAGTCATTCATGGAGTGCCCAAATTGCCCGCAGTAATAACATGAAACAGCAGGTTTTGGATTTCTTTTCTGCATATTAGCATTATCATGGAAAATTTTCTTTTTATTTCTACCATGCACATTCTCCCTAGCAGGGTATCTAGCATATTTGAAATTTTCATTTCTACCCTGGACATGCCAACAGTCCTTGACTGTATGGCCATGCTTTCCACATTGAGAGCAGCTAATTGGATTTCTTCTGAAAGAGCCTGACCAGCATTCGGTGGCCTTGTGACCAGATTTGTTACAGTTATAGCAAGTGATGTGCTGGTTTACAGGAACAGATTTGTTCTTATTAAAACCATGTTGGTTTGCAGAGAATTTTGTATGATATGAACATGAGCTTTTCTTACCATTTGTAAACCAGCATTGTGCACCTACATGTCCTACCTTACCACAATTAAAGCAAGTGATATTCTTTTTATTAGTGGCAGGAAATTTCTTGACAGAGGAACCCCTAGCATGCATTTTTCTAGCGTTCAGATCATGGTTTGCCGTATAGGATCTCGGCTTCGTCTCGGGGGGGTCGGAGAGAAGAGATTTCAGAGAGATCTCGAAAAAATCTCGGGAGATCGGGTTCGGTGATTTCAGATAATTTTTCATATGTATAGCCTATTTCTAAAATAATCTTAATTCTTTTATACTAACCACTCAATTTCACAAATATATTTTTATAATTGAGAACTCAATCTTACCAAGTAAAGAGTAATGATAACAATAACAAATCAATTCACATGCACTAATGTCAATATACATCAAAAGTTATACAAAAAAGAGATACATAAAATAGTACATGAATCACAAACTGAAGAATACATCAAAAATTATGAATAATAAGAAGGGCGGTGTGCCTCAATCTCTCAACTTGCATATTGTCTAAAGTAATAACTCTCAACATAAGCACAATATTGCTCCCATGTCATGCTTTGCTCATACATCTGCATATACTCTCTCACATATCTATCATAATCCTGAACAGAAACATGAACCAACACACCAATGCGTGGATAGAGGGGGCAAGAATATGTCACTCTAGGCACAGGCACAGGTACAACAACTGGGACAGGGTATGGATATGCATATGGAGTAGTGTATGATCCATATCCATATGACAAACTTGATGACTCAGACTCATGTGCTGGATGCCCATATCCATAGACATTAGATGAACTTGATAAATCTTGGTGTTGATCGCCTCCATATGCTTGTCCAGATGAGAGATCCATAGAAGTGAAAGTATGTGAAAGGTCTTGTTCTTCATCATCGTACAATCTATGTTGTGTTGATGTGCCTTGATCATTCTTTCTACGTTGATAACTTCGATATCCTCCAGATTTCGGCCGAGATGCATGATGTTCATCTTGAGTGGCATGAGTGAAATGATCTTCTCCCGTGAATGGACTCATGTGACCAACACTTTCATCTCCACCTATCCCACCTCCATCACCATCATCTCCTTTATCACTATCATTATCATCATCAGGATTGGAGACATCCATATCTGAAGGAGGATCAGTGTCATGGTGATGAGCAGCCTCCGAAGATGCACCAACAATTTGGTGTGTCACAACATCTACATCAATTCCTGCCTCTCGTGCTGCACTACATATTTCTTCACATGGCCGGCCATCTTCTTCCAAAGTGTTGGAAGCAATCCATTCTTCATATGGGTTCTCCCGATCATCCATTTCATTCTCATCCAACAGGGTGAAATAGTCAAGTGGATCATCCTCAGGATCACCTCCACGTCCATACTCATCCTCCATTCTCTTTACCTTCAACTTCATATTATAATGACAATACACGAGTTTCTTCAACTTTGTATACGGTAACATGTTTCTAGGCTTCGTATGTATCAAGGCAAACGTGCTCCAATTCCTTTCATAAGGTGAAGCAGATGCAGTTTGTGATAAAACGCGAACTGCAAGTTGTCTAAGTGTGGGAGCATCTGTTCCATACATCTTCCACCACTCACCTGAAAATCAAGTAATCTAGTTAAAAATTATAAATCCAAAACATCACACTTTCAAAAAAAAATAAAATCCATCAAACCTTTCACTACTAACCTGGCCACATACTTTCCCTACTTGCTATAGCAGTCTTAGTCCCAAAAGAGACTAATGCATCTCTAAACTTGACAATCTATCAAGATAAATATAAGAAACATCTTAGTGTTAAAAAATATAATCTTAAGGTAAATAACTCAAAATTACCTCATTGCCAAATTGTGCTCTCCCCTTAGATTTAGGAAGTAATTTCTCAAATACTTCATGCACAGCTTTGATCAATGCCTGATCATCCCCCAATTTTTGCTTATATTGATACTTGGGGTTAAGAAAATATGCTGATCATATAAAATCATCAAGGAAAGAATTCATTGTCTTTTAATAAATAATACTAAATTGAAAGATAAAAACTATTAAAATTCAAAGTTTAGTATTTACCAGCCTTGTAGATAGGTGCATCCATAGATTTCAGCCATCTCTCATCAATAATCTTATGTACCCAAGTCCAATTTCTTGGAGAAGATACCTTGATGCCTTCATAATGATCATAGAATGGTATACTAAACCCATACTTGGATATCTCTCTGTATCCATAACTCTCAAAACTTGATACATTGGCTCCGTAATTTTTATTACATCTCTTGCATAATCCCAAAACATAGGAGTGCATATAATTTGTTCCACGTTTTTTCCAACTGGACTGATGTTATACTGAGAATTGGACCATTCTGATCCAAGAAAAAAACTCCGCAAACCATCTTTCTCCCTCACCAAACTTTGAAGGGCAAGATAATTTGTTGCAAATCGTGTAGCTCCAGGTCGAATTATATCTCGACCACAAGTTTTTCGCACTCGATCTACAACCCAATCATGATTATATATAAATCTTGTGACAAGTCTGCCCATATCCACGACCTTCTTCACCATGCTATGCTTTGCCACAGCTTCAAACATCAAATCAATACAATGTGCAGTGCATGGAGTCCAAAAAAGAGGATACTTATTCGATAACAGTTTATCTGCTTTTTTGTAGCTGCTAGCATTATCTGTAACAATTTGTACAACTCTTCTCTTTCCAATTTGTTTAACCTTGTCCTCCATCAAGTTCATTATGTATTCATGATTTTTTTCCTTTCCTGTGGCATCAACAGAGTCTAGAAAAATAACACGACCTGCACTGTACACCATGAAATTAATGATGGACATTTTTGTAGGTCCTGTCCACCCATCACATAAAAGAGAGCACCCATGTACATCCCAATGTGGTTCCAACTTCTTAATTTCAGCTTCCATTTCAAGAACCAGTTCATCAAGATATTTTCCTAAGATTTCCTTAGGGGTGGGTGGAAGTACTCCACGACCAAGTTGTTGAGCTTCAGTTATCATATTCTTGAAATGATGGTCACCTGCAACATTGGCTGGAATGTGATTGTAGATAAAAAATTTTGATACCACCTTTCCAAGAGACTCTTTAAATTTTCCTTTACTCAACATTGATTGTATTCTTTGTTGTTTGGCATCATCAGATTTGTATTTTCTAGACTCTATCTGTGGTTCAGAAATCCTCATACTTGAACTACGGCGCATAAAATCAGCTATGCCCCGTTTGGCTTTCTTACCAGTTCCACTAATATCAGCTCCAAGCTCTGGCACTTCTTCACAATCATCATCAGACTCACCATCATCATCATCCCTTCCCATTTGACGCAACTCTTCCATAATCTGCTCTCTATTTGCTGTTTGCTTCATAACTTTCTTGCCCTTCTGTTCTTTAGCTTCTTTTAATTGTTTACGAACTTCAGGTGGACAACTCGGACACTTGATTACATCTTGTCATTTTTCTCCAATCAAATGATTCTTTAATCTTGTAACACCACCTGCCTTTATTATCTTCTGACAAAAATTACATTCCGATCCCCTTCCTACAGGCTTCCCATATTGCCAACCTATGTCTTCAGAAGACATGTTCCTGAATCTCTGATAGAAAAAAACATAAATAATATATCATATGTAAAACAAAAAATAAACAAACAACACCATGTCTCAATTATATCATACACCTCACTAACAATAACATGAGCAAAAAAAATATTGCAGCAAATAAAAAATTATACCTTCTGAAATTTAAGTAATTCTTTAAGAATTCGCTATTTTCCGAAGACCGTTGCCACTTTTATCAACAATTTCGCCGAAATAAACTAAAACAATTAACAAAAAAATTAACATTAAATTATAAACTATAACAAATTCAATAAATTTTTTTCTGTCTCCTCACTCTCTGTCTGTCTCTCTCTCTCGCCCTCTCTACAGACAGAGTGATTGAGAGGGACACAGAGAGAGAGAGAGAGAGAGAGAGAGAGAGAGAGAGAGAGAGAGAGAGAGAGAGAGAGAGAGGAGGAGGAGAGATCGGGGGTCGGCGGGAGAGAGACAAAGGGACAGAGAGAGGGAGAGAGAGTGAGGGTGTCTGTAACCCACCCTCCCTCTCCCTGCCGGGGGGGAGATCTCGGGGGCCGGGGGGAGAGAGACAGAGGGACAGAGAGAGAGAGACAGAGAGGGAGAGAGAGATCGGGGGACAGGGGGGAGAGACAGACAGAGAGTGATTGAGAGAGACAGAGAGGGAGAGAGAGATCGGGGGACGGGGGGGAGAGACAGACAGAGAGTGATTGAGAGGGAGGGAGAGAGAGTGAGGGTGTCTGTAACCCACCCTCCCTCTCCCTGCCGGGGGGGGGGGAGATCTCGGGGGCCGGGGGGAGAGAGACAGAGGGACAGAGAGAGAGAGAGAGATCGGGGGACGGGGGGGAGAGACAGACAGAGAGTGATTGAGAGGGACAGAGAGAGAGAGAGAGAGAGTATGAGGGAGTGTGGGTGGCGGGGAGAGAGAGGGTAGGAGACAGAGAGACTGAGAGAGTGTCGCGGAGAGAGAGAGAGACGGAGGGTGGGAGACAGAGAGATCGGCGGCCGGGGGGAGAGACTGAGGGTGGGAGGCGGGGAGAGTGTCGGGGAGACAGACACACGCACACCCACAGAGAGAGAGAGAGAGAGAGAGAGAGAGAGAGAGATCGGGGGCTGGGGGGAGAGACAGACAGAGGAACAGAGAGAGGGAGAGAGAGTGAGGGAGTGTGGGAGGCGGGGAGAGGGAGGGTGGGTTACAGAGAGACTGTGGACAGGGGGGAGAAAGAGAGAGAGATGGAGGGTGGGAGAGAGAGAGACGGAGGGTGGGAGAGAGATCGACGTCCGGGGGGAGACAAAGAGAGGGACAGAGAGAGAGATAGAGACATGGGGGGAGAAAGAAAGAGAGACAGAGAGAGAGGGAGGCTGGGAGACGACCGGAGATGGGGGAGAAGGATGGGGAAGGAGGAAGACGGGGCGGGGGGGGGGGGAGGAGGAGCGTGAGGAAGGTGGCACCGTGGCATACCGGAGAGAGGGGGAGCGCCGATCGACCGTTCGCTGAGAGATCCGACGCCGGCGAGGTCCGTCGACGCGATCGGCGGGTGGGGAGGGCAGCTCCGGCGACTGCATGCGTGCGGCTGTGGAGCGAGAGCTGTGGTGGGGCGTGAGGGCTGCTCGAAGCCTCGACCATGTCACGGGGGGGAGGGTTTAACTGTTTAAGCCTTTAAGGCTTTAACAGCGGACCCGAGTCACCCGGACCGGCCGGTTCCGCCTGCCGCCTCCCGCCCGAACGCCTCCCGCCTCCCGCCCGAACGCCTCTCGCCGAAGCACGAAACCTCGGCGTCGTTTCGCGTCTCGTGGACGCGGCGAGACTGAGATCTCGCCGAGATCTCGGCGAGATCTCGCGAGACGGCGAACCATGGTTCAGATCATCTTTATCTTTCAATTTACACTCATGTATTAAGTGACTAATTCTATGACAGTAATGGCATGACATTTTCTTTCTGTGTGCATGTGTATGTGTGTGCGTGGATGATTTTTGAACATCATGCAGTGAAGTGGCAGGAACCTTTTTGCTCTTCAGTGGATCAGTTGGTTGTATAGATTTCTGAGCCGAAAACTGAAAAACAGGTGGGTTCTGAGAAATGTGAGAAGTAGAGCTAGAAACAAAAGATGTTTGAATTTTATTTTCAAAATTCTTTTTATTTATAGGGTTATAGCCCAACCATTCCTTCTGAAAGTTGACCTTTGTTCCCAGTAGCTTGTTCAGATTATCTTGCCCACTAACAAATTTAGACATGGAAGCTTTCAAATCCTGAATCTCAATTTTTAGTGATGCAATGTTTATTTCATAGCTAGCAATCTCTTGTTCACTGCAATTAACAGCTTCATTCAGTACTTTGTTAGCAGTTGTGTATTTCTCAATTTCTTGTTCCAGATTGCTCAGTTTTTCAGAATCTTTAATACAGACAGTTTTTCCTCTTTCTAAGGCTAGAAGTCTTTCAGACATCGCAGAGTTCAGCTGTTTTAACTTTTCATTTTCCTTAACCAGAGTGTCATTTTGAATTAACTCATCAAGAAGAATCTGATCCTCTGGATTAACTTCATGTTTTCTTCCAGCTTCAAACTCCTGCAAATCTTTTTGCTGTTTTTCAACATTTTTCTGCAACTCTATGTTTACAACTTTGATGGCTTCAAATTTTTTAGCAAACAAGTTTTTCTCATGTTTAAGTTTCTCAAAATTTTCTTCATTTTCTTTAACAGTTTTCTTGAGAGATTCGTTTTTAGATTTCAGTTTGTTTAGATCTGAATTAACACGTTCAAGATCTTCCAGCAATTTCCCATACTGCATATGATTGCTAACGAGAATCTGATCATCATTAGTTGAGCTGAGTTTTTCTTCAAGTTTAGATATCTCATTCGCTAGTTCTTTATTTTCAGTTTTTAGCAATCCAATTTGTTTTTTAAGCTTTTGATTATCAGACAAACAAGTATCATGAGATTGTTTCGATTCCATACATTTTTCACAAGAAGACGAATTTGAGCTATTCAATCCAGTACCCTTTTTCAATTTTTTATATTGTTTTCTCAACTTGTCATGAGACTCTAATAAGTCAACATATGCATTCTCCCAGTCATCTATAGTATAGTTCTCAAAAGGGTTTACCTCATCATCGTCCTCTTCTTCATCTTGGCTGCCATTTTGATTACTACTGTAGCCATCATGCAGCTGTCCTCATTTCTCCCGTGAACTAGCTTCAGCTTATCCAGAATGTCCTTAGCGGACCTGCAGTCATGAAAGCAAGAATGTAGGGCCTTGTCAATAGCTGCTTTCATTAGATTAAAAACTTTCTGATTTTCTTCAAGCTTTGATCTGTGACTGTTAGTCCATTTGGACTCTTCCTTTGGTAATCTGTGAGGACCGTGTGAAATTAATTTCCACAGATCAGTATCAACAGATATAACAAAGCTACGCAGACTGCTAAGCCACGAATTAAAATCTGACCCATTGAAAACCGGTGGATGAGCCATTAACACAAATCAGCGAACAATTCAGTGTACTGAAATAGATATGTTCAGAAATGCACCAAAGAGGCTGCAGGATCTACTGTGGATCGTTGGATCCGATAAGACAGCAACCCTGCTTTGATACCAATTGTTGAGGTGCAAGGCGCGGATTCAGAGGGGAGGTGAATGAATCTCCGATTAAAAACTTTTGTAGAATAAAACTTTTCCCTCGAATCAGGACTCTAGCGGTGATAAGATCAGATAGATCAATCTAGCTAGACATGCACATGAACATAAAGAAGCAGCAATCACCATAATAGACTCAAGAGGAACTCAGTGAGTCTATATAAGAAATCCTATTAGTCAACAAAGAGATCATCGCAAGACACAAATCACAGAAATTTGCTCAGAGAACTCTTCCCATGAGAAACAGTAAGAAGCACAAGATTCTAGTAAGCACTCTGACAAACACTTAACCTCATCAACAACTCCAAGCTGAAAACACACAAAGAGGCATCCAGTTATGAACGCACAAGAGACCTGAGAAGGGGGGTAGAAGATATGGAGGAGCACACCACAATCAAACCACTACACGATAGATTTTTAGGTGGTTCGGTTCTTAACACTTACATCCACCCCACACTCAAACCTGAGTGTGGATTCCACTGCCAAACAGCTTGAAACCTCTGGGCCTCACAGCTTGCCTACAAACGTTGCCTAACAGCTTGAACAGAGGAGCACTCTCCTCTCTTCCTCCACCCCGGAGGGTAACCACTAGTGACACACAGTCACTAGCAAACCGGAGAACAAATCTCCCTTCCTCTGAAACCCAGAGGGAACCACTAGTGACACACAGTCACAAGCAAACCGGAGAACTAATCTCCCTTCTCCTGAGACCACAGGAGGAACCCCGATCCCAAACAAGGGAAACAGAAAAACACTGAGAATATGAAAAGAACAAACGAAAAACAAAATAAGAGAAACAAAAACATATATAGCTCCGAGGTGCACAATGACTGTGGATTTGATCCACGAGTCAATTCATGATCAAATCTTCAGGATGCACTGGCTGCACACTCTTTCTCCTCCTCACGATTTTCTTCTCTCTCACTCTGGCTCTCAGCTTCTTCTTCACTCACTAACTATCTTTCTTCTTCTTCTTCTTCTTCTTATCAGACTTCGGCTCACTCTTCTTTTTCTCAGCTGCTCAGATTCTGCCGTCTTTTTCCTCTTCTTTCTCTTTCTCACAAACTCACTTCTCTTAGCTCTGCTCTCTCTTTCTTTCTTTCTCTCATAATTCTTCTGGTGCCTTTTTTCTATTTTCTCGTCATCTCTATCCCCTTTTTCTTTGATCGCAGGAGGGGCCTTCTTATGGAGCTTTAGACTTGGGTCCCACAAGCTCTCGCTTCAGGCGTGTGGAGAGCTTGTTCCCGCCATTCCCAGAGAAGCCATGCGTCAGGTGCAGATGGAGAGATGAACCACGTGTCAGCTTCTTTTTGGACCGGTCTGCCTTGGATCAAGTCCCCCAATAATTGGTTCTGATGTCACACACGAGCTCAGTGGAACCTTGGACCACGTACCTCACTTACTTATCACGAGCAGGAGATGAGATACGCTTAAGTCCCTGGCAGACACAATAGAGGCATTTTGTCAAACATATCGTAGTCATGAATTAATAGCCACTGTGTATTGACCTACTGATATGAGAGTCATTTTGCATAAATGAATTTCAGTTAAGTATGAAGGATGCACTGACTTCATAGTGCGTATATGAATCTAAGCACAGACCATATAAGTCTATATGCACATATGCACAGATCAAACAGCAAAGACATGCACGGACTATGTAAAGAACAAATGCAACGTGAGACCATATATGCACAGACCATGTATCACATAGAGGAAGATATGTTGCACGGACCTTAGCAGCATTGCTATAGTGAGGTGCACAGAGTTTGCCGTGCAAAATGCAGATCATGCACGGACTTACATAGTGCATAAACAAGGATTGCACCGACCTCATGCAGCCTGATATAAAGATTGCATCGACCTTATGTGTGTGCGGGCAAAGAATGCACCGACTTGGTGCGTGCAGAATATAATCCGCACCGACCTTATATACCCGGGCAACGTATGCACCGACATGGGATATACATGCTTCAGTGAAGTGCATCGACCTTTACAAGCTAGGTGCAAGGATTGCACCTACCGGGATTGTGCATAAGATGAAAAACTGCACCGACCGTGTTTTATGCATGAGCGATAGCTGTACCGACCTCAAACGTTCATGCTCAAAACTTAGAAGCAACATGCACCGAGCTAAGTAAGCAGAGCAGTCAATATGCACCGACCTTCTACGAGCGAACAGAATGTGCAAGATGCAAGGAATGCACTGAGCCAATATCCCTTAAGCCTAGCATGCACATTCTAAGTCCAAGCAAGTGTGCACGGACTTTGGCTCTAGACGACTAATGCATGTAACAATGCATGCACTGACCTATATGCAATGAGTAAAGGCATGACCAAATACACAAGAAGAATGCAGTAAAACACATATTGAATCATGCAACAAACGGCAAACGCATATTGACTCATGGTGTTTTCTATCATCAAAACACAGTGACACAACATTAGTCAGCTATGTGACAAGGGTCACAGAGTTGTGTTTGATAATGATTCATGAAAAATTATGGAAATAAATTCTGATAATTTGAAGTTTGTAGCCAATAGGATCAATAATGTCTACATTGTGGACCTAGATGATAAATCTGAGTTAAATCTTTGTTTGTCTATTGATTTTGAAAATAATGCTTTTACTTGGCACAGACGTTTAGGTCATGCTAGCTTCTCCTCTTTGAATAAGTTGGTTTAACATGATTTAGTTAGAGGATTGCCAAAAATTAAATTCTGTTCTATTTCAAGACCATGTAATGCCTGTGCTCTAGGCAAACAGACCCGAAAATCATTCAAACTTAGATCTGAGTCTCTGTCATCCAGACCAATGGAGCTTTTGCATATGGATCTTTTTGGTCCAACCAGGACTCAGAGCCTGAATGGTAAAAGATTCGGATTTGTTATTGTAGATGATTTTACTAGATATTCTTGGTTATTTTTCTTAGCAATTAAAAATGATGCTTTTCAGAAGTTTGAACATCTTTTCAATAAAGTCAGACAAGAAGGAATTAACAGAATTTCCATGATTCTGTCTGACCATGGAGGAGAATTTGAAAATGCTACATTCTCCGAATTTTGTAGTAAAGTGGGACTGACTCATAGATTTTCTTCTCCTAGGACTTCAGAGCAGAACGGTATAGTGGAGAGAAGAAACCGCACAATCATTGAGATGGCCAGAACCATGCTGATGGAGCGTCAGCCCTGGATGGCAGTATCGGCCGAAACCGATACGTTTCGGCCGATACCGAAACCGAAACGCACCAAGTCACTGTAGCAAGTCCGATACCGAAACCGGACCGAAACCGGACCGAAACCGACCGAAACCGGACCTGCTCAATACATTTTTTGCCTTTTCTGACTGTTTTGAACCGGTTTCGGCCGAAACCGAAACCGAAACGTATCGGTTTCGGTACCGGCCGAAACCGGTACCGAAACCGATACTACCATCCTTGGTGTCAGCTACCTAGAAGATTTTGGGCAGAGGCAGCCAACACCGCTTGCTACACCATCAACAGAGCCTTGGTAAGACCCATCCATAAGAAAACACCTTATGAACTCCTGAAAGGTAAGAAGCCTGATGTCTCATACTTCAAAATTTTTGGCTCAAAATGTTTCATCCACAACAAGAATAAAAGAGACCCAGACAAATTTGATGCTAGGAGTACTCCCGGAATTTTTCTAGGATACTCTGAAACAACTAGGGCTTATAGGGTTTTCAACTGCACAGATAAAACTGTAGAAGAGACACCTCATGTCATATTTGATGAATCAAATAATCTCACTAATTTAGATAATGATGACAGGTGTTCAAAAGAAGATGGAGAATTCTTATAGGACAAGGAGGATAAAGAAGCTGAACCACCTGAAGTATCAAGTACTTCCAACCAAGTAAGTTCAGCTGGAGCAGGTGAGTCCTCAACAAATCTGAAATTTTTGAAAGATCACCCAGTAGATAACATCATAGGCAACCTTGAAGATCCTCTTAGAACAAGGTCTCACTTTAGAAATATTCATAATCAAGACCTAGTTGCTTTGGTTTCTTAGATTGAACTCAAATCAGTAGAAGAAGCTTTAAATGAACAATCATGGGTTAATGTTATGTGTGAGGAGTTAGGTCAATTTGAAAGAAATAATGTCTGGGAGCTAGTTCCAAGACCTGAAAATACAAATCTCATAGGAATTAAATGGGTTTTTAAGAATAAAATGAATGAGGATGGAATTATTTCTTGAAATAAAGTCAGACTAGTAGTCAAGGGCTACTGTCAGGAATTTGGTGTTGATTTCGATGAATCCTATGCACCTGTTGCTAGGATGGAAGCAATTAGGATTTTATTAGCTTTCGTTTGTTCTAAAAACATAAAACTCCAACAAATGGATGTCAAAAGTGCATTTTTAAATGGAGTTATCAAAGAAGAAGTTTTCGTTGAACAACCTCCCGGATTTCAATTTTCTCCTCAACCTAACCAAGTTTTCAGGTTGAATAAAGCCATGTACGGTCTGAAGCAGGCTCTTCGAGCCTGGTATGAAAGGCTGATAGAATTTCTGATCAGCAACGGCTACCACAGAGGTAAGGTGGATCAAACCTTATTTACCAAGAATTTGAATAAAGACCTCATCATAGTTCAGGTATATGTAGATGACATTGTCTTCGGTTCAACAAATACTGAACTATGCAATGAGTTTTCTCAATTGATGTCTGCTGAGTTTGAGATGAGTTTGGTAGGTGAATTAAAGTATTTCCTTGGCTTGCAGGTACAACAGCTGAGGATGGATGCTTCATCAACCAGACCAAATATACATTGGACATTCTCAAGAGGTTTGGCATGATCAATCTGAAGCACATCACAACACCAATGGGTACCAATACTTCATTGGATGCAGACGAATCAGGTAAAGAAGTTGATGCAAAGCTATACCGAGGTATGATTGGATCTTTACTCTACTTAACTGCCTCGAGACCTGATATACAATTCAGTGTAGGAATGTGTGCTAGGTACCAATCTAGACCCACTGAATTACACTTAGCAGCTGTAAAAATAATTTTCAGATACTTATCTGCTACACACACCCTAGGCTTATGGTTTCCTGCATCACACACTTTAGATCTTGTTGCATATACAGATGCTGACTATGCCGGGTGTAAGTTAGATAGAAAAAACACTAGTGGACATTGTGAATTTCTAGGTGGGTGCTTAGTCTCTTGGGGTTCTAAGAAGTAACATTCTGTGTCCCTCTCTACTGCAGAGGCTGAGTACGTAGCTGCAGGGAGTTGTGGTACACAAGTTATTTGGATCAAACACCAACTTTAGGACTATCAAGTAGACCTGGGGTGTACACCTATTTACTGTGACAATACTAGTGCCATCAATCTAGCCAAGAATCCTGTATTGCATTCTCGAACCAAACACATAGAAATAAGACATCATTTTATTAGAGATGAGGTTTCCCAAGGAACATTTGAATTAATCCATGTAGGCACTGCAAACCAAATAACTGACATCTTCACTAAGCCACTGGATGATGAAAAAATCACTTCCTTGAGAAGAGAGTTAGGCATTTTTAAATCTTAACTCCATGAATAAAATGCCCTTATGATTTTCACTTACACTTACACTCTCTTGAATCAAATGCTTTGCTTCCATGAATAAAATTTGGTTTCCCTATGTCCTTAATCACTCAGCATGAGTATGTCTGCATATCATGTCATAGTGTGAGGGGGAGCTCTATCTATTCGCTGGCTGTTAAGCTGAGGGGTCTATGTAATTTCTTTTTCTGCATGAGTCACTCTTGAATAACAATTCATTAAGTAAGGGGGAGTTGTTTCTGTGTGGTTGACTGATTCAGAAGCATGTGAGAGATATATGTTGCTGTTGCCTCTTATGAAAGCTTTAATACAGTCATTCATAGCAAGTAGAATCCCACACTTGTCTTAAATTCTTAAGTCTGAACCACTAAAGCTTAGCTAGAATCTTTTATCTCGTAATTTAACAGAGACTTGGACAAGGTGTTCGAAGTATATCTTCTTACATATTTCATGATCATGGAACAAGCTAAACTTATATGTCATGAAATCTGCTAAAAACTTGAAACCTAGACCTCAAGGATCTCATTCCTTAAGAATCAGTGTTTCTGGTAGGTATTGGTTTCAAACACTTCATATTAAAAAAATATATTTCAAGGGATAAAAACAAAACAAAAATTTATATGCTCAGAGCAATGGTCTAATCACTGAGAAACTGAGTGTGTCATCAAAGAGAAATGAAAACTTTCCTCAGTCATGAGGTGTCAGATTATCTCTGTTAAGAAGTGAAAATTTTGATAACGACAGAGCAATGGTAATAAAGTGGTGAGTAATTGGGGAGTCTGGCCTTTGATCAAGGTGTCTCCTCACGTAAAAAGTCACAATTACTAACTCTGTTCTCTAAAAAGAGAGGTAATATAGTTTTCACATTGAGTAACTGGGGAGTCCGGCCTCTGATCAAGGTGTCTCCTTAATGTCACAGATGTGATTTACCAATTTACTCAGTGCTCTATATACTGCTTCTTAAAGAAATATATGGATTACTAAAATCCCTCATGTTGTGCGAGTTTATGGATTGTTTGTCCTCAATACTTCAAGTACCTGTTTCTGGGGATCAGTCTCTTGCAGTCTATCTAGTATAGTTTTGATCAGTTCTTTCTTGGCATATCTGTTCACTCTTGATTCCTCATCATACTCTCTGTACGCAGATAACCTTCAATTCCCCTTCTAAGTCTTCCTGGATTACTTGATTTGAAGAATCAACACTTACTCTAGTGCCCTACTTATCTATTTTAAGACATGCTCACGGGTCATTCTCACTGTGACAATACTGTATTTGACTCTCACTTAGCCTTCAGCTGCATATCTCTTTCATCTCCTTTTGATGATGTCAAAGGGGGAGAGTTTGAGGGGGAGAGTTCAAGTGGAGGAGAGATAGTTTGGGAGAGTTCAAGTGGAGGAGAGATAGTTTGAGAGAGGTCAAGGGGAGGAGAGTCTGGTTGGGGAAAGTGTTTTGCATTGTTTCATAGTGTTGATTCATAGTGTTGTCATCATCAAAAAGGGGGAGATTGTTATATAAGTCAATCATGATAGTCTATCTTAATGCATATTTTGTTTTTATATATATTCATTCTTCATATACTGCACTCTCTAATCCTACTCTGAAAGTCCGTGCATACTTAGCTTTCATCTGTAGTTGAGTCCATGTATAAACTGCATCTTTACTGAATAGAGTCTGTGCATGCAAGCATCAAGTCGGTGCAACCCTCGATTGAGGCACGCGACTAAGTCCGTGCATGTTGAAGTCCAGGCACAGCAAGTCTGTGCAACAATTGTTACTGCACGCAATCAAGTCGGTGCAGCTCTCGCACCGTGCACATAAAATCAATGCACACTTCATTGCTAAGTATGTGCATTATCTCAGTGCATGCTTTTGTTAGTATTCATAAGGTCGGTGCATATGGTTTATTGGACGTCTGCTAAGGCAGATCGGTGCAAGTTTTGGCTCGCACAGGTCGGTGGATACTCTGCACACACCTAGTCAGTGCATTCGTTGCCCGCACACACATACAAGGTCGGTGCAAATGTCATTCTTGCTTGATCAACGTCGGTGCAATCTCGTCTTAGGCATGATCAAGTCAGTGCATTGTTCTAGTCCTGTGCAATAATGCCTGTGCATGATCGTGTTTCGCTACATTTCAAGTCTGTGCATTCTTTACTTCAGGGTACTTGAATTCCGTGCACTTTTTATCTCGGTGCATAATTCAGTCGGTGCACTTGCCACGTTATACACACGAAGTCTGTGCACACATGCCTCTACGTTGCTCATAGTCTGTGCATATATCACAAAACCCTATTCATGGCTTGAGCATACTGTGCGTTACGGTGTGTGCATATGGTTAAGTCATTATCTTTAAGGTCAGTGCATGTCAGTTAGAGTCTGTGCTTGTCTCGCTATATAATATGTAAAGTTTGTGCATGACCCTGCTCTATATAGCCCTCACTAATATCCTCTCTTGCTTGGCAGGGTTGTCACCTGATCGAGCATGTGTTGAGCGAACCTAAAACCAGTGAGCTCACTCCACGTGGAAGTCGATGTACCAGGTTTAAGGGCTCGTGATCCGAGGCATCGAACTGAAATGATGATCCTGACACGTGGAACCAAAAAGGGAATCAGACCTGTGAAAAGAAATGGGCGGGAATCGTGTTGGGCACGCGCTCTCATCTGGCTATAAAAGGAGGCTGAAGACAACAAGAGGCTGCTGTTGAAGATTTGAAAGAGAGAGAGCACCTGCAGCCACTGAGCGTAGAAGAATCTCCCTATTCGAGAGAAGAGCCTGAAGTGTTTGAGTGATCATTGTTGGGTTTTCGAGCTTGAAAGACTGCTTCTCTGGAAGCTATATTTTTCGTTGTTTTGAGTGACTGTTTTCTTATCATCTTTTCGCTTTCGAGTTGTTTCACATATTTCTTCCTTACTGCTTTGTTACCCTCTAAGTGTGCTTAGAGGAAGGGAGATTAGTTCTCCAGTTGCGAGTGTAGGCTTTACACTCGTGTGTTTCCTCAGGTTTAGAGGAAGGGAGGTTGGTCCTCCGGTTCTGATCTTGAAGGGGCAAGTTCAAGTTCAGATCCTGTAGGTCGCAGGATCAGTGTTGAGGGATTTGTTCCCTTGTGGCAAGCTGTGCGACGGCGGATGTCTGCAGACTGAGTCTGCTGTGCTTTACATTGCTTAGTGCAAGGAAGCCTTACTCCAGTGGAGTAAGGGGTGGACGTAGATTGCTGACTGCAATCGAACCACCTTAAAAATCTTCTGTCCCCTTGGTGTGGTTTGATCTTGTTTGCTATTCTGTTTTCAGCTCGCCAGGTGTTTGTTCTTTGCACTAGTTTTGTCTCAGTCTCACTGAGATTTTGCCTCTCTTGTTGCTTCGTGGCTAATATTGGGAAGGTTCCTTACTGCGTTTTGTATCACGTTGTCGATCTTCGAATTAGATTGAATTTGGGGGTGACCTATTCATCCCCCCCTTCTAGCTCACCCTTCGTGCGTTCTATCAGGGGGGGGGGGTTTCCACGGTCGCACAGGGCCGAAGGGATGGGGGCTTCACGCCCTAGGGCTTCGTGCCCCCAGAGGGCTCCCTTCATAGGAGGAAGAAACAGGAGCGGCGGCCATTCCCATAAAAAAATATTTCATTCTTTTCATCATTGCCCAAAAAGGGGGAACTACAAGAGTATTTATACTAGAAGAAAACCCTAGTGGTCTCCTCACATGACTAAATACCTTAATATCCCTGAGACCTAAAATAGTGCTAAAATCGCACCAAAAAATACACAATAAATAGAAAATACATCAAATGGGCCCCAAATGGGCCTCTCTCTCAAATAAATGCCAAATAATCAAAAGAAAAATACATCAATGTGCTATGTGTCATCATCAAGCCATAAGGATGCCAATGTCGCTGCTGGTGGTCTTTGACGGCGGTAAACGCGGGTCTAGTTGAATCGGATCCGTGCTCGGGTGTCCTCACCAATCCTCCTCGCCTGGGAGGAACTTGACCTTGTCGAGTAAGGGTCCTGGCCGCTCTGGTACCGCTCCAAGAGGTCAGGGTCGGTCTGCTGTAGCTCCTCGCGTGTGATCCACGTGTCCTCAGTAGGTGGCTGATCTCTCCAACGAACCAGGTAACGCTGGAAAGCTCCGCTCCATAAGGTAACAATTTGCTCATCCAATATCTGGTCAATCTGCTCTCACCGTGCTGTAACTGGGGCCGCTGGTGGGCACTCATGGGTGGGGTCACGCGCAAGGGGAGGAGAAGGCTCGAAAGGATCACTGGGAATCATTGCCGGGTCCCGATAAGGCACCAGATCTGAGACATTAAACGTGTGACTGATACCATAGTCTGGTGGTAGATCTACAACATATGCATTGGGCCCGTGTTGCACCCGTAATTTTCTCGAAATACTTCAAAAATTTTATTCCGAAACAACCGACGGAAAAGATACGGTGTAGCGCCGATGTCGTCGGACCGCGGAGTACCTCCGTGATTCAGGGTCTATTGACCCGTCAATATTATTATAGTGGCATCGCGGCAATGGAAGTTAAGAGGAAGACATGCATGCACGCCTGTCAAAGCGGCCGAGAAAGTGTATCACACGGCACGGACGGGCGCGAAGATTCCTCCCCACGCAGCGCCACCACGGCTTCTTCTCAACTCAGATTGACAGAAACGGAGCAAAACGGCGCGAAGAGGGGCCAAAACGCATGCCCGAGGGTCAAACGACCCCTCCCGGACGTGAGAGGGGGCCGTGGCCACCCCGCCAGGAACCTTCGGAGTCGCGCGACCCCCCTCTCTCCCCGGTGTTCAAAAAAAAGGGAGGGATTTTGACCCCCTTAGCGGAGTCATTTAGCCCTTTTTGGTGGCCAGAGGGGTCAAAATGGCTTTTTGCCACCCCACCTTGACAGAATCGGGGCAAATTCACTCGTTTGACTCCTCTGGGCCCTCCCGCCTTCTATAAATAGACCCTAAGGGTCTATTTATAGAAAAACAACATAGACAAACAGAGAGATCAACCTACGTACGTACGGAGCACTTCTCGCACTCGGAGCATCCAGCGTTTGGAGTTTGTTCATTTGTTTCGACCCGTGTGGGGTAAGTCCCGGGGTCTTGTATTTATGCCCCTACGGGGTCTATTTACATTTACGCCCCTCAGCGGGCCATGTTTGTAATTATGCCCCTCAGCGGGCCATGTTTTGTAAGTCTTTACGTCCCGGGACGACTAAGTCAGGTGGTTCTGTCCTTACGATGGTGGAATTACAAAAACGTCCTCCCCGGGACCGTAAAAGACCAAAGTCTTGTAATTTACAGTTATACCCTGCAATCTTTTGTAATTGGGACTACGTCCCTGTCTCCCGCTCTAACGCGGACTTTTGTACAGTCGACAACTCGCCGACAACCCTTGTACTCGTTCGGATTTGTAATTATGCCCCTCAGCGGGCCATGTTTGTAATTATGCCCCTCAGCGGGCCATGTTTTGTAAGTCTTTACGTCCCGGGACGACTAAGTCAGGTGGTTCTGTCCTTACAATGGTGGAATTACAAAAACGTCCTCCCCGGGACCGTAAAAGACCAAAGTCTTGTAATTTGCAGTTATACCCTGCAATCTTTTGTAATTGGGATTACGTCCCTGTCTCCCGCTCTAACGCGGACTTTTGTACAGTCGACAACTCGCCGACAACCCTTGTACTCGTTCGGACTATAAAAGCACTAAACATGTTCTATGTATGTCCTCGGGTGGGAAAATTATAGGAAAACCCCCGACTTGTCAAAACTGCATATATATCCCTCCTTCGGTAAGGTCGACAGATGTGTGCTTTCTATGAAGCCCCTTGTCACTCCTTCGGTTCGGAAGTGTTGTCAATTCAGTTCGACACCTGGGTACCACCTCAAACCTAGGTTTGCATAGGGTGTGGTAAAATTACCGAACTGCCCTTTTTACCCAGAGATGGCCTCAAAGCCCTTAAAACCCTCCAGAAATGGCCTCAATGCCTTGGGGAGTCAGTGATCCAGTCCTACTTCCATTCCAGCCCAAAAATTTCAGCAATGCCTCCGGCCTGGGAAAATTACCAAAATACCCCTGGGTTGGTAAAATTACCAAAATGGCCTCGGAGTCCAGGAAATCTTCCTCTACTTCAAATATGTCTATGGCTTCCGCATATTTACGTTGTTATTCTTAAATCTTAGGGTTTGTCTCAGACCTAGCCCTAACTCAATTATTTCTGTTGGTCGGTGGTGGGTGAGTGGACATTGTGAGCCCTCCAAGAGAGTTTGCCCTCAACATCAGAACCCCTGTAGAAGCCTTTTGGGACGTCTTTGACAGTTAAACAAAGGTGTTCGGACGTTAGGCCGATGTAAATCAACACTGACTCAGGTCAGTGGGGAAAGGTCCAGCACTCGAACCCAAATCGTCTGATACGATGCGCACACACGGAATCACCCTCTATACTTATGGGGAGATGTTTCTTTTCAAAAAGAACGAAAGTCTACGTCTTATCTACGATAAAAAACCGACTAGATTTTTTCTGTGTCTCATAGACTGGCACGCCCGATGAGACTTTTCCCGCCTTTCTTCTTTCTGTCAAAGAAAGTCCCCTAAACCTTCTTCAAGGTTCTGATTGCCCCTCTTCCTCTTACAGGACGGGAAGAGGAGGGCACACCTCTCTATTCATCTGAGAGTTACTCGCGCTTCATCGCCCTTCTCCGTTTATGCTACTCACCACCACCACCAACACCAGCAGCAGCGATGGCAGCCGTCACCTACGGCCCCCAAGTCGTTGCCGACCATGCCAGGTTCGGATACCTGGCAACCCCGATCGTTTTCGGCGACTTTCCAGCGGTCGTCGGCTCGCCCTTTTTCCTGGGTGTTGTGCCCGTGGTTGAGGTCAGCTCAGCTACGGCTGTGACGACCGTCGTTGAGGGTGTCAGGCCCTCTATTCCAGCAACGGGCTGGGTTCGCTCGGTCAAGAAGGCGACTGTCGGGGGCGTCAGGCCCTCGGCTCCAGCAACCGGCCGGGTTAGTCCGGTCAACAAGACCACCATCGAGGGTGTCAGGCCCTCCACCTCAATTGCTGGTCGAGTTCGCTCGACTAAGAAGACAACCGTCGGGGGCGTCAGGCCCTCGGTCTCAACAACTGGCCGGGTTAGTCCGGTCAACAAGGTCATCTCTGAGGGCGTCAGGCCCTCGGCTCCGTCGATTGGTCGGGTTCACTTGGCCAAGAAACCAATCGCTGAGGGTGTCAGACCCTCTGCTGCAGCATCTGGCCGGGTCCATCCGGTCAACTCCTCAACTGTTAAGGGTGTCAAGCCCTTCATCCCGACGACCAGCCGAGTTCGCTTGGCTGCTATGTCAACGGCCGAGGGTGTCAGGCCTTCTGCCCCAGCTGCTGGCCGAGTCTTCTCGGTCAATCAAATCACTGTTGGCGCTGCCCCTGCTCAACGGAGGCAACGCCGTCGCTGTAATGGCCCCAACTCCAATGCGGCCACTCTCAGAGGTGCTGCCCCTGCTCAACGGGGGCAACGCCGCCCTCGTCAGGATGACGCCACGCCTATGGCGGGCGCCACCACCGCCACCCCTGCTCAACGGGGGCAACGCCGTAGCCGCAAGGGTGCAAAGCCCGAAGCGGCTGTCTCTCGCTCCGGCAAGACTGTAATCGTCGGAGATATTCGCATCCGTCTTGATGGAGGCGAGCCGATCCTGCCACGGGATCGTCACGTCCCGACTATTCTTACCTCCAACTGCTTCGAGCCCCTCCGGCAAGTCTGGGAGGACGGAGCGAAGAAGAAGAAGTCTGCCGTACCGACGGCAACCCAGGGCCCTCTGCAACGGCCCAAGCCACGAGCTCCCCGTCCAAGGACAGAGGGCAACCCAATTGAGGAGTGCCAGTTCCATCTAAAGAAAATCTGGGTCACCAAGGAGGAGGCCCGGATTATAAGGCGTCCAGGGCGGAGGAACCCTTCCGCATGTCAGAACTTCAGCGAATGCGGAGTCCGCCAAGCACTGAGGCCTCGACGTCTGCGAGATTTACATCTCAACCCCTACGGGGGCAAAAGCGTCGAGGAGCTAGTAAGAAGGTGCGACCGACCTCCCCGTGGGCTAGTTCCACGCACACGGAGGAGGATCGTTCCCCTCAAGCATCTACATCCCGAGTATCCGTCTTTGACAGACTGGGGATGCCGCCCAAGCCGGAGCGACAACCGCCCAAGAAAAAGCGGGTGGTCCAGGTGACCGATAACACCGTCAAAGTGTTCACCTGTTACGCCACCTCCGGCGACAAACAGCCCGAGAACACCTCGGGAGAGCTTGACCAACCCATCCAATATTTGAGGAGGTCAAGGTCGGTCTCCCGGATTCTAGCACAGACGCAGTAGGCGCCGGCCGCCGGTACATCTTAGCCCGAGCCGGCACGGCAAGAAGAGCGCTAGGAAGACGTCCACAGTGTTGATGGGGACAGTCACTCCCGACATGAAGAAGAGCTGGGGGAAGAGCCACGGGCGCCCGCTTTGGAAGAGCTTCGACGGGAGAACCAAGAGCTCAAGAACCTGCTACAGTCGCTCTTGCGCGAAAAGGAGGTTCCTGCCCCGCCTCAGACGGCACCGGCTGGAGCGGATCAACAGCCTTCTCCCATTCCAGCAGCAGCCAATGCCTCTGTCACGACTGCAAGACTCCCACTGGAGGTGGACTTCGAAGTCCCGCCGCATGAAGTCAATGCGCGGTCATCTGCTACTCCTGTCGCAGAAAGCCTCATGGCGCAGAAGCAAATGATTGAACGCATTGTAGAGGCGAAGTTTGCTCAACATGGGGAGGGAGTGGCCACCGTTGATTTGTACAGCGTGCCTTATCCCCTCCATCATCAATTCAAGAAGCTTCCGCCTGACTGCCCGAAAGCTCCGAAGCTCCAGAAGTTCAACGGGCAGGGCTCTCCGCATGAGCACCTGGCCTATTACATGACGGCCATGGGTGAATTAGCCCTGGAAGAGGAATATTTGCTGGGGTATTTCGCCACGTCCTTGACTGGCACAGCCTTCCAGTGGTATTCAAGGTTAAAGCCTAACCCAGTATCTGATTGGGCTGATATGCAGAAGAAGTTCGTCGAATGCTTCCAAATGGTCGAACGCAAAATCTCCCTGGCAGAGCTCTGTGCTCACCGTCAGAAGAAAGGGGAAACAACGTTAGACTTCATCAAGCGAGGGAGGGACGTCAGCATGCACTGCGATAATCCTCCGACGCCCGAGGACGCAATCACCATATGCCGCAGGGGCCTCTCGGCAAAAGTCAGCGAAAAGCTTCTGGGCTCCAATATCAGAAGCTTTGACCAGTTGAATACAGTGGTAACGGAGATTGAGATGTTCATTCGCTGATCATCCTACACAAGCCTTTATAAAAGGCAAATCCTCTAAAGACCGTCTGGCTAGCGGTAAGGAGGTAAATGCTGTTGACTTCTCCCCGATAAATGGAGATAAAGGGGAAGGAAAGTCCAAAGGAAAGGGCAAGAAGTCTGATGACAAGGCAAGCGCGTCTCGGTTGGCGGAGAACATGAAGACGCCTTATTCCTTCAAGAAAGAGCATACTAAAATGCTCTTTCATCTATGTATGAAAGAGCAGCTCATCACCCTGCCGGATCCGCGGAAGCCCGCGGAGGTGGATAAAACGGATGATCCTACCTATTGTGTGTATCACCGAAGGTTGGGTCATATCATCGGAGATTGCTATGTTTTCAAAAACATAGCAGAAGAGCTCATTCAAAAGGGCTTGGTAAATATGCTGGGCCATGCGGTCGATCCACCGCAGTCGCATGCTTGGGGTCGATCGAATCGGTCAGCTAATGTGGTCCATATGGTAGCGATGGCTTCAAGCTCTAATGCCTCCGAGGCCGGGCCTTCAAATCGGCAGTCTACCACCGGTCCGGGAGTCGCCCCTCCCTCACTCCCCGAGTGTTTGGCACTGCGGAGGACTATTCGGAAAATCCGAGGAGAAATCCGACAGCTGCAACTAGAACAGAGGCGCCTGCTGCAGTTCCTGGAAAGCATTGATCAGTAGTTGTCCACCTTCCCCTTTGGCCCATTTGCCAGGGGGTTAGCTCCAGCCCACATACGGGAGGTGGGTGTATCACCCACGGGCCGGGCTCCGCTCAGGGGCTGGCTCTCTGAAGAATCTTCAGATTCATCCGAAGACGAGGAGGACTCACCGGAAGGCGAGGAGGCTCCACTTCAAGTTGAGCTGTCGGAGAAGTTATATTCATTCCCTTGCGAGAAGACTCCAAACATCTTCTTCGCATGCCAGCGGGCTAGACTCATAAGCCCGTCACCCATGGAGCAGACACCAGGTGCTGCTTTTCATGAGGGCTATTGCCCATATCATGAAGTTGTTGGCCATATTATCCACAACTGTGAGCCGTTCAAGGACCTCGCCGAGGACCTAATCAGGCGAGGGAAGGTCAGTATGGGCGAATTCCTAGTCGACCCACTGCAGCCGCATACACAGAGGAATCTTCATTTCTCCGTCAATGTCATTCACGCTGCAGCAGCCTTCCAGTTCCCCGAGTCACAGGAGGAGGGAGTCAGTTCCCAGGGAGCCAGTTCCCAATCGCCCAAGTCCACACTATGGTATCCAGGGTGGCGACCATCTCATCAGTGTTCTTTTCCTAAGGAAGACACTGAGAAGATTTTTTACAAACTTCTGGAGGATGGCTGGGTACTGACACATGACCCGCCGTCTTATTACAATGAGACGGCCAAGAGTTACCCCCGCTATTGCAAGTATCATGCAAGGGTGTCTCACCCTACGCGGCAATGCCCAGAGGTTTAGGACTTCATCGAAGCCCTCATCCAGAGAGGGGTTGTCGATATTCAGGGGAACTCCATGACAAGGTTGCGTCTTGCAGAGGCCGCCAGGGAGACTCTCCAGCAGACTCGGCGAGAAACTGAAGCTTTCTACCGATTAGCCCGACCAAGTGAGCCGGCGGAAAATGATGAATTCCCATTACTCACTAAAGGCAAGGCCACTTATAAAGGGTCTAAGGTCCAGAACCCAGGACGCCAAGCTGTGGGTGAGAGTCCCAGGGTCCTTCCCAGGGTGAGTCCGCCTGGTATCATCATAAGAGAGAACTCTCGGCCAGATAACAAAGGCAAAGCCAAGGCGTCAGAGCCTTCAGCCAAAGCTCTTGCCAAGTCAACAAGGCCATTAGTCGTGGAGAGGACTCAACCTCTTGAGCCCGCGAAGGCCCCAGTGAAAGCTTCTGTCAAGCTGGCGCAACCGCCAATTGTGGAAAGGCCTCAGCAGCTCAAGCAAGCCAAGCCACCAGCCCAAGCAAAGTCGGTGGAACTACAAAGCCCCCAGAGGCTCCACTGTGGACTGGCAGAGTTCCAGGAGTTGCCACCGGAGATAATTGCTCAGGCAATCAATACCACCTTCCAGCCTCAGCCGGAGGAGGCCATTTGGACCAAGGTTGTCCCCAGAAAAAGCCGCGGCAGTAAGTCCTCTAAGGAGCCAGCCCGGAGCAAAAAGCAAAATTCTGGGGGCAAGCAAGTCCCACCTCCGAAACGAACTCCTCTCTCTTCTCAAGAGGCGGCCCGCCAAAAGAAGCAGGAGAAGAATCGCAGGAAGAATTTGAAGAGGAGGTTGAAGAAACAAGCCGAGCAAGCAACGGCTATGGAGGCTCCTAAGGAGCCAACCCCTCTACAAAGACTTCAAAAGCTCATAAATGAGCTAGAGGAGTATATTCCCCCTCGTCCTACCAGGATCGTCACTCTGGACGAATATATTTCTTGGGACAAGCTTGGGCGAAAAGCCCGGCTCTTTCAATGGCTCCGGGAAATGGCCCACTGTCTTGAAGAAGGTGAAAACTTTCCAATCCCAGAGGAGCTCTCATTATTCTATAAAGATGAGGAGCTCACTGTCGAGATGCTCGAGGAAATGCTGCAAGAGCTCTCCTGCAACATGGTGGCGATCCCGCCGCCTGACAACATTTACCGTCCCACGGCTGATAGCACTGGAGGCAAGGCTCCTATGGCGACATATCAGCGTCGCTCGGCAAGAAATGGCCGGGGACGTGGCCGGGGACGTGGCCGAGGACGTGGACGTGGACGTGAAGGTCCCCTGACTCTTGACTGGGTCATACTCTTCAGAGGGGAGAAGCTGGGCCCAGTCTCGAAAACTCAAGTTCGGGGGATCCCCTTTATCCTCAGCCCCTCAGAGGGTCCAGGCCCCACCTCAACGGCTAAGCCGGGTGGCGCCCCTTTTACAATCACATCCTCTGATGAAGAAGAGGAGCCAGCCAAGTCGCCAAAGTGCGAGACAGAGCAGGCCGGCCCCTCCAACAGGGTCGAGCCCGCAAGCCCAGCAAGTCCTTCTAATGAAGACCAGCATGATGGGCCTTTGCCATCTCCGGAGGAGTCTTTGGCTCCGCTATTCCAGGAAGATGCGGAAGGGCAGAATGACGAGCATCGCCCTTCTAAGCGAGAGAAGCCTCGCCAGGCGCCGAAGACTCTGGCGGAGATCATTCCTCCATTCGACAAGACCTGTGCTCGGGCAGACCGCAAAATCATTCATCATATGAAGTGGTTCCCAACAAATGTCACCATCTGGGAGGCCATCGCCTGGAGCAAAGATCTCAGAGAGGCTCTTGTCAAGATACTTCAAGACCCGGAGGCATATGAAGCCCATGTTGCAGAGTTGCAAGCTCATGCATATGAGGCACTCACAGCCAACATTTCCTTCACAGACAAAGACATGTTGCTGTCCTCTCCGTGTCACAATCGCCCCTTATATATGAAGGGGACGATCAATGGGCATGACGTGAATCGCATCTTGGTTGACGCCGGAGCAGCCGTCAACATCATGCCTTTGAAGACTTTCAAGTCTCTATACTTGGCACCTTATTTACAAAAGGTGACCGATGTCAAGATCTCGGGATTTAATCAGGGTTCCGAGGAAGCGCTTGGTCGGGTTGTAGTCAAGCTAGCATTGGGCGATTTTGTCACCCAAGCGACATTTTATATCATCAACTCCAACACATCTTACAAGATGCTGCTTGGAAGACCCTAGCTGCATGAAAACTGGGTTGTTCCCTCAACTCTGCACCAGTGCATTAAATATGCTAAGGAAAGGGAGCAACATACGGTCTTCGCAGACCAGGCCCCGTTCCACCCCAATGAGTGCCATCTGGCCGATGCTTCACTATATTTTGGGAAGCCCACTTTAACAATCCCCGAGCCTTTAAAAGACAAGGGGAAACAAAAGGTGAACCATGAAATCGAAGAAGGGCAGCTCTTCACTGTCAACCAGGACATGGTAAGGTTGCATAGGCTGAGCCTCAGTGCCGCCTTCAAGCCAACTCAACCGGAGAGGCGGAATGTTGACTTCGAAGCCAACCTCATCAGCCGGGTCGTTGACGGGAGTATCTCCTTACCGCCCAAGTGCCTTCAACTCTCGTCCCAACGGGAAGAGTATGAGGTGGAACAGTTGAAGACCTTCACAGTCTCCTATCAACGGAGAAGGAGACGTAACAAAGGCAAGGAGGTCAAGCCGATCATCTTTTACAAAGGTGATTTAGTCCCACCGTGTCCTCCTGAAGATGACTTCGGCTGGGATACTCCCACCGATGTAGTACCAGAGCCAGTCCAGGAGATGGATGATATGCCCAACTACATCAAGGAGATGTGTAAAAAGCAGCACATCCCGCAAACTCTGGATCCCGCGCGAGCGGCGTACTTCCATCAGTTGTGGAACCCTCCACAGGTCCGCGGGCAACCTCCTTTCTCCCGCAAAGATACAAGGGGCCTTGGCTATGACCAGGAGACGGACTTCGAGGTCCACTTTGCAGTCAACACCATAGGACTGCTACCTCCCCATCACGGGCAAGCAGAAGCTGAGCCCAAGATTGATGACTCTGTAAGGGAATCCGGTGAGGCATCAACCACACCATCACCTTCATCAGGAGTCGATAACGACCACCCCTCAGAGGAAGGAGCAGCCCAGACTGCTAACCATCAGCAAGATGAAGCAAGCCCTTCGGCTTCAAGCCACGAGCAAAAGAGCTTCGAAGAATTTGATGTCTATGAAGCCAACATTGATGATGAGGGAGACTTCGTCGACCTCCAACCAGCTCTACCGGAGCTTGAAGACGGTGGTCAAGCAACTGTGGATGAATTGATCGAGATCAATCTCGGAAGCAACAATGACCGTCGTCCCACCTTCATAAGTGCTCTCCTCAGCGAGAAAGAAAGGCAGTCGTATCGACAGTTTTTAGAAGAGTTCAGGGATTGTTTCGCCTGGACTTATAAAGAAATGCCCGGACTTGATCCTTCGGTGGCCGAACATGAGCTGGCAATACTTTCAACAGTCAAGCCAGTCAAGCAAGCTCAAAGGCGTATGCGGCACGAGTTGGAGCTGAAGGTCAATGCTGAGGTTGACAAGATGCTCAACGTGGACTTCATAGAGCCTTGCATGTACCCTGTATGACTCGCCAACATAGTCCCTGTCAAGAAGAAGAATGCCCAAGTCCGAGTCTGCATCGACTTCAGGGATTTGAACAAAGCATGCCCGAAAGACGACTTCCCTGTCCCAATCACTGAGACTATGGTTGATATGACCACCGGTGACGAAGCCTTGTCTTTTATGGATGGGTCGTCGGGCTATAATCAAATCCGCATAGCCATCAAAGATAAAGACCATACGGCTTTCCGGTCTCCTAAGGGGATCTTCAACTACAAAAGGATGCCGTTCGGTCTGAAGAATGCCGGTGCAACCTATCAAAGGGCAATGACCAAGATCTTCGACGAAATGCTACATGACCTTGTCGAATGCTATGTTGATGATCTGGTCGTCAAGACAAAGAAGCGGGAGGATCACTTAGCTGACTTGTGGCGAGTCTTTGAAAGGCTTCGACAATTTCAACTCAAGATGAACCCGATGAAATGTGCCTTCGGCGTCTCTAGCGACAAATTCCTTGGCTTCATCGTCAGGTATCGAGGCATAGAAATCGACCCTGATAAAATCAAGGCCATAAGGAGACTGCCTCCGCCCAAGAACTTGACAGAGCTCAGATCTCTGCAAAGAAGGCTCGCCTATATTAGGCGATTCATTTCTAATCTTTCTGGAAGATGCCTACCTTTCGGCAGACTGATGAAGAAAGGGGCACCCTTCATATGGGACGAAGACTGTCAGAAGGCCTTTGACCAAATCAAGGAGTACCTGCTGACTCCTCCTGTCTTAGGGGCACCTGTCAGAGGGAAGCCCCTTATCTTATATATTGCTGCCATGGAGGCCTCCTTGGGGGCTCTGCTAGCCCAGATCAATGAAGAGGGCAAAGAGCAGCCGTTGTATTACCTCAGCCGGAAGCTTATCGGGCCTGAGCACCGGTACGCGCCCATGGAAAAGGTGTGCTTAGCTCTGATGTTTACTGTCAAGAAGCTCAGGCATTACCTCCTAGCTCACCGGGTGGACCTCATCTCAAAATGTGATCCACTCAAGTTTTTGCTCAGCCAGCCTGTCCTCTCTGGTAGGCTTGGTAAATGGGCACTTATCCTCATGGAGTTCGACATCACCTTCGTCCCACGCAAAGCGATCAAGGGACAAGGAATGGCGCAGTTCTTAGCGGCGCACCCTGTGCCAGAAGCTTCGCCACTCAACTTCGAGTTGCCTGATGAAGAGGTGTTGGTGCCTTCTCAAGAAACTGGGGAGCATTCTGAAAAAGCCCCACCACAGATGGAGCCGGGTGTCCTCACCCTTGACCTCCCACACTGGGAGTTATATTTTGATGGTGCCTCTCGGACAATCAAAAGGGCCGGCGGCCTTACAGACCATGTCTCAGGCGCGGGGGTAGTCTTTGTGTCCCCACAAGGCGGCATCCTCCACAACTCTTGCGCTCTCATGAAGTCACTGACTAATAATGAGGCGGAGTATGAAGCGCTAATCATTGGGCTTCAACTGGCACTGGAGATGGACATCAAGTGCATCAAACTGTACGGGGACTCTCAGCTCGTCATCCGACAGGTCCTGGGTGTCTACGACGTCCGGAAGAAAGAGCTTGTCCCCTACTATGCAGCCGTCATGAGGCTCAATGAAAAATTCTACCTATTTGAAATAGGCCATGTCCCCAGAGGCAGCAAGTCCCAGGCTGATGCTCTTGCAAAATTGGCAGCGGCCCTAAAACTCCCGCCTGAGGGAGAATTAAATATTACTGTCAGACACCGAAGGCTCATGCCAAGTGTGCTCGACGAGGAATCCCGCCTCACGGTCTATGAGGTCGACAACATTCAAGAGGAGAATGCTCCCGAAGAAGAAGATTGGCGCGAGCCAATTATAAAGATAAAAAACGGCTGGCTCCCTCCTGATCGGGCTCACAGGGTGCAACTGCTACGCAGGGCGACATCCTACCAGCTGATTGACGGTCTGCTCTTCAGGCTCGTCCATGAAAAAGACCGATCGGTCCTCTTACGCTGCCTTTCATTCAAGGAAGCAAAGACCGTGATGCACGAGGTCCACTCCGGATTGTGTGGCGCACATCAAGCAGGAGCTAAGATGAAGAATAGCATCAAGCTCAAGGGGTTCTACTGGCCCACCATGTACGAGGATTGCAACCAATATGCTCGTACATGTCACCAATGCCAAGCATTTGGCCCAGTCCCTCGGCGGCCACCTAACCCGCTCCATCCAACAGCGCCTACTTGGCCATTTGCAGAATGGGGCATGGATGTTGTGGGACCATTCCCACCATCATCTCAAGGGCACAAGTTCATACTTGCTGCCACCGATTACTTCTCCAGATGGGCGGAAGCCATTCCACTACGGGAGGTTACAGGGGAGATAGTTGCCCGTTTTGTGCGGCACTATATCATATACAAGTTCGGCATCCCCAGTCGGATTATATCCGATAATGGCACGCCGTTCAAGAACAAGACTGTGTATGCTCTGACGGCCAAATTCCATATTGACTGGAGAGCGTCGTCAGTCTACAATCCCCAAGCCAACGGGTTGGCCGAGGCCTTTAATAAGACCCTCTGTAAGCTGCTGTCTAAGATAGTAGGTGGTCGCAAGCGGGACTGGGGCAAGAAGGTCCACGAAGCCCTATGGGCCTATCGGACTATTTATAAAACCCCTACGGGATGTTCCCCATTCTCCCTGGTCTACGGAGCTGAAGCAGTGATCCCTGTGGAGATTGAGTTGGCATCTTACTGCATTGCTGTGCACGCTGGATTGCCAGGCCAAGACCAGTCCGAGATAGAACGGAGGCTTGAAGAGCTGTCCAACCTTGAAGGTGAAAGACTCAAAGTCTGCAAGCACTTACAAGTGTATCAAGCCCGCATGACACGTGCCTATGATAAGCTGGTCAAGCAAAGGGCGTTCAAGAAAGGTGACCTCGTCATGATTAAGGAAAAGGAGGTTCTCACGGGAAGATCCAGCGGCAAACTCCAGCCTAATTGGCGTGGGCCTTACGTCATCCAGAAAGTCTACGAAGGAGGGGCCTACAAGGTCCTTGACCACAAGGGAGATAATCCCTTCCCTCCTCTCAACGGCAAGCATATGAAGCTCTACCATGCGCCACCGCAGGAGTTTCCACAGCAATCCTCACAGGACAGTGCCTCTCCTCAGTGAAGGTTCAAAGAAAAAAAAGGTGGGTTAAAAATACTGATACCCAGGCGGACTCAGTCAGCCTTCAATGGTTGGCTGAGGGTAAAAAGGCCATAGACCCGGTCGAGGTGAAAACCCGAAAGGGCGCCTCGGGCAAAAATGGGCAACCCCTCGGTGTGAAAACCAGAAAGGGCGCACCGAAAAAAGCTAAAGGGGGCCAGCCTCGGCGAAAACCCGAAAGGGCGGTGAGGTTGGTAATGCGAAAAAAAAAAGAAAAAAAAATCCTCTCTCTGCTCATTCTAAGGGTGGTTCTAAGTCAATGACTCCACCCCATCATGACCAAAACATCATATTGATGCCATGGCTACGCCTTACATGTCATCCTATGACACCTAGTCCCACCGACATTCTGAGGTTGTTATACTCTGTCCCATCAGGCTCGGTCTATGTATGCCCCTCTCGGGGTACTGACCCATTTCCGCCTATCGGCTTCCGGGTTTAGCATACATCTCTTCTGAGCAGTTGAACCCACTTACTCGTTTGTCCTATTGGGATTGGCCTATGTATGCTCTCTCGGGCTGCCAATCCATCATTTTTTCTGGCAGATGTCCCATCGGGAACGGCCTCAGTATACCCTCTCGGGCTGCCAACTCATCATGCCTTTCGGCTCATCTAACCTTCTTGGGATTGGTCTCAGTATGCCCTCTCAGGCCAACCCATCACGCCTTTCGGCTCATCTTTCCTCCTGGAATTAGCCTCAGTATGCTCTCTCGGGCTGCCAATCCATCATGTTTTCTGCACATGTCTCATCGGGTCTGGCCTACGCATGCTCTCTCGGGCTGCCAACCCACCTACTCGCCTATCGGCTTTCGGGTTTGACTCTCACGTCCCACTAGAGCTGTCAAACCTATCTTTGTCCCATTGGGTATGGCCTCAGTATGCCCTCTCGGGCTGCCAACCCACCTTGCCTATCGATTTTCGGATTTGACTCTCACGTCCCACTAGGGCTGTCAAATTCACCCCTTTTCTTCTGGGTCTGGCCTCTGCATGCCCCTTTCGGGCTGTCAACCCACCTCGCCTCTTGGCTTCAGACTTGACTCATGTATCCCACCGGGATCGCCAAGTCTATTCTTTTGTCCCCACGGGTTTGGCTTCAGCATGCCCTCTCAGGCTGCCAACCCTATTTGCTTATCGGCTCACAGATTTGACTCGTATATCCCACCCGGGTTGTCAAATCCTCTCCTTTCATCGCTTCGGGTCTGGCCTATGTATGCTCTCTCGGGCTGTCAACCCATCCCGCCTATCGGCCTCCAGGTTTAACCTGCATGTCCCTTTCGGACTGTTAAACCTCCCCTTTTGTTGTCCCAACCGGGCTTGGCATATGCACACCCTTTTCGGGTTGCTAACCCGGTCAACCTTCGATTTTGGATTTGGCTAATTGCGTCCCACTAGGACAGTCGAATCCACCCATCTTGGCACACCGGGCTTGGCCTCAGTATGCTCTCTCGGGCTGCCAACCCACTACATCTTTTGGTCTCACCGGGTTCGGCCTCAGTATGCTCTCTCGGGCTGCCAACCCACTATGCCTTTCGGCTCCTTTCTATCCCACCGGGTTCGGTCTCAGTATGCTCTCTCGGGCTGCCAACCCATTACGCCTTTCGGCTCGTTTCTATCCTCTTGGGTTCGGTCTCAGTACGCCCTCTCAGGCTACCAACCCGTTTCGCCTTTCGGCTCACAGATTTGATTCATTCGTCCCACCCGGACAATCAAATCTACCCACTTGTCCCACCTCTGCGGCACACACGTCCCTACGGGAGTGCCACCTTCTCCTTGCCCTTCGGCATTATAGGTTCAAAAAAAAAATGGGGTTAAAAATATTGAGGCCCTAGCGGACTTGGTTGTTTCTGTTATAAGAGCAATCAAGGGCAAAAAGGCTTTAACCCGGCTAAGGTGAAAACCCGAAAGGGCGCCTTAGGCAAAAGTGGGTACCCCTCAGTGTGAAAACCCGAAAGGGCGCACTGGAAAAAGCTAAAGGGGGCCGGTCCTGGCGAAAACCCGAAAGGGCGGTAGGGCCGGTAAAGTGAAAAAAAAAAGAAAAAAAAAAGAAAAGGCTTATCAAGCCTCAGACTCGCTCCTCCTCAGCTCAGCAAGGCGAGCTTCACTCTTAAGAGCTTCCTCCTGGAGCCCCTCAAGCCTACGGCGAAGAGTCTACATCGGCACGCGCAAGACTGCGCTCCTTCTCGGTCCCCCGGACCTCTCACAAAAGCCCCTCCACTCTGTGGGAGGCCATCTGCTCGCGCTCGTAAGTGGCCTTGACTTGGGCGCCCACCTCAGCCTAGGCTCTCCGAAGTCTGCAAAGTTGCTCCGCCTCCTGCTGAATCGTCAATTGAGTCCTCCGCCTCCGCTCCTGAATAGCACGAAAGCGGGCGAACTCCTCCCATAAAAACGCAAGCTCAGTCATCCAGGCGTCCTGAGGGAGACCAAATGCATGCATCTGGCAATGCTACACCTAGTTGGGGACCATTCGGCCACTCCATCCCAAGAGGCCAGGAAACTCTGAAGCAGCTTTGAAGCCTCACTAGCTGAAGCCAAAACAAAGAAAGGAGTTGCCTCAGCCTGTGTACGGCCGACATTTACTCAGACCAACGTGCCCTAAGGGCTGGTCTACATCAACCTTGGCTATCACAAGTCAGCAATTAGCCACCTTCAACATTCGGCGACATACCTCAGCGGTCAGCCGACACATCAACATGTTCGGCTACACCTCAGATGTTAACCTGTACATCTTCGGCGACACCTCAGCAGTTAGCCAACTTTAACTTGCGGCTACACATCTCAGCGGTTAGCCGACACGTCTTCAGTGGCATCTCAGTGGTCAGCCAGCACCATGACTTTTGGCCAATGCACCCCCAAGGGTCGGCTAATGTTGATTTCCAGCTATCGCAGCTCAATAGTCAATCAACGACGACTTAGACGGATATGTCTCCCCGAGATAGGTTTACATCAACTCCGGACCAACAAGCCTCGTCGAGGCAGGTCCACATCAATTCTAGGCTAACAAGTCTCTCAGAAGCAGGCCTACATCAATTTTGGGCCAACAAGCCTCGCCGAGGAAGGTCCACAGCAACTCCAGGCCAGCAAGCCTCTCCGAGGCAGGCCTGTATCAACACTGGGCCAATATGCCCTAAGGGCTGGTCCGCATCAACTTTGGCTAATGCACCCCCAAAGATTGGCCAGCATCTGACTTCAGGCCAATATGTCCTAGGGGGCGGTGTACATTAGCTTTGGCCAGTATACCCTAAGGGTTGGTCGACATCAGCTTCAGGTCAAAGTGTCTCGCCGAGGTAGACTTAGGTCACCTCTAGACTGGTGGGTTTCACTGAGACAAGCTTGCATCAACTCTCAGCTTTCTGCAAAGCAATGAAGCAGTGAGGTGCAGTCCTACAACAATCTTCCCATGTCATGAAGACTCAGGAGATACCCAAAAATACTACAAAGGGCACGAACCGTCCGCCTCTGCTTCCGGCCTTGACGAACGTTCTGTGGGGGGCATTTGTTGCACCCATAATTTTCTCGAAATACTTCAAAAGTTTTATTCCGAAACAACCGACGGAAAAGATACGGTGTAGCGCCAATGTCGTCGGACCGCGGAGTACTTCCGTGATTCAGAGTCTATTGACCTGACAATATTATTATAGTGGCATCGCGGCAATGGAAGTTAAGAGGAAGACATGCATGCACGCCTGTCAAAGCGGCCGAGAAAGTGTATCACACGGCATGGACGGGCGCGAAGATTCCTCCCCACGCAGCGCCACCACGACTTCTTCTCAACTTAGATTGACAGAAACGGAGCAAAACGGTGCGAAGAGGGGCCAAAACGCATGCCCGAGGGTCAAACGACCCCTCCCGGACGTGAGAGGGGGGCGCGGCCACCCCGCCGGGGTCGGCGGGGGTCGCGCGACCCCGCTGTGTACTGGCGGGGTCGTGCGGCCCCGCTGGCATCCCAGCGGGGCCGCGCGACCCCACTGTGGACTGGCGGGGTCGTGCGACCCCGCTGCCCAGCGGGGCCGCGCGACCCCGCCAGGAACCTCTGGGGTCGCGCGACCCCCCTCTCTCTCCCCGGTGTTCAAAAAAAAGGGAGGGATTTTGACCCCCTCAGCGGGGTCATTTAGCCCTTTTTGGTGGCCAGAGGGTTCAAAATGGCTTTTTGCCACCCCACCTTGACAGAATCGGGGCAAATTCACTCGTTTGACCCCTCTGGGCCCTCCCGCCTTCTATAAATAGACCCTAAGGGTCCAAGTGGAAAAACAACATAGACAAATAGAGAGATCAACCTACGTACGTACGGAGCACTTCTCGCACTCGGAGCATCCAGCGTTTGGAGTTTGTTCGTTTGTTTCGACCCGTGTGGGGTAAATCCCCGGGTCTTGTATTTATGCCTCTACGGGGTATATTTACATTTACGCCCCTCAGTGGGTCATGTTTGTAATTATGCCCCTCAGCGGGCCATGTTTTGTAAGTTTTTACGTCCCGGGATGACTAAGTCAGGTGGTTCTGTCCTTACGATGGTGGAATTACAAAAACGTCCTCCCCGGGACCGTAAAAGACCAAAGTCTTGTAATTTGCAGTTATACCCTGCAATCTTTTGTAATTGGGACTACGTCCCTGTCTCCCGCTCTAACGCGGACTTTTGTACAGTTGACAACTCGCCGACAACCCTTGTACTCGTTCGGACTATAAAAGCACTCAGCATGTTCTATGTATGTCCTCGGGTGGGAAAATTATAAGAAAACCCCTGACTTGTCAAAACTGCATATATATCCCTTCTTCTGTAAGGTCGACAGATGTGTGCCTTCTATGAATCCTTTTGTCACTCCTTCGGTTCGGAAGTGTTGTCAATTCAGTCCGACACCTGGGTACCACCTCAAACCTAGGTTTGCATAGGGGGTGGTAAAATTACCGAACTGCCCTTTTTACCCAGAGATGGCCTCAGAGCCCTTAAAACCCTCCAGAAATGGCCTCAATGCCTTGGGGAGTCAGGGATCCAGTCTTACTTCTATTCCAGCCCAGAAATTTCAGCAATGCCCCCGGCCTGGGAAAATTATCAAAATACCCCTGGGTTGGTAAAATTACCAAAATGCCCTCGGAGTCCAGGAAATCTTCCTCTACTTCAAATATGTCTACGGCTTCCGCATATTTGCGTTGTTATTCTTAAATCTTAGGGTTTGGCTCAGACCTAGCCCTAACTCAATTATTTCTGTTGGTCGGTGGTGGGTGAGTGGACATTGTGAGTCCTCCAAGAGAGTTTGCCCTCAACATCAGAACCCCTGTATAAGCCTTTTGGGACCTCTTTGACAGTTAAACAAAGGTGTTCGGACGTTAGGCCGATGTAAATCAACACTGACTCCGGTCAGTAGGGAAATGTCCAGCACTCGAACCCAAATCGTCTGATACGATGCGCACACACGGAATCACCCTCTATACTTAGGGGGAGATGTTTCTTTTCAAAAAGAACGAAAGTCTACGTCTTATCTACGATAAAAAATCGACTAGATTTTTTCCGTGTCTCACAGCCCGACACGTTTCAACACTTTGAATGGACCAGCTCCCTGTGCTTGTAGCTTCTTTACGGTTCCTGAGAGAAACCGCTCAGGTCTGACCCCGATCATCACGTAATCACGCTCTTGGAACTCCTGTGACTGACGGTGTGCATCTGTCGACTTCTTGTAATTTGCATTGCTGACCTCAATGTGGCGACGAATGCTATCATGTAGACTTTTAATATGCTCAGCTAGCGACTCGGCTGACTCTGACACACGGGCCTGACGGGGCATAGGCACAAGATCTATGGGTCTCCTAGCCAGTGACTATCTCGAAGGGACTCATGCCAGTAGACCTATTGACCGAGTTGTTGTACGCAAACTCTGCTAATGGTAAGATCAGATCCCAGCCTCGCTCATGCTCTCTAACTAGGCATCACAAGAGATCACCCAGACTCCTATTAACTACCTCGGTCTGCCCATCGGTCTGGGGATGATAAGCTGCGGAGAACTTAAGCTTGGTGCCCATAAGATGCCATAGGGTCTTTCAAAAATAGCTCACAAATCGCACATCCCTGTTCGAGATAATAGTCTTGGGTAGCCCATGCAGACGGACAATCTCAGCTAGAAAGAGTCGGGCTACCTTCGACGCATCGGAGGTCCTGGCACTGGGGATAAAGTGGGCCATCTTGGAGAACCTATCGACCACCACCATGATGGAGTCGTGCCGACGGACCGTACGTGGCAACCCTAAGACAAAATCCATGCTAACATCCTGCCACAGACGATCTGGCACAGGGAGAGGAGTGTACAAACTGGTATTTTGCCTCCGTTGCTTAGCCATGGTGCAAATGCGGCACTGGGCCACGATGTGGGCCACATCGCGCTTCAGGCTGGGCCAGAAGAATCGGTACTCCACTAACTCAATGGTCTTGTTCCGGCCAAAGTGGCCGGCGAGACTTCCCGCATGAACCTCCCAAATCAAAAACTCGCGGACAGAGGTCCGCGGAACACACAATCTATCCCCTCGAAATAGATAACCCTTTTGAAGGATGTAATCACTGTACTCTCTAGAGGGTCCTAGCTGGAGCGCAGTGTGAATCGGACCAAAATCCGGGCAATCGAGGTACTCCTCTCGGAGCCTCTCAAATCCTGTAACCTCCGTGTGGACCATGGATAAGAGCATGGATCGACGACTCAGGGCGTCTGCCACACGATTCTCCACGCCCGCCCGATGCCTGAGGACAAATGTATAGGCCTGAAGGTACTCTACCCATCGACTGTGTCGGGGGTTGAGCTTCTTCTGCTCATGGAGAAATCTGAGGGCCTCATGGTCCGAATACAACACAAACTCATGCGCCAGTAGATAGTGTCTCCAATACCTCAAAGCCTGCACTACCGCATAAAACTCCTTGTCATAAGTGGAGTACTTCAGCTTTGCATCATTCAGTTTCTCGCTGAAGTAAGCAATAGGGTGGCCCTCCTAGCTCAACACTCCACCTATGCCGACACCAGAAGCATCACATGAAACCTCAAACACCCTCAAAAAATCCGGCAGTCGAAGTATAGGTGCCTTAGTCATCCGCTCCTTGATGTCACGAAAGGCCGAAGCAGCGGCCTTCGTCCAAATAAAGGCTCCCTTCCGAATGCAGTCTGTAATAGGAGCCGTAATGGTGCTGAACCCGCGTATGAATCGGCGGTAGAAAGTGGTTAAGCCATGGAAGCTGCGCACATCGTGGATGGTCTGCGGCTCAGGTCATCTTACGATCGCCCTGATCTTCTCCAGGTCAGCGGAGACACCCTCATGTGAAACGATAAACCCCAAGAAAGTAACATGATCGGTCAAGAAGGCGCATTTCTTGAGGTTGCCATATAAACTCCAATGACGAAGGGTGAGGCACACCTGGCGTAGGTGACCCACATGATCCTCCCTAGTGCGGCTGTATATAAGAATGTCATCAAAATATATGACCAGGAACACACCAATGAATGGTCGCAACACCTGGGTCATCAGCCTCATAAAAGTACTAGGGGCGTTGGATAGCCCGAAGGGCATGACCAACCACTCATAAAGCTCGTCCTTCGTCTTGAAGGCCGTCTTCCATTCATCTCCAGGCCGGATCCTGACCTGATGATAGCCACTCATCAGGTCAATCTTTGAGAATACTGTGGCTCCCGCCATCATATCCAACATGTCATCCAAGCGGGGAATGGGAAAATGATATTTCACCGTAATGCGATTAATCCCACGGCTATCCACGCACATCCTCCAAGTGTCATCTTTCTTTGGAGCTAACAGTGCGGGAACGGCATAGGGGATCAAGCTCTCCCTCATGGAGCCCCTCCTCAGATACTCCTCCACCTGCCTTTGTAACTCGGCATGCTCAGCCGGGTTCATGCGATAGTGCGGCAGGTTGGGTAATGTAGACCCCATAACCAAATCAATAGCGTGCTAGATATCACGCATCGGAGGTAATCCATCCGGAAGGTCCTCGGGGAAGATGTCTGCAAACTCGTGGAGGAGTGAGGCAATCTCAACGGGATGCTCGCTCGAAGTCTCCTCAACGATCACATCGGTAACCTCTCTCCCCACCAAGATATAAATGGTGTCACACTCGGGGAGCTCCTGCTCAAACTCCCGAGCGGTGATCAACTGAAGGGTCCTGGAAGATGGGGTACCTAGGATAGAGGCACGAGGTGTAGGGGTGCTGCTAGACGGGGAAACTCTAGGAACGGCAGTGGGACCCTACAGCGTAGTACCAGGTACAATACTGGTGCGTGACTGAGATGCACCATCAACAGCCATAGCGCTCGGCGTGGTGCCCCCCTGTGGGGTAGTAGGAGCTCCTGGTCGGGAGGGGTGTAAGGTGATGCGCTGACCGCCATGCTCGTAGACACAAGTGTTGGACCGACCATAGAGGGTCGCATCCACATCAAATATCCATGGCCTGCCCAAGATAATAGTCCCGACCTCCATAGGCAAGACATCGCACCAAATCTGGTCCTCATATGGGTGGAAATGTATTGGTACGCGACATCTCGACCGAACTGGAATAGAAGTCGCATCCACCCAGGACACCTGGTAAGGGTGAGGGTGATCCACGGGTGTCAACCTAAGGCGCGTAACGGTCCCGGTGGAGATTGCATTAATGCAACTCCCACTATCAATGATGACCTTGCACACCTTACCACCTGGGCGGCTGTAGGTGTGGAAGATCGTGGTACGACGCCAGTCGTCGCTCTCCCCCGGTTGGGCCAGAATGCAACGAACGACCCCAAGCCTGTCATCACCCGGCACATCCTCGGTGCCCACCTCTCGGATGCAACCGACTGATCCCTCATCTAGCTGAAACTCCTCAGCCATGTCAGCTCCAGCCTCATAACTCACCTCTGCTAGGGCTGGTGGAGGCTCCTCCTGATCAGCACTCTCAATGGCTAGGGCCCTCGTAGGACAAGAGGAGGCATAGTGACCAAACCCCTGACAAAGATAACAGTGGCTACGGGAACCGCCGTCCTGGGGCAAACCTCCCACGATAGGGGCCTTCCCCTTATCATCTCGCCTGACAGGTGGTGCAGTAGTATGAGGGCGAGTGGGAGGGGCAGGTAAGGCTGGCACAGGCTCTCTCACGAGAAAAGGACGTGGGCGAGGGGAAAGATCCGGGCGAGGGGCCTCGGGGTGTCTGAAGGATGGACCCCTCTGGGATGGCATAGGCACAACACGTTGCTCGAAGGTGCGCTGATACGGGGGCCTCGCCCGGGGAGGAGGATCACTCTCTAACTCGAACTGCTCCATCTCACGTACTACCTGGTAGGCATGATCAATGGTCGTCACACGCTAACGGAATAGCTCCTGCTGATAAATCTGACGAAGTTCCCTCCGAAATCGGGAAAGGGTCAACGCGCCCTCCTCACGAGCTCCACACCTCAGTAGAAGCTCGTCAAACTCATCGATATACTCCGACACAGATCGGGTATCCTGAGTGATGCTCTGCCATCTGTCAATCAACCGGTGTCGGTACGTCACGGGGACGTACTTCTCCCGGAGCCTCGCCTTCACCTCCTCCCATGAGTCAATAGGCTCCTAAAATCGCTACGCAAGACGATCCTCAAGGTTCGTCCAATAAGTCAGGGCCTGACCTCACAACATCGTCTTGGCGAAGAAGGCTCGCCTAGGGTCGGACATCCCCATCCAATCAAAATAGCGGTTCATCCTCGCTTCCCAGTCAAGATAAACCTGTGGCTCCAAGGAACTATCAAAGCTGGGAGCCTCGATGCGGGCGTTCTGAATATCCTGGTCCCGGTCTCGGGGCGCCCTCCGCTCATCATCAAAGTCCAAATCACGCCTCCTATCAAACCTCCTGTACCCTCGGACAGCGGGGCCCCTAGGCGTCTCACCCACCTCCTCCTCAAAAGACTCTCCATCAAAATCCTCAACTCGACCATGCCGGTCATCAGCGGGAACAACCCTAGGGGCGGCTGCCGAGGCACTACCTGGGGATGTGGGCGCTGCGGCTGAGGGCGATCTACCGGCCGGTCGCGCCTCCGATTCCGGATGGCTCCCTCTAGAGCAGTGATGCGACCAACCATCCCCTGGACGGTATGGTCAGACTCCGTGACCCTATCCTCTATGCCTGCCAGTCCGTCAACGAGGCGACGATCCATCATCTGTATATCAGCCTTGAGTTGGGACACTAACTCGGTCAAGTCAAGACCTCCCTGGGGGTCCACATGCGTGCTCGACACACTCGGGTGTGAACCTGACATCGGCGTTGACAAGAGATACTCAGCACCGCTACGTGTAGGCATAAAACACAAATGTGACTAAACTACGATGCACTGACACACTATGATGCGAAATTGATGCATTGTTTTTTAAAACGATGCAAATGAACTAACAATAAATGCAAGACATGGAATGACAAAGTGGTGACACTCTAGACTGCCGACCTAGGCTCTGATACCAAAAACTGATGCGGGACGTTGTACTCAAACGAGTCCGACTAGGCGACTAATGAGATCAGCAAATGCGTTACAATTATTCGACAAATAACCCGACGTGTATTCGAGCGCCAAGAGATGAATTACGGTGAATAACAATAGCTACGCACTAAGAAACCGTCCCTCACAGCGGGGAAACGTCGACCCGAACGGTAGATAGAACTACCAAGGCCTAGGGTATCAATCACGCACATAGACCGAACTCAGATCGGCGCGCTCAGGATAGGAAAACACTCACAATCTCACCAACCGACAACAATATAAAATATCGGGCTAGGCGTCTTAACTCACTCACAGCGGCAAATATGACTTAGATATTAAATGAGCAAATAAAATGAGCGAGTTTTCACTATGCTAACCTACTCGCTGAAGAGCGAGGCTCGAGCTGAGGCCGTCGGCTGTCAGCGGAATGAGGACTGCTGCAACCGAAGCACCCGCGGGACCCTGGGGAACAGGGGCAGAGTGGGGTCGACGTCCAAGCCCTCCCGCTAGCTGTGGGCACAGTCGGAGGCGAAAGGTAACGATGCCGCTGCTACGTCTGTGGGCCCGCGGGGGAGGGGACGACGAGGAAGGCGGGGCGCAGGGGGACCACCTGCCCTGGGTGGCAGGGATGGCTGCTGGGAGGGCCTTCGGTGGCGGCGCGACTACCTTCCACACGGCGAAAGACGCGCGAAAGGGGCGGCAGGGGAGGCCCCAAGCGTGCCGGCGAACGAGACTTGGGGGGGGAGGCGCTGGCCGCGACGGAGGCAGAAGAAGAGGGTTGTTGCTGTAGTGACCCTGCGCTCCGCGGCGGTGATGGCGTCTGGGGATCTGCTGCTCGCCGCGGCTTCGTCCGATCTTGTAGGGGGGGGGGGTTGGGCCGCTGCTTGGGCCTGCCGGGGGAGGGAGCCGACGTTGGCGGAGCGCACCACAAGCAGAGGAGGGTGGCCTCGACGGTGGCGGCAGGGGTTGTTACGGCCCGGGGCAGAGCGGAACGGTGAGGGAAGCTGGAGTGGAGCAGGGGCGGCGTCGGACCGGTGGAGGGCGGGGTTCGCGGCCGTTGGCGGTGCTCGCTCGGGGGGGGGGGGGGGCGCCGGTGGTGGCGTGGGCGGCCACTGCCTAGTTGCAGGCTGGGACGATTGTCGAGGCGGTGACTGCGGGCCGTTGTCCGCTGGTGGGGGACCCGGAGGGGAGGCGCCGGTGGCGGCGGGACCCGCCGTCCTTGCTTTCGGTGATGGGGAAACCGCGAGCTCTGCTACCGTAGGAAGGGGAGGGAAGAATACTTCAAACTCGAAGGTTGGGAGGGAAGGGGAAAGGAGGGAGGAATGTGAAGGTGGACGTGGGGGAGGAGGGTTGACGTGGAGAGCGACGCGGGGTTGCGGGGCACGTGGGAGATGGGGGGAAAGAAGTAAATGCGGTGGGGTTCGAACAATGAGAGAGGTACACGGAGGGGGGGGTTTCCACGGTTGCACATGGCCGAAGGGATGGGGGCTTCATGCCCTAGGGCTTCGCGCCCACAGAGGGCTCCCTTCATGATGGGGCCGAAAGAAAGCATCGCCAATATGTTCACATGCTTCAATGATATAGTGAATGGGCTGAAGGCACTAGGAAACAGGTATGAGAGAGGTGAACTGGTACGCAAAGTGCTCAAATCACTTCCCTTAACTAAGAGCCCCGAGGTGACTACTATTGAAGAGGCCAAGGTTCTGAATGTGCTGAGATTTGATGAGCTGATGGGGTCGTTGCTCACTTATGAGACAAATCTCAAGTCACTTGAAGGTGAGTCTGGTGCAAACAAGAAATCTCTAGCTCTCAAAGTCGGCTCAACCGAAGAATCTGATAAGGAAGCCGACTCTACCCCTTCTGAGAACGATGACAAAGTTGCCATGTTATCTTGAAGATTGCAGAATCTGCTCAAGAAAAGGAGAGGTCATACCTCCAAGAAGTTCAAAAAGACAAACTTCATCCTGGAAAGGGTGAAGTCATTTGTTTTGAATGTCGTAAGCCAGGACATGTAAGATCTGACTGTCCCTGATCTAAAACAAAAGAACCAAACACAAGGTCTAGGGAAAAGAAAAGATAGAAGACAAAGGATGGAAAAAGAAAAAGAAAACAATGGCTGCGTGGAGTGATGAGGATGACACAACCATGCTAAAGAATCTGAGGAAGAGGAACATGCCAATCTCCATCTTATGGTCGATCAACACAAGGACCCTGAGGTAAACTCTGAAACTAATTCTGTTCATTATAAAAGTAGCAGTGTCAGTAGCGAGATTGAGAGTGAGGAAGATTTAGAAGCTACATTAGATGAGCTGTATGAAAAATACAAATTATCAATCAAGAAATGCAAGGAAATTGAAGCCCATAATGTAATGTTTTAAAACCCAGCCCGGACCTTGACCCGGATAAGTTAGTGGGTCACGGGTCAACGGTTTAACGTTTAGGTTGACCTGTGACCCGTAAGACTAGAACCGCTCACATCAATATTATATATCCATAGAATTTTAATGTATCTTAAGTAGTAACGTATAAATATGAAAAATACACTTGTATTTCTGCACTTGATGGTTTTCTTTTCTCCTTTGTGGCCTGCAAGTTACCCCATGCGACGGTGTCACAGTGGGAATTCATCAAGTTTAGTTTTAAACTTTTAAGTTTTCTTTGTTTCTTTCTGCACGTAGCGAAGAAAAAATTAGAATCTAAATCTTTTAAACTTCTAAAACTTGTGTTAATACCATTAAATGATAAGGCCGTAAGGCATATAATTTCAAGGATGACTCCTCATCTTCCATATTTATTTACATGCTAAATTAAAACCTAAACTAATGATAGAAACTTAGAAAATATGAAACAAGTCTTGAACCTGGCCGAGTCATATTGGTTTTACCGGGTACGGCTGGGTTAGCCGGGTTAATCGGGTTTGACCTGGTTTTAGGTCTTGGTCGGTTTAATAGGGTTTCAACCCGGTTTTGAGACCGGGTCGCGCGTCAACTGGTCGAACTGGCGAGCCCGGGCCAGGTTTTAAAACAATGCCAGTATGTAAATCTAAAAAATGAATATAATGAGCTTATGGAAGATTATGAATACTTACTGAACGAGCATGAAAATTTTGAAGAAATGACGTGATAGTGACATTACCCAATTGCCTGCATTGCAAGATCAAGAAAAAGGCAGTGTGTGAGGAGTGTGTCACCCCTTTCTAACAAGAAAGGACCCAACCAAGCCTGAGTACCTAAGAAAAAGTAATAATTTGTTTTGCAAGTATGTCTTGAAGCCAAGGAAATCATTTGGTGTCTTGACAGTGCTTGTTCAAGACATATGATGAGTGACAGATCTCTCTTTTCAAGATTGACTAAAAAAGATCGAGGATCTGTTGTTCTAGGAGACAATAGTAAATGTAAAGTTGTGGGCAAAGGAGATATTGGTAACAGCTCTTCAACTTGCAACTAGGATGTTTTATTTGTTGAAGGTTTGAAACATAACTATGTGATAATGATAGTAGAGTCATGTTTAAATCGGATTTATGCTTCATTGTTGATGAATCTTCTCATAAAATTAGAGTCATTGCCAAGAGAAAAGGCAATGTATGTGTTGCATATTGCAATGACTTGGAATCACAAAATGTCTGCTTATCTGCTTACAAAAACAATGATGTTTGGATTTGGCATAGACAACCAGGTTATACTAGTCAAGGATATAACCGAGAGGAAGGAATAGACTATGATAAAACCTTTGCTCTAGTGGCAAGACTGGAAGCCATCAGAATGCTCCTGGCATATGCATGCACCTTAGATTTCAAACTCTTTCAAATAGATGTAAAGAGTGCCTTCTTAAATGATATCCTAAAGGAAGAGGTCTATGTTGCGCAACCATTGGGGTTTGAAGTCTCAATTGAACCAAACCATGCCTTTAAGCTTCATGAGGCTTTATATGGACTGAAACAATGGTATGAAAAAACTGAGCTCATTTCTACTTGATGAAGGTTTCAAAAAAGGAAAAATCAATAATACCTTGTTCATCAAAGAAAATGCAGGACAGTTGATTGTACAAATTTATGTGGGTGACAATCTTTGGGCAACCCAATAATCAATGTGTGCTGATTTTGCAGGGAAGATGCATGATACATTCAAAATAAGTATGAAGGTGAGTTAACCTTCTTTCTGGAACTTCAGATTAAGCAACAAAACGAAGGAATCTTTGTAAGTCAATCAAAATACAGAGAAGAACTCTTAAAGTAATTCAAAATGAGTGAATCAAAATCAATGCCAAGCCCATGAGCACTTCTATAAAATTGACATGCATGAATCAGGAAAGATGTAGATCAGAAAACTTATAGAGGAATGATAGGATCACTGCTGTATCTAATTGCTAGCAAACCGGACATTATCTCTAGTGTGTGTCTATGTTCCAGATATCAAAGCAAAGCAAACCTAAGGAATCCCATTTGACTGTAGTGAAGAGAATGTTCCGTTACCTGATGTGAACATCGAACCTGGGACTGGTATCCTAAAGGATATCATCTTGAATTGCTTGGGTACAGTGATGTAGCGTTTCCTGGGTGTAAAACAACTCGAAGGAGCACTAGTGGCACATGCCAATTTCTTAGTGGGCGCTTAATCTCATGGTCTTCTAGAAAACAAAATTCAGTAGCTTTATCTACAGCTGAGACTAACTACATTGCTGCCGGTAGCTGTGCCACTCAGATTTTATAGATCAAACATCAATTGGAAGACTTTGGAGTTTCATTAAGCAGCATTCCTAGTTTATGTAATAATACAAGTGCTATAAACATCATTAAAAATCCTGTTTAGCACTCAAGAACCAAACATATTGAGAGGAGATACCATTTCATTAGAGATTGTGTGAGCGGTGGACAGTAAGAACTTAACTTTTATTGATACAAATCACCTACTGGCAGGCATACTTACTAAACCCCTTCATGAAGAGAGATTGACATCCTTAGGAAGGGAGTTTGGCATGTGTAATCCACGTTAGGCGTGTGCTGTTAAGGTTAAAATTCACTGCACATCCCCAATTAAGGCATGAAATTAACAAAAAACTTTTGGGTGTGAAATGATATATATATATATATATATATATATATATATATATATATATATATATTTATGTGTGCATGTGTGTGTACGTAATTATGTTTTTCTACATATTCAGAAAATAGGTTGTATGTCTTGGGCAATGCTTGCTTTGTAAGTTTAACTCCTAATGACCATCTTCCATCTAGTGGTCAATAACTTAGGAGCCACCTTTTCACTAAATAGGAGCAAAAAGTGAACTGAACATGTGTACAGTCCCGAGAATGGTTGATTGACGAGACTGAAATGACCGACCATCATGCCATCTCTTTGGCCTAGTTACATGCAACCATTTGATGGTGGCTATGCAATTTCGACCATTAGATAATGCTCAGTCGCCTATCCAAACGAAAGCCCCTTCAGGACACTCATCGAATCATGTCTGTCACGACATCACACCATCCTTTAAAAATCAAAACTGACGGTACTTGAAAAGTTGAAACCGTCATTCCCTCATCACCCTCAAAAACCATTAGACTCTATCTCTCTCATCCATTGAACCCACTTCTCTTCTAGAGTTTCTTTCCAACTCCCCTCCTTTTATCTTCCAAACCCTACTCACTTCGTCCCTGATTTGCAACAAGATGAGTCCTCCGGTGATCAGAAAAAGGGTGAGCGAAGGCAGAAATAGTAAGGTTCTGATAAATAAAAGAAAATCTGAACCTTCTTCGCAATCTTCAGGGTATGATTGGGAAATATTTGTTTTGGCTGGAGACACGGAGAGCCTTCCAGGAGTTGAAGAAAAAGGAGGTTTTTCCAGGAAGGCGTATAGATTTCAATGCCCTGAGGCAGTACAGAGTCGGCATAGAGGATCTATGCACCAATGCCGCATGGAAGAAGGTATGCCAGCTCAACTACCCAATCGATGCTCTTCTTGTTGCCAAGTTCTATGCAAACGTATCAGAAGAGGGTGCTGGACTGAAAAATAGGGTAAAAGGAAAGGAGATAATTGTTACAGAAGAAAGACTGGGAAGAATACTGAGCCTGAGACGTGGTGGTTCCAAACTTGGAGACTAAGTAATGAAAGAAGAGTCGATGAAAAGAGTTGTGAAGGAAGAATATAGAAGTCGAACCAAAGTGGGTGCCGCCATGTTAACTTTGAATGGAATAAGGGTCAAAGGGACAAAGGGAGCTCAATAGTTTGCTTAGGGATCTTCCTATTCACAATAAGAGGACAGGTGTTCATGGGGAGAAGGCTTCTCAAAAAGTGAATATTGTGTCCTGGAATATTGCAGGACCACATTAGGAATTTACTTGACGGAAATTCAGGGTTGTGGTCAGACATAGAAATTCTTACTTAGGTGGGTACAGGAGATGAAAATGTATACACCACCTTGGGGTTAGCTATATCATTTATGGGATTTCTTAACATGCATATAATGTATACGTATATAAATTACTATAGAAACTTTTCTTTAAAATCAAATACATATGAAAAGATTTAAGTCAAATAATACTTTGAAATGCCTCTTAAATATCACAAACACATTTCTAAATACGTAAACACAAAATACTAATAATAAATGCAAATGTATTTAAAATACACATAATAGCTTCTCGTTTCCTCTTAGGTTTTTGAAGATCAATTCTCACTTCATCCCCCACTTCTGTTTCCCAGGTTGGCAACTATGATCTAGACAAACTTCTGTTACTTTGTGGATCTCCCATGTTCCTGAACCCTCCATCTACTTCCGGCAGCTGTCTGATGCCCCTTCCATCCAAACCTCCTATTACCAAAGCCGTCACATTTTCAGCCACTACCCCCTCCTTGGCAAACTTGTGGCCAAGATAGGAACAGCCACTGATCTGATTCCGTTGGCCTTCATTCCTGGGTCTAGGCATGGGAGTTCCTGCTTTGGTCCTGTCCACATAGAAGTTTATTACTTCTGCCATACTTGTTAGGGTGCTAGGCCCGGATACAGAGGGGGGTGAATGTATCCCTCTAAAACTTATGGCCTAAATTAAAGACTCTAAAGCTCGGATAATTCAACATTGAGGTCATGCATACAAACTTCCCTGCCTTTTGGTACCTTACCATTTATATACCATTGAGGTCATGCATGATAATTCAACATGCAGTCCTATATGCAATTCAGAATGCTCAGTGAGCTATTGCAACACACAAGTTTCAAGTCACACTCATAGGCAGTTCAGATTTTTCAGAAAATTCAAAATGCAATTTGTTTTCAGAGTTTATGCATTTCAACAATTATCAAACAACTACAAATGGCAGATATGCAAGAATACATCAAACCAGATATGCAATAAGTTTCAAAATGGGAAATGCAGAGAGTTTACCTGAAAGGTTCAGTATGGGGTTTTCTTCTTGAGTGCCTTGGATCATTACCCCTTTTTATTTCAGTTCCAAGGCACACCTGCATAGCAATGTTATTTTGCACAAACAGGTACCCAAGAAGTCTTGGGTCCTGACATGACATTATTACTTCTAGCAGGTTTTCTCAACAGATTTTTAACTTGATAGCAAGGAGCAGCAGTTTTCAGATCTAATTTATGCACATTCTTGTTAGCATGACTTCTATGTGCATACACATGAGATTTTCTGTTAACAGAATAAAAATTCTGTTTACCAAAACCGGTTTGGTTTTGATATCCTGCCAGCCAACAGGTTTCAGCCCTGTGACCTAGCTTCCCACAATGATGACATGTAAATTTCGCAACATGGAGTTTAGCAGGGTTATTTTGAACATGCCAACAATTTCCAGCTCTGTGGCCTGACTTTCCACAGTTATAACATGAAGGTTTTGCAAATTGTCTTACAGGGAATTTAGCATGTTTGAGATTCACACTTCTACCCTGAATATGCCAACAGTCCTTGACTGTATGGCCATGCTTTCTACAGTGAGAGCAATAAAAGGCATTCTTTTTAAAATTGAGTTCATTATTGCCATATCCCCCTTGGGCATGCCAACAGTCCTTGACTGTGTGGCCATACTTCCCACAGTGATAGCATGCAGAAGACTTTCTATTAATGTCAGGGAATTTAACAATTTTAGAATTGAATTTTCTACCCTGAGCATGCCAACAATCAATGGCCCTGTGGCCATGCTTTCCACATTCAAAGCATGAAATAGAATTTCTTTTAAAAGAACCTGACCAGCATTCAGAGGCCTTGTGACCAATTTTGTTGCAATTAAAACATATAATGTGCTGGTTCTTGTTAAAGACGTGCTGATTTGCAAGGTGTTTTGTATGATATGAACATGATTTTTCCTTACTACTTGCAAACCAACAATGAGCAGTAGTGTGTCCTACTTTATCACAATTAGAACATGTGACATTCTTTTTCTGACCAGACACAGATTTTCTAGCATGCTTGTTGTCATCTTTTTCCATCACAAAACAGTTACTCATAAGATGTCCATACTTACCACAATAATGACATGAGCCATTTGATTTCTTTAAAACATGGCATTTATCTGATGAGTTTTTAGCATGCAAATTGTTCCTTTGAATTTCTGATGTTTTATGATTTTTATTTTGTTTTTCTGTTTTCTTAGCCTTGTACTGAGGTGGAGATAAGATAGAAGGTTTTTCCTGTTCAGAAGATTTGACAAAGACAGTTTTCAGGTTGACTCCATCAACCTTCCTCATGACTGGACTGTAACCCAGTCCTTCCTTGTTAAAGTTAATCTTTGTTCCCAGTATTTTCTGAACAATGGGCTGTTTGTCTTTTGATGTAGTGGCTACATTTGAAGTATTTACAAAGGATGTCATTACTTTGTTCTGCAAAGCCTTCTTATTTAGATTATTGTAGCCCAAACCTTCCTTTTTGACATTGACTTTTACACCTAGCAGCTTGTCTAGGTTTTTCTGCCCATCAACAAATTTAGACAAGGAAACTTTCAAATCCTGAATTTCATTTTCAAGAGATGCAATGTGTATTTCATAACTAGCGATCTCTTGTTCACTACAATTGACAGCTTCATTCAAAACCTTGTTAGCTGTTTTGTATTCTTCAATTTCCTTTCTCAGCTCATCTACCTCTTCAGTCTCGTTTGTACAGATAGCTTTACCTTTTTCCAATGTGAGAAGTCTTTCAGACATGGCACTGTTTAACAGTTTTAATTTTTCAACTTCTTCTTTAAGCTTATCATTTTGAATTAACTCATTTATTAGAAGCTGATCTTCTGAGTTAACCATGCTTTCTCTCCTAGCTTCAAACTCTCTCAATTTCTTTTGTTGTTTTTCAAAATCTTTCTGTAATTCTATGTTTACAGATTTTATGGCATTAAATTTTTCAATCAGCAAATCATTCTCTCGTTTAAGTTTCTCTAATTGTTCTTCATTTTCTTTAGAGAAATTTCTGAGAGAGTCATCTTCAGATTTTAGATTGTTCAGTTCAGAGTAAACACATTCAAGTTCCTTCTTCAGTTCTGCATTCTGGTTTTTATACATATGATTATCAGACAGACATGTATCATGAGATTGCTTCGTACTTGAACAATTTTTACATGGAGAGCTAGAACTATCTACCCGAGTACTCTTCTTCAACTTTTTATACTGTTTTCTTAACAGTTCATGAGATTCAAATAATTCAGCATATGCATTCTCCCAATCTTCTAGAGAGAAATTCTCGAAGAGATTTACCTCATCATCATCATCTTCTTCAGTTTGATTACTGTCTTGATCGCTGGCACTTTGATTTCTTCTGTTGGCCATCATGCAGCTGTCCACATCTATCTCCTGAGTTCGCTTCAGTGTATCCAGAATATCTTTAGCAGAACTGCAGTCAAAGAAACATGAATGAAAAGCTCTATCAGTAGCTGCCTTCATTAGATTTATTGCTATATGATTTTCTTCATGCATGGATTTGTGACTGTCAGTCCATTTGGACTTTTTCCTTGGTAGTTCATGAGGACCATGTGAAATTACTTTCCACAGGTCTGGATTCACAGATTTAACATAATTCTTCAAACCAGCGAACCATGCATCAAAATGCGTACCACTGAAGATCGGTGGATGGGCCATGAGAACACAGAGATTAACGCAACAAGAATATTGATGCACTAAAAACAAATTAGCACCTAAGATTGCAAGATCGATCTGCAGGTCGCTGGACCTTGTAAGCAGACACCTGCTCTGATACCAACTGTTAGGGTGCTAGGCCCGGATATAGAGGGGGGTGAATGTATCCCTCTAAAACTTATGGCCTAAATTAAAGACTCTAAAGCTCGGATATGCGGAAAAGGAACAATGAGCTTTCCGAGATAAGATGATAATCAACCTGTTGATCAAACAGTTGGATTGCAACAATGCAGCCACCTGATCAAACTAGAAATGCAGACAGAACAGTGCAACCCAAACACACCTAGCAAAGTGCAATGCTCAAGGTTACTGCTGATAGGAACAATATAAACAATCCAAGATAACACAGCTAACCAGCATGCATAACCTGTGAATGGGAGGTAGGAGGCAAGGAGCGAACGCACAAAACAAACCACTGCACAATAGATTTTTAGGTGGTTCGGTCCTCCAGACCTACATCCACCCCACACTCAACCCGAGTGTGGCTTCCACTAGCTCACGCTAGAAACAGCAGACTCAGTCTGCAACAGGTGCTGCCACACAGCTTGACCAGGGGAACAACCTCCCCTCTTCCTCCCAACCGGAGGGACACCCCAAGTGACTCCCAGTCACTTGGAAACTAGAGACACACGGTCTCTCTTCCTCCAGACCCGGAGGGAACCTCTGGACTTGAATCCACAAGCCCAGAACCGGAGACAAGTCTCCCTTCCTCCAAACCGGAGGGAACCCACAAGTAGCTCCCAGCTACTTGCAACCGGAGATCAGATCTCCCTTCTCCTGATCCACAGGAGGAACCCCGACCTCTCTACAGAGTATCGGAAAGCACAGCAAACCAGAAAACAAAGGAAAAACACTAAACGAAAATAACTTCAGCAAACAGAAAGCTGAAACACGAAATGCACAATGTGGCTCTCAACGGAGCTGACTGGCCTGGATTTGATCCACGGTCCAGTAGACAGATCTTCAGGTAAGCTTCTTTCTTCTTCTCCACGAGCTCTCTCGCTCACTCTCTATCTCTCTTTCTCTTTCTTCTGCTCTCCTAATCTCTCACTCTCTGTTGCACTTCTTCTTCTTCACTCATTCTTTTTCTCTGGATCGTGGCTCTCTATATGGACATTACTTCTCGCCAACTCGATCGCCCTTCTTCTGTGGAAGAAGGCTCATATATATAGCAGCAGCAGCAGCTAGGGCGCGTGTGGCTTCCACAGCTCCCGCCCTAAGAATTCGGACCACGTGGCAGTCTCTCAGCAGACTTCATTCCAGCCTCGGATCACGTGCTGCCAGTCACTGGGGAATATTTCTTCCTCGGACCTGCAAGGAGATGAAAAACCATTAAAACTGAGGGCCACAATAACTAAAGCTACACGAAGTATGTAGTAGCAATTCTAGATGCACTTAGAACGACACGAGATACACACTGTAACAGAGATAACACAACAAAGAGAACGACACGAAGAAGATGAAAGCAACACGAGGTAAAAAGAAGAACGACACGAGATACATACGAAGACAAAACAGAAACCAACACGAAGTGTGGTTTCAACATACGAAAGACACGAGGTCTAGGAAGAACAACACGAAGACATAATACGGAAACGACACGAAGTGAAACAAGAACGACACGAAGTGCAGTAGTGACAGAAACACACACTACACAGAGAACGACACGAAGTGGCACAGAAAGCAACACGAGGTGCTGCGATGTCCTGCACGCAATAGAACAAAAACGACACGAAGATGATGAAAACGACACGAGGTGAAGTCACAAAGCGACAAAGACACGAGGTGTAGGAAACACGACACGAAGACATGAAACAACACGGAGACGAAACAGTAACCGACACGAGTTGAAAACAACACAAAGACGAAAACTAAAATCGACACGGAGTGTGGTCAAAGCGAGAAAGACACGAAGTCTAAAGCGAAAAACCAACACGAAGATAGAATACAAAGAAACGACTCGAAGTTAGGACAACACTAGGAGAAGACTGCATGAAGTGAAAACAACACGAAGACAGAAGATGCCACGGCTATCACGACACGTGATGAAGCAGTGGGACAGAAAGAAACGACACGAGGAACAACAGTAAGTGACACGAAGTTAAAGAGAAAAACAGCACGAAGTGAAACGACACGGGGTTCACTGGGAAACGAGACACAAGAGGGAAAACGACACGAAGTCAGATCAACACGAAGACGTAAACACAACACGAAGACATAGACACTAAAACAACACGAAGACGATGGATGCTACAGTGCAATGTCTAGACATGAAGTCCAATGCTAACGGCTGTACAGACTTGAAGATGTGAAGTCAATGTACAGACTTGAAGAACAGTCCAATGTATGGACTTTGAAATCGAAGGCCAATGTGCAGACTTGACAGTGAAGACTAGTGTGCAGACTTCAAGATTAACTGTGGTTGTACAGACTTCATGAAGCGAAGCGATGTGTAGACTTGAAGCTCAAGTGTGGGCTGTACAGACTTTAGACTGAACGCGTGCAAACACTGAGAATGTATAGGCTTCATGAAATGCATGCTATAGTGATGTATAGACTTAGACGCAACATGCTATGCAATGTACACACTTGATGTAATGCATGCCGATGTACAGACTTCAGTTGAAGTCAACCGAAGAGTGTATATACTTTATGAATGCATATGCCAAGACCAATGTACAAACTTGATCAGAATGTCTAGACTTCGCATGAACAGTCGATGTGTATGTCCAGACAATGCTGACAGAGTTTACACTTGAACAAGTAATGCATGTGAGAGCTTTATGCAGGAGATAAACAGTCTGAACTTCAAATGCAATGACTTCCACAACAACATGACTCACAGTGATTAACATCAAACACCAATCATCAAAACCACAGCAATGAATGCTTTATGCATCAGTTTAACATGTAGCATGACTGAACATCAAATATGTTAATCTAAACTGAGCAGCAAGATGACTGAACATTTGATTAACTCACATCAACAACCAATCATCAAAACCACAGCAATGAATGCTTTATGCATCAGTTTAACATGTAGCATGACTGAACATCAAATATGTTAATCTAAACTGAGCAGCAAGATGACTGAACATTTGATTAACTCACATCAACAACCAATCATCAAAACCATCATCAAAACCACATGGGCACAACAATACTAACCTCCTTCCCGTCTCACCACTTCTGGTCATGACATGGGTTTCCACACTGCAAGCATCTCAACCTGTTGCAGGCTTCCAGCATTGGGCCTGAGTATGGGCCTCATTCAAAGATTTGCAGCATTAAACATCTTGCCAGATGGCTCTTCTTTCCCAGAGATGAGGTGCCGGCCTGGCATTGAGAGGAACTCTATTGGTGGATATGTTCGAAGAATCCTTGGATGCTCTTAAAGATCCCTCTATACAGAACATAGTAAGCTTCTTAATGGGAATGGAAGCCACTAAACAAGTTATCAACAATGCGAAACCAAGTTGCATCTCTGCAGGTGTATTTACTACCTCCCTAGTTGAAGTAATTTGAGTTCTGAGAGGTCCTTTGTGTCTCATCAATTTCTTTTTGCAACCTGCTGTTAGTATACTTTTTCTTGAAGAACTCTGATCTACATTTCCTTTTAAGGAACATTTCAACCAAGGTGAACATTTCCAGTATTAAATATGAAATGCTGAATAAATGCTGTCTCATTATACTAATCTTGAATACTATGCTAGTGCACAAATTACATCCACATGCATACTACAAGTGAGTAACTGGGCATATGTTGTTTTATTGTGCTCTGTTTGCAGCTGCCAAGCATGAGCCAGATGGAAGGGTAATTTTGGCTGAATTTGAATCATTCCGTTTATTAAATACGTATGCCCCTAACAATGGATGGAAAGATGATGAAAGTTCATTCAAACGAAGAAGAAAGTGGGATCAAAGGATGCTGGAATTTGTTCTGTCAATTGATAAGCCTTTGATTTGGTTGGGAGATCTGAATGTTAGGTAACCTCTACCAGTAAAACTTGTTTATAGTCTCATCTACTTCATTATGCAACATAATTCAGAATGTTGCATCTAAAAGAAACCGAAAATGCTGGATTATGCTTATGCACTGTCTGTCTTACCATCTGTGACATTATTAGGTGTTTTTTAGAAATTGATCATATTTAGGGGTTAACCCCTCCAATCCTGACATGTATTTATAACCTTACAATATCAAGTTTTATGATGAACATCTCAAGAAAATATAAATAAACCCTTCAAGTTGTTAGAAAAGGCCCTTGAACAAGGGTGTCTATCAAATAAATTTGTAATTGTGGTGGGGGGGGGGGTTAAAAATAAACATTGGGATTTGAGGGGCCGATCCCCAAATATGATAGATTATAGGTGTTGAAAACTAAACCGTTATTTAGTATTTATGGTAAAAGTTGTTAGAATTGGACTTGTTGCGCAACAAAAAAGGGGATAATAAAACATACAGAACTTGAAAAATATTTCTAGCATAATTTGAACGTAATATAGTCATTCACCACATTAGAAATGTGTTTCATTTTAATAGACCTTTGACACATAGGGAGCAAGATAAAGCACTGTTCAATTACATCTGACTGTCGTTAGAAAATGCATGAGGATATTATTAAAGCATCATCTATTTGTACTATCTCTATTCGTTTAATACCTCAATAAGCACCTTGGTGCTTTCTCAACCATAAATAGCTGTCCAACCTTAAAAAAGGAAAATGGTTGTTATTAATGCCAATGAGGTGCTGATTGTGCTGGCTGACAGTAATAAGCAGAGATGATCAATGGTGACAATGGGCTTCAATTACCTGCTTTTGTTGCTTCTTTTCCAGGTTTTCATTATATGTCAAGAACACATTGAGAACTTGGACTTTTCTTGAGCTTTTGGCTTTAGAAATACCGTATCAGGAGAGAAAATTTTGAACCTTAAGATTTCAGAGAGACCCGGCCACTTGAAAGTTGAAAATTTGATCCAACACTTGGAACTCAGGTTTTTGCTGGACCTGAGTTGCCACTTATCCTTGGGAACCTGATTGTAATAATCTTATATCATCTTAATGCCATTCACTTAAATTGTGTGCATAACTAATGCCAAAACTTTGTAAACCTGGAAGGTGTTCTTTACCCAAAGGATGCAATTTTCTGTGTGACTGTTACTAGACAATCATTAGCAATTGGCAAATCTGAGCTGCAATCAGCAAATCATGGCTGATTTTTATTATTCTAATTTCTTTCTTGTACCATGAAGCAATGACATGTAGTGTGTAAATCATCTGAAATCTGATCCAAATCATGCTGATGCTTGAAACATTGTTTCTCTATGTTGCCTTTGTTCGAAGGTTAGGAAAAAACAAGTTTCTTTTCCTCACTGCTAGGTTTGTGACCTGTATTACTGGCTTGGCTATCAAGGCAACCCAAAGCATTCAGGGGGAGCCCAAGTGCTTAGGCAATAAGGCATCTGACTAGGCAACATCTTGGTGCCTCTTTAAAAACCATATATATATATATTTAATATACAAATTAACAATAAAATACTTGAAAAATTGCAGATTTCATTATTCAAAAATGAAAAATAATAAATTAAATATCATCCAAATTATATAAGACTTTTCTGAGTTGCAATGAAATAAGAAACTCAAATGTAATATAAGAAAAAAATCAAGAATGTTGAATGAAATTTCAGAAGGGAATGTACTCAGCTGAGGTTTAAAAAATTTCAATTTCATCTAAAAATCTGCAAGATGACATATGTCAAACAAATAATAGCAAGCATCGTGAGTTCATAACACAACAATCAACATACACTAATGAAAAGGATTACTACTGGCAAACATCACTACAAAATAAATACTAACAAATGTCACATGACAACCATAGTTTAAAATTTAAAAGAACATCATCCAAATTAATAGAGAAACTTTTGTTAGATATCCTAAATCTAGAATCCAAAATCGCTCCCTCAAGAGCATCATCATCACTACCTTCATTGCCATCATATTCCGCGCTACTTTCTTCACCACTTGATTCCCAAGAGCATTATCATCATCATCATCATCATTATCCCTCATGGAGTGTCAGGCACTATCTCTTGGTTGTGCTCTATTTCTTGTTGGCCTTTCATATGATGTTCCTGGAGCAAGCTCTACATTTGCTTAAGTAAAATCATCATTCTCATGAACTAAATGTTTTTGATTTTTGAGTCATCCGCTTTCTCCCAATCTAAGTTGAATAAACAAATGTGATTATATTTTTGTGCATATTTTTTTCTCTCTTTGTACCTCTCATAAAGATGATTATTATATTGGACAAACACAAGGTCATTCAGTCTTTTATTATATTGGACAAACACAAGGTCACTCACTCTTTTATGCTCCAAATGATTCCTCTTCTTGGGGGCTCAAGGTGCGTAGACCGGACCAAGGTTTTCCGTCTCGAATATCGGTTCCGTCTCAGAAAGGTCGAAGAGAAGAGATCTCAGAAAAATCTCGACAGATCGGGTTCAGTGATTTTGGAAAATTCTTTCATATTTATACCATATTTCTAAGAAAATGCTAAATTTTTTCTACTAACCACCCAATAACAAACATATTTTTCTAAGTGACAACTCAATTTTAAAAAATAAAGAATAATAATAACAATAACAAATCCATTCACATGCACTAATGTCAATATACATCAAAGGTTACACCAAAAAGGGATGCATAAAATGGTTCGTGAATCAAAAACTAAAGAATACATCAAAAATCATCAAAAATTGTACATGTATCTCCGTCTCCTCCCCTCTCCGTCTCCCTCTCTCTTAGACAGATAGAAGGGGGGGGAGAGACAAAGAGAGTCTGAGGGAGAGGGGGAGACATGGAGAGAGGAAGGGGGAAACCGGGGGGGGGGGGGAGAAGATCTCGGTCTCGGAGGCTTCATTTCTCGCGACCTTTGGAGAGATAGAGATCTTGGACATCTCATAAGAGATGGCAAACCATGGCTTGGGCTCTCTTTGTAGCTTGTTCTAGAGAGTGAAGCTCTGTGGATGTTCAGCCATACGAGAGGGTTCTCAGGGTTCCGGGGCCGTTGGTCCTCTGGTGATAGGCAATGGGTAGTCGTCTGGGCTCCGACGTGCTTCCGGTGTGGTCCCCGTGGGCATCTTCAAAAGTTCTGCAGCTTTCCGACGATGGGGCATAGACAACAGCCGTAGGCGGAGCTTCCTAGCATCAGCAGACGAGAGTGCTCCCAACGATCTTTCGCTGAGGTCATTTAGGGTAATCTGGCTAGATGCGGGCACATGGTTCGCCATCTCGCCGAGATCTCGGCGAGATCTCGGTCTCGGCGCGTCTCCGAGGCGCGAGGCTTCGGCGAGGCGAGGTCGGCGAGGCGAGAAGCGGGAGCGGGCTTCGCTTGGTTCCGGCGCACAACGCTTCGCTCGGTTCGGGCGGGCGGGCGGGCGGGAGCGGGCTTCGCTCGGTTTGGGCGCACAGGAACAGGCGGTCGGGTCGATACTCGGGTCCGCCCGCGACGCTTAAACCCTCACGGCCTCACCCCCCTCGGCCCCGTGACCTGCCGAGCTGCTCGAGCAGCCCTCACGCCCCACCCCCCTTCCTGCTCTCGCCGTAGCTCGCCGGCGCCGAAGAATCTCCACCGCGAGCAGCTGCAGCAGCGCGCAGGCCGGCCCTCCCCGCCCACCGATCGTCAGGTACGCCTTCCTCCTTTCCCCCCGCCCCCGTCTTCCTCCTCCCCCATCTCCGTTCTCCTCCCCGACCCCGATCTCTCTCTCCCTCTCTCTGTCTCTCTCTCTGTCCCTCTCTCTGTCCCTCTGTCTCTCCTCCCCGCCCCCCGATCCCTCTCTCCCTCTCTCTGTATCTCTGTCTGTCCCTCTCTCAGTCCCTCTGTCTCTCCTCCCCGGCCCCCGAGATCTCCCCCCCTCACTCTCTCTCCCTCTCTCTGTCCCTCTCCCGCCAGCCCCCGATCCCTCCTCTGTCTCCCCGACACTCTCCCCGCCTCCCACCCTCTCTCTCCCTGCCTCCCACACTCCTCTCTCTCTCTCTCTCCCCCTCCCTCTGTCTGTCTCTCCTCCCGCCCCCGATCTCTGTCTCCCACTCTCCGTCTGTCTGTCTCTCTCTCTCTCTCTCTCTCTCTCGCCCTTTCTACAGACACACACACAGTCACACACACACACACAGTCTGTGTGTGTGTGACTGTGTGTGTGTCTGTAGAAATGGCGAGTCTCTGCGTGTGTGTGTGTGTGTGAGAGAGAGAGAGAGAGAGAGAGATTTGAATTTTTTTTATAATTACCCTTTACTGTGTGTGTGTCTTCAGTTTGTGATTCATGTACTATTTTATGTATCTCTTTTTTGTATAACTTTTGATGTATGTTGACATTAGTGCATGTGAATTGATTTGTTATTGTTATCATTACCCTTTACTTGGTAAGATTGAGTTGTCAATTATAAAAACATATTTGTGAAATTGAGTGGTTAGTATAAAAGAATTAAGATTATTTTAGAAATAGGTTATATGTATGAAAAATTGTTCCGAAATCCCCAAACCCGATCTCCCGAGATTTTTCCGAGATCTCTCCGAAATCTCTTCTCTCCGACCCCCCCGAGACGAAGCCGAGATCCGATACGGCAAACCATGTGCGGGCATAGGGAGGTTGCTTGGAGCCTAATGCCCTCTCAGGCATAGTGGAGTGCTCTAGGCTGTTGGGAGGCAAGGGTTGTCCCCACAAATCTTCTCCATGACCGAATGGCTTGGCTTTGACAGTGCGTCTGGGCGGCGGATGCGGAGAAGGTGCGAGCATTGCTAGAGGTGAGAGTAAGAGGTGGAGGTTCATGGGAGGCCCAACAGGTTGCGAGGTGGGTTTTCTGGCGATAGGCCAGCAGGAGGAGGAAGCAGCGGTGACAATGGAGGCTGGCTTCATTGCAGCAGATGGGGTCCTCCTGTGCATCCTTCCTTGCACTATCGGGAGAGGAGCCTTCCCTAACTCAGAGTAGTCCATTGTATGCATCAGGCTGGAGGGGATCCCCCTTATTCTTTGCAATGAGGAGGGTCTCAATTTTCTGGTCAGAAACTTCGGTTGGGTTGTCGTTAAGAGCCTCCAACTACCTCCGGTGGGAGGCCGCACGATGGTGGATGCCTCCATTTGGGTATGTGGTGAGGTGGAGCTTCCGGAGATCATCTCATTTACCATCGATGGGGCACCCTTCGTGGTCTGGCTCAAGATGTAGGCGATAGAAGGCGTGGCAACGGCTCTATGGTTTTAGGGGGCACGCCATCGAGAGGATGATGAACAGGGGATTCGAAATTTGAATTTCTTGTTAGTTCATGCGAGCAGTTTGGCTTCCCAGGAGGTCGGGCAGATGGGTTTAGGTGCTGGTCCAGACAAGGCACATCGCTCGAGGGGACTCTTTTGCAATTGTAGGTACAACTTACCTAAATCCGGACCCAACCTTGTTATCGGGACTTCACAAACTGAAGATGGTCGTCCTTGCCGCTCGTTAGGGCTTCCTATGCTAGTGGGAGGGTCGCAATGCAAATAGGGGGATGACGGCAGGGAATCCGTCTCCGACTCCGACGTTGGCCATGACATTCGTCTCCGGTCGGCGATCCTCTTGCCGGCAATCAAGCAGGCTTCCGAGATGATTGGGGCAGGGAATGTCTAGGGACCATGTGTAGGGTCTCTAGAAGGTAGTCCGTCTTCCCCAGCATCGGTAGTCCAACAGGCGATCGTCTTCCTAAGGCAGCAGGGGGGTGATGAGCTGGTTGGGTGTGGCACAGAGGGCCAGGTGGAGAAGCACTAGGGGGCCGCCCCCCTGTGGATGGTGTCGCCGGTCAACCTCCTACCCTGGACGATCCTACTGGAGGTAGGTGGGGACGTCGGGGTAGGATAGAAGATTAGGGAGGTGTCAGATGTGGCCAAGCTGCAGATGGAAGCTCTGGCCACTGCGACGATTACCAAGCAGCTCATCTCCTCTATGTCAGTGCTGAACTTGCCGCTCCCCATCTCCAGGTGGCTTTAGAGGGTGGAAGGGCAGGGCGTGGCTAGCGCTAATGTCCTTCCGAGGTGCTTCTCTTGCCTACAGGCACGAGCCCTCTCTCCCAGTTGGAGCAGGGTCGACAGCGGCCCCTGCATCGGTCGCCTGCAAAGTGCGGGTGCAGTCGGTGCTTAGCTGAACAGCGGAAGGCTCGGTCGAGGATGAGGTAGAAGCGGCGCAGAGGTCGCCTCTCCCACTGGTGTTCGGTAGTTGTTCTCGGCCAACCGAGTAGTCCTAGTGTTCTGTCTTCCAATAGAAGTGTTCTCCACGCTTTCGTCGTTCCCAGAGGTCAAAGGTAGCGAGGTTTGACGACGGTGGCTCTAGTAGTCGCGGGGAAGGGGAGGAAGTCCTCAGGGCTTTGTCTATCCTATCGCTCTTGAACGATGAGAAGTTTGGGAAGGCTCTTCTGGGGATAGAAGCGGGGGATGCGTCTGGGCGTGCGGAAGAGGCTTTCGACGGAGAGGCTCCTCATGACAAGGTCTTGCAAGAGGGTCCACCAAGTTGGCATTAGATAGGCTAGCAGGAGAGCAGAGATTCTTCTAGTGGGGGTGGCGGCCAGTAGCATTACTTGGCTCTGCCTCCCCCGCTTTTTGTACCAGAGACAGAGGGAGAGGATCTCCCATTAGCGTAGCTTCCTTCTGTTTAGCCTGAGGGTGACCTATTGGAGAAGGTGGGAATTGTTGTGGAATCACCTCAGGAGATGGTGTGTTTGAATGGGGAAGGAGAAGGGGGTCTTGGCAAAGTGGAAGTGATGGAAATCTTAGCCAGAGTGGGGAGTTTCATGGGGGAGCATGCAAAGGGGTGTTTAGTTTGATCATAGTGTCCACTGCAGGTCTTGATAAGGATGTAAGGTCTGTCTTTGCAGAATCTAGAGGAGATGGCAAACGGATATAGCTAGGAAGGCTAAGGTAGGAAGAACTAATAGAAGAGGGGATGTGAAGAGAGAAGAGGAAAGTAAGGAACCGGCACAGAGCTAGGAGAAGGGAGAGGAGTTGAGCTACTAGTTTGGGAGGATGGAGGTCTACATTGCTCAGGGGGTGAGGGTGATTATGTGGTGTTGGCAGTTGTTCGGGGGAGTTTTTTGGTGTGTGTGGGTCTCTTGACAAGGCAGACTGGCAGAGTAGCTAGTTCGGTTGTTTGTTTGGCCTTGGCGTTCCCTTTTACTTTGGGTGGGGGTTAGTTTTCGTGGCCAGGTTTTGTATTTCTTTTCTTTCCCCTTTGCTCCAGGGGCAGTGGTATCCTGCTGCCTTTTGTAATTGGGAGCTTTGTGGGAGCACTCCTTCCTTACTTGTAAATTCTTTCTTTTTTGTTGTATAATACGTGGTACTTTCCACTTTCAAAAAAAAAGTGATTCCTCTTCTTGGTGTGAATCTACATGAGCAGACCATGAGTGGAGAATAAAAATTATTTTGAACATCTATTAATTAAAAGAGAATCTAAAGAATAATAAGATGACTTTATGAAACATACAAACTCAAGTGTGCTCCAATTGCATTCAAACCCTGAAGCACTACAACAAAGGCCCAAGATCCTTAAGTTATCTCAATTTAGGTGTCTCTCCACCATATTGTATTCACCATTCTGCTATTAAAAAATATTTAACAAGTCAAAACATTTTTAGTTGACAAATAATATCTAGTAAATTTTAAAATATAGTAAAGGATCGCAGTTACTGGGCAATCTCCTCTCACGAGTTCTTATTGCCATCTCTCTTCCAAAAGATTCCTCTCTCATCCATGTATGCTGCAAGTTGATCATTTATCTTGTACTGCATTTCCAGATCCCTCGCCATTCTTTCAAGACAAGTGAAAATCCACTCTCAAACTTTCCACTTGAAGTAACATCTTTTGGCCTAGCCTTAAAGCATAAGTTGGGATTTTGAAAAGTCTGATTAGGTGGTGTGTTTTGAGAACCGAAAACCCCTTACGATACCCTATTTATAGATCTCCAGCCTGCCTAGTTGTTGCACACCCATAGGGAAGCCTTCCCACCATGTTTAGAAATCAAATGACTAGTTTCTACAACCCTAGTGGTGTCAACAATCAAGTGATCAACAATACTCGGAGTCGTGTTGACACCCTGACAAGATTATGAGAAAACTGTAAAATGGCATTCTAGAGTGGTGTTGACACTACTAGTTCTGGTGTTGACACTCTTTTCAATTTTATAGTGTTAAGAACTCAATGGATTCTTCAAGTTTGTTGTGGTTTAGTCCCAATACCTAGGTTTTGGGTTGAGTTCAGGCCTCCAACAAAGTTAAACTTCCAACCTTCAACCTAATCACATAAACTTATAAAATCATTAGTAAGCATGATCAGAGTTGTTCGTTACAGCATTAATGATGGGGAGAATTTGGAAATTTGAGATTTTTTATGAATATACATACCCATATTGGCAAAAGAGAGCTATGACGAGATTACTGGTCTTCCTCACTCTAGTGTGCCTCCTATGCTAAGCAAGCAATTGTTTGGAACATATTCGCTGGTCAAGCCATCTTCTATGGCATCCTCCGCCATCCTTGCTCTCGCAGGAGGACATTATTGCAAATAATCAAGAGAACCTGGCTAGCCTTAATTGGCCTCCCTTTCTCACCTCTAACCCCATTGGTAGGTATTGGCCACGGAATATATATTCAAAATTTATTTTTGGTGTTCTTTCTAGAAAGAAACATTTTTACATGAGGGTTTATTCCGTGGGTGCATATCGTATCAGACAATTTGGGTTCGGGTGGTAGACCTTTCCCCATTGACTGCAGTCAGTGTTGATTTACATCGGACTAACATCCGAAGACCTTTGTTTGACTGGCAAAGAAACCTTAAAATCCCCTCTATAGGTTCTAATGTTGAGGGCTTGTTCACTTGGGTGACTCGCAGTTACCACTCGTTCACCACCGACAGACTGACTGGACTAGGGTTTTATCAAAGGCCTCTTAAGTTCAGGCAAAACCCTAGAATTTAGGAGTATGAATGCAATTCTGTAGAAGCCATAGGTATTTTTGCGGGAGGTTTCCTGGACTCCGGGGGTATTTAGGTAATTTTACGTTTTCAGGGGTATTTTGGTAATTTTATCAGGTTAGGGATATTCCTACAATTTCTGGGTTGGGAAGAAAGTAGGGTAGGATCCCTGACTTCCCAAGACGCTGAGGCCATTTAGGGAGCGTTTTAGGGGCTACTACGCCATTTCTAGGTCATATGGGTATTTTAGTAATTTTACCGGACCCTCCGTAGACCTAGACCTGAGGTGGCACTCAAGTATGGGATCGAGCCGACATTGTCCCTGAACCGAAGGAGCGACGAGGGGCTTCATAGAAGGCACACACGCGTCAGTTTGCGAAAGGAGGGGCATGTATGCAATTTCTCGAAAGTCAGGGGTTTCCTGATAATTTTACTTGATCGGTGTGCAGGGAAAATCTGCAGAGTACACCCAACATACTTAGGGCCCAAGTCAAGGGTTGTCAGCGAGTTGTCAACTATATAAGAAAAAGAGGTCTTCGCACTGACGCGGGATGTAGGGGCATAACCCTAATTACATAAAGTTGCAGGATAGAACTGTGAACCACAGGACTTGAATTTTCTTACAATCCCGGAAGGGGCATTTATTTATTATTTAAAGGAATTACATGATTTAGCCGTCCAGGATGCATGAAAAATGACATACATAGCCTCTAGGGGCATAAACACAAGACCCAGGGATATTTTCACAACATACCCTTAATGGGCCTTTTTACAAACGAACAAACTTCGCCGAGCGTCCGTAGGTCTTTCTCTGCGTTTGTCAGTCCGTATCTCTGTGTGTGTCCTTGTGTCTGTCATCTTTGGCCCAGGGGGCTATTTATAGAAGTAGGAGGACCCAGATTGTCAAAAGTGTAAGGATTTGCCTCAACTTTGACAAAAAGATGGGTTTTAACTCCAATTCTGACAGAATGAGGTGGCCAACCCCTTTTTTTTCTTTTTTAAAAATGGGAACACGGACCTTGGGGCGAGACCCAGTGGCGATCAAGTGACCCCGCTGGGAGCCCAGCAGGGTGCCACGACCCCCACGGGGGTCGGCTGACCTCGTTGGGGTCCAGCGGGGGCGGCTCGAACCTCCACGGGGGTCAGTCGACCCCGCTGGGGGCCCAACGGGGTCATTTGACCCTCGGGGTGGCCTTTTGGCCCCTCTTCGCGTGCTTTCTGCACTTTTCTGTCGCCCTGGGTGGGAGAGGAGCTGCCGCCCTACATTTATTGCTCTCCAAGGCCGACTCTTGGCCGCGTGGCAGCAACACGTCGGTGGAGAACCATGCAGGAGCGAAGGATTGTTCGTATGTCGTTTGCTTGTGCGCTGCTCGCCGGGGGGGGGGGGGAGGTTTTTGTATCCGTCCTTGCCATGTGATACACAATTGTTCGGCCACTTTGACAGGTGTGCATGCATATTTTCCTCTTAATTTCCCTTGCTGCGACGCCGCTTGCAATTGTAAGGTCGGGTCAATAGACCCTAAATCGCAGAGGTACTCCATGGGCCGACGATATCGGCGCTACGCCATATTTTTCGTCAGTTGCTATGAAATAAAATTCTCGAAATATTTTGGGAGAATTACGGGTGCAACAGTAGGAATTTAAAGTGGATATATGTTGGGTACATACTTTTAATTCTTTATACAAACCATCGACAACTCACGACACAAGGGTGTAGATGGCATGGCACCATGCCTTAACCATGGAAGTTCCTTTTTGGCCTCTCCCCTTAATGCTTTAGACTGGTGGGGTTCTCCTCCTAAAAGGATATGAATCTAATGGATATTGGCTAAAGATATGAGAAGGTCATGGGCCAAAATAGGTTCATTGGGAATAAATCCTTTAGCCCCGCTTTGTTTCGGGCTTATCCGAGGGATAAGCCCGCTTAACCCCAAATTTAGCCCATTTTACTTTGGCAAGAGTTGATTTAGTAAATCTGAGTTAATCCGAGTTAATCCGGGTTAATCCAGATTAATCTACCACATCTCAATAGGTGGGATAATTTAACCCACTTGCTATCAAATTAAAATAGAACAAAAATGGATTAAGTCAACCCACTCCCCTTTAATCAGGGATAAACTTAAGTCTCTGCCAAAGTGGGGCTTAGGAACTTAGTATTTTGTTCAGAGTCTACTAAAGGATAATGACTCGTTACAGATAAATGATATATGTGAAGGACAAGGGCATAAAATGGACTCATGACTGCCCATTAAGAATCCTCTATGTAAATATCCTTTAAGAAAATCCAATAGGACCCATCCAAGACCCATTATGGTCATGAAAGATCCACTTAAAATCCAAAACCTTAATGTGTTTGGATGCACTTGGTTAAATGCATCAAAGATCCACAAACTCACAAACATGATAATATAAGATCATAAAAGTTCAAATCAGCATTTCCTTGATGTTTTCGTAAGTATAATTGAACAATGTCTCGAACCTTGAAGAAGTTGAAGAGCTCGGCCTTGTGCATGAGCCCTTATGATCAAAGAAGACTTTTTGAAGCTCTAGAAAGGGTCCAGAGCTCAAGTCCTTCATCCTTCGGTCTCCTTTTTGTGTGTGAGAAGTTTGTTGGCACCTCATTAATGGAGGTGTTTATAGTGGCAGGAGAATGGCCTAACCAGCCACTGTTGGGGGGTGGGGGACATCGAGACTCCCCACTGGTCAGATTTTGCTTCTGTTTCCTTTTTTCTGTCTTTTCTGATGAAGAGATGAGATGGCCACTTGTGGGCAGTGGGGTTTCTAATTTGGTAGTAGGAAAAAGGAATTGACTGGTGGGGGGTTGGAGACCCCTGCTGGCCAGATTTCTTCTTCCTTCCTTTTCTTTTCCTTTTGACCAGTTGGGTGGGGTTGGAAGGTATCCCCCATAGGTGAGATTTTTCTACCAAAAAAGTGGGAAAGAAAGGAAACCAGCTGTATTCTTTTCTTCAGTACAAATTCTTTTTTTCTTTCTTAACTCTATTTTCTTTTCTAATAGGAAGTGGAATTGGCTAGTGAGATTAGGGAAGATCCCCACCGGTGCCATTTTTTTTTCATATTTCATTTTTCTTTCTCATTTTCATTCTCTTCTTCTTTCCCTTCAGGTAGAGGAAATTGGCTAGTGGAGGGTGAGAAGATCCCCTACTGGTCTGTTTTCCTTTTACCTATTCCCTTTTTTCTTATTTCCTTTCTCACTCTTTTACATTTTTTTGTTCCCCTTTTTCTGGTTGGCCAAGTCAAAACATATTGGTGGGGGTTGGGAAAGAACCTGCCAGCTGTTTTTTCTTTCTCCTCTTTTATTTCTTCTTCTTCTTCTTCTTCTTCCTTTTTCTGATTGGCCGAGCCAAAACCTGTCGTGGGTGGGGGGTGGGAAATATTCCAACCAGCTGTTTTTTCTGTCTATTTTCTTTTATTATTTTTTCTTTATCTTCTTCCCTTTTTGATTGGCCAAGCCAAAAGTTGTCTGTAGGGATTGGGAAAGACCCCTATTGGCTGCCTTTTTTGTCCTCTCTTCTATTTTTGTTTTCTTGCTCATTTTTTCAATTTGGCCAACCCAAAACTTGCCAATAGGGGGATACAAGGATGCTCACCAGCCATCTTTCCATCATTTCTCCTTGGTTCTGCTGTATGAAAATCCCAACAGGGGTTTTTAGCTTTGATGGCTGCTATTGGAGCATCTCCTTGGGTTTTGTGCATCTCATTTCCAAGATTCCCATTACATCATGCTTATTCTTCTTTGCGTATTATAAATCAAATTAAAATTTGATTAATTTAACATGATTAAATCTATCTAAATGATTTTCAGTCAAATGAGTGCTTAAGGGCCTGCGGAGGAACTTGTGGGAGAGTCCAAAATTTTAGCCCAATGGCACCTTGGCTGGCATGTATGTCTCCTACATAGACACTCTGAAAGCACCTTTTCCTTGGGTGGGGGACAAAAAGGTGCTTCAGAAACATGTTCAAAGCTGCAGTAAGTGCAACTTGTTAGCAGATCTTCTAATCCTGTTTTAGAAATGTTACAAATGCAGTTTAATTGAAGTCTGTTCCTTGTTTGGGCTTGTTTTGGGTGATTGCTGGGTGCACATATGAAAGCTCTATCATACATGGCCTGGCTATATCAGAACACTACAAACTAAGGGATCAAAGTGCTTGTTTCATTGGTTAAGCATTTGAGAATATGATAAGATACACATGAGATCAAGTATTTGCTTTTCACCTATTGTACATTTTACCATTTCATAATGTGTATTTTGCGCTAACTTTTTCTTATAGAACTAATATCTCGTTTGTGGTATTCCTTCAAAATAAGTGGAATGATTCTTTACATTGTTAAATGCTCACTTTGTTTTTATACAACTTGGATGAATTTGCAGCCATCAGGATATTGATGTTAGTCATCCAGATTTTTTCATTAATGCAAAGCTTAATGGCTATGTTCCTCCAAACAAAGAGGTGTGCTTTTGCATTACATTTCTGCAAGTTTTCTTCATGATGTTTATATGTTTGATCTGTTAATTAGGATCTCTAAGAAATCTCACGATGCAAGCGACTTGTTGAAAGAACTCGGACATGTGTTATCTCCATTTCATCATGAAATAGAAATAGGCATTGCTTTGTGCGCGTATGGGCTTCAGTATCATATAAAGAGGTTCTTACCTGGTTTGATATCTAGTGATGCTGCTCCAGTGTTCCTTTATTGTCAAATAATTATGAACATGCATTTTCAAACTTTACCAAATGTCTCAGGATGCCTTTGGTTAGATGTAAGTAGCTTGCTTACATAGGATGTGAACTCATGAAAGTAAGGCACCTGAAGTTAATTAAAATTGTGACAATTTAGTTAACTGCAACTTACTTTCAGGAAATTAGTTTTTTCCCCCTCTTTTTTTCTAATTTTTCTTTTGCTATTTACTTGTTTGGAACTAACTAATAGTCCCACCTTTTGGGTAGTCATCTTAGTGTTTTTTTTTGGGGGGGGGGGAAGTGGTTGGTACCACCGAATGCATTAATCAAGGTTTTTTAAGACTTGAGACGTCCTGAGGCATTTTGTTAAAGCCTCACGAGGCTTACGACTCAAAGTGTAATGAGGCATAAGCCTCAATAAATATGAAAAATAATTTAAAAAGTAATAAAAAAATTAAATAAATGTTTTTATTTAACAGATGGTGTCTTACCCCAATGGTAGAGGGTGTGGTTGTCAAGTCAACTACAAAGTTGTAGGTTCAAACATCCAAATTGCAGCACATGATCTTTTAGCTAAAACTATTAAAATAACATCTAAGAGAAAAAATATCCAAAATGGCAAATTCCAAAGTTTCTAAATCATTACACTACATGCCTTACTGTCCATATTTTATAATTCCTGCAAAATTGCAACATGTAAAGTGTTCAACAATCAACATGGACTAAATAAAGCAAATCTCTTTATGCATCCTCTTTATCACTACTAAAAAAATCATCCATATATCTGAAATGTTCATCATCTTCATTTGTTTCTTTGTAACATTCACTTTCATTAGTAGAATGCTTTTTTTCTACTATCACCTCCTTGCCTTTACCTACATCTAATAAAAATGATAAAAAAGAAACAAGTAAGACAATGTCACAACAACTCACAATTGTTTTTAGAGTAAATAGTATCTAATTAGACATTACTCACTTCCACTATCGCTTCCTCCAACTTTCCTTCTTTTGACTTCCTTGCCCTTGTCTCCATTCCAAGTTCTTCCAATTCAACATCTTCATTAATGGGCAGATTATAAATGTGAAGGTCATCATTTTCATGTTAGAATTTTGCAAGCCACTCATCATCGGAGTCAATGTCATTTTCCTCTAAAGAAAGAGGATTCTCCATTGTTCACTTCTTGTATGCTCTCTCTTTCAACTTTAGATTGAACATGATATACATCAAATCATTTAACCTCTGTTTTAACAACCTATTTCTTCTTTTTGTGTGTACCTATATTACAAAAAAGTTATATAAAAAAGTCAGGACATGTCTCACTTCTATAAGCTTTTTTATTTTAAAGAAAGAAAATATTGTAGTTGATTAAAGTGCTCTAATTGTGTTCACAGTCAGATGAACTACATGTAAGGCTCAAAATTCTAACAGGAAAGGTCTTCAACTCAGAGTTTTCATCCTCATATGCCAACCACCAATCAACTAGTGAAAAAAAATCATATATTAAAAGTCAAGTCAATCACTATAAAATATAAAAACTTATTTTAAGTAGATTATAATAATATGCCATGTCAACTTTACCTAGATTCCTCAATTTTCTAGATTTTATAGCTAATCTTTCCCCAAATATGCCTCTTGCATTAACAATTGCATCTAATTGCAAATTAGCCTTTAACTTATCATCTTCTTCTTTGATCACTCTGTCCATGCAACTGTATAGACCAAGTTTGATTTCAAGATGTTTTGAAAATATAGGCTCATACTAGAAATGAGGATTGAGAAAATAAGGAGCTGCATGCAGAGGCTGATATAGTTGTCATGCCCATCTTTTATCAATGATTCTCCATGTTGGCTCATATTTATCCTTTTTTCCATCTATAACCTCTGCAATCTTCTCTTTCGCTCTATCCATAGCCTCATAAATGAACCTCATGGGTGGATACTTTTCCCCATCTACCATCCTCAAAGCACTCACCAAAGGTCTTATACTCATGACAACATAAGCAACTTCTCTCCAAAAGTGTTGCTTATTGAGGATGATACGTTTTATGGCTTTTCCTGTAGACTTTTTTGCATAAGCACTCTATTTAAATAATTTACAAGCAAACATTTCTTGAAGACCTTTGTAACCAATAATACTACTCAAAGTAAGAAATGCAGTAACAAATCGAGTGATAGCAGTCTTCAAGAGTTTTTTTTAACATCTTTTTCATAAATGCCTTCATCCATGTATGAGCATTACTAAAATCATGATTCTCTTTGCCTTCTTGAAAATGGTTGCAAATAATGGTAGCTCAAAAATATCCTCCATCATTAACTCAAGGCTGTGCGACACATGGAGTCAAATGCAAACTTTTTTCTTTTTTTCCATTAACTTTTGCCCTGTTGACTTATAATTTATTGTATTATCTTTTTTTTTATGATGGGGAACTTAGCACAGTGATACTCGAGTCTACATGGAGTGTGAGAGACCTGGAAACTATTGTTACAGATCTTGGTTTTTTGTTGATGGTCCTCTGAAGCTATATTGTGATGATTAGGTGTTGGACCCCAAAAATGTTATTGTCAATTTCTGATATTTTCAGAAATTTTCAGAAAGCAAGAAAAATAGAGGAGTTTTATTGTAAACGGCCCTAAAGCGACAAGTTCGCCGCCGTCGTAAATTCCCATAAACGTCTCGTCAAAAATATAGGGACCGTTTACAATTTCATGGATGCTTCTGTGCATAAAAATGTTATTAAAGATGGTCTAAACTTGCGCACCCGCGTGAGGATTCCACTACAAGGAGATATTTTCTTCTTTGGGATGTCCCGACGGTCAACGGGAATGATTTCTCAATCTCGGACCACAAGAAAAAGCTAAAAAGCCACAAGGGTCAGCTTCACACTTGGTCTTACCACAGTAAAAACCTTTTTTTAATCCCCAGGGACACCCTTTTATAGCCAAGAGGGGGCCAAGCCCCCCCCTCCGCCTCTTCCTCCTCTTCTCCGCGCGGTGGAGGGTCCGGAGGGACCCCCTCCGGTAGCATCTGCACCGGAGGGACCCCCCCTCCGGTGGCCAGCTGTGGACGTCAAAAAATGATGATGAAGATCATACGGCATGTACGTCGCCGCATCCGAGAGCAGGTCGAAGACGGAGATGCCAAATAAACTCCATACCTCGCCCAATCAGGACGGGAACACACTTGGTGGCCGGCTACCCGACAAGGAAGCCCCTCAAGCAGAAGGCGTGGCCACGGCTCTCCAAACGGCTATGCCGAAGCCCAAATCAAGAGAAAACCCGAGAGGTCAGACACGGGTTCGACATATGTTAAAAAACCATCCGCAATTCTAAACCGGGGCTCATAGGCTTCAAACCAAACACTGCAGAGGTAGTGTATTGTAACTGGAACATTCTGGGAATACAAACGGTCGTCTGAACGGCCGAAACCTTAAGAAAAAGCCCAAAACCGGCGTGGCCATCACTTAAGCCGGCGCGCTCTTAACCCGGTGTGCTCCCTTCTCCCTTGGGGTGTTAAACCGGCGCGCATCACTATTCACATGGCACTGTTCATGCACTATTCGTTACTATTCATAGCACTATTCATCACTATTCACACCTACTATTCATTTGCCATTTCAAAGTGGCTATTCCGGCGCCACTTAAACCGGCGCGCCCCATTGCCTTTGCCCCTTGCCAAGTGCTTAATACGGCGCCACCCATTGCCCATTCTTTCCCCTATGGATGTTAAACCGGCGCCACTTAAACCGGCGCGCCCATCTTCACCCCACTGTTGCATTGTTAAAACGGCGCGAGGCTTTTTGTCTGTGAACCCGGCATGCCTTAAGCCGGCGCGCAAAGTGTGGCGCCGTGTCAACCTGTGCCATCCCATCTTGCTTTCGGCCCCGTGTTTCCCGCAGACAGACGAACCGAGAGTCGCATGAAGCAGAGAAGTCTCCCGACATCACCCAACAATCCGTCGGCCAAGCCCTGGGAAGTCATAAAGAGCCGGCTACCAACTCCTCTGTTGGGGGGAAAGATAGAAAGAAGCTTCTGGGAGCTTCCTTCCCCAGAAGATACCTCCCTTGCGTCCTCTACGGGAGAACAGAAGTATAAAAGGGCCAAGGAAGGGAAGGAAAGGGGTTGGCTGGGTTCGGCTGGACATTCTACTTCCACGGATCCAGGGATTCAAGGGTTGCAGAGAGCAGAAGAGAAGAAGAGAGGTGAGGGTGAGAAGAGAGTTTGGGAAGGGGGAAGAGCTTGTGCTCTATCCCCCTCTCCGTGGGTGCTTTCCCTTCTTCCTCCCCCTTTGTTTTCTCTTGCTTTTGGGGTAGATCCCCTGCTGTATTTCAATCTTCCCCAGGATTGTGGATGAATAAGAGAGTTATCTTCTTGCAAATACTCGTCCCGCTTCGCGAATCATCACCCGTGAGTTGTGAGAGCTCTTGAAGGCTAGTCCTCAAGCTTCTTTTTCCGCACTCACATCTGGGCTATCGGACCGCCATGAGGTCCGCATTCTGAGGTTCACCCCGGAGCAATCCGTTTGGTGTTCCTCTATTTTCTCTGGCAAACCTAAGTCCGGGGGAGATGCTGCCCAATTTTTGCCAGAAACAAGAACACATAAGAACAAACGAACAGACTAAGCTCTCTGGAGATAAGAAAAGCATATGTCTGAAGCCTCTGAATCAAACTGAACCTCCGAGTTCCTGCATAAACAAAGCCTTTCAAATAAAACATTCAAACTCTCATGCTAATTCACCTTAACAAGTGATCAAAACACTTAAGCTTCCTCTCTACAAGCTTAATCCATCCATTGAATGAACAAATCAGTCATCAAATTAACCCATGGGTGAAAGAAAGAAGAAACAGAATGAAATAAAACCCAAAGAGCCTAACCCGGCGCGCCCCCTAATCCGGCGTGGGTTAATCCGGCGCGCTACCCCCCCGCGCCGGATTAGCTTCACACTCAAATCCACTTTCCAAATCTTGGAATGAATAGTGCCCCCTAAACCGGCGCGCCCCTTGCTGGCCTTAATCCGGCGCGCTCTACTCCTTGGCCTTAATCCGGCGCGCCCTCCTATTCCACTCTTTTCCGGCGCGCCCCATGGCCCCCTTCCCTTATCCGGCGCGCCCCTTGTAACACCATTAAACCGGCGCGCCCCTCTCTCCCCATGGCTTCTCCCTTAATCCGGCGTGCCTGTATATTGCCCCTCCATAATCGAAATTTTGTTCCGGGGGCTCCGCCCCCGGAAGCCCCCGCAAGGGGCGCTGCCCCCTTGACCCCCGCGACCTGACCGCGCAAGTCAATCCGCGTGCGAGGGCGCACGTTGGCGAGTTTGGGCTTCACACTTAACAATTCACTCCCCCCCGGACTGTGTGCAGCAAAGAGAAATCAAGAGTGCCTCGTGGTATCGGACGTGAGCCTCGGAATTCCCGATATGGTCATAGTCCCGAACCGTCTCGGGCCAACAGTTCATTAAGCTGACCCGCTTCTACCGGGATTCAGTCCCGCAATCACATCAAACTTGCCGTACCTACGGCAAACATCCGTATGGCTTTGTCTTCACCTTCGATGCTTCAAATGCGGACTCTCGTCCGAATAATGAATGGTCCGTTAGTGACCGACATATATACCGGGATCTAATCCCGCACTTGCATTAAACTTGCCGTACTCACGGCAGACATTTGTACGGTTTGTCACCGTCTCTTACGCTACAAACACGGACTTCCGTCCGAACAAGAAATGGTCCGCCAGTGACCTACATGTGCACGTTTGTGAACGTTTAAGCCCCAATGTGGGGTTCGTTTAAACGCAATCCGAGATTTCACTCTCGCTTCCATTACTATGAATTTCAGGCCATTGGGCCCCCTTTTCCGTTGATTAATCAAGGGTTTTCCTCTCTCCGAGGGGATGTAATTAACGTCGTAGCCTTTATGGTACGACGGGTTCTCAGTCCCGACACGGACTACTCAATCGTCTGATTCGTCAGATCGAGCGCACCACGGGCTTCCTTAAGCCCGCATAAATCGTCACTTAAGTGACTGGCACGCCCTCGCACTAATAAATTGAACAAACGAACAAAAGGACGAATAGACTAATAAAATGAGCAACGTCCCGAAAGTGCGTCCACACCAGCCAACGGGAGCCCCCCCCCCCCGCGTGCGAGTCAAATCGGAGGGGGGGGGTCCGGTGGTTTTCAACCGGAGGGACCCCCCCTCCGGTCCCTGCACCCGAGGGGAACCCCCTCCGGTCCCCTACGCAATTGGATGGGGGGGGGGTTCCCCTCTCTTTTGTTCTGTCCGCAAGCAAAGAAAAAGGCCGAAAATCAGAAAACAAAAAAAAAAACTGAAGAAAGGGAGAGGAGTCACCTTGGCTCTTGCTATTCCACCGGAGGGAGCTTCCAAATGGGTTGCCACCCCCCTCCGCCACTCCTCCTTGCTCCTATAAAAGGAGAGGAGCTACCAAGACGAAGGAACGAAGAAAAAGGAGAAGAGGGGAGGCAAGAGGGAAGAGACTTGAGAGAACTCCCGCATGAGAAAGACTTAGTGAGCTTCTAAGAGGCCCAAGTCAAAAAGAAGAAAAGCTTGTGCTTTGTTGTTGAAAAAAAAACCACAAGGGGATATATTGCATACATGTCCCTATCACTAGAGATATTACCCTTGTGGTGAAGCAAGATTGCTAAAATGATGGAGAAATCAAATGAACTTCATAAATAGCATAAGGTCATTCAGAAATTGCAGAAAAATCCCTTGAAGGATAGAAATTGCACAAAAAACTCCTTGAAGGGCAAAAATTGAAAAAATACCCATGAGGGTAGAAAATTTGCAGAAATACCCCCGATGGCGGAAAAATTGCAGAAATATCCCCGACAACGAAAAAATTGCAGAAATACCCCCGACGGCGGAAAAATTACAGAAATACCCATGAGGGTAGAAAATTTGTAGAAATACCCCCGATGGCCGGAAAGTTTCAGAAATATCCCCAATAGTGGGAAAATTGCAGAAATACTCCTGAGGATAGGAAAATTATAGAAATACCCCCGGTCTCCAGTGGTCAGAAAATTGTAGAAATACCCCCAGTGGTCAGAAAATTACAGAAAGACCCCCGGTGGTTGAAAATCACAGACATACCTGTTGTACCCAGACATTTTCCCGGCAAAATAATAAGAAATAAGGGCTCGGGAATTTTCGTGAACACCTTTAAGGCGTTATTTACCCAGCCCTTTTTACCAAGGAAGGCAGTATCGGTTTCGGTACCGGTTTCGGCCGGTACCGAAAGCGATACGTATCGGTTTCGGTATCGGTTTCGATTTCGGCCGAAACCGGTTGAAACCATTAAAAAAACTAAAAAATAATAGTGAACCTGTCTGGTTTCGGCCGAAACTGTCCGATTTCGGACCGAAACAGGCTAGTTTCGGCCGAAACACTTAATGGTTTCGTCCGAAACTATTAAAAAATGTTTTTTAATGTTTCGGACCTGTTACAGTGATTCTGTCCGGTTTCGGATCGGTACTGGCCGAAACCGATACGTTTCGGCCGGTATCGGTTTCGGCCGATACTGCCAACCCTGCTTTTTACGTCACGCCGAGCGCAACCAAGGGTCCTAACCAGCTAGTCGTGGCCCACAGCAACACTAACAATTGATTGGGGCCATCCCCGATCGCCTAGTTTGCGGGTATACTCGCCTTCAACCAAGCCACCCAGGCCAACCTGGGGGCTCCCTTACTACAAGCCACGACACGTGGCGCCCAGCAACAAGGCGGGGGTCTATCCTCAAGACACCTCCCTTCATCCCTCTAAAGTCAAAGGAAGACTCATCCCAGTCAACCACGGGCTGTGGAGGCCCATAGCACGCTCATGCGGCCCATGCACGTGTGCCGGGAATTTCCCCGAACACTTCGCGGGCGCGTACATTCCAGCCATTCTATAACAAGCCGGGGTCCAACCCGCAGCTCGAACACACCAGCCGTATTCTACGGCAACCCTCCAGCAAGTCGGGGCCACCCTCGACCCTTAGACATGAGGCGACGAGCCGTTTACTTTCAGCCCCCGGGCCAACCCGGCAAGGATGACAAACTTGGTTTCGGTCTCGGTTTCGCCCGGGTCCGAAACTGATACGACTCGGTATCGGTTTCGGTTCCGGTCGAAACCGGCCGAAACCGAGTTAAAATGTTCAAAAAAAAAAACAAATTAATTCTAAAAAATCTGAAAAAAAATCATAAATAATGTCTATAATCACTTAAAATCATAAAAATCATTACACATGCATTTGACTGTATAAGTTAGTGCAATAACCTTGAAGTAGATAACTACAACAATTGAATTTCAAACATTGAACATGTGAAAGTTAAAGTAATATTCCATTGTACATTAATACAAGCAGTACAATAAACCAAATTAGACAAAATAAATGTTACAAAAATTCATTGATTCTTACCTAATATGGATAATAATTACTAGAAGAACCTTCTCCCTCATCGTCTGGCCCTTGATGTCGATACCCATAACCAGGTTGCATGTATGGTCTATATTCACTATAACCAAACAATGAGGTAGCCAAGTCCTGCATCCCTCTTTGGATCCCTCTTGGAGTGTTTGGTTGGCTTGATTGAAATCCAGTATCAGCATAGGAATCTTGAGGAAGAGAAGAGGAACTGGTCGGATATGGATGGAACTGGAATGATGGTTCATAATTCCACGGCGCATAAATAGCTGCTTCCTGTTGGCCACCTTCGTAACCTGGTGTATCATATCCTCGCTGACCTTGACTGTATCCAGTAGTACCACCTGCAGCACCTGCATCACTTGCATCACCTGTACCACCTGCATCACCTGTACCACCTGCAGCACTAGTACCACCTGCAGCACCTCCGGGATGATCACCATCATCATCATCACCACAAGAAATCAGTCGCTTTTTAGCCTTTGGGGATGCTTTTTTCTCTTGTGGTGCCAATTTTTCAGTGATCTTTGACATGAGTCCTTTATCCCTTGGCGTATGCCTCACATAAATCTGCTTCAACTGCTCAATTGCCGGGTCCTCTCGAGCAGCAACATTTGTTCTCTCAGTTTGCCCATGCATTGATGTACTTCTTCTTAAGGATGTAGGTGCCTTGCCCATTCTAGGAGTGACTGGCCTGCTATCTGAGTCGGAGTGTCTAGCTGGCTGAAAATCATGCTGCTCCTCAGTGTCCTCAACAACCCTAGACATGTGGGCATGAGTATCTCTGGCCCTCTTTGATTTTCTTCTTAATTCGGGATCTCTTTGCTCATCTTCATCTAGTATGCCCTCTGCCCATTTTCTATCATCATCATCAAAAACGGGCTCATCAACCTGCTCTCGTGTCTCCACCCAAGACTGCAACGGATTCTCATCATCAAATAAGGCATCCACATCAATTTCTGCGACGGCATCCCCGGCGGCGCGTTTGTCTCGCAGCTGTTGTCTCAACCTCATATTCTTTATTCTCAATCTCATATTGTAGTGGCAATACACTAATTTTTCTAATCGTTCAGCCTTTAGCCGATTGCGAACCTTTGAGTGTATAAGGCTGAACGTGCTCCAATTTCTTTCACATTGACTTACTGATGTTGTTTGACTGAACACCCTAATTGCAATGAAAGCCAATGCATTGCTGCCCACATCTCGGTTGTTAACCATTATCCACTAGTCAGCTGTTCCACCAACCATAAAAAAATGCATTTTAGTTGTAGAAATATATATTCATCAGGTTAAGAAATCCAAAAAATAAAATATTCCTGGGCTCACTCTTCCCACAGCGTATTGCAATTGGGAGTCAGCATATGTCTCAATCTTCATTCTGTAATGGTTCATCTACAAACATAAAGTAATACATTAACATAACTACTTAAATAAATTCTATACATGTTATTGAAAGTATCAAATAAAGGCGAACGTCTACTTCGGCCTCTAGTCTCTTTTCTGGATTCCTCGATAAACGACCAATGACTTTTAAAGTCCCTTGAAGCACCTCGCCATCAACATGTGCATTGGCACCGTACATAAATCGTGGGTTGAAGAAATAACCTGCATTTGTGTATAATTAACTAAATGAAATTTATAAAATAACATAAAGGCATTACCCCAATTTCAGTACAATTAATCACTCACCAGCTGCATGCAAGTCGTGGTGTAATGTGTTGTCCCATCTCTGGTCAATAATTTTCCACCATTTTGCATAATGTCTGGGAAGGGAATGCTGCAACTCCAATTTGGCACGGTCCATGGCCTCGTATAGATAGCCCATATCATTCTTCTCATCGCCATCCATCATTCTTAGGACCTTCACGAGAGGTGTGACTACTTTCAAGTACCGTGACACCCTGTCCCAGAATTTGTTGTCGTCCACGACGTGGCAGACATCCAGATAATCCATCTGTGCATCAACTGTGCCCTTGTCGATGTAGTCCCGCAGGACATTGTGGTACATGAAAGCTTTCAGCTCATTCTTGTACCTGTGCAGATAAATGAAATTTGAAGCTGCATCAACTGTTACATATCAGTAAGGATAAAGTATCAAGAATTGAGATCAATCTTATACTTGTGCAAAGACTCTAAAGAAATAAAATTGGAAGCAAATCTGGTTGGGCCTGCACGGATGATATCTCGCCCTCCACTGGCATGCGCCCTGAACATATTTAGTATCCTAGGATGGCCATAGATATACTGTGTGACTTTTTGTGCCTTGTCAATTGTCTTCTTCACATGCTTTTCCTTCCCTATGTCTTCAAGCATCAGATCAAGACAATGTGCTGCACATGGGAGCCAATATAAATGACTGCGCTTTTGCATCAATTTCTTCCCTGCAGCCTTGTAATTGGCTTCATTATCAGTCACCACCTGCACAACATTCTCCTCTCCAATTTGTTCTACCATGTCATCCATCAAATGAAACAAATAATTTGCATTCTTTTCATAATCTGATGCATCAACTGATTTCACAAACACTGTACCGCTGATGCAATAGACCAAAAAGTTTATCATGGACTTTTTCGTGGTACCAGTCCAACCATCACACATGATGGTGCATCCTCTCTCCACCCATATATGCTTGAAGCTTTCAACCCAATCATGGAGCTCCTCAACCTCTCCCTCAAGGCCACGCCCGTATATGTCTCGACGTGAGGGGGCCTGCAAGCCAGGGTCAGCATCTGCTATGGCATCTATCATAGGTTGGAAATATTCACTTGAAGCTGCATGTGCAGGGACACCTGCATGAAAAAACCATTTGCAGATAGATTTAAATGCATGCCCTGCAACTTCTGCTGATTTTTTGACCCCTCTCAATGCTTGCTTGATTTTAGGTTGTGTAGCTTGGGGCCTTCTGTGCAGATAGCTGTCTATGGGACCTGTTCCCTGCGTATGTGGGGCAGCACCAACGTCAGGACGTCGTTCAGCTGTACTCTCATAGGTCCCTGAACCCATGGGTCCCTTCCCTTTCCTTTAGCGGCTTGTTCACGCTCCCTTGCTTCAGTCAGCTCTGGATCAGAATCCTCAGTGCCTTCCTCATCATCATCCCTCCTAACCCTTCTGCTAGAAATCTCCTCAGCAATTTCAGCCTCATCCTCAGCCCTTTGTTGCACCCTCTCCCTTTTCCCCAGAAGGCACTGGCGCATCTCTTCTCGCACCTCTCGGGGACAGTTGTCACATTGTCTCACCTCTCCTCTTACCCCTGCCAAATGTTGCTTTCCTCTGGTAATTCCGCCATACATCTCCTTACCACAGTAATTGCATTTCACCTTTCTTCTCTTAGCATCAATTAAGGACATGTGGGCCCACCCCGGATCCTCCTGCCCTTGCTGCTCCTGTGTTTGCTGACGTCTAGGCATGATGCTGCATTAAGACAGTCAAAGACAATCTCTTGTAAGTACAATGAAAAAAAGGCAACTGAACATGAAAGAGCTCCAAATTAGTCAATGAAGCTTAATTGAGCTTCAATTATGGGTAATAAAGTCGAATTAGACGAAAGCCCCAATTTTTTTTGAGGTAATTAAGCCCTAATTACCAAATAACCCTTAATGACCCTTCATAAAATTGACATCCCAGCATGATCCCACCCCAGATTCATCAATCAAACTTAATTAACCTTCAATTGTAGCTAGAGAACTCGAATTAGACAAAAGTCCCAATTTTTTGAACTAATTAAGCTTTAATTACTAATTAAGCCCTAATTACCCCTCATAAAAATATAATCCCAGCATGAAGGCACCCCAAATTTATCAATGAAACTTAATTAACCTTCAATTGTGACTAAGAAACTCGAATTAGACAAAAGTCCCAATTTTTATGAACTAATTAAGCCTTAATTACTAATTAAGCCCTAATTACCCTTGCTAAAAATATAATCCCATCATGAAGGCACCCCAAATTCGTCAATGAAACTTATCTAATCTTCAATTGTGGCTAAGAAAGCCGAATTGGACGAAACTCCTAAATTTTTTGCATGAATTAGGGGTTAATTAATAATGAATCTAATTTTAAGTATCTAATTAAAGTTTATTTTGAAATCTGAACTAATTAGGGTTGCACAAATTAAGGTACAAAAAAATACTTACAACCCCAAGTGCACACAGCAGGCTAGTAGGGGGTGGGTAGTCCGGCGGTGGCAGTAGGGCAGCTTTCAGCCACCTGCTGGCCTTGGCTGCTGCAGCAACAGCAAGAGCAGCAGGCTCAGCCGCAGCTGGCAGCAGCACTAGCAGGCCGCAGCACCAAGCGGCAGCAGCACCAGGCAGCAGTAGCACGCAGCAGGCAGCAGCCGCAGGCCCGCAGCATGCAGCAGCAGCACCACAGCAGCTCGGCAGCAGCAGGTCAGCAGCACCACAGCAGCGGAAGCAGCACAGCAGCACAGCCGCAGGCAGCAGCACAGCAGCCAGGGAAACAGCAGCCAGCAGGGGGGAGGGTTTCGGCCGAAACCGTGGCTGGGTAGTGGGGTATCGGGGGGGGGGGGGAGATAGCAAAGCATAAAGGGGTTCACGTGTTTCTGCCGAAATCGGCCGGTTTCAGGCGAAACCAGTATCGGTTTCGCCCGAAACCGATACCCCTCTTAAGTTTCGGATTGCTACAGTAATAAGGGCCTTTTTCGTATCGGTTATGGCCGAAACCGATACGTTTCGGCCGAAACGTATCGGTTTCGGCCGAAACTGCCAACCATGCAACCCGGGGCTGCCTGCCAACCCGCCTTACAACGCGGCATATATCACAAAGGGTGGGCCCATACGCCCAAAACGCCTTCCTATGGCTCCCACGAGCTATACTACCCGTCCTCGGGCCGAACCCGAGGCCCACCAGCCCGCTACCTAAGCCGTTCGGCAGCCCGGGATGTGTCGGAAATTTCCCCGAACACCTTGCGAGCGGTAGCCATAGCACGATGACAATGGACCCCCACGAGTCAATCCCAGCACTTGTTCGGCCCAAGTCCTTCGAAGGACATCGCCAAACAACCACAGAAGGCCACCCAGGCCAACCCCACGCGGCGGCCACCCCGCCCAAGGATGGCGATATCGGTTTCGGACTCGGTTTCGACCGAGTCCGATATCGATACCGTCCGGTTTTGGCCGAAACCGGCCGAAACCCATTGAAAAGCTTCAAAAAAAATCAAAATAAGTCTAAAAAATCAGAAATAATTCAAAAAATATGAATAATCACATAAAAATCAGAAAATTCATTAGACATGCATTTGATTGTAAAGAAGTTAGATTAAGTGCAATAAACATGAAGTAGACATTGAAATTCAAATATTGAACATGTTAAACTAATATTCTAGAGTACATATTAAGCATAAAGTAGGTTCAAGCATATACAATAAACCTAATTAGGCACAATAAATGTTACGGAAATTAAATGATCTTTATCTAAATGAAGAGGCACTAATATGGGTAATAACTAGAACCTTCTCCCTCATCGTCTGGCTTTTCATGTTCATACCCATAAGAAGGATGCATGTATGGTCTATATTCACTATAACCGAACAATGAGGTAGCCAAGTCCTGCATCCCTCTTGGAGTGTTTGGTTGGCTTGAGTCGAATCCAGTATCAGCATAAGAATCTTGAGGAAGAGAAGAGGAACTGGCCGGATGTGGATGGAACTGGAATGATGGTTCATAACCCCACGACCCATAAATCGCTGCCTCCTGTTGGCCACCTCCATAACCTGATGGATGCCCATATTGAGTATGTGACTCATGTCCTCCCTCACCCTGACTGTATCCTCTGCCTGTGTCTGCGTGGAAGGAGGAAGGACCACCAGCATCCCCACCGCCAGTAGTAGCACCTGTAGCACCTGGCACATACGAAAATATAGAATTTATCTCCTACCAAAACCTTTTCTGATTCGAACTAATAATAAGAATTTAAGTTACTTTCAAAAACAAAAAATCAAAGGATCACGAAACCTGTAGCCTCCAGTCGCCTTTTGGCCTTTGGGATGCTTTTTCCTGTGCCGGTGTGCTTTCTTCTTGCACCCTTGACATGAATCTTGTTCCCCTTGGCGTGTGCCTCAAATGAATCTGCTTCAACTGCTCAATTGTCGGGTCCTCTCGAGCAGCAACATTTGTTCTCTCAGTTTGCCCATGCACTGATGTACTTCTTCTTAAGGATGTAGGTGCCTTGCCCATTCTAGGAGTGACTGGCCTGCTATCTGAGTCGGAGTGTCTCGCTGGCTGAAAATCATGCTGCTCCTCAGTGTCCTCAACAACCCTAGACATGTGCACATGAGTATCTGTGGCCCTCTTTGATTTTCTTCTGAATTTGGGATCTCTTGGCTCATCTTCATCTAGTATGCCCTCTGCCCATCTTCTATCATCATCATCAAACATAGGCTCATCAACCTGCTCTCGTGTCTCCACCCAAGACTGCAACGGATTCTCATCATCAAATAAGGCATCCACATCAATTTCTGCGGCGGCATCCTCGGCGACGCATTTGTCTCGCAGCTGTTGTCTCAACCTCATATTCTTTATTCTCAACCTCATATTGTAGTGGCAGTACACTAATTTCTCTAACCGTTCAGCCTTTAGCCATTTGCGAACCTTCGAGTGTATAAGGCTGAACGTGCTCCAATTTCTTTCACATTGGCTTGCCGATGTTGTTTGACTGAGCACCCTAACTGCAATGAAAGCCAATGTATTGCTGCCCACATCTCGGTTGTTCACCATTATCCACCAGTCAGCTGTTTCACCAACCATAAAAAAATGCATATTAGTTGTAGAAATATATATTCATCAGGTTAAGAAATCCAAAAAATAAAATATACCTGGGCTCACTCTTCCCACAACGTATTGCAATTTGGAGTCAGCATATGTCCCAGTCCTCATTCTGTAATGGTTCATCTACAAACATAAAGTAATACATTAACATAACTACTTAAATAAATTCTATACATGTTATTGAAAGTATCAAATAAAGGCGAACCTCTACTTCGGCCTCTAGTCTCTTTTCTGGATTCCTCGATAAACGACCAATGACTTTTAAAGTCCCTTGAAGCACCTCGCCATCAACATGTGCATTGGCACCGTACATAAATCGAGGGTTGAGGAAATAACCTACATTTGTGTATAATTAACTAAATAAAATTTATAAAATAACATAAAGGCATTACCCCAATTTCAGTACAATTAATCACTCACCAGCTGCATGCAAGTCGTGGTGTAATGTGTTGTCCCATCTCTAGTCAACAATTTTCCACCATTTTGCGTAATGTCTGGGAAGGGAATGCTGCAACTCCAATTTGGCACGGTCCATGGCCTCGTACAGATAGCCCATATCATTCTTCTCATCGCAATCCACCATTCTTAAGACCTTCACGAGGGGTGTGACTACTTTCAAGTACCATGACACCCTGTCCCAGAATTTGTTGTCGTCCACGACGTGGCAGACATCCAAATAATCCATCTGTGCATCAACATTGCCCTTGTCGATGTATTCCCGTAGGGCATTGTGGTACATGAAAGTTTTCAGCTCATTCTTGTACCTGTGCAGATAAATGAAATTTGAAGCTGCATCAACTGTTAGATATCAGTAAGGATAAAGTATCAAGAATTGAGATCAATCTTATACCTGTGCAAAGACTCCAAAGAAATAAAATTGGAAACAAATCTGGTTGGGCCTGCACGGATGATATCTCGCCCTCCACTGGCATGCGCCCTGAACATATTTAGTATCCTAGGATGGCCATAGATATACTGTGTGACTTTTTGTGTTTTGTCAATTGTCTTCTTCACATGCTTTTCCTTCCCTATGTCTTCAAGCATCAGATCCAGACAATGTGCTGCACATGGGAGCCAATATAAATGACTGCGCTTCTGCATCAATTTCTTCCCTTCAGCCTTGTAACTGGCTTCATTATCAGTCACCACCTGCACAACATTCTCCTCTCCAATTTGTTCTACCATGCCATCCATCAAATGAAACAAATAATTTGCATTCTTTTCATAATCTGATGCATCAACTGATTTCACAAACACTGTACCGCTGATGCAATAGACCAAAAAGTTTATCATGGACTTTTTCGTGGTACCAGTCCCACCATCACACATGATGGTGCATCCTCTCTCCACCCATATATGCTTGAAGCTTTCAACCCAATCATGGAGCTCCTCAACCTCTCCCTCAAGGCCACGCCCGTATATGTCTCGACGTGAGGGGGCTTGCAAGCCAGGGTCAGCATCTGCTATGGCATCTATCATAGGTTGGAAATATTCACTTGAAGCTGCATGTGCAGGGACACCTGCATGAAAAAACTATTTGCAGATAGATTTAAATGCATGCCCTGCAACTTCTGCTGATTTTTTGACCCCTCTCAATGCTTGCTTGATTTTAGGTTGTGTAGCTTGGGGCCTTCTGTGCAGATAGCTGTCTATGGGACCTGTTCCCTGCGTATGTGGGGTAGCACCAACGTCAGGACGTCGTTTAGTTGTACTCTCATAGGTCCTTGAACCCATGGGTCCCTTCCCTTTCCTTTAGCGGCTTGTTCACGCTCCCTTGCTTCAGTCAGCTCTGGATCAGAATCTTCAGTGCCTTCCTCATCATCATCCCTCCTAACCCTTCTGCCAGAAATCTCCTCAGCAATTTCAGCCTCATCCTCAGCCCTTTGTTGCACCCTCTCCCTTTTCCCCAGAAGGCACTGGCGCATCTCTTCTCGCACCTCTCGGGGACAGTGGTCACATTGTCTCACCTCTCCTCGTACCCCTGCCAAATGTTGGTTTCCTCTGGTTATTCCGCCCTGCATCTCCCTACCACAGTAATTGCATTTCACCTTTCTTCTCTTAGCATCAACTAAGGTCAGGTGGGCCCACCCCGGATCCTCCTGCCCTTGCTGCTCCTATGTTTGCTGACGTCTAGGCATGATGCTGTATTATGACAGTCAAAGACAATCTCTTGTAAGTACAATGAAAAAAAGGCAATTGAACATGAAAGAGCTCCAAATTAGTCAATGAAGCTTAATTGAGCTTCAATCGTGGGTAACAAAGTCGAATTAGACGAAAGCCCCAATTTTTATGAAGTAATTAGGGTTTAATTACCAACTAACTTTTAATCACCCTTCATAAAAAAAAATCAGCATGATCCCACCCCAATTTCGTCAATGAAGCTTAATTGAGCTTCAATTGTGGGTAATAAAGCCGAATTAGACGAAAGCCCCAATTTTTATGAGATAATTATGCCCTAATTACCAAATAACCCTTAATGACCCTTCATAAAAATGACATCCCAACATGATCCCACCCCAAATTCATCAATCAAACTTAATTAACCTTTAATTGTAGCTAGGAAACTCGAATTAGACAAAAGCTCCAATTTTTTTGAACTAATTAAGTCTTAATTACTAATTAAGCCCTAATTACCCTTCATAAAAATATAATCCCAGTATGATCCCACCCCAAATTCATCAATTAAACTTAATTAACCTTCATTTGTGACTAAGAAACTCGAATTAGACAAAAGTCCCAATTTTTATGAACTAATTAAGCTTTAATTACTAATTAAGCCCTAATTACCCTTGTTAAAACTATAATCCCATCATGAAGGCATCCCAAATTCGTCAATGAAACTTATCTAACCTTCAATTGTGGCTAAGAAAGCCGAATTAGACGAAAGCCCTAACTTTTTTGCATGAATTAGGGGTTAATTAATAATGAATCTAATTTTAAGTATCTAATTAAAATTTATTTTGAAATCTGAACTAATTAGGGTTGCACAAATTAAGGTACAAAAAAATACTTACAACCCCAAGTGCACACAGCAGGCTAGTAGGGGGTGGGCAGTCCGGCGATGGCAGTAGGGCGGTGCCGGCGGTGGGAGTAACAGGCTAACAGCCACCTGCTGGCCCTGGCTGCTACAGCAACATCAAGAGCAGCAGGCTCAGCCGCAGCACCAGCCACCAGCAGCAGGCAACAGCAGCAGCAGGCAGCAGCTGCAGCACAGCTGCACAGCAGCACGGCAGCAACAGCTCGGCAGCATCAGCAGCACAGCAGCGGCAGGGAGACAGCAGCCAACAGGGGGGAGGCTTTCGGCCGATACCGGTTTCGGGGGGGGGGGGGGGAGACAACAAAGCAGAAAGGGGTTCACGTGTTTCGGCCGAAATCGACCGGTTTCGGGCGAAACCAGTATCGGTTTCGCCTGAAACCGATACCCCCCTTAAGTTTCGGATTGCTACAGTAATAAGGGCCCTTTTCGTATCGGTTATGGCCGAAACCGATACGTTTCGGCCGAAATTGTCAACAATGACCCCGCCCGGGGGGAGTTCGCCCCGGGCGCGGCCGCGCCCCAGTGGGGGCGAACTTCCCTTAGGGGTCGCGCCCTCTTCCCAACCCAGTGGGTCCCGCCGCCATCCCGTTCCAGCCTCGGTTCGGTGTAAAAATGGTTCGCATACTAGCTCGGGAGTGCTCGTGGAGAAGAATACTCGAGATCATGCGAAGCTCGGGTCAATGGTCTCGTTCTACGCACACGACCAGCTCCAGCCACCGTATCCTTTTTGTCTCTGTCTTGCGTTCACAATAGGTCAAGGTGGGCCCAAAATAGACAAAATAGGATTTTTATAGACCCATGGGGAAAAACCCCATTTCCAGCCTGCGTAAACCCCCCCTGGGGGGGGGGTTTACTCAGACCGGCCCCCCTGGTCTGGTCCGCGTAAACCCCCCGGAAAACAACAACAAAAAAAATTACATGGGAAAAAACCTTATTTCCAGCCCGCGTAAACCCCACTGGGGGGGGGGGTTTACGCGGACCAGACCGCCCTCTGGTCCGCATAAACCCCCCGGAACCAAAAAAAAAAGAAGGTTTTTTTTAAACAAAAAAGTAAAACCCAGCCCAGTCCGCGTTAACCCCCCTAGGGGGGGTTTACACGGACCAGACTGGCCCCCCCAGTCTGGTCAGCCTAAACCTCCCTCCCCCACTCCGAAAACCAAAAAAAAAATTTCAAGGGGGTTTACGTGGACCAGATCACCCCTCCAGTCCAGTCCGCGTAAACCCCCCAAACCTTTCAAATTCCACTATAAATTCCCCCCTTAGCATCTCAACGGGCATATGCATGAACACAACACTCAGACATCTGCAAGCACTCAGCTACAAGCTCTCAAGGACTAAAGCGGCAAGGAACGCGAGGAGCTAAGTGCGAGTTGGGTGGCTTGTTGGTCGGCTCGTATACGACAAGGGTATGTAGCACGTACTTCCCTCACATGGCGTCTAGCCGCCTCACTCAAGTCCATCCCCCCGCACACAAGGTGTTATGATAACTACGAACACACCCGCACATCGGGTCCGCCCGCGTACGGCACGACAAGACAACAAAGTGCACGCCATAATGCCGAAATCGCCCCCGTCATGCGACCACGTGCCTGCCGCACACCTCGAGCCGGCCACCGACCCTCCCGACCGCTGACCTGAGTTAGCCAGACCATGGCCCGGAAGTAACATTCTCGGGACCGGCCCTAACTTCCTGGCATGAAGACATTCGCTTCCCGGGACTCGGACCCGACTGCTCATTCTGAGCCGCGTCCGGCCTCCCTTAGGCGCCAGTGTCTGCCCCTGCCATCCAGTCTAGCCCTCCCTCGGCGACTACGTGCGATTCCCTACCTCCTTGCGGAGAGCCCCTGTAAAAACACGCAGTTAATCCGCTTTACCTTGTATTGACTCGGGGACCGACCCACGAGTCGGAATTGTCCCGCGGCTTGCACCAGTTGTATTTCTGCCCTCTCGGCCCCTTTGTAAAGCCCACGCGGCACCTATAAGGCATGAAACCAGTCAAATATGCTTACTCGTACCTGGATCCCAGTCTCTTACTTGCACTAACCTGTGTGCAACCAGTCTCCCGAATCTCAGTTTACCAACCCCTCTAGTCAAGCACAATTGTCACCCTACAGCTGCAGGGGTACCCGGTTCCCTGTGGGCTTTAGAAATATCCAGGCTCTTCTTTAGCACAGAACAAAGGTGTTCGGATTCAATCCGATGTAAATAAACACCGACTGCTTGCGGTTGGTGGGGAAAGACGTCCCGTACACGAATCCCCAAAATCGCTTGCACACTCGCACCCGTGGAACCTCCCTTCTCTCCACGTGTCGCCCGCTATCCCGAGCCCAAGTGCCGCGTCCTGGCGACGCTTCCCCAGTCAAAATTTGGTTCCATAGGTGATTGTCGAGAAATCGACTGGCACGTCCGCACCCTGTCCGGTCACCCGGTCCTCCCGGAAACCTCTCGTTCAAGTTGACCTGTCTCGACCTTCCGTAAAAGGCGAGTGTACGGTACTGCCATATGAGGCATATAGCTACAAAGGAGAATATCCCTGAGATAACATTAACTCCCTTATTTTCCTTTATTGCTTTATTACTCTTCTCACCACGGTCACCGACTCCTTTCCGCCGGTCGGAAGGTGCGGTGGGAACGAAACAATACCCCTGGTGGTAGAAAATTACGGAAATAACCCGATGTCGAGAAAATTACAGAAATACCCCAAATGGTGGGAAAATGCAAAAAGACCCTGAAATATTAGAAAATTACGAAAATACCACATTTGTGGGAAAGTTGCATGAAAGTCATTGCTCAATCTAGAAACTGCACAAGTTCACGGTGTCTCAAAATCACAAAAGAATGCTCTTGTTACGGTTGGCGCCATTTGCACGACTCGGTGGAGCGGGACCACGCCCCTTCTCTGAAGCAGTGTGCGTTCTCCTGTGTTCGGCTTATGGCTAACCATCCAAATCCATGTATCCTTTTCATGGCCGAGAGCTATCATGTCCAGAAAGTTTAAAATGGTGAAATTACAAATGAACCCCGGAAAGTCAAGACGAGGAATGCCCAAGAAGTCAAATGACGGGGCTATTTCGGAGAAGTCAAGAAATCAAGACGAGGAATGCCTAAGAAGTCAAATAACGGGGTTATTTTCGAGAAGTCAAGAAATCAAGACGAGAAATGCCCAAGTAGTCAAATAACGGGGTTATTTATGAGAAGTCAAGAAATCAAGACGAGGAATACCTAAGAAGTCAAATGACGGAGCTATTTCCGAGAAGTCAAGAAATCAAGACGAGGAATGCCTAAGAAGTCAAATGACGGGGCTATTTCCGAGAAGTCAATAAATCAAGATTAGGAATACCTAAGAAGTCAAATGACGGGGCTATTTTCGAGAAGTCACCCAAGAAGGCAAGACATGACGGGGCCATCTCCGAGAAGTCAAGAAATGTCAAATATATGCCGAAAAGTTAGAATGACAAAAATGCTCAGGAAGTCGAGAAGTGACGGGACTATATCCGAAAAGTCAATTCCCATGAACTCAAGAAGTGACGGGACTATCTCCAAGAAAGTAAGAAATTACAAGAACATCCCAAAGTTTGGGAAAACTGTAAAAATACCCTGATGGAGGGAAAATTATAAATATACCCCGCCTCAAGTGAGAATGTTCTTTATGGACACCAAGCCGACTTAAGGGTCCGATCACAATAAAAAATGAGTGATTATGACCACGAAGCAATTCCGACGGATCGACAGTGATCACCTTGGCGATCTAACGGTTCTCGTGATGGAATTCCAGTTCAACCGTCCGATCAAGGAACAAAAATAAATTCAATGACTCGATCAGGACGAAAGCAAAATCAAAGATCTAAATGTTGATTGAAGCAAATTCAAAGGCTTTGGTTGCAACTGGATATAATTCCGAAGACCCGATTACACAATCGGGACCATATGTAAAGGTCTTGAAAGACCGATTATAATTCAAATCATGTGTTCAAAAAATGAAGTCTCCAAATTCCTTTGCAATAGTATGTACCCGTAATGGGAGATCATCAAGATCATTTATGTCACAACAAATAGAGGCAAAAGACGTTCTTCGACAGTTAATCAAAGGTGTTCGTACTTGTTCCGATGTAAATTAACACCGACTCCGGTTGGTGGGGAAAAGTCCTGTACACGAACTCTAAATCGTCTGATAAACCTAAAACGCGAAATAAAGAAATGTAAATAAACATGCTGATACCCAAAATCGCCCAAATTTTAATTCATCATCAGCGTGTCCGCAATTTTTTTTTTTTTTTTTACGTGTAAACATTAGGCTACCATCAACATTGCCAATAGTCCTGTGCAACTTGATAAGACCAAGCAGATTGAGATTGATTGACATTTTATTTGTGAGTGAGTTGATTCTAGAGAGGTTTGTCTTCCCTACATTCGGTCTGATGATGAGATTGCTAATGTGTTTACTAAGGGTGTTGCAAAGGAGACACTTTCGTTCTAGGTAACTGACCCAATTTGGCTTGAATATATGCTCTCTCCTACACTACCCCTCAAGTTGAGCATAGATGTCTCTCATATGGAGGTTTATTGCCGAATCCACTAAGGTGGATCCATTTAATTTAACTTGGGATGAAGGTTCAATACTAGACCCACTAAGGTGGATCTGTTTAACTTGAAGCCTTATATTCTTTACTTTAAAGACCCTTGACTTGAGTCATTGTAACAGGGGCATTTTAGTCACTTTTGTGATTAAGTTAATAAATAAACCTCTTGGGAGGTGTGTGCCTTAGTTATTAGGGCCACTAGTCTTCTTTCTCTCTCTCTATTTCTCTATTGCAATAGCACGTAAGCTTGGTAATGTGCGAAGAAGTGGCAGGTCCGAAGCAGACCGGATTGGATCCCACTCTTGCGAGTTGACCGTTCCTTTCGGCATTGTTGATGCAGGTGTGCTCGTGCAGGTAGCGACAGGCGCTACTGGCGACAGCGTCAGTCGGCAGCCCCAGTGGTGGCAGGGTCGGTGCAAAAGACTAGTAAGAGCAGTTGCTATTGGAGGCGCTGGCAATCCATGGTAATTCTACAATAAGCGGAGAGGAAGAGGAAGGGGTGGAATGAGGGTGGGGCGGTGCTCTCCTACCATTGGGATGCTGGGCCGTAAAGGGGGAAGGGGGGCCGACAGTTGCTGCTAGCACGAGAGGGGGGGTAGTGTGCCGCTGCGACATAAGGGGTGGTCAAAGGTTCCGGTAGAATTTGGCCACCGGTGCAGTAAGGCTGTGGAGCAGAGGCTGGACTGGGTCGACAGGGGGGGAGCTACGGTTGTCTCACTTCAAAGAGGAGGCCAGCAGTGGCTTAGCTGCTGTCGGAGGTTAAGGGTGCTGGCGGAGGATGTTACTGGCGTGGGGAAGATGGTGGTTGTGCGTGGTGTCGATGCAGGGTATGGACGGTGGCGGATGTGGTGGAGATGGCTTGGCACAGGGTGGCGGCTGGTAGGGCGATGGGGCGGCCGGGGTTTTGGTGGAAGGGCACGGTGGATCTAGCGGACGGTGGAGAAAAAGAGGTGGGTGCTAGCATCGGAAGAGGGGGAGAGGAAGAAGAAGAGGGGGCAGCTGGCTAGCCATGGGGTGAAATCATAGTAGTGGTGGCGGCGCTCACGATGGCGGACTGCGGGAGGAACGACAGTCGGAGGAGAGGAAGAGGACAGTGGTGGCGATTGTGGGGCGTCACAGCGGCCGAGGGGGGGCAGTTGTGGCTATGGATAGGGGGTAGGGTTTTGGGCTTCTCACCCCTTACACTAACGTCTCTCTCATAGAGAAAATCACAAAATTTGAGTTTAAAATTCAGCATTAAATTGAAAAGAGGACTGCATTACCTTTCATAGTGGTTAGGCTACTTCCAAAGACTCAAATACCCCTAGACTCAAGACAATAGTGTGAAAATCGCACCAAAATTATAGGAAAATAGAAAACACGCTACATTGGCTCCCAATGAGTCCGACACAACTATAATAATTGAAACTTATAAAATTCAAAATTACAACGTTAGCTCCAATAAAGACAAAAATGCATAATAAAATGACGACGACTCATTTTTGGCTCCGACCATCTTCCGTGAAAATGACATCTTCGCGTGCCATTGCTCAATGTTACGAGTCTTGCTACTCATCAATCGTCCCTGGTTTGAAAAATTTTGTCCTCGAATTTTGAAATATCAAAGTAGGACGAAGTCGGACACGAGCATAAATAGAGAACTCCATTGTTTAACTCACAGGATTTAACGGATAATTAAATTACGGGGGGAGTAGATAAGAGCGACAAAAATATTCGAGACATGCACGTTTGTTTATTGGCATGCATATAAGAGCTGGTTACGGCATATAAGTTCAATATTCCGTGAATTGAGTTTATCAGACGATTAGGGTTCGGGTACTGGACAATTCCCCACCGACCGCAGTCGGTGTTCATTTACATCGGTATGAGTCCGAATACTTTTGATTAACTGCCAAAGAAAACCCACCATTTACATAAAGTTAGCTGTGATGTTGAAGGCATTGCCCTAAGCGCTAAGTCGTGCGAGGCGATGCCCAATATTGAGAATATTTCAGGAAGGGCTACGGGCTTAACTGATGTAGTTACGAGGATCGAGATAGAACCCCAAATTCAAAACCTCAAGGCTCGAGGCCACTATGTGTTGGCCATTTGACCTCTATGAGGTTAACTGAGTCTCGAAACTCTATAATTATCTTTGCAGGATGCGAAGCATGGTATTTTGCGACTCAAGCATTCACAGGATTCTATAGAATCAGGCTCACATGGCCACTAGTATATTTCATAAAATATTATAAAGTGTACATGATATTGCAAGTACATTTCATGAGTACAAACTTGTCGACAAGTTTTTCCGATTGCACATGACCCTTTATTCATAGGCAATCAAGATTTTGGTTATACAAGCCCCCTTGTTCACAGGCAATTAGGGCAATTTCGGACCTATGATGGGTATCTCTGCAATTTTCCACTTTTGGTGGTATTTTTGCAATTCCCCCCCCTTTCGGGGCATTTCTTCAATTGTCCTGTCATTGGAGGGGATTTATGCAATTTGTCCAGACCAAGAATATTTTTGTAACATCTGGACTGAACATGGGTTTTTGTATAATCTTGGCAATAGGCGCAAGTCTCTCATTGGGGAAGACCCATTGACCAAAGACTCTCGGGGGATTGTTTCCCATTCTTAAGCTCTCATGAATTGGGGCCCAGCTTTGCGCGCCCATCCCCCGGAAGAAAATATTTTATAATCTCTCTCCAAAGAGTGGCATGACCCGCTGTTCATAGACAATTAAGATTTTGGTTGTACATGACCCTTTGCTCGGAGGCAATCAGGGTTTTAATTGTACATGACCCTTAGCTCATAGGCGATTAGGGTTTTGATGGTACATGACCCTTTGCTCACAGGCGGTTAGGGTTTTGATTATATATGACCCTTTGCTCGCAGGCAATTAGGGTTTTGATTCTATATGACCCTTTGTTCGCAGGCAATTAAGGTTTTGATTGTGCATGATCCCTTGGCTCATAAGCAATTAGGGTTTACACAACTGTCTTAATCATATCGAGGGTGTTGACATAACCACATCGCCGAACTTTAAAGATTTCTCCATATAGGGAGATTTTCTCTAGATTACACAATTCACAAAAGGATTGTGATGCACATGGGGTTTGTAGCATACCCTCACAACACAACCACAGTACGAGATTTTTGAACCAAGCACAAGCACCAACGATGAAACCTAGAAGATGGGCCTTCAAACAAAGCACAACACCAAACACCAGCTCTTCTCCCGCTGCAGTCTTTCTGTGTGTTCTCTGCGTCTTTCTGTTCGTCCCCAAATGGACCCCACTGGGGGTATTTATAGTCTCAAAGGACTCTAGCGGTTACACCCTCTATCCGGGCCAAAACAAGGGAATTTGGGAGTGGATCCGGGGCAAAACCCCATGTCGGGGGTGGACCCGGTCCAAATCCCCCATATGGGGGTGGAACCGGGGCAAAACCCCCATATGGGGGGTGGACCCATGCTGCCGCTACCCCTTTTACTCCAAATTGGGTTAATTTTCCCCTTTGATCAAAGGGTGTTATTGATTGGATTAATCCTGCTGCTATTGTGTTGCTGCAGCTGCCCTTGGGTTGAACTGCTGCTGTCATTGGGCTGTTGCTGCTGCCTTTAAACTGTTGCTGCCGCCCCTCCATTGGCTGCTGCTGCTGCTGCCACTGATCTGTTGCTGCAATCCTTGAACTGCTGCTGCTGCTGCGGAGCTGCTGCTATTGCTTTTGAGCTGCTGCTGCTGTGTTGCTGCAGTTGCTCTTGAGTTGTTGCAGCTGCTACCGAGCTGCTGCTGCATTTTTGCTTCAATAACAGCCTTTGGGCTTAAACATCCTTCTGGAGAATGTGCACAGATAGGTTTTGAGCATCCACTAAACTTCCTATTATCAGCATTTTCAGCACAATGACCAAGACCATAACCCCTGGGAATTCACAAGGATGTTTGATTTCTGAAGTAAGTGGATTATAGGAAGGACGGATGCCAGTTTGTGGGATCAAACCACTATTATCAGTTATTCCTGTGTTGCAGTCTACCTTACTGGGAAAATTGATAGACCCAGACTTTCTTTAAAAATAAATAAATTGTCCCTATGAAATCTGATTGCTACTAAGGTCCATGACCATGCTATCCAAAGATAGCATGTTGGCTTCTTCCATCTTGATTTCATTCCTTGATATCCATTCAAATAAGGATCTCAAATATTATTCTGGTAGATCTTTACCATCATCAATTCCATGATTGTTCCTTATAAAATCATCAGGTGACATCTTGTTCTTAACCATGGCATTGTGGGCATCAGTGTTGAGCACAATAACAAAGTATGCAGGGACATGTTGTATCTGCACTAAAAGCCTTTGGATTGCACTTGCAATAATGTTCAGTAAATTCCTCCATAATACATTCAATCTTTTGTGTTTCCCCGGGCAACTGAAAGCCTTTGTAAGAAAGCCCTGATTGCTTCATCAAACTCCATCCCTTGTTTTTGCCCTTTTTTTTTTTTAAACCATGTGCTAATGGGGTGGACCCGGGGCAAAAACTCCCCCCTAGGGGGTTAGAATTGGGGTAAACCCCCTTGGAGGGGGTTGACCCGGGCAAATCCCCCAAAGAGGGAGTGGACCTGGGGCAAACCCCCCAAGGAGGGGTGGACTCGGGGCAAACCCCCCAAAAGGGGGTGGACCCGGTCCTAAACCCCAAAAATGGGTGGAAAAAGGGTGGTTGCCCCCTATAAATGCTCCCCCACTGTTCATTTTTCACATGAAGAGAGGGAAATTTACGTTTCCCACGTGTGTGGTGGTTTGGTGATTTTGTGCTAGGTGGGAGTTTTCATATCAATGACTTCCCTTCCTAACCCCTTTCACTCACCATGTATTGTGGAATTTTAAACTCATTTACAAAATTTAACCACTTGTGGATTTTTTTCCTTCTAACTACTTTGAGGGAATACCAAATTGGTTCAACATCCGTGCAAAAAACCATGTCAAGAATTTTGATTCATTGCTTCTCATATGACTCACAAAAGTCCTGCCACATTAAATCAATTGGAGAGGGCTCCAACAACAGCACATCAACATGAGAGGGCTCTGGAAGTAGCACGACATGGGATAGATCAACTGATGAAGCAATCCTAAACACTATGTCATCAATCAAGTCCAGCCCGAACATGAGAAACCAAACATCATCGGGAGTGACTGTCGAAATAATCTCATGTGACGAGTCAACTGTGAGCACAGAATCATCTACCAAGGTTAGTCCGAAATCAACAAACAAATTTTGGTCCAATACATTAATAGGTGGTCTAGTAACTATAGCTATCAAGCGTTGTAATCATAGTTGTCAAGGCGACAAGGTGAACCAAGGCGCTCATGGGGTGTCTAAGTGCTTAGGCGACAAGGCGTCCGCTTAGGCGCCTAGGCGACACTTTGGCCACTGATTAAAAAATCTAAAATATATATCTTCTAATATATAAAATAACAAAAAATATATGAAAATATTATAGAAAAAATATAAAAAATTCAGAAGCACGAAGAAATTGCAGTAATTAAATTGCATGACAATTATAGAAAATTAAATTGCATCAAAAAAATATAGAAAAATCTAAAAATAATTCATAAAATTACAAAAAGAACATAATAACATCAAGAAAATTACAGAAAATAAAGGCCAAAGGGTTAAACACACTAACCTGTTGGATACATTTTTTTAGCTTCATCTTTTTATTAGCTCCATCCTGAAAGATATTAGACATAATATGGAAAACAAATCCTACCAAACATAATAAATTATTAACAAATATGAAATAACAAATCATATCATTAAAAAAGAATCAAATAGTGACACTTAACAAGTATGATATAAGATAACTAGTTAACTACTAAGAAATGTTCATGTCTAAGCGTCTTAACATTACATGAAAGACTAAATCCTAAAATCAAATGGCACTTCTGCTGGAATGGCCTCATCATGATTGTCATTCTCATCATCTTCTTGGTGAGCAGCGTGAGCTTGACCTTCTTCACTAGACTCCCATGGAGTATCATCATCATCCTCTTCAGATTCTTCTTCTAGCAATTCTCCATCATCCGACGGATCATCATAATATCTTGGTTGTGCTCTACTTCTTGTTGGTCTTTCATATGATGCTTCCATAGCAAGCTCAACATCTGCCCAAGTAAGATCTTCATCATCATGAACTAAATTCTTTGACTTTTGAGTCATCCACTCACTCCCCCAATCTAAATCTGGTAGACAAATGGGATCATATTTTCCAGGATGATTTTTCCTCTCTTTGAATCTCTCTTGAAGACGACGATTATATTTAACATATACAAGATCATTCAATCTTTTATGTTCCAAGCGGTTCCTCTTCTTGGTGTGAATCTACATGCAAAGAATACAAGTGGATAATGTTAAATAAGAATAATATTAATCAATGTAAAAGAAAATTTTGAAATTAGATGAGTTTGTGAAACTTACAAATTCAAATGTACTCCAATTCCGTTCACACCCAGAAGCACTACAACAAAGTCCCAAAATTCTTATCGCAATATTCTTCAATTCGGAAGTTTCCTCACCATATGTTACCCACCACTCAACTATAAAAAAAATAACATGTCAAAATATTGTTATTTGGAAAAATACCAAGTAAAATTTAAAAATTATAAAAAAGATACACTTACTTGGCATTCTCCTGTCGCGAGCTCTTATGGCTAGTTCTCTTCCGAACATCCCTATTTCATTCAAATACATTGTAACTTGATCACCTATCTTATCTTGAAGGTCCAAATCTGGCACCATTCTTTCAAGACATGTAAAAAAATCACTCTCAAACTTCTCACATGAACTAACATCTTTCTCTCTAGCTTTGAAATATAAGCTGGGATTTAAGAAAAATCTTGCCAAATATAAAGGACGGTGCATTTGATCTTGCCATCTTTTATCAACTATATTCAGAATTGGCTGAAATTTTACTTCCTGCATATATATGGATGATGGAGTTTAAAGCAAGGTAAAATTTTAAAATAAGCAAATTAAAGCACAGTAAATTTACCTTGGAGCCAAAGTTTTGAACAATTTGCTCTTTTGCATACTCCATGGCAGCGTATATATAAGGCATTGCAGGTTTTTCATCTCCATCAACCAATCTTAACACTTGCAAAATTGGTTGAGAGGCACTCAAAACATCTTCAACACCATGCCAAAATCTCACCTGAAAGACAATACTTGAGGCATTCTTCTCTGCATTTGTTGATGACCAAATACTCTTATACCAAGCTTCAGAACTAAATAGTCTCCTAAGAGCCCTTTTTATTGCATCATCATTCAACCTCTCCAATGTAAGAAATGATGTGGCAAATCTAGTCACACCACATCTGACCAATTCTCTACCCTTGGTTTCCTTTCTCATGTGTTCAAGAAGGCGAGTGTGAGTGTAAATATAAGCTGTCAACTTCTTAGCTTTTGTAATTACACTTTTGTAACCCTTTAACTTACCAATATCTTCTAACATGAGATCCAAACAATGTGCAGCACAAGGTGTCCAGAATAATATTTTTCTTTTATCCATCAACAAACGACCAACTACTACATTATATGATACATTATCAGTTACAATTTGCACCACATTTTCTTCTCTAATTCTTTCAACCATTTTATCAAGCAACTCATATAACAACCCTGCGTCTTCCTTCTTATCAGAAGCATTAACTGACTCAACAAAAAATGTCCCTTGCGAACAATTGACTAGAAAGTTGATTAACTTTCTTTGTCTTTTATCGGTCCAACCATCACACATTATTGTACAACCATATGTCTTCCAATGCTTTTTATATTCCTCATACATCAAGTTTGTCTTCTCCACCATGTCCTTCAAAAGGGACACTCTCAACATGTGATAGCTTGGGGGCTTATACCCTGGTCCAAACCGTCCTATAGCCTCCACTGCATGTTCAAAGCATTTTAGACGGGCTACATTGAATGGTATGCCACCTTCATAGAATAAAGTGGCAACATACTCATCAACCATCCTTTTGTTTTCTTTGTTCCATCTATTTTCTAACGTGGATTGAATTTTCTTCCCACTTCTTCTAGCATCAACAAAGTCTTCTATACTCATTCTTGCAAAGGCATCAATTGGCCCTTTGGATTTAGATGTAGGTGGTTTGCTCGTCCCCGAACTCTTTGCAGAAGAGTCCAATGTTGTAGAACCTTGCCGGGACTTTTCCACATGTCTCTCCACTTCATGTTCATCATCAGAATCTCCTTCAATCGGAATACTCTCATTTGACTTTCTTTTTTTGTTTTTGTTCATCCAATTGAGCATCTCTTCGGCAATTTGTCTATTAGTATTTGGGCATTTTTTCACATCTCCAAAACCACCAATCAAATGTTCCTTTTATCTTTTGATGCCCCCATTAGTAATCAAGCCACAAAGATCGCACTTGACCTTGTTCTTATCATTTATGTCAGGCCAATATGCATACTTCCATCCCGGGTCTTTTGACTTTGCTTTTAATTTTATCTCGGTTTCAACCGTGGAACTATTATCTGCCATGATACACGCAAAATAATAACTAATAATAAAAATTATTTTAATTTTAATTTAAAAAATTAATCTAAAAAATTAATCTAAAGAACTATAATCTGCCATGGGGGTCGGGGAGAGGAGGGAGACACAGAGGGAGAGAGACTTAGAGAGAGGAGGGAGACAGAGAGAGGGGCCGGCCGGGCCCTCTCTCTGTCTCCCTCCTCTCTCTCAGTCACTCTCTGTCGGCAGAGAGCAACTGAGAGAGAATAGAGAGACAATCTCCCTCCTCTCTCTCAGTCGCTCTCTGCCGACAGAGAGTGACTGAGAGAGAGGAGGGAGACAGAGAGAGGGGTCGGAGGGGAGAGAGAGAGAGAGAGAGAGAGAGAGAGAGAGAGAGAGAGAGAGAGAGAGAGAGAGAGAGAAGGGAGACAGAGAGGGGCCGGCCCGTCGGGGGGTTGCTCTGGTGAGAGAGAGTGGAGGGAGACAGAGAGGGGCTGGGGGTGAGAGAGAGAGGAGGGAGACAGAGAGGGGTCGGGGGGGTTGCTCCGGTGAGAGAGAGAGAGAGGAGGGAGAGAGAGAGGGGCCGGGGGGTTCCTCCGGTGAGAGAGAGAGAGAGGAGGGAGACAGAGAGAGGGGTGCCGGGGTGGAGAGCCGAGAGAGAGAGAGAGAGAGAGAGGGGCAGGGGGGACTCACCGGTGGCGGAGGAGGAAGACGCCGGAGCACGCGGGGGAAGCCGCAGCCGGGGAGGACCGGAGGAGGAGGACCTCGCGTCGTTGCCGCGGCGGCGGAGGACTTGCAGGCGCGGAGGAGGAAAATCGCAGCCGGCGGGGAGGAAGACGACGTCGCCGCGGCGGTGGAGAAGTTGTCGCAGGCGCGAGGAGGAGGAGGTGACGCCGGGGCCCTCGACGACGACGACTGCGGCGGACCGCGGACGAGAGGCTAGGGCAATCGCAGGCGGCAGTCGAACGGGACGAGGGGGGGGGAGAGGTCAAGGAACGGGACGGGGGGGTTGACCATCGCGGAGGTGAGGGGGTTAAGTGTTAACCCAGCGGATCCGCGCCCGCGGGCGGGTTACCGGGTCGGACTCGCGCGCGTGGAGCCAAGGCGACCGGGCGTCCGCCTTGGCGCCCAGACCGCCTAGGCGGTCCGCCTGGGTCGCTTTTTCACCATCCTGAAAGGTGACAGTCCGCCTCTCACATTCAGCAGCGCCTAGGCGCCCGCCTTGACTACTATGGTTGTAATGCCTCCTTGAGATTGCGGATTGCCTGCAAGTTTGGGTTTGGAAACCGAAATTTACCCTTGAGGTGCAGTGGCTGAATAGTGCAACTAGATTGATCGAGGTCTATGGTAACATGTCGCTCTACCATCTAGTCTCGTCCCAGACTGATGTGAGAACCAAATGAATGAATAGTGCCCCATGCTCCATCAAAATAATGAATGCCACTATGAAACTATCGATGGAAATCCACGAAAGCCCTTTTTCCGTCAATAATAATCTCGTCGGTTTTCATTAATGAATCAACAATAGAGCAAGAAATATAGTTACGTTGATTTCGGTCAGACAAGGATATTCTAACTCGCTCCTTGTTCAGCAAATATACTTCGAAATTAGTACTCATTTGCAACATGCAAGAGATTATCTTGGACCCCAATTTGATAGAACAAACCGGTTCCCTAAGCTCTAATTCCAAAATGATGTGCGACAAAGTGACAGGTCTGAAATAGACCAGACTGGATCCCTCTCATGCGAGCTGACGGTTCCTTTCGCCGCTATAGATATAGGTGTGATCCTGTAGGCAGCGGCATCCGCTGCTGGCACCGGCATCAGTCGGCAGCCCCAGCGGTGGCACGGTTGGTGCAGAAGACTGGTGAGAGGGTAGTTGCTACTGGAGGCACTAGCAACCGTTGGCAGTGCTACATTAAGCGGAGAGGGAGAGGAAAGGATGGAATGAGGGTGGGCGGTGCTTTCCTACCGCTGGGCTGCAAAAGGGGAAGGGGGCCCGGCAACTGTTGCTAGCACGAGAGGGGGGGTAGTGGGCCACGGCGGTGTCAGGGGAGGTCGGAGGTGCCAGTGGAACCTAGTGGCCGGTGCAGTGAGGCGATGGAGCAGAGGTCGGACTAGGCCGACAGGGGCGGAGCTACAACTGTCGCGCCGCGAAGAGGAGGCCGATAGTGGCTTAGTTGCTGGCAGAGGTTGAGGGTGTTGACAGAGGATGTTGTTGGTGCAAGGAAGATGGTGGCTGTGTGTTGTGTCGATGCAGGGTATAGACGGTGGCGGACGTGGTGTAGATGGCTTGGCGTAGGGTGATGGCTAGCAGGGCAATGGGGCTGCCAGGGTTGTGGTGGAAGGGGTGGCGGATTTGGTGGATGGTGGAGAAGAAGAGGTGGGCGAGGCTGGGACCGGCGACCGGTAGAGGGGGAGAGGCCAGCGGCCTATGACGGTGGTAGGTTGAGTAGAGGAAGAAGAAGAGGGGAGACGGGTTGGCGATGGGGTGAAATTGCAGCAGTGGTGGCGGCGCTCACGACGGCAGATGGCGGGGCAACGGCGGGAGCAACGACAGCCGGAGGAAAGGAAGAGGAAGAGGACAGTCATGGCAGTTGTGGGGCATGGCGGTGGCGGCTGTGGATAGGGGGTAGGGTTTTGGGCATCTCACCCCTTACACTCTCATGTCTCACTCATAGAGAAAATCACAAAATTCGAGTTTAAAATTCAGCATTAAATTTAAAAAGAGGACTACATGATCTTCTATAGTGGTTAGGCTAATCCTAACCCTATCATGACTCCCAAAGACTCAAATTCCCCTAGACTGAAGAAAATAGTGCAAAAATTACACCAAAATTATAGGAAAATAGAAAAGACGCTACATTGGCTTCCAATGATGCCAACACAACTATAATAATGGAAATTTAACTTAGAAAATTCAAAACTACAACGTTAGACTCAAATAAAGACAAAAATACATAATAAACCGAAATAACTCATTTTTGGCTCCGACCGTCTTCTGTGAAAATGACATCATCGTGCGTCATTGCTCGACGTTACGAGTCTTACTCCTCATCACTTGGAATTCCATAGAAGACTGATGAAGTGGAGTCTTGTTTGTCAATCTAAGAAACTTAGCATGAAAATGAAAGTAGTCATAATAATGAAAGAAGGAAAGGAATCTTGATGTCTGGGCATCAAGATAAAACAACGCTCCAATCATAGTTGTCAAGGTGGTAAGGCGACCCAAGGCGGACTTGGAGTCCTTGGGTGCCTAACTGCTTAGGGGCTCACCTAGGCGGCAAGTTCATAAGAACTAAGGGGTGTGGTGCATGTATGTGATTGTGTGAGCAAAAGAAACTGAGGAGTGGCCAGGTGTGTGCAAAGAGAAATAAGAGAGAGAGAGAGAGAAGTGTGGCAGATGGGCCCATAGTAGTCACCCTGTTGCCACACCCAAGGATTTGGGGGAAGAGGGGTGGGGGCTGGATAGGTGAACCCCTTTGATGACACACACACACACACACACACAAAGGGGGGTGTTGGGGGATGGTTAATAAACAAGGTCTGGTTAAACTAGATCTTGTTATCAGTATGCATGTAAGCCAGACAGTGTGAGGGTCCCAAGCACATTGGCCCTTGGAAATTGCTTGGTTGCCTAGGTGATGCCTAAGCGACCAACTTGACAACTATGTCTCCTATTAATGTATTTAGGCTGAATTGGTCAATTTGACTATACCATTCAGTGTACATTAGTCAAGTTTGACCCGATCGATGTATTTTATACCTACATGTGAATAGATTTATCCATTTGTAGTTTATGTTTTTGATATTAGCCTATGTTGTGTGTAATTATGGTCCTCAGGCTCTAAATCTCTTAGCTCACCTTAATCACATCTTTTACCCAAACAAAACCGACTCTGGCTAGTCCAAAGTCCGAACCCTAATTAAATGCACATTCAACTCCCAACCTTAATCCCATTTAACCTAAAACCTTAGTAGTGATGAAAGTTACAAAAATGCCCAAGATATTAAAAATATATAAATTTTATTAAAAAAATAAAAATAGATCATCATTCAAAATGTTCAAAATAGCCTCAAAATTTAAAATGGATAAAATTACCAAAATACCCTTACCATTTTAAAACTTGTAAAATTCATAAAAATTTCTAAAAATGGAAAAATCATGTTAAATACTTTAAATGGCTTTAAACCCCTCAATTTTATAAAAGAAGACCAAAGTACCCCTAAGGTACAAAGAAACGCAAAACAATATAAAACATTCCCTAGGGTTTAAAAACACCTGAAATCCATTAAAACACATCCCAAACGCCAAGTTGCCCAACATATCCCAAGCATAAACATTCAACATTACCAAAATGCCCTTTAGTCCTAAAACAATGTAAAACCATCATAATCATCTTGAAATGCTTCTAAGCCTTCTAAAGCCTATCTTGGATGATAATGTGGCTGATGATCCTAGCTTAATTCATATCGTGGTGGTAAAACCTGCATGTTTATAGTTTATTGTTTTCACGGCATCATGAAAGCAATTAATTAAAGGTTTTTTGGCTGTCAAGCTGGTGCAATTAATTTTGACCAAGGTTGGTGGGGAAGGGTCTGATGTAGATTGACAAAATCTGATTAATATATGTGGTATTCTAAGGAATTCACTCAATTCCTGAATCATCATCATCATTATCATCAGAGCCTTATCCCAATCATTTGGGGTCGGCTACATGAATCTTGTTATGCCAATTTTTTTTATCAAGTGCTATATTCATATTTAAACCCAAGAAACTAATGTCCTTCCTAATCACATCGCAACATCTCATTTTAGGCCTTCCCCGAGTTCTTTTACTAGCATCCACTAAGATTCGGTCACATCTTTTAACCGGCACTGAGTTAAGGCGACGAAGCACATGTCCAAACCACCTGAGTCTATTTTATCTTATTTTACTATCAATTGGGGCTATCCCTAAGTCTTGACGGATGCGCTCATTCTTAATCTTGTCTTTCTTAGTCTTGCCACACATCCATCTCAACATCCTCATCTCTGCTACACACATTTTGTGAATGTATTCCTTTTGTACTGCCCAACACTCGGTACCATATAACAAAGCAGGTCTCACAGCCGCTCTATAAAATCTCCCTTTGAGTTTCACAGGCATACGGCGATCACAGAGGACTCCTGATGCGCTTCTCCATCTTAACCAGCCTGCCTTAATCCTATGTGCAACGTCGTCATAAATCTCTCCATTCTCTTGAATGACAGACCCTAAGTACCGAAAGTTACTACTATTCGAAATGTTATGTCCATCAAGTAGAACCATGTCTTCCTGTACCACTCTCCCATTACTAAAATTATAATGCATAAACTCTGACTTGCTCCTAATTTTAAAACCTTTAGACTACAAAGCAAGTCTCCAACGCACTAACTTTTCATTTAAAGCATCAATACTCTCTTCAATTAAGACAATATCATCTGTAAATAACATACACCAAGGGATATCCTCGTGCAATTGGTTTGTTACTTCATCCATAACTAAGGCACAGAGATACGGACTTAGTGCAGAACCTTGATGCAAACCTCTAGAAACTGAAAATTCACCAGTCTCTCCAGCAATAGTTCGCACACTAGTAATAGCACTGTCGTACATATTTTAACCAAATCAACATATCCTTGAAAGACTCCTTTCTTTCTTAATGTCCACCAAATCAATTCTCTCGGTACTCGATCATATGCCTTCTCCAAATCAAGAAAAGTCATATACAAATCTTTTCTCATCTCTCTATACTTCTCCATTAGCTGCCGTCGTAAGAAAATAGCTTCTGTTGTAGATCTATTCGACATAAAATCAAACTGATTTTCCGATACAGTAGTCATACATCGGAGGCGTTTTTCAATTACTCTTTCCCAAAGTTTCATAGTATGACTCATAAGTTTAATTCCACAATGATTACTGCGGCTTTGAATATTTCATTTTTTTATAGAAAGGAAATACAACACTTTTTCTCCAAACTTCTGGCATTCTCCGTTCCTTTAAAAATTTATTGAAAAGTTTAATTACCCACTGAATGCCAATGTCTCCTAAGTCTTTCCATACTTCAATAGGTATGCTATCTGGTCCTAAGGCCTTGCTCACTTTCATGTTCCTTAAAGCATCCTCCACTTCTGATGTAGCGCCCCACCCTATACCCGGTTCAGTATATCACTCTCATTGGATATAGGAGGCAACGCCACAGTGGGAACCACCCAACAGAACAATGACGGGTTGAGATTTACACAAATAAAAGTGCAGAATTCACAGCGGAAGAAGAAATGTAATACATCAGCGAATGTCCAAATACCAACATCACAATAGTCCAATAGAAATAAAATTCCAACTTGCTATTACAATAACCAGAGTTCACAAATTCAAGCCTCTTATAGACTCTCACAAGCTACCTCTAATGACAGAAAAAGAAAGCTATCAACGATCACGAACGGGCCTCCGGCTCGGACTCACTTGGCTCTAAATCCTCGTCCTCACCAGCGGACTCGCCTGGAAAATTATCAAGTGAAAGTCTACGAATAGACTTAGCAAGATTCAGAAACTTAAGCACACCTCTTGCACAAGCATAACACATTCAACCATCATTTAACCGGTACAATCCCTAAAGCTTACCAAGTTGCAGAAAATAAACACATGGTTTCAGAAATCAAATACATGTTTTAGATTACTGAAAATACATCACGAGGGCAATGTCGATTAATATGCAACTATGGATAGGCTATGCAACAGTGCACTAGGTAACATCTAGTCAGGCAATGAAAGTGCATAGCAAATACTGAACCGGATTCATATGCCAAGTGTGCAGTCTGAAAGGAACAGAAGTCATGTTTGAAAATAGAGTTCATAACTAAATGGAACATGTATGCACCAAGGAATAGAGTTCAAATCTTACAATTCAGTTTTAGAGGTCAGCTCAGATCTAACAAAACGAATACATATGCCAAATATCATATAACAGAGTCAAATGGCCATAATCTGATCAAAATATATCGGAAGTTCTGAGCTGAACGGAGGACCCGGACACATTGCCCAAACCACCACTAGAAGGTCATATACGGATACCAAATCACCTAGGCAATGGCGATGAGGTCTTGATTAACTGCGCAGAACCGGAGGAAAATATTCCCCACCTTAACCAGTGGAACTTGTCCACCTCCAGGATTTCACCCCCGTGCCGTCGGAGTCATAAACATATTGAGCCTCCCCACAGGGGCATTTCTACGGTTTGGCTCCAAGCCCTTCTATAGCAGCAGTGTCCCTTTGGTCCATGATTTGTCTCATAGCAAGAGAGGTTCACAATGACAAGCAATAATATGCAGTATAAGGTCAATGAATAATATGCAATACAAAGAGAGTATTGAAGGTTAATAATGAGTTTCCAGAATATGCAACCGTGGAAGAAGGATGCAATGAACATGTACTTATGTAGTCATTAACCCTACTAGTTTACAAATCTTTAGCATGTAATAATGAATGGCTGAAAATTCGAGGGAACCGTCGGTAGAGGAAAGCAAAATAATTGTACAAAGGAAAGGTTGACTTTTACGGAGCATAAGCCTACTTTTCCCCGTATTTGAAACACGCTAAAACAACCCAGGCAGGGCAGAGGTCGACACTTCCAGGGTCAAGAGTCGACTCTGGCTGCATCCAGAAGCTGGACTGGGTAAGACCCACTGAGAGGTCGACACTTCCAGGGAGAAGTGTCGACACTTCCTGCGGACAGAACCTGGACTGGGTAAGTCCCACAGTGAGAGGTCGACACTTCCAGGGAGAAGTGTCGACACTTCCCTGCAGACAGAACCTAGACTGTGTAAGATCCACAGTGAGAGGCCGACACTTCCAGGGAGAAGTGTCGACACTTCCCTACGGACATAACCTATGTCTTGTTTGGAAACAACGACCGAGTACCCAAAACTAAACCAAACTTTGTCAAGGTGGAAACAACGTAATCCACACTCAAACCATTCGTATTACACACTTAATCATCATATATAAGTATGATTTTAAGCTATTACATTATTCAGAAAATAATACTATACATATCCACTAATTTGTCCGGTTTACCCTGAAATCAAGCCGAACTTCATCAAAATAAAAATGACATGCTCCGTACTCAAAACATAAATACTCCACACTAATATCACACCTATTTCACACTCGAACCATATGTATTTCACGCTCAAATTATCATACATAAATCTGGATTTCAAGATAGTATGTTATTCAGAAACAATATTACACATCCGCCAATTTGTTCGAGTACCCAGAAATCGAGCCAAACTAGGAAGAAACAAGATTTTTCATACTCAAATCATGATTAGAACTTAGGTTTCAAGATATTATAACAAGCACAAAAGGAAGATTTGAGATTTCAGATCTTGCCTTGAAGCCAACGAAAACAACGTGAAAACTCTCCGCCTCCGGCAAGAGACGGGAAGACGAAGACCTTGAGAACCAGGATCTAGCAGCAACTAGATGACCGAGGAGGTCACCCAAGAGCAGAAGCGACCTCTCCACCTTCTGCTACGACCCTTGGCTCTCAAAACCGCTGTGCACACCCAGAACGCAAGAAGCCAGCGAGAGGAAAAAGGAAAGAGAAAACTCTCATAAAATGGGTTGGGATTTCCTCCAAAAACCTCCGGCGGTTACCAATATTAAGGAAGGGATAATGACCAGTTAATAGCCCAGAGAATCCCATGGTTACGTGGGAGAAAAATGAGGAAAGGAAAGCCCACGTTGAAAACCGGTTTACCGTAAGAAGAGTGGGGAGTTACTATTTATTTCCCCCATTCGAAAAATCAAATCTAATAATATAAAAATGATTTTCAAAAACTAATTGCTACCCATTTTTCACCATCATTTAATCTATCGTGGAAAAATATAAAATAATTAAAAACTCAAGAAATGAAAATCGACCCGAAAATGAATAGTAACATGCTCTTCGTTATTTACATAAAGCTATTAACGTGCTCCCACTAATAAAAGGATAAAAAGGTAAATTCTAACCCTTGAACTCAACTAAATTAATGTATGCACACACAAAATATGAATGAAATAAATTAAATCACATAATTTTAATTACTCAAATTTGGTTTATAAACAAGGGAAATTTGTTTACTCTTTAATTATTTAGTTTATTTCAACCAAATACTAGTTAATTAATTATTTTGTTAACTCAAGCAAGTAATATTTCAAGCATTTAACCAAAATATCGATAAAATATTCTTTATGAACACGATAAAACTCACGGGTACTACATCTGACATCTTAATACGCCTGAAATATTGATATTTATCAAATATTGTTAACTCTTGGGCACCTTCTAAAGAGAAATTCTTGACGCAATCTCCATTAAGTAACTTCTGAAAATAACTATGCCACCTCTCTTTAATCTCAAGATTCTTAGTTAAAACCCTTTGATCTTCAACTTTAATGCAACGAACATGATCTAAATCTCTAGTTTTCCTTTATCTTAATTTAGCAAGTTTAAATATGTCCTTTTCACCCTCTCGGGTTCCTAATTTATTATATAAGTCTTCAAATGTCTTTGATTTTGCTTCACTAACTATTTTCTTAGCCCTCTTTTTAGCGATTTTATAAAGTTCTAGGGTTTGATTATTTTTATTAGTTTGCCAAACTTTAAAACACTCATTTTTTACTCTAATGGTATTTTGGATTTCCTCACTCCACCACCAAGTCTCTTTTTCTAAATTCTTTTTACCTTTAGATTCACCTAAGAGTCGTTTTGCTACGCTCGTTATACAATTTGTAACATTATTCCACATTACATTAGTTTCTTGTTCTAAATTCTAAATATTTTCCTTTAATAGATAATTTTTAAATGTTTCTAAACTTTTACTTTTTAAATTCCACCATTTGATTTTAGAACAATTATTTATAATGATCTTTCTTTTGAATTTAGGGATAATGACATCTATTACTAACAACCTATGTTGAGGGGCTAGACTCTCTGCAGGAATAACTTTGCAATCTTTACATAAAACTCTATCGATCTTCCTAATAAGAAAATAGTCAATTTGGCTTATATGTGTTCCACTCTTATATGTTATTTAGTGTTCATCCCTCTTCTTAAAGAAAGTATTAGCAATCGCTAGATCATAGGTCATAGCAAAATCAAGAATAGTATATCCCATATCATTTCTATCTCCCACAACCACCTCCATGCAATGGTGTGCCATGAAGCTAGACATGGCCTCAGTATTAATGCACAGTGGGGGGGGCTTGCAGCTGCCGTAGCACTTTGCTGCTGGTGAACAGGGACACGTTAGGAGGGCAAAATGTGTATATCATCTTTTTCTTTTTTGGATGATATAATGTTCTTCTGGCAAAACATTTTTGTTCTTACACATTCTGCGTCTTGATTCACAACAAAAGGGAAAGGAAGTGAAAGGGATCTCTGTACATATATGAATTTCAGTGGGAAATGCAAATATATGGTAATTTACGAGGGTTTATCTGAAAACCCCTTTGACAGATCACTGTTCCAATAGAGCAACAAGATATTATTTTATACCATCATGAATAATAGCGAGATGTCTCCCCCCTCTCTGACATTGTTATGTAGTGAAAAAACAGTTTTTTCTATCATTTGTAATTTTCATAGATGTGACCACTTAATTTAATTGCAGTTCACTTTAGCAGTTATGTTTCTGACCATGGAAGGTTGCATTGGTGCCCTTGAAAACTTTCTCTGTCTTGTGAATAGAAAGAGTGCACAATTTGTGTATGGTATGGATTCATGTTGCTCAATGAATAAGAAAATTCTCGACCAATGCTGCAGGATTGTGGACAACCTGGGTTTACCTTAGCAGAGAGACAGCGCTTCAGTACAATATTATCTCAGTATGTTATTCAATGCACAATGTTAATGCGTCCTTGTTGCTTTGGGCATTCCTAATGCGTTCTTATTTCTTCTGCTTATGCCTATATCTTTGAAATTTTTGTTCCCTTACATAAGACTCATGCCATGTTCCAATTGAATGGTATACATCTTATAGGGATTTCTCCTAGTGAATAGGTTCACCTCAAGGGGCACATTATTTGGAGAATTAGAGGACCTTTTGAAGTTGGTAGATATAGGTTCTACTCCACTTTCTAGGTCATTTCAAAAAAATTATTTAGTTGAATTGTAAATGAAAGAATTCTGGCCTACTGGGTTCCAGCCAGGGTAAAGAATTGCCACTCAAAACCACTCAGTATTAGTTTTATAAGAAACATCCATCTAGTTGGAGAACGAAACTGGAAAACAGTGAACACTGAAGGGATATGAATATACAAGGTTTCTAGGATTGAAGCTTATCGAATTTGATTGACCAATCGGATCAGTTTTTTTTTTTCTTTTTGGCTCATCTGATCTGATCCAGATCCCTTTTTTCCCATTCCTAGACTGAGGTTTGCCCAGATTGGCTGATCCTGGACCAAGGAGTGGGGGTGTAAGGACCCACATTGGGGGGAAAGGAAGTTAGGGTCTGATTTTTTGCTTTTTGTTTTTTTTTTCAAATTTTAGGAGCTCAGAGTTTACAAGTAAAATATTAAAATACTAGGTGTTTATTTAAACTTTTCTTTAACAACTAAGAAATACAAGGTGAACTATAAAACGTGAAAATGACTGTTCAAGGAATTGATTTTGGAAGAATCCTTGGAAGAGTATGATATTGATCAGAATTAGTCCAGCAGAAGTTTGATGGACTAGTGGTCTTTGTGAATCATAGAAGGGAACTGGAATCCTGCAATGAAGGACCTTCTGGTTAGACTTCTAGAATGCCAGAAGGTTGATATTATCTGTGTGAACATAAGTCCCTAAGTGATTGTGGAAATGGGTCAGAAGAAAATTTAAGGAAATGACTAAAAGCGGCAGTGTCACACCCTGACGCGGAATATCGAGATGCGACGAGTCGTAACACTCATGTCGATCAGAGCATGTATATAAAAGGGAACCAATTACAAAGGAGATAACGACAAAGGGACACTATTATTTCATCGAAGTAAAGTTTACAACATCGTTAAGCCTTAAGAGGCATAATACAACTTCAAAATACACTTAATTCTTGCAAGAGCAACTAATTTAAAACCTAGATATCTAAGATAATCTTGGTCCCTCTTTTCACTCCTGCCCGTCTCCATTTGTTTGGGGTTCATCATCGGAATTACCTAAAATGTTAACCGAAAACGCAGGGTGAGCGAAACGCTCAGTAGGATTTATATCTCTATACTAGGTAATTTTAAGTAATTAACATTTTAGATAAAGTTGCTGTGTTATGCTGAGAACGAAACTAAAACATGGAACATGAATAAGAGAGAGTAAAGGAATGCAAGTAATTGGAATCACAAGTAGACAAGATATCAAGAGAAAAATTCAAGTAGAGAACGATCATGTAGCAAGTAATATCATGGAATTGGCCGTTTCACGCAAGCATGTACAAAAAGTATTTCATGTAATTCAAGTACTTTCAAGCAAGTCAAGTATTTCACGAATTGTGGAATGTCATAAACGAATCTTGCACGCATGTTTCGGTGTAATGCCACACCAAGTCAATAATAGCTCCCACGGGCACAAGTATTTTCGGGCGCTCCTTCCAAGATCAGACCAGGCCCCATTAACGTCAGGCATTGTGGTTATGGATCAAAGATCCCAAGTATATTTAGACATCCACATAGTATGTATGGCCAATGAATTTCAAGGTAAAGCTCATGAAATAAAGTACAGATCAAGCAAAAATTTTCATTCAAGGAACGAGTAGTACAAGAGCACAAGTATTTGTAAGAGAAGTTCAAGAATGATTTAAGGCATAATGTTTAACGACATTAAGTCGGTAAAGGAATTGGTTTGACGGACACAGCACTGTCGATTCACACGGAAAACTTTGTTAAACGGCTTAGATCAAGTTTTTCACAATCGGGTGCTTAGCTAGAAAATCTAAGAATCACGGCCAGGTAAGAAGTGGGATAGTGGGAGGCTCCCCTCGTATTCACGAGGACCTAATTAAGTAACCACTTATCCACTTAAAGCGTTTGCCCGTGGACCTCTTTCCTTAGACACTGTTCTTCCTTGGAAATCTAGCGAGCTACACGACTTTGTCGAAAACACGGTAACACGATAACACGAAAATCGTTAAAACTCGTATCGATCACGATTATGCAACTAATCCCATGTAGTTTTAATAGATAATATCTACTCCATTTAACATGCCAGAAAGATAATATAGTCATGGAGATCAAAGATATCATGAAGGTAACAAGAACTAGGACGGAAATAGAAGCTCATGGAATAGAATTATTATCTTTCGTATCCTTAACTTAATCGTGTGTGAATTTAAATGATATGCAACTTAACATGACATATCTAACATGCTAGACGATATATTGGTTCAATTAGAACCTGAAAACATCACGATCGGGGTAGAGACCGCGCATTCGGAACACAGTCTTAGAAAGACGCCGTGATCCGAGACGGATCTTCCGGCGGGCTTAATACTCAATAAAAATTGGGGAAAATGGTATAGACTCAAAGTAGACATGCTTCTACATCCAATTTATGCATCAATTTGAGTTTAGCCTGAGAGAATACCTACCTAGTAGAAGATTGAAGAGGAAGAAGAACAAGAACTTCGAACACTCCTCCAAACTTCAAGATTTCTCCTCTCTACAACTAGCACTTCCCCAATGGATTTGTACTTTGAGTAGGGAAGATCCCAGCCCTATTTATAGGCCAAAACTCATAATTATTTTATTATTAATTTAATTTAATTTTTCACCTAATTTCCTATTTCACCCACCCATGTTACTATTACACCAACTTATGTTGGCAATAAATTCCATCAGGTGGATGTTGAAATAAATCTCCCTTTACGACATAATAAATTACCTCAATTATTCCATGATGTTTTATTACTAATTTAATTCTAAGTCAATTTTCCATCTAATTTTCCTATTTAACCAACCTATGTTACTATTACACCAACTTATGTTGACATTAATTTCCAACATGTAAATGTTGAAATAAATCCCCCTTTATGACATAATTCATGGCCTCATTTATTCAATTAGGTAACAAATTACATCATCCACTAATTAGGATTTAATTAGAGCTAATAATTCTCTCTTAAATCGGATGCTATAGTACTGCTACAGTATCGACGTCTTCACCTTCTCAGAATCATGCCGCGAATCTCGCCGTTCGTGTTAACACCTGGGATAGGGTTCGCGTTTATGTATTCTACACTTTAAAGATAAAGAAAAATATTTATCATTTATTTTATTTTCATCTTTCATTATTTTTCCTTTGCATATAAATATATATATATAATTTCGAGTTGCTACATCCTCCCCTACTTAAAAGAATTTGGTCCTTCAAATTCACATCACGTAATAGTAATTTAAAAATTCAAATGTAGGGTTCAAAATTCTAACTTGAGATCAAATATGGATACTTCTTCCTTATTTACTCTTCTAATTTCCAGGTAGCCTCCTCGAATCCATGCTTACTCCATTGGACTTTTACCATCGGTATAGCCCTATTCCTTAGCTGGTGTAATTTTCGATCTAAGATCTTGATCGGTCTTTCTTTATAAGACAAATCGTTCTGTAACTTCAAATCATCGAATTGAATCACATGCGAAGGATCATACATATATTTCCTTAGCATGGATACATGAAATACATGATGGACACCAGCCAATTGTGGAGACAAAGTCAGCTTGTATGCCACTTCGCCGATTCTTTCCAGAATCTCAAAAGGGCCAATAAATCTTGGACTCAGTTGTTGTACCCGGACTATTTCCCAGCCAAAATAACAAGGAGTAAGGGTTCGGGCATTTCCCCGAACACCTTCAAGGCACGGGTTATCTAGCCCTTTCTACAACCCTGCGGGTCCCTACAAGGGTCCCGACCAACTTGCCGTGACACGCGGCGACACAAACAATTATCCGGGGTCAACCCCGGCCACTCACATATGGGCTTTGCTCGTATCCTGCATGGCCGCCCGGGACCACCCCCGACACTAAGCCACGCCACGTGGCACCCAGTGAAAGAGCCGCGGGCCCACTCTGAGACACTTCATTCAACCCTCCAAGGTCAAAGGGAGACCCGAGCAAGTCAACCATAGGCTTTGGAGGCCTGCAGCACGTGCATTCGGCCCACACACGCGTGTTCGGCATATCTCCGAACACCTTGTGGGCGCATATGTTCCAGCCCTTCTATACAAAACCACGGGCCATCCCGTGGTTCCAGCACACTAATGGGATCTCACAACGATCCCCCAGTAAGTCGGGGCCACCCCCGACCCTCAGATACGTGGCAACGAGCCACTCAACTTTAGCACTCGGGTCAACTCGAGGCTACCCTGTCAACCCGTCGAGCAACGTGGCACACAGCCCGAGGCATTACCCACGTCCACAAAATGCCCCCTCTTAGCTCTCACGAGCTCCTTTCTTCAATCCAAGGCCCGCCGTGTGGCCCCTCAGCCATCTACTCAAGCCGTTCGGCAATCCGGGGTGTATCGGGCATTTACGCGAACACCTTCCGAGGGGCTGCGACTACCAGAAGAATGACGGCCCCACGGGCCCATGCTAGCCTCCCGAAGTTCGAAGTCCGTCAAAGGACATCCCCAGACAACACAAAAAGACCCCCGGGGGCCATCCCCCGGGGTTACGGCCAGCCCGGGGCCAGTTCGCCCCGGGACATGGCCGCGCGCCCCAGGGAGGGCGAACTCTCTAGGGGCCGCGCCCTCCCTCCAGCCCGGTGGTCCCACGACCCCACTCAGTCCCGGTTCGTCCGATTTACGGTCCTACGACGCGGTTCGTGTGCCGTACCAGTTCGAGAAGTCGATGCATGGATGTGGGAGCGCAAAGCGACAGCACGCAGAAATTCTGCAAGTCAACGCGCACACAAGCCTCCACGTATCCTCCCAGCTATTCGTTCCTTTTTTTTCTTAGTCAAATTAGGAAGAAAATGGCCCCGAAAAATCGGATTTTATAGGGTGGGACCACCCCCCCCCCTCTCTCCTTGGAGCGAATCCGCCTAAACCCCCTTGGGGGGGGGGGGGGGGGGGTTTACGCGGACCAGCTCACCCCCCCTGCCTGGTCCGCGTAAACCCTCCATTCAATTAAAAAAATTTTATATTTCAAAAAAGAAAAACCCAAACCACTCCGTCTAAACCCCCTGGGGGAGGGGATTTAGGCGGACCAGCCCAACCCCTTGGGCTGGTCCGCGTAAACCCCTTCCCCCTCTCTCCCTCTCAGTCCGTAACCCAAGCACTATTCACTTGGGTTTACGCGGACCAGCTCACCCCCCTTAGCTGGTCCGCGTAAACCCCTTGTGACCCTTCAACTTCCCCTATAAAAACCCCTTAGGAGCTAAGGGGTGGGGCATGATAAGGTTCATCTTTCCAAGGTCCAGCATCCAGCAAGCACCGAGCATCCAAGACTTCAAGCGCGGCTCCGAGTAGCGAGCTAAGGAGAATTGTGCGTGTGACTTGTTCGTCGGACTAATACGCCGGGGGTATGTCGTTTGCACTCCCCTTACGCCGTATGTAGCCGTCACACACAAGTCTACACCCACCGTATGTGAGATGTTATGACACGGGCGGACGTCCCCTCATGTCGGGATTTCCTCTCGCGTGCCCGTCGATTGCGATCACACGCGTGCCATGACGTCATGCTCTCTTGCAGTCACGAGGCCATGTTCGACCGCTCAATTCGAGTCGTGATCGACCCTCGCCCAGATACCGGATCGATGTATCCCTCCACTCATCCAGTCACAGGCCCCCGTTCGGCAACGCGGCCCTGGCCCACGCCACGGGATGAGCCCTCTGTAAAACGCACATGTGTTCATTCATCACGCATCGACCCGGGGACCGACTAGCACGTCGGAATTGTCCCGTGGCATGCGCCAGTTGTACCTTGGCCATCACGGCTTTCCTATAAAGAAGTATACACCTCAGTATAACACCGCCGATTGGACGAGTGCTCTCGCACCCACGTTCAGGCCCTCAGTTTTCTATATACACCACTTGGCATCCGTGCCTAACACCCTAACCCCAGTAAAGATCCCTCGGTCTAATACGCACCCATAGCTGCTGAATGCCCCTAGCCCTCTACCCACGGCTTCAGACATATATACAGACTTTTCTTCAGCTCAGAACGAAGGTATTCGGATTCAATCCGATGTAAATAAACACCGGTTGCTTGCGGCTGGTGGGGAAAGACGTCCAGTACACGATTCCCGCAATCGCCTACGCACTCGCACCCATGGAACCCCTTCTCTCCACGTGTCGCCCAATCGCACAAGCCCACGTGCCGTGCCTTGGTGGCGCTTCCCCGGTCAACCTTTGGTTCCATGAGTGATTGTCGAGAGATCGACTGGCACGCCCGCACCCTGTACGGTTAACCCTTATCCCGACATTTCCGTGCCATTCGACCCTTTTTCGACTTTCCGTGAAAGGAGAGTGCTCGATACCGCTGTGAGAGGCATGCAACCGTAAGGAGGATACCCGAGATATATCAAACTCCCGTATTCTCCTTCCCTGCTGTATCCCTTCCTTCACCCCGGTAATCAGCATGACACAAACCCCCGCGAAGAGAGAGGATGGCACGCCCGGTGGGACGTCTCCCGCCTTCCTTCTTTTTGCTGAAGAAAAGTCTGTGCCAGCCCTGAAGCCCTTGTGCCCTTTCCCTGTCCTTGCAGGAGAGGCAGAGGAGGGTACTCGCGCGCAGCTCCTGGTTCGCGTTCTGATCGTCGGACCGCTCTCGGCGACTGTCAGCAACCATCGCCTCCGCAGCACTCAGCTCTCCAGCAACCATGGCGGCCGTCACCTACGGCCCCAACGTCATTGCCACCCATGCTCGGGTGGGCTACTTGGCCACGCCGATCGCTTTCGGAAGCTTCGCCCCTGTTATCGGATCTCCCTACTTCTTGGGTGTGGTCCCCGTGGCTGCTCTTCAGCCAACTCCAGTCTCTCCATTGGCTCCTGCGGCCAGTGTGCCACATGCATCTCCAGTCCCAGTGGTCCACCTGAGTGCCGGGCACCGGACCGTCACCACTGGTCCCTGCAGGGCCCCTAGGTCAACACTGGCCCGGGTGAGCGTTAGCTCCTGAGGCCAGCCTCGTCCGATCTCCGGCTTGGGCCCCGTGCCCCGTGTTGTGCATGTGATTTTGATGATTACAAAATGCCTTTGTTGCTTGGCCGTGTGCAGAATGGTTGTTCATGTCGTCATGTGTATGGAGGTTGAAATGGTTGAGGAAATGATCATAAACTGTTTCTATTGGGATATCATCATGTGAGTGTATTGTGATTCTATAAGGCTCATACGTGCTTTGAGGTTAAGCACAAACATTGCATATACATTGTCTCTACATTGGTGAGATTGCTTTGTGATGTGTGGGTTGATGAACTTGGAGATTGAACAAATGGAATATGACTCAATAATGGTTTGCGTGCCTTGATTCCCAAGTTGTTCATCATGCAATGGTAAGAATTTATATTGGAATCTATGGTGATATTCTTATAATCTTGAGTTGGAAAATTGGGTTCTCAAGTGCTTTCATGTTCATACTTCATGTCATTTGGGTCTCGGCCTCAAAACGAACTTCATATGTTAATGCATGACCCATATATATTGATCTTGATCTAACATCTTGCTTTATCATATTTTTCAGGATGAAAAATCATGGTGGATCTTCATGGGATTATGGTAATATTTAATTAATTATTTCCCATTGATTTGATGGTGTTTTTAGTGGTTTTTCAGGCCCAAACAAGAATGGGTCGACCCATGGGGTCGACCCTCTCAGGTTCTGTTCAAACAGAATCAAAACAGAACCATTTTTGTGAAGCTGCCTGAAAGGGTCGACCCCTGGGGTCGACCCCTCGTGGAAGGGTCGACCCCTGTAAACCAGAACCAAAGTGTTGTTCTGTTTGGGTTCTGGAAACCCAAGGGTTGACCCCTGGGGTCGACCCCTTGAATTCTGGAAACCCGAGGGTCGACCCCTGGGGTCGACCCATGTAAAACAGAACACAAAATCCGTTCTATTTGGCTTCTGTATGCCCGAGGGTCGACCCCAAGGGTCGACCCCTTCAGTTCGGACCTCTAGCCGCCGTTTTCTTGCCCCAAAAGTCTTCCAATCCGAGTCCAACTTCTCCTAATCACTCCATAACTTGTGGGTCTTGTCCAAGGGCTGTCTCTTGACCATCCAAAACACTTATATACTTCTCTTTGGGTCACAAACCCTAAGGAGAGAGGTGAGATTCGATTTTTGGGTGTTTTGCTAACCCTTGTGTATGCAGGTTCGGAGTTGAAGCTCTCAAGCCCTCTTCCACCTTGTTTTGAGCTTATATGTGAAGGGAAGAACGTGGATTCAAGTCCCTAATCGATCCTCTACTGGAAGCAACGTGGAGAATCAAGATACAAGCATCATCCATGCAAGAATCGATCATCTTTCTTCAAGAATGGTTTCTCATCCTGCAGAAGCTTCTCATCGAAAATCTGAGGGAGTTGTCTTGATCTTTCACTTCTGTGTTTTTGTTTGAGATTGCTCAAGGTCTTGAATGATTATCTATGAGGTGCAATATATATATATATACATGTTCATTTGTTCATCTATTGATTGCTATCTTATTAGTACTGCGTTTTCATCCTAAGCAACAAAGATGAACTAATGCCTTCCTTTCTCTTGCAGAAGAAGAAGGAGGAGTGGTACCACAAGGATGAGAGTAGAGGGGTTTATGAGGCTAATCAATTTTCTGATGTAAACAGGCTTGATTTGGAGCTTATCATTTCTATCTGTTCTTTCAGGCGAAGAAGAAATTAGAAGAAGGTAAAGAAGTGCATCTCGAGGAGACGAAGAAGATGATGTCTAAATCATGATCATCCGTCAACGAGCAAGGAGAATCTGATTGTGCTGAAGAAGGGGGAGCCTTATACTTGATGCATACTTCTAGTTTTCATCTATAGAATTCGTTGGGAGGTCATAGCATATATATGTTTTGATTCATATACATTTGAGATAATACCTTGTGTGGGTGTTCGGAGAAGGGGGTCTCCGAGTGTGTGTGTTGTTATATGTGTGCTGATTGTGCGGAGTATATCCGCGTGTGTGTTGTTGTTGGGAGTTTTCTCCCGTGTGGTTGAGTAGGCATTGTCCTACATGTGTGTGGACGGAGTTGTGACTCCGTGTAAGGAATTTGTTCGGGGTGTGTTTCCCAGTAGTGTGTGTGTGTGTGTGTGTGTTGCTGTGGCAGCAGGTTGAGGCAAGGCCTCGTGTGTGTGTGGTTTGCTGCGAAAGCAGCGTGTGTGTGTTGGGGTTCGTCCCCGTATTGCTACATTTTGTAGTGTGTAGTGAAGCCTCACCGGTTTGGTGAGGGGTGGACGTAGGGAGCCCGTCGTGGTCCCGAACCATCTTCAAAATCTCCGTGTCTTGTGGTTTGATTCTTGTGATTGTGTGTTCACTATCCTATCTGTTTGTGCTATCGTGTGAGCTCGGCGAGATTGAGTGAATCAAGTTTAAACTTGTTTAGATTAATTTCCTCAATTATATCAATCTTGTAAATTCCGCTGTGTGCTAGTTTGTGTTTTTAATTGGACATAGTTTTTAGCAGTAGGATCTATTCACCCCCCCCTCTAGATCCGTGTTCCTGCACTACGGGACCCAACACCCTGAACTTCGGTCACTACTGCATCATTTTCCTCGGGTTCTCAACCCCGAGCCCCAGTCAAGCCGGCACCCAACACGGGCCCCCTGCCCCGGGTCCACGGCTCCTCAGTGTTTTCCTCGGGTTCTCAACCCCGAGCCCCAGTCAAGCCGGCACCTAACACGGGCCCCCTGCCCCGGGTCCACGGCTCCTCAGTGTTTTCCTCGGGTTCTCAACCCCGAGCCCCAGTCAAGCCGGCACCCAACACGGGCCCCCTACCCCGGGTCCACGGCTCCTCAGTGTTTTCCTCGGGTTCTCAACCCCAAGCCCCAGTCAAGCCGGCACCCAACACGGGCTCCCTGCCCCGGGTCCACGGCTCCTCAACGTTTCCCTCGAGTCTTCAACCCCGAGCCCCAGTCAAGCCGACACCCAACACGGGCTCCCTGCCCCGGGTCCACGGCTTCTCAGTGTCTTCCTCGGGTCTCCAACCCCGAGCTCCAGCCAAGCCGGTACCCAATACGGGCTCCCAGCCCCGGGTCCACGGCTCCTCAGCATCTTCATCGGGTTTCCAACCCTGAATCTCGGCAAAGTCGACTCTTAACACGGGCTCCCAGCCCCGAGTTCGCGGCTCCCCAGTATTGCATTCGGGACCCCGGTCCCGGGGTCCAGTTGAACCGGTTCTCCCCGTGGGTCTTCCACCCAGGGGGCGACGTTCCTCAGCACCTTCCTCGGGCCTCCCGACCCGAGCCCATACTACGCCGGCACCTACCGCGGGTCCTCGACCCAAGGGTGTTGGCACCTCAGCACCTCCGACGGCGTTGCCTCCCGGTGCAAGAGTGTCATCTCGAGCATCGGCAACACTCCTATCGGCGCGGGCGAAGGCTTACACCCGAGTCGCCTAGCCATCGACTCCCGGCGTGGGTTACTTATCTCGGGGGCCGATTTCAGCACCTCAGATTGACAGCTTCACGCTGCCGGTCGCTCTAGGCCGGATCTTCTCGGTCTACCATCTTTTGGTCTCAACCCTGTAGGATCCACATAAACCAATTCTCAAATTTTTTTACAAAGATGAAATATCAGTAGTTTTCTAGTCTTCCTCTGCTCCTCAGAAGAAGCGTCGCCATGGCCGCAGAGGCAGGCGACTCGCTGCTGCAACCAGCAACTCCGGCAAGACGGTTCTTGTCGGTGATTTGCGGATCCGTCTCGACGGGGGTGAACCAATCATACCCCAGGAACGAACCGTTCCCACCATCCCCACCTCCAATCGTTTTGACCTCTTGCGTCAAACACGAGAGGACGGGGCGAAGCTCAAAGGAGCGGGTTCCTCGACGGCAGCCCGGGGGCACCTACCCCAGCCAGACACACGGCCTCCCAAGACAACTCGTCGGAAAAGCGACGACAAGGGAGACCAGCAATCTGACTTGAGGAGAATCTGGGTCACCCCAGAAGAAGCTCAAGCTGTTCGAAGGGCGCGTATTAGGAACCCCCTGCGAGCACTCAGACTCGGCATCAGACGGGATGCGACTGGCTTCACAGTAGCATCGTCTGATGATGCCCAGTCGTCCAATGTCCCCCGCACAAGCAAGTGGAGGCAAAGGCGAGCCCGTTCCCGGGCCCTCCAGCAGCCTGTCCAGGGTTCTCCTCTGACTGGTATTGGAAGTGAGCCCCCTCTGCAACGCACCTCGGTCTTTGACAGACTAGGGACGCCTGTCCGCCCTGAGCGGCACACGCACGGGAAACGGACGGCTCGGTTCATCAATGACGCGGTTCGAGTGTTCGCGTGCTACACCGCCGGACACCAGCCAGACACCCAGTCTGACGATCTGAACCAGCCTCTGTCCCACTTCAGGAGGCCGCACCACCAGGCTCCGCTGCCTCCCCCAATAGGTCACATCGGCACTTCTGTCGGGCCGCAAGCGACGGAACGCGCGGAAGAGGTCCCGGTGGAAGACCGCGACCCTCCTATCAACGCAGAGCCGGTCAACAACGACCCTCCTACGAACGAGGTTCAAGAAGTGACCCTCGACACTCTCATGAAGGAGAACCAGCACCTGAAGGCCCTCCTGCAAGACCTCCTCCAGGACGAGACCTTCATCCTCAGCAACCTGTTAGGCCCCAGGCCGAGGCACCGGCACCCCCGGCGGCCCGTGATGCTGCCAACACTTCAGCGGCAATTGCCCGAACCCCGTTGGCAATTGGGTTTGGCACGCCCCCGGTTGAGACTCAGCCACGAGCCTCAACACGCCAATGTCAGATGATCGAGCGTATTGTCGAGACAAAGCTCGCCCAGTATGGTGAAGGGGCCGTTACGGTAGATCTCTACAGTGTACCCTACCCGCTTCACCACCAGTTAAAAAAGCTTCCCCCAGAGTACTCCAAGCCCCCGAAGCTACAAAAGTTCGACGGGCAGGGGTCGCCACATGAACATTTGGCCTACTATGTTACGGCCATGGGTGAGTTAGCGTTGGACGAATCATACCTCCTCTGCTACTTCGCCACGTCGCTCACGGGAACGGCCTTCCAATGGTACTCCCGCCTGAAGCCCAACTCAGTCATCGACTGGGCCGACCTTCAGAAGAAATTCCTCGACCGCTTTCAAACGGCCGAGCGAAAGGTCTCCCTAGCCGAATTCTGTTCTCTCCGGTAGAAAAAGGGCGAGGGCGCCCTCGACTTCATCAAAAAGTGGCGAGACCTCAGCATGAGGTGTGTCAATCCACCCGTTCAAGAGGACGCCATCACCATATGCCGTCGAGGTCTAGCGGCCGAGGTCAGCAAAAAGCTTCTCGGCACCAATATTAAAGGCTTCGACCAGCTCAATTCGGCAGTCGCCAAAATAGAGATGTTCTTCGCCGATAACCCGAGCTATACTGCAGCAAAGGGTAAGCAAGCGCGAGAACGCCAGCCTGGTAAGGAGGTGAATATCATAGAGTTCACCCCTGCTGCCAAGGCCAGTAAGGGGGCCGAATCCAGTGGCTTTGACAAAAAGCCAGCGAATAAGCCGGCCGCTCCTTCCTTCTCGGAGCGTATGAAGACACCCTTCTCCTTTAAGAAGGAACATAGGAAGATGCTCTTCGACCTCTGTATGGCTCAGAAGATTGTCGAACTGCCAGAAATCCGCAAGCCGGACGAGGCTCTGAAGACCGACGATCCCAGTCATTGCCTGTACCATCGCATGCTGGGTCATTCAATCGAAGATTGCTACGCCTTCAAAACTCGGGCGCAGAAGCTGATCCGAGACGGCCTCGTCAAAATAAAGAGCGGTCTCGTTGATCCCCCGCAACCACATACGTGGGCCAGGCCAGCTAAGGCAGCACGCGTGGCCCACCCCTCAGCCAATGTCATCCACATGATGGCCGCGTTTTCTCTTTCTGATGACGAATCAGAGGACCCCAGCCCTAACCGAAGGGGACGTTCGATCTGGTATCCAGGGTGGAGGCCCTGGCATGATCAGAGACCTCTCTCCTTCCCCAGGGAGAGAACCCGGCGACTCTCTTATATCCTCGTCGAGAACGGGCAAATTATGCCCCGCGACTCGCCTGTCGGCTACACCCATTGGGATAGTAGTCACCCCCAATACTGCCCCTTCCACACCAGAATCTGCCACCCGATCGAGTCCTGCGAGGAAGTTCAACACCTCATCCAGGAACAGATCCAATGGGAGCAGATCGATGCGAAAGGAAACTCCCTGTCGCTCGTCAGGCTTCGACAAGCTGTCGAAGAGACCCTAAGCATCGCCAGGGATACGCCAGAGCGGCCAGACTCTCCCCAAGAAAATGGGCACGGGCTGCCTTACCAGCATCCTCCAGAATGGCTCGAGTTCCGGACTGACAACCGAGAGGTGCTCGAGCGATTGCGGAGGCGTAGAGAGCAGGATGCCAGTCAAGAGACGGAGCCAACCGACTTCTCGGTCAACGTCATCCATTCCTCTGCTCCTCCGGCCCCTTCGGGCTCTCAGGCATCAGCACCTAGCCAGCCAACCCCAGCCACTTCGGCCGTGCGATGGCGGTCTTGGCGGGAGCTAAAGTCTCTCCCTTTCCCTGAAGAAGACACAGCCAGGCTCCTCCGAGTCCTTCTCGTCCGAGAGGACATTCTGGTGAGAGAGACGATAACGGGCTCTTCAGCGCTCTATCGTCCTCCCCCCATCCTATCTCCGTCGTCGGCATCTGTGGATAGGAAGAAAAAGCAAAAACAAGGTGAGGTCCCACCTCAGCCTCATCACATCCCCTCAGTGGATGGGCCGTCGGATCCTCTCCGCCTACCCGTTAACATAATCCGAAGTACAAAGAAGGTATCTTCGGAGTCTTCAGCGGCTTCGATTCAAGTGGCGGGCCCACCGCCACAAGGCTCAGCCGGTCCGCAGAGTCGGGATAACTGTGCAGAGCAACAATGTCTTGCGACGCCGTCGGTTGTCGCTAGGCCTAGCCCTCAGCATGGTTACAAAGGCAAGGCTAAGGAGCAGGACAACAAGCATACTTCTCTGTCCGCTTCTCAACAAAAGCAGTCGCCACCGCGGGTAAGGCATTAAACCGCGCATACGTCTTCAGAAGCCAGCACCAGCCTGCCAACTCCTCGTAGGCTCCTGTCGCCACCGCGGGTAAGGCATCAAACCGCGCATACGTCTTCGGACGCCAGCACCAGCCTGCCGACTCCTCGTAGGCTCCCGTCGCCACCGCGGCTAAGGCATCAAACCGCGCATACGTCTTCGGACGACAGCACCAGTCAACCCACTCTTCGTAAGCTCCTGTCGCCACCGCGGGTAAGGCACCAAACCGCGCACACGTCTTCGGACGCCAATATCAGTATTCCGGCATACCAGGAGTTGCCACTCGAGGTAATCGAGTAGGCGATCAACGCTACCTTCCAAATACAACAAGCGGAAGGCGCCTGGATCGAAATCCGGGCAAGGAAGAGTCATCGACCTCGCCCTGTAAAGACGCCAGCTTGGAGATATCCTCATCAGGATTTATCAACTCCGGCTCCAGCACCTTTCCCTCCTACTCCCTTGGAGACTGCTATCGCCAAGAGACAAGAGAAAAATAGGAGGAAGAACCTCAGAAGGCGGCTCAGGAAACAAGCTGAACAAGCGGCTGCCCTACAATCCCCAGTCGAGCCAACGCCTCTCCAAAGGTTCCAGCGGCTCATTGATGACATGGAGGAATATGTTCCTCCTCGTCCTACCGGGGCTCTCCCACTCGATAGCTACTTCCCGTGGGAAGAAATGCAGAAACGAGCCCACCTCAGAAATTGGGTCCAAGAAATGATCCAAAAGCTCAAGGACGGCGAAAGACTCGTGATCCCAGATGAGCTCTCCTTGTGTTATAAAGACAAGGAGATCACAACAGAGCAGCTGGAAGAAATGCTTCGGCGCTGCACCTGCAACATGGTGGCCATCCCACCTCCTGACAACATCAATGATGTTTGGCGAGGCGAGCCAGTAGCCTCTCGGACAAGACAAAGAACCATTGCCCCTCTTGGGCTACAGCCAGCTCCAGAGCACACCGGCCGCGGCTGAGGTCGTGGCCGAGGACGTGGTAGAGGCCGTGGGAGAATCCCCGAGTTACCCCTCTCTCCGTCCACCTTCGACCCGGAGCAGATCATCCTCTTTCGAGGAGAGGAACCGGCTCTCATTCCGGAAGTAGAAATTCGGGGCAGACCCGGTATCTTCGATCCTTCCGGCAGTGACAAGGCTACGGCTAGCCTCCCAGCCCCTGCACCAGTATCGGCTTCTGCAGCAGAGCAAGCGGGACCTTCCGGCAAGGACGAGCCAGCTCGCCAATCACCCCCAGAAGAGCCATCTTTGGCATCACTATTCCAGGAGTCCACCGGCGATCAAAGTCAGTCTGATCCCGGTAATAAGGGCAAGGCAGTGCAACTTCCCGACAGGCATGGCAGCTCGCAGAAGGCTCAGCCTGACATACTACCTTCCTTGGAAGATGCTCGAGCCCGAGCTGACCGAAAGGTCCTCCACCAGATGAAGCGCTTCCCTGCCAGCATTTCAATTTGCGAAGCCATCGCTTGGAGTAAAGATCTAAGGGAAACCCTTATCAAAATACTCCAAGAGCCGGAAGTCTATGAAGCACATGCCGCGGAAATGAAGGCGGCTGCCTATGGAGCCTTCACAGCCGCCATCTTCTTCACAGAGAAAGACATGCTGCTTTCCCCTCCGTGCCACAACCGTCCTCTCTACATGAAGGGGAAGATCAACGGGCATGATGTGAACCGGATCCTGGTGGACGCAGGTGCCGCTGTTAATATCATGCCGCTCAAGACCTTCAAGTCCCTATATCTGACCCCGTACCTCCATAAGGTTCAAGCGGTCAAGATATCCGGCTTTAACCAGAACACCGAGGACGTCCTCGGCCGGGTGGATGTCGACCTGCTGCTCGATGATTTCACCTCTAAGGCGACATTCTGCATCATCGACTCCAACACATCTTATAAGATGCTGCTGGGTAGACCCTGGCTCCATGAAATTGGGTCTTCCCATCGACTCTTCACCAATGCATCAAGTATGCCAAGGACGGGGAGCAACATAAGGTCTTTGCAGACCTGTCGCCGTTCACACTGGCAGAATGCAACCTAGCCGACGCTGCGCTCTACTTCAAGGGGATTAGTCCCTACCCTATAATTAAGAGCAAAAGCAACGGTTGGCTCTCAGAGGAAGACGATGATGATCTCTTCTCTGTTGACGAGGAAAAGGCCAAGCTTCATCGGCTACGCCTCGGCTCCAAGTCAACCTCATATCGCCCCGAGAGGCGCCAGATCGACTTCGAGGCTAATCTTATTAGCCGAGCTATCGGCAAGAGTATATGCTTGCCACCAGACTGCATCCAGCTTCCATGTGCATCTGACAAGTTCGGCGTCGAGTCGCTGACAACATTCATTGTCACCTTCAAGCGACAACGCCGAAGCAAGAAGAAGGCTAACAGGGACAAACCTATTGTCTTTTACAAAGGAGACATGGTCCCTCAAGCCCCGCCAGACGACGACTTCGGCTGGTCCAGGCGAGCCGACAATACCGCTGAAGCAGTTCAGGTGTGGGGCGATCTATCGTCGCATATTCAAGAAATGTGTCTGAAGCAACACATTCCCATGTGGCAAACTTCTATACAACAGAAATACTTTCACCGACTGTGGGACCCTTCCCAGGTCCGGGGGCAACCACCGTCCTTCCATAAGGACACCAGGGGACTTGGCTACGACCAGGACCCGGACTTCCGCGTCTACCACCCAGTTAACGTCGTAGGCTTGACACTACCAGCCGACGACCGAGCTAGAGTCGAAGCCAAATTCGACAGCTCCGGGGATGAGGAGGAGGAAATTCTGATCCCGATCCCCGTCAAAGCCAGTACCCCGGCTCAAGCCGTCGGGGAACCTTCTTCGCCTCCCTACCAAGACAAAGGGGCAGAAGAAGCTTCTCCGGTCTCTCAGCCAGTCGAGGGACCCAGTTCAACAAACCATCCTGAGGGAGGGGATATCCCTGGTCCGAGTTGCGAAAGATTGCCAGCTTCGCCAGGCAACCCTGGGAGACCTCAGCAACTCCAGTTGATGACTGTTGGCCAAAAGCCGGCGGCCCAGATCAATCCTCGATGGATCCCAACAACAACCACTCTCTAGTCCCTTCAACATCAACCGGTGGCTTCGAGAACCAAGAAATACACGAAGCCGACACCGATGACGAGGATTTCATCGACTTCCAACCCGCTCCTCCCGAGCTGGAGGACGGCGACCAAGCGACCGTGGATGAGCTCGTTGAAATCAACTTGGGCGAAGATAAAGCCCCTCAGCCTACATTCGTCAGCGCTCTCCTTACCGAGGCAGAGAGGCAGGATTACAAGCAACTCCTGCTCGAATTCAAGGATTGCTTCACTTGGACATACAAGGAGATGCCAGGGCTAGACCCCTCCGTAGCGGAGCACGATCTAGCCATTTCTCCCTCAGTCGCTCCGATCAAGCAACCGCAGCGGCGCATGCGCCATGAGCTGGAGCTCCAGGTTTCGGCCGAAATCCATAAAATGGCGGAGGTCGACTTCATCGAGCCGTGCATCTACCCGATCTGGCTCGCCAATATAGTTCCAGTCAAGAAGAAGAATGGTCAAGTACGCATTTGCGTCGACTTCCGGGACCTCAACAAAGCCTGTCCGAAGGACGACTTCCCAGTCCCAATTACAGAAACAATGGTCGACATGACCATCGGCCATGAAGCCTTGTCTTTCATGGACGGGTCGTCCAGTTACAATCAAATCCGGATGTCCCTTAAAGACAAGAATCACACAGCCTTCAGATCCCCTAAGGGGATTTTCAACTACAAGCGCATGCCCTTCAGTTTGAAGAATGCCGGCGCTACTTACCAAAGGGCCATGACAAAAATATTCGACGAGATGCTGCACAACACCGTCGAATGCTATGTTGACGACCTCGTCGTCAAGACCAAAAGGCGAGAAGACCATTTGCGCGACCTCCGCCGAGTCTTCGAGCGTCTCCGGCAATATGGGCTCAAAATGAACCCCATGAAATGCGCCTTTGGCGTATCCAGCGGCAAATTTCTCGGCTTCGTCGTCAGGTACCGAGGAATCGAGGTGGATCCCAGCAAGATCAGAGCAATCCGGGAGCTTCCACCACCCAGCAACATCACCGAGCTTAGGTCCTTCCAAGGGAGGCTGACCTACATTCGGAGGTTTATCTCTAACCTCTCCGGTTGGTGTGAGCCTTTCAGCAAGCTAATGAAGAAGGACGCCTCGTTTACATGGGACTCGGAATGCCAGGCGGTTTTCGAGCAAATCACGGAGTACCTCCTTACTCCCCCAGTCCTGGGGGCACCAATCAAGGGTAAACTCCTCATCCTTTATATTGCCGCCATGGACGCTTCGCTAGGTGCTCTGTTGGCGTAAATCAATGAAGAAGGTAAAGAGCAACCCCTCTATTACCTCAGCCGGAAGCTAATCGGTGCCGAGTACCGCTACTCCCCTATGGAGAAGGTTTGCTTGGCATTGGTGTTCGCAGTTAAGAAGTTGCGGCATTACCTCATGTCCCATCAAGTCGAGCTTATATCCAAGCACGACCCCCTGAAGTATCTCCTTCGGCGACCTGTCCTCTCAGGCAGACTGGGAAGGTGGGCTCTCCTGCTGATGGAGTACGACATTACTTATGTCCCCAGAAAAGCAATTAAGGGACAAGGCATGGCTGAATTCTTGGCAGCTCATCCAGTACCAGACGACTCACCCTTCAACTCGGAGCTCCCGGACGAGGAGTCCCTTGCTGCTCAATCACAACAGTCGGTTGAACGGAGCGGAAATGTCTTGCATTACTGGCAGCAAAACGCTCTCACAGCCACTGTTGCTCAATCACAACAACCAGTTGAACAGAGCGGAGATGTCTTGCATTATTGGCAGCCAAGTGCTCTCACAACCAGTGTGCCTTGCTGGGAGCTCTACTTCGACGGTGCTTCCCGAGGGATCACCCGGAGCAACCAGGATCCAGCCACCACGGCAGGCGCCGGCATTGTTTTCTTGACTCCTCAGGGCGGAGTTTTGTACAACTCTTGCGCCCTCACGAAGTCCCTGACCAACAACGAAGCCGAGTATGAAGCTCTACTCATTGGGCTCCAGATGGCTCTCCACATGGGCATGAAATGCCTCAAAACCTACGGGGACTCCCAGCTGATAGTCCGGCAGGTCCTCGGCATCTATGACGTGCGGAAGCCAGAGTTGGTTCCATACCATACCGCTGTCACCAGATTGACCCAGAAGTTCTATTTCTTCGAAATAGATCATATCCCCAGAAGCAGCAACGCTCAGGCGGATGCCTTAGCAAAATTGACCGCGGCCATCAAGCTCCCGCCCGAGGGCGAGGTCGACATCGTCATCAAGCACAGAAGGCTGATGCCGAGCTCACTCGAAGGCAACACCGGTCTCACCATTTACGAGGTCCACGACCTTGACTGGAACACACCTCCAGAAGAGGATGATTGGCGTGCGCCCATCATCAAATTCAAGAAAGGGTGGCTCCCTTCTGACCGAGCTCAAAGGGTCCAGCTACTCCGCCGAGCAACCTCTTATGAGTTGATCGGCGACTCCTTGTACCGACTCGTCCACGAGAAGGACAAGTCAATTCTCCTAAGATGTGTCTCCCTCGCCGAGGCTCGAGCCGTCATGCAGGAGGTCCACTCCGGATTGTGCGGCGCGCACCAGGGCGGAAACCGAATGAAGCACAATATCAAGCTCAAGTGTTTTTATTGGCCAACCATGTACACGGATTGTGTCCAATATGCCCGTACATGCCATCAGTGCCAAGCCTTTGGCCCAATACCCAGGAGACCTCCTAATCCATTGCGTCCTACAGCCCCCACCTGGCCATTTGCTGAGTGGGGCATGGACATCGCGGGGCCTTTTCCGCCATCTTCCAAGGGCCATAAATACATCTTGGCCGCCACTGATTATTTCTCTCATTGAGCGGAGGCTCTACCTTTGCGAGAGGTCACCGGCGAAATCGTTGCCAGATTCGTCCGGCACAACATCATATACCGATTCGGTACTCCCAGTCGCATAGTGTCCGACAACGGGACACCATTCAAGAATAAGGCCGTATACCAGCTAGCGGCCAAATTCCACATCGACTGGAGAACCTCTTCAGTCTATAACCCCCAGGCTAATGGTTTGGCGGAAGCCTTCAACAAAACCCTCTGCAAGCTCCTGGCTAAGATGGTTAGCCACCGGAAACGCGATTGGGGTGAGAAGCTCTTCGAAGCATTATGGGCCTATCGAACGGTCTACAAAACCCCCACGGGGTGCTCGCCGTTCTCCCTTGCTTACGGGACAGAAGCGGTTATCTCCATCGAAATCCAGTTAGCCTCTTATCGCGTGGCGATCCACACCGGCCTTGCCGGCCCTGACGAAAGCGAGTACCAGAGAAGGCTAGAAGAGCTCGCCGATCTAGAAGGAAAGCGACTCGAAGCCTACAAACACCTGCAAGTATACCAGGCCCGCATGGCTCGGGCCTACGATAAGGTCGTCAAGCAGCGAGCTTTCAAGCAAGGCGACCTTGTCATGATCGAGGAAAAAGAAGTCATGGTAGGGTGCTCCAGTGGAAAATTACAGCCAAATTGGCGAGGTCCGTATGTTATCCAGAATGTCTACGAGGGTGGGGCTTACACGGTTCTCGACCACAAAGGTCACAAAACGTTCCCGCCTCTCAACGGCAAACATATGAAGCTATATTATGCACCAGAGCATGAGTTCGCGCGTCAGCCAGACTGAGGCGCACATCTCAGCTACTACCAGTATGGCCGGTCCTTCCTCGTGAAGGATCTAACTGGCCAATCCTCCCAGTCTACAATTCCCAGTCAACCAGCCAGCTCAGCTCTCCGGAATCACCGCCAGGCATTCGCGGGGATTGATCTCCTGCCCTCATTCCCGTCACCGCGGGAGCACGGGCACTTCTGCACCGGCACCAGTCTAGCCGCCAGGCTCCCAGGTAAGTAAAAAAAAATAATATAAAAAAGAAATGGGGTTAAAAATAGAGATGCCCCGGCAGACCCAGTCATCCTCACCACAAGGAGGCGACTGGGGGCAAAAAGGCCAGTAATCCGACTGAGGTGGAAACTCGAGAGGGCACCTCAGGCAAAATCGGGGAACCCCTCGTCGCGAAAACCCGCAAGGGCGCGTCGGAAAAAGCTAAAGGGGGTCGGCTCTAGCGAAAATCCGAAAGGGCGGTAGAGCTGATAACGAGAAAATCTCCTTCTCCCTACCAGTCAGAACGGCCTTCCGCCTATTCCTTGGTGGGCCGTTAGCCTCATCCAGAGCCAAGTCTCCAATCCATTCGCACTGCTACGGCGCAAACCCTCCAATTCCCAGTCGGTCTTGCATTACTTCCGCTCTATTTGGCCAACCTTTGGCCCTTGCTTCGACAACACAGGTCAACCAGTCTCTGTGACAGTCAATCCCCCAGTCACCATCCCAGTAGACTTATACCCCAGCACACTCCCAATCACTCATCATTCTCTGCCCCTACATCCTACATCCTCTGCAAATCCAGAGCCTTCAAGTTCGTTATAATCCCAGTTTTCCCCATACAATCCCTGATCCACTAGCCATAACTCCAGTCATATCCTGCCATGACAAAGTGGTCCCTCGCCACCACGGCGTGAGGATTTCTAAAAAACCCCTATTAATGGCCGAACAATATCCGGCCACCCACACCTTCCAGTCTCAGGTTACGTCCCCTGACAGCAACATGCTATAGATGGCAGTCTCAAGAAAAAAAAATGGGGTTAAAAATAGAGATACCCCGACGGGCCTGGTCGAATCCATTACAGGGAGCTAACTAGGTGCAAAAATTGCCACTAACCCAGCTAAGGCGAAAACCCGAAAGGGCGCCTTAGGTAAAATCGGGTAACCCCTCGGTGTGAAAACCCGTAAGGGCGCACCGGAAAAAGTAAAAGGGGGCCAACTCTGGCGAAAACCCACAAGGGCGGTAGAGCTGGTAAAGAGAAAAAAGAAAAACTCTCTCTCTCTCTTTACTCTTCATTAACAAAAGCCGTCGGTCATGACACGCCCCGATGGCGAGCTCAACATAACTCCACGACAATGATGGCCACTACACCCCCCCAGGGTCAGTCATCTCCAGTGCCAGTGAAAAAAGAAAAACTCTCTCTCTCTCTACTCTTCATTTACAAAAGCCGTCGGTCATGACACGCCCCGATGGCGAGCTCAACATAACTCCACGACAATGATGGCCACTACACCCCCCCCCCCCCCCAGGGTCGGTCATCTCCAGTGCCAGTTCCGGTTCCAGTCTCCAGTTCCAGTTTCGGCTACAACGCCTCTACAGGCCAGCCGCCAGCCTCCAGTTCCAGTTTCGGCTACAATGCCTTCACAGGCCAGCCGCCAGCCTCCAGTTCCAGTTTCGGCTACAACGCCTTCACAGGCCAGCCTCCAGTTCCAGTTTCGGCTACAACGCCTCTCCAGGCCAGCCTCCCAGTCTCCAGCTCTAGTCTCCGGCTACCACGCCTTCACAGGCCAGCCGGCCAGCTCCTGTCCCCAGTTCTATCTTCCGGCTACAATGCCTTTATGGGCCAGCCGCCAACTCCCGGCTCCAGCTTCTGCCACGATCCCTCCGCGGGTGGGCCAACCAGTCCCAGTCCCGATCACAGCCCTCGCTGTGATGTCTTCTGAGGCCATTCGGCCGCTCAGTCCAGTTTCTCAAGCCCAGAAGAGCTACATTACCGGCTAACGACATACAAACAACCAACACCCGGGAGTCAACCTACAACCGATACATCCCAGAATCAGCTCTCGACCTTAACCAAACAGGCCGCCACGTCTGGATGGGCCTACGCCAACCCTACGTTAGGGGCGTTTTCCCTACTTCCCAGCAACCAGCACTCAGTTCCCAGTACCCAAAGTCCAGTCATGCCACTCTCCCACCCAGTCTTTTATTCCAGCTCTAGTTTCGGGTAAAACCCAGTCCCCTGCCCCTTACGCCGGTACGTGTTAAGACAATCAAGCACGACCGACAGTAAGTGGTAGCCATCCCTTCTACCCAACCCTATTCCACAGACCAGGGAGAAGAACAACTCAGTAAACAACAACACTAAAATCCGGAGTTTGTCATTAACACTCTGTAAAAGGGAGCCCAAGACATGCCCTTGGGGTAACAAAAATTTACTGTCCGGATAACAAAAAGGGGGAAGGGAAGCAATACAATCACGGCCTAGCCTTGCTCCCCTCCAGCTCCGCCAAGCGGGACTCCGCAGCCGCCAGCTCCGCCTCCAAGGTCGACGCAAGCTGAACGCTGGCCTCGGCTCCGGCTTCGGCAGTCCGCCACTTAACTCTAGCAAGCTCTATGGCTTGCCGCTGCTCCTCCAAGGCCTTCTGCAAGGCCTCGGCCCTGCTGGTCACCTCACTCAGCTGCCTGGCACGGTCCTGAGCAAGAGACACGGCCGCGTCGGCAAGCCTCCTCTGCTCGGTCGCAGCTGACGCAAGCTGAACACACTGCTCCTGTGCCTCCCGAATGGCCGCCAGTCGCTGTGCCCGCTGCTCCTGAGCCTCCAGAAGCCGCAGGTACTCCGCCCAGATACCGGCCAAGCCAGACATTCAGAGCCCACGAGGGAATCCAAGGCCATGGTAGCCGCGTGTACACTCCCTCAGCCGCTGCCGAAGCTCCTCGGGAGAAGGCAGGGGATCACCCCCTACATAGCCCCGGGCTCGCTAAAGCAAGGCTGCACCTACGCTGGCGTCCAGCAGTAGCTCCGGTGGTGAAATGGATGTAGGCCACTCGATCCCCAGCTCGAGAGAGGAGTGACCCGTCTCAGTCAGCACATCAGAAGGACCTGCACAACCCCATCGAACACGAAACGGGTCAGCCATGCTCAGGGTTTCCCTATGACAAGACAAGGTGAAAAACCTGAGAAAGGTCCTGACTCTCACTTGGTGTGGCTCCCGCCGTTCCTGTAACTTCCCCGCTCGGGGTCGATGTGGGTAACCTCTCCTCCGCCCCGGCAGTATCCTCTGCTGGAGTCGGAGAGGGTAGGGACTCCCCTGTAATCCGGTCCTCCCCAATAGCCATTGAGGTGACGGAAGGCTCCCCTTGACCCTCCTCGCCGGGAGCCGGCGCGTGCTCCTCCTCAGACTCCAGTCCTGGACATAACACAAAAATGTCAGCACTCTGCCATAAACTCTGTATCAAAGCCAATGCGGAGGCAAAGAGAAGTCGCATATACCTTCCAACTCCGCCTCCATCTCGACGTCTCCGGCAAAAGAGGCCTCAGAGGAAGAAGAGCTCGAGCTCTCATCAGTCTCCATCGTGGCGCTGCCACCCCCTGAAGAACCAGACAAGCTCTCTGATGAACCCCCGGCCGTGGGCAAATCAGGGGCACCTGTACATCGGGAAGCCGGATTAGGCTACTACCAAGTCCAGCCTCACATAAAGATAGCTCCCTAGTCGAAGGTGCCGGGGAAGAAGCTCACCAGTCGGGGCGTCCCCTTCAGAAATCCCCTCAATGTCAACAAACTCCTCATCGCCCTCAGCAGTAGCTGCGACGGGAGGCTCATCTCCTGATGGCCGGTCCGTATCCCGAGGGAGCTCTCCTTCTTCTAGAGGGGAAGAGGTACCTGCAATCCATCCCAGTCAAAGCTCAGCACGGGTGGGAAAGTCAAATAATCCACCCTAAAGCGATCAAGTGCTCAGCTACATACCTGATGGTCCCACACTGGAGGACTCCACCAGCCCCACCGTACAGGCCGACACCACGGTCGGCAAAGGTGTGAGAGGCACCTTCGTCAGTAGCGGCGGTGGTCTACTCAATGTGTCCTCAACGGTAGCTGGGGGCACGGAAGTCACCGGTCTGGGCTCATCTCCAAAAGATGGCAGGGTCACTGACGGGCCGGCATCCGCCAATTCCTGGATCATCTCCAAAGTAGCCGCCGCGTCTTCACCTGCCAAACCAGCAACATAAGTCAAGTCAACAATTCTGGCTTGTTAAGAGAGTCCAACAACGACGGGAAGATCCCCTTAACAACAATTGGACACTTACCCGGACAACTACTAGCCACCGTGGGTGCTGGCTCTTCTGCCTGCCCAGGGGCTCTGCCTAGTATCTCAGTCAGGGCCTTGGCCCCCGACACCTCTGCCTCCCCTACACAACCCAGACGGTCATGTCAGTAACCGAAAGCAAGTGAATCGCAGCTTACACTTAGCGTCAGAAGCCCTTACTCGAAGGAGCTCCACCAGTGGCCTCCCACAACTCAAAGTCGGGGAAGGTCCCAGCATGGGGTGCAGGCTCGTCCATCAGACGAAGGAGCCCCTCCATATCTATCTCGAACCCGTCCCCTTCCTCAGGAGGAGGATCCACCTCCCGAGGGGGCGAGAAAGCCGCCTCCACTCTAGTCCCCGGTGGGGCTACAAAACACAAATTTCAGCAAAACAAGATTAGCCAACTACTATGGCTAAACCAAGCAGGAGCAAAGAGGGTAAAGCGACACTTACTCAAGGCCGCCGCCTCCTCAACTCGCTCTCCAGTCTTGGGTCCCTCAGACGACCCACCAGCATCGACCGCTGCATCCTCCACACGAGGGCGTTTCCTCCGGGGCTGCAAGCTCCCATCCCCCACTCCCCGAGGACATTCCCGTGGAGGGCTGGTCCCCCTCTGCCGTAGAACCTACCGACAAACACAGCATTATACAACACCTCAGTTCTATACCTGAGAATTATAGAATGAAAGGGAGAGAGTAGGCTAAAGGAGGAAAGCCTTACCTGGAGCCCCAAAGGGGGTCAATGGTAAAGGCACCAGCTGCTCCAACCCCAACGCCAGGGCTCGGGCCGCCATCGCGACGGCCTCCCGAATATCCCGTGGAGCGCGTGCGCACTCGACCTGGGACACAAACTCCACAGGCCCAGTTGACCCAATCGCATGGGCGATGTGCCGTCTCCAGTCATCAACCGCTGTGTCGGCGAAGCTCCCGTGTGGGAGCTCCCGGTCCAGCGACCCTCTGCCCCGAATGCCACAATCGACCAAGAACTGAGCCCACCAGGCCCTGGTGCCCTCGGTCGAGACACCTTCGCTCCAGTCGTTGTCGCCGAGGCCCGTCCCAGGGGCTTCAGTGCCCCTCCGCTGCTTCGGCTCCGAGAAGACGAACCCCGGCCACTCCGGGGCCACTGTGCTACAATCCGCTCGATCTCTCGGCGGATCCGAGCAACACGGGTCCTCAGGTACCCCTCATCCAATACAATAGGAGGCAGATCCTCCCTCAGCAAGCGACTCTCCTCCGCCTTCCTGATTGCAGAGGCCTTCTGTCGATAGAGGTGACTGTGCTCAAACCACCACCGGGCGTAGTACACATCGAACCGTCCCCGACGTCCCTGCCTCGGCATTGGGAATCACTCCAGCTCCCGGCGGCCGTAAAAGTCCCACCAGGCCGTTGCAAGTAGGTGGGTATCCTTGCCCTTGTACTGTCGGCCCGTCAGAAGGAACTCCCTATTCGGCGAAATCCCCTGGTCGTACCCGAAGTTTCTGGCAAAGCGATGCGGGTAGTACGGCTCCAAGGAACTCGTCGCCGACCGGTGCAACGCCAACACAGCTGCTCGGGTGCTCAATATCCACTTAGTTCGTGGTCCCGTATCGGCCGCCCCCTGACCGGGGTGGGCGCTGGTCGCCCCTCCACCTGAAGCCCCCAGAAAGAGGCCAGAGTCCCTCGCTGCACTGTCAAAGGGCAGTCCCTCCTCGCCCCGGGCGGGCAGGTAACAAAGGGCCCTCCTGGCCCCCTCAAGCTGCTCCTCTGCATCACTATCCGGCTGCCCAGTAAAGCTGAACAAAAGTGGTGCCGTCGGATTCGCCACGGTACCTCGCGTCACCAGCCCCGGGAACAGTAACCCAGCCCACACACTGAGGTAGTGGGTCGGTAGGAGTATACTCCTCTCCCTCGGCGCTGAGTGTGCCGCCAGAACTCCAAGTCCTTGGTAGATGTTGGCCAGTGCAGCGGGAGCTAGAGCTAACTGTCTCCCCTCAGCCAACAAGCAAGCCGGCCACAACAACTCAGCTCTCAACAGCCCGTCCTCTCCGTGGGGAACTACAAAAGTCGCCAACCAATATGCCAGATACGCTGCAAGGTGTGTCACATCTGGCAGACCGTGGGGATTCCACCCCTCCTGTGGTGCATACACATATCTGGAGTACGTCCGGAAGCGTAGCTCCACCTCAGTATACTCCTCCCATGGAGTCTGGTCCCTGGCGAACTCCTGGTAGAAGCAAAATGGCCCGTTGTAGAAATGACGGACCCATACATTCAGTGGTACTCGGGGAGTCTGTGCAGCTCTCCCTCTCCCTGCTAGAGCTAAATCTCTCCAGGTCTTCATGAGATACCGATAACTGTGAGGCACTCGGTATCTTCCCAGTCTGTCGGTATGACTGCGGTGGAGGTCATCCAGCACTACCTCCTCGTATCCTTCGCCGACGACCGGCAAGCCAGAAATCCTGAACAAAGACCACAAGTCAAGGCTGGTCTCCCCCTCTGCTGTTGCCACCCTGTTCCAACGACGGTTGAAACGCTCAACCAAGCTCTGCAGCAGTCCGGTGTAGCACGGGTACGCGTACAGAGCGGCAGTCACAGCGTACCTGATCTCAGCACGATCCAGTAACACCCGGTAGTGGTGGACGATCCCCATCAGCCACTCAGTGGCGCCCTGGCGGTAGTAGTGTGACGAGATCACTGTCCAGCGACCATACCAGCTAGTGACGGTCTGTCGCATGACTCCATTCAGCATACTGTGATCATCATAGCCCTCTCCAGCGTACTGCACACCAGCAGGCTCCAATACCAACCCAGCAATCCCCTCTATCTTCGTGCGATGGTGACCATGCAAATCCCAGCTAGCAGGGCCAATCAGCCCAACCCTGACTCCGGACTGCTCCGTCATGCCGAAGAACCCCAGGCAGTCAACACTGGGAAACTGGCGTTGCCTCTAGTAGTCCTCCGAAAAGCTCGGATAGCTGCAGAACGCTGTACCATGCAGGCTGTCCCTGCCAATCAAGATGGCCCTCTCAAGCCGGCGGCGGGCCCCTGGGATCTGCGAGTCGCCCTCCTCCACGCCAGGAGGGACGTAGCTGCGGATGAATTCAAACAGGTGACGATCCATGGGGAACTCCAATGGATAGCCCCCGCTCCGGTCATAATTGTACAAACCACCCGCCTCCAGAATCCTGGCCACTTCCACGGCCCCTGCTCTAGCTGTCCTCTCACCCAGCGGACCCTTAACCACTGCCGTATGGCCCCGGTCCAGCTGCTCTATCCCGGCCACAGTGATCACAGGTGCGCCCAGAGCGGGCATCTGCCGATCAGTCCGCCGCACCCAGTGACCCTTCTCCCGAGCCATCCCCCTCGGGACTCGCCCGTCTCTGCCGAAGCGTGCCATAGCTGCAGGACAGGACACCAAAAAAAAATATAGTCAGTATACCAGAAAATCAACATATGCAGCACAGCAAAATAAAGGCACATGAAGTGTCAAAATACAACTACAACAACTCAGAAGGAGGGTTTCACGGGCCGCACGACCTCGTCTCCGCCTCCGACGCACGTCCCGTGTGGGGCATTTGTTGTACCCGGACTATTTCCTAGCCAAAATAACAAGGAGTAAGGGTTCGGGCATTTCCCCGAACACCTTCAAGGCACGGGCTATCTAGCCCTTTCTACAACCCTGCGGGTCCCTACAAGGGTCCCGACCAACTTGCCGTGACACGTGGCGACACAAACAATTGTCCGGGGTCAACCCCGGCCACTCACATACGGGCTTTGCTCGTATCCTGCATGGCCGCCCGGGACCACCCGGGGGCTCCCCGACACAAAGCCACGCCACGTGGCACCCAGTGAAAGAGCCGCGGGACCACTCCGAGACACTTCATTCAACCCTCCAAGGTCAAAGGGAGACCCGAGCAAGTCAACCACAGGCTTTGGAGGCCTGCAGCACGTGCATACGACCCACACACGCGTGTTCGGCATATCTCCGAACACCTTGTGGGCGCATATGTTCCAGCCCTTCTATATAAAACCAAGGGCCATCCCGTGATTCCAGCACACTAATGGGATCCCACAACGATCCCTTAGTAAGTCGGGGCCACCCCCGACCCTCAGATACGTGGCAACGAGCCACTCAACTTTAGCACTCGGGCCAACCCGAGGCTACCCTGTCAACCCGCCGAGCAACGTGGCACACAACCCGAGGCATTACTCACTTCCACAAAATGCCCCCTCTTAGCTCTCACGAGCTCCTATCCTCAATCCAAGGCCCGCCGTGCGGCCCCTCAGCCATCTACTCAAGCCGTTCGGCAATCCGGGGTGTATCGGCCATTTACTCGAACACCTTCCGAGCGGCTGCGACTACCCGAAGATTGACGGCCCCACGGGCCCATGCTAGCCTCCCGAAGTCCGTCAAAGGACATCCCCAGACAACACAAGAAGACCCTCGGGGGCCATCCCCCGGGGTTACGGCCAGCCCAGGACCAGTTCGCCCCGGGGCATGGCCGCGCGCCCCAGGGAGGCCGAAGTCCTTGGGGGCCGCGCCCTCCCTCCAGCCCGGTGGTCCCACGACCCCACTCAGTCCCGGTTCGTCCGATTTACGGTCCTACGACGCGATTCGTGTGCCGTACCAGTTCGAGAAGTCGATGCGTGGACGTGGAAGCGCAAAGCGACAGCACGCGGGAATTCCGCAAGTCCACGCGCACACAAGCCTCCACGTATCCTCCCAACTATTCGTCCTTTTCTTTCTTAGTCAAATTAGGAAGAAAATGGCCCAAAAAAATCGGATTTTTTAGGGTGGGACCACCCCCCCTCTCTCCTTGGAGCGAATCCGCCTAACCCCCCCCCCCCCCTGGCTGGTCCGCGTAAACCCCCCATTCAATTAAAAAAATTTGATTTTTCAAAAAATAAAAACCCAAACCACTCTGCCTAAACCCCCGCTGGGGTGGGGTTTAGGCGGACCAGCCTGGGCCCCTGGGCTGGTCCGCGTAAACCCCATCCAAGGGGGGTTTACGCGGACCAGTTCAGCCCCCTGAGCTGGTCCGCGTAAACCCCTTCCCCCTCTCTCTCTCAGTCCGTAACCCAAGCACTATTCACTTGGGTTTATGCGGACCAGCTCACCCCCCTTAGCTGGTCCGCGTAAACCCCTTGTGACCCTTCAACTTCCCCTATAAAAATTCCTTAGGAGCTCAAGGGGTGGGGCATGATAAGGTTCATCCTTCCAAGGTCCAGCATCCAGCATCCAGCAAGCACCGAGCATCCAAGACTTCAAGCGCGGCTCCGAGTAGCGAGCTAAGGAGAATTGTGTGTGTGACTTGTTCGTCGGCCTAATACGCCGGGGGTATGTCGTTTGCACTCCCCTCACGCCGTATGTAGCCGTCACACACAAGTCTACACCCACCGTATGTGAGATGCTACAACACGGGCAGACGCCCCCTCATGCCGGGATTTCCTCTCGCGTGCCCGTCGGTTGCGATCACACTCGTGCCATGACGTCATGCTCTCTCGCAGTCACGAGGCTATGTTCGACCGCTCAATTCGAGTCGTGATCGACCCTCGCCCAGATACCGGATCGATGTATTCCTCCAGTCATCCAGTCACAGGCCCCCGTTCGGCAACGCGGCCCTGGCCCACGCCATGGGATGAGCCCTCTGTAAAACGCACATGTGTTCATTCATCACACATCGACTCGGGGACCGACTAGCACGTTGGAATTGTCCCGTGGCATGCGCCAGTTATACCTTGGCCATCACGGCTTTCCTCTAAAGAAGTATACACCTCAGTATAACACCGCCGATTGGACGAGTGCTCTCGCACCCACGTTCAGGCCCTCAGTTTTCTATATACACCACTTAGCATCCGTGCCTAACACTCTAACCCCAGTAAAGATCCCTCGGTCTAATGCGCACCCATAGCTGCTGAATGCCCCCAGCCCTCTACCCACGGCTTCAGACATATATACAGACTTTTCTTCAGCTCAGAACGAAGGTATTCGGATTCAATCCGATGTAAATAAACACCGGTTGCTTGCGGCCGGTGGGGAAAGACGTCCAGCACACGATTCCCGCAATCGCCTACGCACTCGCACCCATGGAACCCCTTCTCTCCACGTGTTGCCCGATTGCCCGAGCCCACGTGCCGCACCCTGGTGGCGTTTCCCCGGTCAACCTTTGGTTCCATGAGTGATTGTCGAGAGATCGACTGGCACACCCGCACCCTGTCCGGTTAACCCTTATCCCGACATTTCCGTGCCATTCGACCCCTTTTCGACTTTCCGTGAAAGGAGAGTGCCCGATACTGCCGTGAGAGGCATGCAACTGTAAGGAGGATACCCGAGATATATCAAACTCCCGTATTCTCTTTCCCTGTTGTATCCCTTCCTTCACCCCGGTAATCGGCATGACACAAACCCGCGCGAACATCAGTTTTCCTTTAATATCGAACCTTTTGATTCTTCGTGTGGGTGAGATCTTCAAGAAGACATGCTCCCCCACTTGGAATTCGAGGTCTCTTCTTCTATGGTCGGCATAACTCTTTTGCCGTGATTGAGTAACTTTTAGCCTTTCTCGGATCAACTGGATATTGTGAGTTGTATCTTGAATAATATCGGGACCCATCAATCCCTTCTCTCCAACCTCACTCCAGCATAGAGGTGATCTACAACTCCTGCCATATAGTGCTTCAAAATGTGCCGTTTGAGTGGTAGACTGATAACTGTTGTTATATGCAAATTCAATCAATGGCAAGTGCTCATGCCAACCTCCACCAAAATCTATCATACAGGCCCTCAACATATCTTCGATAATCTGATTCGTCCTCTCAATTTGTCCATCTGTCTGAGGGTGAAAAGTTGTGCTAAAGTTCAGCCTAGTACCTAAAGATGTTTGCAATCCCTTCCAAAAATGAGAGGTGAATCTCGGATCTCTGTCCGAAATAATTGAAGTTGGAATTCCATGCAACCTTACAACCTCCTTGATATATAGGGCAGCTAGAACATCCACGGTCCATCTACTTTTAATGGGCAAGAAGTGAGCGGACTTAGTGAGTCGGTCCACAATCACCCATATAGCATCAAATCCACTTCGGGTCTTTGGCAATCCAACAATAAAGTCCATACCAATACTATCCTATTTCCACTCCGGTATTTCGAGAGGTTTAAGCTTTCCAGCCAGTTTGAGATGTTCGGCTTTAACTTGTTGGTAGACCAAACATCGGCTCACGAACTCGGCTACCTCTCTTTTCATGTTACGCCACCAGAAGGTTCTTTTGAGATCTTGGTACATTTTTGTGGCACCAGGATGAATAGTGCACCTTGATCGATGTGCCTCCTCCAAGATTTTATTCTTGATGGTAGAACAATCAGGCACAGAGGTTCTTCATCGGAAAAGCAACCTTCCATCATCCGCCAAAAGGAAATCCGACCGTTGATCTAATTTCTCTTTAATTTCAACAATCAATGGATCATCATCTTGTAACTCTTTAATTTCTGAGTGTAACTTGGGTTGGAGTCTAATATTTGCAATCATAACTCCTTCTCCCTTCTCCTCCACATTGAGGTCTAAGTTTGCCATTTGCTATAATAATTGCCTCTTGAATCATTAGGTTCGATAATAATGTCATCGGCTTCCGACTAAGAGCATCTGCTACGACATTACCTTTTCCTGGATGGTACTGTATAGAGAAATCAAAATCCTTCAAGTATTCCAGCCACCTTCTTTGTCTCATATTGAGTTCTTTTTGAGAGAATAAGTACTTGAGGCTCTTGTGGTCGAAATACACAATGAAAGCCTCACCATAGTGATAATGCCGCCAAATCTTCAAGGCAAAGACTACACCCGCCAGTTCTAAGTCATGCACGAGATAATTCTCCTCGTGCTTTTTCAATTGCCTTGAGGAATAAGTGATTACCTTGCCATGTTGCATCAATATACAACCTAAGCCAATTCCGGATGCATCAGTATAAACTTCAAATCCTCCTCCTTCCGTAGGCAACGTGAGTATAGGGGTAGTAGTCAGACAATCTTTTAGAGTCTGAAAGGTTTTCTCACATTCCTCGGACCATATATAAGGGGTCTCCTTCCTTGTTAATCTTGTCAAAGATACAGCGATCTTGGAGAAGTCCTTAATAAATCTTCTATAATATCTTGCCAATCCCAAGAAGCTTCGAATTTCGGTCATGCTTGTAGGTCTTTCCCAGTTTTTTACAGCTTCAACCTTTGAAGGATCGACTGCAATACCTTTCTGAGAAATTATGTGATCTAGAAAAGATACTTTTTCTAACCAGAAATCACACTTGCTAAGCTTAGCATATAGTTTGTGATCTATTAATAACTGCAAGGCTTTCTTGAGATGTTCTTCATGCTCCATCTTTGACTTGGAATAGATCAAAATGTCATCAATAAAGACCACAAAAATTGATCAAGGTATGGCCTGAATATACTATTCATCATTTGCATAAATGCAGCAGGCCCATTGGTTAGGCCAAAAGGCATAACAGTGAACTCATAGTGTCCATACCTCCTCCTGAATGCCGTTTTATGAATATCCCCTTCCTTGATCTTCAATTTATGATAACTAGATCTGAGATCAATTTTTGAAAAATATCGAACTCCCGAAATCTGGTCAAATAGTTCATCAATCCTCGACAATGGATATTTATTCTTGATTGTGAGTTGGTTCAATTGCCGGTAGTCAACACACAATCTTATTGACCCATCCTTCCTTTTGACAAATAAGACAGGGGCTCTCCATGGTGAAGTACTCGGTCGGATGAGTCCCTTCTCCAATAACTCCATCAGTTGTTCTTTCAACTCCTTTATTTCGATAGGGGACATCCGATACGGAGCCTTAGAAATAGGTGCAGCTCCCGAAATCAAATCAATAGAGAAGACCACTTCTCTCTTCGGAGGAATATCAGGCAACTCGTCCGAGAATACATCAGAATAATCCCGAACAATAGGAATATCCTCCAGATTGGGTTCCTTATGCTCGGCCATAGTAATAGAAACTAAGAAAGCCGCACAACCCTTCTTAAATAATTTATCGACCTTAAGGGCCGAAATAAGGGATAGGTGTCTAGAATGCCTAACACCAGAAAATAAGAGATTGGGGTACCCACTAAAGGTTACCGTACCTAATTTGCAGTTAACACTAGCACCATATGTAGATAACCAGTCAGCTCCCAAAATACTATCATATCCATCTATCTCCATGCATACTAAGTCAGCCGTTAGGTTGCAACCGTTGACTAGAACTTCACTAGTAGGGTAGAAATATTTAATTTTCGATCCCGCTCCAATACAAGTAGTAATAGTAAGTTTGGATTCTAACGGAACGGGCCTCATCGGTAAAGTATCAGCAAAACTCTTAGATATAAATGAATGCGTAGCTTCAGTGTCAAATAAAACAGAGGCGGGTTTTGAGCAAACAAAAAGAGTACCTTCCACAACGCCTCCTTCTTCGGTAAGTTCCGCATCCCTAAGAGCTTGAAGTCTTTCTTGAACCCTGTCGGAGAAGTATTTATTGTTGAAGTGTTTCACAAACTCTTCCCACAACACCTAGTCGTGTGGTAGAGTTGCTTCGACAGACTCCCACCAAGTACGAGCATCCTTTTCTAGCTGGAAAGTGGTCAGTAGGACCTTTTTCCTCATCTGCACATTGCATAACGCGAAAGATCCTCTCGACCTCCTTTACCCAATGTTCCGCCTCGTCTGGGTCTATGGATTCTGCGAACTTGGGAAGGTTCATACTTTTAAAGTTCCTATGTAAATCTCCCGCTCCACGGTTAGCTCCTTCTTCAGTTACTTGTTGCAGCGCTTGGGTCAATCCTTGCACCGTCCGCTGCATCTCTCGCCATTGTACTCTCTCGACAGCCATTGGCAAGAATTAAGTCTGCAATAACAGTTACAAAACTTAAGTGTTTGTTTTATTTCCTGATTTATCCTACTTTAAAACTTAGCCCATGGCTCTACCCAATCTCACCGGTAAAGTTCAAGACACTATCTAAGGTTATTGGTCAACCTTCAGAACCAATATCAAGGGAATCCTAGGGTTTATGAAACCTAGGCTCTGATACCACAAAGACAGTCACGTCCCAACGCGGAATATCGAGTTACGACTCGTCGCACAAGCATATACAAGTCAAGTATTTCTTGTAATTCAAGTAGTTTCAAGCAAGTCAAGTATTTCACGAATTGTGGAATGCCATAAACGAATCTTGCACGCATGTTTCGGTGCAATACCACACCAGGTCAATAATAGCTCCCATGGGCACAAGTACTTTCAGACACTCCCCCCAGGACCAGATCGGGCCCCATTAACGCCTGGCATTGTGATTATGGATCAAAGATCTCAAGTATATTTAGACATCCACATAGTATGTATGGCTAATGAATTTCAAGGTAAAGCTCATGAAATAAAGTACAAATCTAGCAAACAAATTTATTCACGGAACAAGTAGTATAAGAGCACAAGTATTTGTAAGAGAAGTTCAAGAATGATTTAAGGCATAATGTTTAACGACATTCAGCCAATAAGAAGGCATTATGTTCAACGACATTAAGTCGGTAAAGGAATTGGTTTGACGGACACAGCACGATCGGTTCACACGGAAAACCTTGTTAAACGGCTTAGATCAAGTTTTTCACAGTCGGGTGCTTAGCTAGAAAATCTAAGAATCACGGCCAGGTAAGAAGTGGGATAGTGGGAGGCTCCCCTCGTATTCACGAGGACCTAATTAAGTAACTACTTATCCACTTAAAGCGTTTGCCCGTGGACCTCTTTCCTTAGACACTGTTCTTCCTTGGAAATCTAGCGAGCTACGCGACTTTGTCGAAAACACGGTAACGCGATAACACGGAAATCGTTAAAACTCGTATCGATCACGATTATGCAACTAATCCCATGTATTTTTAATAGATAATATCTACTCCATTTAACATGCCAGAAAGATAATATAGTCATGGAGATCAAAGATATCATGAAGGTAACAAGAACTAGGACGGAAATAGAAGCTCATGGAATAGAATTATTATCTTTCGTATCCTTAACTTAATCGTGTGTGAATTTAAATGATATGCAACTTAACATGACATATCTAACATGCTAGACGATATATTGGTTCAATTAGAACCTGAAAACATCACGATCGGGGTGGAGATCGCGCATTCGGAACACAGTCTTAGAAAGACGCCGTGATCCGAGACGGATCTTCCGGCGGGCTTAATACTCAATAAAATTGGGGAAAATGATATAGACTCAAAGTAGACATGCTTCTACATCTAATTCATGTATCAATTTGAGTTTAGCCTGAGAGAATACCTACCTAGTGGAAGATCGAAGAGGAAGAAGAACAAGAACAAAGAACACTTCGAACACTCCTCCAAACTTCAAGATTTCTCCTCTCTACAACTAGCACTTCCCCAATGGATTTGTACTTTGAGTAGGGAAGATCCCAGCCCTATTTATAGGCCAAGTCTCATAATTATTTTATTACTAATTTAATTTAATTTTTCACCTAATTTTTTATTTCACCCACCCATGTTACTATTACACTAACTTATGTTGGCAATAAATTCCAACATGTGGATGTTGAAATAAATCTCCCTTTATGACATAATCAATTACCTCATTTATTCAATGATGTTTTATTGCTAATTTAATTATAAGTCAATTTTTTATCTAATTTTTCTATTTCACCAACCTATGTTACTATTACACCAACTTATGTTGACATTAATTTTTAACATGTAAATGTTGAAATAAATCTCCCTTTATGACATAATCCACGACCTCATTTATTCAATTGGGTAAGAAATTACATCATCCACTAATTAGGATTTAATTAGAGTTAATAATTCTCTCTTAAATCGGATGTTACAGTACTGCTACAGTACCGGCGTCTTCGCCTTCTCAGAATTATGCCGCGAATCTCGCCGTTCGTGTTAACACGTGGGATAGGGTTCGTGTTTATATATTCTACACTTTAAAGACATAAAAAAAATATTTATCATTTATTTTATTTTCATCTTTCATTATTTTTTCTTCGCATATAAATGCATATATAAAATTTTGAGTTACTACATGCAGTGAGGTGAAGTGGCAATGCCCTTTGACAAACCAGGGATAAGAAGATGAAAAGAGGGGATGATTTCCTTGTCCTTGGTATGTATTACTACAATTTCTTTTGAAATGATAAATATACAAATTTTTAATATGAAATTTTAAGCGGCAAAGAATGTAAGGGCCTACATGAAAAAAATGGGGTTATTTTTATCCTAAATTTTAGGAGTTAAGGATTTATAAGTCTAAAATATGAGGATTTATTTAATATTTTTCTTAAAAGACCTGCACCCAATGAGTCGTTCCTCGAGAGAGAAGCTCTAGGTTCTCTTCCGGGCGCCCGTGAGAGGGGGTTCTCGTTGGAGCAGGCTCTCGGAGGACGCTACTCAGGGAGGATGCCCACCTGCTTTGGTTGCGGGCTTTGTAGGAACATTCAGCACTTTTATAGGGCTGGGAGGGTGTCCCCTTCAGGGACCGGTGGTGGTTCCAGTGGAGGGTCCAGTCGTCCCAGATCCTACGTGGAGGCAATGAGAGGGCTTCCACTAGTGGGGTTGGTGGCGCCTAGGCACCGGCGGTGCCTCAACACAGGGGCGCTCCTGGTGGAGTTCCTGAATGCCCGGATCGAGTGCCTATAGTGTTGCCTTTGGGTGTCTCTAATGGACAGCAAGGTCGACATGTAGCAGGTGAAAAGGGGTTTGGTTGATGCCAGAGGGACCTAGGAGGTTTTGAGGGTGTCACAATCGTCCTTCTTGCGTATGGTAAGGTGGTGAAGTAGGTGGATAGGTTGGTGGCTATTGCGTTCTTGTCAATGGACAAAGCCCTGCTCCGCCTTCGGCAGTGGACGATGGGCAGAGGGATATTCCCCAACCCCTCGCCTAGGAGGGTTCGCCTCATCTGTGAAGGTGTCCGGATTATCCTTTGTGACGAGGAGGGGTTGGCCTTCTTGGTGAGGGGTTTTGCCAGGGTGGAGAGGGGGAGTCTTGGCTTTTGTTTGTGGGGTTCGCGGATGTCACTTGCTGTCGTGGTGCAGGTGGACAGTTCAGCGGGCATCCCTACTGTCTTCACTGACAACGTTGGTGGTGGCCCGTTTGTTGTGCTCATGTGGGTGGAGGAGGAGCTACAAGATGTGTTGGCGGCCAGGGTAGGGTTTGTAGAGAGGTGGCGGGAGTTAGAAGATGTACGGCCATTGGACCGGGCAGGCAATTCAAATTTGAATCGCACCACACCATGGAATGGGCCGGATGCTTCGGTTGGGCTTGGGCCCGCGGGGGCTCGGTCAGGTCTGCTGGGCCGCGTGTGGACTTGGCTAACTTGGGCTCGAGTTTTGGCAGGATGACCAGCCCGGTTCGAGCAAGGTGGCGCCAGTTTTGACTGGTTCAGGTTTGAGTGTCGAGCCCACGCTAGGGACTCGAAACTTATCCGAATCCGCCTCTTCTCCTCGTAATGGGTTGACGGGACCCATTACTAGTCTTCTTCCTCGCCCGCCTTCCCCACTGTTGCCCCGGTTCTCGGCGTCGAAGAAGCGTCCTCTAGGTGGGCTTTCGGCGACGACTGTGTCCATGGCCGGTGACGACCTTCCGTCGGGGGGGGGGGGGAGTCCGAGACTTTCCCCTTGGTGTTGCCCTAGAGAGGTGTCAGTTCTAAATACACAGGTCCTCCCTCCGATGCGGACATGGTGGGCTGCTTGGGCCGATCACGGCTTGGTCTCCCTCGTGCACATTCAGCAGACCCTTGGGGCCGCAGCAAGCAAGAGATAGAGGGAGGGGAGGCCGGCCCGATCTCTTGTGCTTCGTTAGCCCTTCTCCATTGGGTCGTTGCCGGTCTTCCTAGTACTGCAGCATTCTGAGGAAATCGGCCAGCCGCGTCAGTCAGTTGTTGGTCACCTGGAAGCTCTAGTGGGCAGTGAAGCGACGTAGGGCGAGAAGGTCTCTGAGGAACTGCTCCCTTCTCATTACTGCTCACGAACTCAGTCGAGCCTCTCCAACCTGAGCAGTAGGAGTACCCTCTCGAGGTTGCTTTAACTGGCCTAGCAGTCTCCGGGAAGGAGCTTCTGGTAGTGCATTCCCATCCAGTAGATGTGGGCGGACCTTTGTCGAAGGGGGTGGTGGATGGTTTGAAGCCCCAGGGTGAGATAGTTGCTTTGTTGACTATGGCGGAGGGGTCGAAGGATAGGAGTTACCTGGGGAGGGAGGTAGTGAGGGAGCTACTGGGGATATTGAAAAAATCATGAGGGAGCAGGTGAGGGAGTTGCCTGCCAATGTGGGGATCTCCTTTCAGGCGGGGGCAAATAAAGATGTGGAAGGGCCTTTCTCCAAAATTACGAAGTGGTGGAATGCTACTATTTTGTAGACAAAGAGGTCTCAGCGGAGAGGGGTTAGGGAGGGGGATGGGGGTAGGGAGGAGAGAAATACCTCTTTGCCTTAATGAGGATAGTCTCTTGGAATGTGTGAGGGCTAGGGGGGTGGAGAAGAAGATGGCAGTGAGGGAGCTGATTAGGCGGTTCAAGATTAATATTCTTTATATCTAAGAGACAGTGTGAGGAGGATGGTACTGCTCTCTTGAGGGAGATCGGAGGGCCCCCCCTTTTTTGTGGGTTGCCTCCCTGACGTGGGCAAGTCCAAAAGTATTATGGTCCTCTGGAATCCCAATGAGGTGGAGGAGCTGACGCAGGACAAGGAGGTTAGCAGATGGCCTACCTCTTTGCATTTCAAGAATATCAGGGATGGCTTCTCCTAGGACTTCAGTGGAGTGTATGGCCCTCAGCCCAGAGAGGAGAAGCGGTTGCTCTAGGATGACTTGATTAGACACCATCTCGCTTCTGGAAGGCCTTGGTCTGTTGGAGGAGACTTCAATGCGGTGACGGCCTCGTGGGAGAGGACAGGAAATGCTACTCATGCCGGAGACATAAAAGACTTCTCTGATTTCATCCAAGAGGTAGCTTTGGTGGATATTGGCATGGCTATTGGGCACTTCACTTGGTCCAACCTGAGAGTATATGCTTCTTGCTCTAGGCTAGATAAGTTTCTGATTTCTATTGATTGGGAGGACCATTTTCCTCATGTGTAGGTGTGCCACTGGCAAGAGCTGTCTCTGACCACAAGCATATCCTTTTGAAGACCAGCCGGCCGTTTGACAGAAGACAGTTTCAAACTTGAACAGTTTTGGTTCAGAGAGGCTGACTTTATGGAGACAGTCACAGGTGCTTGGTATTTTCAGAATGCGGGTTCCTCTACTATGGCGACTTTGGTGAGAAGGCTGAAACATACTGCTCAGGTTCTTCAGGCTTGGGGAGCCAATAAAACCATTCTAGGGAGGGCAGCGAAGGACAGTATTCTTCAGTAGCTTGAGGATCTTAATTGTTTGGAGGAGGTAGGTCTCATGGATGATGAGGGTAGAACACTCGGGAATCCTTTGAGGGACCAATTCGATGAGATACTCTCTAGAGAGGAGATCTACTTGAGGCAAAGATCGAGAGATAGATGGATTTAAAAGGGAGACAGAAACACAACTTACTTAGCGCATTACTTCTGGGAGAAGGGTTAACTCCATCTCTTGCATCAAGGTGGGGGACCTCTCCTCAAACGAGGAGATTAGGGACCAAGTGAGAGATTTCCACTCTTCTCTGTTTACGGAGGACGAGCACTGTAGGCCGAGGATTGTAGATGATCTTCTCCCCCGCCTTTCCCCTGAGGAGAGGGATGCTATCTTCCAGCCCTTTTCAGAGGAGGAGGTTCACCAGACATTCTTCTCTCTTGCAGATGATAGAGCCCCAAGTTTGGATGGTTTCCCGCTAGCCTTCTTTCAGAAGTGTTGGGAGGTCATCGAGGGGGATCTTTTGGTAGTTGTGAGGGAGTTGCAAGAGGGGAGGGTTCATCTAGGGGGTATTAACAACACCCTTCTGGAGCTTATCCCTAAGAAGGTGGGTGCTCAGGAGTTTCAGGACTTAAGACCTATTAGTTTGGTGAATGGTTTCAACAAGATCATCACAAAAGTGCTAGTAGGGAGGTTGGTTACCGTTATGGATAGGTTGGTTAGTCACTTCCTGACAGCATTCATCAAGGGAAGGCATATTCAGGATAACTTGTTGGTGGCGCATAAGTGTTTGTTTGCTATGAAAAATTAGAGGAGGAAAGGGGCGGTCTTGAAGCTTGATTTTGAGAAGGCTTATGATAGGGTCAGTTGGCAGTCTCTCTTTGATGTGCTAGAGAGGATGGGCTTTGGGGATAGGAGGATTGTCTGGGTCAGGGCTTACATCTCTTCGGCTACCTTTGCAGTCCTAGTCAATGGGAAGTCGTCTTCTTGGTTCCACAGTGGTCGGGGGCTTTACCAGGGGGACCCTATGTCTCCTCTTCTTTTTGTGCTTCTGACTAGTGTACTGAGCAGGGTGTGGCAGAGGGCCGAGGTTGCTAGTTTGGTCAAAGACTTTCAGGTGATTAGTGGCAGTCCTACTCTTATTTGCAGTATGCAGATGACACCATCTTATTTCTTGCTGAGGGTGAGCGACAGTTTGTCATGGTCAGGCTCTTGTTGGAACTACTAGAGGTGGTCACTTGCTTTAAAGTTAACTTCAACAAGAGCCTTCTTGTAGGGGTGAACATGGAGGTTAGGCCCCTTCAGAGGGCAGCCACCTATTAGGGTGTAAGATTGGAGAGTTCCCTATCTCTTACTTGGGCCTCCCTCTCACCCCGGGGTCTCTTCAGTCTGTAGATTGGCTTCCTATCATTTAGAGATATGAGTCCAGACTGGCTAGGTGGAAGGCTAGAGCATTATCTTATGGGGACAGATTGGTGCTGTACAGATCTATGTTGGATAGTCTCCTTATTTATTTTCTTTCTATATTCTAGATTCTGAAGTTGGTGGTGAAGAAGATTGACTCTATTCAGTGCAGGTTCTTTCGGCATGGCAGTGGGGGAAGATGCAGGGGTTGGCACGATTTAGCATGGGGAAGGTTTGCTACCAGCAGGGCAAAGGGAGGACTGGGGACTAAGAATGTGAGGGACATCAACTGGCTCTCTTGTGTAAGTGGTTGTGGAGGTTGGGGAGGGGAGATGACGAGTTGTGGGCTTAGTTGATCAGGTAGAGGTACTTTAATAGCTAAAGAGTCTGGGACTTAGCTCCTTCTCCTCTCCACAGGACTTCCCCTCTTTGGCGGGATATCTTCTCCTGCAAGGATGTTATCATCTCCGGAGTCCGGGTCCGACTGGGAAAGGGAGACTTGACCTTTTTCTAGAAGGACAAATAGTGTGGTCACTTCATGTTGGAGGCCTTGTTTCAGAGTCTTTTTGTTGTTGTAGCAGACCACCAGGGATCAGTCGCCCAAGCTTTCGACTTTCTTTTTCCAGGAGGTATCTAGGCATCGATCTTTAGGAGGGATCTCAAATAGGAGGAGATAGTGCAGCTTCAGGAACTCCTTTCTTTCCTCCTACCCTTTTATCCTCGGCTAGATAGAGAGGATGTATGGGTATGGAGATGGGAAAAGGAGGGTTCCTTTTCAGTTAGATCAGCCTATGTCGTCATCTTAGATGGAAGAGTTTGTCACCACCTCCATGATCAAATGTGGAGACTGAAGACTCTGCTGAAGGTGAAGCTCTTGGCTTGGAGGGTCTCTCATGGGAGGCTTCTGACACGGGACAAGTTGTCTTGTTTTCCCAAGGGCATTTTGCCGACCTACTGCCTCTGTGGTAAGGACGACGAGACCCTTGGCCACCTGTTTGTAGGTTGCTCCTATTCACAAGGGGTGTGGAGGGAGATTGCTAGGAGAACCCACTACATCATCGGCCAACACAGTGATGTACACCACCTATTTTTGCATTGGGCTAGGCCTTGGCCCCTTAGGAGCGACACGACGGTGTGGTGGCTCATCTTTCATGCCACTTTGTGGACGTTGTGGGGGGAGCGGAACAATCGGATCTTCAAGAGAGAGTCTCATGCTGAGGACACTCTTGTTTCTTTTGTTTATGATAGAGTAAGGGAATGGGCTGCTATTCTATATAATGTGGATTCCTTTACTTCTCCTCTTTTTGGTTGTCTAGGGGGTTAGGTTGTTCTGCCTTTGTGTGGCCTTCTATTATATAGAATTTTTTGGGGTTGCCTTTTTTTGGGTTGTGAAAGCCTTTACTTGTACATACTCTTTTCTTTTATACATGAGTGGTACTACACACTTTACAAAAAAAGACCTGCACCAATGGGTCAAAATGTTGGGATCTAAGTGGCCCAAAAAATGACATATATGATTATATTGGTGGGCTATATGGACAGCCTATTGCACTCTGATAGCATGCCTTAATGGGCCTGATATGTGGGCTAACCGGCTAGGTGGAGCACCCCCTCCCCACCGTGCATGCATGCAAATGGAGGTTAGGTTGGGGGGAGAACCCGCCAACCCGCTCCCTCATATATCACTGCTAGGCTCAGAGAGAGAGAGAGAGAGAGGAGAGAGAGGTAAGGAGGAGAAAGAAAAGCAAGGGGGAACCCTAGCAGTGTGAATAGCAGCTGCAAAAGGCGATTGTTCAGTGCCTCTTCAAGCATTAAAAGGAGGTGGATAAATGCCACGGAGATCCTCGTATGGTCCTCATAAGATAGGGAGGGTGATGAATGTTTCCAGCATTTTAGTTGAGGCCTTGCGAGAAAGGGTGGGAGAGGTGCACAGCATAATGGATATAGATTTGGGGGGAGGATGAGAGATGATTCTTCAACATCTGCCCAAAGTCAAAGCAATCTCATATTTTGGATGTGGACCTGATCTATGCAATGGTACATCAATGATTAGCTTGACATGGAAGGAAAATGTCTAGGCTATTAGAGTTATGGGCTGGATGGTGCAAATTGCACCCGCAGGTACGAATGGACGGTTTTACCTGAGTGCTTGACTGCTTGAGCTTGTAGTTCAGATAGGGTGCTTAAAGATAGTGCAGAACGTAAACTCACTGCAATCATGATTATTCTTACCTCTCTAGTCAGGCTTTCCACTCTAACACTGAAATACCTTACCAATGCTTTTCCAAGTTAGCATACATGATATGTGCCCCAATGCATCATTGTCCTTGGTGCAATGACTTACCCCAAAAAAGAACGCTGGAGTTGATGTTGACCATTGGATCTTTGTGCTATTGGGATCATACATCACTGAAGCTGCTGGTTAAAATCTCATTTCATTGACTGGCGAAAATGTGACAGACCATTTACTTCTCTTCTAAGAATTGTCTAGGCGGTATCATGTGCTATGAGATTAGTTGTCTTTTATGGTTACTAAACTGTAACTTAGAAATCTTCAAATAACACTCTTATAGGATAACAGAGAGCTGAGATGCCATTTTTATATGTTTTGGGAAAATCTACTTAGTATCTGCTTATTTTTCCTACTTGAATGTTAGTTTTCCAGACATGTCATTTCTTTTGTTTCTATATGTTTTTGCACAGGGGAAAGCTGATAGATGCATATAGGTTTCTCCATAAAGAAATAGATATGGACCGTGGATTTACTTGGTCTGGGAACCCTGTTGGAAAGTAAGCAAGCTCCCACTGTTCCATATTTATGTGTGTAACAATCTGTTGACAGAAGCAACTAGTACTGCCAAGTTATGTGTTTTATTGGCATTGCATAGACCTATTGTTATTCGATGGTTATAAACCTTGGATGCATAAGCAATCACACTTGGATGATTTTATTTATTTTCTGTTCACCAAGGACATCTCAGTGAATCCATGCTCCTGATATTTCTAATTGTGCATTTGATACTTTGATTTTTAATTTTTGTGATTCTCACCTCCTTGGTAGTAAAGGGATGTAGTCCATCAGTAATAGTTTTAAGGTCTAGCACAGATGTATGTGCAATTCTCATGCCCAAACCCAACTCATGCTCGTCAGCAGCCATAGGAAAACAGCTTCTCATGTGATCCAGCAACTAGCGCATAGGATTCTTTCAAATTCTAATGACAACGCACCAGAGTGCGAAACAATTATTATGAACAGTTGATGCCTGTACTCCTTTTTGCAAGTTCGGAAGGATCCTATTCTTGATCCACAATGACACCATCACATTCTTTTGAGCTCATCTGAAGCTGTTAAGTGGTGGCAGGGCTCAGGGTCAAGATGGCTTTGTGAGTCCAAGGTTGCCGTTCTACCGGGATTTGCTTAAAATTCTTATTTAATGTAAAAATCTAGTCTCTCTTTGTGTTATGTTCCTGGGACATTTACCTGATATTGCATTAATGATAATCCTTTCTTCTCTCGTGATGCTTCATTATCTGTTTGAGGGTCAGAAGTCATTATCTGTTGAGGTTGTTTTCAGTTCAGTGCAACAAGCAAACATATGCCAATACTCCTTTAGACATGTAGCCTTTCTTTCAGATGCTGTGGTGCATCTTTAGCTTGTAACGTGCTGGAGACATGGGTGTTTCCTTGGCATTATCTTGCCGTCAATGCGTTTGTGTATCCCCCCCCCCCTAAATAGAATACCTAGCCACAATCTACTTACATGGCATAAAAGGATCACATTGTACTATTTCATTGGTAAATCTAGTTATTATAATGTATTTCATTTTTTATCCATCAATCAAAGGAAAGAATTGTGTTCATTTCATGTTTTTTCTCTCCTTGTTCTTCCTACTTCATTACTAGTCTTGGCATCTGCCTTTGTTACAATGAATATATAGACAAACTAGTAAAATTTTGCATGACACTCTTCAAGATAGCATCATATCCTCAGTACTGTTTTCCTTTTTATTTCTTCTGATCCAAATTATTCTAACTGAATGTTTGCAAAATATATCTCAAATCTTGTTGCAAGTGGAATAGATGGTATAGTTGCCACAACTAGGCGCCTCTTACATTAATTTTACATGGGGATTCTTATATACACCATAATTGAAAAGTTGCTGTCTGAGAAACACTTCTTTTTATATTCTTTGCTCACATGTGCATGATCAAAGATAAATGCACCATAATTTAGACTCACACTATGATCCCATTGCTCAATTTATTTCCACACAGGTACAGAGGTAAAAGAATGCGCATAGACTATTTCATCATCTCAGAGCAGCTCAAAGATAGGATTGTTTCTTGCGAAATACATGGCCATGGGATTGAATTAGAAGGTGACAAGAAAGATTATTTTCCCTTTATTTTATTTTCAAGGATTGCATGTTCATAGCAATAAAACACTAATGTTATTTTAAAATGATATTTGCAACTCCAGTAATCTGTGCAGGAATGAATTATAGTTGATAATAACTACCTGTTCTGGCAGTAGATTGTAGCAATCTATGTCATCTCACTATTCTTTTTACTCCTTACAATAATTCTTTTTTTCCACTGCTTGCAGGTTTTTATGGAAGTGATCATTGTCCCATCTCTCTCGAGCTTTCACCAAAGACCTGAAAATGCATGTCACCGACTGAGTTTCAAATGACATGCACATTTGACAATTCCGTGCTCGGATGCTGTCCCATTTTGAAGAATCCAGAAGCTTTAACATGCTGATCTCCATTGGTAGGCATATCGTCTGTACTGTACCTTAGGAGGCACACAACAAGATCATTTTTATTCGTCTGGCCTTATCTTTCTTCACACCCATCCCCAGACCAGGTTCAGGAGGCTCTTTTTAGGATGTGCTCTACTCTTTTTACTGTTGTAATGTCCAAGGATGCAAACTAGAGATGGAGGTGAAAGCATATATCGAGTAAATTACTGAAGGCAAGGCAATATGTTGTGTGGGGTAAATCTTAATACCCGTCCCGGACGCGTAACTCTCCGGGACGGGATTGGCCACACTGGGGCGGATGACACACAAGAGTAATGCTTGGTGCCCTTCCCAGACGCGAGTAATGCTTGGTGCCCTTCCCAGATGCGTAACCGTCCGCCCCCGTGTGGCCAATCCCGTCCCGAACGGTTACGCGTTCGGGAAGGGCACCAAGCATTACTCTGTTGTGTGTGGGTGTACATGAGAATTTATTTATTTATAATAGGCATGTCGGTTCCTAGAAAGCCTGCTGGACAGAACGTGTAACTTTCTGTCTTCCCTCTCTCCGAATTCCGAAAACTAAGTCAAATTCCTTCACAAATAAAACATTAGTACTTATTATCATATAGATTAACCCTTGCCCGTATTAGACCAGCCTCCGACCTGCATTGTGAGCCGCTGTATGATGGTAAGAAGGAAATTCAATCTTTGGATGTAACGTTTGAGAATTTTTTTAAAGAATTTTTTGAATTTAAAAAATAATTAACGGACTATAAACAAATTTTGTTTAATTAAATCTAATTATTTAAGTTCCACACTAATTCTAGAGGATTAGGCCCATATAATAAATCTAATAGACCCAATAGATTATTTTGGACTTTATCTCATATTCTAGAAGCTAGGAATGGGTGTAATCACATAATTAAGGAGATAATTACTCATTAGGATATAAATAAAAGGATAATATTATGGATAATATCAAAAGAGTTTGAAGTGTCTCAAATTCGGTGTCAAATAGTGAAAACGGTCTATCGCGAGACTGGTAATGAACGGTTGGCGGTCCAGTCTTAGATCGCTAAGTAATTACAGTTCTGTGAATGGAGAATAGTGTGGAAAGGTGGGATTTTTGACATCCAAATCATCTTGGATCAACTCTATCAACTAATTAGATAGGTCTAGAAAGATTGTAGATCGAATGGAAAGTCTAATTGGGACTCTAAGTTCGTTCTAATTCTCAAAATTCTAGCTAACTCTATAAATAGATCTCAGATTTAACGTGTGCGACCCTTACTTTTGACACGTGTGAAACTCAAGTAAGGAGGATGAATTTGAGGTAAGTTTCTTCTAAGAATTTGTTTAGTATACTTAGAACTAACTATCCTCCGATTTTCGTTCTAGAAGATCAAGTCTGCAAAGAGTTAGAGTCTTCCAAAGTTATTGATTCTATATTAAGAACTCATGAATTAGTGCATCCGACCCAAGAAGATCAAGGAATTTGGAGCCCTAAACGAGGTATTCAGTAGAAGTATCTTTAGAACTTTATGTTCCCTTTCATATCTTCTATCTACTCTCAAAAATTTACGTCTATAGGTCAAGGGAATCATGAGATAGAGGGACGTGAAGTTACTGATTTAGTACAAGAACGGATAGAATTAGGGCTGACTTCTAGTCCGAAATTGACTATCTAGAAGGATTAATTGAGGTAGGTTATCTCATGAAAGACTCAAATTTGAAGTCAGGAATAAAAATCTCTGATTTCATTCGTTTTCATGCATTGTACTTTGAGAATTTCATGTTTTACTTAAGACTATACATTTAGTTTAGTCTTCATGCATAATACTTAGCCTAACGAAGAGAAAAAAATGGAATTCCTTGTTGTTCATACAAACCTATGCATCTTGTTAGCCTATATATGATCTATCATGATTATGGAAGTTTATGTATGTTGATTTCCATGCATGATGTATTTTAGATTAGTATTTTGTATTGTTTTCATTGAACTCGGTTTTATGTAGGAAGAGACGGTCTTCCTGTAGACCGCCAAGGAATCTAGCGGTCGTACGATAAACTGCCAACCGCAAGCGACGGTCCTGTATTAGACCGTTTTCTGTGTCTGATTTTATAAATTGGTAAAGCGAACCATATTACGGAATTATCCATAATTATTATATAATAAGCCTAGTTAACTAAGTTTTAAGCTTGATTTAAGTACTGGTTTCATATACTTAGTTAATTTACTGTTCATCATGATAGATTTCATATTTTCATGTATCTTGGTATTATTTTAACTTATGTTAATTTGTGACTAAAATCATATATTCTTGTAATAAATATATGTTCAAATGATAGATGATTCATGATTTAACTTGATCACTATTTGATCACAATTCTCTCTCTCTTCTAAGCGTCATTTTCTTAAGTACATGGTATATATCCCGGTATGTTGTCATTAGTTACACTTTTACACATTAGGAACACAATCTTGGACATGATGACCTCTCCTTTAGATATTTCTTCTAATGGATTAGGAAATCTTGTTTCAAGGCCTCCATAAGACTCCGCGAGCCTGAGATTCCTACTAGGACGCCGAGCTGGTTGTACCATTAAAGCCTAATTATCTAGAAATCACTTATACCGGAGTTTTATATTTTGGACCCTTAGCGACCATCTAGTTGACCGCCAGAGTCTGCTAGCGGCCATTTACTAGACCGCTAACGGATCCTAAACGGTTCTCCACTAGACCCCTAACGACTCCAGATGTCTTGTTTTTAAAATATCGAACTGTCTTAATTAACGGTCCTGAACTAGACCGCCATGATCAAGAAACGGTCCGGTAAACGACCGCTAATGTCATGACTTTGATTAACCCGGGGTTTGACTCAAGGGTTGATTTTTCTTATGTTTCTAGATGGTCCAATTGATTATCTAGAACCTGTCACATTATTCCAAAGATATCTAAGTAATTTTGAGATTTAAAGAATGTACCATTATGCTGCCGATTTATTTCCATGACATAACCTAGTTATTAAATATATTTATTGAAATCTCTTATTCTCAATAGAAGCATTCTCATATTTTTGTTTACTTTATCATGGAACTATAGTTGAAATTGCACACTCTTGGCCATATTATTGTTATAACGTGAAAGTAGCTTGATTTATACTTGAAGATGCAGTTCGAGCGCTGATTGTGTTCAAGAGCTCTATGCTAGTCCCCTCAGTTGATTGTCAGAAACATACTGTAAACCATGTGATATGATGCTACTGGTGTCGCATTGTGTTGAGAATACTTTCTTTATAAATAAGTGAAATATCCACGGGGTGATCCATATAAATTCACGAAGTACTTGTTACTAAGTGAAGAGTATATTCTTACTTGTTACATGACATTCTAGTGCATAGCCTTCATGGTTATGAAAAGTATATTCTTGTCCTTGAAAATGCAAGATCTACATTCTTGTTACATTCTTACTTGATCAAATTATTCTCATATCTCAAGTTAGATCATATCACGTTACTTTGGCTTTATTCGAATTTTTCATCGTATTTGCATGATTTACCTTATTCTTTAGATCTAAGATGCTAATTACTTTAATATTGTCAATCATGTTAATGCGAAGATACCTATTGGGCAAGTGTGCTCATTACCCTACTTTCCAATCTTTTTTAGAAAATTCTAGTGGGTCAGATTCGGATTACTCAAGTGATGGATCCGAGAGCGATTGAAGGATAAAGACTCGAGAGAAGCCTTAGTTATTCATGTCTAGTCGAGTCTTATTGTAATTTTTAATTTTCTTGAGTCTAGCAATGAGAATCAAAGTTCTTCTATAATTTGGGATTATTTTATGAAGAAATAAAGTTAAAAGGTTTTTGGTGAATTACATTATGCAATTACTCTTATATGATTGTCTTGCGCTTTGATTATATTACTTGCTTGAGGCGTACTAGCCGACTGTTCACATTCCCGGTTGTTTCCGCCGCATAATCTCGGGACGTGACATTGGATATTCGTTATGGTCAATAACCAATAGGAGAGAGATAATAAATTAAAAGTGAACTGTCAACAAATTATTACCACTAATCAAACATCTCAGATTTGGCTAGTTAATACATAATAGCTGAAACAAGCTTATTACATCATCATTATTCAATGACAAAAGAGAGATTGGTCAACTAGTAATATCTAAGGAGATGTTTGTATTAATTCTCAATTGGGTCCCTTTGTTTGAGCTTCCTATTTATTTGACCTTGTGAAATGGTGAAACATATTGTAGGCGTTTACCATCAATCTGCAAACGTGTCATAATGTTCAAAGTTTGTATATGATTGTATCACATGCAATCATCCAACAATCTTTCATAATTTTTTTGATTAAAAAATACAACCATGAGGAGAGAGATCCTTGTATTGTTAATATGACGCGAGGCATAAAGATCATGATCATCTAAGTATTTAAATATATGAGAGTCCAACCACACAGAAGATGTGATGTCTTCTGTATATTATGTCCTTATCTGACATAGAGGTGCAAAAGTTGAAGAAAAAACGGATAATCAAATTAGCCTTAGATGATATCCGTCTATGGAGAATCTCTTAAAGTCTTAAGTTCATCTACGGTGGTAATTGTCACATAATTTATACATGTCGTTTTGGAACCAAAATATGAGGTAGCCATAGTTGAACAAGAAGTATGGATCATCTGAATGATCGCAAATTATAAATTAGACATGCGTATGAATAATTTCATTTACAAGCTTACCGATGCTAAAAGTTGAACAATATGATGTTAAAAGAGAGTATCGTTAATTAATCACATACGATCAATATTTCGACAAAAAAGAATGCAATTTGTATTTCCAAATATCCAAGTCTACATTCATTAGTTTTTTTATCAAAGTTAATCAGATTTTCTTTCCATGTTTGTTGTAACATTGTCATTTAATACTAACTATTATTATTATTATTATTATTATTATTATTATTATTATTATTATGATACAGGTGTCGGAATTCTTATGCTTAATTGCCCGGAAGATGAAAGCTGGAAGAAAACGGGGACACTCTACTCTGGAAGAATGGCGAACAGGTTTGAAAGGCCCTTCCAGCAGATTGTATCAGTAAAAATTGAAGAGGGGGGAAAGAAAAAAAATTAAGGTAGCCAGAGAAGGAGGTCAGGAGTAGTCAACAGGATTTCTTGGATTTTTGTTTATACGCAGAAGGGCATAGACGTTGAGACCGTCTGTGAACCACTTTACTGCGTCTCATCGTTACTGGATTGACAAACTTACAGATCATATTTCAGGATCCGGCCAAGATTATAAGGTGATTAACGTGGACCGGTGGGCACGCTTCTTTCGGTTCTTATCACACACAGCCTTGGTCAACACTTCCCTCCCTGCGGTCAACAGCAGCAGCAGCAGCACTTCCCATGGCTTCCCTTGTTTATGATGGCGATTCACTCGGCCAAGCCGAATTGTCTTCAGGCAGGTAGGACGGCGCTTCCAGAAGACAAAAGGAAAGGCCTCGAGTTCCTCCTGGTTCCGACCTCCAGGCTCGAGCTCCAGTATGTCTGCTACTGCAAAGCAAGAACTACCTCCGGAACCAGACAGCTAACACCCACCAGAACAAGAACAGAGAGCTAAGAACAAACTAGTAGAACACTGCAGAATGGTTGAAGGATCATGATCCCCTACGATCAAACCATACCCTCTTTATAATGCTCACAGTTGTTTCCTGTTACATGTTATAGATGGTGATTGTGCCACATCATCCCGGCATTTTTTCTTCACCAAAATTATTAAAAGAATACAAAAGAATGCAACTAATATAACAACCTCCGCTAAAGACAAACAACTAACGGTTTATAACAGCCATCATCTGCCGGTTTGACCGCTTACAACGGTCGGTTCACCACGGTTAAGCCACCGCAGCTTCCTTGTTCCCGCAACTCACTTGATGCACACCACATGCACACTTATAAATCTTAACATATAAGCTATTGTGTTATAAGGTCTGGAGAACCTGCTCATGGTGTTGTAAATGCAACTCCCGATAAGGAATGTACATCAAAATATCATCAAAAAAATATCAAGACAAATCTCCTCAAATATTTCCTGAAAATATCATTCATCAAATTTTGAAATGTTGAGGGTGCATTTGAAATCCCGAAGGGCGTCACTAAAAAATAATAGTGCCCTTCATGAGTTCGAAATGCAATCTTTGAGATGTCTGCATGATTCATGCATATCTGATGATAACCCAACCTTAAATCCAATTTTGTAAAGAATTTGGCCCCATATATCTCATCCAGCAAATCATCCACAAGAGGGATAGGGAACTTATCTTTGACTGTGTTCTGATTCAAAGCCCGATAAGCTAATTCCCATCTCTTTTCTACACTAAAGCCCTGTTTGATTGCGGAATAGGTTAAGCGGATAAGCTAAACCGCGGGTAAGGTATTCCATAAAATACACCAAAATATTTTGATTGACAGATAAGATAACCTAGAATATCTTCTCGAGAATTGTGAAAAAGTTTAACCCTCCTTATTCTACCTTTTTGGTAGAACAACTTATTCCTAGATAAATCAGAATAGGAGCCTATATATCCAAACTCAACTGGAATATCTTGTATGAGCAACTAAAATAAATAGGAGAACTTTTAGTGGGATATCCCGATTTATCTCCAAAACAAACAGGGCATAAGAGAACTGGAGCTGAGAAGGGACTGTTGCTGGATCGGATGTGGGATTTAGAAAGAAGAGTTGTTGTTTCTTTTTCAAGGATATCTTTTTGAAGTGGTGAATGCCTATAAGAAGGTAATGCAATTGCTTTAGACTCATCTATCAAGGGTAGCCGACGATCATGAAGCCTACTTGGGGGCAAGGATTAGGGTTCAGAAAAAACTATAGCATGCTTTTGTAAGATAGCAACTAATTCAATAGGATAGGATTGTAGAGGGAGAGAAGGTGAAGATGAAGAAGAGGTAGAAGCATCAATAGAATATAAGTGTAGAGAGTATAATGCCCAGACTTTAGGTAAATCTGAGCATAATTGTTTGGCTGACACCAGATCAAGAGATGGTGGGGGTAAACCTTGTAACACAAAGTCTTGCCCATCGACAGTAAACTTCATGACCATTTGTGAAATATTCAAGGTTATGTCTTCTAAAAGTTGTAGCCAAGTATTGCCCAAGACCACATCAATTGTTCCCAAGGGTAGGACTAAGAAGTCTAGTGTAAAGGATATTCCTGGTAGTTTGAGGGTGACTCCCTGACAGCACCCCTGAGAAACAATTTGTAACCCTATAGTAATTTTGACTGGGTGGGATGCTAGATTTGTTACACATAATCTCAATTTCTGCACCACTCTATGATCCAAAAAATTATGAGTGCTCCCATTATCAATCAGAACTATAAAAGAAAAACTTCCAATAAAACCCTGCAGTCTGAGTGTTCCAGGAAACTTCATCTAAGAGACTGTATGAGAAGATAAGGATGGCTCCAGCCTATGGGGAATTTCAAGAGTCTCCATAGGTTCTGCCACATCTAACTATTCATACTCACTATCCTCTGGAATCAGTTGTAATAAAAATAACTTTTCAGTTTGACAAATATGGCCAGGGACATACTTCTCATCACCCTTATAGCAAAGGCCCTTGCCCTTCTTTCCTGCAACTGTTGAGTTGTGAGCCTACACACAGGAGGGGTGGGGGGCTTGAGAGACTGAGGCTGTGTGAACTGGGTGGTAGGTTGAGTAAATTTAGATGGTTGGGAAGTGGTAAAACTGAAATGGGGAGCGGTCCGACGCCTAGATAGAAGCATCTATTCCTAAATCCGAGCCAACTGCAAAGCCTATGGTAGCGACTGAGGCATAAAAGACTTGACCTCGCAAGATAATTCCTCCTTCAATCCACTTAGAAAAATACCAAGTAGATGGTCCTCTGACACACCTTGAACTTTATTACTCAATAATTCAAATTGGCATTGGTACTCAGAGATAGAACCAATTTGTTTGAGTTTGCTTAATTGTCCATGGGAATCCACAACAAAAATAGCCCCAATCCTCGAGTCTAACCCTTTTAAGAAATCAGGTCAAGAAATTGTATCCTTAGTATGAGTGAAATGCCAGAATCATTATAATGCTTCACCCTCGAGATAAAATGATGCAAAAGAAACTTTATGATAATCTGGAACCTGATTGTATAAGAAATATCGTTCTACCTTGAATTTTCATTCACACGGATCTGATCGACCATCAAATTTGGGAAATTCATGGTATTTCGACCTAAAATAACTAGTCGAATCAGGAGTAGTATCTCTAGAACCCGAAGAATCAGAGGGCCTAGTCTCTAGATTATGGACTTGTTGGTTCATAGAACCCAATTCATCATGTATAAGATTGACCTTGGATTGCAGATCTTGAAGGAGCGAAAGGACAACATCATTGGAACTAGAAGCCATTTGGAGAGAAGAACCGGAGCCACCTGAAGGCAACTCAAACACCAATTTAGAACGGCGCTTCCAGAAGATGAGAGGAAGGGCCTCATGTTCCTCCTAGTTCCGACCTCCAGGCTCGAGCTCCAGCCTGTCTGCTACTGCAGGGCAAGAACTACCTTCGGAAGCAGACAACTAACATGCACCAGAACAAGAACAGAGAGCTAAGAATAGACTAGTAAAACACTAGAGAATGGTTGAAGGATCATGATCCCCTGCACTCAGACCATACCCTCTTTATAATGCTCACAGTTGTTTCCTGTTACATATTATAGGTGGAGATTGTGCCACATCATCTCGGCCATTTTTCTCCACCAAAATTATTAAAAGAATACAAAAGAATGTGATCGCACAAATCACTTGTTGTTGAAAAATGTCGTGCTCAATTTTAAAATAATATCGCACTCACTCACAAGAAATCTTTTTCAATTAAGTGTAAGGTGGTGAATAAGGGTCGATCCCACGAGGAGGAAGATTCTTTTATTAAGTTGGAAAAACTTATATTTTTATAGCCAAAGTTTGAGTGGGTTTTATGAAAAGTGAAATCAAATTTGCATGAAAGTGGATCTAACTAAAGAAATTTGGAGGGTTGAAGAAGAGAAAATTGGAAGAGAGAGAAAGAGAAAGAGAAAAAAAGAAGCAATTGCACAAGTGAACTTTTTATTGCTAGGATGAAAATTGCAAAGTCTATGAAAATGAAAATTACAACTAGTAATAAACTAAGACAAAAAGGGAAGAACTAGAGCTGGGAAATAATGAAGAACGTCACCGTGTCCTCCTCGCCGAGCCTTTAAGAAGATCACCCAGCCTTGAGGGAGACGCCGTTGTAAGAGGGTCGAAGAAGAAGATCCGCCAATGGGATTTGAGAGAGCACGTCGTTGTCCACGCCGCCAAGCCTTGGATCACCGCCCTGCCTTGGAATGAAAGCCGCCATGGAAGGGAGATTGTAGAGGAGAGATCTAGGAGAGAAATATAGAGGGATGTGTAGAAGCAAATGGAGGTTTTAAGGGGTGAGAATGATGAGGGCAAGAGAAAGAGGAAGAGAGGCTAACTTATGTGAATGGAGAGGAGAAGAGAGAGGTGTGAGGGCGCAAGGAAGAGAGGATGAAGAGGAGGGGGCGAACTAGGGTTAAGAGGAGGAAGAAGAAGGTGTGAGAGGAGAGAGGAGGGCACACTAGGGTTAGGGGAAGGAGAGCGGAAGAGGAGAAAATTCTATGCCGAAAGAAAAGGAAGAACTCCTTCTCTACATTTTAGTGGGCTATTTATAGGGGAAATGGGCCAAATGGAGGGTGGAGATTGGGCTGGAATGAGATGGAGGGCTGAGATTAGAAGAGAAGGAGATGAAGGATGGGGAGAGAAGAGAGGGCCGCCTCCCATTGGGCTAGGGTTTTGGGTGCCCCCCTTGGGTTTCCTAAATGAGGGAGATCTCCTATTTTCTCTCCTAGAATTTCTCTTCAAATTAAATCAAGGTAAATCCTTTCTTTATCTCCTTTCACACAAAAAAAGTGAATGGCGACTGCCTTTGACTTGGCCAAGGGAGTTGGGGGCGCCCTAGGGCATCCTTGCCATGGTCTTGTGACTTCTTTGCCCTTGGTCTTTCTATCAATTGTCCTCGATGTCCTGCATACACACAATTTGGATTTAGTCCATAAAAATTATTACATTGTGCATATAAATCATGAATGCCCAAAATTACACAATGATAAATTAATACTCATGTCCCTCAATTCCCCTTTATTGAATTATAACACCAAATTAAGCCAATTTGCGTAAAATGTCTCATTTATGTAGGAAACTGAGGTTAACTATAAAGTATGTATAATTGCCTATTTATATGCACTTGAAATGATGTATGTGACATGAATTATTATAGAAAGATGGACACTCATCACACCCCCCAACTTACTCATTGCTAGTCCCTTAGCAATGCAATTAGATTAAAATTTAGGACCAACAGTAGTTTGCAAAGTTCGTACCTTCATATCTAGATTCTCCTTCGTAGAATCAACCAAGGAATAGGAATCCAGAAACATTAATGCACAGTAACCTTAGATTGGAAATTTAGGTGCATGACTGAGAATATAACCCAAAGTTCAATCGCACTTGTTTAAGTGTGATACTAAATCCACAGCATAAACAATTACATCCTTCCTTTGCCATTCTAGATAGGTATCCTTCAACTCTGCACCTCCTAGTTCAGAGCATTAAGTACAATAGCTTTTTTGTCTGCCTCCTTTCTTCACAAAATTTTTCTACACACATGATGCTGCACAACCCTTCACCGTTTGACGCGAACCTCAAGCCTCAACTTGATATAGAGTTAGATCAAAGGTGGGTTAACTCAACTTGATTAAAGTAGTCCAGAGTTAACCCATTTTTAGTTTGATAGGAGGGTAGTTAATCTGGGAGTAAGGAGGTGGGCTAACCTAATTTTAAACTAGTGTGATTTGATAAGTAGTAGGTTAACCCGGTAATGATGACAAATAAAATATTATATTTATATATCTTTTTAATTTGTTAATATATCTCTCATTCTCCTTCTCTACCTCTCTCCCCTCCCTTCTCTCTCTAGTCACTCTCTATCTCTCACACAGAATAATTACTAGTTCAAGTTACTATTCACCTTTAATTTTTTTAATATAATATAATTTTAAATTATTTTAATATATGTTACAAATTAAATATATCATAAAAATTAAAATATTTTGGATAAATAATACCATTAATGTTTTTGATAAATAACATCAACAATCTCACTGATTAAAATTTAAAAATAAAAAATGACATTAATTACAAGTTTATGTTATTATTCATCTTGACAATTTTTTTATTTTAACTCAATTTTTAAATATTTTTATTATATTCTATAAATATAATATACTATTAAAATATTTTTTTTGATAAATAACATCAATAATCTCACTTATTAAAATTTAAAACTCAAAAACGTCATTAATTACGGGTTTATGTGTTCATCTTTCAAATTTTTTATTTTATCTTACTTTTTAAATATTTTTAATATATTCTATAAATATAATATACCATTAAAATAAATTTTATTTGATAAATAACATCAATAATATCACTAATTTAAATTTAAAAGTCAAAAACGGCATTAATTACGGATTTTGATTACTATTCATCTTTAAAAATATTTTACTTTAATTTTTTATATATTCTATAAATTGATAATATCATGTAAACAATTTTTTCTCAATAAATAACATCCTTAATGTCAGTAATTAAAATTTAAAAGTAAAAATATCATTAATTATATATTAGATTACTATTTACATTAAAATTTCTAATTTTAAAAAAAATTAAAAATATTTTTAATAAATTCTATATGATAAATATATCATTATAATAATAAACTTTTGATAAAAATTATCATTAACATTACTAATTAAATTTTTAAAGAAGATAAAAGTTATAATAATTTACTATTAAACATATTTTAAGTTAGAAATAGGAGGGAGAGCGTGAGAGAGAGAGGAGAGAGAGAATGAGAGAGAGAGAGCACGAGAGAGAGAGAGAGAGAGAGAGAGAGTGAGTGATGAGGGCATCCCTTGCCCCTCCACATTTTCTCCGGACTCGGATTGTTCGTCGGCAAGCGCCATTATGTTAGTCATGTATTTTTGAGTCTAGTCATGTAATCTTCACATTTTCTTTGAGTCAATATCATGTAATTTTCCCTTTATTTGAGTCATGTACCTAGGTTAGTGAGTCATTTTCCTAAGTATTGTGTCATTAGGTTGGTTTGTTAGGCTAGTGGGCCCAATTCATTGGGCTTGGCCCAAGGGCACCCCTATCCCTTCGGTTATTTGTCATTGAGTCAAATGTCAGGGACTTTTGTAGAAATGTGGGTTGCCTATATATCGGACCCCATTCCCCTCATTTTGAAGTAATGAATAATTGAATGAAAATTGAAATCCACTTCCAAATCCCACTAGATCTCCCTCTCTCTCACTCTCTCTCTCTAAGGGGTCCCTCCCTCTCTCTCTCTCTCCCTCCACCCCAATTTTCGGAATTTTCTCTCTCCTCCACATTCACCCCTCATTAAGACCCCTCCCCTTCCCCATACACTCATTTAACTCCCCCCCAACCCCAAGGTGGCATCCTCCAATCCACACCCCACCTCCCAACCCCCAACTACCCCACTCTCCTTCCCAAAGCATCCCACCACCTTCCCAATGCTAAATTAGCTTCTCCCAAAGCCCAATTTCGAATTTCCCTCCCATCTCCCACCCCCTTAGCTCCCTTGGTCACCCAAATCCAACCCCAAACCCAGCCAAGGTCGCCCCCCCACCCCCACCCCTCCATTCATACCCATTTCTTTTGCAGGTCAAGCTCAGGTTGCAGGCAGCAGGTTGGCCATAGCTTGAAGCGGCCACCACGTCCTCCTCCCTGCGAATCTGAAGGCCCAAAAGGTACCGTTAAAAGCGTCTTCGAGTCATCTTCGCAACGGTGGTGGTTTTGTCTGGATCCAAGCTCCGAGCTGGCCGTGAGAGCATTTCTCCCCCGACTGTGCGCAGCTTCCCTAGCAGAGCACCTGAGCCGGAGTTGAAGCTCTACAGCGGCCAACATCCTGGGAATCAGGGCAGGAGTTCTTCATCAAAAATCTTCTCCTCTGAGTCCTCTTTCATCTCCAAAAGGCAGGGCATCAATCGGCTTCCAGAACCCCTAGTTCCCATTTTCCTCGTCCAAGTGCGCAGACTGCTCCTGCGGATTCAAGTTCGACCTGCACCCACTCATCCGACGACTGCTCTCTTCTCTGACCTCCGATTGCAACTCCGTCAGCTCCTGCTCAAAGCTACTCCGACCACGGAAGCGTCACCGCCATTCTCGCCTCAATCGGAGTTCAGGAGAGCCCACAGCACCTTCTGCAACCAACTGCATCTTTTCTGTTTCTATCCGAGGCAGATAGAGGGGTCCTGTTCCAGGCTCTGCCACAATCAGCACAGAATTCCAGAGATCCTCCAAAAATTCAGGCGTCTTCCTCCGGCAGCTAGGAAACTTTTGGGACCAGTATCATCGGGATCGGAGTCCCCTGGAGCCCGTGGCAGCATCAACACCGACCCCCTATCCAGTGAATCTGCAGACTGGCAGAACCGGCGGAACTCGAAAGTTGGGATTTCTTGCCCAATTCCCCCACCCCGCCTGGCCGGCTCACAGCCGCTCCCTGCGAGGAGGTAGTGTTTGGTTGTAATACATTAACCCCCACCCTGAGATCCCCCCCTCCTGCGAGAGGAGTAGTGGTGTAATCTTTCAATTTCAGGTTGAAGCTCCCTCGACGCTGCATGGGGGTGCATACCCTCGCCTCCCCGCTCGCCCCCGTCTCCGGCCGGAGTCGGCGTCTTCACACCAGCTAGGTGAGCCTCGGTCCCTCTCTTGACTGGTTTAATCACTTGCTTAGCTTAGTATTATTGCTATTGCTTCGTCGGATGGAGAGTGAGAGCTCGGCCCAAATTGCTAGTACCGTGAGTGACCACCGCGGGCAAGTTGAGAGTGAATCCACTTAACCCACACCCTTGGTGTGTTGGCCGCCCATGATTTGGGCATCCTAGGCCCATTTGGGGTTCTCCCCAAGCTAGCCAACCTTTAGAGCCTCAAGGTCCCGCCTCGGACCCTCTCCAACATCGCCTAGTCTCCATCGGGCACTAGTGTGCACCATACGGGTGAGCTCGCAAGTGTGAGTCCGTCGCTCAAACTTGAATGCTTGCAAAATAGGTCCATAGGTGGTGTCACATCAAGTGGTATCAGAGCAAGTTCATAACTTGTCTCTATCAAGTTGGTCCTAGGACGCTCATATGCATTTAGAGTCTTCGGTTGCATCTCTTTTGTCCACTAGCATGGCTACTTCATGTAAGTCACATCTATCTCACTCGGCCCTCCGCAAAGGTCCGATTGACACCCCTTTGGACAAAGTCCTATTTGAAGACCTTATCTTTAACGGATACCACCCTAGTGCATATTTAGAGTGGGAGGAAAACATGGACAAATACTTTAAAAGGAATCCAATGACTGAACCCATAAAAATCTACCTTGCCAAGAGTCGACTTGTGTACCATGCCAAGGATAGGTGGAAGTTCATTGAACAATTTAGGAGGGTTATGAGGCTAGAGCCTATTAACACATGGGAGAACATGAGAGCCGAACTTAGGAAAGTCTACACTCCCCGACCTCCTCCCTCCTACCCGGGTTACCAAAACTCGAGGAGCACTCCCACTCCTCCAACCCCACCCGTCCAAACCCTTACCACTAGAACCCAAGTGTCCAAGGCCTCCACCTCCCCACCTAACCCCATGAGGGCCCCCACACCCCAACCAAAACCCCCTTCCCTAACCTACACTAGTCAAGCCCCTTTAGCCCCCACTTCCACCCCAAACGATCCCAAGGGCAAGAGACCCCTAACCGACCCAATTCCCTCCATGGTGACCACCACTCATCCAACCCTCACCATTAAAAACCAAGTGGACACCGTGTCCACCCCTCCACCTAGGCCCATGACGGCCACCACCCTCCAATCTAAAAGCTCCCACCAAACCCATACCCCACAAGCCCCCTTGGTCCCCACCACTACCCCTCCCTTGTCCCCTAAAAGGGACACTCCCCCCAAGACCAACCAACCCAAGCCACCCCAAGCAACCCATCTCCCACTCCCTACCCCAAAAGTCCCAAGTCCTAGGCTTCCACTACTTCCCCTCCCTATCCAAAACCAAGTTTCACATTACCCACCACCCCGGGTACACCATGCACCAACCATCATCACCCCACCCTCAATAGACCTTCCCATTCCCTTGAGAAAGGAGACCACAACCATCCACATGGGAGTAGATGCCATTCCGGAACCCATCCCCATCCTTGAGGAAACCCAAGTTCATACCTATGGTGAGGAAGAATCACAAATGTCCCCTCCACATAGCTTGGACCCCCAAGAGCCACAAGCCTTCACAAATAGCACCATAATCATAGATGGGCCCCTAGCTAGATGGCTAAAGGAGAGACCAATTCACCCTACCATGTCCTATGTTTACCCTCCCATGGAGCAAAACCTTCCCATTGTACCCTTCTCCTCCTATCACACCATAATCAAAACATCCTACCAAGTGGAAACCTTAGAAGATCTTCTTAAGGGCTTAGCATGGCAAATTGAGTTCACTAGCATGTTGACCCCTATGGCTGAACAACCTAAGATCCTTGACCTCCTACACCTATGCATAGGGTCTATCACCTCGGTTTGCACCATTGGTTGCTACACTAGCGACCTCCTTCTATTCCTCCCCACACCCGATGAGCCCGACCTTCTCCTCAATTTGGAGCTTCTTACAGCGTGTAGAAAGCCAAGCCCTCCCCTTGTGGCCGACCCACTCACCAAGAACATTGGCCCAATTATCATGGAGAGGAATGACTTAGCACCTTTGGAGGACCTTGAAGACATGGAGCTCCTCTCCCTTGGTAACCCATTTTATGATCCCTATGATCCATTCCAATGGGAGTCAAGGAACCCGTGTGACCCAACCACCTTAACCACCACCTACCTTTCCCTACCCCAACCCACCATGTTTGATCCAATCCACCCCATCCCAGACCCAGGTTATACCATGGGAGCCATGACTTTGGGTGGTATACACCCAGGGATCGAGGAAGTGCCCCATTTCATGATATCCACCTTCCTAGACCCCTTTGACCCATTCCAATGGAAGTCAAAAAGCCCACACTTAGGAGACATCTTTGTCACAAGAGTGCATAAGTATTGGCATACAATACCACTTGGCATGATTCATAAGTCGGGTACATTCATTTACATCACCCACATGTCAAGTAGGAAGCATAAGTGGACCGTATTTGGATGTATTGGCCCACCTTCATTCATCATGAGTCTTAATCATGAGAGGAGCATACATGGATGTCCGGGTCCCCCGCCATTTATCATACCCATGCATAAAAGGTTCATCTATGGATGTCCCGGCCCCCCTGAGTCTGTCACAGTCTTCATGGCATCAAAGCATGATCGATCTACATGTGGCTGCCCCGGACCACCTTTGCATACCATACATTGTCCACTCACACCGCATCATAAAGCATGGCATATGCATCCAAGCAAATATCAAGAAACAAGCGGTGAGATTCACAATAAGTGAGCAAAAACTCGTGAGCGCCACTTGAAATTCCAAGTTGGTAACTTGACGATGATGACTTTGGAGTGGCTCTACCCTGGGGTCACCTCCAAATTGAGGGCACGAGGACTTGGACCTTGCCAAGTTTCGAGTGGCTTTGGCAACCCGGCTTATGGGTTGAACTTTCAAAAGGGTTTTCGGATTCTCCCCATTTCTCATGTGGCGGATCCAGCACCCTCTAAGGGCACCGCGGTGGATCCTAGTGAGTGTCTTGAGCTTACACCTATCCTTGCGAGAGACACCTTCGGAGTGCCACCACAAAATAGCCTGAGAGCCCGACGTGAGCACACGGCGGCAATACTAGGCAAGCAAGATCCCATCGCCAGCATGAGGCTATGACCGAGCCACTTTGTCAAGCTGAAGCGTCGTTCCCCGACTATGGTCGCTGGTTGAGTATAGAGATCATGGATCGCCCAGAGCCGCAGTTCGATGTACTACTTCCTTGGTGGACCCATACTCGACGGGGTCGAGTTTTCCCCACCCCGGGGGTATGATGAGGGCATCCCTTGCCCCTCCACATTTTCTCCGGACTCGGATTGTTCGTCGACAAGCGCCATTATGTTAGTCATGTATTTTTGAGTCTAGTCATGTAATCTTCACATTTTCTTTGAGTCAATATCATGTAATTTTCCCTTTATTTGAGTCATGTACCTAGGTTAGTGAGTCATTTTCTTTAAGTATTGTGTCATTAGGTTGGTTTGTTAGGCTAGTGGGCCCAATTCATTGGGCTTGGCCCAAGGGCACCCCTATCCCTTCGATTATTTGTCATTGAGTCAAATGTCAGGGACTTTTGTAGAAATGTGGGTTGCCTATATATAGGACCCCATTCCCCTCATTTTGAAGTAATGAATAATTGAATGAAAATTGAAATCCACTTCCAAATCCCACTAGATCTCCCTCTCTCTCACTCTCTCTCTCTAAGGGGTCCCCCCCTCTCTCTCGCTCTCTCTCCCTCCACCCCAATTTTTGGAATTTTCTCTCTCCTCCCCATTCACCCCTCATTAAGACCCCTCCCCTTCCCCATACACTCATTTAACTCTCCCCTAACCCCAAGGTGGCATCCTCCAATCCACACCCCACCTCCCAACCCCCAACTACCCCACTCTCCTTCCCAAAGCATCCCACCACCTTCCCAATGCTAAATTAGCTTCTCCCAAAGCCCAATTTCGAATTTCCATCCCATCTCCCACCCCCTTAGCTCCCTTGGTCGCCCAAATCCAACCCCAAACCCAGCCAAGGTCGCCCCCCCACCCCCACCCCTCCATTCATACCCATTTCTTTTGCAGGTCAAGCTCAGGTTGCAGGCAGCAGGTTAGCCGTAGATTGAAGCGGCCACCACGTCCTCCTCCCTGCGAATCTGAAGTCCCAAAAGGTACCGTTGGAAGCGTCTTCGAGTCATCTTCGCAACGGTGGTGGTTTCGTCTGGATCCAAGCTCCGAGCTGGCCGTGAGAGCATTTCTCCCTCGACTGTGCGCAGCTTCCCTAGCAGAGCACCTGAGCCGGAGTTGAAGCTCTACAGCGGCCAACCTCCTGGGAATCAGGGCAGGAGTTCTTCATCAAAAATCTTCTGCTCTGAGTCCTCTTTCATCTCCAAAAGGCAGGGCATCAATCGGATTCCAGAACCCCTAGTTCCCATTTTCCTCGTCCAAGTGCGCAGACTACTCCTGCGGATTCAGGTTCGACCTGCACCCACTCATCCGACGACTGCTCTCTTCTCCAACCTCCGATTGCAACTCCGTCAGCTCCTGCTCAAAGCTACTCCGACCACGGAATCGTCACCGCCATTCTCGCCTCAATCGGAGTTCAGGAGAGCCCAGGAGAGCCCACAGCACCTTCTGCAACCAACTGCATCTTTTCTGTTTCCATCCAAGGCAGACAGAGGGGTCCTGTTCCAGGCTCTGCCACGATCAGCACAGAATTCCAGAGATCCTCCAAAAATTCAGGCGTCTTCCTCCGGCAGCTAGAAAACTTTTGGGACCAGTATCATCGGGATCGGAGTCCTCTGGAGCCCGTGGCGGCGTCAACACCGACCCCCTATTCAGTGAATCTGCAGACTGGCAGAACCGGTGGAACTCGGAAGTTGGGATTTCTTGCCCAATTCCCCCATCCCGCCTGGCCGGCTCACAGCCGCTCCCTGCGAGGAGGTAGTGTTTGGTTGTAATACATTAACCCCCACCCCGAGATCCCCCCCTCCTGCGAGAGGAGTAGTGGTGTAATCTTTCAATTTCAGGTTGAAGCTCCCTCGACGCGGCGTGGGGGTGCATACCCTCGCCTCCCCGCTCGCCCCCGTCTCCGGCCGGAGTCGGCGTCTTCACGCCGGCTAGGTGTGCCTCGGTCCCTCTCTTGACTGGTTTAATCACTTGCTTAGCTTAGTATTATTGCTATTGCTTCGTCGGATGGAGAGTGAGAGCTCGGCCCAAATTGCTAGTACCGTGAGTGACCACCGCGGGCAAGTTGAGAATGAATCCACTTAACCCACACCATTGGTGTGTTGGCCGCCCATGATTTGGGCATCCTAGGCCCATTTGGGGTTCTCCCCAAGCTAGCCAACCTTTAGAGCCTCAAGGTCCCGCCTCGGACCCTCTCCAACATCGCCTAGTCGCCATCGGGCACTAGTGTGCGCCATACGGGTGAGCTCGCTAGTGTGAGTCCGCCGCTCAAACTTGAATGCTTGCAAAATAGGTCCATAGGTGGTGTCACATCAGAGAGAGAGAGAGAGAGAGAGAGAGACTCCGTTAATGCAACATTTAATGAGTGAAAGGAGAGAGTGAGAGCGAGAGAGTGAAAGAGAGAAAGAGAGACCCATTAATGCAGCACTTATTGAGTGAACAGGAGAAAGAGCAAACCCATCTGAAGTGGTGGGTTTCGAAAGCTCAGGTTATCCCGGTATTAACGCACACTTAGTCCGGGACAAGCCAACCCTCCAATCAAAGCACCATAATGGTTAACTCCGGATTAACTCTGAGTTAATCTCGAGTTAACCATATACCAAAGTGAGGCCAACTCTTGCCTTAGGAGAAGCAAGCCCGATTACTAGAATCAGGGGTATTTTTCATGGTATTTTTTTTTACAATATACTTTTACACTTATTTGGTGGATAACTTTGGCATATAGCTTTATCAAAAAGATCTCATCTCTAAGAAATGCAGAGTATCAGACACCACTTCAAAATAACAGAAGGCTTATCCTGCTTGTTTCATTAGTGTGCAAAGTGATTTTTTTTCTAAAGTGCTAATAGACTTTAAAGAGATTCTTAAATCAGTTTTCCATGGCTAGATTAGATAATATTCCATTATCCTTATCCCTAGCTTTTCCTATTCCAGAATCACTTTCAACTCAAGCATGAATCATGAAACTCAATTGGGGAATTTATTTTTCATTCAGTTTAATGCGAATGCATGACAAAATGACATGTAGGTTGTACTAAATGTAATATGAATTTCTCTTCTCCCCCCCCCCAACTTAAATGACATTGTCCTCAATGGCATCCTTAGGTAATAAAAGCAATAGAGCAATGTAAAAATGAATACTGTTGAGATGGAAGGATACAACATGATGTGTAGGATGTGGCCATCCTGTGACATTGGCGACTTCGACTCCTCGGCTCTTTACCTGTCTACTAAAACATACTCACAAGAAAATATCAAATAATAAAAGAAAATATTGGGTTGCCTCCCAAGAAGCGCTAAGTTTACCGTCTTCAGCCATATGCTTGCATGCTCGGAAATTTATTCCAGATCACTCAAAACAATTAATTCTTTTGGCATTAACTGAACATTTTCCAAGGTTTTAATCGTTGACAATGAAAATTTGACCATTGTTAGGATTTAAAATTTTGACCGCGTCATGATCAAAAGTTTTGATAACACTAAACGGTCCATCCCATCTGGATTTTAACTTTTCTAGAAACAAGCGCAGCCTAAAATTGAAAAGCCAGACTTTTTGATTAGGTTGAAAACTTTTTCTGTGTATGTGCTTATCATGAAAAGCTTTTGTCTTGATTTTGTAGATTTTAGAATTTGCGTAGGCTTCATTGCACAGTTCTTCCAATTCATTCAATTGTAGAGCTCTTTGAGAACCAGCTTGAGTTAAATCAAAATTCACTTGTTTGATGGCCTAATATGCTATATGTTCCAATTCTACGGGGAGGTGGTAGGCTTTTCCAAATATAAGTCTATAAGGGGACATGCCAATGGGAGTTTATATACAGTCTTGTAGGCCCATAATGCATCATCTAACCTATCAGACCAATCTTTCCTATCTGGCCTAACAGTTTTATGCATAATATTTTTTATCTCCCTATTGGAAACCTCCACTTGCCCACTGGTTTGGGGATGATAGGGGGTAGCGAGTTTGTGAGTGATACCATATTTACGAAATAAAGCTCGGAATTGAGAGTGAGCGAAATGAGAACCCACATCATTGATGATAGCCCTAGGACAACCAAATCTAGAAAAAATGTTCTTCTTAACGAACTTCATTACAACTTTATGATCATTAGTCCTCATGGCTATAGTCTCAATCCATTTGGAGACATAATCGACCGCCATCAAAATATATTCATTCCCAAAAGATGGTGGAAACGGTCCCATGAAATATATTCCCCAAACATCAAAATCTCAACTACCAGAATGGGACTCAGCGGCATCATATCCTTCTTCGAATTATTGCCCACAGCTTGACACCTTAAAAAAGTTTTAGCAAATTCATAAGCATCCTTAAATAAGGTGGGCCAGTAAAATCCGCTATGTAATACCTTCGCCGCAGTTTTCTTTCTCAAAAGTGTCCCCCACAAGATAGAGTGTGACAAAAGTTTAAAACAGAATGTTGCTCTTCCTCAGGGACACATCTCCTGATAATGTGATCTAGACCCATGTGAAACAGCTCAAGGTCCTCCCAAAAATAATATTTAACCTTCAAAAAGAAGTGATCTATCTCCTGCTTAGTCCACCCACCCGAGATTTGACCAATAGCCAGATAATTGACGATATGAGCATACCAGGGGGTTGAGGCATGAGAGATAGCGAGAAGATGTTCATCAGAGAAGGAATCAGACATTGGCGCACTCTCTAGAATCACAATTCTAGATAAATGGTCAGCAACAACATTCTCTAACCCTTTTTTGTCTCTGATTTCTAAATCAAATTCTTGAAGCAACAGAATCCAGCGAATGACACGGGGTTTAGTATCCTTCTTGGAAAGCAGATATTTTAAAGCTGAGTGATCGGAATAGACAGTGACCTTAGCCCCTAAAAGATATGATCAAAATTTTTTCAGGGTGAAAACGACAGCAAGTAATTCCTTCTCTGTGGTGGTGTAGTGCATCTGAGCATCAGCATGGGTGCGACTTGCATAATAGATCACCATGGGATTCTTATTAATCCTTTGCCCTAAGACGGCTCCTATGCATAGTTAGAGACATTGTACATGATTTCAAAGGGCATCGACCAATATTGAGATTATAGAATCGGGGCTTGAGTAAGGACTGCTTTCAAAGAATGTAAAGCCTCTAGACAAGAATCATCCAATTGAAACAGAGTGTCTTTTGCCAACAACTAAGTGAGAGGACAGGCAATGACAGAGAAGTTTTTGATGAATCTTCTGTAAAAACCAGCATGGCCAGGAAAAGATCGAATTTGTTTGACAGAAGTAGGGGGAGGAAGATTGGAGATTAAATCCACTTTAGCCTTGTCTACCTCTATTCCCCTTTCTGAAACAATATGGCCTAACACTATTCCTTCTCTTACCATGAAGTGACTTTTCTCCCAGCTTAGCACCAGATTTGACTCTATACATCTTGCCAGCACCTTTTTTGGAAGATCCTAGCATCCATCAAACAAATCACCAAACATTGAGAAATCATCTATGAAGATATCCAAAAACTCACCCACCATTTCTGAGAAAATTCCCATCATACATCTTTGAAAGGTAGCGGGGGCATTACAGAGCCCGAATGGCATTCTTCTAAAAGAAAACGTGCCATAAGGACACGTGAAGGTGGTTTTCTCCTGATCATCTGGGTAAATGGCAACCTAATTGTACCCAAAATATCCATTCAAAAAGTAAAAATACTTTTGTCCAGCCAGTCTCTCCAAAATTTGATCTACAAAGGGGAGAGGGAAATGATCTTTCTTTATCATCGAATTCAGTTTTCTATAATCAATACAGACTCTCCACCCCATTTGTAGTCTTGTGGGCACTTCTTCTCCTTGATCATTCTTTATGACGGTCAGCCCTGACTTCTTTGGAACCACTTGCGTTGTGCTGACCCACTTACTGTCAAAAATGGGATATATAACCCCAGCATCTAACCACTTCACCACTTCTTTCTTGACCACCTCTTTCATGTTAGGGTTCAATCTGCGTTGCATCTCCCTGCCCGGTTTAGCATTATCTTCCAAATATATGTAGTGCATGCACACATCTAGACTAATTCTCTTTAAGTCCGCCACTGACCAACCTATGCCCCCCCTGTGCTCCTTAAGAACATCTAAGAGTTTGGATTCTTGAGCAGATGTCAAATTAGAGGCAATGATGATAGGAAGAGTGTGATCAGGGCCCAGAAAAGCATACTTGAGGGAGTCCGGGAGAGGTTTTAGTTCAAGAATAGGGGGATGTTCTAGAGATGGAAGAACTGGTTTGGATTACAATGTAGGAAGCGGCTCTACCCTAGACTAGGGTGCAGAAGAGAGAGGGGAATCCTGAAGCATGCGACCCACCTCTAGGGTGCCCTTAATATCATCCGAACTTTCGTCAATCAAATCCTCAAAGATATCAATGACATTACATTCTTCCTCTTAGTCCGGGTATTGAGATGATTTAAAAACATTTAGCGAAACTTTTTCTCCTCCAAATGAGATATCCATCATTCCTGTGGCACAATTAATATTGGCCTTTGCTGTAGCTAAAAATGGACGTCCCAAAATAATTGGTGTGCACTTAAGTTCCTGAGATGAGGCCATGTCCAAAATCAAGAAGTCCACAGTAAAGTAGCATTCATGCACTTTAATGATTACATCTTCCAAAAGACCCCTGGGTGTCTTTACTGATTGATCCGCCAATTGAAGGATTATAGATGTAGGTTTCAATTCTCCCATATCAAACTGCTCATAAATAAAGGTGGGCAGTAAGTTCACACTTGCTCCCAAATCCAGCAATACCCGATCAAAAGTGACTCCACCTATATCACATGAAATCAACGGAGCTCTGGGGTCCTTCAATTTCTTAGGAAGATGATTCATTACGACAACACTAACATCTTCAGACAGACGGATCTTTTGAGTAACTGCCATGGGTTCCCTTCTCGGTGTACAAAGCTCTTTCAAAAATTTTGCATATGTCGGCACATACTTGATTGCATCCAAAAGTGGAATATTGATATTTACTTATTTAAACAATTCCATCAGTTCCTCTTATTGAACCGGCTACTTTTTATTGGCTCTAGATTTTAACGCATCAATAAAAGAGACATTCGGCATGTATTCTTGGGGTCTCTCTTCAATTTTTGCTTTTCCTTTATTCAGTTCCTTCCTTTGCTCCTCTCCTTCTGGCTTCATCTTCTCCTTTATGATCATGGGCTCCTACTCCTCACTATCACTTTCATCCTGGGTCTCTTGGCCCGAACTACCGCCCATCCCCCTAATCTTATAAGGATCTTCAAGCACCTTCCCACTCCTAAGGGTTGAAATGGCCTTAGCATTCTCGAACTGAGGTCCTACAGGAGGGGGAAATTGAGATGGGACTAGCTGAGGAAGAAGGGGAGCTTTTTGAACCAGGAGGTTGATTATTCGGGTTAGCCACAGGTTGACTAGGGAGCTGACCTACCTCTCTCCTTATACTAGTTGCTACTAATTGCCCTACTCCAACTTAGAAATGGATTATTGTTGAGTAAGAATCAGTTGTTGGAGTTGATCAACTTTGTCATCAAAATTGGGCTGAGGAGGGGGATGATATGGAACTTGAGCTTGATTAAATCGAAAAGGAGGATATTGATGAAATTGGCCCCGAGAAAATTGAGCTTGAGGATATGGGGCATGCGAATGCTGAATTGGAGGTTGTTGAAATTGGGGTTGATATGGAAGAGGTGCATAAGAGAGATTTTGTTGAGTTTGGATTAGAACTTGGAAAAGTTGTTTTTGAATTGGTTGATTTGAGGGATTGGATGGCTGGGATGGTCCTTGTTGATTTCTCCAAGAAAAATTAGGGTGGTTTCACCAACCTGGATTGTAAGTGTTAGAGTATGGATCATAGGCCGGCTTGGAGACGCCCTGAGCAGCAAAATTCTGTTCTTGGATGAAGGGAGGGAGTTAGGCCACTGTAGGGCAATCAGAAACAGGATGATTCGGGCTTGAACATAGAACACAAACTTCCTGATTATTAGAGTCTGAGAAAGGTTGAGAATGAGAAGCAGATGAGAAAGAGGGCTCCTACCTATTCATAGCTAATAACTGATCTAACTTTTGAGCCACTTGGTCTACTTTCTCCATCTTTTGTGCCAGCATGTCCATTTATTCAACTTCTGAGTAAGGGCATTGATATCCATTCTATTCTCCGACTCACCTTGATTCTTTACTTCATAAAGCCCTGCCCTCTTAGACGGTCCAATCACTCTTTCATATGATGATAGAGAGATATGACTAATGGACTTCTCACTTAGCATTTCAAAAAGATCATATGCCTCATCTTCACTCTTGCTCATAAACGCCTGTTCGTCGGTTTTTTTTTCTTTTATGCCGATGACCGGGGTGAAGGTAGGAATACAGCGGGGGAGAAAAAGATGGGAGTTTTATGTATCTTGGGTAACCTCCTTCATGGCCGTAGGCCTCTCACGGCGGTACCGAGCACTCTCCTTTTACGGAAAGCCGAGAAGGGTCGAATAGCACGGAAATATAGGGGTATAGGTTGGCTGGACAAGGTGCGGGTGTGCCAGTTGATTTCTCGACAATCACCTATGGAACCGACGGTCAACTGGGGGAGCGTCACCAGGACGCGGCACATGGGCTCGAGAGGTCGGGCGACACATAGATCGAGGGGGTTCCATAGGTGTGAGTGCGCAGGCAATTGTGGGAATCGTGTACTGGATGTCTTTCCCCACTGATCGCAAGCGATCGATGTTTATTTACTTCAGATTGAATCCGAACACCTTTGTTCTGTGCTGAAAAGAAGCCTGTATGTGTCTGAAACCATGGGTGGAGGGCCGAGAGCATTCCACAGCTGTGGGCATGCTTCTGTCTGGGGGGTTATGGCTGGGGTCAGAGACATTAGGGACGTGTGCCGAGAGGTATAGGTGGAAAGCTGGGGCCCTCATACGGGCGCAGGCATTCAACTGGTTTTATACTATATGAGAGCCACATGGGCTTTACAAATGGGCCGAGGCGGCTAGAGTACAACTGGCGCAAGCCGTGGGACAATTTCGACGTGTGGGTCGGTCCCCGGGTCAATGCGTGGTATGGCGGATATCCGCGTGTTTTACAGGGGGTCTCTATGGGGAGATTGACGCATGCCCGACTGCCTATATGGCGGGAGCGATTGTGGGCTGGTGCCTGACGGAGGTAGGATGCGGCTCAAGGTGAGCGGTCGAGTCCGGGCCTCGGAGGTGAGCTACGGTCACGCGGTTCCGTGTCGGCCGTAGGTGAGGTGTTGTGTCATGAGCGTTGCCACTGTGGGTCGTCATGCACGGGCGGACCCAGGATGCGGGTGTGTTCGCCGTTGTCATGACGCCTTACGCGTGATGGGAGCGGACTTGTGTATGATGGCTAGATGCCATATGAGGGGAGTATGGACATACCCTCGGTATGTGCGAGCCGATCTACAAGCCACCCACGTGAGCGCCTTGCTCCTGGCATTCCTGACCCTTATCGAAAGCCTCGGAGGTCCGAGGGTGTGATAGTTAGGTCGGGTTTCCTGCGTCTGTTTGTATGTTCTCTTTCTTGATTGCTGCGCTCTGTGTGTGTGTCCCTTAAGCTTCTAAGGGGTGGAATTTATAGGAAGTTGAAGAGGCAGGGATGGGGTGTAGGCGGACCAAGTTGGAGGTCCAACTTGGTCCGGGTAAATCCCATGAAGGCACAATTTTTTTTATTTGACTGAGTAGGGGAGATAAGGTTTAGGCAGACCAGCCCAAGGGGCTGGTCTGGTCCGCCTAAACCCCTCCCCCAAGTGGGGTTTAGGCGGACCAGCCCAAAGGGCTGGCCTGGTCCGCCTAAACCGCTCACGGAGGGCCTTTTTCTTTTATTAAAGAACATTTTTTTTGTTTTGATGGGGTTTAGGTGAAACCCCCTCCCCTAGGGGGTTTAGGCGGACCAGCCTGGGGGTCCAGGCTGGTCTGCCTAAGCAATCCCCATGGGGGGTTTGGGCGGACTGGGCTGGGCACTTTTTTTAATTAAAAAAACTTTTTTTATTATGCAAGGGGTTTAGGCGGACCGGCCTGAGGGGGCAGGTTGGTCCGCCTAAACCCCTCCACGGGGGGTTTAGGTGGACTGGGTAGAAAGAGAGAGAGAGGGTGGTCCCACCCCTATAAAATCTAGATTTTTTTGGTGTTTTCTTCCTAATTTGGCTAATAAGAAAGGACAAAAGGATACGTGGCTCGGACTGGTTGGCTGGAAACTGTGGAGGTTGGCTCGTGTGCTTCCACGTGGCTTCGGGCTTCGTTCTTCGCGACTCCTTTTCACGCACGGGTACGCTAGCGAACCTTGCATGTGACGACTCGGATCCCGGATACCAGATATACCCGATAGAACTACCGAGTAGACCTAATACCACTTGGAACCCGCGAGGCCTCCCAAGAGCGGTAAAGCTCCGAAGGGATAAAAGGCATGTGTAGAGTACATTGAAGCCACAGAGATATAACAGTAAGCAATTAAATTTCATTAGATTGGTTTGCTAAATTAGTGAAAATAAAAATTACTTTTTAATTAACAGTTTAAATTTAACAATTATATACCAGAGTCAAGTCCAAAGCTAAAGATAGTAAGTCTAGTAGTACAGTCGACAGAAAAAAAAGATGTACCCTATAAGTCGGGGGAAGCCCGACGCAGGTACCGCTGGCAACTACGAACTCGCCACACCAGAAACCGCGGAAGCAGAAGACGCCACCCACCTGAAAAGTAGGGGTGAGCCTCGTGTCACTGGCCCAGTAGGGGTCACACGGATCCCCACTGAAAAATACGCAGTAACACTGAACAACGAAACAACAGTAGTAGCAAAGCAGGAAAACTACCACTAGAAAGCTGTAAAGCTACGCTAGAAAGTAGTAGAAGAACAGACGGGAGCAGGAGTAGGGAGCAAGCTAAGGAAGAGGGGAAGAACCCGTACCAGACAAGCGACTGCCAAACTGACCTCGGCACCCCAAACTACTCCAAGCAACAACAGGAAGGCGACTCTAAGCTGACGAAGTCAGGAGTTGCCGAACTATCGACACTGCGAGGGACCTGCAAACCAGACGAGACCTAGGAAGACCTAGACAGACGCAGACGACATGACGAGAGTGTCATGCACACTGCCCCACACATGACTAGAACGTCATGCATACGACAGGACACTGACTTCGAGTACGGCCACGAGAGGACTAACCCGGAAGGTCACGACGCACAAGAAACGCGGAGAGAACTGCGAAGAGTCACGTGCCACATGACTGGTGTGCCCCACACTAGAAGAATAGCCAGCTGCGTCCACTGATGTCTTATGCTGCGCCTACAAGCATCTCATCTACTATGCCCAAGTCAGGCAGAGACTAAGACACTATCAGAACTAGAACAGTAACCACAGTCACGAGTGACTAGTCAGGGTCAAACCCGTCGACGTGAGTCCCAAGCCCCTGACCACGTGTGCACACACTGGCCCACTGCCTAAGCCAGGCCTCTAGCTAGTATTCCCCCTCCGAAGGACGCTACGGTTGGACCGAGGGCCCACAGAACTAGCTTAAGAACCGTAAACTGGGAAAGTGCCCCGCTACAAGAGCCGTCACGTCATAACCTGACGTAAGGCTACGACTAGTGAAGGCTCACATGACACGAAGACTTAAAACACGAGTGCAGAAGTACAGACAGGCAAGAGAGCATTGTCACACATACTTCGAAGCACCAATGACAGCACAGCCACTACCGATAAACTCAGGACAAGGCAACTAGACCTACTCACGTAACGATCCTTGAGTCGGATGACTCGGAGGCAAGATCGTCACAAACAGCGGAACAAGCTGCCAATCGGTCTAATCCTAAGCCAGAGAAAATGACACGATCGGAGGAAATGACACGCGGAGGCCTGAGGGAACACCGAGGACCCTCAGCACACTTGGACACATAGACTGAGGTAGGATGATACCTCACTGTAGCCATAACCATATCTCGAACTGGACAGAACCGTCGAGACACACATAAGGTTACCTGTCAACCACTGGGTAACCCCAGGTTGACCGGAACCAGACAATGATGATTCGACAATAGGAGAGAAAATCCTACTACAAGCAAGAAGACTCATGACTGTCTCATGACGTGGTCTTAGTCCTCATAGAATGTCAGGAGACATCCATGGGAAAGTAGGCAAACTATAAGGACAAGCCAAAATAAACAGAAACATCGGAGGATGACACTCTGGGCAAAGCGAATCGTAACTCAACTGCTAGGCAGACCCGGTAGTCAAGGAAAAGTCGCTACGTGACTAGAGACAAGGACGCTGGCAGTTCTAGATTGAGTCGTTAGGGAACCGTCATAGTCAGGGAAGAGACCGCACCCAATGGCCTGAACCGACCGATCTAGAGCACTACCAACACACAGACACCGCCCTAGAACATAAACCTAAGACAGACCGACACACGAATGAACACAGAACAGAACAGGCCATCACGGCCAACAATAGGACTGTAACGGCCTACTATAGGCGCGTTACACGCTCTGACGCACCCAGATTGGGCCGTCAGGGCCAACAGACCTAAGCCTAAGACTCGAACGAGCAACATGTAACGGTCCAATATGGACGTGTTACAGCACCCTGGCGCATGGAGGTTGGGCCGTTAGAGCCAACCGACATAGCCAGTCAAACTCGGTCAAACAACATGTAACGGTCTAAGGAAGGCGCGTTACAAGGCTCTGACGCACAAGGGATGGGCGGTCAGAGAAAATCGACAAACACGGTCTTCGAGAAACGCCCATGCTGTGACGCACCAACATAGGTGCGTCAGAGTCATGTGCTGGTCCTACATTGGGCCGTCACATTGACCATGCCTTGAAGAACCGAAACGACCAACGGCTGTGACGGTCTATCGTAGGGCCGTCAGAGACCTCTGACGGTCACTGGAACGACCGCTACACCGTCACGGCGAGAAAAATAGTGGAATGGTCAAATTGACCCGTTCCACGCCCCATTCACGCCGAAGCGTAGGGGAAACAAAGCCTCACAACGAAAAACAACTTCTGGAAGCTAAAAGTCCACATGCACGCATTAAATCGCGAGATCGGGGCAATTCCGACGAATTGACCCTAAATGAGTCACCTAGGTTCCCGGACTCCTACCGGCCCCGAATGACGACCAAACACTACGAAACTCACGTGAATGGGATCCAGACATCCCAGCGGTCATTTTGACACTAACTATGCTAAGAATGGTTGCCGTTTTCCGGCAAACCCTACAAATCGCGAAAATGACGATTTTGCTAGCACTGGCCCGATCTAGCCCGTTCGAGCACTAAACCACGCACAGAAGCAGGGAAAACGTGCAGGAGGAAGTGGCGATCCGTCTCCCTACCTCCACCGAAGAAACCGAGCGCCGAGGCGACTAAATCACGTCGAAAACCACAAATCGAACTCAACCGCCGGCTTTGAATCCACCGTTCAGGATCGCGCCAAAACCAACCCGATCCTCACTCCATCACGCCTCTCAGCAGCTTCCCGGCGTCGTCAGCTCACCCACGAACCCCTCCATCTGCAGCCGGAGGCGAAGAGGCGAGAGAACGAGAGAGAACGGGAGAGGGAGAGAGTGTGAGCGCGAGTGAGAGGAGAGAGAGAAGGGGGGTTAAATAAAAAGGAAATTAGAAAATTTTCTAATTTTTGAAAATCCATAAATTGCGCCGAAAATGCACTAATTCATAAAAATACACAAAAATAGCCGAAATGATCCTCGCGAAGAGTACATCGCAACTGTATCGTCCACGAGTCGATGAACTGAGAACTAAACTCACCGTAGGGTTCCATAACTAGTACGAGAGGAAAACCCACACGGATCGTAAAACTTAACTCAGGAGCTACAAAAGCGATCCGAAACTCTCCAAAAAGGATCCGAAAGACCTAATAATGATCCAATAAAGATCCAGGGCATTACATTGTCCCCTCCTTTAAGAAATTTCATCCTCGAAATTTAAGGACTAGCAAAGGAGAAGCAAGGAACAACAACCCGACAACACAACTACGAAATGACACGAATCACGAAAAATGGAGCCCAGAAGAACACCATCAGACCATAATCACAAGTACATGCTCAGGATAGAGCACGACACAAGTGAGCACAAGTCTGACACCTCCGAACCAAGACAACGCCGCTTACGTCTCACATGAAAAGAGACACGACTGCCACAACAACAGGTACTGGGAAAACAAAACGATAGAAACGACAGGCACATCAAGCACCAGCTCAAACAAGGGAACATAGTCCTCTCAGCTGACGGCCTAACAACATCATCGGCTCCAGTGCCAAAGGCGACAGGGAACACCTGGCACATAGGGCACCAACGACAGATTCATGGAAAACAACGGCAAGACAACAGCACCGGACCACGGGCACAATCAAGTCAGTCCTCACTCAGATATTACATCTGATCGAGTCGCAAGCTAACTCTAATAGGAGAAAAGAGTACATCAAAGCTAATCGACAAGAGTTGGTCCACAAAGTGCTAATGATAGAAACACAAAATCATAGAGAAACAACACTTACAAAAATAACAACGGCAGCACTCGTAGGATTTAGGCTCCGTATAGGACACAGAATCTCGGAACACAACTGCAAGCTGGGTCACATCAAGGCACAACAGTCGCTGATCACACAACTACAGGGGACGAGTCATGCATCGAGCAGCTCACCAAGAACAGACCCATGACAACGAGAAACGACAATCTCGGGGAATGCATCTCAAGGACTACGAACACGCCTCGAGAACACAACACCCAAGAGAGAAAATAGAGGAGCAGAGGGTACTCAATCAGCAGGAATGCCGACAAATTCCCCAACACTCACAAATGCCGATGCCAACACCAGAAAAATTACCAGCAACAGCACGGCAGCAGACAACATCAAGGCATAAGGAGCCAAGATGAAGTCACATCGAGAAGAAGCAATTCTCTCGACCAGCTAGAATCTTATGAAAAGATCCTCGACCTGTGGGTTATCAGCCCACACGCTTCCGCTGCGCACTCATCCAACGCACACAGGCATCAGAAAATAACTCGGCATCCGCATCTCAGCACACGCCAGCCGCCATCGCAATCCATGAAAATCGCAATGTAGCACGCCATGAGTACTGATCCTGTGACCGACCGATCAGAAAAAAGCCTAAGTGCAAGGAAAAGAGTACCAGCTTCAGCACGAAGCCCGAAGAAAAATGCTAATCTCAGCTTACCCTAATGTCCTGAAACGATTAATGAGCCTTCACAACACATCGGCCGCTGGACACGACACGATAAATACGGTGCGCGACAGCTCGTAACACCCTGATGGAGCCCAAAGCCATGCAACGGTAGGACAAGGAGCAAATCAGGCTCAGAATAAAGCGGTCCACACTTAAGTAGACACATGACAAAGGCATCACTAAGGCAGCAATTCCAAGGCTAATCTCGAAAAAGACTCCACCAAACAAGATGAGAAACATCAAGCTCGATCAACAGAAGCTCACCAGGAAGGGAAAATTGGTGCGGACACCAGAGCACGCGAGCGGCACGAGCCGGCGAGCCACCAGTACCGTACGCGGAGCACGACTCGAGCCACCTCAGCGTCCATCTGGCTCGGAGACAGCCTAGAGACTCCCCCTTGAGTCTCGACATTTATCATATTTGTTTAGACTTTATTTGTGTAATGTGTGTTTATTTCATTTTATTCGGTTTGTAATTTTGATTGTAAGAGGGGTTTATTTGCAAAATGGGACCCCCGGGTCCCACGGGCCCCCCCAGACCCCTCCCATTGATCCACCTCAGCCTAGGGCCCCATGTGGGGTCAGTCAACATTTCAAATGGAGGCATCTAGAAGGTTGAATGGTAAAAGACACATGGGAGACAATTAGACTTCAAAGTCCAAGGTAGGCTACCTACCAATTCTACCTTGTCTCCCTTGGTCAATAGGGCGCCCCCCCTTGTATATTTTATTTAAATTTTGTGTGTTGATCACACTCAATCCAAGCCCTCCACTCCCATTCCCCTAGATCCAACGGTGGAGGATGGATTTGAGATGTAACCTATATAAGCTTGTATTTTCCATTTTGATAGAATTAATGCATTTGAATCAAAGAAAATTCTTGAGCAAGGGCTGGTGCGCCCCCCTCCTCTCTCCTCCCTCTCCCCCTTACAGCTGAGACGGTTGCTCTTCTGAGGTGTGACGCCTCCCTTATCGTTCCGGTGATCGCCGCCGCCACCATCGTGCCGCCATCACACCGCCACGGTCTTCATCGATATTCTATCCGCGCAGTGCAGCAGTAGCTTGTCCGAATTTTGCAGCCCTCCCTCGTGATCTTCTGGGCACTAAATTTGGAGTGGATCTTCTAGGGATGTCCGCCACAGCACACAAAAATCGGTTGGCTTTCTAGTTTACGTTTTCCAATTTTCTATTTTCGTCCACTTTCAATTTCAGTTCTGCCAGTTTTCAGATCTGATTTCCACCTTTCCTGAGTTTCTAGTCTTCGACCACCCTTTTGATTTTTTCTAGATCTCCCAATTTTACTGGGAGTTCTGCCTATCAATCCCTCCATCCACAATTTTTCTTGATTTTTGACCAGCCTTCCACCCATTTTTCCAAAATCATTTTCAGAGTCATCTACAGTGTTGTCAACCAGTTCCCAGATCCGACCACCCTCCAGTGTTAAAATCATAACAATTCGTAGCCTCATCCAATCCTTCCACAAAAAAATATTGCCATTTTCCTTGTTCAATTTCCTACAACTTTGATGAAGAGTCCAGGAGCTGAATCGGACGTATTTCTGGCGGTCAACGGTAGTTCTCAAACAACTCACCTGTAGATCTGAGAGTTCGGGTACTATTCAGCAGAAGCTTCAAAAATTCAATAAAGTCCAGAGCCGGCCAGATTCAGTAGATCTCTCTGGGTCTAGATTGGAGGATTGCAAGAGAGCTTTCCAACGATATCTCATGCGCCCCGATCCGACATCGGGATTGATCGCAGCGGCCGTTCTCGCTGGAGCGCGCGCCGAAAAACAGAACCTGAAATCCGTGGGCAGCTAGTTCAAGAATTGGAGATCGGGGCCGATCGACCACCGATCGACATTTCCGGTCGACCGCCGTCCGAGGAGGCGCGCCACCAGGGGTCCCCATCACAGCGGGCCCCACCCCAGTAGGCCGGGATGACAGCGCCATCCGTGGGCCCCACGGACCCGTAGAACGCGCCCTCCGGATAGTACAAAAATGCGGAGTTCGGCACCGCCGGGTGACATCAAGATGTTGCCCGTCAACCCGATTCGCGTGATTCACGGGCCCCACATGTGACCTATTATCTCCCTGCGTGGAGTGGGTCAAATATTTGTACCGCTGTAAAATTGTTTAACCGGGAGTCCGTAAATCGGCCGGGGTTGTCTTCGCCACGCCGGGTGCGTGGAGGTAACGGTCTAAACTTCTCGGCGTTACTTTGCTTAGCTAGTATATGGTCTTATGCCGCTGCGAGAGTGTAGGTTCCTAGCCCGTGTGTTCATGTCACCGCTGTGAGTGCGAGAGTGACCCGTCCCACGACTTGATCCGAGTCCGAAAGTTGAGTCAGACTACCTTGAACTCTGCCGGTTCCTTAACCGCGCACGATCCACGCTTTCCCTCGCATGGGACGACGAGTGAGTTTGCACTTCTGTTAGCGACGTGTAGGCTATAGGAGCTCTTAGTGTCGAGCCGAGGTCACTCTAGTAGTCATGTCGTTGCTGGTCGAGTCGTGTCCGTCTCATATAGCATCGTCTCCTCAGTCCGTCCCGCATCAGTTTGGTATCAGAGAGAGTTGAGTCTAGGGTAGTCTTGCATAAGTCTTGCATGCATCATGGTCTAAGTCGAGTGTAGGATCATCATTAGTTTTCAAAATAAAAAAAAAAGATGTTTTAAAATTGTATTTCATCCCGATAATTCGGTATCTTAAAAGGTGTTGTCCGAACGCTAGGCTACGCCTATCGGGAAGGCCGCACACTTGTGGGAGTGATATTCGGATCGATTAACTCCGTCACGTACCGGATATTGGTTTAGGTCTAGGTGCATTAGTCGGTGTTTGCATCAGTTTGTGTCTCCTAGTTCGTGTGTAGTCCAATAAGAGTCAGTCGGTCTTGTCCAAGTGTCGGCATTTCTAGCATGTAGTTCCGCCAAATTCACATGGAATCCCCATCACCCGAGCAATATGGCAGTTGGTCCACCCATGGGCTTGGCAACCACCCACTCCACTTCCGTAGGCCCGAAGCCTCGGATTTTTATGGCTCCAATGGCCCGGGCGACTACCTCAAGTGGGAGGCCGCCATGGATACATACTTTGATTGTTATACCATGTCCGAAGCCGGGCAATTCTATTTTACCAAGGAGAGGCATCTACACGAGGCCGCCAAAAAGTGGGATCACATTGAGCGCTTGAGAGAGGTTAGGAGGCAATGGCCCATCGAATCATGGTGGGACATGAAGAGAGAGCTTAGGAAGGTCTACGTGCCCCAACCGGTCACCTCCAACCGGCCCACCCAATCACTTCCAACCAAGAGGGTCCTAGTCGGAGGCAAAGAGCCCCACACGTAGATGAGCCAAGACCCAATCCTAGGACGGTTGACTACGGGCGAGTCCACCATGATATCCCTATTCCAACCCACTCCGTTGCCGAACTTATGCAAATGATTTTGGACCGGTTGGATGGGGTGGATAGGACACGTACTCCTAGTGATGTACTCCTACACGAGCCTAAGGAGGTAGCAATCGGTAGCCCCAACCCGTTGCCATCTAAGGTGCAATCCCAAGATCCTCTCTCTATCATAGTGGATCCTCTTCCCCCACCCACGAGAGTCCCATTGCCTACACCCCCTGTCCGTCAGGAGGATAAGGGTAAGGACACACTTATCAAGGAGCGTAGTGGATCACGACAGCAGTGTTATCGCTGCCAGGGGATTGGCCACTTTGTCGGGCAGTGTCCCACTCGGACACCTCTAGCCCTAGGGGACAAAAGGGTTGGAGAAGCCTCACTCTCCGATCTTTATTCGGAGCCACCTCAGCCACAGCTACCCGTGTTTCTAACGGGAAAGCTACTTATAGCCGAGCCACTCCTTAGCTGGCTTAAGAATGGCCTGGCCCCATCTCCCCTCCCATCTATGGACCCTATCCTACCTCTGGTGCCAATCAATCCGTTTCACACCACCTTCCGGTCTAGTCACTATGTGGATACATTGGATGACCTTCTTAAATGGTAAGAACGGCAATTGACACTTACGCACTTGTTGGCTCCAGGCTTCGACCGACCCACAGGTCGTAGTTTCACTCATCCCGCTTTAGGGTCCATCACCTCCGTGTACACCGTGGGTCATGTTACCACGGAGGTTCTTCTACTCCTCCCTATGCCGGCCGAGCCCGACTTCATTCCCATTTGCCCAAGGGAGGAATCTTACTTTCTATCTATGACTGCCGTCCCACCTCTCACAATGAATGAAGGTGATCATTTACACCTCCAAGATTTCCAAATGTGGGACAGTGATTTGTGGAAGCCTAGTCCGAGGGGTCATACCTTCTTTGATCCCTTCGACCCATTCTCTTGTGGATCCCGTGACCCACCATATTTACTCCACCTTTTTGAGAGGGTCGACCATCATACCCCCACCGTCTCATCTCCCTTCATGAATGAAGGAGATCAACAACACCTTCTAGACTTCCACACATGGGATCTTGAGATAAGGGAATCCATATCGAGGGGTCATATATTCTTTGATCCCTTTGATCCCTTTCTTCTTGGGCCCCTTGGCCCACCACCTCCATTCCACCTCTTTAAGGAAGTCCACTATCACACTCCTCCTACTCAGGCCTGGCAACCTTCACATGGCAATAGGTCCGAACCGTCATTTGGGGGTAATGAAGACTTTGGTTCCCCAGGTCCACCCAAACCACCCAAACCTCCCGGACTTCCCAAATCCAAACCAAATATCCGTGATTGGTGCATCGTAGGATGTCTAGGAGTCCACCATGACATTAACCTCTGGTTATGTCAAATGCATGCATGGCACACATTCGGATGTCCTGGACCACCTTGCATGTGATTGGGTTTGACTAACATTAGGTTTTTGTAGGGTCGTGTGTGCATCTGTGTGTTTTTCTTTTTGTTAGGCATGTTAGGAGTCTACATGACGACGTCCGTCGTCACATTGAGGTCAGCAATGCGCGTTACAAAGAGCTAGCCGATGCTCACCGACACCACCGAGAGTTCCAAGGGGGCGAATATGTCATGATCAGGGTAAGACCTGAACGGTTTCCCTCTGGAACCGTTAAGAAGTTACAAGCTCGCGGAGCCGGTCCATTTAGAGTGTTGAAACGCGTTGGATCCAATGCATATGTTGTGGACCTGCCCGAGGAATACGGTATAAGCTCTACTTTTAATGTTTCGGATCTAGTCGCATATAGGGACCCATCGGTGATCCCTAGTGAGCCTTTCGAGTCATCTCCTCCCCTTGAGAGTGATCCCACACCTGAGTGTCCACCTCCAGCCCCTTTGCCACGGCAGCGTGAGCATATAGATCATGTACTGGATAAGCAGGTGAAAGTTACCAGGAGTGGATCCTACCCGCGCTACCTAGTGCGATGGAGAGGACGGCCCGCTACCGAGGACACATGGATCACGCATGGAGAGTTGCAGCGGATTGATCCGGACCTTCTGGAGCGATACCGGAGCGATGCAGACCCTTACTCGACAGGGTCGAGTTTCTCCCACCCGGGGAGAATTGGTGCGGACACTAGAGCACGCGAGAGGCACGAGCCGGCGAGCCACCAGTACCGTACGCGGAGCACGACTCGAGCCACCTCAGCGTCCATCTGGCTCGGATACAGCCTGGAGACTCCCCCTTGAGTCTCGACATTTATCATATTTGTTTAAACTTTATTTGTGTAATGTGTGTTTATTTTATTTTATTCGGTTTGTAATTTTGATTGTAAGAGGGGTTTATTTGCAAAATGGGACCCCTGGGTCCCACGGGCCCCCCTAGACCCCTCCCATTGATCCACCTCAGCCTAGGACTCCATGTGGGGTCAGTCAACATTTCAAATGGAGGCATCTAGAAGGTTGAATGGTAAAAGACACATGGGAGACAATTAGACTTCAAAGTCCAAGGTAGGCTACCTACCAATTCTACCTTGTCTCCCTTGGTCAATAGGGCGCCCCCCTTGTATATTTTATTTAAATTTTGTGTGTTGATCACACTCAATCCAAGCCCTCCATTCCCCTTCCCCTAGATCCAACGGTGGATGATGGATTTGAGATGTAACCTATATAAGCTTGTATTTTCCATTTTGATAGAATTAATGCATTTGAATCAAAGAAAATTCTTGAGCAAGGGCTGGTGCGCCCCCCTCCTCTCTCCTCCCTCTCCCCCTTGCAGCTGAGACGGTTGCTCTTCTGAGGTGTGACGCCTCCCTTATCGTTCCGGTGATCGCCGCCGCCGCCATCGTGCCGCCATCGCACCGCCACGGTCTTCATCGGTATTCTGTCCGCGTAGTGCAGCAACAGCTTGTCCGAATTTTTCAGCCCTCCCTCGTGATCTTCTGGGAACCAAATTTGGAGGGGATGTTCTAGGGATGTCCGCCACACCACACAAAAATCGGTTGGCCTTCTAGTTCACGTTTTCTAATTTTCCATTTTCGTCCACTTTCAATTTCAGTTCTGCCAGTTTTCAGATCTGATTTTCACCTTTCCTAAGTTTCCAGTCTTCGACCACCCTTTTGATTTTTTCTGGATCTCCCAATTTTACTGAAAGTTTTGCCCATCAATATCTCCATCCACGATTTTTCTTGATTTTTGATCAACCTTCTACCAATTTTTCAAAAATCATTTTCAGAGTCATCTACAGTGCTGTCAACCAGTTCCCAGATCCAACCACCCTCCAGTGTTAAAATCATAACAATTCGTAGCCTCATCCAATCCTTCCACAAAAAAATATTTCCCTTTTCCTTGTTCAATTTCCTACAACTTTGATGAAGAGTCCAGGAGCTGAATCGGACGTCTTCCTAGTGGTCAACGTCAGTTCTCAAACAACTCACCTGCAGATCTGAGAGTTCGGATACTGTTCAGCAAAAGCTTCAAAAATTCAATAAAGTCCAGATCCGGCCAGATCCAGCAGATCTCTCTAGGTCTAGATTGGATGATTCCAAGAGTGCTTTCCAACGATAGCTCATGCGCCCCGATCCGACATCGGGATTGATCGCAGCGGCCGTTCTCGCCGGAGCGCGCGCCGAAAAACAAAACCTGAAATCCGTGGGCAGCTAGTTCAAGAATTGGAGATCGGGGCCGATCGACCACCGATCGGCGTTTCCGGCCGACCGCCGTCCGAGGAGGCACGCCACCAGGGGTCCCCATCACAGCGGGCCCCACCCCAACAGGCCGGGAGGACAGCACCATCCGTGGGCCCCACGGACCTGTAGAACGCGCCGTCGGGACAGCACAAAAACGCGGAGTTCGGCACCGCCGGGCGACATCAAGATGCTGCCCGTCAACTCGATTCGCATGATTCCCGGGCCCCACATGTGACCTATTACCTCCCTGCGTGGAGTGGGTCAAATATTTGTACCGCTGTAAAATTGTTTAACCGGGAGTCCGTAAATCGGCCGGGGTTGTCTTCGCCACGCCGGGTGCGTGGAGGTAACGGTCTAAACTTCTCGGCGTTACTTTGCTTAGCTAGTATATGGTCTTATGCCGCTGCAAGAGTGTAGGTTCCTAGCCCGTGTGTTCATGTTGCCGCTGTGAGTGCGAGAGTGACCAGTCCCGCGACTCGATCCGAGTCCGGAAGTTGAGTCAGACTACCTTGAACTCTGCCGGTTCCTTAACCGCGCACGATCCACGCTTTCCCTCGCATGGGACGACGAGTGAGTTTGCACTTCTGTTAGCGACGTGTAGCCTATAGGAGCTCTTAGTGTCGAGCCGAGGTCGCTCTAGTAGTCGTGTCGTTGCTGGTCGAGTCGTGTCCGTCTCATATAGCGTCGTCTCCTCAGTCCGTCCCGCATCAAAAATCCTAGGTCGCCAGAGCATCTTCTCAATCGAAGGAATCTAGTCGAGCACTTCAACAGAAGCAAAACACATCAGGAGCTGAACAGACTTAGGCTGGGATGACCAAAACAACGTGAGAACGTGTACGGCCATCAGACCAATGCTAAGAGTCAACAGCAACCTGAACAACATACGAGAAAACCTCGAATAAAGTATTACAGATTCGAGCCTTTCGGCGAATACTGCCAAGTACAACATGATCGAGACATACATTACAACGGAAAAGAAACACCTCGTCACATCCTGACAAGAGCAGGGCCATCTCGTATAGTGCCAGGACAGCACGCACAAGACAACACGCGGAAAAAGAAGCGATACAGAATCACAAAATCTAACGCCAACAAATTCCACCAGCCTTCAGCTGGCCGAATGTACAGGACTTTCAAGACTCTGGTGACTGTATATCTCGGATTCTCATGTACTTCACACAACAACGCTCTAATACCAACTGTGACGACCCGGATCCCAGATACCGGATATACCCGATAGGACTACCGAGTAGACCCGATACCACTTGGAACCCGTGAGGCCTCCCAAGAGCAGTAAAGCTCCGAAGGGATAAAAGGCATGTGTAGAGTACATTGAAGCCACAGAGATATAACAGTAAGCAATTAAATTTCATTATATCAGTTTGCTAAAGTAGTAGAAATAAAAATTACTTTTTAATTAACAGTTTAAATTTAACAATTATATACCAGAGTCAAGTCCAAAGCTAAAGACAGCAAGTCTAGCAGTACAGTCGATAGAAAAGAAAAGACGTACCCTGTAAGTCGGGGGAAGCCTGACGCAGGTACCGCTGGCAACTACGAACTCACCACACCAGGAACCACGGAAGCAGAAGACGCCACCCACCTGAAAAGCAGGGGTGAGTCTCGTGTCACTGGCCCAGTAGGGGTCACGCGGATCCCCACTGAAAAACACGCAGTAACACGGAACAACGAAACAACAGTAGTAGCAAAGCATGAAAACTACCACTAGAAAGCTATAAAGCTACGCTAGAAAGCAGTAGAAGAACAGATGGGAGCAGGAGTAGGGAGCAAGCTAAGGAAGAGGGGAAGAACCCGTACCAGACAAGCGGCTGCCGAACTGACCTCGGCACCCCAAACTACTCCAAGCAGCAACATGAAGGTGACTCTGAGCTGACGAAGTCAGGAGTTGCCGAACTGTCGACGCTGCGAGGGACCCGCAAACCAGACAAGAGACCTAAGAAGACCTAGATAGACGCAGACCCAGATGACACGACTAGAATGTCATGCACACTGTCCCACACATGACTAGAACGTCATGCATACGACAGGACACTGATCTCGAGTACGGCCACGAGAGGACTAACCCGGAAGGTCACGACGCACAAGAAACGTGGAGAGAACTGCGAAGAGTCACGTGCCACGTGACTGGTGTGCCCCACACTAGAAGAACAGCCACCTGCGTCCACTGACGTCTTATGCTGCGCCTACGAGCATCTCATCTACTATGCCCAAGTCAGGTAGAGACTAAGACACTGTCAGAACCAGAACAGTAACCACAGTCGTGAGTGACTAGTCAGGGTCATGTTCATCGACATGAGTCCCAAGTCCCTGACCACGTGTGCACACACTGGCCCACTACCTAAGCCATGCCTTTAGCTAGTATTCCCCCTCCGAAGGATGCTACGGTTGGACCGGGGGCCCACGAAACTAGCTTAAGAACCGTAAACTGGGAAAGTTCCCCGCTACAAGAGCCGTCACGTCGTAACATGACATAAGGCTACGACTAGTGAAGGCTCACATGACACGAAGACTCAAAACACGAGTGCGGAAGTACAGACAGGTAAGAGAACACTGTCACACGTACTTCGAAGCACCAATGGTAGCACAGCCACTGCCGACAAACTCAGGACCAGGCAACTAGACCTACTCACGTAATGATCCTTGAGTCGGACGACTCGGAGGCAAGATCGTCACAGACAGCGGAACAAGTCGCCAATCGGTGTAATCCTAAGCTAGAGAAAATGACACGATCGGAGGAAACGACACGCAAAGGCCTGAGGGAACACCGAGGACCCTCAGAACACCTGGACACGTAGACCGAGGTAGGATGATACCTCACTGCAGCTAGAACCATGTCTCGAACTGGACAGAATCATCGAGAAACACACAAGGTTACCTGTCAACCACCACTGCGTAACCCCAGGTTGACCAGAACCAGACAATGATGATTCGACAATAGGAGAGAAAATCTTACTACAAGCAAGAAGACTCTTGACTGTCTCATGACGTGGTCTTAGTCCTCATAGAATGTCAGGAGACATCCACAGGAAAGCAGACAGACCACAAGGACAAGCCAAAATAAACAGAAACACCGGAGGATGACACTCTGGGCAAAGCGAATCATCACTCAACCGCTAGGCAGACCCGACAGTCAAGGAAAAGTCGCTACGCGACCAGAGACAAGGACGCTAGCAGTCCTAGATTGAGTCATTAGGGAACCGTCGCAGTCAGGGAAGAGACCGTACCCAGTCTCCTGAACCGACCGATCTAGAGCACTATCGACACACAGACACCGCCCTAGAACATAAACCTAATACAGACCGACACACGAACAAACACAGAATAGAACAGGCCATCATGGCCAACAACAGGACTGTTTACGGCCTACTATAGGTGCGTTACACGCTCTGACGCACCCAGATTGGGCCGTCAGGGCCAACGGACCTAAGCCTAAGACTTGAACGAGCATCATGTAATAATCCAATATGGACGTGTTACAGCACCCTAGCGCATGGAGGTTGGGCCGTTAGAGCCAACCGACATAGCCAGTCAAACTCGGTCAAACAACATGTTACGGTCTAAGGAAGGCACGTTACAAGGCTCTGACGCACAAGGGATGGGCCGTCAGAGAAAACCGACAGACACGGTCTTCGAGAAATGCCCAGGTTGTGACGCACCAACATAGGCGCGTCAGAGTCATGTGACGGTCCTACATTGGGCCGTCACACTGACCCAACCTCGAAGAATCGAAACGACCAACGGCTGTGGCGGTCTATCGTAGGGCCGTCAGAGACCTCTGACGGTCACTAGAACGACCGCTATACCGTCACGACGGGAAAAACAGTGGAATGGCCAAATCGACCCGTTCCACGCCCCATTCACGCTGAAGCGCAGGAGAAACAAAGCCTCACGACGAAAAATAACTTCTGGAAGCTAAAAAGTCCACATGCACGCATTAAATCGCGAGATCGGGGCGATTCTGACGAATCGACCCTAAACGAGTCACCGAGGTTCCCAGACTCCTACCGGCCCCGAATGACGACCAAACACTACGAAACTCAAGTGAATGGGATCCAGACATCCCAGCGGTCATTTTGACACTAACTATGCTAAGAATGGTTGCCATTTTCTGGTGAACCCTGCAAACTGTGAAAATGACGGTTTTGCTAGAACTGGCCCGATATAGCTCGTTTGAGCACCAAACCACGCACAGAAGTAGGGAAAACATGCAGAAGGAAGTGGCGATCCGTCACTCTACCTCCACCGAAGAAACCGAGCGCCGAGATGACTAAACCGCACCGAAAACCACAACGCGAACTCAACCATCGGCTTTGAATCCACCGTTCGGGATCGCACCAAAATCAACCCGATCCTCACTCCATCACGCGTCTCAACAGCTTCCCGGCGTCGTCAGCTCACCCACGAACCCCTCCGTCTACAGCCGGAGGCAAAGAGGCAAGAGAACGAGAGAGAACTGGAGATAGAGAGAGTGAGCGCGAGTGAGAGGAGAGAGAGAAGGGGGGTTAAATAAAAAGGAAATTAGAAAATTTTCTAATTTCTGAAAATCCATAAATTGTGCCAAAAATGCACTAATTCAGAAAAATACGTAAAAATAGCCGAAATGATCCTCGCAAAGAGTACATCGTAACTGTATCATCCACGAGTCGATGAACTGAGAACTAAACTCACCGTAGGGTTCCGTAACTAGTACGAGAGAAAAATCCTCACGGATTGTAAAACTCAACTCAGGAGCTACAAAAGCGATCTGAAACTCTCCAAAAAAGGATCCGAAAGACCTAATAATGATCCGATAAAGATCCAAAGCATTACATTGCACGAACCTCACAAATTGGGAGTATAACTGAGAGCATCTAGGACTAGGAATGGCCATGGGGCCACTGGGATGGGAGGAGGGCGCGCTCCCCAAGGGAGTTCGCCCTCCCCGGGACGCGGCCGCGCCCTGGGTGGACTCTCCCCGGGGTGAGTTGTAGCCCCTCGGGGTGGCCCTCGGGGGTCTTCTCTTGGTGTCTGAGGGTGTCCTTTGAGGGCCAGAGGGCTCCGGGATGTTGGAATTAGCCCATGGGGGCTTGTTATTATGAAGTCGTAGTTGTCGCTCGTAAGGTGTTCGGGTAAATGCCCGACACACCCCGGGTTGTCGAATGGCCTGAGTAACTGACTGAGGGGCCTTAGAATAGGCCTTGGGCTGAGGATGTGAGCTTGTGAGAACCGAGAGGAGGCACTTTGGGCACTTGGGCCCGGCCTTGGGGTGCATGCCGCGTTGCGCGGCGGGCTGGTGGGGTAGCCTCGGGTTGGCACGGGAGCTAAAGATAAACGGCTCGTCACCGTGTGTCTGAGGGTCGGGAGCGGTCCCGACTTGCTGGAGGGTCGTCATAGAACCCAGTTGGTATGCTGGAGCCGTGGGTTGACCCACGGTTTGTTGTAGGACGGCTGGGACATACGCGCCCACAAGGTGTTCGGGGAAATACCCGATACCCGTGTGTGAGCCGTATACACATGCTGCGGGCCTCCAAAGCCTTTGGTTGACTTATTCGAGTCTCCCTTTGACCTTGGAGGGTTGAAAGAAGGCGTCCCGGGGTAGGCCCCTGGTCTTCTCACTGAGTGCCACATGGCGCGGCTTGTAGTCGGGGCGCCCCTTGGTTGGCTTGGGTGGTTGTATGGGACGCGGACAAAGTCCGCAACTGAGGGGTCGGGAGTGATCCCGGTTAATTGCTAATGCCACCGTATATCCCGGCTAGTGGGTTGGGGCCGTTGGTCGGGCCCACTGGGTTGTCAGAGGGGCTGGATAGCCCATGCCTTGAAGGTGTTTGAGAAAATTCCTGAACTCTTATTCCTGGGTGTTTTGCTGGGGAAATTATCCGGGTACAACAAATGCCCCCCACGGGTCGTGCGTCGGAGGCGGGGACGAGGGCGTGCGGCCCGTGAGCCCCTCTTTCTGAGTTGCTGTAATTGTATTTTGACGCTTTATGTGCCTTCATTTTGTTGCATTGCATATATTGCCTTTCTGGTGTATTGACCGTTTATTTGTATGCTCTATCTTGCAGCCATGGCACGGTTTGGCAGAGACGAGAGAGTCCTAAGATGTGCGGCCCGGGAGGAGGATCACTGGGTGAGGAGAATTGAGCGGCCCATGCCTCCCTTAGGCCCGCCGGTCATCACTGTGGCTGGCATGGAGCAGCTTGACTTGGGGCACATGGCAGTAGCAGAGGGCCCCGTTGGTGAGCGTGGGAGCGGAGTTTGGGCCGTGGAGTTGGCCCGGGTCTCGGAGGCGGGTGGGATATACTGTTACGACCGCAGTCGAGGCTATCCCATGGAGTTCCCGCTGGACCGCCACTTGTTAGAATTCATGAGGAGCTTCATCCCGCCAGGCGTGGAGGAGGGAGATTCCTGAGTGGCTGGAGCCCACCGTCGTCTGGAGCGGGCGATCTTGGTAGGCAGGGACAGTCTGCACGGGATCGTCCCCTGTGGTTTTCTGAGCTTCTCTGGGGACTACTGGAGGCAGTGTCAGTTCCCCAGTGTTGAGTGCATGGGCTTCTTTGGCAGGGCGGATCAGTTTGGAGTCCGCGTCGAGGTGATGGGTCCTACTTCCTGGGACTTGCACGAACATCATCGAGCGGAGACAGAGGGTAGCCAAGGGTTGGTGTTGGAGCCGTTAGGGCGGCAGTATGCCGGGGAGGGCTATGACGACCATAGCCTTTTGTCTGGAGTTTTGCGGTAGACTGTAGTCAACTGGTATGGCCGTTGGGTGGTGATTCCTTCGCATAGATACCGCCAAGGAGCTACCGAGTGGCTGATGGGCATAGTACACCATTACAAGGTGCTGCTAGACTGGGCCTACATCAGATATGCTGTGACTGCGGCTTTGTACGGGTATCCCTGTTATACGGGGCTTCTGCAGGCTTTGACAGAGGGCTTCAACCGCCGGTGGAACACTGTGACGACGGCCGAGGGAGAGACTTCATTAGATTTATGGTCTCTGTTCAGGATTTGTAGGCTGTCGATCAGCGGCGAGGGCTACGAGGAGGTAGTGCTGGACAACCTCCATCGCAGTCATACAGATGGACACAGAAGATATCGGGTTCCTTACAGCTACCGGTACTTGCTGAAGACCTGGAGGGACTTAGCCCTAGCCAGGAGAGAGAGGGGTGCACAGACTCCCAGGGTGCCACTGAATGTGTGGATCCACCACTTCTACAATGGGCCCTTCTGCTTCTATCAAGAGTTTGCGAGAGACCAGACTCCTTAGGAGGAGTATACCGAGGTGGAGTTATGGTTTCGAACGTACACCCGGTACATCTATGCACCGCGGGAGGGGTGGAGCCCCCATGGGTTACCGGACGTGACCCATTTAGCAGCGTACTTGGCGTACTGGCTGGCGACGTTCGTGGTCCCGCATGGGGAGGACGGTTTGCTGAAAGTGGAGTTGTTGTGGCCTGCGTGCCTGCTGGCGGAGGGACGAAGGTTGGCCTTGGCTCCTGCGGCATTGGCCAACATTTACCAGGGACTGGGGGTGCTGGCGGCGCATCCAACGCCGCGTGAGCAGAGTCTGCTTCAGCCGACCCATTACCTTAGTGTGTGGGCCGGTCTGCTATTTTCGGGGTTGGTGACTCGAGGGTCAGTGTCAAACCAGGCGGCACCCCTGTTGTTCAGCTTCACCGGGCAGCCAGACGGAGACGCGGTTGCATAGTTGGAGGCGGCTAGAAGAGTCCTGTCCTAGCTGCCCGGCAGGGGCGAGGAGGGGCTTCCTTTTGACGGTGCCACGAGGGATTCCCACCTGATTCTAGTGCCTTCGGGTGAAGGGGCAGTTTGCGCCCTTCCCTATCAGTAGGAGACAGATGCAGCGTTGTACACGGAGTGGGTGATGAGCACCCAGTGGGCGGTACTGGCACTGCACCGATCCGTGACGAGTTTTTTGGAGCCGTATTACCCGCACAGGTTTGCCCGGAACTTCTGGTATGACCAGGGAATCCCGCCGAACCAGGAGTTCCCTTTAGTGGGCTGGCAGTACGGAGGCCGGGACGCCCACTTGCTACCTGCAGCATGGTGGGACTTCTACTGTCGTCGAGAGCTGGAGCGACTATCGACACCTGGGTTAGGGCGCAGGGGACGGTTCGACGTCCATTATGCCCGGTGGTGGTTTGAGCACAGCCACTTGTATCGTTAGAAGGCCTCGGCAATCCGAAAAGCAGAGGAGGACCGCCTTTTGAGGGAGGACCTGCCTCCCATTCCACTGGATGACGAGTACTTGCAGACTCGCTTCTCCAGGATTCGCTGGGAGGTGGAGCGGCTGGTGCAGCGGGTGCCCCGGGGTAGTTGGGGCTCACTATCTACGGGATGGAGTAGCGGCGGGGCGTTGAAGCCCCTTAGGTAGGTGCGGCTGGTGCCTACCGATGCAGGAGCTGGGGCATCCCGACCGAGGGTGCCGAGGTGTTGGCGGGATCAATTCCTAGCCGACTGCGGCTTTGGGAAGAAGGGCTCACTAGACCGGGTGCTTCCTGAGGGGAGCTTTGCGGACACGGTGGTCGACGACTGGAGACGCCACATCGCCCATGCGATCGGGTTTGCCGGACCCGTGGCGTCCGTGTCTCACGTCGAGTGTGCTCGCACCCTGAGGGACATCAAGGAGGCGGTCGCGAAGGCTGCGCGGGTGGTGGGTTTGAAGCCAGAGCAGCTGGTTCCCCTGCCATTGACTCACTTCACGGCCTCAGGTGAGACCTCTTCTTTGATATGTTGTCTCAGCTTTACTATTTTCTGAGGTGCATGACTGAGACATTGTGCTGTTGTGTTTGCTAACAGGCTCTGCGGCAGAGGCGGATCACCCTTCCACAGAGGTATCTTCGGAGAGTGGCGACGGGGGCCTTCAGCCTAGGCGAAAGCGCCCTCGGATAGAGACCGTAGCAGTGGAAGCTGGCAAGTCCTCTGGGGGACCCGAGGTTGGCGGGCACATCGAGGCAGAGCCGGCTTCGAGTAAGTGTCGTATCCACCTCTTTTACGCCTTGTCGGTTTAGCCTTGATGGTTGACTAACCCTGCGTCACTGGGTCTGTGTCTTGTAGGTCCTCCGGAGGCCCAGACGGACATGGCTTTCTCGCCGCCCCAGGAGGTTGACCCATTGCCTGATGACGGGGTCGAGTGCGAGATAGATATGGAGGGGTTCCTTCGAGTGATGGATGAGGATCTCCCTAATATTAAGACTTTCCCCGACTTTGAGTCGTAGGAGGCCTTGACGGACGCCTAGCCAGGTAAGGACTTCTGGGACTGGACATACTCTGATTATAGCTGTGCTTGGTTCTGGGGGCTAACACAGTTGCCGATGTTGCGCAGGGGTGGCTGAGACATCAGGGACCGCGGCTCCTTCTGAGATGCAGGGTAAGGCGTCCCTGTCAGTTGGAGGGCAGGAGCCAGCAGCGACCCAGGATGGCCCGGGTAAGCATTGAATTTCTATGGAGGGGGTTGCTCTCCCCTTGTTGTGTAATAGTTGTGCCAGAGTTGCTGACGGTGTTTGTGTTGTTATTTAACATGCGAGGACCCGACTGCTACTCTTGAGATGATTTAAGAGCTAGTCAGTGCTGGTCTATCGGTGTCCCTCCCCTCTTTCGAGGTAGAGCCGAGAGCGGTGGCCGCCTCGATTCCATCTATTATCGGAGGTGCACCCAGCTTACTACCACAGCTGCTGGCAGAGACGCCTCTCGCTCCTTTACCAGCCGTGGTGTCTGCCTGCACCGTAGGGCTGGTCGGGTCTTCCAGCATGGGACCCTCAGGTATGTGACTAGGAGTTTAGCCACTTATGGTAAGCTTCTTACGTCGTCTATTGATGCTGGGGTCTTTTTGGTGTTGGGCACAGATACTTCTTCGCCTTTGGAGGAGGGTGAGCTTCACCGTGACACGAGTGAGACGGTGGCAGAGAGACCCTCTACGGTGACTTTGACTGGAGACGATGAAGAAATCGTCGACATCGAGGGAGTTTCGGAGGGGAGTGCTCCGGCTGGTGAGTCTCTTGTTTGAAGCCCTCAGCTGGAGAGTCACCTTTGTATAAGGTAGGGTCGTGTTGTGACCTCGTTTGCTTTGCCGATTTGTAGGGGCATCTAGTCTGGCCCCCTCCGGGAATTCATCAGAGGCTTCGTCGGGCTCATCGGATGAAAGCAGCTCGGCCATGGAGACGGAGGAGAGTTCGAGCTTGAGCTCTTCCTCTTCCGGGGCATCTTCTGGCGAGGAGGCTAAAGCTGGTGCCACTTCTGGAGGTATATGGGGGTTCTCCCCATCCCCATTTGTTGTTTGTCTGCTCTTTATAGCAGAGTGCTGATGCTTTTAGGTTGCGTACAGCGTCGAGGTTAGGAGACGAGCACGCATCGGCTTCCGACGAGGGCGGCCAGGAGGCTCCTTGCGTCTCACCTGTAGTTGCTGGAGATGACCGGGTCGTGGAGGAGTCACTCTCCACTCCGACCCCGGTGAGTGATGTCACTAAGATGGAGGATAGGTTGCCTTCCCCGACCCCGGTGGGAGACCCCACTGGCGCGGAGGGACTTGTTCTAGGTAAGGAGCCAAGACTTATCTTTCTCTTAGGTTTTCCACCTTATCTGTGGTAGGAAGTTCTGCATGTATTGCTTACTTCCTTTGGTGTTTGCTGGGATTATGCAGGCTCTTCTGGAGTGCTAACCGCGTCAGTTGACCTTTCCCTGGGTTTAGGGATTGAGTGGCCAATGTCCACCTATCCGTCGGAGCCACTATTGGAGATGAGTACAGGTGCCGCCCTGCTCCAGAGGGCCAGAGGTTACCTGCAGAGTGACCCTCTTTCACCTCTAGAGGGTCTGAGGCAGTGGCTGCAAGAGTGCACCCAGGGCTACCACGCGCTTGGCTTCCCGTGCGAGCTCTGGATGTCCGGGTTGACCGGGATCTGGGCCAAGTATTTGTGACTCCGTGATGCTCAGGAGCAGAAGACTCGGAGGCTGGCGGTGATCCATGAGGCGCAGGAGCAGCGGGCCCAGCTTGTGTCAACCGTAGCTGAGTAGAGGGGTCATGCTGAGGTGACCACATTGGCATCCCAGGACTGCGCCGCACAGGTAGGAGAGGCAGAAAGTCATGCTGAGGTCTTGAAGAAGGCATGGGAGGAGCAATGGTCAGTCGTCAAGCGCGCCCGAGTTGAGTGGCAGACGGCCGAGATGATGGCCAAGGATAGCGCTCAGCTATTGTCTACCTTGGAGGCGGAGCTTGCTGCTGCTGACTCTCGCCTTGTGGCCTTGGAGGGGAGCGAGGCTGGGATGTGATTATGTCTCTTTTCCCCTTTTTGGGCTTGTATTATCCTGGCTGTTTGGATTTTGTTACCCCAAGGGCATGTCTTGGGCTCTTTTGACAGAATATTAATGATAAACTCTCAGGTTTCTGTTGCCATTTCTTAAATCGTCCCGCTCCCCTTTTTCTTTATGGGGCTGTAATGTGCGCAGGGACGGGCGACCACTTGCTGTTAGTCGTGCTTGTTTTCCCCGGCCTGTCGGTGTGAGTGACAGGGGACTGGGTGTACCCAATTTTGGGCGCAGGGATGGAGGGACTGAGTATGGAGAATAGTATATCCGGGCGCTGGGTACTGGGTAGCCGGAGGGCTGGGCGTCGGGGGGTAGACCCCTTGACGATGGGAGCTTGCGTGATGTGAAGCCGACATAGACCCCTGGGGTGTGACAGTCTAAGCGGTTTAGGGCCTTCGGGGCGATTCAGAGGTGTATCAGTCACAAGCTGAGTAATAAAGCATCGGCTAGTATCATGTTGTTAACCGAAAATGTAATTTACACTAGCCTGGAAGACTGGGACTGAGCTGGCTGGGTGGCCTAGGGGGACACAGCAGCCAAGACTGGGGGTAAGATAGGGACCGGAGGTCGAAGATGGAATTGTGACTGGAGATGGGGACTGGAGTTGGAGCCAGCCGGCGGGCCGGAAAAGGCGATGTAGCCGGGCTGAGGTGGGTAACTAGGCGGCTAGCCTGAGAAGGCGTCGTAGCCGAGACTGGAATTGGAAGCTGGGCGGCTGGCTTGTAAAGGCATTGTAGCCGAGACTGGGACTGGAAGTTGGGCGGCTGGCCTGTGAAGGCATTGTAGCCGAGACTGGAGTTGGAAACTGGGCGGCTGGCCTGTGAAGGCGTTATAGACGAGATTGGAGCTGGAAACTGGGCAGCTGGCCTATGAGGGCGTTGTAGCCGAGACTGGAGCTGGAAGCTGGGCGGCTGGCTTGTGAAGGCGTTGTAGCCGAGACTGGAGCTGAAAACTGGGCGGCTGGCCTATGAAGGCGTTGTAGCCAAGACTGGAGCTGGAAACTGGGTGGCTGGCCTGTGAAGGTGTTGTAGCCGAGACTGGAGCTGGAAACTGGGTGGCTGGCCTATGAAGGCATTGTAGCCGAGACTGGAGCTGGAAGCTAGGCGGCTGGCCTATGAAGGCGTTGTAGCCGAGACTGGAACTGGAGACTGAGCGGCTGACTGCTGGTGTGTAGTAGCCGGAGTACTAGAGTTGGTCGGCTAACCGTGGAGGTGCATAGCCAAATACTGGAGCTGGAATTGGCGATGGCCGACCCTCGGGGGCGTAGTGGCCACCGGTGTTATAGAGTGATGCTGAGGTCGCCATCGGCGAGATGTCGCGGTTGACGGCTTCCATCAGTGAGGAGTAGAGAGGGAGAGAGTTTTTTTTTGGTTTTCTCTTTACCAGCTCTACCGCCCTTGTGGGTTTTCGCCAGAGCTGGCCCCCTTTTGCTTATTTCGATGCGCCCTTACGAGTTTTCACACCGAGGGGTTACTCGATTTTACCTACGGTGCCCTTGCGGGTTTTCACCTTAGTTGAGTTTATGGCAATTTTTGCCCCCAGACGCCTCTTTGCAATGAGGACGGTCGGGTCCGCTAGGGTATCTTTATTTTCAACCCCATTTTTGTTATTATATATGTATATATGTGTATTTTTGAAATCACTGTCCATAGCATACTGTTGTCGGAGGATGTAATTTGGAACTGGAGATTATGGATGATGTTGTGCCCCTTGTGCTTTGATGAATGTGGTGTTTTAATGATAGCAACACGAATGAGTCACCATTTTGTTTTGCTAATAGCTTGACATTGAATCATAACAATCTGAATGCATATAACTGATATATTCTGTGGAGAATGCATGATAGTGCATAAAGTGTTTTCTGCTTGAATTAAGATCGGTGCATTGCTTCCTCTGTGTGTTCTATGCATTTCGCAAGTCATGCAGCGTCAACGCAACAAGTGTGTCTCATGCATCATGCGTCGACGCCCCCAGATTTCCAAGTCTATACATTGGCCTCAGCCTTTAAAGTCTGTACATTGGCCTTTGCCTTCAAAGTCTGTACAGCCTTTCATATGAAAGTCCATACATCGCCCTTGGAGTCCAAAGTCTATACATCATGTTTTGACTAAGTTTGTACAGCCATTTACATAGTGAAGTCTACACATTCATTTGCATTGCATGAAGTCCATACAGTGGGTAAAGTCTATACAGAGTCTGCATCTTTGGAAAGTCTGTACAGCGTGAAATCTACACATTGGCACTGTAGCTCGCTCGTGCAAGTCTGTACATTGAAGTCAGTTCACCAAGTCTGTACACTCCACATCCTTTGCTACAGGAACCAAGTCTATTCACTCTCCCGTTCAAATCCTTCCAAGTCTGTACATTACCCTTGTGCTTCAAAGTCTGTACACTGCATTCTCATTCAGCGAAGTCTCTACATTGCATACATGCATCAAAGTCTGTACAGTGGGCAAGGGTGTACATCCTCCAGTGAACACATTAAGTCTATACACCGCCTGTGTTCATCTGAGTCTTATGATGTCCTTATATTCATTAAGTCTATACATTACGTTGTGCATACCTTACATTGCTTTCGCCTTCACAGCAAAATCTATACAATGTAATGCATATACTTAGAACGACTTCATTTCATCTGTCTGACAGGGACTGAAGAGGCTAATGAACCCCTTAACGCAAGAGGGCTGAAGACATCCAATTTCAGCTGCTGGAACACACCAATGCGTCAACGCCTTGATCAAGTGGCGTGGACGCAGTAGTTCAAACAATCAAGAAAGAAGCTTGTGGATTACTCTGGTGCGTCAACGCATTGATCAAGTAGCGTGGACGCAGTAGTTCAAGTATCCCTTATTGCAGCCTCTGGAGTACATTGGCAGCATCGACAATGCATACTCCAATGCGTCAACGTAGCAATGGAGCAGCGTCGACGCAACACTTAAAAAAGGCTAGGCTGTTTGCTTGCTGGAACGCATCAATACGTTAACGCCATTGATTAAGAGCGTCGACGAAGCACGCCCATCTGCTAAAGATTTGATCACTGGATCACCGTTGCGTCAACGTAGCAGGATGATGGAGTCGACTCAACAGTTAAAAAGGTTGAAGATCTCTGATGGCTGCGTCAACTCTTTGGAGCAAGTGAGTTGACGCCATCTAACTCCAGTTGCTGAGCGTACTGGTGCTGGGCACGTGATCCAAGGATAAGAACAGTGTCTAGATGAGGACACATGTACTGACAGCCTACTGGATGCTGCCACGTGGTCCGAATTCTTAGGGCGGGAACTATGGAAGCCACACGCACCTACTACTGCTGCTGGTATATAATGAAGCCTTCATCTTCAGATGGAGGCTGATCGTGATCGAAGCCAAGGAGCAGAAGTTGAGAGAAGAAAAAGAGAAAAAGAAGTGAGAGCTTCCACGATCCAGAAGAAGAAAAGAAAAAGAGAATGAGAGAGAAGGAGAGCAGAGATCGAGCTGGCGAGAGGTGAAGTCCATACAGCCACGATCCAGACAGAGAGTGAAAGAAGAGCAGAGTGTGAAGAAGAAGAAGAAGGGAGAGAAAGAGAGAAGGAGTTCGTTCCTCAGATCTTTGGTTCAAAACCGGATCTGAGGTTGCTCATTGTTAGAGCTATATTTCATGCTTCATTTCTTTACAGCTTTCCGATTGCTGTCTTGTTCTATTTTCTGTTTTCCATTTTACATCTTGTTCAAGCTGTTAGTCAGCGGATTGCAGAGGTGCTGCCTCTGGACAGCTAAGCTGTATTGCCCAGCGGTTTACAGTGGAGGATTCCACTGGACAGCAAGCTGTGTTGCTCAGCGGGGTGAGGAGGATTCCTCTGACGGCAAGCTGTGTTGCCCAGCGGTTGTAAGGCAAGCTGTGATGCCCAGTTGTTCAAGCTGTGAGTCAGCGGAAGCCACACTCGGTTTGAGTGTGGGGTGGATGTAGGTCTGCTGGACCGAACCACCTAAAAACCCATTGTGCAGTGGTTTGATATATTTGTGGTTTGCTTCCGGTAGATGATTGATTAGGGGCGCACTAAGTGTTGGCTTTCTGGTTGAGCAGAAAAGTTGATTAGCTCTCTTAGCGTGTCTTAATCTGTTAAGTAATCGAAATTCAAATTGAGCTATAGTTCGTCTAACTTGTCTTGTTAGAGTGCTCACTATCTGTTTGTTTAATTCTGCATCTGCTAATTAGTCTTCCAGATTTGATAAATCTATCTAGTTAGCATTCTAAATAGTTAGTGAGCCTAATATGTCAATTGGGTGAAAGTTTTTATAGGCCATATTCATTCACCCCCCCTCTGAATACTAGCACCGAACCCAACAGATGACTGGCTGTTGTTCCTCCCTTAATAGGGGTTTTCACAAGTTGTCAAGTTATGGTGATGGGAGCCATTTTATTATGGCGGGATGTGACCGGAGTTATGGCTTGTGAGTCAGGGATTATTGGGAGAACTGGAGTTATAATGGGGCTTGGGAGCTCTGAATTTACAGGAGGTGTGAAATACAGTGGGGTGGACTAGTAAGAGTCTGGGGATAGGCTGGGACTAGAATTTGCTGGGATGGCAACTGGGATGTCGTACTGCCACAGAGAGTTGTCGGCCCGCCGCATTGAAGTGAGGGCCAGAGGTGGCACGAGCTGAGCAGGGTAGTGTAAGGTTAACTGGAGATCGTAGGATCAGTGCTCTAGTAATGGGAGTTCATGGAAGGTTGACATTCGATGGGGCTACTGATTTGCTGAGGAGTGGGTGGAACGCCACCCTAACTGGTGGGGAGAGGAAAACCTTTTCGTTATCGACTCTACCGCCCTTTCAGGTTTTCGCCAGAGCCGACCCCCTTTAGCTTTTTTCGACGTGCCCTTCCGGGTTTTCACGTCGAGGGGTTTCCCCATTTTGCCTGAGGTGCCCTTTCGGTTTTTTGCCTCAACCGGGTTACTAGCCTTTTTGCCCTCAGCCACCTTGTAAAAGAGGACGACTAAGTCTGCCGGGGTATCTGTATTTTTAACCCCATTTTCTCTATTTTTTTTTGTTTTTTTTGTGTTGTTATTTTTTTTGACTTACTTGGGAGCCTGACGGCTGGACTGGTGCTGGCGCGGAGGTGCCCTTGCCCCTGTCGTGATGAGAACGAGGTCAAGGAATTAGTCCTCAAAAATGCCTGGCGGTGGTTCTGGGAGGGCTTGGCTGGCCCCGCTACTTGACTGGGATGTGAAGACTGGAAAAACTGGCTGGTCAGGCCCTTCCCGGGGGAAGACCGGCCTTACTGGTAGTAGCTGGAACGCGCACCCTAGTCTGGCTGGTGCACGAACTGGTGTTCAGGTGCATAGTACAGCTTCATATGCTTGCCATTGAGAGGCGGGAAGGGTCGGTGACCTGTGGTCGACGACCGTGTAGGCCCCGCCCTCGTAGACGTTACGGACGATATATGGGCCTCGCCAATTCGGCTGTAATTTTCCACTGGGGCGCCTTGCCATGACTCCCTTTTCTTTGATCATGACAAGGTCACCTTGCTTGAAGGCTCGCTGCTTGATGAGCTTATCAAAGGCCCGAATCATACGGGACTGGTATACTTACAGGTGTTTGTAGGCTTCGAGTCGTTTGCCTTCTAGATCGACCAACTCTTCTAGCCTTCTCTGTTATTCCTTTCCATCTGGGTCGGCGAGTCCGGTGTGGATCGCCACGCAATAAGAGGCTAACTGGACTTCAATGGGGATAACGGCTTTTGCCCCATAGGCGAGGGAGAACGGCGAACACCCCATAGGAGTTTTATAGACCGTTCGGTAAGCCCATAGTGCCTCGAAGACCTTCTCACCCCAATCACGTTTCCGGTGGCTAACCATTTTAGCCAGGAGCTTGCAGAGGGTCTTGTTGAAGGCTTCTGCTAAGCCATTGGCTTGGGGGTTGTAGACCGAAGAGGTTCTCCAGTCGATGTGAAACTTGGCCGCTAGCTGGTACACGACCCTATTCTTGAACGGTGACCCATTGTCGGACACGATGCGACTGGGGGTACCGAACCGGTAAATGATGTTGTGCCAGACGAATCTGGCAACCACCTCATCAGTGACCTCTTGCAAGGGAAGAGCCTCCGCCCAGCGAGAGAAATAGTCAATGGTGGCCAATATGTATTTTTGGCCCTTGGATGATGGCGGGAAAGGCCCCGCGATGTCCATGCCCCATTCAGCGATGGGCCAAGTGAGGGCTATAGGACGCAGTGGGATAGGAGGCCTTCTGGGTACCAGGCCAAAGGCTTGGCATTGATGGCATGTACGAGCGTACTGGGCACAATCCACGTACATGGTTGGCCAATAGAAACCTTTGAGCTTGATGTTGTGCTTCATTCGATCTCCGGCCTAGTGCGCGCCGCACAATCCGGAGTGAACCTCCTACATGATGGCTTGAGCCTATGCTAGAGAGACGCATCTCAGAAGAATCGACTTGTCCTTCTCGTGGACGAGTCGGTACAGGGAGTCGCCAATTAACTCATAAGAGGTTGCTCGGTGGAGTAGCTGGACCCTTTGAGCTCGGTCAGGAGGGAGCCACCCTTTCTTGAGTTTTATGATCGACTGTCGCCAATCTTCTCCTTCTGTAGGAATATTCTGGTCAAGGTCGTTGACCTCGTAAATGGTAAGACCGGTGTTGTCTTCGAATGAGGTTGGCATCAGTCTTCTATGTTTGATGATGATGTCGACTTCGCCCTCGGGCGGGAGTTTGATAGCCGCAGCCAATTTCGCCAGGGCGTCTGCTTGGGCATTGCTGCTTCTAGGGACATGATCTATTTCAAAGAAATAGAACTTCTGGGTTAATCTAGTGACGGTGGCGTGGTACGGGACCAACTCCAGTTTTCGCACGTCATAGATGCCGAGGACCTATCGGACTATCAGCTGAGAGTCTCCGTTGGCTTTGAGGCATTTGATGCCCATGTGAAGAGCCATCTGGAGCCCAATGAGCAGAGCTTCATACTCAACTTCATTGTTGGTTAGGGATTTCATGAGGGCACAAGAGTGGTACAAAACCCCACCCTGAGGGGTCAGAAAAATAATGCCGGCACCTGCCGTGGTGGCTGGATCCTAGTTGCTCCGGGTAATCCCTTGGGAAGCGCCATCGAAGTAGAGCTCCCAACAAGGTACACTGGTTATGAGAGCACTTTGTTGCCAGTAATGCAAGACATCTCTGCTCTGTTCAGTCGATTGTTATGATTGAACAACACTGGTCGCGAGAGCGCTTTGCTGCCAGTAATGAAAGACATCTCCGCTCTGTTCAACCAATTGTTGTGATTGAACAGCAAGGGACTCCTCGTCTGGGAGCTCCGAGCTGAAAGGCGAGTCGCCTGGCACTGGACGGGCTGCCAAGAATTCAGCCATGCCCTGTCCCTTGACTACTTTTCTGGGGACATAAGTAATGTCATACTGCATCAACAGGAGAGCCCACCTTCCCAGTTTGCCTAAGAGGACGAGTTGTTGAAGGAGATACTTCAGAGGGTCATGCTTGGATATAAGCTCGACTTGATGGGACAGGAGGTAATGCCGCAACTTTTTGACTGTGAACACTAAGGCCAAGCAGACCTTCTCGACAGGGGAATATCGGTGCTCGGCATCGATTAGCTTCCGACTGAGGTAATAGAGGGGCTGCTCTTTACCTTCCTCATTGACATGTGCCAAGAGAGCTCCTAGGGAGGCGTCCATGGCAGCAATATAGAGGATAAGGGGTTTACCCTTGACTGGTGTCCCCAGAACTGGAGGAGTAAGGAGGTACCCCTTGATTTGCTCAAAATCCATCTGGCATTCAGAGTCCCATATAAACAGGGCGTCTTTCTTCATCAGCTTGTCGAAAGGCGCGCATCGACTTGAGAGGTTAGAGATAAACCTCTGAATGTAGGTCAGCCTCCCTTGGAAGGACCTGAGCTCGGTGATGTTGTTGGGTGGTGGAAGCTCTCAGATTTCTTTGATCTTGCTGGGGTCCATCTCAATTCCCTGGTATCGGACGATGAAGCTGAGAAATTTGCCGCAAGATACGCCAAAGGTGCACTTCATGGGGTTCATCTTGAGCCCGTATAGTCGGAGACGCTCGAAGACTTAGCGTAAATCACGCAAATGATCTTCGCGCCTTTTAGTCTTGACGACAAGGTCGTCGACATAGCATTCGACAGTGTTATGTAGCATCTCGTCGAATATTTTGGTCATGGCCCTTTGGTAAGTAGCGTCGGCATTCCTCAAACCGAAGGGCATGTGCTTGTAATTGAAAATCCCTTTGGGGGATCTGAAGGCCGTGTGGTTCTTGTCTTTGAGGGACATCCGGATTTGGTTATAACCGGACGGCCCGTCCATAAAAGATAAGGCCTCATGCCCAGTGGTCATGTCGACCATTGTTTCTGTGATTGGGACTGGGAAGTCATCCTTCGGACAAGCTTTGTTGAGGTCCCAAAAATCGACACAGATGCAGAGTTGACTATTTTTCTTCTTGACTGGGACTATGTTGGCGAGCCAGATCAGATAGATACATGGCTTGATGAAATTGACCTCCGCCATTTTATTGACTTCGGTCGCAACCTGGAGCTCCAGCTCATGGCGCATGCGCCGCTGTGGCTGTTTGACTAGAGTGACCGATGGAGAAATGGCTAATTAGTGCTCCGCTATGGAGGGGTCTAGCCCCGGCATCTCCCTGTATGTCCAGGCGAAGTAGTCTTTATACTCCAGCAGGAGTTGCTTGTAATCCCGCCTCTCTGTCTCGGTGAGGAGAGCACTGACGAATATGGGTTGGGGGGCTTCATCTTCGCCCAGGTTGATCTGAACGAGCTTATCAATGGTCGCTTGGCCGCCGTCCTCTAGCTCAGGAGGAGCGGGTTGGAAGTCTATGAAATCCTCATCATCAGTGTCGGCTTCGTGCATCTCTTGACTCGCGAAGCCACCGATTGACGTCGACGGGACTGGAGAGTGGTTGTCGCTGGGATCCACCAAGGATTGATTTGGACCACCGACTTTTGGCCTGCAGTTGTCAAGCGGGGTTGTTGAGGTCTCCTCGGGGTTGCCTGCTAAAGCTGACAATCCTTCGCAACTAGTATCAGGGATCTCCCCATCATCAGGAGAGTTTGTTGAACTGGGTCCTTCGACTGGCTGGATGGCCGGAGGAGCTTCTTCAGCCCCGATGTCTTTGCAGGGAGGCGAGGAAGATTCCTCAACTTCTTGGGCTGGAGTGCCAGCTTTGATGGGGATCAGGATCAAGATCTCTTCTTCCTCGTCCCCAGAGCTGTCGAATTGTCGGCTGGTTATGCCAAACTTATGATGTTGACTGCATAGAGGACGTGAAAGTCTGGGTCTTGGTCGTAGCCAAGTCCTCTAGTATCCTTATAGAAGGATGGGGGTTGCCCCTAGATCTGAGAAGGGGTCCACAGTCAGTGAAAGTATTCACGTCACGCGGAATCTTGCCATTGAGGGATGTGTTGTTTGAGACACATTTCCCGAATATGCGACGGCAGGTCGCCCAGTACTTGGACTACTTCAGGGGTATCATCGACTCACCTGGACTAGCCGAAGTCATCCTCCGGTGGGGCTTGAGGGACCATGACTCCCTTATAGAAGACAATAGGTTTGTCCCTGTTGGCCTTCTTCTTATTTCTGTGTTGTCGCTTGAAGGTGACAACAAACGTCGTCAACAATTCAACGTTGTGTTCTTCAGAGGCACATGGGAACTGGATGTAGTCTGGGGGCAAGCATATACTCTTGCCAATGGCTCGACTGATGAGGTTAGCCTCAAAGTCGATTTTGCACCTTTCGGGGTGGTCTGGGGTTGACCTGGAGCTAAGGTGTAGCCGATGAAGCTTGGCCTTCTCTTCGTCGACAGAGAAGAGATCGTCATCCTCTTCCTATGAGAGCTAGCCGTTGCTCCTCCTCTTGATCACAGGGTAGGGACTAATCCCTTTGAAGTAGAGCGCCGTGTCGGCCAGGTTGCATTCTGCTGGCGTAAATGGTGACAAGTCTGCAAAGACCGTGTGTTGCTCCCTGCCCTTGGCATACTTGATACATTGGTGGAGAGTTGATGGGATGACCCAATTCTCATGGAGCCAGGGTCTACCCAATAGCATCTTATATGATGTGTTGGCATGGATGATGTAGAACGTCACCTTGGAGGTGAAATCATCGAGCACCAGGTTGACGTCCACCCGATCGAGGACATCCTCGGTGTTTTGGTTAAAACCGGATATCTTGACCGCTTGAACCTTCTGGAGGTATGGGGTCAGATACAAAGTCTTGAATGTTTTGAGTGGCATGATGTTGACAGCGGCGACAGCATCCACTAGAATCTGATTCACATCATGCCCATTGACCTTCCCTCTCATGTAGAGAGGACGGTTGTGGCATGGAGGGGATAGCAACATGTCCTTCTCTGTAAAGGAGACGGTGGTTGTGAAGGCTTCATAGGCTGCTGTCTTCATTTTCGCAACATGCACCTCGTAAGCTTCTAGCTCCTGGAGTATTTTGATGAGAGTTTCTCTCAGCTCTTTACTCCAAGCGATGGCTTCCCAGATTGTAATGTTGGTAGGGAAGCGCTTCATCTGGTGGAGGACCTTCCGGTCAGCCCGGGCTCGAGCATCCTCCAAGGAGGGTAGTATGTCGGGCTGAGTTTTCTGCGGGCTACCGTGCTGCTCCCCATCAGGAAGTCGCACTACCTTGCCTTTACCTGTGGGATCAGCCTAACCCTAATCGCTGGTGGGCTCCTGGAACAGGGGCGCCAATGATGGCTCTTCTAGGGGTAACTGGCAGGCTGGCCCATCCTTGCCGGACGGTCCCGCTTGTTCCACCAAAGAAGCTGAAACTGGTGCAGGGATTGGGATGTCGACAGCAACCTTTTTGATGTCGGAAGGATCGAAGATGCCTAGTCCCTTCCGAATTCCTACCTCCGGAATGGGGGCAGGTTCCTCTCCTCGAAAGAGGATGATTAGCTCCGGGTCGAAGGTGGACGGGGAAAGGGGTAACTCGGGAGTTCTCCCACGGCCTCTACCGCGTCCCCGGCCACAACCTCGGCTGCGGCCTGTGTGTTCTGGGGCTGGTTGTAGCCCAAGCAGGGCAGTGGTCCTTTGTCTGGTTCGCGAGGCCACTGGCTCGCCTCGCCAAGAGGCGTTGATGTTATCATGAGGTGGGATGGCCACCATGTTGCAGGTATAGCCCCGAAGCATTTCTTCCATCTGCTCTATCGTTATCTCCTTATCTTTATAGCATAAGGAGAGCTCATCTGGGATCAAGAGTCTTTCACCGTTCTTGAGCTTTTGGATCATCTCTTGGACCCAATTTCTAAGGCGGGCTCGTTTATGCATTTCCTCCCACGGGATATAGCTGTCGAGTGGGAGAGCCTCGGTAAGATGAGGAGGAATGTATTCCTCCAGGTCATCAATGAGTCGCTGGAGCCTTTGAAGCCTCTGGAGAGGCATTGGCTCGGCTGGTGATTGTAGGGCGGCCGCTTGTTCAACTTGTTTCTTGAGCTGCCTTATGAGGTTCTTCCTCCTATTTTTCTCCCGTCTCTTGGCGATAGCTGCCTCCAAGGGAGTAGGAGGGAGAGGTGCTGGGACCGGAGTTGATAAATTCCCATGAGGATGTCCTCGGGCTAGTGCTTTGGTGGGGCGAGGTCGATGACTCTTCTTCGCCCGAAATCTCGATCCAGGCTCCTTCCGCTTGTTGTATCTGGAAGGGAAGGTGGCGTTGATCGCCTGCTCGATTATCTCGAGCGGTAATTCCTGGTATGCTGGAATACTGTGGTGTCTGAAGACGTGTGTGCAGTTTGGTGCCTTAGTCGCTGTGGCAACAAGAGCTCACAAGGAGTCGATAGACTGGTGCTAGCGTCCGAAGACGTATGCGCGGTTTGATGCCTTAGCCGCGGTGGCGACAGGAGCTCACAAGGAGTCGGCAGATTGGTGCTGGCGTCCGAAGACGTAGGCGTGGTTTGATGCCTTAGCCGCGGTGGCAATGGGTTTTGCTAAGAGATGGACTGAGAAATGTGCTCGTTGTCCTGCTCCTTAGCTTTGCCTTTGTGATCAGGCTGAGGGTAGGGTCCGGCGATAGCCGAAGGGATCGCAGGACATTGCTGCTCTGAGCAGTTACCCCAGCTCCGTGACCTGATTGGGCCTTATAGCGATGGCCCCGTCGCTTGAGTCGAAGTCGCTAGAGACTCCGAAGATGTCTTCTTTGTGACCCGGATTGTGTCAGAGGGTAAGCGGGGAGGACCCAATGGTCCGTCGGTTGAGAGGGCAGGACGCGGTTGGGCCGGGACCTCACCCTACTTTTGTTTTCCCTTCCTGTCCCTGGATGTTGGAGACGGAGATAGGGTAGGGGGAGAACAAGGGAGACCTGAGAAACCCGTCATCGCCTCTCCCACCAGAACATCCTCTCGACCAAGCAGGACCCGGAGTAGCCTGGCGGTGTCTTCTTCGGAGAAAGGGAGAGATTCCAGCTCCCGCCAGGACTGCCACTGCACAACCGAAGTGGCCGGGGTTGGCTGGTCGGATGCTGGTGTCTGGGAGTCTGAAGAGGACGGAGGAACAGAGGCATGGATGACGTTGATCGAGAAGTTACTCGGCTCCATGTTTTGACTGGCATCCCGCTCTCTACGCCTTCGCAGCCGCTCAAGCACTTCTTGGATGTCGGCCTGAAACTCGAGCCATTCCGGAGGATGCTGGTAGGGCAGCCCGTGCCCATTTTCTTGAGGGGAGTCTGGTCGCTCTGGCGCATCCCTGGCGATGCTCAGGGTCTCTTCGACGGCTTGCCGAAGTCTTACAAGTGACATGGAGTTCCCCTCCGCATCGATCTGCTCCCACTGGATTTGTTCTTGGATGAGGTATTGCACTTCCTCACAGGACTCGATTGGGTGACAGATTCTGGCATGGAAAGGGCAGTATCGAGGGTGACTAAGGTCCCAATGGGTGTAGCCCACCGACGAATCACGGGGCATGATTTGCCCCCCCTCAACGAGGATATCGAAGAGTTACCAGGCACATTCTCTCCCTGGGGAAGGAGAGGGGTCTGTGATCATGCCAGGGCCTCTACCCCGGATACCAGAGCGAATGTTCACCTTGACTGGTGCTGGGCTCCCCTGCTTCGACATCAGCGAGGGAGAACACAACCATCATATGGATCACGCTGGCCGAGTAGTGAACCACACGCGCTGCCTTAGCTGGCCTGGACCATGTATGTGGTTGAGGAGGATCGACGAGACCGCTCTTCATTTTAACGAGGCCGTCTCGGATCAGTTTTTGTGCCTGAGTCTTGAAGACGTAACAATCTTCAATCGAGTGGCCCAGCATGCGATGATACGGGCAATATCCGGGATCGTCGGTCTTCAGGGCCTCATCTGACTTGCGGATTTCTGGCAGCTTGACAATCTTCTGTGCCATGTAGAGGTCGAAGAGCATCTTCGTATGTTCCTTCTTGAAGAAGAAGGGCATCTTCATACGCTCTGAGAAAGAAGGAGCGGCCAGCTTGTCTATTGGCTTTTTTTCAGAGCCGCTGGGTTTAGCCTCTTTATCGATTTTGGCGACAAGGGTGAACTCAATGATATTCACCTCCTTACCGGACTAGCGTTCTCCCGCTTGTTTACCCTTCGCTACAATATAGCTCGGGTTATCGGCGAAGAACATCTCTATTTCGGTGACTACTGAATTGAGTTGGTCGAAGCCTTTAATGTTGGCACCGAGAATCTTCTCGCTGACCTCAGCTGCCAAACCCTGCCTACATATAGTGATGGCATCTTCCTGGACTGGCGGGTTGACACACCTCATACTGAGGTCTCGCCACTTCTTGATGAAGTCGAGGGCGCTCTCGCCCTTCTTTTGCCGGAGAGAGCAGAGCTCGGTCAGGGAGAACTTCCGCTCGGCCGTTTGAAAGAGGTCGAGGAACTTCTTCTGGAGATCTGCCCAGTCGATGACTGAGCTAGGCTTCAGGCGGGAATACCATTGGAAGGCCGTTTCCGTAAGCGAAGTAGCGAAGTAGCAGAGGAGATACGACTCATCCAGCGCTAACTCGCCCATGGCCGTAACTTAGTAGGCCAAGTGTTCATGTGGGGACCCCTGCCCGTTGAACTTTTGCAGCTTCGAGGGCTTGGCATATTCAGGAGGAACCTTTTTCAGCTGGTGGTGAAGTGGGTAGGGTACACTGTAGAGATCTACGGTGGTGACCCCTTCACCATACTGGGTGAGCTTTGTCTTGACGATACGCTCGATCATCTGGCGTTGTGCCAGGAGATTTTCTGGTATTGGCGTGTTGGAAGCTCGTGGCTGAGCCTTAACCAGAGGTGTACCAAACCCGGCTGCTAGCGGGGTTCGGGCGATCGCCGCTGAGGTTTTAGCAGCATCGCGCGTAGCCGGCGGTGCCGGTGCTTCGGCCGGAGGCCTAGCAGGTTGCTGAGGATGGAGGTCTCGTTCCTGGAAGAGGTCTTGCAGGAGGGCCTTCAGATGCTGGTTCTCCTTCATGAAAGTCTCGAGGGTCACTTCTTGAGCCTCGTTCGTAGGAGGGTTGTTGTTGACCGGCTCTACGTTGATAGGAGGGTCGCGATCTTCAACCGGGACTTCTTCTGCACGTTCTGACACCTGCGATCTAGCGGAAGTACCAATGTGACCTGTTGGGGGAGGCGGCGGAACCTGGTGGCGCGGCCTCCTAAAATGGGGCATGGGCTGATTCAGGTCATCCGACTGGGTGTCTGGCTGGTGTCCGGTGGTATAGCACACGAACACTCGAACTACATCGTTGATGAACCGGGCCGTCCGCTTCCCCCGCGGGTGCTGCTCGGGGCGGACATGCGCCCCTAGTCTGTCGAAGACCGAGGTGCATTGCAGAGGGGCCTCGCTCCCCATATCGATAGGTGGAGAGCCCGGGACAGGCTACCGGAGGACCCGGGGCTGGGAGCCCGTGTGCTTGTGCGGGGGACATTAGATGACTGGGCATCGTCAGATGGTGCTACTGTGGGACCAGTCGTATCCTGCCTGACGCCGTGTCTGAGTGCTCGGAGGGGGTTTCTAATACGCACCCTTCGAACGGCTTGAGCTTCCTCAGGGGTGACCCAGATTCTTCTCAAGTCGGATTACTGGTCTCCCTTGCCACCGTTTCTCCAACGAGTTGTCTTGTGAGTCGAGCTAATGTGGATGCCCCTGGACTGCTACCGAGGGGCCCGTTCCTCTGAGCTTCACCTTGTCCTCTCGCGTTTGTCACAGGAGGTCAAAATGATTGGAGGTAGGGATCGTGGGAACGGTCCATTCCTGGGGTGTGATTGGTTCACCCCCATCGAGGTGAATCCGCAAGTCACCAACAAGAATAGTCTTGCGTGAATTGCTGGTTGCTATGGCGAGCCGCCTGCCTTTACGGCTGTGGCGACGCTTCTTCTGGGGAGTGGAAGAAGACTCTGCCCCGAGATGGTAGACCGAGAAGACCCGGCCTGTGACGATTGGCAGCGTGGAGCTGTCAGTTGGAAGTACTGAGACCAACCCCTGGGGTACAGGACCCACGCCGGGAGTCAATGGTTGGGCGACTCGGGTGTAAGCCCTTGCCTGCGCCGATAGAAGCATTGCCGATGCTCTAGATGACACTCTTGCACCGGGAAATGATGCCGTCAGAAGGGCTAAGGTGCCGGTGACCCTAGGTCGAGGACCCGTGGTGAGTGTCGGCATCGTCCGGGCTCGGGTCAGAAGGCCCGAGGAAGGTGCTAGGGAACCTTGCCCCCTGGGTATGGGATATGTGGGAAGAGCCGGTTCCGCCGGAGCCCGGAAACGAGGTCCCGAGTGAGACACTGAAAAGCTGGGGACTTGGGGTTGGAAGCCCGAGAATTATGCTGAGGTGCCGCGGACCCGGGGCTGGGATCCCGTGTTGGGTGCCGGCTTTGCTGGGGCTCGGGGTGGAAAGCCCGAGGAAGATGCTGAGGTGCCGCGAACCCGGGGCTGGGAGCCCGTGTTGGGTGCCTGCTTTACTGGGGCTCGGGGTTGGAAGCCCGAGGAAGATGCTGAGGTAGTGACCGAAATCTGGGATGCGGGGCCCGTGTCGGAGATCGACCTAGGTTGGCCTCGGGAGCTAGCGCTCACCCAGGCCGGAGACGATCTGGGGCCCTGCAGGGGCCAGGGGTGGCGGTCCTGAGTCTGGTGCTCAGGTGGGCCACCGACGCTGGAGGTGCGCGTGGCGCATTGGCCACCGAAGCCGATGGAGGAACCGAAATCAACTGAGAAGCGGCCACAGGGATCACGCCAAAAAAGTAGGGCAATCCGATGATAGGGGCGAAGCTATCGAAAGCGATCGGCGTCACCAAGTAACCCATCGGTGCATGGGTGGCTATGACGATGGGACCGTAAGTAACGGCCGCCATAGTTGCCGGAGTAGTGAGTGTTGCTGAGGCGGTTGCTGACAGTCGCCAAGCGAGGTCCGATTGGGAGCCGCTAGGGAATGCGCTTGCGAGTACCCTCCTTCACCTCTCCTGCAAGGATAGGAAAAGGGTACCAGGGCTTCAGGACTGGCATAGGCTTCTCTTCAGCAAAAAAAAGGAAGGCGGGAGACGTCCCACCGGGCGTGCCATCCTCTTTGTTCGTCAGGGTTTTTTTTTCTTTTATACCGATGACCGGGGTGAAGGTAGGAATACAGCGGGGGAGGAAAATATGGGAGTTTGATGTATCTCGGCTATCCTCCTTCATGGCCGTAGGCCTCTCACGGCGGTACCGGGCACTCTCCTTTTACGAAAAGTTGAGAAGGGTCGAATGGCACAGAAATATAGGGGTATAGGTTGGCTGGACAGGGTGCAGGCGTGCTTTTGTCTGGGGGGTGATGGCTGGGGTCAGAGACATTAGGCACATGTGCCGAGAGGTATAAGTGGAAAGCTAGGGCCCTCATACGGGGGCATGCATTCAACTGGTTTTATACTATATGAGAGCCACATAGGCTTTACAAATGGGCCGAGGCGGCCAGAGTACAACTGGCGCAAGTCGCGGGACAATTCCGACGTGTGGGTCGGTCTCCGGGTCAATGCGTGGTATGGTGGATATCCGCGTGTTTTACAGGGGCTCCCTATGGGGAGATTGAGGCATGCCCGACTGCCTATATGGCGGGAGCGGTTGTGGGCTGGTGCCTGACGGAGGTAGGACGCGGCTCAAGGTGAGCGGTCAGGTTCGGGCCTCGGAGGCGAGCGACGGTCACGCGGTTCTATGTCAGTCATAGGTGAGGCGTTGTGTCATGAGCGTGGCCACCGTGGGTCGTCATGCACGGGCGGACCTGGGATGCGGGTGTGTTCGCCGTATGACGCCTTACGCGCGACGGGAGCAGACTTGTGTATGATGGCTAGACGCCATATGAGGGGAGTACGGACATACCCTCGGCGTGTGCCAGCCGATCTACAAGCCACCCATGCGACCGCCTTGCTCCTGGCATTCCCGACCCTTGCCAAAAGCCTCGGAGGTCCGAGGGTGCGACAGTTAGGTCGGGTTTCCCGCGTCAGTCTGTATGTTCTCTTGATTGCTGCGCTCTGTGTATGTGTCCCTTGATTGTAACGACCCGAGAATCTGATTACCAGGAAGGCCCGATAACCCGAGACTCGTACCACCACCCACGAGCCCGAAGACTCGGAAGAGTTAAAGGAATGGTGTGGAGACTACACAAGTATCACAAATAATTGTAGAAATGAACAATTCTATTATTAAGCAAGAAATAAAATAACATTTTACATGGTACATGGTCCACGAGATATAAAAATAACAACAGCAGTAGTCCACAACTAGTACAGAGACAAGAAAGAAAAGTACAGCTACACGGGGCATACCTCGGCTCTGACCTCTGGCACAACGCTGGACACCTGAACCACGCTGAGCCTCTGACGCGCTCCCCTGAGGCCGCGACTCACCTAAACACGGTGAAAACACGCAGGGAATGAGTCTCGGAACAAGACTCAGTAGGGATCACTCGAACCCAACCTCAGAAACGGAGAAATCGCTACGCTAGCAGTAAGCGAGTACCTCAGAAAGGGAAGCCCTGCAATCTACAAAACACCGCTCCCACGGCACAAAAACTGACACATGTGCCACGGTGAAACGACCGGAGCACCACGATCAACACGACAAAACCCAAAGGTCAAAGTCTCAACGACTGACGGTCTGTCACTACCGACTCGACAGGAGTATCTCCCACTAGAAGCAAGGCCGAAAGCGTCCACTGACGTCTTAGTCCACGCCTCAGGTGTCTCCCTCCGGCCCAGCGGGAACTGAGGCACCGTACAAGTAACCACAAACAAGTGACTAGCCGGGGTCTCGCCCATCGGCGTGGTTCCAACCGCCCCCAATCACGTGTGCACACACAGACCGTGCGTCCCTGGTCTGGCCCTCTGACCAGTTTTCCCCTCAGCCGGACTCTGGCTGGTAGACGCGGGGCCCGATGAAAATCGGTCCACAAACCGTCTCTAATGGTAGCCTCTCCACCACACCCTGGTGGGACCACTCGCGTGTAAGCAGGCTACGACTAGTGGAGGGTCACTACGGAGTAGACACTCAAGTCAACGGAAAACAACATCCGCATCCGACGACGTATGGGGACCGCCCCACGTACCCGCACCGTCGCACGCCTTTACCCCTAACGGTTAAAAACTAACGGTCGGTAGCCAACGGTCGAACGCCCCTGATGGTCCAACCTAGGTGCGTCACAGCACCGTGGCGGTCTATCGTGGGACCGTCACAGCCCACAGACCCCACTTGGCTGCACTCAGGGCTGTAACGCACCCATCTGGGCGCGTTACATAGTGTGATGGTCACTCGAAGGACCGTCACACTCGCCCGAGGGTGAAAGGGCGGGAAACGCCCAAAAAAACTGGCCACACCCCCATGCCTCCACCGGAGATGGGGAAATCAAAGGGGAAGACCCCTGGGGACCCCTAGCATGATTCTAGACCAGCAAAACACAAAATCATGCATCAAATCCATAGATCGGGCGAGCTCTCTTCAAATCATGGGAAACCCCAAACCTGCAAGGAATCCCATCTCTCGGCCTCCCCTCGGCCTATAAATCGCGAGAAAGGAAGGCTAGAGGTTAGGGAACGTCACCCTACCTCAATTGCGTCCCAAGACGTGCCGAATCGACCACGCATCGCGAAGAATGCTCGAAAACCCTCGTTCTTCCTTGAGCTCCCACAGTTCACGTACGCCTCCACAACCACCTTGCCGTCGCCGTCGTCACCACGCCGTCGCCCACAGCCGTCTGCAGCCGGAGGGGCTCGCCGCGGTCTCACCGGATGAAGAAGAGAGGGAGAGAGGGCGTCGCACGGTGGGGGAGAAAGGAGGAAGAAGAAGAGGGTGGGGAAGAGAGAGAAATAAGGGGGGTATTTATAGGAAAATCCAGAAATTCCAAAAAATATCAAAAAATAGAAAATTACATTTTCGCGATCCTCGGAACGCACCGATCGCAATGGTACCACTCTCGCCTAGGTGAACGGCCCGGTTCACCCGCAATGAAGTTCCGAAGGAATTACCGAAACACACACCGGTAATCGGAAAACACGTGCGGAAAAGCCGCGGAACGCTTCCGGGCCTCCGTAACAACTCCGGATCGCACCGATCCGAACACGAAAGATGTCCGACTGTGACGCGTCTAGGGTAGGACCGTCACAATCACCTGATGGCCCAACGTAGGGGCGTCACACGCTCTGTGCAAAACAGGGCGTAACACACCTACCATGGTGCGTTACAGTCTGTGACGCGCCTACCCTGGTGGGTCACAAGACAACAGAGAACAACTGTGACGCGGGCCACTCGGTGCGTCACAGCGTGTAACGGACCAACCCTGGTGCGTCACAACGTGAGAATGCGTCTGCTCTAACGCAGCCATATAGGGGCGTCACATGGCGCGTCACATGCCTTGACCCCCAACGGTCAAAAACTAACGGTCGGCAGCCAACGGTCGAACGCCCCTGACGGTCCAACCTAGCTGCGTCACAGCATCGTGGCTGTCTATCGTGGGACCATCACAGCCCACATACCCCACTTGGCTGAACTCAGGGCTGTACGCACCCATCTGGGCGCGTTACATAGTGTGACGGTCACTGGAAGGACCGTCACACTCGCTCGAGGGTGAAACGGCGGGAAACGCCCAAAAAAACTGGCCACGCCCCCATGCCTCCACCGGAGAGGGGGAAATCAAAGGGGAAGACCCCTGGGGACCCTTAGCATGATTCTAGGCCAACAAAATACGAAATCATGCATCAAATCCATAGATCGGGCGAGCTCTCCCCAAATCATGAAAAACCCCAAACCCACAAGGAATCCCATCTCTCGGCCTCCCCTTGGCCTATAAATCGTGGGAAAGGAAGTGATGTGACACCAACATCTGAAGTCTGAGACATTCTCTTCTTTCCAATTTTCTCTATTTTCTTCATCTCTCTATTTTTTTTTCAAAACATTCTCATTCTTCTTTTTTTTAGGAAAATTCATCACCCCATTTTTTATCAAACTTTCTCTTTCACCATTTTTTCACAAAATAACTTCTCCAAAGTGTTATAATTATAAAGCTTCTCATGTGTCATAAGCATTCTTCTGCAGCAATACCGAACTAGCCATGCACCTCACGTAACTGCCTCTTCCTTTACACCTTTTTTATTCTTTTGTTTTATTCTCAAAAGAGACATAATGAGAGAGAGAGAGTGAAATGTGAGAGAATGGAGAGAAGAGAGATACGAGAGGAAATTTGTGAGAGAGAAGTGAAGAGAGAGACAGGGAGAGAGAGAAGTAAAGAGAGACACGGGGAGAGAGAGAAGTGAAGAGAGAATAGGGAGGATGACAGGGACTCTTATATATATATATATATATATATATATATATATATATATATATATATATATATATATATATGGATGATCATCCTGTAGAGAGAGAGAAATGGAGGGAAGAGAGAGAGAGGGAGAGAGTGTGGGAGGTGGGGAACGACAGCCACGGCGGGAGTGTCACGGGAGCCGGGCGGGCGAACTGGAGCATCTCCCCGACGTGCTTCGACAAGGCCGCCAACGTACTCGGAGGGGGGGGGGGCACCGTGCATGGCCTGCTCAGAGGGACTGATGCCGATCTTGTGTTTCTGGATAGGTGACCGGCAGTGGGCTTCGCAACAGCTGGCAGAGCTACAGGTGGTGGTTGGCAGAGGGGCATCGCGGTGGTGTTGTTGCTGCTTCCTTGATGGCTGGCGAGATGGGCTCGAGCTCTTGAGGACGTCGCCGGCGTGCTTCCATGCCGGTGAAGATGACGTGAGGGTGCTGGACGCGAGGGAGGCCGAAGGGACTTTTGGTTTGGTGGTTGTGGTAGAAGGGTCCCGTGACGACGACGGCAGCCGATGTGGGCTTCAAGTGGTGCAGTCACCGTTGGGGAATGATCGGGGTCTGCATGGTGCTGTCGGACTGCTTGGTGGTGAGCTCGCGTGCATGGACACAGAGACGGCGATGGCGACGGCAGATTGTGTTGCCGGTGATGGCATCTAGCTTTGCATGGCGGTGCCATGGCTGTGGGTGGTGGACGTGGGAAAGAGGAAGGGGGGGAAGGGCGAGAGAGAGAGCTGCGCTGGTGAGAGGAAGAGTGGGCGTGAGACTGGGAGATGGGTGAGAGAGGAGGAGAAGTAGGAGAGAAGGGAGGGGTGGTGCTCGGGGCTCACTCGGTGCGGCTGGGGTCATAGCTGGGTGCTTGTCCGTCGTGGGTGAAGAAGGTGGCGGGAGCGGACCTTGCCGATACGTGGATGACGGTGGTGACGCGAACGGGCGACGGGAATGCTACGACGTGCTTGGGCCATGGGCGACGTCGACTGGACATGAACTAGACGTGGGTTGCATGGCGGAGTGCCATGCTCATCGTGTGGCTTGGCAGGGGCTCATAGTAGTCGACGAAGGGCCAGTGGTGGCGATGGCATCGCGACTGAGGTTGACGGGAAGGAGCGGTGGCTGATGGAGGGCAGGATACGGCTAGAACTTGGGGGGGGGCATGGGAGCTCGACGGTTGGCTTTGTGGTGGGCAAGGACGGCAGGGGTGAGTAGCGCTCATGGGCGTGGCTGGCTGGGTGTAAAGAATGGCCTTGGAGGTGGGTGGAACGGTGCAAGGTGGCATGGTGGCCGAGGTGGATGATGAAGGGGGGGGAGGGGTGGGCTCTCACGCTGGGATGAAGGTAGATGGCGGGAGGAGCGGAAGATCAGTGGGTAGGAAGTGTAGAGAGTGGGGCCGGAGGCTCTGTTCACGTTCGTAGGTGGGGTGGGGGTTGCTTGCTGGGATCGTAGTCGAAGGATTGGTGAGGGGGAGCAGTGGAACGGGGATGGGGGAAGAGAGAAGGGAGAAGGGAGAGGCTTGCGGTTAGGGAGAGAGAGAGAGAGAGAATATGGGGTTAAGGGGGAACCGGAGAGAGGTGCTAGCAGGGGTGACAGGGAGTAAGAGAAGGAGGGTAGGAGCATGGCCTTACAGAAGAAGTTTAGAGGGAGAGGGGGAGAGAGGGGTGACTGCGGCTGCAGGGACAAGAGAGGGGGGGAGGGAAGCCGGAGGAAAGGGGTTGGGAGGGCTGGCCAAGCCTGTGGATGTGAGGGAGGGGAGAACAGAGAAGCAAGGAAAGGGGGAGGAAGACTTGGACGTCGCACCCAGCCGAGGGGAGAGGGGCATCGCACCCCTAGTTGGAAAGAGATGGGGAAAAGAGAGATAGAAAGGGTGTGGACCTCACATCGGAGGATATCTTTCTAAAAATTCTATTCAACTTCATTATCTTAAACAAAGATTACATGACCTTTTTATAGGCTCCACAAAGAAGACCAAAAGACAACTCACCTAACACCTACTTCCTACCACTCATAACTCCCTTAGAAAGACTAAAAGACACAAATAAAAAAAAGACTCTTACATAATAGTTGGGGACATAATTACTACAAAACATAAAACATGGCCCATTTGACCCAAACATGCAGCCCAAGAGACGATTAAACATAGATATATATTTGATACTTTTGTTGAAGCCGATTCCGTCAGGAAGGCTAGAGGCTAGGGAACGTCACCCTACCTCAATTGCGTCCCGAGACGCGCCGAATCGACCATGAATCGTGAAGAATGCTCGAAAACCCTCATTCTTCCTTGAGCTCCCACGGTTCACATACGCCTCCACGACCACCTCGCCAGCACCGTCGCACGGTGACCATATTCGGAACAGAAATGGGGTTGCAAACCACCCGGGGCAACCCAGAGCCTGACGGTCTACCCTAGACGCGTCACAGGCTCTGACGGTCTAGGTAGGACCGTCACAATCACCTAACGGCCCAACGCAGGGGCGTCACACGCTCGGTGCAAAATAGGGCGTAACGCACCTACCATGGTGCTTTACAGTCTGTGACACGCCTACCCTGGTGCGTCACAAGACAACAGAGAACAACTGTGACGCGTGTCACTCGGTGCGTCACAGCGTGTAACGGACCAACCCTGGTGCATCACAACGTGGGAATGCGTCTGCTCTAACTCACCCACATAGGGGCGTCACATGGCGTGTCACATGCCTTGACCCCCAACGGTCAAAAACTAACGGTCGGCAGCCAACGGTCGAACGCCCCTGACGGTCCAACCTAGCTGCGTCACAGCATCGTGGCGGTCTATCGTGGGACCATCACAGCCCACAGACCCCACTTGCTGCACTCAGGGCTGTAACGCACCCATCTGGGCGCGTTACATAGTGTGACGGTCACTGGAAGGACCGTCACACTCGCTCGAGGGTGAAACGGCGGGAAACACCCAAAAAAACTGGCCACGCCCCCATGCCTCCACCGGAGAGGGGGAAATCAAAGGGGAAGACCCCTGGGGACCCCTAGCATGATTCTAGGCCAACAAAATATGAAATCATGCATCAAATCCATAGATCGGGCGAGCTCTCCCCAAATCATGGAAAACCCCAAACCCGCAAGGAATCCCATCTCTCGGCTTCCCCTCGGCCTATAAATCGCGGGAAAGGAAGGCTAGAGGCTAGGGAACGTCACCCTACCTCAATTGCGTCCCGAGACACGCCGAATCGACCACGAATCGTGAAGAATGCTCGAAAACCCTCGTTCTTCCTTAAGCTCCCACGGTTCACATACGCCTCCATGACCACCTCGCCGTCGCCGTCGTCACCACGCCGTCGCCCACAGCCGTCTGCAGCCGGAGGGGCTCGCCGCGGTCTCGCCGGACGAAGAAGAGAGGGAGAGAGGGCGTCGCACGGTGGGGGAGAAAGGAGGAACAAGAAGAAGAAGAGGGTGGGGAAGAGAGAGAAATAAGGGGGGGTATTTATAGGAAAATCCAAAAATTCCAAAAAATATCAAAAAATAGAAAATTACATTTCCCCGATCCTTGGAACGCACCGATCGCAACGGTACCACTCTCGCCTAGGTGAACGGCCCGGTTCACCCGCAACGAGGTTCCGAAGGAATTACCGAAACACACACCGGTAATCAAAAAATACGCGTGGAAAAGCCGCGGAACGCTTCCGGGCCTCCGTAACAACTCCGGATCGCACCGATCCGAACACGAAAGATGTCCGAAACGAAGTTTCGAACACAACGGAGTCGGACACTCCAAGAAACCAGATCCGGGACCCATGAAAAAGGATCCAAGAGGTTCAGGATGTTACAGCCCTCCCCCCTTAAGGAATTTCATCCTCGAAATTGGGGACAACCCAAGGGGAAAGAAGAGGAAGACTCACTCAAATAGGTAAGGGAACGGCTGACGCATCTCGTCCTCACGCTCCCAAGAAGCCTCACCACCAGAGTGCCGCTGCCACACCACCTTAACCAAGGGGATGACCTTGTTTCGCAGGCGCTGCTCTAGCCTATCCTCTACGCGGATCGAAAACTCTGGGAGAGAAAGGTCTGGAGTCACCTCGGGCCAAACAGAATCCTCTTGCACATGAGAGTCATCGGGCATATATCTCCGCAACATCAAGACGTGGAACACGTCATGCACCGACGCCAACTCAGGGGGTAACTGCAACCGATAAGCAACCTCACCGATGCGCTCCACAATCACAAAAGGACCAATATAGCGGGGACTCAGCTTCCCACGCCGTCCAAAACGCATTACCCCCTTCATCGGAGAAACTCTCAAGAACATGCGAGTAGTCCCACCAGGGAGTGGTGGAGAGGCTACCCTTAGAGACGGTTTGTGGACCGGTTTCCGTCGGGCCCCGCGTCTACTAGCCAGAGTCCGACTGAGGGGAAAATCGGTCAGAGGGTCAGACCAGGGATGCACGGTCTGTGTGTGAACACGTCGTTGGGGGTGGTTGGACCCACTCCGACGGGCGAGACCCCAGCTGGTCACTTATTTGCGGTTACTTGTACGGTGCCTTAGTTCCCGCTGGGCCGGAGGGAGACACCTGAGGCGCGGACTAAGACGTCAGTGGACACTTTCATCCTTGCTTCTAGTGGGAGGTACTCCTGTCGAGTCGGTAGTGACAGACCGTCAATCATTGAGACTTCCACCTTCGGGTTTTGTCGTGTTGACCGTGGTGCTCCGGTCATTTCACCGTGGCACGTTTGTCAATTTTTATGCCATGGGAGCGGTGTTTTGTAGATTGCAGGGCTTCCCTTTATGAGGTACTCGCTTACTGCTAGCGTAGTAGTTTCTCCATTTGCGAGGTAGGGTTCGAGTGATCTCTACTGAGTCTTGTTCCGAGACTCATTCCCTGCGTATTCTCACCATGTTTTAGGTGAGTCGCGGCCTCAGGGGAGCGCGTTTGAGACTCAGCGTGGTTCAGGTGTCCAGCGTTAGTGCCAGAGGTTAGAGCCGGGGTATGCCCCGTGTAGCTGTACTTTTCTTTCTTGTCTCTGTACTAGTTGTGGACTACTGCAGTTGTTATTTTTATATCTCGTGGACCATGTACCATGTAAACTGTTATTTTATTTTCTGCTTAATAATATAACTGTTCATTTCTGCAATTATTTGTGATACTTGTGTAGTCTCCACACCATTCCTTTAACCCTTCCGAGTCTTCGGGCTCGTGGGTGGCGGTACGAGTCTCGGGTTATCGGGCCTTCCCGGTAATCGGATTCTCAGGTCGTTACATTGATCTTCTAAGGGGTGGAATTTATGGGAAGTTGTAGGGGCAGGGATGGGGTTTAGGCGGACCAAGTTGGAGTTCCAACTTGGTCCCGATAAACCCCATGAAAACACATTTTTTTTTGTTTGATGGAGTGGGGGAGATTGGGTTTAGGCGGACTAGCCCAAGGGGCTGGTCTGGTCCGCCTAAACCCCTCCCCCAAGTGGGATTTAGGCGGACCAGCCCAAGGGGCTGGCCTGGTCGGCCTAAACCCCTCACGGAGGGCCATTTTCTTTTATTAAAAAAAAACCTTTGTTTTGTTTTGATGGGGTTTAGGCGGACCAGCCTGAGGGGGCAAGCTGGTCCGTCTAAACACTCCCCAGGGGGGGTTTGGGCAGACTTGGCTGGGCACTTTTTTTTAATTAAAAAAACTTTTTTTTTATTATGCAAGGGGTTTAGGAAGACCAGCCTGAGGGGGCAGGGGGGTTTAGGCGGACCAGCCTGGGGGGTCGAGGCTGGTCCACCTAACCCCCCCTGAGGGGTTTAGGCGGACTGGGTAGAAAGAGAGAGAGGGTGGTCCCACCCCTATAAAATCTAGATTTTTTGGTGTTTTCTTCCTAATTTGGCTAATAAGAAAGGACAAAAGGATACGTGGCTCGGACTGGTTGGCTGGAAACTGCGGAGGTTGGCTCGTGTGCTTCCACGTGGCTTCGGGCTTCGTTCTTCGTGACTCCTTTTCACGCATGGGTACGCTAGCGAACCTTTGTTGGAACCCAAAATATGATCGTCAGCGACCAAGCCATAAGGACGAATGACCCGGCCCACTGAAGCACGGAAGCCGATAAAGATCAACATATTGAAGATTTCTCAAGCTGCCAGAGCCTCGAGTCACCCCGTATGGACACAGGGACTCCACCTCAGGAGAGCCGAGACAAACTCACAACCAACCGGCAGTGCGATCAAGCCTGCCCAATGGACCGGCATCGACTTTGTCGTGCCGCATACACTATACCCATTGTCCGATCAAGGACGGCGGTCTACCCGGTGGCTACCCACCTCATGAAAGGTTCTCCTGAAGATGAAAGAGTCTCCCTGGCTCTCCGAGACGGGGGACCGAAAGCTCTGTCGGCAGAAGATCCCAATCACCCAGCACGGGTACGGCTTCCCGCCAAGATGGGCCCGTTAGTGGCCGAATGATCGCCCAGCTCAGGCAGAACTATCCCTGGTGTTACCCCACCCCCTAAGTAGCCTTGGGCACGAGCCAGGCCGAGCCAGCAGCATGAATCATAGAGCCACAGGCCGTGTCGGCGGAAAGCCCGTACGATCAAATCAAAGCTGTCTGGAGTCTCAAGAATGGCCGTACGTCAACCTGGGAGCTTCGACAAGACATCTCGCCAAGGTTTCGAGGAGCATTGGCAAGATACATGTTCACGGTGACTCCCGGACTCATCGACTGGCTCGAAGCGCACGAGGAGCATTAGCCCGGCGCGCCCTAAACCGGCGCGCCCCTCACTTGATGGCCCTTATCCCGGCGCACTGAACCCCATCCGGGGCCTGGCTATTCCGACGTGCAAAGGCCCATGAAGCCCCTCCCGGCGCGCAGTTCTTCACGTCGGAAGAGGCTTGGGGCTCGATCATGTATATATACAGATGACTATTCGAAAAGAAGAGAAGGAGACAGAAGGAAAAAGAAGAGAGTCTTTCGAGAGAGGCCTTCCGAGGGGAGAGAGAGCTTTCTTGGAAGAGGGGGTTCCGTCTGAGCGTCCTTCGACGGCCGTCTTCCTCCGTTCTGATTGAAGTCCTCCGGGGCCGGAGAAGGAGGAGTGCGCCGATACTCTGTTTTGAGAACAGGTGGGCGCCGGTGCCTGTCTTCCTCTATCTTCCGTAGATTCTTCTCTTTCGGGTTTCCGTCTACCAATTGTAAGCAAGAGAGGGGAGGGATGTCAATGATATGAGCCGACCCCTCCCCTCCTCTGCGATTTCTTCTCTGTTGCTGTATATTCCTCTGCAAGTGATGAACGACGACCGAGCAATGATGCCGGCGCCGGATTCTTAACATGTAAATGATAGGCCATTCCCGTTTCTGGGATGGCAATATGTACATAAATGCTTGGACCAGCAGGTCGAATGAATGCTCGAAGCTTCTGTCCCCTTCTCTATCTATATCAATGTGTATGTCTGAGTTCTTCTGCGCATGTTCTCTGATTCCGGTTTCCCCAAAGTCTCGATCATGCCCCGAAGCACCGTGGGCTACAGAAACACCCCTCCCCGGGGTTTTACCATCGACCATTCTCATGTTTGATTTAAGGGTCTCTGCATTCCCTTTGTCGACAGAGCTGCGCTTCTGCGTATGCTTCTTTCTACCGTGCTGTCTAGGGTCTAACTCCCATTGATTCCTCCCTTCATATTGCCCTGTGGCTCGCGAAGTTGGAGTCACCCTTGGGATTGCAGGATCCATCGCCTTAACGTTGCGCCATAACTGTTCGAACATATGCCTCTATGGTTGGCTCGTCTCGCCTGTGCATTGACTACCTCTCTGCATTGTAGTCATGTGAACCGTTCCGAGATTCCTTTATTTCGTCTTAATCGTCCGGGGAGGGGGGACATTCCCCATTGCTTCACACAGCTGCTGGGTGATCGTGAACTCTACCTCTCGATGGTAGATGTTCCCCCAAGGCCATAGCAGACACCAACAGGGGCCTTAGCCTAACAGGCTTAGCCCTGACAATCCGAGACCCGATAGAGACTAAGTGATGTATGCTCCTCGTAGGCCAGCCCTCGGAGCTTCACCATCTTGGTGGTCGATTCCTCCATGGGATGTGCCGTAAGCTGTGGGTTGTCCACCCCTCACAGGCTAGCCCTCAGGGTGCTGCTCCCATCATCGGCGGCTTCACCCCTCTGTCTTTTCCTCCACAGAGCCTTGGTGCCCCTCGAAGACCAGTCCTCGGGGTATCCTATCCGATGGGGTTGCTAGCTGTTTCCATGCAGACCGACGGTTTAGGGGCTTACTCCACGAGTGAGTATGACCCCGTTTCTCCCCTGCAACTCTTCATGTTCAGGGGAGATGCTGCCCAATTTTGGACAGACTAAGAATGATTAAGCCATAACGAGATGCTCATTCTGAGCCCAATCAACTCAGTGCTCGAGTATGAACCTTGCACTGACTCACTGCATCATTTCCGAGGGATCTCGGACTTCAATCAAACAAACAGTTGGCCTAAATAACTCTAAAATATTCAATGGAAGCTTAATAAACTTAAACGGTTCAAAAATGCATAAAAAAATAAGCTAAAACGGCGTGGTCTTAAGCCGGCGTGCCTTAATACAGTGCGGCCCCCCCCCCCCGCGCCGTATTAATATGTGACTCATACTTCCTTGTCTTTTCCTGGGTCAGTTCCCGGCGCGCCTTGAACCGGCGCGCCCTGTGCCCTGCGCGCTGTGTTAGTTGGTTTTAAGGGCGCGCCGGATTAACGCTTCACCTACGCTTTACCGCGCCGGATTAACCCCTTTTACTTACGCTTTACCGCACCGTGGAAGCTATCTCTTGCGCCGTTTCACGTTTTTATGTCATTCTAACCTCTCGCTCGCTCTCAGGGTAACCTTGACCTCTCATGGTCGATATTGACTACCCTAATTAGTGGTAGATTAAGCAAGGCGAGGGCCGCTCGTGCCCCCGAATAACCTCTTTATCATGTTGGCCATCATGTGTTTTAACTCTTTGCCTCCGTGTTACCGTTGCCCTCCCTCTTGGCGGAGATTGGCAAATGTGATTGAACACTCCTTGCTTTCACAATTCCGTTGCCATGCTTAATATAGCTATCATCATCATGCTTGCATACTTGCATAGACCCCCGGGTATATTAAATGGCGTTGACAGAAGGTCGGGTTACGCCCGATCGGATGTCTCCGCTATGCGCGATGGTGGTCTCCGGACCTGCGTCCTCCGCCGTGTACCAAGGGTCTCTAGTTCAGTGAACCATGCCTCTCCTGCATGATAAATAGATGCATCGCGCATGATTCCGTCATGTTCATAACGTCGCATCCTTTATTCCGGCCTCGACAGCCCATTATCTCGGTAATTAATCAAAGGTGTTCCCTCCTCGTGGGGGATGTAATTAACGTCATAACCTTTATGGTATGGCGGACTGCTGGTCCCGACCGAACCTCACTTTCGCCCGACATGGGTCAGAATGAGCGCATAGTAAACTCGTCACTCACGTGACTGGCACGCCTGCGTCGTCAATCAGTCAGTTAATTACCAGTTAGTTAATTGGTTGATCGACATGTGAAACAAGATATATATATATGTACATATATACATATGTACATGAAATAAAACAACAAGATGGTCGGATAAAACCCGTCGCAAACAACCTTGCACGAACCTCACGAATTGGGAGTATAACTGAGAGCAGCTAGGACTGGGAATGGCCATGGGGCCACTGGGATGGGAGGAGGGTGTGCTCCCCAAGGGAGTTCTCCCTCCCCGGGACGCCGCCGCGCCCTAGGTGGACTCTCCCCGGGGTGAGTTGTAGCCCCTCGGGGTGGCCCTCGGGGGTCTTCTCTTGGTGTCTGAGGGTGTCCTTTGAGGGGCAGAGGGCTTCGGGATGTTGGAATTAGCCCATGGGGGCTTGTTGTTATGAAGTCATAGTTGTCGCTCGTAAGGTGTTCGGGTAAATGCCCGACACACCCCGGGTTGTCGAATGGCCTGAGTAACTGACTGAGGGGACTTAGAATAGGCCTTGGGCTGAGGATGTAAGCTTGTGAGAACCGAGAGGAGGCACTTTGGGCACTTGGGCCTGGCCTTGGGGTGCATGCTACATTGCGCGGCGGGCTAGTGGGGTAGCCTCGGGTTGGCCCGGGAGCTAAAAATAAACGGCTCGTCGCCGTGTGTCTGAGGGTCGGGAGTGGTCCCGACTTGCTGGAGGGTCATCGAACCTGGTTGGTATGCTGGAGCCGTGGGTTGACCCACGGTTTGTTGTAGGAGGGCTGGGACATACACGCCCACAAGGTGTTCGGGGAAATGCCCGATACCCGTGTGTGAGCAATATACACATGCTGCGGGCCTCCAAAGCCTGTGGTTGACTTATTCGGGTCTCCCTTTTACCTTGGAGGGTTGAAAGAAGGCGTCCCGGGGTAGTCCCCCGGCCTTCTCACTGAGTGCCACGTGGCGCGGCTTGTAGTCGGGGCGCGCCCGGGTTGGCCCGGGTGGTTGTATGGGATGCGGACAAAGTCCGCAACTGAGGGGTCGAGAGTGATCCCGATTAATTGCTAATCTCACCGTATATCCCAGCTAGTGGGTTAGGGCCGTTGGTCGGGCCCACTAGATTGTCAGAGGGGCTGGATAGCCCATGCCTTGAAGGTGTTCGAGGAAATTCCCGAACTCTTATTCCTGGGTGTTTTGCTGGGGAAATTATCCGGGTACAACAACGCCCCTCCACACGATGCGTCTACCATTTGTCTATAATTATCAGTCAATCCCTCATAAAATATCTGGATAATCTGCCATCTTGATAGCCCATTATGTGGGCATTTTCTAAGCATATATTTTAGTGTATCCCAAGCTTCATGAATATGTTCTATAGGATTTTGTGTAAATCCAGTGATAGCCCTCCTCATTGTATTGGTTCGCCCTATGGGGTAGAACTTCTTTAAAAAATCCCTCTGCATCGTAGCCCAAGTTTCTATCGGTTTACCCATCGCTCTTAACCAATATTTGGCTTTATCTTTCAAAGAGAATGAAAATAAGGTCAAGCGGAGGGCATCATCAGAGAAGTTTTGGATTTTGACAGTTGAACAAATCTAGAGAAATTCATCAAGATATTTATAAGGATCTTCATTGGTATTACCATAAAATGATGGCAACATCTGGATAGTGCTTGATTTGATTTCATACTGGATTGCTTGATTCTGAGATGCTTGCACATAGAAGGATGGTTGATATTGATTCGGCATGAAATAGTCCTTCATTTGTTTTGGTGGTTCATTGTGGTCTGCCATGGAGTTTGGTTGAATGATATTTCTAGAATGCACAAGCTTTTTAATTTCAGAAATGGGTCCTATTAAAGTTGGATGTAGGGATCTCATACCTTGCATGCAATGCAATAGGACCACAAAGATGAGAGTTTTTTTTTAACCTCCAAGGGCAAACTAACTTCGGGGAGTTTAGATGGTACAATCGGCCCAGCTTCCGTGAGTGATTCTACGGGTGCGAGGACTTACGGAGGTCTTAGAGAAGGAATTTCCAGTCTAATGAGATGGAGTACTCAATTGGAGGGTCCTTCCAACTCCAAGAAAGGTGTGCCTAACTTGCCCTTAAGAAGGAGAATGGGAGAAGAAAAAGAAGAGTTTTTTTCTTTTTTTAAGGGAATGTAAATAAATGAATAAATAACTAGAGGAATGAATGCATGAGCATGATGTAACTAGTATGATGACAAGATGAGATTTTTTTTTTAAGAGAATGGATATGAATACTTTTTTAACAATATAACTAGCCACAAAAATGCCTAATTAGCATGCAATTCTAAGAAGAAAGCAAAGGGTACACGTTGTTTTTCAGGATTTTGGACTTTCTGATATTTTTTTTGAAAATTTTTAAGAAATTTTCTGATTTTTTTCTCAAAGGAGGATAACTATAAATGCTTGTTAACAAAGAAACTAGCCACTAGAGGCACTAAATAGCATGCAAATCTACTGAGAAAATAAGGCTTAAAATTATTTTTTTAAGATTTTTGATTTTTTAAGAATTTTTTTTAATTTTTTTAATTTTCAGAACAGAACTTTTACTTTCAAATTTGGACCTATAGCGATGCTTCATTTTTCTGGATTTTTCTGATTGTCTGATTTCTGCTCCTTTTGGTGACATATTTCATCCCCTTCAACGACGCTTCATGCAACACTTGATTTTCTGGGATTTTTCAGGTCTGAATTTTAGTTTTTTTCTGTAAAATAAAGAGAAAAGAGGTTAGTATTAATATATACAAATGAAACACAAGAAATTCCAACTAAAAAAAGCAATCAATCCTCCCCCGTAACGGCGTCAAAAATTGATCGCACAAATCACTTGTCGTTGCAAAATGCCGTGCTCAATTTCAAAATAATACCGCACTCACTCACAAGAAATCTTTTTCATTTAAGTGCAAGGTGGTAAATACGGATGATCCCACAAGGAGGAAGATTCTTTTATTAAGTTGGAAAAACTTGTATTTTTGTAGCCAAAGTTTGAGTGAGTTTTTTGAAAAGTGAAATCAAATTTGCATGAAAGTGGATCTAACTAAAGAAATTTGGAGGGTTGAAGAAGAGAAAATTGGAAGAGATAGAGAAAGAGAAAGAGAAAAAAAGAAGCAATTGCACAAGTGGACTTTTTATTGCTACGATGAAAATTACAAAGTCTATGAAAATGAAAATTACAACTAGTAATAAACTAAGATAAAAAGGGAAGAACTAGAGCCGGGAAATAATGAAGAACGCCGCCGTCTCCTCCTCGTCGAGCCTTTGAGAAGATCGCCTCGCCTTGAGGGAGACATCGTCGTAAGAGGGCCGAAGAAGAAGATCCGCCAATGGTATTTGAGAGAGCACACCATTGTCCACGCCGCCGAGCCTTGGATCACCGCCCCGCCTTGGAATAAATGCCACCATGAAAGGGATATTGTAGAGGAGAGATCTAGGAGAGAAATAGAGAGGGATGTGTAGAAGCTAATGGAGGTTTTAAGGGGTGAGGATGATGAGGGCAAGAGAAAGAGGAAGAGAGGCTAACTTATGTGAATGGAGAGGAGAAGAGAGAGGTGTGAGGGCGCAAGGAAGAGAGGATGAAGAGGAGGGGGCGAACTAGGGTTAAGAGGAGGAAGAAGAAGATCTTAGAGGAGAGAGGAGGGCACACTAGGGTTAGGGGAAGGAGAGAGGAAGAGGAGAAAATTCTATGCCAAAAGAAAAGGAAGAACTCATTCTCTACATTTTAGTGGGCTATTTATAGGGGAAATGGGTCAAATGAAGGGTGGAGATTGGGCTGGAATGAGATGGAGGGCTGATATTAGAAGAGAAGGAGATGAAGGATGGGGAGAGAAGAGAGGGCCGCCCCCCATTGGGCTAGGGTTTTGGGCACCCCCCTTGGGTTTCCTAAATGAGGGAGATCTCCTCCTATTTTCTATCCTGAAATTTCTCTCCAAATTAAATCAAGGTAAATCCTTTCTTTATTTCCTTTCACACAAAAAAAGGGAATGATAGCTGCCTTTGAATTGGTCAAGGGAGTTGGGGGCGTCCTAGGGCATCCTTGCCCTGGTCTTGTGACTTCTTTGCCCTTGGTCTTTCTATCAATTGTCTTGGATGTCCTGCATACGCACAATTTGGATTTAGTTCATAAAAATTATTACATTGTGCATATAAATCATGAATGCCCAAAATTATGCAATGATAAATTAATACTCATGTCCCTCCATTCTCCTTTATTGAATTATAACACCAAATTAAGCCAATTTGCGTGAAATGCCTCATTTATGTAGGAAACTGAGGTTAACTATAAAATATGCATAATTGCCTATTTATATGCACTTGAAATGATGTATGTGACATGAATTATTATAGAAAGATGGACACTCATCATAATGCAACTAATATATAGCCTCTGCTAAAGACAAACAACTAACGGTTTATAACAGCCATCATCTATCGGTTCGACCTCTTACAATGGTTGGTTCATCACCATTAAGCCACCGTAACTTCCTTGTTCCCGTAGCTCACAGAAGCTCCGTTACAGTAGGCTTGACCAAGGGGTGATGGAATAGAGTCAAGCTTACAGTTTTCTTTGGTCTGCTCAACTTTTCTTTTCATATCCTAGAAGACTTGCATGATAACCATCAATGCCCCCATTTCCTTCCCTCCTTGCACCCCCCACCCCCCAAGCACTTTTGTTCTTCGTCTCGTAGGGATGCCAATGGGTTGGGATTAGCACGTTGTGAAAATGTTATGTCCACGCCTGCCTTGGCCCTAGAAAGGGCCAATTAGGCTCGGACTGACTTGATTTATAATTCAAAATGATTTTTATTGCTGGAGTGGCTGGTGAATTTTCAATTTTTATAGGTTTGCATCAAGGTTCAGCACTAAGTCCGTATCTCTTTGCCTTAGTTATGGATGAAGTAACAAAATAATTGCATGAGGGTATCCTTTCGTGTATGTTATTTGCAGATGATATTATCTTAATTGATAAGAGTATTGATGCTTTAAATGCTAAGTTATAGCATTGGAGACTTACCTTGGAGTCTAAATGTTTTAAAATTAGTAGGAGTAAGTCAAAGTTTATGCATTGTAATTTTAGTAATGGGAGAGTGGTACAGGAAGACATGGTTCTAATTGATGGACATAACATTCCGAAGAGTAGTAGCTTTCGATACTTAGGGTCTATCATACAAGAGAATGGGGAGATTTATGACGACGTTACACATAGGATTAAGGCTGGCTAGTTAAGATGGAAAAGCGCATCAAGAGTCCTCTATGATCGTCGTATGTCTGTGAAACTCAAAGGGAGATTTTATAGAACGGCTGTGAGACCTGCTTTGTTATATGGTACCGAGTGTTGGACAGTACGAAAGGAACATATTCACAAAATGTGTGTAGCAGAGATGGGGATGCTGAGATGAATGTGTGACAAGACTAAGAAAGACAAAATTAGGAATGAGCACATTCGTAAGGACTTAGGGATAGCCCCAATTGATAGTAAAATGAGAGAAAATAGACTCAGGGTGTTTGGTCATGTACTTCGTCACCCTAACTCAGCGCCGGTTAAAAGATGTGACCAAATCTTAGTGGATGCTAGTAAAAGATCTCGGGGAAGGCTTAAAATGAGATAGTGCGATGTTATTAGGAAGGAAATTAGCTTCTTGAGTTTAAATATGATTATAACACTTGATAGAAATCTTTCGCGGAACATGATTCATGTAGCCGACCCCAAATAATTGAGATAAAGCTCCGATATATATATATATATATATATATATATATATATATATATATATATATATATGAGGAGGGATCTGTTATCATCGATGCCACCGATTTCAAAACAACATAATTAAATCTTAATTACTTATTTTTAATTTTTTTCCAATGTCATAACTTTAACTATATATGAAAAGTCATTCTAATCTGATATAAAAAAGTTATATATTATATAATACCAAAAGTTATATTGTCTAACTCATTCATTTTATGTTCATATGATGCATAAGAAATAAATGTTGGAATCATATGAATTTTAATCCTTAATTAGTTTACTAATAGTTGAGAGGATTTAACGTTGTGAATTGAAAATTTAATATTGAATCATGATAATGAAAGAGCGATGCCACAAGTTTCAAAATTACATAATTCAATATTAAATTTTAATGTTCAGTGCAATCATAGTTCCAAACCCATTCAGACAAAAAATATATTTCACCAATACCTATATATATTCTCAAAATATGAGAGATTATACTCCTTCCTAATCCAAGTTATCATATAATATATTAATATAATTCATTGATCGTCATGTTCTAATTAGACATGGCCATCAGACATGACCATCCTAGTTTAAATAGAGCTTGGGTTAAGAAAAATGGCCCAATCTATTTCCTTAGTCTCACTCTAAAAATGTTAGGCTTACGCGTAGGACAATTAAACTCGACCCGACTCGGGCTCGGGAAAGGCATGGCTAGGCCTGGTCCAACCTGAATTATAATAAAAAATATATATTATTAATTCATATATATTATTGTATTCATACTTACAAACCCATAAAGTATATATATATATATATTCTCAACTTATGCCACTAAAAGAAAATGTGGCCTTAGTGATGAAAAATTTGCGATGGACCAAAACGTAGCTAATTTGTGTGGATTAACAACAGAAATTATATTTGTCACTAATTTAGGATGAAAAAATTCACTCACAAATCTCGTCTCAATAAGAAAATTTTTACGATCAAATAGAGATAAAAATAACATCTGTCACAAATATCTAACTACTAAATTTATATTGTCGAATAATGGATTTTCTGTAACATCTCAGTCAATTAATAAAAGTTAAAAATTACAGTATAAAATATATACTAAAAATAAAAATAAGGGAAAAGAAATAGATGGAATTATGTTGTGAATTAAGTCATAGATTTGCTCAAAATATTGAACTTGATAAAAAAAATCGTATGAATAAAAAAAAGGAACAAAAGGAAAGAAAATAAATTAACAAAATAAAGAAGGAATAATTTACTTAAGACCCGTCGAAAGGTCAAGCCGACCTATTGAAAATGTTAAAATAATTATATTCCTAATTAACTTACCAATGATCTTCCTTAGTTAAATGACATTATAATAATTAATTATTTTGAAAGTGACCAAACTATATAAATAAGAAGGAATAATTATTTTACTACAATAACCATTTAATATTTTGAGGTACAATCATTTTTCCATGGCGATCTGAATTTAACAAAATAATTTAAATTAATCGAATTCCATCCGTAGGTCAAACTTCGATCAATTTTAAACAAAAAATGAAAAAATTATATTCTTGTAGAGGACAGAATGCTTAACAACATTGATAACTGGGCCGACCCTGAAAGAAAATTTTATTATGTCCGAATTAAGGGTTTTTGGGTAAAACTCGGAGTTTAATTAAAACCCCCTTAATCGATCCAATTCGAGCCCAATTCGAGACCATCTAAGCCCAATCCGGACCCAATCGATAGGCCCATGCTCGAAGCCCATTTTCCCTCTATTTTTCCATGAAAACCCTAACCCTAGCCGCCGAATTTTGAAGATAAGCTCGTTGATTCGGTCAACCGCGAATACCACGCGGAGGACTCTTCTCGTCGATCCCCAAGCCCACACATGACTACTCCTTCGACCCTAGCCCGATAAGTCGATGCCCAACACTCCCGAGAACTCCATTTTACCGTAGCAGCCGCCAGTGAGGATGATCGAGGGCATGGTGCGGCGAGGAAAGCGAGGGTTTCACATTAGGGTTTGTGGTGTCATCTTCCTTTCTCGCGATTAAAGGTAGGTTTCTCTCAGGCCAAATTCTAATTAAAGCATACTAGTTTGTTCGTCTTCGTGTCCTCTTTCCAATGATACTAAATAGCCCAATTTTTATTTTGTATAGCGATCATGATTAGGTCTTCAATCAAGGCATGTCGAGTTAGGGTTCAGACAACATCCCTTTCTTTTAGATTGATATAAGGCCGGATCCTTGTAGGCTAAATTCGAATTGATTGCATTCATCATGTGCGGATTTTTGTCCTCTTTCATTTGATAGTGAAATGCCCAATTTTCATGTTGTATATCAGAAGTTATGTCAAGTTTTCTTGAGGGCTGTCATGGATCGCCGGAGGTCGGGCTCGGATTCAGAAACGGTCCACCAGAGACCGCTTCTCAGAGAAAGCGGTCTCGTGACCAACCGCCTCTGTCGGCGTTGCTTATATATTTTTTTTTGGGTCAAATGGGCAGAAGCGGTCGTTGACCGACTGCTACCCTCTTTTAGTGGTCCATCCTTGGCCGTTTTTGGCCCTCTGTGTATAGGTAAATCGTTGTGGATTTCTACATTTTCTGTTGATTATCCAGCATGATTCTAATACTAGAAACACATGTAATAGTTAGGGTTTATGAAAGAATGTTAAAGGATCTATGTTTATGCACCTCTTGCCCCTTTGACTATCATTATTTCTCATGATTGATCTTGCCAACAAGTGGAGTTAAACATAGTTTGACCTGCTCTCAACCTTGATAAATCTTGTAGTATATCACTATTATTGTTTAAAACTGCTAGGCTTGCTTGAGGGCCACGCCACCCCGGTGGTGTTGTCTCACCGTTCACTCTATTTTTCATGTTTTCCACACTTCAATCTTGTGATAGTTAGGACTCTCCGCCGGATACTCCTTTCGTTGAACTAGGACCGTTATCATGAGGCCTCCGTAAGACCCCGTGAGCCTGAGATTCCCACTAGGACACCGGGCGGGTTGTAACACCAAAGCCTGAACCCAACAAATTGATCGAATTTCGTTTCTGGGGCAGTCCATGTTGTGTTGTTTTGCCCAGTCCTATACAGAACGCGGCCTTACCAGGACCGCTACTGGACAGTAGCGGTCAGGCCATGACCGCCTTCGTTTTCCTCATCTGGCATGTGCGCCATGGTGGTCTAATCACCTGGGCCTTGTTCCAGGTCGACTCGGCCCTATTTAGGTCGACTTATGTCAACTTATTTGACCAGGGTTATGTAGACTGAGCTCGGCTTTAGCCCAGCCATGACCCAAGTTGAATTGAGGACCTTGATTAAGTCGACTGAGCTTCTTGTTTTACTCAGCCTGGTAGCGATTCCGAGCTAACCGCGTCTTCATCCAGTGTTCTGAAAATTTGATTTTTCATGGGACTTTGCATGTTAACCCGGTATAGCCATGTCAGGCTATAGTCCCTCGAGATGTTGACCTCGTTAGGTCTATGTCTTCACTTTAAAGTCATTTTGTTAAATGACTCTCCTTCGATTAATGAGCGTATGGTTGAACTCCTAAAGAAATCCATATTCCTACGCATCTTATCTTGACTACATAGCTTGACCTTGGAACTCTTGGCCATTAAATGTTGTGGTTGTCTAGATTTCGTGGGATCTCTTATCCAACCCTCAATGCCAACGCACCATAAGGGGCTCGGTCTGGTCCTGGGGAGAGCGCTCGAAAAGTTCTAGTGCCCATGGGAGTTGTGATGACATGGGGAGGCATTGCCCCGAAGTACTATCTAGCGTGTTGAGTCTCCGACATTTCACATCCTCATGAAATTTTGTTATACATGCGTGAATTTCATGAAGTACTTGCTTGACTTGACTTGACTTGATAAATGGCCATTCACATGAAAGTTCTAGTTACTTGCTCTTGATATCTCGACTTGCACTATCTTAATTCCATTTAATTGTCAATTATATTCTGTTAATATTGTTTACTTAGTACGCTTTATTATGTTTTATGCACCGTTTATACATTTTAATGATATGGTTAATTATTTAAATTCTGCCTGGCGATAGAGTGTAAACCCTACTGAGCTTCTTGCTCACTCCCTACTTTAACATTTTTACAGATAATTCGGTGAACAACTCGTATGAAATTGGGAACGGGCTAGTGTGATTAAGTGAACCTGGAGCTTAGAGACCCGAGCCTTCTTTTCTTTATTTTGCTTGAATCTAGTTAGTGTAGTGAGTTGTGTTCATTTCCCTTTTGCTTTGTTTTCTTTTATTGAGTCCATTATGGTAAGTCGAGTCCAATCAAAATTTAAAATTTTTGATATCAATAAAAATAATTAGTTTTGTTAAAATATGGCCTCTTCGTGTGTTAGTTACATTGCTCTGATTGACATGACTGTTTCACTGCCACGTTCCGAGCATGCCTTCCGCTGCTATCGGTTCGGGACGTGACAGAAGTGGTATCAGAGCCTAGGTTGTTTAAGTTCTAGGTTCTTGTTCATAAGCATAGGTTACCGTAAGTAATAGGTTGTATAGTCCATGTCATCCCTTCGTGTCACTTGGTGAGATTGGGTGGTGTCTTGGGTTAAGTAATAAAACATGCACAAGACTACGGTAGTGCGACATATAAGGGTAATAAGATTATTAACTTTATATTTATTTTGTAGAAATCTAAGCTTCTTTTGAAATGAAAGCGAGAGGGTCCACGAGTATGTTAAGGCCTGATTTTGTTAGAGGATGGCGAGTCCGTCGTAAAGAGTTGCGAAGTAATAAAAAGAGAAGGAATAACATGTCACAAAGGAGATGTTCTTATTGTCACAAATTAGGTCATGGAGCCGGAGAGTGCTGGAAGAAGCATGGAGCGTGTCTTCGTTGCGGAAGTATGGACCATAAGATGGCTAGTTGCCCTAAACTACCCCCGCAAGCTAAAATTAAAGGTGAAGCGGAACAGATTTTGAAGGAGCCCCAACCTATTATCGATGAAGGAATTATAGAAGGTATCATCCATAGCCATAGTTAATTCTTTTCATTTCGTTAGATTATGATTAACATGTTATTTTGAATAAATAGACGAGGACAATCTTAGCTAAATTAGTTGTCATATATATATATATATATATATATATATATATATATATATATATATATATATATATATATATATATATATAGTGATCGGTGAATTTGGGGACCAAATTCCTTAAAGTGGAGGAGGGTGTAACACCCCAGTCAATTAATAAAGGTTAAAAATTAAAGTATAAAATATATATTGAAATGAAAAATAAGGAAAAAAGACATTGATGGAATTATGTTATGAATTAAGTCATAGATTTGCTCAAAATATTGAACTTGATAAAAAAAATTCGTATGAATAAATAAAAATGACCAAAATGAAATAAAATAAATTAAAAAAATAAAGAAGGAATAATTTACTTAAGACCCGTCGAAAGGTAAGGCCGACCTATTAAAAATGTTAAAATAATTATATTCTTAATTAACTTTCCAATGATCTTCCTTAGTTAAATGACACTATAATAATTAATTATTTTGAAAGTGACCAAACTATATAAATAAGAAGGAGTAATTATTTTGTTACAATGACCATTTAATATTTTGAGGTACAATCATTTTTCCATGGCGATCCGAATTTAACACAATAAATTAGATTAATCGAATTCCACCTGTAGGCCGAACTTTGACCAATTTTAAAAAAAAATATGAAAAATTTATATTCTTGTAGAGGACAGAATGCTTAACAACATTAATAACTGGGCCGACCCTGAAAGAAAATTTTATTATGCCCGAATTAAGGGTTTTTGGGTAAAACTTGGAGTTTAATTAGAACCCCCTTAATCGATCCAATTCGAGCTCAATTAGATACCATTTAAGCCCAATCCAGACCCAATCGATAGGCCCATGCTCGAAGCCCATTTCCCCTCTGTTTTCCCATGAAAACCCTAACCTTAGCCGCTGAATTTTGAAGATAAGCTCGTTGATTCGGTCAACTGTGAAAACCACGCGGAGGACTCTTCTCGTCGATCCCCAAGCCCACACACGACTACTCCTTCGACCCTAGCCCTATAAGTCGATGCCCAACACTCTCGAGAACTCCATTTTACCGTAGGAGCCATCGGTGAGGACGATCGAGGGCGTGGTGCGGCGAGGAAAGTGAGGATTTCGCATTAGGGTTCGTGGTGTCGTCTTCCTTTCTCATGATTAAAGGTAGGTTTCTCTCAGGTCAAATTCTAATTAAAGCATACTATTTTGTTCGTCTTCGTGTCCTCTTTCCAATGATACTAAAGAGCCTAATTTTTATCTAGTATATCGATCATGATTAGGTCTTTAATCAAGGCATGTCGAGTTAGGGTTCCGGCAACGTCCCTTTCTTTTAGATTGATCTAAGGCCGGATCCTTGTAGGCTAAATTTGAGTTGATTGCATCCATCTTGTGCGGATTTTTGTCCTCTTTCATTTGATAGTGAAATTCTCAATTTTCATGTTGTATTCCGGAAGTTATGTAGAGTTTTCCTGAGGGCTGTCATGGCTTGCCGGAGGTCGAGCTCGGATTCAGAAACGGTCCACCAGAGACCGCTTCTCTGAGAAAGCGGTCTCGCGACCAACCGCCTCTACCGACGTTGCTTATATATTTTTTTTTGGGTCAAATGGGCAGAAGCGGTCGTTGACCGACCGCTACCCTCTTTTAGCGGTCCTTCCTTGACCGTTTTTGGCCCTCTGTGTACAGGTAAATCGCTGTAGATTTCTACATTTTCTGTTGATTATCCAGCATGATTCTAATACTAGAAACACATGTAATGGTTAGGGTTTATGAAAGAATGTTAAAGGATCTATGTTTATGCACCTCTTGCCCCTTTGACTATCATTATTTCTCATGATTGATCTTGCCAACAAGTGGAGTTAAACATAGTTTGACCTGCTCTCAACCTTGATAAATCTTGTAGTATATCACTATTATTGTTTAAAATTGCTAGGCTTGCTTGAGGGCCACGCCACCCCGGTGGTGTTGGCTCACCGTTCACTCTATTTTCCATGTTTTCCACACTTCAATCTTGTGATAGTTGGGTCTCTCCGCCGGATACTCCTTTCGTTGAACTAGGACCTCTATCATGAGGCCTCCGTAAGACCCCGTGAGCTAGAGATTCCCACTAGGACACCGGGCGGGTTGTAACACCAAAGCCTGAACCCAACAAATTGATCGAATTTCGTTTCTGGGGCAGTCCACGTTGTGTTGTTTTGCCCAGTCCTATACAGAACGCGGCCTTACCAGGACCGCTACTGGACAGTAGCAGTCAGGCCATGACCGCATTCGTTTTCCTGATCTGGCATGTACGCCAGGGTGGTCCAGTCACCTAGGCCTTGTTCCAGGTCGTCTCGGCCCTGTTTAGGTCGACTTATGTCACCTTATTTGACCAGGGTTATGTAGACTGAGCTCTGCTTTAGCTCAGCCATGACCCAGATCGAATTGAGGACCTTGATTAAGTCGACTGAGCTTCCTGTTTTACTCAGCCTGGTAGCGGTTCCGAGCTGATCGCGTCTTCATACAATGTTCCAAAATTTTTATTTTTCGTGGGTTTTTGCATGTTAACCCGGTATAGCCACGTCAGGCTATAGTCCCTCGAGATTTTGACCTCGTTAGGTCTATTTCTTCACTTTAAAGTCATTTTGTTAAATGACTCTCCTTCGATTAATGAGCGCATGGTTGAACTCCTAAGGAAATCCATATTCCTATGCATCTTATCTTGACTACATAGCTTGACCTTGGAACTCTTGACCGTTAAATATTGTGGTTGTCTAGATTTCGTGTGATCTCCGATCTAACCCTCAATACCAACGCACCATAAGGGGCCCGGTCTGGTCTTGGGGAGAGCGCCCGAAAAGTTCTAGTGCCCATGGGAGTTATGATGACATGGGGAGGCATTACCCCGAAGTACTATCTAGCATGTTGAGTCTACGACATTCCACATCATCGTGAAACTTTGTTATACATGCGTGAGTTTCATGAAGTACTTGCTTGAGTTGATAAATGGCCATTCACATGAAAGTTCTAGTTACTTGCTCTTGATATCTCGACTTGCACTATCTTATTTCCATTTAATTGTCAATTATCTTCTGTTAATATTGTTTACTTAGTCCGCTTTATTATGTTTTACGCATCGTTTATGCATATTCATGATATGGTTAATTATTTAAATTCTGCCTGGCAATAGAATGTAAACCCTACTGAGCTTCTTGCTCACTCCCTACTTTAACATTTTTGCAAGTAATTCAGTGAACGACGCGTATGAAATTGGGAACGAGCTAGTGTAATCAAGTGAACCTGGAGCTTAGAGACCCGAGTCTTCTTTTCTTTATTTTGCTTGAGTCTAGTTAGTGTAGTGAGTCATGTTCATCTCCCTTTTCCTTTGTTTTCTTTTATTGAGTCCATTGTTGTAAGTCGAGTCAAATCAAAATTTAAAATTTTTGATATCAATAAAAATTATTAATTTTGTTAAAATATGGCCTCTTCGTGTGTTAGTTACATTGCTCTGATTGACATGACTGTTTCGCTACCACGTTCCAAGCATGCCTTCCGCTGCTATCGGTTCGGGACGTGACACTTTCAAAGATGAACTTAAGACGAACTATTTCACTAACTAGAAAATATGTGATTATGTGATGGATGGTAATCTGTCTCTAACCCATCGCAGTTATGCGACAACTTGGAGACGGTAAAATGATCTATCGAAAAAATCTAGCTACAAAGTTTATATTATTGGTTGACGGTCTTTTAGAGATGGAATTGTGGCAGAAACTTCTGTAGTTTGTTTCCGTTGCAAACTACAGAATATGTGATTTTGCGATGGATGACAATCTTGTTGGTCCCGGGTAGGCGAGTGGACAAGAAGGGGGGGTTGAATTGTCCCCCAATAAAAATGGTAAATTAAAAACTTTATTAGAGGAATTAACAAGTTTGACGAGATTGAAGGAAATAGACTAACAGAGTAATTTAAGTTCACTCAATCTCTCCGATCTCACACGATCGACTTAACGGAGTAAGCAAGGAACACACAATCACACAATGCAAACCACAAGACACAGGGGTTTTTAAGGTGGTTCGGGACCATGACGGGCTCCCTACGTCCACCCCTTACCAAATCGGTAAGGATCCATTCGCTAGATAAACCAGCATGGGGAAGACTCCCCAACACGGAGCAAGGCTCCAACACACACACACGGGGATAAATCCCCAACACGGAGGCGATGCTCCAGGAACACGCAGGATGATGCCTGCACACACACAGGGACGCGCCCCAACACACACACACAGAGTATACCCTGTAACCACGGGGTACAACTCCAAACACACACGGAGACGGAGTCTCCCACACGATCCGACGACCGGATCACAAGCACACACACACGTTGCAATAAACGCAGCACGGTAGACACACGACTGTATACAAATGGTCACACACACAATATTTCTAGTTCATAAAATCAACACAAATATTCAACCGTGCTCAACCCTAAACATAGATCATGAAACACATCAATAACAACATAGAATGGATGTAGAAGAGATTCCCCTTTGGTTTCCAAAACCCGGTTGATGATGTTCTTTCAAGCAACGGTTGGAAGAAAGACGAATGATGTCGATTTGAACGTCAACGCGTTCCTCTCTTCAATCCGCTTCACTTTCTCTTCATGCACAATCTCCAAATCCTTCTGGATATAGATCAAATCCTCTTGGCTTGAGCTCTTCCTTCCTTTCTCCCCTTTCTTCAGCTACAAGATAGAAACAATGAACACATTAGGGTTCTAGATAGAAATTCGGAGCTCTCATATGTATACATATAGGAGACATCAAAAGACAAGTATAACCCTTCTAGAAACATTCAAAAGGACCCCCAATAGGTCTCCCACCAACCCAAGGGCAAAGGGGTAAGAGTTAGGCACAAGTTGACTTGGTTTAGATGGGTTTCATAACCACGTTTTTTGTATTTCGCCGGTGCCGGTCGACCTACACGGGGTGTGCAGTCGACCGGAAATTTACAGGACTAAAAATCCCTTCTCTGGGGATTTCGTTCGACCGAGACCCCAAGGGCGGTCGACCGAAATCTGGAAAATTCTCAGATTTCCAGATTTCAGTCCCATGGCCCCTTAGGCAGCCAATTCAAAGTCTGAGGGTTCAAACTCCTTTGATCTTGGGGAATATTAGCTGAGTGTTTTGACCTGCAAAATCATAGAAACAAGGATTATAACTTTAGCTCAATAATCCATATGATAAATGCATGAAAACTCTTATGGCATCCATCACTCTATTGACCAATGATCAAACCATTCACACATTAAATAGGGATTATGAAACTAAGTTTCACCATGAATGATATCAAAGGTCTGTACAGATTTTATCCTTACAAAACCATGAATAAGATGCACATAGTCCACATGAGAAGTTTTGACCATTTTCCTTAAAGTTCAATCAAAGCATGAGATAGAACACGCAAGACTAGTTCAAACATTCTTCAATAAGCATCATTTAAATTATTTACCATCTCAAGTTATTTGAGCAACTTAAGCACACTATGAGCCTTAGAATTCTTCATGAAGAAATCATGAACCACAAACAAAGGTTTAACAACCCATGAACAATATGCATGAAGGTATAAGCAAGAACTCAATTTTTCTCAACCAATGTTCAAGGTTAACTAGGCCATTCACTTAAGGTTTGTATGAATGATTTGAACATGATGCTAGCCCAAAATCATAAGCCAATTTCCAACACCATGAGAGTATCATAAGCTCATTCATTCCAAGGTTTACATGAAGAAGTCAAATTGCCATCAAGTTTGATTGAATCACATAAGCACGTAGCAAACCCAAAAATCGTATTATGAAAATCAACTTCATAATCCATTCATTTTACCAAGATGAATGAACCTCAAAATCCATTTTTCATTTCAACCAAAAGAGACCATTAAGAACACAATGGCTCAATATAACTCATGCACGCATAGCATAGCAATGAATGGGTGAACTCTCTTTTGAGAAAGAACTTCATTGATGGACTCCTTTGAGTTCCAAGCATGAACCACTTTGAGTTCAAGCATGAACCATTTTGAGTTCAATCATGAACCATGGATTTCGATCCTGCAAGCCAAGGTAAACATAGCGTGAGTTCTTTAAACAACAATCATTCATATGACTTCCAAGTGAGAATCTTGAAGTCATCTGTTAACTCATCAACCAAGATGCATACATGTTGCTCAATGAAACACACACAGGCATGCTCAATGATGCACATCGTCACAAGCACAATTATTTTGTTATCATTAAAATTAAAAAATCAAACACCAAACATCAACTAGGAGATGTAACAATCTCCCGTAATAATCTCCCCCTGTTTGATGATGACAAAACAATGTGTGCGAGAGTTCCTAAAGATAGCGTAGAAGCATTTCCACATTTAGAAGCATTTCCACATTCAATCACATTCTCCCTCAAAACTACTCTCTCTTCATTGAGCTGAAGGTCACATGCTCCCTCAAAACTACTCTCTTCATTGACCAGAAGGCATTGAGCACACAACCAACATTCTCTCCCTTTTTGTCATCGACAAAAGGACAGGGGTTTTTTTGACATGATATGAACGTGTTCGGCCGGAAGAGATGATACCAATTTGAATACCAATTGTTGGTAATTGTTGGCCTCAAAGATATGAACCATTGTTGGAAGATTTATGCAACATGGAGTGTTCAAGATGATAGGATTCAAAGTCTAAAGCCCATTACAGATTTTCACAAGATGCAAGAGCAAAGCAACGGCAAGATGGCATATTAAATGAGTTTCTTTGATTTTCAAATTTTTAGAATTTTTTTAATTTTCTTTAAGAATGCATGAAGCTAAATGCATACAAATGATGAGATATGAAATACACCATGCAACCAAGCAGATATGTATATGTATATACATGTAACATAGCTCCCCCTTACTTATTTAAGAGGGGAATGAGTATAAGAAAAGTGCATGAGAGTGAAATCATCTAGGATGCTTATGTGTAACACCTAGGGGATTTTGCAATCACACAGAGGAGTTATGAAATAGACAATGTAGTCAATCAATTTTTTGAATACATATTAAATCAAATTTTCATGTGTGTAGGCGAATAACATGAAAATAGACTGTGGCCACATGGATATTAAAATTTTCAGATCAACACAATGAGAGATTATACAAACTGCATTTCATTTTAAGAGAACAGCGTATTGGAGGCTATGCTCTGCCACAACGAGTTTTCACCACAATTTTTCAGCTCAACCAATATCATATGATAGTCAGAAATTTTCAAGAGTGATCAGGTTCAAATAATTCTTTTTTACGCGAGGAGACACATGGAGCTCATGCCAGACTCCCTGGTTACTCAGAATACTGAACCATTTCACCTCATTTGAATAGAGATACTATAGTACAACACCTTTCTGAAGTGAACCACATCACGTCTCAAGTGACATCTACCCAATTTACTTAGTGAGACTAAACATTACTCTGTCATTCTTTTCAGATTATTTCTACAAAAATATGTAGGCATTTTTTTCCTCAACTGTCTCTTTGACATTCATGCAGCAAGTTTAACACTTCTAGAGTGTTGAAAGGAAATTCCTACATCCTTATCTCTAGCACTCATTTTCAAATTTTGTGCATGAAGTGTGCGAATTTGAATCAGCATGTATACCGAAAATTTCATGAACACATAACAGTGCAGCTCCCCCTATCTAGATGCACTTATCAAAAGATTACTCCCCCTAAGTGTATGACATGAAGCACTCTAGTGATGACTCAATTTACAACATTATTTAGCAAGAAATGTGAGGTCTTAAAAATTCTAAGGAAGGGGGTGATTAGCATATAATAACATTCAAGTACACAAAGGGAGTATATGCAATATGCAGTGCAACAATATTTTGGCACACGGTGAGCTTCATCTTACAAATGTACTATATGAATGATATGCAAATATGTAATGTGATACAGAATGCTAGATTTTTATTTAAAAGTTTTAAATGTATTACAAAATTCAACATGGGTGCAAGATGTAAATTTTCAGTTTTTCATGTGAATGATCTAAATGCACCTTATGAATTTTGCATGTAACTTATACAACCATGAGAATGGAATGCAGGATGCAAGACTTTTTATTTATTTATTTTATTTTTTTATTTTTTTAGAACATCATGACAGATTGCACAATGAGACATACACATTCGAATGATGAGCAACAACCATTTTCCAAGACTTGCCCTTTTTGAACAAGGGTGCATAAATGATCAAAATTAAGCAGTGCAACCTAATTGTTTTCAGAAATGTTCAAAAATAGATTTTCAATAACATTTCAAAAGCTTAGAGAATCATCCACAAGCCAAACAGATTTTTCAAGTTCCGGTACGAGGTGGAGGTGAAGGTCTGAAAACCCAACTCACACATAGTGAGAGCTTCTAGGTGGACATAATCCACCCTTTCACTACACACCATTTGATATACCAGATACTTAATTACGCTCAGATGCTCATGCATTTCAGATTGAAAAGTATTCAATAGGCAAGGACATCATGCTTATTCCTCAAAGTTTTTAAATTCATTCAACCAATGAGACATGTTCATCATAGCAGAATACAAGAATAACAAATCAAGTTTTCAGAATCAATATCTGTCAAATGAACAATTCTACATTTCAAAAATTTTACCTTCTTGAAGCAAGAAGGAATTTCAGAATCAATTTGAACGCACATGGTATTTTAGAATTTCAAGACAAATTGATTTCCTTCAAAAAAAAGTATGTTTCCTCTTTAGCTAGACAATTCAATTTCTGAATTTTGGTACAAGGCGGAGAACTTTGATCCGAGGATCGCCTCACGCATGGTGTTAGCTTCCTGACAGACTTAATCTGTCATTTCACATAGCAACATTTGATATATCAAATATTCATTCAATGAGAGCATGATTGACTTGTACAAAGTAGCATAAGGAAAACATCAAGAATATCAATTTTGACAAAGATGAAGTAAAGTTGGGGTTTTACCATTCCAGTGTGCCTTGTTTCTTTTTGTTGGAACACCTTTCATTCTTTATTTACCTCAAGACACACTTCCATCAAAACTAACTCAGTTAACAGATTTTGGCACCCAAGCCTTTTTGGGTCCCTAGAGATTAGAAGCATTTCTCCCAAAATCTTTCTTTGACATTCTCATTGTAACACCCGAATTCGTCCGAAACTTAAAGATAGTTAAATATCTTATAGTTAGTCCATATAAATTTTATGTTACCTTAATTAAAGTCTAATACCTTGAACGGTATTATTTAACAAACTTTATTAAATAAATCAAATAGATATCTCACTTTAATAATGTGTAACTTTTCATAGGGATGTCAGAATATGGTCAATATTAGGCCCGTTGAAAAGAGAACTCAAAGATCTACAAGTTTCATATTAAACACATTTTCAAATTCTGACGTTTGGTAGACTAAAAATAAGATAAAATGAATTAGTTGTTTAAAATTATGTTCTTGTTAGATTTTCAAGGGCTTTTATAAAAAAATCCCTCACTTCTATTACCTTCCTCCCTTCTTATACGATAGTTAAAAAAAACACACACACACACACACGAACCCATCAAAACAAAACCCACGTTTCTTCTTTTCCCCCTCCCCCCTCCACGTCATCTCCCCTCCTCCTTATCCTTTTCTCCTCCTTATCCCCTTCCTCCTCCTTACCCTCTTTCTCTTCTTCTTATCTCCACCTCCCTCCCCCTATAAATATCACCTCTCCCCCTCCCTCCGTAACTCATCCTTCCACCTCTCGTCTCCCTCCCAGTACTCTCATTTCCTTTCTCTCACCCCCCTCTCACGTTCGCTGCAACTCCCCTCTGTCTCTTATTTTTTTTCTTTTATCTCTCTCTGTCACTCACGTTCTCTCACCTCTCTCTCTCTCTTTTTATTATTATTTTTCCTCTCTTTTTTTATCTCTCTACTCTCTCTCTCATCTCTCTCCACTCTCCCTCTACTTTTTCTCTCTACTCTCTCTCTCTCTATTTTCTCTCTCTATTTTCTCTCTCCACCTTTTTTTCTCTACTTTCTCTCTCCACCTTTTCTCTCTACTCTCTCTCTCCACTTTCTCTCTCTAGTTTTTCTCTCTCTACTCTCTCCACTTTCTTTCTCTACTCTCTCCACTTTCTCTCTCTATTTTCTCTCTCCACCTTTTTCTCTACTTTCTCTCTCCACCTTTTCTCTCTACTCTCTCTCTCTCCACTTTCTCTATAGTTTCTCTCTCTACTTTCTCTCTCTAATTTTTCTCTCTCTACTCTCTCCACTTTCTCTCTCTAATTTCTCTCTCTACTTTCTCTCTCATCTCTCTTCCCACTCTCATCCTTTTATTAATAAACGGAGAAGATAATACAGCATCAGAATAATATAAATAATTAATAAAAAGTTTGGACGGAGGATTTAAAATTTATTTGGACAATTTCGCCCTTCTTTACGTATCTGGAACGGGAAAATTATCTTTTCCTACGCAAGGACTTTTACGGGAGCTCGGATGAAATACTAAAGTCAATTCGGAAGTCCATTAAGGTAGGCATGATGAACCGAGTGCATGTTATTTGTTATTTACATTTCTTTGATTTGATTTGGTTTGAAATGTAATTTAAGTCATTGATTTATTTAACACAATGATCTATGTTTAGAATCAATTATTTATTTAGTTACCATTCTGTTAAAATATTATTTTTCTCTCTAATCTCTTTCTACTTTCTCCCTCTACTTTCTCTCTCTACTCTCTCTACCCTCTCTCTACTCTAATCTCTTCGAATGTTATATAATAGTAATTTATTTAGTTAATAATTTTGACCCACTACCCTTTGATTAAAATCTAATTCCTGATATTAAAATACGATCCAGTTATTTTGTAAGGTTCAATGACAAGTTTTAAGTATTGAGACGACTATGTAATAAGCATCATAATAAGAATAAAAATTTGATTAAGCATATGGACTGTGTCACTTTAAGGAGGTGTGGGGCGACAAACCGTAGTTAGCTTTCGTTACGGGATTAGGCCCATTTCCGAGGACAATCGGACTTCTGAAACATTCGGAACCCAGAATAAGAAAATTATCTAGGGAATGGTGGAGTATTAACTCCCGATCCTGCGTGGTTGATCAAGGCCGACAGGTTTCAGCGTTTAGATCATTTGTCTTTATGTCGACGTATGGATGCCTAGGTATGTGTTTGCTACTACTTTTAGTGACGGGATGCCTGTCCAATATATGCTGCCAAATAATATGAAGTTCAGATTTGATATATGACTTTGATATGATCTGAAAATAAGTTTATCTGTATAAGCTCTGATTTAGCTAACATATGTACTATGCCATTTATATATAAGTTAGATAAGATTTGTTATACGTATTTGCTTATAAGAAGAAAAATTATCTTGCTCTATCAGTTTTCCTTCGCATTCATAGTATACGTACAATCCAAATGAAATTGTGATTTGCTTTATATATATATCATGGATTTGCACAAGTTAGTATATGATAAGCATGTGATTGGTTTTAATACATACTGAGTCTGTGGACTCATTTCTATTGCCTAACCATTTCAAGAAATTGACCAGTGTGCATCATGACTCCTTCGGGCAGTAGGTCGGAAGTTGATCCCGGGTTTAATTTGGATTCGGATTCCGCTGCGTGGAATAAATAGATTTAATTTTCTTTTGAATAATGAATGTAAATATGACTTTTGAGTAGAGATATGTAGTACTCTGTATACAATGTAAATTATGAGTGTTTATCTTATAGAAATGGTATGGTTATGTTTTTTTTGGAATGTGTGATGGTTTGGCGTTTAGTGCCTTACAAATATTTGGCCCACAACACCTCCGTACATCCACTGTGACGTCCCCGGACACGATACGGGATCGCCGGAAGGGGGCGCCACAGAGAGTGGTATCAAAGTAAGGTTGTGAGGCTTGGAATCATTTGCAACCATCTCATTTATACACCATATCACAAGATCGTAGGAATTTATTTTAGAATTCAATGTCAAACCTAGAATCATACTAATCCGGATTAGTTCTCCCTCGCAGGAGATGGCAGAGAGTGATAGGGTTGATGTTAATACTTCTCCCGAGGAGTCTGCGCCCTCAAATGGGACATCACAAGGGGTTGTCGGGGAACCAATTCATGGTGAGCTTACTTCCGGTGGGCAAGGTGCGTTACCTATTCAGGGTGTGTCAGATTTAGGAGGGTTCACACAAACTTTTCAAGGGTTAGTGCAGACTATGCAGTTACAGGCCCAAACTCAGGCAATGATGCAAGCCCAATTACAAAACCGTGTGTAAGAATAACCGAATAGGGCATCAGGTGCTACCCTGATGGAGAAATTCAGACATATGAGTCCTCCTTCTTTTAAGGGGGAGAGTCACCCAGAGATTGTGGAAAACTGGGTGAGAGAAATTGAGAAGATTTTCATGGCCATTAGATGTGCATAGCAGGATAAGGTGATATTAGCTATATTTATGTTGAAGGACCATGCGGATGAGTGGTGGAGGTTTGCACTTAGAACCACTTTTAGAGGTAGAGATATTGAGATTAGCTGGAATGAATTTCTTGATGTCTTCCATGCAAAATTTATCCCTCAGCATGTGAAGGACAAGAAAGAAGTTGAATTTTTAAATCTGACTCAAGGGGGTATGTCAGTTACCGATTATGAAGCAAAATTTACTGAATTGGAAAAGTATGCCCCTCATATTTGTTCAGATGAGCTTAGAAGGGTGAAGAAATTTGTTAGAGGTTTGAGAAGTAACATTAGAAGTAGGGTTGCAATCCTTGAACCTCAAACTATGGCAACAGCTTTGAGGATTGCTTTTATTGCAGAAACTGAATATGAGGAATTCTTAGTAGAAAGACAAAGGGATAATGTAAAAAGGGGTAATCTTGGTTCAATTGTGAGGAAAGATAAGAAGCCGAATATGACTTTTCCAGAGAGAGTTCAACCAGTTAAGAGAGATAATATGCCAGCTTGTCAACAGTGCGGGATGCAGCATAGAGGTAATGAATGTTGGCGGGCTGCATGTAAATATTTTTCATGTGGTCAGACAGGGCATATGATAAGGGATTGTCCCAAAAGGCCAAGACAAGATCAGCAACCACAACAACATCGGAGAGTTCAAGCCAGAGTATATGCACTAACAAGGGAAGACACCCGAGACGCCAATGCAGTAGCTGAATGTATTCTTCTTATCGATGATATGCATGCAAAAGTTTTATTTGATCCAGGTGCTACACATTCCTATATTTCTATGAGATTTTCTGAATTATTGAAAGATAAACAAATTGTGAACATTGATGAGATGTCCATTAACACACCAACTGGGGAGATAGCTAGAATGACTTCTGTTATTCCTAGCATTGATGTGGTGATTCAGGGGAGGATTATGCCAGCATGTGTGTATCTGCTGGAAATGACTGATTTTGATGTCATCTCAGGAATGGATTGGTTAGATACAAATTTTGCCCTTCTAGATTGTCATGGAAAGAAAGTAATTTTTCAAAAACCTGGGGAGCAGACATTTCACTATCAATGTCCAAGGCACCATTCTAGTAAAACACTAGTTTCAGCACTTAAAGTTTTGAAATTGCTTAGAAGTTGATGTCAAGGTTATTTGACTAGCATAGTGGCTATTCCTTCTAATGAAAATAAGAAAACCACCTCAGATATTGATGTTGTTAGGGAATTTCCAGATGTATTTCCTGATGAACTTTCGGGTTTGCCACCACACCGAGAGGTGGAGTTCACTATTGAACTCTCACAGGGTACTTTACCAATTTCCATCCCTCCCTACAGAATGGCACCAGCTGAATTGGCAGAATTAAAGAAACAATTACAAGAACTGCTAGGTAAGGGGTTTATTCGACCAAGTGTATCCCCTTGGGACGCACCTGTTCTGTTTGTTAGAAAGAAAGATGGGTCGCTTAGACTATGCATTGACTATAGGAAGTTGAATCAAATGACCATTAAGAATAAGTACACCCTTTGCCAAGGATTGATGATTTATTTGATCAGCTATGAGCTACCACAGTATTTTCAAAGATTGATCTCAGATCTGGATACCATCAACTAAGGATAAGAGAAGAAGATATCTCAAAAATTGCTTTCAGAACACGATATGGGCATTATGAATTTTTGGTTATGCCATTTGGGTTAACTAATGCACCAGCAGCATTTATGGATTTGATGAACATAATTTTTCAACCATATCTGGATACATTTGTAGTGGTGTTTATTGATGATGTGTTGATCTATTCTCCTACTGTTGAAACTCATCAAGAACATTTAAGAATTGTGTTGGAAATTTTAAGGAAACATCAACTCTATGCGAAATTCAGTAAATGTGAATTCTGGTTGGATAAGGTTTAATTCTTAGGGCATATCATTTCTGGTGATGGAGTGTCTGTTGATCCAGCTAAGGTTGAGACAGTTTTGCATTGAGAAAGGTCGAAGAATGTCAGTGAGATTAGGAGTTTTTTGGGTCTTGCGGGTTACTATCGCAGGTTTATTGAAGGTTTTTCTTCTATTGGAGCTCCTATGACCAAATTGACTAGGAAAGGAGTTCCTTTTGAATGGTCAGATAAATGTGAAATAAGTTTTCAGGAATTAAAAATAAGGTTAACTACAGTCCCAGTGCTTACTTTACCTTGTGGGTCAGGAGGATTTGTGATATATACAGATGTCTCTAGAAAAGGACTAGGATGTGTCCTGATGTAGAATGGTAAAGTAGTAGCTTATGCATCTAGACAATTAAAGACCCATGAGATGAATTATCCAACACATGATTTGGAGTTGGCATCGGTGGTACATGCTCTGAAGATTTGGAGCCATTATTTGTATGGTGAGCAGTTTGAAGTATTTACAGACCATCAGAGTTTAAAATATATTTTCTCTCAGAAAGAATTAAATTTAAGGCAAAGACGGTGGATTGAATTTTTGAAGGATTATGATTTCACCTTGAATTATCACCCAGGAAAAGTAAATGTGGTAGCAGATGCACTCAGCAGGAAGAGGCTAATGGTAATCCAGTTGCGCCAAACTTGTAGAATGACATCTAATGTAGTGGAGTATTCTCCGATATGCAAAGGGAGAAACTTATTTCTGGCCTAACTAACTATTCAGTCTGCAATGGTTGAGTGAATTGTGCAAGCACAACTGAATGATCAGCAGTTACAAAAATTGATTGGCACACTGAGATTTACTCAAAGTGCAGACGGGGCAATCAGATTTCAGGGAAGATTATGTGTACCTCGGAATGAAGAAACAAAGAAAGACCTATTAACTGAGGCACATAAATCACTATATTCTATTCACCCAGGCAGTACAAAAATGTACAAAAATATGAAAAGACAGTTTTGGTGGATTGACATGAAGAAAGATATAGCAGACTTTGTCAGCAAATGTCTTACTTGTCAACAAGTAAAAGCAGAGCATCAAAGACCAGCAGGATCATTACAGTTGATGGAAATTCCACAGTGGAAATGGGAGCATATCACTATGGATTTTGTGATGGGATTACCATTGACTAGAAGAAAACATGATTCTATTTGGGTAATTGTTGACATGCTTACTAAGTCAGCACATTTTCTGGCAATCACAAAAGCACAATCATTAGAGGATTTAGCCCATTTATATATCAGAGAGATTGTGAGACTTCATGGTGTACCTGTGTCTATTATTTCAGATCGGGATGCAAGGTTTACAACAAAATTTTGGTGGAGTTTACAACAAGGGCTTGGTACACAGTTGAAATTTAGTTCAGCTTTTCACCCTCAAACAGATGGACAATCAGAGAGAACCATTCAAACATTAGAAGATGTGTTGAGGACGTGCAGTTTAGATTGGCGAGGCAGCTGGGATGAGCATCTGGCTTTAATTGAGTTTGCATATAATAACAGCCATCATGCAAGCATAGGAATGGCACCATATGAAGCATTATATGATAGACCGTGTAGGTCACCTGTTTGTTGGGATGAGGTTGGTGAGCGGAGATTGATTGGGCCACAGATTGTACAAGATTGTGTAGAAAAGGTTGAGTTGATTAGAAAAAGATTACTTACAGCTCAGAGTAGGCAGAAAAGCTATGCTGATCAAAGAAGGAGAGATCTACAGTTTACTATCCGGGATCACGTATTTCTGAAAGTTTCGCCTACTAGGGGAGTAATGAGATTTGGCAAGAAAGGTAAACTCAGTCCGAGGTATGTTGGACCATTTGAAATCTTAAGAAGGATTAGTGAGGTGGCATATCAGCTGGCTTTACCACCATCATTGTCAGGAGTTCATGATGTATTCCATGTGTCCATGTTAAGAAAATATATGCCAGACTCATCGCACATTACACTACAAGAAAAATCGCGGATAGCGACCGACCTAGCGGTCGCTATTCAGTCGTAGATCGGTCGCAAATCTGCATTGCGACCGAACAGAGACTATCTAGCGACCGAACATGTCGGTCGCTATATACTAGTCGCTATATAGCGACCGATATAATTCGGTCGCAGTATCAGTCGTTACCAGAGACCGATTTTAATCGGTCGCCTGATCGGTCGCTAATTAAGTCGGTCTCAATTCGGTCGCTATTCGGTCTCTAATTATGTTGTATTTTTAAAAATAAAATTAACCTATTGGATTTATTCGGTCTCAATTCGGTCGCTAGTCGGTCGCCAAGTATAATTATTTAATAAAAGAAATATAATTTATAGTCGCTATTCGGTCGCAATTCAGTCTCCATGCGGTCGCTAATTTTGCATTATTTTTTTTTTAAAAATTTATTTAAACTGATAAATAAATTACCTGATAAATAACAAATTCATAACATAAATATAAAATCAACTACACAGACAACAATATCGACAAATCTCAAATTCATCACATACAAGCACCTGATAAATAACAATTTCATAAAACAATAATAAATCAACTACACGGATCACAATCTCCACGAACCTCAAATTACACACAATTAAAATAAAATCACAAATTAATCATACATCCATAATAATAAAATGACAACATACACAACTAAAATAAAATCACAAATCCTCCACATATGTCTCATCCTGGTCGTCGTCTCGTCCAACATCATCCTGGTCGTCGTCTCGTCCAACATCTCGCGACGGATGATCCTGTATATCATTTAAAAAAATTATAATCAAATCCTTAATAAAGAAATCAAGCATTAACAAGACTTAATAAAGAAATCAAGCATTAACAAGAGTATGCCAATAGTTTAAGCCAGCTCATTTTCATATATATAAATACACACACACAATATAAGTTCAAATTTCATCTTGTATTTTAAAAATGAAGTTTGAGCGCCGAGCTCAAACCGGGCATCCGATTTGGATTCCGTCAGTTCTGACAAGTCACTTTCATCTCCCCGGTCGTATTGGAATGATCGGCACGGCCATCCGACCGGTATTTCGAATTTTAGACCCCCGGACCCGTCCTAACAGTTCATTTGAACTAAGTGTATTTTAAAAATGAAGTTTGAGCGCCGAGCTCAAACCGGGCATCCGATTTGGATTCCGTCAGTTCTGACAAGTCACTTTCATCTCCCCGGTCGTATTGGAATGATCGGCACGGCCATCCGACCGGTATTTCAGATTTTAGAACCAAATGCCCCGTCCTAACAGTTCATTTGAACTAAGTGTATTTTAAAAATGAAGTTTGAGCGCCGAGCTCAAACCGGGCATCCGATTTGGATTCCGTCAGTTCTGACAAGTCACTTTCATCTCCCCGGTCGTATTGGAATGATCGGCACGGCCATCCGACCGGTATTTCGAATTTTAGACCCCCGGACCCGTCCTAACAGTTCATTTGAACTAAGTGTATTTTAAAAATGAAGTTTGAGCGCCGAGCTCAAACCGGGCATCCGATTTGGATTCCGTCAGTTCTGACAAGTCACTTTCATCTCCCCGGTCGTATTGGAATGATCGGCACGGCCATCCGACCGGTATTTTAGATTTTAGAACCAAATGCCCCGTCCTAACAGTTCATTTGAACTAAGTGTATTTTAAAAATGAAGTTTGAGCGCCGAGCTCAAACCGGGCATCCGATTTGGATTCCGTCAGTTCTGACAAGTCACTTTCATCTCCCCGGTCGTATTGGAATGATCGGCACGGCCATCCGACCGGTATTTCGAATTTTAGACCCCCGGACCCGTCCTAACAGTTCATTTGAACTAAGTGTATTTTAAAAATGAAGTTTGAGCGCCGAGCTCAAACCGGGCATCCGATTTGGATTCCGTCAGTTCTGACAAGTCACTTTCATCTCCCCGGTCGTATTGGAATGATCGGCACGGCCATCCGACCGGTATTTCAGATTTTAGAACCAAATGCCCCGTCCTAACAGTTCATTTGAACTAAGTGTATTTTAAAAATGAAGTTTGAGCGCCGAGCTCAAACCGGGCATCCGATTTGGATTCCGTCAGTTCTGACAAGTCACTTTCATCTCCCCGGTCGTATTGGAATGACCGGCACGGCCATCCGACCGGTATTTCAGATTTTAGACCCCCGGACCCGTCCTAACAGTTCATTTGAAATAAGTGTATTTTAAAAATGAAGTTTGAGCGCCGAGCTCAAACCGGGCATCCGATTTGGATTCCGTCAGTTCTGACAAGTCACTTTCATCTCCCCGGTCGTATTGGAATGACCGGCACGGCCATCCGACCGGTAACTTATGACCTATGCTCCTTTGTATGAACTGCCCTTCCTTTGCTTAGAGGTGCTGTTCCTGGCTTCCTGCCATGACAGTTACCAGACTTTGGGGAGATCTTTTCACCTAAATTGGCATATTTTATTCATGTCTACATGTTACTTTCCTTATATTATTCTAGCTTTATGAATATTTATAGATCTGTATCCTCCCCCACTCAAGTGAATAGAATTTATACATATCTTTTCACTTTCAGTTCTAACCAAAATCTCTATACACCTATGGAAAATCCTGCAGAACAGTCTGCCTGTTGATTCTAATATCCAGAGGATAGGTGTAAGATGATATTTAGAGTTAAGAAAATGATATTTTCCCCTCCTCAATCTAAATTCTTATATTTTGTAAGATGATATTTAGAGTTAACAAATAGAAAATCAATCAAATAAAATACTTACCGGAGGCTGCTGTGCAGGAGGTGCAGGAGGTGCTCTACTACTATCAATTCCCAAGGATGTGAGCATCTGGGAGACGGTCTGAGCGACGATGGTTGAGATATTCTGAGAGATATTCTGAGAGACGGTCTCGTTGACGATCTGCCTAAACATATCTGGAGTCATGGTCGGGGCGGCACTGGAAGAACCATCTGGGGCTGCTGGTGTGGTAAATGGAGAGGTCGCATGTGAGACCGAACTCGAGCATGATGATAACACCCTAGTCGTGCCCAAGCTATGTCCAAAACCATAAACATGTCCAAACCCAAGGAAATAGATCATGGAGCATGAAAATAGGGTGAAAAATGAACCTGCACACAAAATCATGGTGTTGATTGTGTAAAGTACAATTATCATGCATAAATGAGAAAGGATACCCAAGTAAGGTAAGATCATCCTACTTGAAAAAAGGCTTATAAAATCATTCTGCACAAAAAATCATGTCTTGCCAGATTTAACCAACACAATCATAAATAAATTTGAAGGCATACAGTCCCCTGCAAATGCATCATCCAGCACAAAATGAACGGTGGAAAATGAATCGCCACCTAATTAAATATATTCATTGTCTTACGTAAACAACACTTACGAGAAATAAATGACAAAGAAAACTCAGGCAAATAGATCAACCGGTATGAAATATAGAGTGAGAAAACAATCTCCACGCATCCGGTCATTGGCTGCCTGATGTAAATAATGGGTTCCCAAATAAATGTGAAAGAAAAACCAACAACATAGAACATGCACCAAGATAAAGGGTGAAAAATCAAATTGCACACACTAGCCGATGGACTAAGTAATTAGGCGGTGTGCTAATTTTTTGAACTGGACCAAGAAAAATAAAATAGTCCCAAATAATTTTCTAATTCGATGAAAAATGAAACCCGCCCCCAAGTGAGAGCCCGAGTGAGCTTCTTAGAGAGAAGATCTAAAAGAGGTCTTGGGGGGATAGCTTGAGAGAGTTTCTTGTGAGAGGATTTGTTCCTCCAAGTTGGGGTGCTGACTTCTTTGTATATTTCTCCACATCTAGTGAAGTTCCACTGTCGCCGTCGCCCGTGGACGTAGGGGGTAACCTCCGAACCACGTAAATATGTGTTCCTATCTTGTGTGATTGTTCCTTCTTCTTCCTCCCTTCTTGTTGTGCGGATCGAGATCTTGAGAGGTCACTCTGTCCGTCGGAGTGGTCGTGTCATAACAAGGATCACTTCCTCAAATTTAATGGGATTGTGGATCAAATAAGTGGAAAGGTAAATGACTGTTGGATTATGAGAGACTTGGAAAGGTTAAACACTCCCGACTTCAAGACTACGGTCGATGTAATGATCATACTTCATCCAAAAGCAATTCCCACCTCAGGTTAATGAGCTCATGATCTCCTTCCCCATTTACAAAGCTTGCATGAAACAGTGGAGAGAAATAATTCATGCGCCCGGGATCAAATACATATTCACAGGTAAATGGTGGAATAATCATAATGTACTGCCAGAAACACTTGAAGTGGGCTGTACTCTGCTAGTTTACTTATATGGACATTGATCACAATGCATGATGGGTACACACCATGACACCATAGCACTATCATCATCATCCAGTCTTACGCCCAAGATTGAAATAAAAGCTATGTCAAATATAAACAGCAGAATGAGTATATTGATATTCACATGTATAATGGACAATATGGAAGAAGAAAACACCATGAGAGTACCTTCATTGGTCATAGAACCCATCACGTACATGTATCGCTTGATCTTTGCCTGGCTTTCCTGTTCAAAATTGTCACCGTTAGTTTAATAACATTCAGGGAATCACCATCCAGTGCGTGACGATGTTGAAGATAAAGTTACCCTGAGGGCGCTTCGGCGAGCGTTTAAAACAGCAAGATGAACAAAGGAATACCTATTAATTTCAATTATTTAACCACAGTAAACTATACTTATGGCCAGTTATCACTTACCATTGAGCACTCAAAATTCACTAGACAGAAATCAGACAAGGCATTGATGGATGTAAAAAGTCTCCAGACCGCATCAACAACAAAAGCACAACAGAAAAATGACTCGAATGAAAGAGAAGAGGTGGTGGCCAAAGCGTAAGGGCTGAACGCCGCAGGGGCAAGCAATCAAAGCCCTCTTCTTTTACCCCTGCCACCGCCAGTCTAGAACCCAGTTCTGCATCCAAATGCTGGACAGAAAATCCACGGACAACACACAAAAAGCAAAACTAGCACACTTGACACTGCGACGACGACGACGACGACATAAAATGGAAGTAGGCTCAACAACCACCACCACCACCGTAGGTGCAGAGAGCAGTAATACGGTTTCGGTTCACTTCTTCTTCTGGGCAGCCTTGGTCACCTTGGCGCCGCTTGGATCCTTCTTCTCCACGGCCTTGATGACACCGACCGCGACCGTCTGCCTCATGTCCCTCACGGCAAACCTACCAAGTGGGGGGTACTCGGAGAAAGTCTCCACCACCATGGGCTTGGTGGGGATCATCTTCACAAACCCAGCATCGCCATTCTTCAGGAACTTGGGCTCCTTCTCCAGCTCCTTACCAGAACGCCTATCGATCTTTGTCAGGATCTCCGCAAACTTGACGGCAATGTGTGAGGTGTGGCAGTCAAGGACCGGGGCGTAGCCATTGCCGATCTGGCCCGGGTGGTTCATGATGATGACCTGGGAGGTGAAGTTCGCGGCCTCCTTAGCGGGGTCATCCTTGGAGTTGGATGCCACGAAACCACGCTTCAGATCCTTCACAGCAACGTTCTTGACGTTGAAGCGAGCGGCGCGGAGGGGGGCTCCGGCGGAGGGGGCCTCGGGCGGGAGGCCGCACGGGGAGGGGGGCTCGGGCGGAGGAGGGGGGCTCGGGCGGGAGGCCGCAGGGGGAGGGGGGGCTCCGGCGGAGGGGGGCTCGGGCGGGAGGCCGCAGGGGAAGGGGGGACTCCGGCGGAGGAGGGGGGCTAGGGCGGAGAGGGGGCCGCAGGGGGAGGGGGCCGCAGGGGAAGGGGGCTCGGGCGGGGGCTCGGGCGGGAGGGTGGAGGGGGGGCTAGGGCGGAGAGGGGGCCGCAGGGGGAGGGGGCCGCAGGGGAAGGGGGCTCGGGCGGGAGGGTGGAGGGCGGGAGGGAGGGCTCGGGCGGGGAGGGGCTCGGGCGGGCGGGGGTCGCAGGGGGGAGTATAACGGGATCAGCGACCGATTGGCGACCGAATTTAGTTCGGTCGGGAGGGTGGAGGGCGGGAGGGAGGGCTCGGGCGGGGAGGGGCTCGGGCGGGCGGGGGTCGCAGGGGGGGAGCATAACGGGATCAGCGACCGATTGGCGACCGAATTTAGTTCGGTCGCCAATAGGTCTCAGATGTGCGACCGATTATTTCGGTCGCCGAATTGGTCTCTATTTGGGACCGACTAGCGACCGATTAAAGCGGTCGCTAATGCGGTCGCTATAGCCACTTTTTCTTGTAGTGTTATAGAGCATGAACAGTTGGAAATTCAGCCGGATCTTACATATGAGGAGAAGCCAGTTCGCATTCTCGATCGGAAAGAACAAGTGCTGAGAACGAAGATAATTCCATTGGTGAAGGTATTGTGGAAAAGTACCTCAACAGAAGAAGCTACTTAGGAGATGGAAAATGAAATGAGGAAGAGATATCCACAACTATTCGGTACGTATTACGTAAATTTTTAAATTTTGAGGATGAAATTTATTTAAGGGGGAGAGATTTGTAACACCCGAATTCGTCCGAAACTTAAAGATAGTTAAATATCTTATAGTTAGTCCATATAAATTTTATGTTACCTTAATTAAAGTCTAATACCTTGAACGGTATTGTTTAACGAACTTTATTAAGTAAATCAAATAAATATCTCACTTTAATAATGTGTAACTTTTCATAGGGATGTCAGAATAGGGTCAATATTAGGCCCGTTGAAAAGAGAACTCAAAGATCTACAAGTTTCATATTAAGCATATTTTCAAATTCTGACGTTTGGTAGACTAAAAATAAGATAAAATGAATTAGTTGTTTAAGATTATGTTCTTGTTAGATTTTCAAGGGCTTTTATAAAAAAATCCCTCACTTCTATTACCTTCCTCCTTCTTATACGATAGTTAAAAAAAAAAACACACACACACACACACGAACCCATCAAAACAAAACCCACGTTTCTTCTTTTCCCCTCCCCCCTCCACGTCATCTCCCCTCCTTCTTATCCCCTTCCTCCTCCTTACCCTCTTTCTCTTCTTCTTATCTCCACCTCCCTCCCCCTATAAATATCACCTCTCCCCCTCCATCCGTAACTCATCCTTCCACCTCTCATCTCCCTCCCAGCACTCTCATTTCCTTTCTCTCACCCCCCCTCTCACGTTCGTTGTAACTCCCATCTCTCTCTCTCTTATTTTTTTCTTTTATCTCTCTCTCTCACTCACGTTCTCTCACCTCTCTCTCTCTCTCTTATTATTATTTTTTTTTCTCTCTTTTTTTCATCTCTCTACTCTCTCTCTCATATCTCTCCACTCTCCCTCTACTTTTTCTCTCTACTCTCTCTCTATTGTCTCTCTCCACCTTTTTCTCTACTTTCTCTTTCCACCTTTTCTCTCTACTCTCTCTCCACTTTCTCTCTCTCTACTTTCTCTCTCTACTTTCTCTCTCTAGCTTTTCTCTCTCTACTCTCTCTACTTTCTTTCTCTACCCTCTCCACTTTCTCTCTCTATTTTCTCTCTCCACCTTTTCTCTACTTTCTCTCTCCACCTTTTCTCTCTACTCTCTCCCTCCACTTTCTCTCTAGTTTCTCTCTCTAGTTTCTCTCTCATCTCTCTTCCCACTCTCATCCTTTTATTAATAAACGGAGAAGATAATACAACATCAGAATAATATAAATAATTAATAAAAAATTTGGACAGAGGATTTAAAACTTATTTAGACAATTTCGCCCTTCTTTACGTATCTGGAACGGGAAAATTATCTTTTCCTACGCAAGGACTTTTACGGGAGCTCGGGTGAGATACTAAAGTCAATTCGGAAGTCCATTAAGGTAGGCATGATGAACCGAGTGCATGTTATTTGTTATTTACATTTCTTTGATTTGATTTGGTTTGAAATGTAATTTAAGTCATTGATTTATTTAACACAATGATCTATGTTTAGAATCAATTATTTATTTAGTTACCATTCTGTTAAAATATTATTGTTCTCTCTAATCTCTCTCTAATTTCTCTCTAATCTCTTTCTACTTTCTCCCTCTACTTTCTCTCTCTACTCTCTCTACCCTCTCTCTACTCTAATCTCTTCGAATGTTATATAATAGTAATTTATTTAGTTAATAAATTTGACCCACTACCCTTTGATTAAAATATAATTCCTGATATTAAAATACGATCCAGTTATTTTGTAAGGTTCAATGACAAGTTTTAAGTATTGAGACGACTATGTAATAAGCATCATAATAAGAATAAAAATTTGATTAAGCATATAGACTGTGTCACTTTAAGGAGGTGTGGGGCGACAAACCGTAGTTAGCTTCCGTTACGAGATTAGGCCCATTTCCGAGGACAATCGGACTTCTGAAAAATCCGGAACCCAGAATAAGAAAATTATCTTGGGAATGGTGGAGTATTAACTCTCGATCCTACGTGGTTGATCAAGGCTGACAGGCTCCAGCGTTTAGACCATTTATCTTTATGTCGACGTATGGATGCCTAGGTATGTGTTTGCTACTGCTTTTAGTGACGGGATGCCTGTCCAATATATGCTGCCAAATAATATAAAGTTCAGATTTGATATATGACTTTGATATGATCTGAAAATAAGTTCATCTGTATAAGATCTGATTTAGCTTAGATATGTACTATGCCATTTATATATAAGTCAGATAAGATTTGTTATACGTATTTGCTTATAAGAAGAAAAATTATTCTGCTCTATCAGTTTTCCTTCGCATTCATAGTATACGTACAATCCAAATGAAATTGTGATTTGCTTTATATATATATCATGGATTTGCACAAGTTAGTATATGATAAGCATGTGATTGGTTTTAATGCCTACTGAGTCTTTGGACTCATTTCTGTTACCTAACCATTTCAGGAAATTGACCAGTGTGCGTCATGACTCCTTCGGACAGTAGGTCGGAAGTTGATCCCGGGTTTAATTTGGATTCAGATTTCGCTGCGTGGAATAAATAGATTTAATTTTCTTTTAAATACTGAATGTAAATATGACTTTTGAGTAGAGATATGTAGTACTCTGTATACGATGTAAATTATGAGTGTTTATCTTATGGAAATGGTATGGTTATGTTTCTTTTGGAATGTGTGATGGTTTGGCCTTTAGCGCCTTACAAATATTCGGCCCACAACACCTCCGTACATCCGCTGTGACGTCTCCGGACACGATACGGGATCGTCGGAAGGGGGCGCCACACTCATAGTCATCATATCATCATTCTTCATGATCCTGCAATCTTCAATAACATGTCCATGGTTTCCACAATAAAGGCATTGAGGAGAAGCTGTTTTACCGAAAGATTTCCTTTTAGGAGCAAAGGAATTTTTAAATACATTCCATCTTCTATTTTCAAAAGGTTTAGATTTAACAAAATTAGACCTAGCATTCATTGTAGAAGCATGAAAATTTTCTGTTTTTAAAAACCAACACTCTTTCATAACATGTCCGTACTTCCCACAATGAAAATAACATGGAGATGCAGGTCTATAGAATGACCTTCCATTGTTTGCATGATTTTTTGTAAATCAATTTTTCTTATAGGATGCAAACCTTTGAGTATGAAGGACATGTTCATTTCTGAAATTTCTTTGAAAATTTGATTGTGCATTCATGGCATGAAAATCATCATTTTACTTCACAAAGTAATTTTCCATCACATGACCTAGTGTATGACAATAGAAGCAAGAAATATTTCTCTTTCTTTTGAAAACAGATTTATTTTTGCATGCTTTTTCATCATCCATTTTCAAGACAACACAATCATTCATTTCATAGCCTTGCATGTCACAATAAAAATATTCAACATTCAATTTCATTTTTCGCCCATTTTAAACTTTTTGAGACCCTTTTTGCATGGTGGGTTTTGTGTTGAGATTTTTCTTTTTCTCAAAATCACTTTCAGAAATTTTCATTTGAGACGTGAAAGAAGGTGCTTTGGAAGTATTGAGAATATCAGATGCATGAATAAAAGAGGTTGTCATTTTATGTTTAAAAGATTTTTTATTGAATGAGGTGTATCCAAGACCTTCCTTTTGAAAATTCACTTTAACACCCAACATCTTATCTAGATTTTCTTTCCCTTTGACAAATCTAGATAGATCATCTTTCAACCTTTTCACCTCTTCTTCCAGACCAGAAATATGCAATTCAGCATTTGTGATTTCTTCTTCGCATGCAAGAATTTTATCACCATACAAATAGTTCTTTGATGTGAGTTTCTCATTTTCTTGCATGATTTCTTTATTTTCATCATTTATAGCATGCAGTTTTTTAGTCATTTTTTCAAGAACTATCTCAGTTTCAGCAAACTTTGAGATCTTAGCAAACAGTTGTTCATTCTCAGATTTCAACAGTGAAATTTCTTTTTCAAGTTTTTCAAGACCTTTCAATCTACCTTCAAGCAAAGAGTTCTGGATTAGCATGGCACCATTCTTCTTTTTAAGATCTTCATTTTCATCCATGATGCTCTTGCTATCAATTTCAGAATCAAGCAATTTCTCAAACAACTTATCATCAACAGACAATGAAGCTAACTTATTTCTAAGAGATTTTTCTGTTTCTTCAAGCAATGAAATCTTAGATAATAAGTGTTTGTTCTGATCAAACAAATCATGACAGTTGTTTTCAATTTCAAATGATGTATTAGATTTCCTAACCATTTCAAGCTCTTCAGTCATGTAGAAAATCTCATCTAAAAACAATTCAACTTTTGATTCAAGAGATTCATTTTATTCTTCTAGATTTTTCACTTTTAATTTCAAAGTTTTGCAGTTTTCACACAAAGAAATAGCATGCACATTTTCATCATTTTTCTTTTTCAATATCTTGATTTTAGATTTGTATTTTTTACATCTGTCATGTAAATCGGCATATGCTAATTGTCAGTCTTCAATTGAAAGTTCTTCGGAGTCAGAATTTACCTGACCTTCACTTTCTCCATGAGCCATCATGCGTGTATCCTTTACATCTTCTTCATACTTGCATGCCAGCTCATCCCAAAGCTCCCTTGCTGATTTGCACTTTGGAAATCATAAAATCACGTCAGATTCTATGCTATTCTTCAAAATATTTAATGCAGTAACATTTATTACATTTTTCTTGATGTATTTTTTATTCCACTTGGTTTCATTTGCAGGGACTTTGTGTGGACCATTACATATCACTTTCCACATTTCAGGTTCATAAACTCTGAGATAAGCACACATGTTATTTCTCCAAGAAATTAAATTGTGACCATCAAAATGAGGAGGAAGAGAAGACAAGCAACATATAGACATGATGTTCAATGAAACTCGTCGAGGGATCACTCTAAAGGTCGTTAGACCCAAGAAATTAAAGCCGTGCTCTGATACCAATTGTTGGTCTCGGGTAGGCAAGTGGACAAGAAGGGGGGGGTTGAATTGTCCCCCAATAAAAATGATAAATTAAAAACTTTCTTTGCGGAATTAACAAGTTTGACGAGATTGAAAGAAATAGACTGACAGAGTAATTTAAGTTCACTCAATCTCTCCGATCTCACACTATCGACTAAACGTAGTAAGCAAGGAACACACAATCACACAATGCAAGACACAGGGGTTTTTAAGGTGGTTCGGGACCACGACGGGCTCCCTACGTCTACCCCTTACCAAATCGGTAAGGATCCACTCGCTGGATAAACCAGCACAGGGAAGACTCCCCAACACAGAGCAAGGCTCCAACACACACATACACGGGGATAAATACCCAACATGGAGGCGATGCTCCAGGAATACGCAGGACGACGCCTGCAGACACACGGGGACGCACCCCAACACACACGCAGAGTATACCCTGCAACCACGGGGTATAACTCCAAACACACACGGAGACGGAGTCTCCCACATGATCCGACGATCGGATCACAAACATGATAATGCGAAAGTTCGTCGTTTAAAACACGCATATCAATCTTAAAAATTCCAACTCGCACTAGATGAAAGAGAGACGTAATATGGTGGCGAGAAGGGTCGAATCCACAGGGAAGAAGAGATTTTTAGAGTTAACAACCTTTGAGTCTTTTGGAAAACACTTGTGATTTTATTTTGTTTAAGGATAATAGTGAAAAGATGAATGAACCAAATACTTAATTAAAAACACCTATGACTATGAGCCTATGTCATGGAAAATGATTGCATAACATTGAGAAGAAGAGGTATAAGAAGGAGGAAGAGAGGGAAGATGAACAAACTCTAGATCAATTGAACACTTCTTTCATTAATATAAAGAAACGAGTACATGAAGTGCAAGACAAGCTTACAATAAAGATGTGACGAGATTACAATGAAATAAAATGAAACTAAAGCAATAGCAACAAGAGGAGCCTGAGATGTGAAGATGGTGGCAGCAATGGTGATGACGGCGCCGTCCTCTCTTGGCCTTGGATCACGAACCACCTTTCGGAAATTGTCATTTACGCCGGGAGGAAGTCACCTTCGTTGTTGAAGCAGCCTTTGGAGGGTGAATAACTTTGAGACCAAGATGAATTAGGGGATGCCAAAGAAGAAGAGGTTGAATAGGAGGAAGAGAGGAAGAACTTTGATGAAGGGCACAGAGAAATAAAATGTGAGAAAGATGGTGAAATCAGAGAAAGAAGGGAAGTGGTCTGCACGGATGAACAGTAACTATGTAAAAAAAACTAAACTGAGAAGAATTAAAAATAACGTAAAACGTGATCGAACTAGAGGAAGTGGTAGAAGAATAAAATCTAGATCTATAAGATATGAAGAACTTTCATGAAGAACTCAGATAGAAAAAAAGAGCCTAAGAGCTTCAAAACGGAGGAATAACAGAATCTAGCACCTTAGATGAATAGTAAACTCATAGGATAGCAAGTTGAAAAATGAGAAATAACATACAAACCAGAAAGAATTAGAAGATGATGTAGAAGAAGAAATTGTATAACACTTAAACACAAAGATTGTTCATGAAGATAGTAAGAGGAGAAAAGGACTATAAAGGAGAGAAATAAGGGGAAGAACAGAGAGAAACATTGATTCGCAGATGAACAGGACAGTACAGTGAAAAATATGAAATAGTCTAAAAACTAGAAGGAATTAGAAGATGATTCAGAAGAAGAAGTTATAGAGCATTTAAAATTGAAGAACTTATATGAAGAAAACTGGAGGAGAAGAGAAATAGAAGAGGGTGAAATTTGCAGCAAAGTTTGTGAGAGAAAGAGTGAGAGATTGCAAAAAGAAGAACTCCCCTTCACCTCCTTGTCATGGGCTATTTATAGGGAAAGTTGGGTTAATGGAGGGTGGAGATTGTATCAAAAGGAGATAGATAGCTGGAATTTAGGTGGAAGAAGATGCATGGGGGAAAGGAAAAGGAGGTGGGCACCCCCTTTTCGTTTTGGTCAAGATCCTCATCCTTTTCAAACTTTGAATCTCCTTTTCAAACATTGAATGTCCTTTTCCTTCTTTTCAAACTTAAACTTTGAATTCAAATTTTTTACTTTCTTTTCCCTCCAACCAAAATATTTTGAATTCTTTATTTGACTTGGTCAAAGTGGTGATGACCGTTTTGCCCCCGACTTCTTTTGCAATTACCTTCGGTGTCCTACACACACATAATTATGATTTAGTCTAGAAAAGTTACCATAATGTGCACATGAATCACAATTGTTCACAATTATGCAATGGAGAATTAATGTTCATGACTCTCAACTCTATTTTATTAAATAAAATCACCAAATTAATTAATTTACGTGAAAGGTCCAATCTACATGCGAAGTTGAGATTAACGATAGATCATGCATAATTGCCTAATTATATGCACATAAAATGGTGTACATGCGATGAATTATCATAGAAAATGGACACTTATCACACCCCCAACTTACTCATTGCTAGTCCCTTAGCAATACAAATAAATTAAAATTTATGACTAACAAGAGTTTGTAAAATTCATACTCTCATATCCAGCTCTCCCTTCATAGAATCCACTAAAGATTAGGAATCTGGAATCATTAATGCACACTAGCTTTATGTAGGAACTTATAGTACATGATCAAGAATTCAAATCAAAGCTTAATAGCATTTGTGCAAGTGTAACTACCAAATCCACAGCTTAGACAATTACATCCCCCATTTACTATTCCAAGCAAATGCCTTTCAACCCTACACCTCTTAGATCAGAGCATTAAGTATATTAGCTTTTTGTCTGCCTTATTACTTTGTCCCTTTGGAATCTTTTATACCACACATGATGCTGCACTACCCTTCACTGCTCAACGTGAACCTCGACTCTCGCCTTAGGAGAAGCAGGCCCAGTTTCGTAGATCCAGGTTCCCTTTTCCGTTTTACGCGAAACTCAACACGTCTTAGGTGAGGTAGGCCCGGTTACTAAAACTAGGGGCATTTTTCATAGTCTTATTTTTTTTGTTTATTTTTTCTCTTTTTTTTCATTGTGTCATTGCACTTATTTGATAGATAATTTGGCAGAAAGCTTTGTAAAAAGATATCTTTTCTTAAGAAGTGTAGAATATCTGACAACATACCCAAAATGGCAGGGGACTTATCTTGCTTGTTTCATTAGTGTGTAATGTGAATTGTTATTTTTTCTAAAGTGCACATGAACTTTAAAGGGATTCTTATATCAGTTTTCCATGGCTAGATTGACTAAATTTCTCATCATCCTTCTCCCTAGTCTTTTCTATTCTAGAATTACTTTTAATTTAAGCATGAATCATGAAACTCAAAATAGGGATTTCATCTTTTCATTTGCATACAACAATACATGATATTAAGCAAGAACTCAGATCAGGCTGTATTTCATTTGCATGCAACAATACAGGATATCAAGCAAGAACTCAGATCAGGTTGTACTCACATGAAATGAAACATTTTTTTTCTTTTCTCCCCCTAACTTGAATGACATTGTCCTCAATGACATATACAATATGGATGAATAGAACAATGTAGACATAAATTTTGTGAAAGAACGGGACAACCTGACGGATGTGAACTTCTACGGACATCCTTGCTGACCAAAGGCAGTACTTGGCCGTTAAAGGCGAGGCATAGGTGCAAGCAATCTTCTCTCTCTCCCCCAACTTTTCTTTTATTTATACCTACAAAAATAAAAAAAACTATTATACAAACTTGGGTTGCCTCCCAAGAAGCCATTTATTAGCACACGAAAATTGCGAAAACTGTGGGTTGCCTCCCAAGAAGCGCCAAGTTTAACGTCTTCAGCCAGACGCAATGTAGCTCACTAAAAAACGGGTGGCAGTTAGAATGAGCCACCAAGTGATCTTGTCCTCTTTCAAATTCCAGCCCTTATGTCATTAGAAGACAAGAGTAAGCATGTACGTATTGGAGCTAGAAATATGCTGGTCTCGCACATTATTGATTATAACTCTGACCATATGTGTGAGCCAATTTTCATCTTTAAGAGGCATGTAATGATCAATGGCCATCAATCTATCAAGATCGGGATGGACTCTCTGCCTAATATCTATCCATTGGTCCCCTTGTCCTGTATCTTCCAACCTAGCTATCCCTTTATTGATTATTTCCTCCACATTAACTCAGTCAAGCATCAGTGGCTTATAAAGATTGACATTATTAGCCACATTCCCCGTAATGATAGCCTCATGAGCAATAAGGGCACTAATGAACTTATCTTCCTGATGAGACGTCAAATCAAAAGTAAATATAGTTGGCATATCTCCCTTAGGTCCTAGAATGTCATATTGGGGAGGCTTAACTTGCAGGGGAATCAAATTGGAAGGTGTGGACCCATCTAATAATTCAAACTTTATGGGGCAGGGTTCATGGGTCAGATCAAATATGAAGTTCTCTAATGAAGCCTCTTCATTACACTCTTCACTCGAATTAAATTTATCAATCAAACTTTCCAGTAATGGGGTGGATAGACCAAATGTAAACATTTCCAACAAGGCCCCTTCATCACACTCATGAAGATTATCAATCACATTTTTCAATGGTGAGGTGGGTAGATCAAATGTAAACTTCTCCAACATAGTCCCTTCATCATGTTCTTCAAGAGGAGGGTATTCAAAATTCATCTTCATTAAATCATCAAGATTATTAACCCCAAGGCAATCCTCCTCTTCAAGTATATCCTCAATTAAGACTTTGGTGTTTGGAGTGATGTTCTCAAGGTCTTCACGTGATGCCCCGTTATCAATATCCTTTATCAAAATGAGATTATCAGATATATTCCCCACAAGTGGGGCATCTAAATTAGAGATGAATTTTTCACTCAAGGGTCCTTCACAATTCTCTTCCTCATGATATTTATCATTCAACATGTTTGCAACATCATCATTACCTTCTTCTTTATGCTTCTCTTCACATGAGTTAATGATGACACTCTTGATGCAAAAGTGTTCACATTGTTCTAACATAGGAAGCATGTCAATCAGTTTTTCTAATTGTGGGATTGTGAGATGAAATGAGAAATCTTCCGATATGATCCTTTCATGATATTCTTTCAAGTAAGGGGGGTCACATTCCATTACCTTATCATCCTTTTCAGCTAGACAATCATCTGTTCTACATTTTTTTTAATTGACCCATGGGTATTCTCACTTTCATAGTTTTGACTAGCATCATTTTGCACATCATTTGATTCACCCCCCCAACTTATTTTTAACCGACCTATTGTGGCTCCTCATAGATGGGTGTGGACTCCTCACATAAATAAGCCATCTTGCTCGTCACCCCAGATTCTTTTCGATACAAAATTTCCACAATTCCCTCATTACCTAGGTCAAAAGTTTCCTTTGGCAGAGGAACCATAGGTTGCTGGTAAGAATAAGTGTGTTGGATAAAGTGAGGGAATTGATCTTCCAAATTTACATCAAGGGGGTTAGGCACTTGGTCCATAGACAATTCATATGTGGCTTTTGTGAGTTGGTCCAATTTGATTTGGAGGGAGCCAATGCTTTGTTGATTATTCAAGATGATTTGAATCAATTAATTTTTTCTTCATTTGATGGACCATTGTATGGAGGGGTGGAATGGATGTATTGATGATCATATTGACAAGGGAAGTATGTGACATGCCCTCCATATTGATTTTGATCAAATTGAGTTTGGAAGTTTGACTCGGGAGGGCATGGCACTAGATATTGAGGATTTTCCCAAGAGAAATTATTTTGATTTCCCCACTCAAAGATAGAAGTGCAAGAAGGTGTAGGCAAGTTTTGGCATGTTGAAGTTTGTTCATGAGGGAGGAATGACATATGGTCCCCTAAATAGGATTGAGCAAATTGGTCTTAGTTTTGGGAAGGATAAGGATATTGGGCTGCCATGGGTGTGGGGTTTTCTTCTTGGGCCGACCGGGGATATGGGCTTTCATTGAGTTGGGTGAAAGATGGATATTGGGTCAGATACTCACCTATATAATGGGTCGACCGGGCCCATGTGTGATCATCTTGAAAGGTAGGTGGAGTATGAGAGCTTAGACCATATGAATGAATTGGTTTTGGGTCAAGAAATTACTTTGATTAAGAACCCAATCCATGGAGATGATTTTTTTATTTTTTTTTCTTTATATTTTTTGTGCTTTTTTTAAACACTAACAATGACGAAGGGAGAGAAGAGGAGAATTTTTTTATTTTTATTTTTATTTTTTTTATGCAAACACAAACAAGTTGTCACACAAATTACCTAATGACCTAGATGTGACCTAGACCTACAAATTGGGTTTCATAAAATGGCTAAAGTGTAACTTAAGTTCACCCTCAATATTTTCACCGGCCAGGTAAGGGGTGGGGTAGTGGGAGGCTCCCCCTACTTTTGTAGGGACTTAATAATAAACCACTAGCCCGCTTAAGGCGTTTGCCATTCGACCGTCTTGATTTAGGCACCGGTTTTCACAAGAGGGTAAGCCCAAATAACACAAGAACCACAGTGTGAACCTAGGGCCAATGTCTACTAGATTTTATTTAAGGTCTAGGTGATGCAAAGATGTAAGGGAATTATGGTTTGTGGGCTAAGGAAGGGTGATGAAATCCCCACCTTATCTTACTTATGGGTGTTACCCTTAAGATACTTTGAAATGATATGCAACATACCAAGTTCAAACAAGGGATTCTGTGCAAGTGTAGAAATGCATGAGCATGCTTTTGGAAAAGTTAGAGTACTCACCTTGCCTCCCGCAATCTTCAACAATGCAATTAACAACAATTAAACAACAAGGAAAAATAAATACTATTCAAAATGATGCATGACCTAAAACATGAAAGTGTGATTTCTACTCTTGGAATGAAGACTTTTATTGAGTTCAAGTGAAGAGTTTATTTTTATTTTGTGAACCTATCTAACCACAATATGCAAGAGTCATTAAGGAAATGACACAAAATGAGAGGAATATGTTTGAAGACTTACTTGATGTGTAATCCCTCGTTCTCTTCTTTTTTTTTGGAAATGAATGACAAAATTAAAAGATGAAAGAAAGAAAGATAAACTTACCTCTGATTTTTTGAATTTCCCCCTTTTTTCTGAAAAAAGAAAAGAAAAGAGAGTTTTATTAGTAAACTATAAACACAAGGAAAATAAAGTTCTTAAATAAAAAATCATCATTCTTCCCCGACAACGGCGCTAAAAATTGATAACGCGAAAGTTCGTCGTTTAAAACACACGTATCAATCTTAAAAATTCCAACTCGCACTAGATGAAAGAGATACGTAATATGGTGGCGAGAAGGGTCGAATCCATAGGGAAGAAGAGATTTTTAGAGTTAACAACCTTGGAGTCTTTTGGAAAACACTTGTGATTTTATTTTGTTTAAGGATAATAGTGAAAAGATGAATGAATCAAATACTTAATTAAAACACCTATGACTATGAGCCTATGCCATGGAAAATGATTGCATAACATTGAGAAGAAGAGGTACAAGAAGGAGGAAGAGAGGGAAGATGAACAAACTCTAGATCAAATGAACACTTCTTTCATTAATATAAAGAAACGAGTACATAAAGTGCAAGATAAGCTTACAATAAAGATGTGATGAGATTACAATGAAGTAAAATGAAACTAAAGCAATAGCAACAAGAGGATCCTGAGATGTGAATATGGTGGCAGCAATGGTGATGATGGCGCCGTCCTCTCTTGGCCTTGGATCACGAACCACCTTGCGGAAGATGTCGTTTACGCCGGGAGGAAGTCACCTTTGTCGTTGAAGCAATCATTGGAGGATAAATAACTTTGAGATCAAGATGAATTAGGGGATGCCGAAGAATAAGAAGTTTAAGATGAGGGAGAGATGAAGAACTTTGATGAAGGGCACAAAGAGAGAAAATGTGAGGAAGATGGTGAAATCAGAGAAAGAAGGGAAGTGGTCTGTGCGGATGAACAGTAACTATGTAAAATAAACTGAACTGAGAAGAATTAAAAATAACTTAAAAATGTGATCGAATTAGAGGAAGTAGTAGAAGCCTAAAATCTAGATCTACAAGATAGGAAGAACTTTCATGAAGAACGCAGATAGAAATAAAGAGCATAAGGGCTTCAAAACGGAGGAATAACAGAAGCTAGCACCTTAGATGAACAGTAGACTCACAGGATAGCAAGTTGAAAAATGAGAAATAACATACAAACCCGAAAGAATTAGAAGATGATGTAGAAGAAGAAATTGTAAAACACTTAAAAACAAAGATCGTTCATGAAGATAGTAAGAGGAGAAAAGGACTAGAAAGGGGAGAAATAAGGGGAAAAACAGAGAGAAACACTGATTCACAGATGAACAGGACAGTACAGTGAAAACCACAAAATAGCTTAAAAACTAGAATGAATTAGAAGATGATTTAGAAGAAGAAGTTGTAGAGCATTTAAAATTGAAGAACTTATATGAAGCAAGCCAGAGGAGAAGAGAATTAGAAGAGGGTGAACTTGGCAGCAAAGTTTGTGAGAGAAAGAGTGAGAGATTGCAAAAAGAAGAACTCCTCTTCACCTCCTTGTCATGGGATATTTATAGAGAAAGTTGGGTTAATGGAGGGTGGAGATTGTATCAAAAGGAGATAGATGGCTGGGATTAAGGTAGAAGATGATGCATGGGGGAAAGGAAAAGGAGGTGGGCACCCCCTTTTCTTTTTGGTCAAGATCCTCTTCCTTTTCCAACTTTGAATCTCCTTTTCAAACATTGAATGTCCTTTTCCTTCTTTTCAAACTTAAACTTTGAATTAAAAATTTTTAACTTTCTTTTCCCTCTAACCAAAATATTTTGAATTCTTTATTTGACTTGGTCAAAGTGGTGATGATCGTTTTGTCCCCAACTTCTTTTGTAATTACCTTCGGTGTCCAGCACACACATAATTATGATTTAGTCCAGAAAAGTTACCATAATGTGCACATGAATCACAATTGTTCACAATTATGCAATGGAGAATTAATGTTCATGACTCTCAACTCCATTTTATTAAATAAAATCACTAAATTAATTAATTTACGTGAAAGGTCCAATCTACATGCGAAGTTGAGATTAACGATAGATCATATATAATTACCTAATTATATGCACATAAAATGGTGTACATGCGATGAATTATCATAGAAAATGGACGCTTATCAAAGCACACACACACGCTACAACAAATACAGCACGATAGACACACGACCGTATACAAATGGTCACACACACATAATATTTCTAGTTCATAAAATTAACACAAATATTCAACCGTACTCAACCCTAAACATAGATCATGAAACACCTCAAGAACAACATAGAATGGATGTAGAAGAGATCCCCCTTTGGTTTCCAAAACCCGGTTGATGATGTTCTTTCAAGCAATGGTTGGAAGGAAGATGGATGATGTCGATTTGAACGTCAACGTGTTCCTCTCTTCAATCCGCTTCACTTTCTCTTCATGCACGATCTCCAAATCCTCCTGGATGTAGATCAAATCCCCTTGGCTTGAGCTCTTCCTTCCTTTCTCCCCTTTCTTCACCTACAAGATAGAAACAATGAACACATTAGGGTTCTAGATAGAAATTCGTAGCTCTCATATGTATACATATAGAAGACATCAAAAGACAAGTATAACCCTTCTAGAAACATTCAAAAGGACCCCCAATAGGTCTCCCACCAACCCAAGGGCAAAGGGGTAAGAGTTAGACACAAGTTGACTTAGTTTAGATGGGTTTCAGAACCACGTTTTTTGTATTTCGCCGGTGCCGGTCGACCTACATGGGGTGTGCGGTCGACCGGAAATTTATAGGACTGAAAATCCCCTCTCTGGGGATTTCGGTCGACCGAGCCCCCAGAGGCGGTCGACCGAAATCTGAGAAATTCCCAGATTTCTAGATTTCAGTCCCATGGCCCCTTAGGCATCCCATTCAAAGTCTGAGGCTTCAAACTCTTTTAATCTTGGGGAATATTAGCTGAGTGTTTTGACCTACAGAATCATACAAACAAGGATTAGAACTTTAGCTCAATAATCCATATGATAAATGCATGAAAACTCTTATGGCATCCTTCACTCTATTGACCAATGATCAAACCATTCACACATTAAATAGGGATTATGAAACTAAGTTTCACCATGAATGATATCAAGGGTCTGTACAGATTTTATCCTTACAAAACCATGAATAAGATGCACATAGTCCGCATGAGTAGTTTGACCATTTTCCTTAAAGTTCAATCAAAGCATGAGATAGAACACGCAAGACCAGTTCAAACATTCTTCAATAAGCATCATTTAAATTATTTACCATCTCAAGTTATTTGAGTAACTTAAGCATACTATGAGCCTTAGAATTCTTCATGAAGAAATCATGAACCGCAAACAAAGGTTTAACAACCCATGAACAATATGCATGAAGGCATAAGCAAGAACTCAATTTTTCTCAACCAATGTTCAAGGTTAACCATGCCATTCACTTAAGGTTTGTATGAATGATTTGAACATGATGCTATCCCAAAATCATAAGCCAATTTCCAACACCATGAGAGTATCATAAGCTCATTCATTCCAAGGTTTACATGAAGAAGTCAAATTGCCATCAAGTTTGATTGAATCACATAAGCACGTAGCAAACCTAAAAATCGCATTATGAAAATCAACTTCATAATCCATTCATTTTACCAAGATGAATGAACCTCAAAATCCATTTTTCATTTCTACCAAAAGAGACCATTAAGAACACAATGGCTCAATGTAACTCATGCACGCATAGCATAGCAATGAATGGGTGAACTCTCTTTTGAGGAAGAACTTCATTGATGGACTCCTTTGAGTTCCAAGCATGAACCACTTTGAGTTCAAGCATGAACCATTTTGAGTTCAAGCATGAACCATGGATTTTGATCCTGCAAGTCAAGGTAAACATAGCATGAGTTCTTTAAACAACAATCATTCATATGACTTCCAAGTGAGAATCTTGAAGTCATCTATTAACTCATCAACCAAGATGCATACATGTTGCTCAATGAAACACACACATGCATGCTCAATGATGCACATCATCACAAGCACAATCGTTTTGTTATCATTAAAACTAAACAACCAAACACCAAACATCAACTAGGAGATGCAACAATCTCCCGCAACAAATCTATCTCTAATTCGTCACAGTTCTATAATGGAATAGAGATGAAAATATGATCTGTCATAGAGATCTAGCAACAAAAATTATATTACGGACTGATGGCCTTTTTAGAGAGGGACTTGCGATGGAAGGTTATCTGTATCTAATCCATCACAACCTGGACCATTTTACAACGGATTAGCGACAGAAGTTATCTGTCGCAAACTATATTATTCAAATTGGAAAAAAATGTGATCTGGAGCAAATCTAATAGTCAGATCTTGATCAAACTTAAATCCACTAGTCATATTTATATGGGGATCAAATCAAATGGTCGAATCTTGATCAATATTAAATCCAATGATCAGATTTAGATTGGTAGTAAATCCAACAATCGGATCTTAATCAGATTTTAATGGGAGCAAATCTAATAGTCAGGTCTTGATCATAATTTGATCAAAAGTAATTTCAATGGTCAGATCTTAATCAAACATAAATTCAACGGTCATAATCGAGAGTAAATTCAATAGTCAAATCTTGATCAAACGTACAATCCAAACATCATATTTTGATCAGAAGTCCAATGGTCAGATCTTGATCAGATTGTGATGTAAGCAAATCTAATGGTCAGATCTTGATCATACATACAATCCAACGATTAGATTTCAATCAGAAGTAAATCCAATAGTTAGATCTTGACGAGATTGTGATGAGAGCAAATCTAATAGTCAGATCTTAATGAAACTTAGATCCAATGGTCGGATGTTGATCAGGAGCAAATCCAACGGTCAGATCTACTTATGTATCTCGACTCTTAGCTACAACCAAGACCTTAATCAAATTCTTTACCCCTAACATTTGTAACATGCATAGTTATACCCATTGAGAGAACCCATTAATTCGTTGGTACAAGTTCCGCAACATCATACCTTTATACTAGCCTATTCGAGTAGAGAATCTGGATAAGGCTCTTGTTGGGGTTGTCACACCCCGATGCGAAAACTCACAGTGCAACAATCATAGGCATTCATTCAATCAGAGCAAAATCAGAAATTCGAAGGGACATGACACCATAATTCCACAAAAATGAACTTTATTAATAATCAAGAAAATTCCAAAGTTTACATAGATCAGCCTCCAACCTAAAACATAAAATTACAACTTCTTACTGGACACAAAGACTCCAAACTTTCATGTGACTAAGACTCATTACATTTAGATACTTTTAACCGGCTCTAATGACACATTCTTCTAGGAGGTCGCTCAATGATCACTCTAATCCTAGCCCCTCCGATTGAGGTTCTTCATCATCAGAAATACCTGAAAAACATTGAAAAATACTATGTGAGTGAACGCTCAGTAGGGATTACTCCTCATTAACCAGACAAGTATAAGTAATTAATTATTTTATGTAATATGTCTATATGCCATGGTATGAAAATCACATGTACACTAAAGAACAATAGAAGATACAATATGATATGAAAGAACTTTAGAAGTACATGACAATATCAAGGAATAAGCTATGATAAGGAAAAATATATCATTAAAGAATTCAATGATAAGCTAACACAATACATCAATGGACTAGACATTAGGATGAACATAACATTAGAATTGGCCCATTAACATTGGAATTTGAATAACAATTTACCCTTCCGGGTTAAGAACAATAATTTATTCAAGTTGATCCCATTCAATCATTCATTCATTTGGAAATGTCTAGCATTAATATGGCATTGGGTAGGTGCAATGCCAACATCTCATTTGATCAATACTCCCACGATTAATGAATAATTCGGGTGCTCCTCCTAGGGCCCGACCCGACCATATCACACTGGCATTAGGGTTGATTGGACCATTAGTCACAATCCATTAGTTTCTAGACAATTCCATTCATTCATTAGTGGCCAATGAATCCAAAGAAGTTATGTTCAGGTAACATGAAAGAAATCACTATCTATGGGTCATTAAAATCTCAAGGATCTCATTGAAATATGAACTAAGTTAGAACTTAGATCAAATTCATGGAGAATTTTAATAAGGTTAAGCACTAAGGTACAAGACTCTCAATAATACCCTTAATGGGTCAAGGGGAATGAGAAAATGTGCCAAGTATAATGAACCTCAGACTTAGGAACATGCACGACATTCAATCATTGCAAAAACTTGATCATTAGAAACACTAGGTTGAACGTGGTCATTAAGAGGGCCGCCTTCTTATAAACGTGATCACAGGGGGCACCGCCTTCAGAGAAGAACGTGGTCGGACCGAAAGTCTCGATCCACTCAAGGGGTTGAAAGAACACGGTCTCTGATCAGACATGTTCTCAAATAGAACCTGAATGCGATTTGGATGGAGGCCGCGTTTAGTACAAACTCACTAGATTGCTGATAGAACTTCGTTCTATCCTTCCAAAGGCTGGTTGAACCCTATCCTACATAGTAGGATGTAGATTCCAGTGATTTTCAGGATTGTTATGGTACAACCTGCTCGATGTCCTAGTGCGAATCCCAGGCTCGCGGAGACTTACAGAGGCCTCGATGAAGAAGTTCCAGTCCGACGGAAGGAATATCCGGCGGAGGGTCCTAACTTCACCAAGAATTGTGTTCCTATCACACTGCAGAAATCAATAGCAAGCGGTAGGTTACTACCACTGGGATAATAAAACCTTCAAACAAAATCATATAAAATCCATCATTAACCGTCGATCAATATCATATATAAGGATAGGAAAATCAGGCTATAGATGCCTCAATTTCAGGTTTTAGGACTTTGCTACTCCTTTTAGAATAACATGGAGATAAGGAATTTTATTGAAATATAAGGAACCTAGAACATGATTCTAACTTTAAGAGTTAACTTTGTTTCATGAAAGCCTAGATATTTAGTGCATTCAGATGCTATGATCAGTAGAAATCACATGATATCAAACCTATACATGTTAGGAAATCAATTGGAAAAGCTAGGGTTTCCAAAAGCAACTCATTTACAGAACGCGGTCTATACTGGAGACGCGATTAGATCACAGTCAGTATGAGGGCCGCGTTAAATAAAAAATAACTGTTTTATAAAAAAAATTGTAGAGAGAGAAAATCATGATTAATAAAATAATCTTTACGGTCGCGGTCTATGGGGAAGTCACGTTCAAGATAATTAAATATTTTTTATATTAAAAATAATACAAATGAAAAGGCATGTTGAATTTAAAAACTTAATGTCGCTATGTATCGTAGTAACACGATGTCTAGTTGTGCCGCGTTCACGAACATAACTCCGTTTTGGCACAAGACGAAGCAACATGCCCTAAATCGTTAAATACAAGCAATGTACTTAATAGAAGTTGGGCAAATAGCATTAGAGATCTTCTACACATGTTTATGAACATGATTTAGACTATTAATTGATTTGTGCCTGAGAGGAAACCTACCTTAGACTCGATCTAACAAAGGGGACGACGAACTCCTGCCGCTCCTCAAATGCCTCCAATCCTCGCCTCCTTTTCCCAAATTTGATCCTCTCCTTCACCTCCACGCCTTGGCATGATCTAAGAGGTCGTCTAGGGTTCGATTGGGTCGTATTTATAAAGGTTTCACCTCTCAAACTTGATCAAATCAAGGGATAGAATCCCTCTCCAAATTACACTGAAAATCTCAGTTTCCTACCCTATCTAGCGCCGCCAAAGCCAATCAAAGCCCTAATTAGGTCAGGATTTTGAAGGATAAGGTTTATCTCTAAGTGGGCCAGGGTTTCCTTAAGGTTTTAGGCCAATTAGCTAAGTTTTACCCATCAGTTTAGGGTTTCCCCCAATTAGTCCGATGTTAAGGTTTTTGTTCCATTATTACTAATATTATTTATCCAATTAGGCCCATAATAAATTCTCAATTAAGCCTAATTAGATTATTCTTGATTTATCCAAATTTTACATTTATTTTGGTTAATTTATTTACATACTTATATAATTAATTTTATTTTATTGTGAAAATAATTAAAGAAAATTTCTTTATATATAATTTATAATTATATTTTATCCGGTTACTACACCCCCCCTCTAAAAAGAATTTAGTCCCCAAATTCATATGATATGAAATGATCGAGGTGACAAAACTCACTTGCAAATAATTCTGGGTACTTCTTCTTGATAGCTTCTTCCAATTCCCGTGTCGCTTCTTCCTGACCACGTCTGCTCCACTGAATCTTGACCATAGGTATCGATCTATTCCTCAATTGTTGAAGCTTCCGATCCAGCACCTTTATAGGCCTCTCTTCATAAGATGGATTCTTTCGCAGTACCAAGTCATCATGACTAATCACATGGGAGGGGTCATACCCATATTTCCCGAGCATAGATACATTAAACACATCGTGCACTCCAGCCAGCTGCGAGGGCATAGCTAGCATATAAGCCACTTCTCCAACTCTCTCCAGAATTTCAAAAGGACCAATAAATCTCGAACTTAATTTACCCTTTACTCCAAACCTTTGAATACCTCTAGTCGGCGAGACCTTTAAGAAAACATGATCTCCTACTTGAAAATCCAAGCCTCTCCATCTATTATCTGTGTAGCGCTTTTGTCTGGATTGCACAATCTTTAACTAATCCCGAATAATCTGAATGTTCTTGGTGGTCGCTTGAACAATATCTGGACCAATCAACTATCTCTCACCAATCTCTTCCCAACAAATAGGTGATCTATAATTCCGACCATACAAGGCTTCAAACCAATGTTATCAGAACCGAACCGGCCAATTAGCTGGTTCGGTTCGAACCGTTCAATCAACCGGTTTGAACTGTGACGCCATCAAAATATTGATACATGGTCTGACCCAATTCTATAACCCAAGACAATAAGAAATAAGATATAATAATTATTGTACCCAGACAGTTTCCCAGCAAAATATTAAAGGATAAGGGTTCGGGAATTTCCCTAAACACCTTTAAGGCATGGACTACCCAGCCTCTCCTACAACTTGCTCGGCCCAACCAAGGGTCCCAACCAGCTAGCCATGACATACGACGACATCAACAATTGATTGGGATGACTCTCGATCACTCAGTGGCAGATTTTTCCCGCATTCCGCACGGCCACCCGGGCCAACCCGGGGGTGCCCCTACCTACAAGTAGTGTCACGTGGCACCCAGCAACAAGGCCGGGGCCTACCCCAAGACACCTTCTTCCAGCCCTCCAAGGTCAAAGGGAGACCTAACTAAGTCAACCATAGGCTTTGGAGGTCCGTAGCGCGTGTATACGGCTCACACACATGTGTCGGGCATTTTCCCGAACACCTTGTGGGCGCATATATCCCAGCCCTTCTACAGCAAACCGCGGGCCGACCCGTGGCTCCAACCTACCAGTCGGGTTCTACAACAACCCTCCAGCAAGTCGGGGCCACCCCCGACCCTCAGAGATGTGGCGATGAGCCGCTTATCCTTAGCTCTCGGGCTAACCCGGGGCTACCCTGCCAACCCGCCGTGCAACATGGCACATATCACGAGGCCAAGCCCACGTACCCAAAGTGCCTCTTCCCAGCTCCCACGAGCTTATACCCTCAGCCCCAGACCAAATCCAAGGCTCACCAGTCACCTACTCGTCCCGTTTGACAACTCGAGGTATGTCGGGTATTTACCCGAACACCTTGCTAGCGGTAGCTACGACATGACACCCACAAGCCCCCACAAGCTAATCCCAGCATCTCAGAGAACTTTGTCCTTCAAAGGACATCCCAATATGATAAAAGAAGACCCTCGAGTCCACCCCTCGGGGCCACGGCTTGCCCTAGGCAGAATTCACCCTGGTCGCGGCCCCGCATCGGGGAGAGCGGACCCCTTGGGGAGCGCGCCCTCCTCCCAGCCCAGTGGCCCCACAGCCATCTCCCAGTCCCAGTTGTTCCCAGTTCCTGCGACCAATTCGTGCGGTTCGTGCGAGATTGACCGGCATACCGTGCGGGGAAGGATTGGACGACGACGATAAGTCATACGGAGTCACACGTAGGGTCCACACGCGCAGGCAATATCAATCCAAGAATCCTCCAGCAGCCAGTATCCTTTTGTCCTCTTGCTCTTCGTCAAATTAAGACAAAAATAGGGAAAAAAACCAATTTTTATAGAGTGGGACCGCCCCTCTCTCTCTCTCCCTTTGACCCGCCTAAACCCCCTGGGGGGGTTTTGGCCTGACCAGCCCCAGCCCAGTGCCCAGTCCGCCTTAACCTTATGGGTTTAGGCGGACCAGACCTGCCCCCAGGCTTGGTCTACCTAAACCCATCCAGAACACACACAAAAAGATTTTTTTCACCGCCTAAACCCCTAAGGGAGGGGTTTAGGCGGACCAGACCGGCCCCCTGGTCCGGTCCGCCTAAACCCTCCCTTCCCCACTCAAAAAAAAATATATTTTGTCTTAAGAGTTTACCCAGACCAGGTTTAGCCCTCAACCTGATCCGCCTAAACCCTTCCCTGACCCTTCACATTCCCTATAAAAGCCCCCTCGGGAGCTCAATAGATGGAAGGAGAAGAAGGAAGAAAGCTATGACCAAATTGCTACACCCTCAGACTTCCGCAAGCATCCAGCAAGGGTCGAGGACGCGAGGAGCTTAGTGTGGATGCTTGACTTGTAAAATGGCTTATACATGCCGAGGGTATGTCACCCGTACTCCCCTCACACGGTGTCTAGCCATGTCGCACAAGTCCACTCCCGTTCCGCACAAGGCGTTATGAACATGGCAAATACACCCGCCTCCCGAGTTTGCCCGCGTATGTCAACTTACGACAGCCACACATACGCCATGATGCCGCATATACCTCTGTCACGGGGTCGTGTCTGACTATGTGATCCGAGCCGTGCCCGACCCTTACCCAGTTACCGGTCAACACCTCCTACGGCCCCCAGTCCTGTCCTCCCTCAGCGAATCGGGCATGGCCCTTGCCTCGAGGAGAGCCTCTGTAACACATGCGAACACCTGCCTTATCATGCATTGACCCGGGGACTGGCTCACATGTCAGGATTGTCCTGTGGCTTGCACCAGTTATACTTTGGCCGCTATGGCCTGCCTGTAAAGCCCATGCGGCTCTCATAAAATATATTGTCACCTGAATGTATGTCTTCGCATCCATATTCGGGTCCTAGCCTTTCCCGCACTATTTGGCGTGTGCGCGTCTAGTATCCCAGACCCCTGATAAATACCTCCCAGACAGACGCGAGCCCATAGCTGTGGAATGCTCCCGGCCCTCCACCCATGGCTTCAGATACATACAAGCTCCTCTTCAACATAGAATGAAGGTGTTCAGATTCAATCCGATGTAAATAAACACTGACTACTTGCGGTCGGTGGGGAAAGACGTCCAGTACCTGACTCCCCACAATCGCCTACGCACTCGCACATGTGGAACCTCCCTTCTCTCCACGTGTCGCTCGTTTCTCAAGCCCACGTGTCGCCCTGGTGATGCTCCCCAATCAAACCTTGATTCCATAGGTGATTGTCGAGAAATCGACTGGCACGCCCGCATCCCAGTCTCGATTGCCCAAAGCCCAGAAACTTCACGTGCCATCCGACCCCTCTCAGCTTTCCGTGAATGGAGAGTGCCCGGTACCGCCCTGAGAGGCCTACGGTCACAAAGGAGGATACCTGAGATACATCAAACTCCCGTATTGTTCTTCCCCGCAGTGTTCCTTCCCTCAGTCCAGTCATCGATTCCCCTCTGAACCCCGCAACAAAAGGATGGCACGCCCGGTGGGACGTTTCCCGCCTTCCTTCTTTTTGCTGAAGAGAAGCATGTGCCAGCCCTGAAGCCCTGGTGCCCTTTTCTTGTCCTTGCAGGAGAGGCAGAGGGGTACTCGCGCCCATTTCCCACCATCTCCCAGCTTACGCTCCAACCACCGGACCGCGCTCGGTGACCGTCAGCAATCGTCACCTCGGCAACATCCAGCACACTAGCAACTATGGCGGCCGTTACCTACGGTCCCATCGTCATCGCCACCCACGCGCGGGTGGGGTACTTGGCAACGTCGATTGTCTTCGACAGCTTCACCCCAGTCGTCGGATCACCCTACTTCTTGGGTGTGGTCCCCGTGGCTGTTCAACAGCTACTCTCAGCTTCCGCTCTTGCTGGTGTGGCGGACATGCCGTGCCAGTCTCCAGCGTCAGTGGCCCGCTCGAGCGTCAGACTCAGGCCGTCCATCACCGGCCCCCATGGGGGTCCCAGATCATCCCCTGCTCGGGCGAGCTTTGCCCCCTGAGCCCAGTCTCGATCGACCTCCAGTGCGGGCCTGGTGCCCAAAGCCTCAGCTACCACTACAGCATCCCACTCGGGCCTCCAACCCCGAGCCCCAGTCAAGCCAGCATCTGACACGAGTTTCTACCCCCGGGTGCCCGGCTTCCAAGCACCCTATTCGGGCCTTCAGGTCCGAGCCCCAATCGAGCCAGCTCCCCGCACGGGTTTTCCAACTTGGGGGCAAGGCTCCCCAGTACTCTGCTCGGGTCTTTCGACCTGAACCCAGAAAGAGCCGTTGTCCGGCATGGGTTCTTAACCCCGAGTTCGAGGCTCCTCAGCATCTAGACCGGGCACACAACCCCGAGATTTCTCAAGGTCGCTCCTCGGTGTGGGCTCTCCGCATCGGGCCCCGGGCCTCTCAGCTCCACTACGGGGTTCTTCCCATTACCGTCTAGTAACACCAACTCCCAACATAAGATTGCCTCTATGGGACGCAGCAATTCACATGTCGGCCGTGGGTCCTTCATCCCACACTCCAGCTCCGCTAGCGCTCGATACAGGTTCACAACCTTCGGTCACCGGCACCTCAGCATCTAATACGACGTTGTTTCCCGGTGCAAGGGTGTCATCTTGAGCATTGGCAATGCTTCTATCGGCTCGGGTAAGAGCTTACACCCAAGTCACCCAGCCATGGACCCCGATGCGGGAATCGTACCCTGGGGGCCGATCCCAGTACTTTCAGTTGATAGCTCCATGCTGCTAGTGACTGCAGATCGGGTCTTTTCAGTCTATCACCTCAGGATGGTATCTTCCTCGGTTCCCCAGAAGAAGCGTCGCCACGGCCATAATGGCATATGACTCTCCACTGCAACTAGTAACTCAGGCAAGACCATTCTTGTCGGTGACCTACGGATTCACTTCAATGGGGGCGAACCAATCATACCTTGGAACGGACCGTTCCTACGGTTCCTACCACCAACCGCTTCAGCCTCCTACAGTGAACGTGAGAGGATGGAGTGGAGCTTAAAGAAGTAGGCACCCCAGCGCCAGTCCGTGGGTACCTGCACTAGTCTGATATACAGACTCCCAGGTCTCGTCGATGGAACAACGACAAGGGAGACTTGCAACCCGACTTGAGAAGAATCTGGGTCACCTCGGAAGAAGCTCAAGCCGTTCGGAGGGTGTGTATTAGAAACCCCCTGCGAGCACTCAGACGCAGCATCAGGCAAGATGCGGCTGATCCCACAATGGCACCATCAGACGACACCCAGTCATCCAATGTCCCCCGCCCAGGCAAGCGGAGGCAAAGATGGGCCCGTTCTCAGGCCCGCCAGCAACCAGTCCCGAACTCTCCTTAGGCCGACATCAAGAGGGAGGCTCCTCTGCAACGCACCTCCATCTTTGGCAGACTGGGGGCACCCGTCCGCCCTGAGGAACACCCTCGGAGGAAGCGAATGGCCCGGTTCATCAATGACACGGTTCAAGTGTTCGCGTGCTATACCACTGGACACCAACCCGACACCCAGTCTGATGACCTGAACCAGCCCCTGGTCCATTTCAAAAGGCCGCATCATCAGACCCAGCCGTCTGCCCCAATAGGTCACATTGGCACTTTTTCCGGACCGCAGGCATCGAAACGTGCAGAAGAAGTCCCAGTCGAGGACCGTGACGCTCTTGACAACACGGAGCTGGTCAACAATGATCCTCCTACAAACGAGGTTCAAGAGGTGACCCTCGAGACTCTCGTGAAGGAGAACCAACATTTGAAGGCCCTCTTGCAATACCTCCTTCAGGAACGGGACCTTCATCCTCAACAACCTGCTAGGCCTCCAGCCGAAGCACCGGCACCGCCGACTGGGCGCAATGGTGCCAACACCTCAGCGGCATCCGCTCGAACCCTGACAGCTGTCGGGTTCGGTACATCCCCATTCGAAGCTCAACCGCGAGCATCCAACACGCCAGTGCCAGAAAACCTCATGGCACAACGCCAGATGATCGAGCGGATTGTCGAGACAAAGCTCGCCCAGCATGGCGAAGGGGTTGCCACTATAGATCTCTATAGTGTGCCCTACCCGCATCACCACCAGTTGAAGAAGCTTCCTCCGGAGTACGCCAAGCCCCTAAAGCTACAAAAGTTCGATGGGCAAGGGTCTCCACATGAGCATTTGGCCTACTACGTTACTGCCATGGGCGAGCTAGTGTTGGATGAATCATATCTCCTCCGCTACTTCACTACTTCACTTACGGGAACGGCCTTGCAATGGTATTCCCACCCGAAGCCAAACTCAGTGATCGACTGGGTGGATCTCTAGAAGAAGTTCCTCGACCGCTTCCAAACGGCCAAGCGAAGGATCTCCCTAGCTGAGCTCTGCTCTCTCCGACAGAAGAAGGGCGAGAGCGCCCTCGACTTTATCAAGAAATAAAGAGACCTTAGAATGAGGTGTGTCAACCCGCCAGTCCAAGAAGATGCCATCACCATATGCCTTCGAGGCTTAGCGGCTGAGGTCAGTGAAAAGCTCCTCGGTACCAATATCAAAGGCTTCGACCAGCTGAATTCGACCGTCGCCGAAATAGAGATGTTCTTCACTGACAACCCGAGCTGCATTTCAGCAAAGGGTAAACAAACGCGAGAACGCCAGCCCGGTAAGGAGGTGAATATCATCGAGTTCACCCCCGCCGCCAAAGCCAGTAAAGAGGCCGAACCGAGCAGCTCTGACAAGAAGCCCGCAGACAAGCCGACTTCCCCTTCCTTCTCAGAGCGTATGAAGACACCCTTCTCCTTCAAGAAGGAACATACAAAGATGCTCTTCGACCTCTGTATGGCCCAGAAGATTGTCGAGCTTCCAGAAATCCGCAAGTCAGATGAGGCTTTGAAGACCGACGATCGTAGCTATTGCTCATATCATCGCATGTTGGGTCACCCAATTGAAGATTGTTATGTCTTCAAGACTCAGACGTAGAAGTTGATCCGAGACAGTCTCGTTAAAATGAAGAGTGGTCTCATCGATCCCCCGTAACCACATACGTGGTCCATGCTCGCTAAAGCAGCGCATGTGGTTCACTACTCAGCTAGAGTGATCCATATAATGGCCGTGTTCTCCCTCTCCGACATCAAAGCAGGGGAGCCCAACACTAGTCAAGGCGAGCATTCGCTCTGGTATCCGGGGTGGAGGCCCTGGCATGATCGCGTACCCCTCTCCTTCCCTAAGGAGAGGACCCGACGACTCTTCAATGTCCTCGTCGAGAGGGGGCAAATCATGCCCCATGATCCGCCGGCAGACTACACTCACTGGGACTTCAGTCACCCTCAGTACTGCGCTTTCCACCCCAGAATTTGCCACCCGATCAAGTCCTGTGAAGAAGTTTAGTACCTCATCCAGGAACAGATCCAGTGGGAGCAGATCGGTGCTGAGGGAAATTCCATGGCACTCTGAAGACTTCGACAAGCTGTCAAAGAAACCCTGAGCATCGACAGGGATGTGCCAGAGCAGCCAGATCCCCCTCAAGAGAATGGGCACGAGCTGCCTTACCAGCATACTCTAGAATGGCTCGAGTTTAGGATAGATAACCGAGAAGCACTCGAGCGATTGCGAAGGCGCAGGGAGCAGGATGCCAGTCAAGAGATGGAACTGAGCAACTTTTTGGTCAACATCATCTATCCTCCTACCACCACAGCCTCTCCTGACTCCCTGACATTACCAGCCAACCAGCTGGCCCCTGCCACTTTGGCCGTGCAATGGCGGCCCTGGCAGGAGCTGGAATCTCTCCCCTTCTCCAGAGAAGACACCGCCAGGCTCCTCTGGGTCCATCTTGGCCGAGAGAATGTCCTGGTGGGTGAGACGACGATGGGCTCCTCAGGTCCCTCCCGCTCTCCCCCTGCCCTACCTCCGTCTTCGGCACCCGGGGATAGGAAGGGGAAGCAAAAGCAGGGTGAGGTCCTGGCCCGACCGTGTCATGCCCCCTCAGTCGGTGAGCCATCGGGTCCTCCCCGCTTGCCCTTTAACCCAATCCAGATCGCAAAGAAGACATCTTCGGAGTCTTCAGCGACTTTGGCTCGTACGTCGGGCCCACTACCACGAGGCCCAGTCATTGCGTAGAGTCAGGGTAACTACCTAGAGCGATAATACCCTATGGTACCTTCGACTGTCGCTGGACCTTACTCTCAGCATGACCACAAAGGCAAGACTAAGGAGCAAGACAACAAGCACATCTCCCAGTCCGCCTCTCAGCAAAAGACTCTGCCACTATGGGTAAGGCATCAAACAGCACATACGTCTTCGGATGCTGGCTCCAGTGTACTAGCTCAGTAGAAGACACTTCCCACGCCACTGCGGCTAAGGCATCAAACCGTGCATACATCTTCGGATGCCAGCACCAGTCTAACGGTTCCTCATAGACTTTTATCGCCATCGCAGGTAAGGCATCAAACCACGCATACGTCTTCGGACGCCAGTCCCAGTATCCTAGCATACTAGGAGTTACCACCTAAGGTAATCGAGCAGGCGATCAACGCCACCTTCCAGATACAACAAGCGGAAGGCGCCTGGATTAAAATTCGGGCAAAGAAAGGTTGCCAACCTCACCCTACCAAGGCACCGGCTCGGAGATATCCTCATGGAGATTTATCAACTCCGGCCCTGGCACCTCTCCCTCCTACTCCCCTAGAGGTGGCCGTCGCCAAGAAATAGGAAAGGAACAGGAGGAAGAACCTCATGAGGCGGCTCAAGAAGCAAGCTGAGCAGGCAGCCGTCTTACAGGATCCAACTGAGCCAATGCCTCTCCAGAGGCTCCAGCGGCTCATTGATGACCTGGAGGAATACATCCCTCCTCGTCCTACTGGTGCTCTCCCACTCGACAACTATATCCCGTGGGAAGAGATGCAGAAGCGAGCCCACCTCAGAAGCTGGGCCCAAGAGATGATCCAAAAGCTCAAAAATGGTGAAAGACTCCTGATCCCAGAAGAACTCTCTTTGTGCTATAAAGACAAGGAGATCACAACAGAGTAGCTGGAAGAAATGTTTCGGAGCTGCACTTGTAATATGGTGGCTATTCCACCCCCTGATAATATCAACTCTTCCCGACGAGGCGAACCGGTGGCCTCCCGAACTAGACAGAGTACTACTGCCCCGCTCGGGCTACAGCTAGCTCTAGAACACACTGGCCGCGGCCAAGGTCATGGTCGAGGACGCGGTAGAGGCCGCGAGAAAATTCCTGAGCTACCCCTTCACCCACCCACATTCGACACAGAGCGAATCATCCTCTTTCTAGGGGAGGAACCTACCCCCATTCCGAAGGTGGAAGTTTGGAAGGGACTCGGCATCTTCGATCCCGTCGGCATCGAAGAGATTACTGCCAGCATCCCAGTCCCGGCACCAGCCCGTTCCTCTTCCATGGAACAAGCAAGACCGTCCGGTAAGGACAACCCAACTGTCCAGCCACTCTCAGAAGAGCCATTATTGGCACCCCTATTCCAGGAGTCCACGGGTGATCAGAGTCAGCCCGATCCCAACGGTAAAGGGAAGGCAGTGCAACTCCCGGATGGGGAACAACACAGTAGCCCACAGAAAGCCCAGTTTGACATACTACCATCATTAGAAGATGCTCGAACTCGAGCTGACCGAAAAGTCCTCCACCAGATGAAGCGCTTTCCCGCCAGCATTACAATCTAGGAAGCCATCGCTCAGAGTAAAGAGCTGAGAGAAACTCTTATCAAGATACTCGAAGAGCCAGAAGTCTATGAAGCACATATCACGGAAATGAAGGCGGCTGCCTATGAAGCCTTTACAGCCACCGTCTTCTTCACGGAGAAGGACATGCTGCACTCCCCTCCGTGCCACAACCGTCTTCTCTACATGAAGGGGAAGGTCAATGGGCATGAGGTAAACGGGACCCTGGTGGACGCCAGTGCTGCTGTCAACATCATGCCGCTCAAGACATTCAAGACCCTATATCTGACCCCATACGTCCAGAAGGTTCAAGCGGTCAAGATATCCGGCTTCAACCAAGACACTGAGGATGTCCTCGGCCGGGTGGATGTCGACCTAGTGATCGATGATTTCACCTCCATGGTTACATTCTACATCATTGATGCCAACAAGTCCTATAAAGTGCAATTGGGCAGACCCTGGCTCAATGAAAATTGGGTCATCCCATCAACTCTCCACCAATGCATCAAGTATGTCAAGGGCGGGGAACAATACACGGTCTTCACAGACCTATCACCATTCACTCCAGCGGAATGTAATCTGGCTAACGCTGCACTCTACTTCGGGGGAATTAGTCCCTACCCCGTAATCAAGAGCAAAAGTAATGGCTGGCTCTCAGAGGAAGATGATCATGATCTCTTCTCTGTTGACGAGGAGAAGGCCAAGCTTCACCAGCTACGCCTTAGCTCCAAGTCAACCCTAGATTGCCTCGAGAGGTGCAATATTGACTTCGAGGCTAACCTTATTAGCCGAGCTATCGACAAGAGTATATGCTTGCCACCAAACTGCATCCAGTTCCCATGTGCATCGGAAGAGCACAACGTTGAGTCGTTAATGACATTTATTGTCACCTTCAAGTGACAATGCAGAAACAAGAAGAAGGCTAATAGGGACAAGCCCATTGTCTTCTATAAGGGAGACATGGTGCCTCAAGCCCCACCAGACAATGACTTCGGTTGGTTCAAACAAGCCGATGATACCCCTGAAGCAGTCCAAGTATTGGATGACCTACCGTCGCATATTCGAGAGATGTGTCTGAAGCAACACATCCCTCAATGGCAAGGTTCCGCACGGCGAAGATATTTCCACCAGCTGTGGATCCGTTCCCAGGTCGGGGTGCAACCCCCATCCTTTCATAAGGATATATGGGGACTTGGCTAAGACCAAGACCCGGACTTCCGTGTCCACTACACGGTCAATGTCGTGTAGGAGGTAGGCAAGGGGGAACTAGGGACTCGATATAAGCACACCTTCTATCCACTCTATCTGAAATGATTTGGAAGAGTTCGGCAATGGTGGGGTTTGGAGTAGGAGTAATGTGATGGACTCTCCCATATGAACTCGGCTTAGTCGTGGACCTAGGCTCTTCTACATGAGTGGCGCTTTGCCTCCGATTATGGCCCACTTGGGTGGAGGTGATTGGGTGGGGTCAGTTGGAGGTGACCGGGCCGGGCCGGGTAGGTAGACCTTCCTAAGTTCGCCCTTCATCTCATGCCACGACTCGATGGGCTTTTGCCTCTTAACCTCTTTCATGCGCTCAATGCTCTCCCATTTCTAGGCGGCTTTGTGGACAAGCCTCTCTTGGGCAAAACTGACTTGCATGGCATCGGACATGGTGTAACATTCAAAATATTTGTCCATGGCGGCCTCCCACTTGAGGTAGTCGCCTGGGTCATTGGAGCCATAAAAATCCGAGGCTTCGGGCCTACGGAAGTGGAGAGGGTGGTTGCCAAGCCCATGGGTGGACCAACGGCCATATCACCTGGGCGATCGAGATTCCATTGGAAATGAAGAACTACAAGGCGAACATGCTGACACTTGGACAAGACACTAGACACGACTATGCAAGGTTGGAATGCACTAACTAATGCACACTAAGGACCCTAGACTTAAACCAAGATCCGGTACGTTGGCGGAGTTACGGGATCCGAAGATCCTCTCGCGCAAGTGTGCGGTCTTCTCGATAGACGTAGCCTAATGTTCGGACAACACCTTTTAATATACCTAGTAAGGTATGTGATGCAACCTTGGACCGACTTAAACTTAGACTCGACTTAAATGACTTTTTTTGTATTTTTGTGGACTTAGACACAAAGAGTACCCTAGACTCAACCTGGCGCTCTAATACCAAACTGATGTGGGACGGACACGGGAACCAACTCTAAGTGATGCGGACCTCGGACTCTAAATGCGGATGCGACCAGCAACATACAACAATGGAGACACTTTGACCCAGCACTAAGAGTTCCTATGGGCTATACGTCGCTAACAGAAATGCAAGCTCACTCATCGTCCCAAGCGAGGGGAAACACGGATCCGCGCGGTTGAGAAACCGGCAGAGTCAAGGGTGGTCGACTCACTTCCGTGCTCGGATCGAGTCACGGGACGGGTCACTCTCTCGCTCACAGCGGTGACATAAACTCACGGGCTAGGTTCCTATCACACTCAGCAGCGGCACACGACCATATACTAGCTAAGCAAGTAAATGCCAAGAAGTCGAGATCGTTACCTCCACGCTCCCGACGTGGGGAAGACAACCCCGGCCAATCCTGTACTCCCGGTTAAACAAATACACTACGGTACAATGATTTGACCCACTCCACGCAGGGAGGTAATAGGTCACATGTGGAGCCCGGGAGTAGTGGGAATTGGGTTGATGGGCAGCATCTTGATGTCGTCTGTCGGTGCCAAAACCCGCGTTTTAGTGCTGTCCGGATGGCGCGATCTACGGGTTCGTGGGGCCCACACGCTGCCCCATACTCTGGACCTAACGGAGTGGGTCCCACTGTGATGGTGACCTCTGGTGGCGCGCTTCCCTGGACGGCGGCTGTGCTGGAACACCGGTCAGAGGCCGATCGGCTCCGATCTCTAAGTCTTGGAGTTGCTGCCCACGGATCTGTTGCTTCTATTTTGCAGCGCGCGACCCGGCGAGGATGCTTTCTGTGATCACTCCCGACGTTGGATCGATGCACGAGAGGTATCGTTGGAAAGCTCTTTCAAAGTACTTCGATCTAGGGCCAGAGAGAAAAATTGGAACTTCACAGATCTGGCCTTAGTCGAGTTTTCAAGTTGCTATTGGACACGGCCCGAAATCTCAGGGCAGCAGAGGAGTTTACTGAGAACTGCTATTGACCGTGGGGTAGACTTCCGAATCAGAAGATGCGTTCTTCATAAAAGTTGTAGAGGGAAGAGAGGTAAAAATGGGAATATTTTTTATGTAAGGTTTTGTTGAGATTTGGATGGGTAAATGTATTTTATACTGCGGGTTGGTCGGATCTAGACAGCAGGGACTGAACAGATTTTGGGAGAAAGATTGAATTTTTAAAAATATGTGGAGGGCTTCAAAAATCTCACGAAAATTCGTGGATGTAGGGGAAGGTAGACAGAACCTCCAGTGAAATTGGGGGTTCAAGAAAAAATCAAGAAGTGGGTCGAAGAGGGGAGACACAGGGCTACTATGAATCTAGACTGAAAGCTGACAAATCTGGAAGGAGGGGATGAACGAAAATGAAAAAATGGAAAATGAAAACTAGAAGCCAAACCAAATTTTCTGGGACGTGGGGATGACCTCTGGAACTCACCCTGAAGATTTGGACTCCATAAGATTTCGAGGTTGGGAGCAAGAAATCGTGGAAGAAGGGTCTATCTTGGGTGGACAGAATTCCGGCGACGACGGTGGTGGTGCGACGGCGACGGCGGCGACGAGCTTCAAGAACGGATACCGGAGGCGTCTCACGTCAGAATACAGCCATCTCAGCTACAGAAGGGGGAGAGAGGAGGGGGAGGTCGCACAAGGCTAGGGGTTCCAAGAAATTTCTCATAAAATGTATGCATTAATTCCACTCAAAATGAAAATACAAGTCTCTTATAGAAAATACGAAAAGACTAGTTCTATCCCTAGATCTAGGATTGGTGGGGGGTAAAAGAGGGAGTCCACAATTTATTTCTCCCATGTGGTTTGGAACAAATAAAATAAGATTTCAATCCTAATAAACTATATTATACATGGGGCACCCCCTTGACTTATGTGTTTCAAATTTTGAATTTTGTTACCCTTTGTCCCCCCTTGGTCCAACCCTTCTAGAAGCCCACCTTGGAGAGTTGACTGACCCCATATGGGCCGAAGAGCTGAGGTGGATCAATGGGAGAAGGGATGGGGGGCCCGCGGGACCCAGGTGGTCCCAAATTACAAATAAACCCCTTTTACAATCCGAATAAAGCCAAATAAACACACATTACACACAAATAAAATCTCAGTAAATATGATAAATACTAAGACTCAAGGGGGAGTCTCCAGACTGTCTCCGGGTCAGATGGAAGCGATGTAGCTCGAGTGGTCCTCCGCGTACGGTACCGACGGCTCACCGGTTCGTGCTTCTTGATCGCTCTGGTGTCCGCACCATGAAGCTTCCCAGCCCACGTTCGTTAGTGCTCTCCTTATCGAGACAGAAAGGCAGGATTACAAGCAACTCCTACTCAAATATAAAGACTGCTTCGCCTGGACATACAAGGAGATGCCAGGACTAGACCCCTCTATAGTGGAGCACGAGCTGGCTATTTCTCCCTCAGTGACTCCAGTCAAACAACTACAGCGGCGCATGCGCCATGAGCTGGAACTCCAGGTCTCGGTCGAAGTCAACAAAATGGCAGAGGTCGACTTCATCGAGCCGTGTATCTACCCGATCTTGCTGGCCAACATAGTCCCGGTGAAAAAGAAAAATGGTCAAGTCCGCATCTGCGTCAACTTTTGGGACCTCAACAAAGCCTGTCCGAAGGATGACTTCCCGGTGCCGATCATGAAAACAATGGTCGACATGACTACCGGACATGAAGCCTTATCTTTTATGGACGGGTCATCCGGTTACAACCAGATCTGTATGTCCATCAAAGATAAGAACCACACAGCTTTCAGATCCCCTAAAGGGATTTTCAATTGTAAGCGCATGCCCTTCGGTTTGAAGAATGCCGGTGCTACTTACCAAAGGGCCATGACAAAAATATTCGACGAGATGCTGCACCATATCGTCGAATGCTATGTCGACAACCTCGTCGTCAAGACTAAAAAGCGCGAAGACTATTTACGCGATCTACGCCAAGTCTTCGAGCGACTCCGGCAATACGGGCTCAAGATGAACCCCATGAAATGTGCCTTTGGCGTATCCAACGACAAGTTTCTCAGCTTCGTTGTTCGATACCGAGGAATTGAGGTGGACCCCAGTAAGATCAAAGCGATCCGAGAGATTCCACCACCTAGCAACCTTACCGAACTCAGGTCCTTCCAAGGAAGACTGACCTACATTCAGAGGTTTATTTCTAACCTCTCCGGTCGATGTGCACCTTTTAGTAAGCTAATGAAGAAAGACGCCCCATTTACATGGGACCCAGAATGCCAGACTACTTTCGAGCAAATCAAGGAGTATCTCCTTACTCCCCCAGTACTGGGGGCACCAGTTAAGGGCAAACCCCTTCTACTTTACATCACCGCCATGGACGCCTCGCTGGGGACTCTGTTGGTGCAAATTAATGAGGAAGGTAAAGAGTAGCCGCTCTACTACCTCAGTCGGAAGCTGATCGGTGCTGAGTACCGCTACTCCCCCATGGAGAAGGTTTGCTTGGCATTGGTATTCGCTGTCAAGAAGTTGCGGCATTACCTCTTGTCCCATCGGGTCGAGCTCATATCCAAGCATGACCCCCTCAAATATCTCCTCAGACAGCCCATCCTCTCAGGCCGACTGGGAAAATGGGCTCTCCTACTAATGGAATACGACATTACTTTTGTCCCCAGAAAAGTAATCAAGGGATAGGGCATGGCTGAATTCTTGGCGGCCCATCTAGTATCGGACGACTCTCCTCTCAACACGGAGCTCCCTAACGAGGAGTCCCTTTCTGTCCAATCACAACAACTAGTTGAACAGGATGAAGATGTCTTGCATTACCGACATCAAAGCACTCTCGCAGCAAACGTACCCTACTGGGAGCTCTACTTCGATGGCGCTTCCTGAGGGATTACCCGGAGCAACCAGGATCCATCCGCCATGGCGGGTGCTGGCATCGTCTTCCTGACCCCTAAGGGCGGAGTTTTGTATAACTCATGCGTTCTTATGAAGTCTCTGACCAACAATGAGGCCGAATACGAAGCTCTACTCATTGGGCTTTAGATAGCTCTCGACATGGGCATCAACCTCAAAGTCTACGGGGACTCTCAGCTAATAGTCACACAAGTCCTCGGCATCTATGACGTGCGGAAGCCAAAATTGGTCTCCTACCATGCCGCCGTCATCAGATTAACCCAGAAGTTCTATTTCTTTGAAATAGATCATGTTCCTAGAAGCAGCAACGCCCAGGCAGATGCCATGGCAAAATTGGCAGCGGCCATCAAGCTCCCACCCAAGGGCGAGGTCGACATCACCGTCAAGCACAAAAGATTGATGCCGAGCTCATTCGAGGGCAACGCCGGTCTCACTGTCTACGAGGTCCATGAGCTTGACCAGAACACTCCTTCAGAAAATGAAGATTGGCATGCAATGATCATCAAATTCAAGAAAGGGTGGCTCCCTTCTGACCGAGCTCAAAGAGTCCAGCTACTGCACCGAGTAACATCCTATGAGTTGATTGATGACTCCCTGTACCGACTGGTCCACGAGAAGGACAAGTCGATTCTTTTGAGATGCGTCTCCCTAGTCGAGGCTCGAGCCATTATGCAGGAAGTGCACTCCGGATTGTGCGGCATGCACCAGGACGAAGATCGAATTAAGCACAACATCAAGCTCAAGGGCTTCTATTGGCCAACCATGTACGCGGATTGCATCTAGTATGCCCGTACATGCCATCAATGCCAAGCCTTCGGCCCGGTACCCAGGAGACCTCCTAATCCACTGCGTCCCACAGCCCCCACTTGGCCATTCGCCGAGTGGGGCATGGACATCGCGGGGCCTTTCCCGCCATCTTCCAGGGGCCATAAGTATATCTTGGTCGCGACCGACTACTTCTCTCGCTAGGCGGAAGCCCTTCCCTTGCGGGAGGTCACCGGCGAGGTGGTCGCCAGATTTGTCCGGCACAACATCATCTACCGATTCGGTACTCCTAGTCGCATAGTGTCCGACAACGGGACACCATTCAAGAATAGGGTCGTGTACCAACTAGCAGCCAAATTTCACATCGACTAGAGAACATCTTCGATCTACAACCCCCAGGCCAACGGCTTGGTGGAAGCCTTCAACAAGACCCTCTGCAAGCTCCTGGCTAAAATTGTTAGCCACCGAAAACATGATTGGGGTGAGAAGGTCTTCGAGGCACTATGGGCCTACTGGACGATCTAATAAACCCCTACGGGATGCTCGCCGTTCTCCCTTGCTTATGGGGCAGAAGCCGTTATCCCCATCAAAATCCAGTTAGCCTCTTACTGCGTGACGATCCACACCGACCTTGTCGGCCCAGGCGAAGATGAATACCAGAGAAGGCTAGACGAGCTCACCAATCTAGAAGGCAAATAACTCGAAGCCTACAAACACCTGCAAGTATACCAGGCACGTATGGCGCAAGCCTATGATAAGCTCATCAAGCATCAAGCCATCAAGCATGGCAACCTCGTCATGATTAAGGAAAAAGAAGTCATGGCAGGGCGCTCCAGTGAAAAATTATAGCCGAATTGGCGAGGTCCATAAATCATCCACAACGTCTACGAGGGTGGGGCTTACACAGTCGTCAACCACAAGGGTTGATGCGGGACGGACACGTAATCCTGGGACTCTAGCTTACGGACATCCCTAGCGAGGGAAACGCGGGATCGTGCGCGGTTGAGGAATCGGCAATGAGTCGGGTAGTCGGCTCTTCCGCGTGTACTCAGATTGAGTCACGGGACGGGTCACTCACTCACTCTCACAGCGGTGATAAAAGTATATATCGAGCTAATAATCCTATCACATGCAACGGCATACACAAATAAATATGAGTAAAGCAAATGCCGAGATGGGAAGCGGACACGATACCTCCACGCTCCGGGCGTGGGGAAGACGACCCCGGCCAAGTATGGTAACTCCCGGTAAAATAATTACAATAATTACAGAATTTAATTACAGCCCACTCCACGGAGGGAGATAAAGGGCTACAACGTGGGCCCGGGAGGACCGATTTTGGGTTGACGGGCAGCAATCTAGACAGCTCCAGTGGTAGCGCGCGCCGGCAACTTTGGGGTCCACGTCCTGGTTGGTGGGCCGGGAATGGTACTGCTGTGACGGTGGCTTCTGGAGGGACGTTCCCTAGGAAGGCGACGTGCTGGTTCACCTTTTGGAAGGTGAGGCGGCCGGCCCCGGGGTGGTTATTGCTTGCTGTCCACGAGCTGTTCTTCTGTTCCTACAGCGCGTGACCCGGCAAGAACGGCTGCTGCGATCAGCCCCGACCTCTAATTGACGTGAGACTGGCGCCGTTGAAAAGCTATTTCAGAGAGCTACGACCCTCTGATATCACAGTAATTTTGATGGGACCATATTTTTCATGGATAATTTTACAACAGGCAGGCTCTCAGATTCAGATTTAGTAGGACAGATTTGGATCTGCCTGAGAATGGGCGTTGACCTTGACTAAAACTTCAGATCTGGGAGTTGGTATGTTTACAAAAGTTAGAGAAGGGGAAGTAAGGAAGACGCCAATATTTTTTGTGGATTTTCTAGAGGTGGTTTGATAGGGGAAATGGATTTTTGACTGAACAGGGGTCGGATCTTGACTGCACATGACAGAACAGATTTTGGCCTAAGTTTTAATTTTTCAGAAAGGAAAAATAACTCCTAAATTCGTGAAAAAAAATTTGGAGGTGGGTTTTGGTGGGTAGAACACTCGGTCCAAATTTGAGCTCAATCAGAAATGGTTAAGGGGGTCAAACAAAGGAAGAACATGGCTGCAATAACAAGATCTGTACAGAGGGCAGATTGCTGGGGGTGGAAAGATAGAATTGAGAAAAATGGCTAACATGGGTTAAATGTCTTGGATTTTTTTGTGGAGGATGGGGGGAACGTGGGGGACTCACCCTCCAATTTTGGTCACGACCTGAGCTCCTGATGGAGAGCTAAAAATCGGCCTTTGCTGTTCTATCCAGGGGTGGACAGAACACCGAAGAAGCGGCGGTGGCGGTGCGATGGCGGCTCGATGGCGGCGGCGGCGGCGATGCTGAGCTTCACACTCAGGAAGGGGGTAGAAGAGAGGCTTCACACCTCAGAAGAAGGAGCCTTCAGCTCTGCAAGGGGGAGAGAGGAGAGAGGAGGAGGGCACAAATGGCCTTGCTCTTGGCAATTTCAAAAATTTTCTTCATTAATTCCATCAAAATGGGAAATACAAGGTATTTATATGAAAATACAAATGACCTAAACTATCCTCAGATCTAGGATTTGGGGAGAGCAAATGGGGTATTATACATTGTTCCCCCATGTGGTCAAATGGCCACATTAAATAAAAATATAGCACATATTAAACTTTGATTAAAGGGGGGGCGCCCCTTGACTAATGGGCATCCAAATTTAAAATTTTTTATCCTTTGTCCCCTTTGAATGGTCAAGCTTTCTAGAAGCCCACCTTGGACATTTGACCAGCCCCACATGGGCCCTAGAGCCTAGGTGGGCCAATGGCGAAGAAGGTGGGGGCCCCCTGCTGGACCTACTGGACTTTTACAAATAAACCCACTAAAACCTAAGGACTCACATTTTGGCTTATACTTGCCATACAATTACGTACCCAATTACACAAGGGTATAAATGCAAAAAAAAGGGCACAAATACAAAATAAAAATGTTAGTGATCGGTGTTGATTTCCATCAATTCTCCCTGGGTGGGAAGAACTCGACCCCGTCGAGTAAGGGGTACGGCTGCTCGTGTGGTTCCGGTGGATCCGTCACCGAACCTGGAAGCGCAGAGTATGCTCCAGTCCAAGTAATCGACACCTTCTCATCCCGTATAGATCCGATATGCTCACGCTGCTATGGGAATGAGGTTAGATGTGGACACTCCGGGGTGGGGTTACTCTCAAAGGGGAGGAGGCGGCTCGAAGACTCACTAGGAATCACCGCTGGGTCCCTTTATGTGACTAGATCCGATATGTTGAGGTAGAGTCGATCCCAAATTCCGGCAAGTCTACAACGTACGTAATAGACTCGACTTGCCTCGTACTCGAAAGGGACTAACATTACGAGCTGACATGAGACTAACTCAACTTGATGCATGCAGACTCACTATGCACTCGAAAGAAAAACACGGACTCACACATGACCCTAGACACACCTACTGTTAGTCCGACTCATACATATGCCATGGTGGACCAGGACATCCGAATGTGTGCCATGCATGCATGTTATGTAACCGGAGGTTGGTGGCGTGGGGGACTCCTAGACGTCCAAGTATGACCCAGTCATGCATTGACTTCCTATGGGACGTGGGTATGGGAGGGCTAGGAGATCCAAAACTACCTTCTTCATCACCCCTATAAGTAGGTAAGGCATGCCACCCTTCCCAATCAACGGCCTCTTGGCTTGGTGGAGGTGGACTAGACCGTGGGGTAGGGGTGTGATAGTGAACTCCTCGGAAGAAGTGGAGTGAATATGATAGCTCGAGAGGTTCACTAGTGAAGGGGTCAAAGGAATCAAAGAATGTATGACCCCTCGAGCTGGGTTGCCATAGGTCACGGTCCCATGTTTGGAATTCTTGAAGGTGTAGGTGGTCACCTTCTTGCACTAGGGTATAGGGGACGGTGATCTCATGGAGAAAGTATGGTTCCTCCCTTGGGGCAAGTGGAATGAAACACGGCTCATCAGGAATGGGGAAGAACAATAAGACCTCGGTGGTGATAAGACCCACGGTGTACACGGAGGTAATGGACCCCAAAGCCGGGAGCATGAAGCTATGACTATAGGGTTGGTCAGACCCTAAGGCCAACATATAGGTCAGCTCCCATTGACATTCTAAACTCCTTAGTAGATCCTTCACACTTTCTATGAAGCAAAAGGACTAGAAGGTGGTGTGAAAGGAGTTAATTGGGACTACTGGGAGTGTAGGGTCCATGGGTGGGTAGCAAGGCGGTCTAGGGACCAAGCCTATCTTGAGCCAACTAAGTAGTGGCTCGGTGATGAATAGCATCCCTGTTAGAAGTACAGGTGGCTCTGGATGAGGTGGCTCCGAATAAAGATCGAAAGGTGAGGGTAGTGGCAACAGAGCTCTCACGAGTGGGGAAAGAGGGTCCTCCATGATGGGGAGAGGACTTTGGGATGACACCGTAGATGGCGCCGAGTTAGGACTATCAGCTGCTACCTCCTTAAGCTCAGGCAGGAATCCGTCAATCTGGGTACACATCCTATCCAACCGATCTGAAATGGTTTTGAAGAGTTCGACAACGGTGGGGGTTGGAGTAGGGGTATCGGGATGGACTCGCCCATGATCACTCGGTTGCTCATACTCGACCGGCCTAGGCTTGGGTTGGGGCTTATCTAAGTGTGGGGCTCTTTGTCTCCGACTATGACCCACTTGGTTGGAGGTGATTGGGTGGGGTCGGTTGGAGGTGACCGATAGAGGAAGGTTAGAGGTGACTGGGTAGGACTGGTGGGAGGTGACTGGGTGGGGAAAGTAGACCCTCCTAAGCTCCCTCTTCATGTCCCACCATGACTCGATGGGCCATTGCCTCCTAACTTCTCTTAAGCGTTTAATGTCGTCCCATTTTTCGGCGGCTTCATGAAGAAGCCGCTCCTTAGCAAAAGTGAATTCCGCGGCCTCGGACATGGGGTAATAATCAAAGTATTTGTCCATAGCGGCTTCCCAATGTCGGTAGTCGCTCGGGACCTTGGAGCCATGAAAGTTCGAGGCCTCGTGCCTAATGAAGGAGAAGGGATGGTTTCCAAATCCATGGGTGTGCCAATGGTCATATCGCCTGGGTGACCGGGAGTTCATTGGAAATGGGGAAATACAAGATGGACATGCCGACACTTGGACAAGACACTAGACACGACTCTAAAATGCGTTGTAAAGTTGGAATGCCGACTTGACTACAAACCTAGACTTAACCAATAGACGGTACTTGGCGGAGTTACGGTATCTGAAGATCCTCTCTCGCAAATGTTCGACCTTCCCGATAGATGTAACCTAACGTTCGGGCAACACCTTTTGATATACTGAATAAGGGAATGCAAATGCAACCTTGGACTGACTTAGACTTAGACTCTTTTTTTGTTTCGTTTTCAAGCAAAGACTACCCTAGACTCAACCTTCGGCTCTGATACCAACTTGATGCGGGACGGACATGCGAACCTGGGACTCTAGCTCACGGACGTCCCTAGCGAGGGAAATGCGGGATCATGTGCGGTTGAGGAACCGGCAATGAGTCGGGTAGTCGGCTCTTCCGCGTGTACTCAGATTGAGTCACGGGACGGGTCACTCACTCACTCTTGCAGCGGTGATAAAAGTATATATCGAGCTAATAATCCTATCACATGCGGTGGCATACACAAATAAATACGAGTAAAGCAAATGCCGATATGGGAAGCGGACACGATACCTCCACGCTCCCGGCGTGGGGAAGACCACCCCGACCAAGTACGATAACTCCCGGTAAAATAATTACAATAATTACATAATTTAATTGTTGCCCACTCCACTCAGGGAGGTAAAGGGCTACAACGTGGGCCCGGGAGGACCGATCTTGGGTTGACGGGTAGCAATTTGGACAGCTCCGGTGGCAGTGCGTGCCTGCAATCGTGGGGTCCACGTCCTGGCTGGTGGGTCGAGTGTGCCGAGAATAGTACTGCTGTGATGGTGGCTCCTGGAGGGACGTTCCCTGGGAAGGTGACGTGTTGGTTCGCCTTGTGGAAGGCGAGGCGGCCGGCCCCGGGGTGGTTGTTGCTTGCTGTCCACGAGCTGTTCTTCTGTTCCTACAGCGCGTGACCCGGCGAGAACGGCTGCTGCGATCAGCCCCGACCTTTGATTGACACGAGAATGGCGCCATTGGAAAGCTATTTTAGAGAGATATGACCCTCTAGTATCACAGTAATTTTGAGGGGACCGTATTTTTCATGGATGATTTTACAATAGGCGGGCTCTCAGATTTAGATCTGCCTGAGAATAGGCGTTGACCGCGACTAAAACTTCAGATCTGGGAGTTGGGCCGTTTACGAAAGTTAGACAGGGGGAAGTAAGGAAGACGCCAATATTTGTTGTGGATTTTCTAGAGGTGGTTTGATAGGGAAAATAGATTTTTGACTGAACAGGGGTCAGATCTGGACTGCACAGGACAGAACAGATTTTGGCCTGAGTTTTAATTTTTCAGAAAGGAAAAATAACTCCTAAATTCGTGAAAAAATTTGTGGAGGTGGGTTTTGGTGGGTAGAACACCCAGTCTAAAGTTGAGCATAATCAAAAATGGTTAAGGGGGTCGAACAAAGGAAGAACATGGCTGCTATAACAAGATCTGCACAGAGGGCAGATTGCTGCGGGTGGAAAGATAGAATTGGGAAAAATGGCTAACGTGGGTTAAATGTCTTGGATTTTTTTGTGGAGGATGGGGGGAACGTGGGGGACTCACCCTCCAATTTTGGTCACGACCTGAGCTCCTGAAGGAGAGCTAAAAATCGGCCTTTGCTGTTCTGTCCAGGGGTGGACAGAACACCGAAGAAGCGGCGGTGGCGGTGCGATGGCGGCTCGATGGCGGCGGCGGCGGCGATGCTGAGCTTCACACTCAGGAAGGGGGTAGAAGAGAGGCTTCACACCTCAGAAGAAGGAGCCTTCAGCTCTGCAAGGGGGAGAGAGGAGAGAGGAGGAGGGCACAAATGGCCTTGCTCTTGGCAATTTCAAAAATTTTCTTCATTAATTCCATCAAAATGGGAAATACAAGGTATTTATATGAAAATACAAATGACCTAAACTATCCTCAGATCTAGGATTTGGGGAGAGCAAATGGGGTATTATACATTGTTCCCCCATGTGGTCAAATGGCAACATTAATTAAAAATATAGCACCTATTAAACTTTGATTAAAGGGGGGGCGCCCCTTGACTAATGGGCATCCAAATTTAAAATTTTTTATCCTTTGTCCCCCTTGAATGGTCAAGCTTTCTAGAAGCCCACCTTGGACATTTGACCAGCCCCACATGGGCCCTAGAGCCTAGGTGGACCAATGGGGAAGAAGGTGGGGGCCCCCTGCTAGACCTACTGGACTTTTACAAATAAACCCATTAAAACCTAAAGACTCACATTTTGACTTATACTTTCCATACAATTGCGTACCCAATTACACAAGGGTATAAATGTAAATAAAAGGACATAAATATAAAATAAAAATGTTAGTGCTCGGTGTTGATTTCCATCAAGGGTCACAAACCCTTCCCACCTCTGAATGGCAAACACATGAAGATATACTATGCACCAGAACATGAGTTCGCGCGCCAACCAGACTAAGGTGCACGCCACAGCTACTACCAGTAAAATTGGCCTTCCCCTACGGAGGGTCTAACCAGTCGTTCCTTCCAGTCTCCTATTCCCAGCCAAGCGATAGGGCTAGCCAAGCCCTCCCAGAACCACCACCAGGCATTCTCGGGGGTCAACTCCTCACCTTTGTCCTTGCCACGACAAGAGCAAGGACACCTCTGCGCCAGCAACAATCCAGCCGTCAGGCTCCCAGGTAAGCAAAAAAAAAACCATAAAAAATAGGGTTAAGAATAGAGATGTCATGACAGACCCAGTCATCCCCACCACGAGGAGGTGACTGGGGGCAAAAAGGCCAATAACCCGGCTGAGATGACAACCTGAAAGGATGCCTCAAACAAAATTGGGAAACCCCTCGACGTGAAAACCCACAAGGGCGCGTCGGAAAACGCTAAAGGGGGTCAGCCCTAGCAAAAACCCGGAAGGGCGGTAGAGCCGATAATGAGAAAATCCTCCTCTTCCCACCAGCCAGGGTGGCCTTTCACCCATTCCTCAGTAGATCGTAGACCTCGCCAGATACTGGCCTTCGATCAGCTCACATTGCTAGATCATTAACCCTACAATCCCCAGTCAGCCGTGCATCGCCCTACGTAGCCCATTCTATTTTTGGCCCTCGCTCTGCCACGACGGGCCGACAAGTCCTAGTGTCTACATGACGTTCTAGTCACCATCCCAGCAAGCTCCAGTCTCAGCTTATTTCTAGACTCTCATCATTCTACACTACTACATCTTACCTCCCTTTAAATCTTGAACTCCCAAGTCTCAGTATGATCCCAGTTCCTCATGTAATCCCTGACCTGCCAACTATAACCCCGGTCACATCCAGCCATGACAAAGTGGCCTCCAGCACCAAAACTTGATGATCTGTGAGAACAATACCTTATGGGAATCAACATCGAGCACTAACCTTTTATTTTTACATTTGTGTCCTTTTTGTTTGCATTTATATCCTTGGCTAATTGGGTTTGCAATTGTAAGGCATTATAAGCTAAAGGGTTAGTCATTAAGAATCTTTGAGTTTCTTTGCAAAAAGGCTTTGGGTTTCTATGTAATTTGCCAGTAGGTCCAGCAGGGCCCCCACCTTATTTTCCATTGGTCCACCTAGGATCTAGGACCCATGTGTGGCTAGTTCAAAGTCCAAGATTGGACTTGGACCAAGGGGGGACAAGGTGGAAGAAAATTCAAACTTGGACCAAGCAAAGTCCAAGATGCTCCCCCCTTTACTATTGTTTATTCCTTGTTGTATTTTATTTAATTTGGTCATTTGACCACATGAGGGATTAATTATCCTATCCCTAGTTTACCGCTCCATAACCCTAGATCTAGGGGTAGTTTATGTCTTTTTTCCATTTCTGTATAACCCATGTATTTTATGAATTCCTTAGCAATTAATGAAGAAAAATCCCATTTGTTGCTCAATTTGCCCAAGGGCACCCTCTCTCCCCCTTGGAGCTATGATAGCTCCGAATTAACAGAGGTCTGAAGCATCCCCACCACCCCCTCTCTAAGTGAGAAGCTCAGCATCGCCGCCGCCACCGCCATCGAGCCGCCATCGCACCACCACTGCCGCCTCGTCAGAGTTCTGTTCACCCCTGGATAGAAGCTTGAAGCCGAAATTTTATCTCCCAATAAGGAGATCTGTTCGAGCTCCAATTTTTAGGATTTGTTTCTATTATCATTCCCCAACACCAGTTCAAATTTTGTGTCATTTCGCCATTGTTTAGTATTTTTTCCGTAATTTTAGTTTCACCCCTGACAGTCTGCCCATCAGCAGATCTGCGGGATAGTGTCCTGTTGTCGTATTTTTTCCCCACCCTTAGCCATCTCCAAAAATTCCCAAAAAACTCATACGTGTCCCTCACATCCCCCTCTTCCTCCCATAATTTTCTCAAAGTCTAGATCCATTGTTTTTGTGTCGGTCAAAATTCATTTTCAGGCAGAACCTGTTCTGTCCTGACTATCTGTAATCCAAGTCAGTAAAAAACCTTGGGAACAGTCATTTTCATTTCTAATCCATCTACTGGATGCATCTGAAATAATTATATGCTGTATCCCTTTGAGTCCTCTATCCATCAGTACCAATTTTGCCTCGATCTGACACCGGATCTGGGCGTAGAAATTCTTTTCGTGGAGGCGCATATTTCTGATCCGAGAACAGGCCAGCAGATTTGTCCACCGGTTAATCCTGGTAAAATACGCCGGGATAGCTTCGGCAACCATCGCTCCCGGACATCGATCAGCAACCCATCAGTAGCGTTCCAGCCAGCGGCCGCAGCAAGGAGACGCACGGGTACCATCGTCCTAGCAGCCGGACCCACCTACTGTCCGGCGGGCACCGTAGAACCGAGCCGGACCAGCAGCCCGTCTCCGGCCCGGGAGCGTTCCAAATTGCTACCCGTCAACCCAAGCTTTGTATTCCTGGGTTATTGTTGTCGCCCTTTACCTCCCTGCGTGGAGTGGGCCATAAAATTACCGCTGTAATTATTTAATTACTGTGAACTGGGAGTACGAGTCTTGGCCGAGGTCGTCTTCCCCACGCCAGGAGCGTGGAGGTATCGTGTCCGCTCCCCACTTGGCATTTGTTTTACTCGTATATTTTTGAATGCCGCTGCTAGAGTGATAGGATAACTAGCTCGTCAAATTTTTATTACCGTTGTGAGAGAGAGCGAGCGTGACCCATCCCGTGACACATTCCGAATATACGCGGAAAAGCCGATACTGATATGCGCAACATAGAGTGATATAGAAGGGGGGATGAATAGATCACTCCCGATTTTAAAACTTCAGCGGAAAATCAGTTCTACAGTTTCACTACCCTTCAGATGCAGCGAAAGAGTATAGCTAAAGCAATCAATAACCGGGACAGAATAAGTGTGCGATTGAAAGGTCTGTTCACAGAGAAGCAATTTGACGAGCAGAGGAAATGAAACACAACAATAGCAAGCAAACCACAGAAGAGACAAGAAAGTTTAAGGTGGTTCGATTGTAGTCCACAATCTACATCCACCCCTCACTCCAAACCAGAGTGAGGATTCCACTAGCCACGGATAGAAATAGCAGACTCAGTCTGCGAACAAAATGCTGCCACACAGCTTGACCAACCAAGGGAAACAAATCCCTCAACCCAAACTCTGCTACCCACAGAGCTTGACACTTGGACCTGCTACCCGCAAGACCAGAACCGGAGATAAATCTCCCTTCCTCCAAACCAGAGGGAACCTGCTAGTGACAACCCGTCACTGGCAAAACCAGAGATCACAGATCTCTCTTCCTCTGTAGCCCAGAGGGAAACTGGAGTAACTCTCCCTTCCTCCAAACACTGGAGGGTAACAATTCGGAATCAGAAATATGAAGAAAGAAACAGAAAACAAGACAATCGGTGAAGACAATCGTTTCTGAAAAGCCAAAGCAATGTGGCTTCCGAAGAAGCAAATTAGACACTACTCTCTTACTCAGACTTTTCTCTTAGAACAATTCTCTCAAATATTTTCTCTCTATCTTCTCTCTGGAATGTGGAGGCTCTCTCTTTTCTTCTTCTGCTCAGGGATTCTTCTGCTCAGCTTTTTCCTCCAGTTCACTTCTCCAGTTCGCAGAAGACTTCCTTTTATATGGCATCAGACCTGAATTCCAGGACTTCACACGAGTGGGGCTCGTTCCCTCCTTTTCCAGAGTATCCTCGGATCACGTGCCCAATCATCAACCTGACTCATCTGCAGGCAGAGACAAAGAAATGCAATTAGTTAGTTCAGGCTCTTAACACAGCGTGTATAGACTTTAGAAGCAACAAATAAGCAAGTATGTACAATGTGAGAGTGTGTAGACTTGAAGCCCTTCAAGCGACCTCAGTGTACAGACTTGCAGAATGATGCATTAACATAACAGAGTGGAATGTGTAGACTTCTGTGTAAAGCATGAAGCAATCGAATGTGTAGACTTTAGAAGTAGCAATTAAGCAAGTGTGTACAGTGTGAGAGTGTGTAGACTTGAAGCCCTTCAAGCAACCTCAGTGTACAGACTTGCGTGGGTAAGATGCATAAACAAGCCATAGCCAGTGTATAGACTTAACCGATGCATGAATAGTGCGCCGATGTATAGACTTGGAGAACTGATGCATGAACAGTGTGCCGATGTATAGACTTTGATGTAAAGGCTTGAGTTACACAAGCAGTGTATAGACTTCACGATGCACACCCATATCCAATGTATAGACTTACCCCTTGAAGATGTACAGACTTTGAAGACTTCGAAGCCCCACGATGTATAGACTTTGAAGCATGTGAACATGGGGACAATGTACAGACTTCACTTCGTGCTAGCTACAGTACAATGTCTAGACTTGATGCAGCTTCAAAGCACAATGTGCAGACTTGATATGAAGGAATGCAAATGACTCTGTACAGACTTGGATGCTTGTGTATGCATGAGGGCAATGTACAGACTATGCATATGCACACTAGCGAGTGAATAGACTTGGCTACGGCATCAAAGTATGCACAACGTAAAACACGCCATCTTCCTAGGCGTTTGATTCAAAAGTGACGCCACTTGTGGTGGTCGTCAAATTCCAAGTTCATCTGAATGTATAGACTTCCTTCGGCACAAAGGTAACTTAACGATGTACAGACTTTGTACTCTGAACGACAAAGCAGGCTGTACAGACTTTGAGAATCTTGAAGGCCAATGTACAGACTTGGAAAGCCTGAACCAATGTACAGACTTGAGTGTGTGTGTGCTAGACAGTATAGACGATGCATGAGACGCTGAGACAATGTATGGACTTTAGACATGATGCAATGTATAGACTCTGAAAGACGCTGAATGAGACAGTGGATGTTCAGACTTTTCCAATGTGTAAACTTTCCCTACAGGAATGTATAGACTTGGTGAGCGCTATGTCTGCGATGTACAGACTTTGCGGCACCTGCATTCTATGCAATGTATAGACTTCAAGGACTACATGCTGTGCGATGTATAGACTCTGAAGTCTTGCGTGCTGTGCAGTGTACAGACTTTGAAGAGCCTGCAGCTGTGCAATGTGCAGACTTTGAAGTGCGACCAAACAGGATGTGTAGACTTGATGCAAACAACTCTGTACAGACATGGCCAATGTATAGACTACAATGCAGAGACTTTGAACGAGTATGCTGGCAGTGTATAGAGTTGATCAAGTAATGCATGTCTATATGACAACCACATGAACTGTACGGTCCTAAGTGATGAAGCATGAATTAATCTAGAGATAGAAACAGATTGATTTATAGTGTGAGACATCATCAAAACTGTAGGGATGCAACAGATACCCTCGACTCATTGCCGATTTCTCAACCACGCACGTCCGCACGTTTCCCTCGCTTAGGGACGTCCGCGAGCTAGAGTCCCAGGTTCGTCTCCCGTCCCGCATCAAATTGGTATCAGAGCAAAGTTGAGTCTAGGGTAGTCGGTTAGTCGGTCCAAGGTGTCGCATTGCATCCCTATACCCGGTATATCAAAAGGTGTTCCTGGAATGATAGGTTATGCCTATAGGGAAGGTAGCACACTTGCGTGAGTGCGATCTTCGAATCAAACCTCCGCCACGTACCAGATATTGGTTGAGTCTAGGTGTGTAGTCGAGTCAGCATTCCCAACTTTGCATTGTTGTCTTAGGGTCGTCTCTAGTCCAATAAAGAGTCAGCCGATCTTGTCCTGTGTGTCTGCATGTCCACTACCCGCCATCCCCATGGTCGTTCCTCGAGACCATGCATCCGAATGGTCATCCCTGGTGGCCCAATTCAATGCTTTTATGGCCCGACACCCGATCCCTAAGCCAACAACCGAGTCATTCCAACACCCTATAGTGTCCACCGCCATTTTACCGAATGGGTTGCGTACGAAGATCAACTTCGTTAGTAGGGTGTCATCTAACTGTGTCTCACAAGACATAGTTGAGTCTCTCTCTAAGATCGGGAATATTATTCTCAATGGTGGCTTAGCATTCGTAGAGTTCCAATGGAGGTTTGGCCCCATTCTTTATGACAATGGAGCATGGTGCAAAGTCGACACACTTGCTAGCCCATGCATCATTTTAGGGCAAAATTGGTTGGAAGAGAGGAGAGCGACCTTTGATCAGGATAGGAGGATCGGCACCGTATACCCACCTCACCTACCCGGCAAGTTCATCTTCCACGACGGCACTCAGCCGACCACCTCCGTGTCACCAACCACCCACCCCCAGCGGCCCGTTCCGCCTCCGGACTCACGCCCATCACCTCTTCAAGAGCCCACCCATGTGGCCCCCTGTAGTGGGATTAGCCATTTCTCCGACCTGTGTCCTTCACATTCCCCTACCTTAGAGGACAACCATTCGGAGGATGCCTCTCCCGGGCCTATTCTAGTGAATTATGAGGCCGACCAAGAGTTGGCAGAGGAGTACCTCGCTGATGTTTTGGGGTTAGAGAGCGATCCAATAGAGGGCCAGGGTCTGTTAGTCATCCCAACCCCACCCGTCATCCTGGAGCTGTCTGTCCCACCCACTTTATCCTCGGTAGATGAGCCATCTGTCGACCCCACGCAGTCAGCCATTCCACTTCTACCCGTCTCTCCTATGGTAGCGCAGTCGCTAGTGACTACCGTACCATTGTCGACACTCTTTGTTGATGCGGTATGGTTTGATTTCTGCCATGCGTACGAGAGACCGCATCTAGACTTCCTTCTTGTCATTCTTCACATCAAAAGTCCGGATGAATTTCCCCTCACCCACCTTCTTGTCCTCACACATTTCTGTACCTGAGGATGAGTCTTCTCCAACTGGAGACGGTTGACGAGAGTTGAAACTCGTGATATTAAGTTGTGGCTCAGTCTATCTTTACACCTAGTGTATGCAGACGATGTTCAACATTCCCACCGAGTCTTCCTTAGAAAGTCCCTTGCATGTGTCATCAGTTATAGGATGTCATTAATTGGTGTCTCTCCGTCTGTCCGCATGCCATAAGTCTAGGAGTCGATTTTGCTTATTTATACAGTTTGTCTGCGTAGTGCATAGTGAGTCTGCATACATCGAGTTGAGTCGGTCTATTGTTAGCTCGCGTTGTCAGTCCCTTTCGAGTGTGAGGCAAGTCAGGTCTAATGCGTACATTGTACACTTGCTAGAATTTGGGATCGGCTCTACCTCAACATATCAGATCTAGTCACATAAAGGGACCCATCGGTGATTCCTAGTGAGTCATTGAGCCATCTCCTTCCTTTGAGAGTGACCCCACTTCGGAGTGTCCACCACTAGCCTCCTTCCCACAGCAGCGTGAGCATATCGAATATATACGGGATGAGCAGGTGACGATTACTTAGAGTGGAGCGTACTCCGCACTACTTGGTATGGTGTCCGATCCGCAGGAGCCACACGAGCAGCCGCACCCCTTACTCGACGGGGTCGAGTTCTTCCCACCCGGAGAGAATTGATGGGAATCAACACCGAGCACTAACCTTTTATTTTTACATTTGTGTCCTTTTTGTTTGCATTTATATCCTTGGCTAATTGGGTTTAAAATTGTAAGGCATTATAAGCCAAAGGGTTAGTGTTGTGATACACCCTATGGAATGCAGCAACTAGACAAAGAACCCCTTGGACTTATCCAAAGCAAGCACAATTCGTAACTTAGAGACTATCGAAGACGGTCGCTCACCGGTGCGCACGCTCAACCCAAGGGTGACTCGATGATGCCGAGTCGAGGGTGGTGGGACTAGGCCCTTGCTGGTAGAGGGCCAGCAAGGTTATGAATGTGCTCCCCCCCAAAGATATGGAAACCCAAATTTGAAGGGCTGACCGAGTGCCACAAGGGACTCGGATCACTCGCTTCCTCCACAGTGGTCACTCGAAAGCAAGGGTGCTTTAAGGACCGGGCGCTCTCTAACACTCCCGCGGAGCGTTGGCGGATATTAATTGAACAAGCACTAAAATATGAGCAAGGGTTGAGAGATTACCTGGCCGGTTTGAAGAAACCGACCCCGGTCGGAGACGTGGGCGAGCGGGGAAGTGTGGTTTCCCCGCACACTATGTCGGTGAAGCTTCTCCCTCTTTAATTGTTTACATGAACTACTCCTCACGCAGGAGGGATGGAATAGGGGAGGGGAACTAAAGGTTACATTCAAACACTACCTCCACGCAGGGAGGGGCGCTAAGCCGGCCAGGTGGGATAGGGGGGATAACTAAAGAGGGCGCTGATTGACTACTCTGCTGGTTCTGCCCACTTCTGGAACTGCCTGACAAGTAGTCGCTGTTGACATCGCCACGGGCTCTGCCGGACTTGGAAGTCACCGAAACAAGTGCCAAATCTTTGCTGATTGACCCGGGAGGGCTCTTGAATTTTTGTGGAATTTCCAGATGTCATCGAAGGTGGAGGCAGGCTCTGGAACTGGACCACTTCGTTCTGGCTCGGACTGATTCCAGAACACTGCAGCAGGAAGACGAAGTCGCCACGAACACCCCCGAAGTCTGAACGATGCGGGACCAAAACGGATGCAAACGTGGCCGAGTCCTCTTCGAGCACCAACCAGGAAGGTCACCAGGGGAGGTCAGAGTAGAGAGAAAGAGCCCGTAGAGTGGAGGGGTGTCTGTGTTGGCTCTGACTGGACTGACCTGCGCACCCGGGAGAGATTAAATGGAACGGGGAGCTCTGAACTCCGAACGAAGCCCCGCTTGCTATGTTGAACATGGGACTGGAAGTATCGCGTCCCAGTCAAATGGCGCACCAAGGGAAATAGGGATGCGGGCGTAGGAGCTTCTGCACCGTGGTTCTGATCTCCACCCGGATGCTGGACGTGCAGCCTAACGAGAACGAACCTCCTGGGCAGCTCCAAACTCGGATTGAGGCAGAATTACCTCGCCTACGAAGCTGACTTGATGATCTTTCTAGCAATATCGGGCTTTCCACTAGGAACTCTGAGTTGCTGTCGTGGTCAAACCTGAAACTTGGGGCTCTGCTGCTGCCTGCGAATTGGAGAGTGCAGGGTGGTGATAAATGAAGATAGGGGTGGGAAGGGGTGAAGAGACAGCAAGGGGAAAGGGTCTGATGGCTGTGGATGGTGGTAGGGGGTTGTTGGGAGGTTGATGGAGGTGGCTGGGAGGTGGGGAGGGTGGAGCTAGGGGTGCTGGAGCATGTGGAAATTGGGCTGGGGCTGGCAGGGTGCGCAATCAAGATGGAGGATGAGGGATTGGGGAGTTCAACCAAGCAAAGGAGAGGGGAAGGGTGGAGTGTGACCCAAGGGGATGGGGAGGGAGAGAGGGAGTGGGAAAATTCAAATTTGGCTTTGGAAGAGGTGAAGGGGTGCTTGGGAATGGGAAAGGTTGCTTGGGGAAGAGGAGGGGTTGCTTGGGAGAATGAAGAGGTGCCTAGAAGGTGGAGATTCTACCTTGGGGTTAGAGGGGATTTGAATGGATGTATGGGGAAGGGGGAGGGGTCTTAATGAGAATTGAATGAGGTAGAGAGAGAGAGAGAATTTCAAAATTGGGGGGGAGGAGAGAGAAGGACTTGTGCCCTAGAGAGAGAGGGGGTGAAGAGAGAGAGAGAGGAGGGGAGATGGGGAGCTTCTCACTCTAGGAACACTCAACTGGATTTCAAATTTTCATTCAACTATTCATTACTTTTTCACAATGGGGTTGGGGTCCTATTTATAGGAGCCCAACATTCTACATGACCATAATACCCTTGACATTTAGACCAAAGACCAAGCATGTCCAAGGGTGGCTCAATGGGCCCAATTGATGGATTAGAGGCCCATTTGACTCTAAACATAGGTAAATAGCTTGCTAACCTAGGCACACGACTCAAATACAAAGGGAAATTACATGACAAGACTCACATAAGAGAAAAAAATACATCATATAACTCGAAATAAAGAGGCGAATCAAGACCATACGCCATCGATGATCATCGGGGCCTGGAAAAGATGAAGTGGCGGGAGATATCCCAATCATACTCCCGGGGTGCGGAGAACTCGACTCTATCGAGTAAGAGTCCTCCCTGCTCTGAGAGTGCTATAGTAGGACCTCCCACGAATCTGTCGATGGAGGCCGGCCCTTCCACCTAACAAGGTAGCGCTCATACGCCTTGCTCCTGATGGTAGTGACATGTTCATCCAATATCCGCTCAACCTACTCGTGCTGGTCCCTCTTGGTTGGTGGCTTTCTCTCAAGGGTGGGTGCTCTCTTAAAGGAGGGAATGGGCTCAACATCATCACTGGGTACCACCGTGGGGCCCCTGTATGGCACCAGGTCAGCCACATTAAATGTGGGACTTACTCCGTAATCCTCGGGGAGGTCTAACTCATAAGCATTCATGCCAATGCACCTCAGATCCTGGAAGGGACCAGCCCCACGAGGCCTCAGTTTTGAGATAGCTCTCGGGGAGAGCCTCTCAGTCCTCACCATCACAAAATCACCCAAGTGGAATTTTTGGTGGCATCGGTGAGAGTCGTCCTCTCTTTTTTAAATCTCATTATTCTTGCTAATGTGCTTGCGATGGTTTTCATGTAATTTTTTGAATGCTGACCTTCTAGGGGTGATGGGTGGACCTGGACAACCAAAAGTAGACCTATCATGCTTTGATGCGATGAAGACTGATGCGGGACGGACCACGGACTCGACTCCAATTGGGAATGCACCCTCGGACTCTAAACAACCTCGCGATCGTCCCTTTTCGAGGGAAGCGTCGGACGTGTGCGGTTGAGAAATCGGCAAGAGCTAGGGTGGTCAACTCACAATTTCATGCCCTGATCGGGTCACGGGACGGGTCTCGCTCTCTCACGCAGTAGCGGTGATATAAAAAGATATCGAGCTAACGGCCCTAACACATGCTCTCTAGCAGCGGCATAGAAAGCATATACGACTAAAGCAAGTGCCGGGTAAAGGAGCGAATACGATACCTCCACGTGCCTGGCGTGGGGAAGACGATCCCGGTCGATCTCGTACTCCCGGAATAATTATTACACAAGTATTACAGCAAATATGAATGCCCACTCCACGCAGGGAGGTAAAGGGTGACACAGCGGGACCCGGGAGTAGCAGGTTCGGGTTGACGGGCGGCTTCTTGCGTAGCTTTGGCGGCACACGTACTCACGACCGTGGGGCCCACGTGCTGGTCCGAGGGGCCGTGTGGGACCGGGGTGGCACCACTGTGGTGGGGACGCCGGGAAGGGCACTCCCTGGGACGGCGGTGTGCTGGTTCACCGGCCGGAGGCCGGGCGGCTCCGATCTCCACTCGCCGGAGTTGCTGGCCACGGATCTGCAGTTCTGTTTTGCAGCGCGCGACCCGACGAGATCTGCTGCTGTGGTCACTCCCGACGTCAGATCGACGCACAAGAGGTACCGATGGAAATTTGACTTGAAGTCCTTCTATCTATGGCCAGAGAAAGAACTTTGAATTTCCCGTTGATGGCCTTTATCGAATTCTTAAGCTGCTGGCTCACAGGATCTGAAAACTCAGAGCAGATTTGAGTTTCCCTGAGAGTTGGCGTTGACCGTGATGTAGACCTTCGATTCAGCCTTTGAGCTCTTTATGAAAGTTGTAGAGGCCGAAGATAGGAAAACAGACATATATCTTATGAAAGGTTTGGTGGAGATTGCAATTATTTGTGAATTTTACACTGACTAGGGGTCGGATCTGGACAGCAGGGATTGAACAGATTTTGGGAGAAAGATCAAAATTTTAAAAATATGTAGAGGGCTTTAGAAATTCAACGAAAATTTACGGAGGGTGGGGATGATGGATAGAACCTTCAATAAATTTGGGGGTTCCAAAAAAAATCAAAAAGAGGGTCGAATGGTGGAAGAACTAAGCTTCTGCTACACAGATCTGAAAAGGGACAGATCTGAAAGATAGAAAGACACGAAAATAGAAAAATATAAAATGAACTCTGAATGACATGATTTGTTTAATGGAGGTTTGAAATCAAGAGAGGAACCAACCCTGAAAATCTCAACTCCAGATAATGTCAGAGTTGGGAGTTAAAAATCACGGAGTAGGACTCTATCCAGCCAAACAGACCCTTGGACAGAACTTCAGAAGCGGCTTCGCGGCAGCTCGATGGCGGCACGAACGGCGGCGTCGGCGGCACAGAATGAAATCAGAGGTGGAGGGGCTAAGATAGAAGGGTTCACAACTCTGAAATGCAGAGGATGGAGAAGGAAAACCAGAGGAGAGAGAGGGGGGGTGTGCGCAAGCTTCCTTGGCTCCAAGCAATCAACTTTTTTTTCTTCTCATTAATTCATGAAAAATGGAAATACATGCCTTATAATGGAAAATGACCACTAATACCCTCCGGTCTAGGGTTGGGAGGGGTATACAAGGTTTAGAACTAATTAGATCTAATAGCATATTTTTTTCAAAAATAAAAAAGGGAGGGGGCACCCCCTTGACCAAGGGGACATGGGTAGGTAAGGTAGGTGGCCTCCTTTGAAATTTTAATCCACTTGTCTCCCATGTGTCCAATTGACCTTCTAGATGCCACCTAGGACTTTGACCAGCCCCACATGGACCCAAATGGTGCCACTTGGACCAATGAGGAAGGAGTGAGGGCCCCCTTGCTGGTCCTACTGACATTTTGTACAAAAACCCACTAAGACTTATAATTGTGTACCCATATAACACAAGGGGTATACATACAAATATAAAAGAACATAAATGCAAACAAAATATGAGCGGTCTTGCTTCGATGTCCCCATCAATTCTCCCCGGGTGGGAAGAACTTGACCCCGTCGAGTAAAGGGGGTGACTGCTCGAGTAGCTCCGGCGGATCCGTCATCGTACCAAGTAGCGCGGGTACGCTCCACTCCAAGTGATTGTCACCTGCTCATTCTGTATACACTCGATATGCGCATGCTGCGATGGGAAGGGGCTAGTGGTGGAACACTCCGGGGTGGGGTCACTCTCAAGGGGAAGGAGGCGGCTCGAAGACTCACTAGGAATCACCGCTGGGTCCCTGTAGGTGACTAGATCCGGGGCATAGATGTAGAACTGATCCCATACTCATCGATTGAGTCCACTCGCCTCTTAAGGGACTGACATCAACGGGCTTACACAAGACACATCCAGACTCCTAACAAACCACAAACCACACAAACAAAAAACTGACTCATGCATGACCCTAGACAAACCTATTGTTAGTCCGACCCGTACGTGTGTGACGGCGGACCAGGACACCCGAATATGTGCCATGCATACACTAGATGTACTCGATGGTTGGTGGCATGTGGAACACCTAGACGCCCAAGTATGACTCAGTCATGCATGAATGGCCCTTTGGATTTAGGGGACTTGAGAGGGCTAGGAGAACCGGGTGTGGACGAGCCGGGTGTGGGTGTATTGAGATTGGGCTTGGTGGGTATAGATGGCCCGGCCTGTGGGAAAGGGGTGTGAAAGTGGACTTCCACGACAAGGTATGAAGGAAGTGATGGATCACGAGGCCCACTAGAGAAGGGGTCGAATGGGTCAAAGAATGTGTTACCCCTCGGTTCCTCCGTTACATAGTCCCATGTTTAAAATTCATGAAGGTGATGGTCACCTCCATCCCTCGTGGTAAATGGGACCGTGTATAGAAGATATGGTTCCTCCCTCGGGATAAATGGAGCAAAGGTAGGCTCGGCCGGTAAGGGAAGGAACAAGAGAATCTCTATGGTGACACAACCCACAGTGCACACGGAGGTAATGGACCCTAAGGCCGGATAGGTGAAGCTGCGACTAGTGGGTTGGTCGAAGCCTCGGGCCAATAAATGCGTCAACTTCCATTGCCAACCTAAACCAAGAATAAGGTCACCCAATGTGTCAACATGGTGACTAGATCAGAATGTAGTATGGTAGGAGTTGACGGGTACCAAAGGTAGGGTAGGGTCCATAGATGGGTAAGGAGGTGGGACCAAGTCATCCTTGAGCCAACTAAGTAGTGGCTCGGCAATGAAAAGCGTACCTGTTAGAAACACGGGTGGCTCGGGTTTTGGTGGCTCCAAACAAGATGGTTCCGAATAAAGTTCGGAAGCAGAGGGTGGTGATGGAGCACTCACGGGTGGTGAAGGCAATGGGGTAGGTAGTCCGATCGGCTCGGGACTCGGTTCGGAGGTAGATGTTTGCCGAAGGGCAGCCAGGGCAGCATCGGCTCGATGTAGGTCGTCATTAAATTGAGACTCAAATGGCTCGACCTCCAGAGTGACCTTATAGGACTGCGCCAGAGAGAATGCATCGTGGCCAAGACATTGGATTCGAAAGTAAAGCCGCAAACCTCTCCGAAACTGAAAGGCAGTCGTGGTGCTCTCCTCTCCAACTCCATATTCCAACCCGTACTTATCATAGTCCCGGATGTACTCGGACACGGACCTATCACCTTGGACGGGTCGGCATGGGTTGGCCATTGGTGCCGAAAAGATGGGAATGGATCCCTATGAGTGGATAAGCAAGGCCATTTGGACAAGACACTAGACCGACTATGCAAGGGTGGAGTGCATGCACACTAAGGACCCAAGACTTAAACCAAGACTCGGTACGTGGCGGAGTTAATCGATCCGAAGATCACTCGCGCAAGTGTGTGACCTTCCCGATAGGCGTAGCCTAACGTTTGGACAACACCTTTTTATATACCGAACAATGGTATGCGGATGTAACCTTAGACCGACTTAGACGATGACTAGACGTAAATGACACTTTTTTGTGTGTTTTTGTTAAGCAAAGACTAATGACTACCCTAGACTCAAACCTGGCTCTGATACCAAATTGATGCGGGACGGACCACGAACTCGACTCCAATTGGGAATGCACCCTCGGACTCTAAACAAGCTCGCGATCATCCCTTTTCGAGGGAAGCGTCGGACGTGTGCGGTTGAGAAACCGGCAAGAGCTAGGGTGGTCAACTCACAATTTCATGCCCGGATCGGGTCACGGGACGGGTCTCGCTCTCTCTCGCAGCAGCGGTGATATAAAAAGATATCGAGCTAAGGGCCCTAACACATGCTCTCTCGCAGCGGCATATAAAGCATATACGAATAAAGCAAGTGCCGGGTAAAGGAGCGAATACGATACCTCCACGCGCCTGGCGTGGGGAAGACGATCCCGGACGATCTCGTACTCCTGGAATAATTATTATACAAGTATTACAGCAAATATGAATGCCCACTCCACGCAGGGAGGTAAAGGGCGACACAGCGGGACCCGGGAGTAGCGGGTTCGGGTTGACAGGCGGCTTCTTGCGTAGCTTCGGCGGCACACGTAATCACGACCGTGCGGCCCACGTGCTGGTCCGAGGGGCCGTGTGGGACCTGGGTGGAACCACTGTGGTGGGGACGCCTGGAAGGGCGCTCCCTGGGACGGCGGTGTGCTGGTTCTCCGGCCGGAGGCCGGGCGGCTCCGATCTCCACTGGTCGGAGTTGTTGGCCACGGATCTGCAGTTCTGTTTTGCAGCGCGTGACCCGGCGAGATCTGCTGCTGTGGTCACTCCTGACGTCGGATCGACGCACAAGTGGTACCGATGGAAATCTGACTTGAAGTCCTTCGATCTATGGCCAGAGAAAGAAATTTGAATTTCCCGTTGATGGCCTTTATCGAATTCTCAAGCTGCTGGCTCACAAGATCTGAAAACTTAGGGCAGATTTAAGTTTTCTTGAGAGTTGGCGTTGACCGTGATGTAGACCTTAGATTCAGCCTTTGTGCTCTTCATGAAAGTTGTCGAGGCCGAAGAGAGGAAAATGGGGATATATTTTATGAAAGGTTTGGTGGAGATTACGATTTTTTGAGGATTTTACACTGACTGGGGGTCGGATCTGGACAGCAGGGACTGAATAGATTTTGGGAGAAAGACCGAATTTTTAAAAATATGTAGAGGGCTTTATAAATTCAAAGAAAATTTAAGGAGGGTGGGGATGATGGAAAGAACCTCCAATAAATTTGGGGGTTCCAAAAAAAATTAAAAAGGGGGTCGAAAGTTGGAAGAACTAAGCTTCTTTTACACAGATCTGAAAAGGGACAGATCTGAAAGATAGAAAGACATGAAAATAGAAAAATATAAAACAAACTCTGATGACGTGATTTGTTTAATGGAGGTTGGGAATCAAGAGAGGAACCAACCCTGAAAATCTCAACTCCAGATGATGTCGGAGTTGGGAGTTAAAAATCACGGAGTGGAACTCTGTCCAGCCAAACAGACCCTTGGACAGAACTTCAGAAGCGGCTTCGCGGCGGCTCGATGGCGGCACGAACGGCGGCGGCGGTGGCACAGAATGAAATCAGAGATTGAGGGGCTAAGATAGAAGGGTTCACAACCCTGAAATACAAAGGATGGAGATAGAAAACCAGAGGAGAGAGGGGGGGGGTGTGCGCAAGCTTCCTTGTCTCCAAGCAATCAACTTTTTTTTCTTCTCATTAATTCATGAAAAATGGAAATACATGCCTTATATAATAAATGGAAAATGACCACTAATACCCTCAGATTTAGGGTTGGGAGGGGTATACAAGGTTTAGAACTAATTAGTTCAAATAGCATATTTTTTAAAAAATAAAAAAGGGAGGGGGCGCCCCCTTGACCAAGGGGACATGGGTAGGTAAGGTAGGTGGCCTCCTTTGAAATTTTAATCCACTTGTCTCCCATGTGTCCAATTGACCTTCTAGATGCCACCTAGGACTTTGACCAGCCCCACATGGACCCAAATGGTGCCACTTGGACCAATGAGGAAGGAGTGAGGGCCCCCTTGCTGGTCCTACTGACATTTTGTACAAAAACCCACTAAGACTTACAATTGTGTACCCATATAACACAAGGGGTATGCATACAAATATAAAAGGACATAAATGCAAACAAAATATGAGCGGTCTTGCTTCGATGTCCCCATCAAAGACTTTCATGGACTAAGGGGGACCGGGGCATCCATAGGTGGATGTATCGTGCAGGGGGGTGGCAAATGCCGGGGGACCCGGGCATCCGTGAATGCTCCTAACATGTGTTTGACCAATGATGAATGGGGGAGGGCCGTTACACCCAAATATAGACCAATCATGCATCCGTCTTGACATGTGGGTGTCATGAATGAAAGGACCCGACTTACTAATCATGTCAAGTGGTCCGAGGTGTCAAGATATATGTTTTCCTTCCTCAAAGTTGACTTCCATGTGTGGGTTTATGGGTTGGCCTTTGAACTTCTACTTAAAAGGGTCAAAGGGGTCAAGGAAGGTGGATAGCATGGAGTGGGGCACTTCTTCATTCTCTAAGTGTATATTACCTAAAGTCATGGCTCCCATGGTGTAACCCGAGTCTTTGGAGAGATGGGCTTGGTCCAGCATGGTGGGTGAGGGTAGGAAAAGGTGGGTGGTGAGTGAGGTGGGTTGGTTACATGAGTATCCATGCTTCCATAGGTTGGGATCAAAGGGATCATCATAAGTGTACTCGAGGGAAAGGAGCTCTAAGTTCATCTCATCAACCTCAAGGTCCTCACAATATGGTGGTGGATCATCCTCCTCTAATGAAATGATTGGGCCGAAGTTTTTGGTGGGTGGGTTGGCCATGAGGGGATGGCTTGACTTTTGCCCGATATGAGGAACTCCAACTTGAGGATAAGGTCGGGCTCATCGGGTGTGGGGAGGAATAGAAGGAGGTCGCTAGTGTAGCAACCAACGGTGCAAATCGAGGTGATGGACCCAATACATAGGTGTAGAAGGTCAAGGCTCCTAGGTTGGTTGGCCGCTGTGGTTAACATGCCGGTCAACTTCATTTGCCATGCTAAGCCCTTAAGAAGATCCTCTAAAGTGTCCACTCGATAAGATGATTGGATGGTGGTGCGATAGGTGGAGAAATGTACTAGAGGGAGGTGTCGCTCCATGGGTAGAGGGTATGAGTGCAAGATATGAAAGAAGAGGTCTTCCTTGAGCCATTTGAGTAGGGGCCCATCTATGGTTATGGTGCCATGAGTGAAGGCAAGTGGCTCTTGATGGTTTGAGCTATGGGAAGGGGAGATTTGAGGTTCTTCCTCACCATTGGTGTGTACTTGGGTTTCCTCGAGGGTGGGGAGGGATTCTGGGTTAGCATCTGTTCTCATGTGGATGTGTGTGGTCTCCTTTTCCAAGGGAATGGGAAGGTCTTTTGGGGGTGGGGTGATGATGGTTGGCGCATGGTGTACCCATGGTGGTGGGTAATGGGAAACTCGGGTTAGGATAGGGAGGGGAAGTAGTAGAGGTCTAGGACATGGTAGAGTTGGGGTGGGGAGTGGGAGATGAGTTGGGTGAGGAGGATTGGGTTGGTTGATCTTGGGAGGTGTGTCCTTTATAGGGGAAGATGGTGGGACGGAGGCGGGGGCCAAAGGGGTTTGAGTAGTGTAGGTTGGTTGAAAGGGTTTAGGTTGGGGTGTGGGGGCCCTTATGGGGGTAGATGGAGAGGCGGAGGCCGGGACCACTTGGGTTTTAGTGGGAAGGGTTTGGACGGGTGGGGTTGGAGGAGTGGGAGTGCTCCTCGGGTTGTGGTTCTCCGAGTAGGAAGGAGAGGGTCGGAGAGTGTAGGTTTTCTTAAGTTCGTCCTTCATCTCTTCCTAAGTGCCAATCGGGGCTTCCCCACGGATCCTCCTTAAACCCTCAACCACTAGCCAATGAGTTTTGGTTTGCTTGGAGAGGTGCATTTTGGCTAGTCTCACTTTCCTCTCTTCGGCCAAGGGGTACCAATCAAAGTATTGGCCCATCACAAATTCCCAATCTAGATAGAGGCATGGGTTGTAGGATTCCTCAAAGGCGGGGGTTTTGATTTTCAAAAGTGCCAAGAGGTGGTCATCCGGATTTTTCCAGGGGTAACTCTCATCCTCCCTCGGTGCAGGCCTACTTCCCTCAAGTTTATCGAGTTGGGCAGTGATAGCATCAATCCGCCCAAGAATGTTGGGCATGGCCTCCATGAAGGAGTTGATGCAATTAACCTTGTTGGCAGTGGGGCTTCCAAGGAGTTTGGGATCCATTGGGAGAGGTGAAATAGATGGGTGTGATTGGTATGAGGTAGCCATAGAAATGGGGAAGTGATGATGCTCGGGGTGATGGATGCAATGGCCCTAGGACTTAATTTGTAGAGACAAGTCAATGACTTGCTCTGACACCAATTTGATGTGATACACCCTCTGGAATGCAGCAACTAGACAAAGAACCCCTTGGACTTATCCAAAGCAAGCACAATTCGCAACTTAGAGACTATCGAAGACGGTTGCTCACCGGTGCGCACGCTCAACCCAAGGGTGACTCGATGATGCCGAGTCGAGGGTGGTGGGACTAGGCCCTTGCTGGTAGAGGGCCAACAAGGTTATGAATGTGCTCCCCCCCAAAGATATGGAAACCCGAATTTGAAGGGCTGACCGAGTGCCACAAGGGACTCAGACCACTCGCTTCCTCCACAGTGGTCACTCGAAAGCAAGGGTGCTTTAAGGACCGGGCACTCTCTAACACTCCAGCAGAGCGTTGATGGATATTAATTGAACAAGCACTAAAATATGAGCAAGGGTTGAGAGATTACCTGGCCGATTTGAAGAAACCGACCCCAGTCGGAGACGTGGGCGAGCGGGGAAGTGTGGTTTCCCCGCACACTGTGTCGGTGAAGCTTCTCCCTCTTTAATTGTTTAAATGAACTACTCCTCACGCAGGAGGGATGGACTAGGGGCGGGGAACTAAAGGTTACATTCAAATACTACCTCCACGTAGGGAGGGGCGCTAAGCCGGCCAGGCGGGATAGGGGGGATAACTAAAGAGGGCGCCGATTGACTACTCCACCGGTTCTGCCCACTTCTGGAACTGCTGGACAGGTAATCGCTGTTGACACCGCCACGGGCTCTGTCGGACTTTGAAGTCACCGAAACCAATGCCAAATCTTAGCTGATTGACCCGGAAGGGCTCCTGAATTTTTGTGGAATTTCTAGACCTCGTCAAAGGCCGGGGCAGGCTATGGAACTGGACCACTTCGTTCTGGCTCAGACTGACTCCAGAACACTGCAGCAGGAAGATGGAGTCTCCACGAACACCCCCGAAGTCTGAATGATACGAGACCAAAACGGATGCAAACGTGGCCAAGTCCTCTTCGAGCACCAACCAGGAAGGTCACCAGGGGAGGTCGGAGCAGAGAGAAAGAGCCCGTAGAGTGGAGGGGTGTCTGTGCTGGCTCTGACTGGACTGACCTGCGCACCCGGGGGAGATTAAATGGAACGGGGAGCTCTGAACTCCGAATGATGCTCCGCTTGCTGCGTTGGATAGAGGACTGGTAGTATCTCGTCCCGGTCAAATGGCGCACCAAGGGAAATAGGGATGCGGCCACAGGAGCTTCTGCACTATGGTTCTGATCTCCACCCAGATGTTGGACGCGTAGCCTGACGAGAACGAACCTCCTGGGCAGCTCTGAACTCGGATTGAGGCGGGATCACCTCGCCTACGAAGCTGACTTGACGATCTTTCCAGCAATATAGGGCTTGCCACCAGGAACTCTGAGTTGCGGTAGTGGTCGAACCTGAAACTTGTGGCTCTGTTGCTACCTGCGAATTGGACAATGCAGGGTGGTGATATATGAAGATAGGGGTGGGAAGGGGTGAAGAGACAGCAAGGGGAAAGGGTCTGATGGCTGTGGATGGTGGTAGGGGGTTGTTGGGAGGTTGATGGAGGTGGCTGGGAGGTGGGGAGGGCGGAGCTAGGGGTGCTGGAGCAGGTGGAAATTGGGCTAGGGCTGGCAGGGTGCGTAGCCAAGATGGAGGATGAGAGATGGGGGAGTTCAACCAAGCAAAGGGGAGGGGAAGGGTGGAGTGCGACCCAAGGGGATGGGGAGGGAGAGAGGGAGTGGGAAAATTCAAATTTGGATTGGGAAGAGGTGAAAGGGTGCTTGGGAATGGGAAAGGTTGCTTGGGGAAGAGGAGGGGTTGCTTGGGAGAATGAAGAGGTGCCTAGAAGGTAAAGATTCCACCTTGGGGTTGGAGGGGAATTGAATGGATGTATGGGGAAGGGGGAGGGGTCTTAATGAGGATTGAATGATGTAGAGAGAGAGAGAATTTTGAAATTGGGGGGGGAGGAGAGATGGACTTGCGCCCTAGAGAGAGAGGGGGTGAAGAGAGAGAGAGGAGGGGAGAGGGGGAGCTTCTCACTCTAGGAACACTCAACTGGATTTCAAATTTTCATTCAACTATTCATTACTTTTTCACAATGGGGTTGGGGTCCTATTTAAAGGAGCCCAACATTGTACATGACCATAATACCCTTGACATTTACACTAAAGACCAAGCATGTCCAAGGGTGCCTCAATGGGCCCAATTGATGGATTAGAGGCCCATTTGACTCTAAACATAGGTAAATAACTTGCTAACCTAGGCACACGACTCAAATACAAAGTGAAATTACATGACAAGACTCACATAAGAGAAAAAAATACATCATATGACTCGAAATAAAGAGGCGAATCAAGACCATACGCCATCGACGATCATCGGGGCCTGGAAAAGATGAAGTGGCGGGAGATGTCCCCATCAGTTAGTCATTCAGAATCTTTCGGTTTCTTTGCAAAAAGGCCTTTGGGTTTCTATGTAATTTGCCAGTAGGTCCAGAAGGGCCCCCACCTTATTTTCCATTGGTCCACCTCGGATCTAGGGCCCATGTGGGGCTAGTTCAAAGTCCAAGATTGGACTTGGACCAAGGGGGGGACAAGGTGGAAGAAAATTCAAACTTGGACCAAGCAAAGTCCAAGATGCTCCCCCCTTTACTATTGTTTATTCCTGGTTGTAGTTTATTTAATTTGGTCATTTGACCACATGGGAGATTAATTATCCTATCCCTAGTTTACCTCTCCCTAACTCTAGATCTAGGGGTAGTTTATGTCTTTTTTCCATTTCCTTATAACCCATGTATTTTGTGAATTCCTTAGCAATTAATGAAGAAAAATCTCATTTATTGCTCAATTTGCCCAAGGGCACCCTCTCTCCCCCTTGGAGCTGTGATAGCTCCAAATTTTTAGAGGTGTGAAGCCTCCCCACCACCCCCTCTTTGAGTGAGAAGCTCAGCACCGCCGCCGCCACTGCCATCGAGCCGCCATCGCACCACCACCGCCCCCTCGTCGGAGTTCTATCCACCCCTCGACAGAAGCTTGAAGCTGAAATTTTATCTCCCAATCAGGAGATCTGTTCAAGCTTTAATTTTGAGGGTTTGTTCCTCTTATCATCCCCCAACCGCAGTTCAAATTTCGTGTCATTTCTCCTTCGTTTAGTATTTTTCCCGTAATTTTAGTTTCACCCCTGACAGTCTGCCCACCAACAGATCTGTAGGATAGTGTCCTGTTGTTGTATTTTCCCCTCACCCTTATCCATCTCCAAAAGTTCCCAAAAAACTCATACGTGTTCCTCACATCCCCCCTTCCACCCATAATTTTCTCAGAGTCTAGATCCATCATTTTTGTGTCGGACAAAATTCATTTTCAGACAGAACCTGTTTTGTCCTGACTGTCTGTAATCCGAGTCAGTAAAAAACCTTGGGAACAGTCGTTTTCATTTCTAATCCATCTACTGGATGGATCTAAAATAATTATATGTTGTATCCCTTTGAGTCCTCTATCTATCGGTACCAATTTTGCCTCGATCTGACACCGGATCTGGACGTCGAATTTATTTTGGTTGAGGCACGCATTTCTGATCCGGGAACAGGCCAGCTGATCCGTCCACCGGTTAATCCTGGTAAAATATGCCGGGATAGCTTCGGCGACTGCCGCTCCCGGACATCGATCAGCAACCCATCAGCAGTGTTCCAGCCAGCCGCCACGGTAAGGAGACGCCCGAGTACCATCGTCCCAGCAGCCGGACCCACCTACTGTCCCGAGGGCCACGCAGAACCGAGCCGGACCAACAGCCCGTCTCCGGCCCGGGAGCGTTCCAAATTGCTACCCGTCAACCCAAGCTTGGTATTACCGGGTTATTGTTGTCGCCCTTTACCTCCCTGCGTGGAGTGGGCCATAAAATTATCGCTATAATTATTTAATTACTGTGTACCGGGAGTACGAGTCTTGGCCGGGGTCGTCTTCCCCACGTCCGGAGAGTGGAGGTATCGTGTCCGCTCTCCACTTGGCATTTGTTTTACTCATATATTTTTGAATGCCGCTGCTAGAGTGATAGGATAACTAACTCGTCAATTTTTTATCACCGCTGTGAGGGAGAGCGAGCGTGACCCGTCCCACGACACATTCCGAGTATAGCGGAAAAGTCGATACCCTCGACTCATTGCCAGTTTCTCAACCGTGCACGTCCGCACATTTCCCTCGCTTAGGGACGTCCGCGAGCTAGAGTCCCAAGTTTGCGTCCCATCCCGCATCAATACCCAGTCATTCAGATTCCCCAGCTCTAGGTTATGTCCCCTGACAGCAGCATGCTAAGGACGGTGTTCTCAAAAAAAAAATAATAAAAGATGGGGTTAAAAATAGAGATACCCCGGCGGACCCGGTCGTCCTCATCACAAGGAGGCGACTGGGGGCAAAATCTACCACCAACCCAGCTGAGGTGAAAATCTGAAAGGGCACCTTAGGTAAAATCGAATAACCCCTCGGTGTGAAAACCTGTAAGGGCGCACCAGAAAAAGTAAAAGGGGGCCGGCTCTAGCGAAAACCCGCAAGGACAATAGAGCTGGTAAAAAAAAAACTCCCTTCCCCTCTACTCCACATTGACAAAAGCCGTCGACCGTGACATCCCGCCGACGGCAAGCTCAACGTCATGCTACAACAACGGTGGCCACTGCACCCCCGAGGGCCGGTCATCACCAGTCTCTAGTCCCAGTTCCTGGCTACAACGCCTTCACAGGCCAGCTGCCCACTCTCCAGTTCTAGCATCTCGGTTACAACGCCTTCACAGGCCAGCTGCCCAATCTCTAGTTCCAGCATCTCGGCTACAACGCCTTCACAGGCCAGCCGCCAGTGTCCAGTTCCAGCATCTCGGCTACAACACCTTCACAGGCCACCTGCCCAGTCTCCAGTTCTAGCATCCTGGCTACAACACCTTCACAGGCCAGCCGCCCAGTTCCAATCCCAGCCGCCGACTACAATGCCTCTACAGGCCAGCCGGCTGGCTCCAGATCTAGTCCCCATCTCCAGTCACAATCCAAGTTCCAATGCCAGTTCCAGTCCCTGACCCAGTTTCAACCTCTAGTCTCTATCCCAGTCCCAGTGTTCGGCCGCGATGCCTTCCGGGGCCACCCGGCCAGCTCAGCTCCAGTCTCCCAGGCTGATGTGAATTACATTTCCGGCTAACAACATGATGCTATCCGACACTCTATCGCTCGGTTTACTACCAACACACCCCAATAGCCCTAAACCACGTAGACCATCACATCCCTATAGGTCTATGTCGGCTTCATGCCACATAGGCTTTTATCCTTCAAGAGGATTAGCCCTCAACACCCAGTCATTTTCTCTATTACCCAGTACTCAACCTCAAGTTTCTAGCACTCTGTCCCAGTACCCAGTACTCGACTCCCAGTACCTAGCATCCAGTTACGCCATTCTCCATACTCAACCCTTTTACTCCTGCGCCCGAAAGCGGGTACATCCAGTCCCCTGTCACCCATACCAGTACATAGTGGAAGAAACAAGCACGACTAATAGTAAGTGGTCGCCAGTCCATGCACATAACACAGTTCCACCAGAGAAGAGGGGGAACAACCCAATAAACAACCAAAAATCCAGCAAGTTGTCATTAACACTCCGTAAAGGGAGCCCAAGACATGCCCTTGGGGTGACAAAATCCATACAACCAGGGTAACATAACAAAAAGGTGAAAAGAGATACAATCAAACCCCAAGCTCGCTCCCCTCCAGTACCACAAGACGAGAGTCGACAGTCGCAAGCTCCGCCTTCAGGGTCGACAAAAGTTGAGCACTAGCCTCGGCTGTCGTCTCGGTCGTCCGCCACTCAGCTCGGGCACGCTCGACAGCCGACTGCTGCTCCTCCAAGGCCTTTTTCAAGGCCTCAACCCTGCTCTCTGCCTCTCCCAGTTGCACGGCACGGTCTCGAGAAACCAACGTGGTTGCCTCTGCATGGCCCCTCTGCTCAGCTACGGCCGACACATGCTCCTATGCCTCTCGGATAGCTGCTAGCCTCCGAGTCCTCTGCTCCTGAGTCTCGCGAAGTCGCAAGTACTCTGCCCAAATCCTGGCTAGCCCAGACATCCAGAGCTCGCGTGGGAAGCCGAGTGCGTGGTAGCCCTGCGTACACTCTCTCAGCCGCTGCCTCGGACCCTTCAGAGAAGGAAGAGGGTCGCCCTGCAGATAGCCTCGGGCTCGCTGGAGCAAGGAGGCACTCGAGCTCACATCCAACAACGGCTTTGGCGGTGAGGCAGACATAGGCCACTTGATCCCCAAGCTCAAGGAAAAGTCACCTGACACTGCTAGCACACCAGTAGAGCCTGCGCAGTCCCAGCAAATGCAAAGGGAAGTGAGCAATGCATGCAAAACTTCAATCGATAAAAAAAGGGGGGGGGAACCTGAGAAAAGATGAGTTTGCATTCCTTACCCAGTCTGATGAGGACATCACCAACACTTTCATATGATCGAGGGTCCCGATGCTCGCCACCTATGCTACATCTTGTTCACCACTTTATTTCGAGTCATATGATGTAATTTTTATTTTCTTATCATGTACTTTTCCTTTTATTTGAGTCCAACACCTAGGTTAGGTAGCTATTTACCTAAGTCTTAAGTCATTATGTGTGTTATTGGGCCCAATTATATGGGCTAGGCCCAGGGGCGCCCCCTTCCCCTTGGTTTAGTGTTAGAAGTCCAAAAGTTAGGGACTTAAGTTAAATTGTGGGATTCCTATAAATAGGACCCCAATCCCTCATTTGTAAGGTAATGAAGTATTGAGTTTAAAATCCACAAGAAGTGTGTCTCTTGCTCTCTCTCTCTCTCTCTCTCTCTCTAGTAACCCCTCTCTCACTCTCTAAAGGGGGCGAACCCCTCTCTCTCTAAATTTCGAAATTCACTCTCTCTCCTCCCTATTCACCTCTAATTAAGACCCCTCCCCCTTCCCCATACCTCCCATTTAATCCCCCTTCAACCCCTAGGTGGAAGCCCCCTCTCCTAGGCACCTCTCCCTCCTCCCAAGCAACCTTTCCCCTTCCCCATACAACCTTCATTTTCCCAAGAGAGAATCCCCTCTCCCAAGTAACCTTTCCCCTCCCCAAGGTAACTCCTCCCCTTCCCAAGGCCACATTAACCAACCCCACATTAAACTCAGTTCAAATTTCCCTCTCTCTCCAAGCCACTTGCGTCCCCCTCTCTCTCTCTCACCCTCCACCCTTGGCCGCAACCCCCTCCCCCTCCACCTGCTAGCTGCGACCCAGCCCTCTTCTCCAGCCTCTCCACCACCTCCATCCAAGCCCCACAGCCATTAGCCCTCTCCCCATTGCAGCCCCTTCACCCCTCCCACCACTATCAACTTCATTCACCAACCTACTCTATCCAGTTCGCAGACAGCAGAAGAAGCTCCACTTGCAGAGATTGCCCCGGTGCTGTCTGACATCATCTGGAGGTGCACCATACATCTCTGGAAAGGTCTTCCAGTCTTCTTCGCAAGCGAGGTGGAATCGTCTCATTTTGACTTCCCTACAGATTGTGGTGCCCATTCTCGTCCGACTGCGCAACCGGGACTAGAACCTGGACCAGAGCTGCAGTGCAGAAGCTACCACGGCCACACCCCTCAACTTCTGAAGGCGCCACTTGACTGAGAGCTGATACTAAAAGGCATATACCATCACCAACAAGCGGAATCCCGTTCGGCATCAGGAAGAGCAGTTTCCAATTTTTCTCTCCCAGGTGCGCAGAACAGGCCATCAAGGTCTTGTCCTGACAACCCCTCACTCAACAGACCTCTCCTCGCCACCCCGACGTCATCTGGTGCCCATCTAAGTTGCTGCTCGGAGAATACTCGTCCACGGTCGTCCTCGACTTGGTCCTGCCACGTTTGGACTTCGAGAGCTGCCATGGTGACTTCATCCATCTGCTGCTACACCCAGGGAGTAGTCCGAGTCTGATCGCAGGGACCCTGTTCCAGAGCCCGTCCCGGCCGGTGTCAACTTCGGAAGCGCCAACAAAAATTCACAGACGTACCTGGGTCTGTCAGTGACGTTTTGGCGCCAGTCTCGTCGAATTCTGAGTTCGGAGGAGTGCACGGCGGTGACCACTCCAACCCCCTATTCTGCTGTTCCAGACCGGGACAGAATCGGCAAGGTGCTACATCGGCGCGATCCACGCTAATCTCCCCTCCCCGCCTGGCCGGCTTAGCGCCCCTCCCTGCGTGGAGGTAGTGTTTGCTTGTACCCTACTCTCCCCACCCCAAGTTCCCCCTCCTGCGTGAGGAGTAGTGCATGTATTAGCAGGTCATCGGCCGAAGCTTCATCGGCGCGGCGTGCGGGTAACCCACGCTTCCCCGCTCGCCCTCGTCTCCGGCTGGGATCGGCGTCTTCACGCCGATCAGGTGAGCTCCTGGTTGCGCTTGTCTTAGTTAGCACTTCTTGCTTAACTAGTATTGCTTCTTAGCTCCGTCGGTGGCGAGGGAGTGCCCGATCCAAAATCAATCAAATCGAGTGTCCACCGCGGGGTGAGTTGTGAGAGAGCCACTACATCCCACGCCCTTGGCGTGCTGGCCGCCCACGGAATTGGGCATCCTAGGCCCTTAGGGGTTCATCCCAAGTTAGTCAAATCCCCGGAAAGGTGAGGTCCATCCTCGGACCCTCACCACGATTGCCGGTCCATCTACGGACCCGGGTGTGCACGATGCGGGTGAATCCGCTTGAGTGGGTCCGCCGTTCGGTTCGGTTGCTTGCAAATTTAAGTCCGAGGGGTCGTGTCACATCAAATGGTATCAGAGCAAGTTCACAACTTGTCTCTCTACAAGTTGGTCCTAGGGCGCACTCGCATTTAGAGTCAGTATTGGGCCACCCAGTGCATCATCATGTACACTCCACATTGGTTAAGTCCCCTCAACACGGCCTCCCACAAGAGTCCGATTGACCCCCTCCTCATGGACATCATCCTAGAAGGGGACCTTAGTTTTGACGGATCCAGTCCTAATGCCTACCTAAAGTGGGAGACTACCATGGATAAACACTTTGATAGGACTAGGACCTATGGACACGCTAGAGTCTGCAGGGCCACAGGGCGGCTTCGGGGACAAGCCAAGAAGAAGTGGGATCGCGTAGTGGGCTTAAGAAGGATTTGGAGGCAAGAACCCATAGGATCATGGGAAGAGATGAAGATTGAGCTTAGGAAGATCTACGCTCCCCGACCTTCCCACTCCTACCTTGAGAACTATAACCCGAGGAGCACTCCCACTCCTCCTTTCTCTCCCAGTCAACCCAAGACCACCCTTAAGACCCAAACTCCACCACCCAAAGGACCCTTAGATTCATTGGAAGAGATAAGGATTGAGATTAGGAAGATCTTCACTCTCCGACCTTCCCACTCCTACCTTGAGAACCATAACCCGAGGAGCACTCCCACTCCTCCTTTCTCCCCCAGTCAACCCAAGACCACCGTTAGGGTCCAAACTTCACCACCCCGGGTACACCATGCCCCAACTTTCATCACCCCATCCCCAAAAGACCTTCCCATTCCCTTGGAGAGTAAGACCCCCACACCCCAAAGGGATAAGATTGTAATCGAGGAACATGAGGCCTCCCCAGATTGGGAAGAAGAATACGAGTCACAATGTCATGAGTTAGGCCAAGAAGTTCCCATCCCATGTGGAAGAAGCATCATGGCTCACTCCACCCTCACCATTCAAACCCACATGGACCCCATGTCCACCCCTCCACCTAGGCCCGTGATAGCCACCATTCCCCAACCCGTGATAGGCCAAGAACTCCTATCCTACCCAAACCTAGCCCTCCACTACTTCCACTCCCAACCCCAACCCAAGTTCGGCCTCACTCACCACCCTGGGTACACCATACACCAACCTTTATCATCCTGCCCTCAAAGGACCCACTCACCTCCTTGGTAGAGGAACCCATACCCAACCCCATAGTAGTGAACACTCCGGATCAAATCCCCGCCATGGAGACCACCCATGTCGAAAAAGAAGAAGAACCTTCACATGGTGGTCTTCGCCTTACACCACCCTCTCTAGATGGGACCGAGATCATCTTAGGAGAACCCCTTGTTAATTGGCTAAAGGATAGCCCAATTAGAGAGATCATAGCCCATGTTTTCTCCCCCATGGAGCAAAACTTTCCCATAGTTCCCTTCTCCTCCTATCACACTACCATCCAATCCTCCTACCAAATAGAAACTTTAGGAGACCTCCTTCACGGCCTAGCATGGCAAGTGGAGCTGACTGGTATGTTGACCACGGTGATTGACCGACCTAGGAGCCTTGACCTCCTACACCTATGTGTCGGGTCCATCTCCTCAATCTACACTGTGGGTTGCTACACTAGTGACCTTCTTTTACTCCTCCCTACACCCGATGAGCCCAATGCTATCCACAAACTTGAGTTGCTTATCTCAGGTAGAACAACCAGCCCTCCATTCATGGCCGACCATTCCACCAAAAACTTTGGCCCGATCACTTTACTAGAGGAGGAGAATCCGCCATCAAGGGGTTGTGAGGACCAAAAGGACCTAGAGTTCCTCTCCTTAGGTGACCCTTACCATGACCCCTTCGATCCCTTCCTATACCCACCCACCTTACTCACCACCAACCTGTCCCTACCCCATCCAACCTTATTGGACCAAGCCCACTCCATTTTTCTAGACCCCTTTGACCCCTATGAGTGGAAAATACCGCACCAAGCCATACACAGAGAAGAAGCCATTTGGATGGGAATGCATGTGCCACTACATTTTGCATCATTTGGTAGGGCTAGTAAGCCCAGTCATCACATACATATCACTCACACTGTAGGCCCAATGCATGACTGGCTCACATTTGGATGTGCTGGTCCACCCACATTCGTCATAACTCTTAAGCATGAAAAGAGCATACATGGATGTCCGGGTCCCCCGGTAATTATCACAACCATGCACGATAGATCCACCTATGGTTTCCCCGGCCCCCCCGAGTCCATAAGAGTCTTCATCACATCTATGCATGATAGGTCTATGTATGGTTACCCCGGTCCACCTTTGCATGCTATCCACTTTCACACCCACTCACCGCATTATGATGCATGGCATGAGCATACACGCAAGCAATTCTTGACGAGCGGTGAGGTTCACAAAGAGCGGACAAGAGCTCGCGAGCGCTGCTTGGAATTCCAAGTAGGCAATCTGGTGATGATGACATTGGAGTGGCTCTACCCTAGGGTCACCTCCAATTCGAGGGAACGTGGACTTGGACCTTCCCAAGTTCCGAGTGACTTTGGCAACCCGGCTATCAGGTTGGACTTACTAATGGGTTTAGGGATTCACCCCATTTTCCACGTGGTGGATCCGGCACCCTATATGGGCACCGCGGAGGATCCTAGTGAGTGCCTCGAGCCTTTATCTTCCTTTGAGAGGGACACTCTCGGAGAGCCACCAAAAATCAGCCTGAGAGTCCGACGTGTGCACAAGGAGGCAATACTAGGCAAGCAGGGTTCCATCGCCAGCAAGAGGGTGCGCCTGAGCCACCTCGAGAGGATGAAGGACTGTACCCTGGTTGCGGACGCAGGGTTGAGTTTGGAGGTTGAGGTTCACTGTGAGCTGTTTGAGAGGACCACTTCCCCGGTGGGCCCATACTCGACGGAGTCGAGTTTTCCGCAACCCGGGGGTATGATGAGGACATCACCAACACTTTCATATGATCGAGGGTCCCGATGCTCGCCACCTATACTACATCTTGTTCACCACTTTATTTCGAGTCATATGATGTATTTTTTATTTTCTTATCATGTACTTTTCCTTTTATTTGAGTCCAACACCTAGGTTAGGTAGCTATTTACCTAAGTCTTAAGTCATTATGTGTGTTATTGGGCCCAATTATATGGGCTAGGCCCAGGGGCGCCCCCTTCCCCTTGGTTTAGTGTTAGAAGTCCAAAAGTTAGGGACTTAAGTTAAATTGTAGGATTCCTATAAATAGGACCCCAATCCCTCATTTGTAAGGTAATGAAGTATTGAGTTTAAAATCCACAAGAAGTGTGTCTCTCTCTCTAGTTCTCTCTCTCTCTCTATCTCTCTCTCTCTCTAAAGGGGGCGAACCCCTCTCTCTCTCCTCCCCTCTCTCTATAAATTTCGAAATTCACTCTCTCTCCTCCCTATTCACCTCTAATTAAGACCCCTCCCCCTTCCCCATACCTCCCATTTAATCCCCCTCCAACCCCTAGGTGGAAGCCCCTTCTCCTAGGCACCTCTCCCTCCTCCCAAGCAACCTTTCCCCTTCCCCATACAACCCTTCATTTTCCCAAGAGAGAATCCCCTCTCCCAAGTAACCTTTCCCCTCCCCAAGGCAACTCCTCCCCTTCCCAAGGCCACATTAACCAACCCCACATTAAACTCAGTTCAAATTTCCCTCTCTCTCCAAGCCACTTGCGTCCCCCTCTCTCTCTCTCACCCTCCACCCTTGGCCGCAACCCCCTCCCCCTCCACCTGCTAGCTGCGACCCAGCCCTCTTATCCAGCCTCTCCACCACCTCTATCCACCTCCATCCAAGCCCCACAGACATTAGCCCTCTCCCCATTGCAGCCCCTTCACCCCTCCCACCACTATCAACTTCATTCACCAACCTAGTCTATCCAGTTCGCAGGTAGCAGAAGAAGCTCCACTTGCAGAGATTTCCCCGGTGCTGTACGACATCATCTGGAGGTACAACATACATCTCCGGAAAGGTCTTCCAGTCTTCTTCGCAAGCGAGGTGGAATCGTCTCATTCCGACTTCCCTACAGATCACGGTGCCCATTCTCGTCCGACTGCGCACCCGGGACCAGAACCTGGACCGGAGCTGCAGTGCAGAAGCTACCACGGCCACACCCCTCAACTTCTGAAGGTGCCACTTGGCTGAGAGCTGCTACTACAAGGCATCTACCATCACCAACAAGCGGAATCCCGTTCGGCATCAGGAAGAGCAGTTTCCAATTTTTCTCTCCCAGGTGTGCAGAACAGGCCATCAAGGTCTTGTCCTGACCCCCCCTCACTCAACGGACCTCTCCTTGCCACCCCGACATCTTCTGGTGCCCATCTTAGTTGCTGCTCGGAGAAGACTCTTCCACGGTCGTCCTCGACTTGGTCCTGCCACGTTTGGACTTCGGGAGCTGCCGTGGTGACTTCATCCATCTGCTGCTACACCCAGGGAGCAGTCCGAGTCTGATCGCAGGGACCCTGTTCCAGAGCCCGTCCCGGCCGGTATCGACTTCAGAAGTGCAAACAAAAATTCACAGACGTACCTGGGTCTGTCAGTGACGTCTTGGCGGCAGTCTCGTCGAATTTGGAGTTCGGAGGAGTGCACGGCGGTGACCACTCCGACCCCCTGTTCTGCTGTTCCAGACCGGGACAGAATCGGCAAGGTGCTACATGGGCGCGATCCACGCTAATCTCCCCTCCCCGCCTGGCCGGCTTAGCACCCCTCCCTGCGTGGAGGTAGTGTTTTCTTGTACCCTACTCTCCCCACCCCAAGTTCCCCCTCCTGCGTGAGGAGTAGTGCATGTATTAGCAGGTCATCGGCCGAAGCTTCATCGGCGCGGCGTGCGGGTAACCCACGCTTCCCCGCTCGCCCTCGTCTCCGGCTGGGATTGGCATCTTCACGCCGATCAGGTGAGCTCCTGGTTTCGCTCCTCTTAGTTAGCACTTCTTGCTTAACTAGTATTGCTTCTTAGCTCCGTCGGTGGTGAGGGAGTGCCCGATCCAAAATCAATCAAATCGAGTGTCCACCGCGGGGTGAGTTGTGAGAGAGCCACTACATCCCACGCCCTTGGCGTGCTGGCCACCCACGGAATTGGGCATCCTAGGCCCTTAGGGGTTCATCCCAAGCTAGTCAAATCCCCGGAAAGGCGAGGTCCATCCTCGGACCCTCACCACGATCGCCGGTCCACCTACGGACCCGGGTGTGCGCAACGCGGGTGAATCCGCTTGAGTGGGTCCGTCATTCGGTTCGATTGCTTGCAAATTGAAGTCCGAGGGGTCGTGTCACATCACAGTCCGACGCCCGTCGCACCAGTGGCGTCTTTCGTCGGGGTCGGGGAAGGCAACCTGTCCTCCATCTCAGTGGCATCACTCGCCGGGGTCGGAGAGGGCAGTGACTCCTCCAAAACCCAGTCGTCCCCAGCAACTACGGGTGGGACGAGAGGCTCCTCCCGGCCACTCTCATCAGGAGCTGACGTGTGCTCCTCTCCCGACTCCGATGCTACATACAACACAAAAGCATCAGCACCCTACTACAAAGCGTAACAAATGCTCAGTAGGGAGGGGGAGCACCCCCATGATCCTCCGGAACTAGTCTCCATCTCAGCCTCCTCATCGGAAGAGGCCTCAGAAGAAGAGGAACTCGAGCTTGAACTCTCCTCTATCTCCATGGCCAAGCTGCCACTACCCTGAGAGCCTGACGAAGCCCCTGACGAGTTCCCAGACGTGGTCGAACTAGAGGCCCCTGCAAGCCAACAAAGCAAACGAGGTTATCATACAATCCAACCTCGTGCAAAGACAACTTTCCAGTTAGGGGTTTCGAATGAGAAACTCACCAGCCAGGGCACTCCCCTCCGAGACCCTCTCAATGTCGACGATCTCCTCGTCGCCCCAAGTCAAAGCCACTGTAGTAGGCCCGTCCTCCGATGCCTCAGTCATGTCACAGGGAAGCTCACCCTCCTCTAAAGGTGAAGAAGTACCCGTGACCAATGCCAATGGAAGCTTAGCATTAATGGGCAACCGAAAAGCCCGCCACAAGTGGCTAAGTTCCCAGTCACGTACCTGAGGGTCCCATGCTAGAAGACCCGGCCAGTCCTATGATACAGGCAGACACCACAGCTGGTAAAGGAGGGAGGGGCGTCTCAGTCAACAGCTGCGATAGCAAGCTAGGCGTACCCCGGTAACAGACAGGATCGAGGTGCCCACCACTTCTGGCTCTCCCTCGAAGGAGGGGAGGGCCACTGACGGGCCGATACTGACTAGCTCTTGGATCATCTCCAGAGTGGCAGCCGGATCCTCACCTGGCAAATAGCAACACAAACATAGTCAACAACTCCGGTCCGACAAATACGCGACAACGAGAGGGCAATTACCTCTATAGCAATGTAACACTTACTTGAGCCATCCCGGGTCGCTGCTGGCTCCTTCCCTCCGACCGGCAGGGACACCTCAGCCTGCGCCTCAGAAGGGGCCATGGGCCCTGACATCCCAGCCACCTCTGCATGATACATGTGACCACATCAGTCTCTAGAAGCAAACACAACTACAAGCGGAACATGCCCGGTCCCAGAAATCCTTACCTAGCCGGTCATCCTCTGAGGCCTTCCATGAGTCGAAGTCAGGAAAAGTCCAGATATTGGGGGCAACCTCATCCATCACATGAAGGAACCCCTCCACATCTATTTCGCACTCGACCCCGTCATCAGACAATGGGTCGACCTCTTGCGGGGGTGAGAAGGCCACCTCCGCTCTGATCTCTAGTGGAGCTATAAGAAACAAATACAGCAGTACAGGATTAGCCAATCATAAAGGCTAAACCAATAGAAAACAAGGAGGCAAGTACGGTGCTCACTCAGATCTGGCTCTGCCTCGATATGCTCGCCAACCTTGGGTCCTCGAGAGGACTCGCCAGGTCCCACTACTCCGGTCATTACCCGAGGGTGCTTCCGCCTAGGCTGAAGGCCCCCGTCTCCACTCCCAGAAGATGTCTCCATGGAGGGGTGATCTCCCTCCGCCGCAGAGCCTGTCAACAAACATAGCCACACATGACGTCTTAGTCGCATATCCCAGAAAATAACAAGGCAGAGACAATCTACTAAAAAAAAATGGGGACAGGGGGTCTCACCTGAGGCCGCGAAAGGCGTCGACAGCAGGGGAACCAGCTGCTCCGGCTTCAACCCCACCGCTCGGGCGGCCTTCGCGACCACCTCCCTGATGTCCCTCAGAGTGTAAGCACACTTGATGTGGGATACGAACTCCACTGGTCCAGCTAACCCTACTGCTTGGCCGATGTGGCACCTCCAGTTGTTAACCATCATGTCGGCAAAGCTCCCTTTGGGGAGCACCGGGTCCAGCGAGCCCTTCTTCCCGAAGCAACAGTCGGCCAGGAATTGGGCCCACCAAGTCCTCGGCGCCCTCGGGCGAGACGCCCCAGCTCCATTATCTGCAAGCATTGCCCACACCTACCTTAGGGGCTTCAGCGCCCCGCTACCGCCTCGTCCCGTAGACAATGAGCCCCGGCTGCCCCGGGGTCACTGTTGTGCCAGCCGCTCTACCTCCCGACGGATCTGGGAGAAGCGCGTCCTCAGATAGTCCTCGTCCAGGGCAATAGGAGGCAGCTCCTCTCTCAGAAGATGATCCTCCTCGGCCTTCCTGATCACCGAGGCCTTCTGTCGGTACAAGTGGTTGTGCTCAAACCACCACTTGGCATAATGGACGTCGAACCGTGCTCGGTGCCCCAGCCCTGGTGTCGACAGTCGCTATGGCTCCCGACGATAGTAAAAGTTCCACCACACTGCAGCCAGCAAGTGGGTATCCCGGCCCCTATATTGTCGGCCCGCTAAGGGGAACTCCAGGTTCGGCGGGATCCCCTGGTCGTACCCAAAGTTTCGGGTGAACCTGTGCAAATACTACAGCTCCAAGCCGCTCGTCACGGACCGGTGCAGCGCTAGTCCCGCCGGTCAAGTGTGTTGAACATGGATGGACGCTAAGATCTAGAGGGGTGGTGAATAGATCTACCCCTTAAAAAACACAAGTAAGGAAAGATAGCGGAAATAATGGTTCTATAGTGGAGCAATCGGATAAAGCAAATCCAACTAGGCGAACTTATGCATTCATCTAAGCGAGAAATAAGCAAATAGGATGAGCACACAAGTAACAAGAGCAAACACACAGAGACACCATGAGTTTTAGGTGGTTCGGCTTTCACCTACATCCACCCCACACTCAGACTGAGAGTGGATTACTGCTGATTCACAGCTTTAATCCGCTGATCCATTGCTTCGGGGATTAAATCCCTACAAACCGCTGATCCATAGCTTTGGGGATAAGATCCCAGACCACTGAGCCTCACATCTTACTGTCGCTGAGCCTTACAGCTTGGCTGACCGAGGACTCACCCTCGCACGCTGACTCACAGCTTGACAGAATTCAGAAAAATAAAAATGAAAGATGAAAAACAGCAATGTAGCTCTTCAATGAGCAGATTGACTCTAGATTTGATCCATGAGTCAAGTACAAGAACCAATGCTCTGAAACTTTCTCCAATCTAAGGTTTTCTATCATATTCTTTACTTCTGGCTTCTCCTCTCTCACTCTGGCTCTCTTCAGGTTACTCTCTCTTTTCTCAAGGGCTTCTCACACTTTTCTTAATCTGCTTGATCATTCTATCAGTCTTCAGAAGGGGCTTATATTTATATGTGGCTTCTGTCTTACGGCCTCATGAGCTTACGCATTGGGCGTGTGGAGAGCTCGTTCCCGCCTTCCTGAAGATGACACGCGTCAGGACCAAATTGGTTAGCATATCCTCATTGGCGGAATCTTCTGGACGTATCTACCTTGGATCATGTGCTCAATCATAGGCTTCCATGATGCACTTGCTTTACCCTACAATTCAGACAAGAGTTAGTTGAAAGAAAAGATGCACCGAGTTTGATTTGGCATAGAATAGGGTATGCACAGACATTCCAAGCAAATACAACATATATATATGCACAGACCCTTCTAAGCCAATGACACGACCTATGCCGACGATTTAAGACAATGCAAGATGTGCAAAGACTCTCTTGTACATTCAACAAGAAAACGTGCACAGACGTTATATACACGATGAGCATGATGCACTGACATATGCAGGCATGGACAAAGGTGCACAGACCTTTACCTTCGTATGTACATGAACATGCACTGACTGTATATGCGAATGATGAACAATGCACCGACCTTTCACATGCATGAAGTAAGGTGCACAGACCTTGGTTCATGCTTAAGACAGATCATGCGTCGACCATATCTGTCGAATGCCAAAAGGTGCACAGACCTTAGGTAGAATAAAGACTAAGAATGCACCGACGTTTTATGTTCAAAACAGCAAAGTATGCACCGACCTTGCCTCTTGTGAAAGAACAGTGACGTACACAGACTTGGTTGTGCAAGAACCCACATGTGCACAGACATATATCACGTAACTAGCATAGACCTGAAATACATACCAACACAGACTCTGTGCAAACTAGCACAGACTCTGAAATACATGCTAACACAGACTCTGTGCAAACTAGCACAGACTCTGATGCATGAGACAATGCCAAGTAACATAGACTACATGCGCAGGACACAACAATTAGCACAGACCTTAGATGTAATGGTTCTACATAACGAAAGATATGCACAAATCTTAACATGTGCGATGCAAAGCATGGACCGACGTTATGTATTGAGGTAAACATATGCACAGACCTTATGAAGTTCAAGGTAGAACCTACACAGACCTTTTATGATCGTAGGAGAAAACCTGCTCAGATCTGTTAAGTGCGCAGGGCGGAGCCTGCACAGACCTTGTATGCAATAAGCAGAAACATGCACCGATGTTATCCGCTTCCTCAACGAAGGATGCACATACTCTTTTACGTTTTATGCCTAATGACAAAAGCTGCATAGACCTTAAGTGCAGAAAGTTGAAATGTGCACCGACGTTGTGTACCAGATAATGTAGTATGAACAGACTCTATATGCATTAGGCATAAACTATGCATAGACATTATCAACTTGATCAACGAAAGATGCACAGAGTCTGTACTCGAGAGACAAACTATGCATAAACATATTTTATGTGAAATGAATGTGCAATGACTTATGAAATGCTAGCATTCCTGAGACTCAATATTTATTAAAATCAAAGAGCAGAAAAGTAAAAGGAATTATTGCCTATCATGTTGTCAATCATGTTTGCCAATCATCAAAACCAAGTAGGAGACAAATGCATAGAATTCTTATGGTCCAGACACATATGACATCATACACATATGAGTCATAGTGTTTGTCATCATGAAAACACAATATCTAACATTCTCCCCCTTTTTGATGATGGCAACACATTTATATTTTGAAGAACGCATTTTAGATTCTGATGACAACAGTATTTTTATTAAAAGTCAAAATACTGCACAATGCAAAAGATATGCTCCCCCTTTATGCAGAACTCTTTCACTCACCTTATGATGGGCCATCAAAGGCTTTCCTTATACGGGTGGAACGTATTTGTGTGTTATGGCTTGTATGGGATTGTAATTGTGTATTTTTTTCATTTGGGCTCCTTGTAAGGCTTATAACAAGCCATTGGGCCACTTGTAATGTAGAGTCCATGGCTAGGTTGCCATTAGTAGAGTCCATTAGGAGCCTAGTTCATATTGGACCTTAATAACCACTTAAGGCCCAAGTGGGCTTTCTCCTCTCATGGACCACCAAGACTTGGAAGGCCCAAGTCTAGACATGGGTTATTGGACTTGAGTGGTTGGCCTTGGACCAGCCTTGGCCCAAGAAAGGCCCAAGTAGGGGGCGCCCTCTTCTTTGGCCTTATTAGGCTTGGTTGGTGAGTTTAGGTGGAGTTTGAATAGAAATGGTCTAAGATAGATTAAAATATGTATTAAGTGTTTTGACCACATGGGAGAAAAACTTGTGAACTCCCTAATATGCCCTTCCAAACTCTAGATCTATGGGCATTTAGTGTCTTTTTACATTTATTATATATAGCTTGTAATTTCCATTTGTTTGAATTAATGAAAGAGAAAAAAAGCATTGTGCAAGAAGGGCTCCTTGTGAGAATTTCGACCACCCCTCTCTCTCCCTCTGGTTTTCTTCATCTCCAACCCCAATTCTAGAGTGGATCCCATCTATCTCCTCCCCCTCAATCTCTGAGTTCATCTCCGGTGCCGCCGCCGCCGTTCGTGCCGCCATCGAGCCGCCGCAAAGTCGTCTTCGGTATTCTGTCCATCCAGGACAGAAGCATCTTCCCCGAATTCCTGCTCCCACCTCCCACCTCCCACCTCCTCTGGAGCTCAAATTTTCAGGAGTGGTTCCCCTCTCGAACCCCTATCTTCACAAAAAAATTCAAGTCAAAATTCCTCGTTTTGCTATTTTTCCATTTTCAGTCTTCAGGTCATCCCCGATCTGCCAGGATTCTATCTACAGTGACAGTAACCCTGAGTTTCCCATATCCGGACCTTGTTTTGATTTTTATTGGAGTCTCCAATTTACTGGGAGTTCTGTCCACCTTCCTCTCTACCACCAATTGTTCGTGGAATTTTGAAAGCTCATTTCATATTTTTGGAAATTCCCTTTCCGAACCATCCACAGTTCTATCAGCCTGTTTCCAGATCCGACCACCAGTCAGTCCAAAATCCTTACCAAATCATAGCCTCCACCAATCCTTCCACAAAAATTATTTCCGTTTTTGTTGTTCAAACCTCTACAACTTTGGTGAAGAGCTCAGGAGCTGAATCGGACGTATACCTTGCGGTCAAAGGCAACTCTCAGGAAAGTTCCCTGCTGATCTAAGATTTCGGCCACTGTACAACAACATCTTGGAAATTCGGTCAAGACTAGATCTGGAGCACTCCATTTATTCTATCTGGTCCTAAATTAAAGTATTTCGAGTTAGCTTTCCAACGGCGTCAGTTTCGTGTCGATCCGACATCGGGGCTGATCGCAGCGTCCGTTCTCGCCGGAGCGCGCGCCTGAAAATAGAACCGACAGATCAGTGGCCGATTATTCCGACCGGTGCCGAACGGAGCCACCCGGCCTCCGGTCAACGTTCCAGCATGCCGCCATCCCAGGGAGCGCTTCCCCAAGCGTCCCCACTACAGCGGTGCCATCGGGTCCCACACGGCCCCTCCGACCAGCATGCGGGCCCCACGGTCGCCAGTACGTGTGCTGCCGAAGAGACGCGAGAAGCCTCCCGTCAACCCGAAATCGGTCCTCCCGGACCCACTTGTGTAGCCCCTTACCTCCCTGCGTGGAGTGGGCAGTGATTTATTGTTGTAATATTCATGTATTAACTGTCCCGGGAGTACGAGTTTGGCCGGGTCCGTCTTCCCCACGCCAAGAGCGTGGAGGTATCGTGTCCGCTCCTTCACTTGGCATTTTGCTTTATTTGATATATTCTTTATATGCCACTGCTAGAGAGCATGATAGGGTAATTAGCTCGCTTTATATTTATATCACCGCTGCTGCGAGAGAGAGTGTTACCGTCCCGTGACTCGATCCGGGCACAAGAGAGAGCCGACCACCCTAGCTCACTGCCGGTTTCTCAACCGCGCACGTCCGACGCTTCCCTCGTTAAGGGACAGTCACGAGCTCACCTAGAGTCCGAGAATCGCATATCCATTCGGAGTCGTGTCCGTGGTCCGTCCCGCATCAATTTGGTATCAGAGCACCAGTTGAGTCTAGGGTGTCAAAAAAAAAGTGTCATTTACGTCTAGCCATTAGTCATTGTCTAAGTCGTGTTTAGGGTCATCATTGTTTTAAAACAAAAAAAAGTGTCTCTTTTTGCATTGCATCCCAATAACCCGGTATATCAAAAGGTGTTGTCCGAATGTTAGGCAACGCCTATCGAGAAAGACCGCACACTTGCGCGAGTGATCTGCGGATCGGTTATCTCCGCGACGTACCGAGTTTTGGTTATGTCTAGGTGCATTAGTTAACATCACATTTTACTTTAAAAAAAATGGTCTTACATCTCCATTCCTAGGGGACCCAACCCCATCTTTGCAACCATGGCCGCATCCCGAGCCTATAGTCCCGATGAAGTGGGCGCAATGTTCCAAGCCATGATGGGACAAGTGCAAAGGTTTAGTACAAGCCTAGATCGGTTTAGTACTAGCCTAGATCGGTTTACTAACGGGGTAGATTGGTTGTTCCCGGAGCCACCCCAAGGACCCCTTCACCACGAGAAGGACATTCCTTCCTCACCCATGAGAGCTCCAATGTCATCACTCTCTATTTCCGAACTTGATTCGGAACCATCTCATTTGGAACTATCAAAGCCCGAGCCACCCGTATTTCTAACGGGTACTCTTTATATAGTCGAGCCACTTCTTAGATGGCTCAAGGAAGGCTTGGTCCCACCTCCCTTTCCATCCATGGACCCGACCCTACCTTTAGTGCCGGTCAACTCCTTCCATACCACATTTCGATCTAGTCACCATGTTGACACATTGGACGATCTTGTCATGGGATTAGATTCACAATGGAAGTTGACGCACCTACTGGCCCGAGGCTTTGACCAACCCGCTAGTCTTAGCTTCACCCATCCGGCCTTAGGGTCCATTACCTCCGAGTGCACCGTGGGTTGTGTTACCACGGAGGTTCTTCTACTTCTCCCGCTACCGGACGAGCCCGACTTCCTTACATTTATTCCGAGGGAGGAACCATATCTTCTATACACGGTCCCATCTACCACGATGGATGGAGGTGGCCATCACCTTCATGAATTTCAAACATGGGACTATGTAACGGAGGAACCGAGGGGTCACATATTCTTTGACCCATTCGACCCCTACTCTAGTGGGCCCCGTGACCCATCACTTCCTTCATACCTTATCGGGGAAGTCCACTTTCACAACCCTTACCCACAGGTCGGGCCATCTATACCCACCAAACCCATCCTCGATACACCCACACCCAGCTCTTTTACATCCGGGTCTTCTAGCCCTCTCAAGTTCCCCAAATCCAAAGGGCCGTCCATACATGACTGGGTCATACTTGGACGTTTGGATGTTACCCATGTCACCCATCTCCGGTTACATAACATGCATGCATGGCACACATTCGGGTGTCCTGGTCCACCGTCACCCATGTACGGGTCGGACTAACACTAGTTTTGTCTCGAGTCGTGCATGAGTCAGTGTGTTTTCTTTGTGTGGTTTGTTTGTGTGGTGTGTTTAGAGTCGATTGTTTGTGTGGTTTGCATACATGTGTTAGTGCATGGTGAGTCTGCATGTGTCTTGTGCAAGCTCGTTGTCGTTCTCTTATGAGTGTGAAGCGATTAGACTCACTCGAGGAGTTTGGGATCGGTTCTACATTATACCCGGATCAGTCACCTACAGGGACCCAGCGGTGATTCCTAGTCAGTCTTCGAGCCGCCTCCTCCCCTTTTGAGAGTGCCCCACCCGGAGTGTCCACCTCTAGCCCATAGCAGCTTGTGCATATCGAGTATATATGGAATGAGCAGGTGATGATCACTTGGAGTGGAGCATACCCGCGCTACTTGGCACGGTGACGGATCCGCCGGAGTACTCGAGCAGCCGCACCCCTTACTCGACGGGGTCGAGTTCCTCCCACCCGGGGAGAATTGATGGGGCATCAAAGGCTGTTTCCTTATACTGGTGGAACGTATTTGTGTGTTATGGCTTGTATGGGATTGTAATTGTGTATTTTTTTCATTTGGTCTCCTTGTAAGGCTTATAACAAGCCATTGGGCCACTTGTAATGTAGAGTCCATGGCTAGGTTGCCATTAGTAGAGTCCATTAGGAGCCTAGTTCATATTGGACCTTAATAACCACTTAAGGCCCAAGTGGGCTTTCTCCTCTCATGGACCACCAAGACTTGGAAGGCCCAAGTCTAGACATGGGTTATTGGACTTGAGTGGTTGGCCTTGGACCAGCCTTGGCCCAAGAAAGGCCCAAGTAGGGGGTGCCCTCTGCTTTGGCCTTATTAGGCTTGGTTGGTGAGTTTAGGTGGAGTTTGAATAGAAATGGTCTAAGATAGATTAAAATATGTATTAAGTGTTTTGACCACATGAGAGAAAAACTTGTGAACTCCCTAATATGCCCTTTCAAACTCTAGATCTATGGGCATTTAGTGTCTTTTTACATTTATTATATATAGCTTGTAATTTCCATTTGTTTGAATTAATGAAAGAGAAAAAAAGCATTGTGCAAGAAGGGCTCCTTGTGAGAATTTCGACCTCCCCTCTCTCTCCCTCTGGTTTTCTTCATCCCCAACCCCAATTCTAGAGTGGATCCCCTCTATCTCCTCCCCCTCAATCTCTGAGTTCATCTTCGGTGCCGCCGCCGCCGTTCGTGCCGCCATCGAGCTGCCGCGAAGTCGTCTTTGGTATTCTATCCATCCAGGATAGAAGCATCTTCCCCGAATTCCTGCTCCCACCTCCAATCTCCTCTGGAGCTGAAATTTTTAGGTATGGTTCCCCTCTCGAACCCATATCTTCACAAAAAAATTCAAGCCAAAATTCCATCTTTTTCTATTTTTCCATTTTCGGTCTTCAGGTCATCCCAGATCTGCCAGGATTCTGTCTACAGTGACAGCAACCCTGAGTTTCCCATATCCGGACCTTGTTTTGATTTTTCTTGAAGCCCCCAATTTTATCCGGAGTTTTTCCACTTTCCTCTCTACCACCAATTTTTCGTGGAATTTTGAAAGCTCATTTCATATTTTTAGAAATTCCCTTTCCAAACCATCCACAGTTCTGTCAGCCTGTTTCTAGATCCGACCACGAGTCAGTCCAAAATCCATAAAAAATCAAAGCTTCCACCAATCCTTCCATAAAAATTATTTCCATTTTTTTTGTTCAAACCTCTTCAACTTTGCTGAAGAGCTCAGGAGCTGAATCGGACGTATACCTCGCGGTCAAAGGCAACTCTCAGGAAAGTTCTCTGCTGATCTGAGATTTCAGCCACTGTATAATAGCAACTTGCAAATTCGGTCAAGACCAGATCTGGAGCACTCCATTTTTTCTCTCTACTCTTAAATTGAAGTATTTCGAGTTAGCTTTCCAACGACGCCAGTTTCGTGTCAATCCGACATCGGGGCTGATCGCAGCGTCCGTTCTCGCCGGAGCGCGCGCCTAAAAACAGAACATGCAGATCCGTGGCCGGTTATTCCGACCGGTGCCGAACGGAGCCGCCCGACCTCCGATCGACGTTCCAGCGTGCCGCCATCCCAAGGAGCGCTTCCCCAAGCGTCCCCACTACAGCAGTGCCACCGGGTCCCACACGGCCCCTCCGGCCAGCACGCGGGCCCCACGGTCGCGAGTACGTGTGCTGCCGAAGAGACGCGAGAAGCCGCCCGTCAACCCGAAATCTGTCCTCCCGGACCCACTTGTGTAGCCCTTTATCTCCCTGCGTGGAGTGGGCAGTGATTTATTACTGTAATATTCATGTATTAACTGTCCCGGGAGTACGAGTTCGGCTGGGTCCGTCTTCCCCACACCGAGAGCGTGGAGGTATCGTGTCCGCTCCTTCACTTGGCATTTTACTTTATTTCTTATATGCTTTATATGCCGCTGCTAGAGAGCATGATAGGGTAATTAGCTCGCTTTATATTTATATCACCGCTGCTGCGAGAGAGAGCGTTACCGTCCCGTGACCCGATCCGGGCACAAGAGAGAGTCGACCATCCTAGCTCACTGCCGGTTTCTCAACTGCGCACGTCCGACGCTTCCCTCGTTAAGGGACAATCACGAGCTCACCTAGAGTCCGAGGATCGCATATCCATTCGGAGTCGTGTCCGTGGTCCGTCCCGCATCACCTTAGCAACATCAGAATTAACTACCAAAATCACTCCCCGTTTGCCATTAGCAGAAAGGATAGGGAAGGAAGGTACTGAGATAAGTGCCACAGTGAAGAGGAAAGCTGATGTGACAAACTATTTAGGCTTTTCAGTAATCAAGCAAGTAAAGCACATATTCTTCTTGTATAAGAATGCAGATAGTGCATTCCTGAACTTATGTGGTTTAAAAGTTATGAAGGTGAGAAACTAGCTACTTCACTCAGTGAGAACCAGTCTGAGGAGACTTTTAATAGTAATGAACCAGGAGTACATAGGACATGACAATTTTTGTCTTACGGAATCTTGTTTATCTAAGTTTGAAGGCATCATCAGGATTACCCAAAACTTGTATTGAGATTAAACAAACTCTACAGTTCTATATTCATCTTTTAGGGACAGTTTCATATATTTCTTCTCTTTATTACTTTAGTACAGTCAAGTAGAATCTTGCCTTTTTACATAAGAGTACACGTTTACCAGACGCCAGTACCCCTAGTTACTCAGCAGGATCTATTATTCTGTCTCAGGTATATTTTTCATCTTTTTACGTAAGGGTACACGTTTATCAGACGCCAGTACCCCTAGTTACTCAGTGGAACTATCCTTTCATTTTTTTTTAACAAAGATAACTTGAAGCACTTCATGACATGAGTTTTTCTCCATTTTATTGATAAAGAACCCAGTTTCTCAGTGCACTCAATCATTGCTTTGCCTTTAGAGTATTTGATTTACCATTTTGATGCAGCTGTCCATGTGATTTTCAGAAGGTGTTGTTTAAGAACAATACATATTTTCAGGTTATCTTAACCAATTCAGCCTGAGTTTAGATAAGGTCAGATTCTGAAAGACTCAATTAAACATGTCATGCACGAAATGATTAAGAACTATTAACAAGCATTCCACAGTCCTTCTTCATTGAGTTTGGATTTTAGTCTCTGACGACCATTAAGTTTAAACCGACAATTCATTCAGGGTTCATTACTGCTTCTTATTAGAGAAGCTATCTGATTTTCAGTAGCTTGGATTAATGAACATGTCTATCAGTTTGTCATATGATCAGACTAGGCACATGATTTCAAGAGATGTTCAAATACAGAAGCCAAGGATAAGATAGATCAAATAGACGGAGAGTGTATCTGATAGAATGAGTTTTCAATAAAGTTGACACTGAATATCGACAAAGAAAGTTGACATTGTTTGACATAGATCAGTTTTACTCGTACAGAATTATTCTAAACTCCCCTTATGAAAATGTTTGAAAAAAAAACAAGATGCATGTGATGGAATTGTAGGAACGGCAAGATGCTGCTCACACTCCCCCTAAAAATATGCAATGTCAACCAAGTTCAAAGTTTAGAAGCAGATATGATCAATATGTTCATGCTAAAAATTTGCAAAGACCAAGTTCTCTTCTTAGAAATTTAAATATTTCATTACCAAAAGGTTTGGTGAAAATATCAGCAATTTATCTTTTAGAATTTATGAATTCAAGCTCAATTTCCTTTTTACTGACTTCATCTCTAAGAAAGTGATGTTTGATTTTAATGTGTTTTTTCCTAGAGTGGTGAACAGGATTTTTGGTTAAGGAAATAGCACTAGTGTTATCACAGAAGATTGTAATACAATCGAGGTTGATAAGATAGTCAATTAACTGGTGTTTTATCCAGAGGACTTGGGCAGCATAGTTTCCTGCAACCACATACTCTGCCTCGGCAGTAGATAAGGCTACAGTATGCTATTTCTTGGATGCCCAAGACACTAGACATCCACCAAGAAATTGACAATATCCACTAGTACTCTTCTTATCTATCCTACACCCGACATAGTCTGCATTACTGTAAGCTACAAGGTCTAGCTCACACTTAGCAGGATACCATAAGCCTAGGTCTAGGGTGCCAAACAGATACCTAAAAATCCGTTTCACAGCTATTAAATGAGATTCCTTTGGACATGCTTGAAATCTGGCACACAAACATACTGAAAATTGAATATCAGGACGAGATGCAGTAAGGTAGAGCAAGGATCCGATCATACCTCTGTAAAGCTTGGGATCTACCATTTTACCTGCCGGATCAGAATCAAGATTGGTAGATGTCCCCATTGGTGCAGTTATAGCTTTGAGATTTTCCATCTTAAATTTCTTCAATAAGTCATTGATGTACTTCTCCTGGGTTATGAAGGTTCCTTCTTTGGTCTGACAGATCTGTAGTCCAAGAAATAATTTCAGCTCTACCATTGAGCTCATTTCAAATTCACTAGTCATTAAGGCTGAGAATTCCTCACACATAGATGAGTTGGTTGACCTAAACACTATATCATCTACGTAAATTTGAATAATTAGAATTACTTTTTCACATACCTTTGTGAATAGGGTCTGGTCAACCATACCTCTGGAAAATCCTTTTTCGGAGAGGAACTTACTCAGTCTATCATACTAAGCTCGGGGAGCTTGCTTTAACCCATAGAGAGCCTTGTCAAGTTTATAAACATGATCAAGAAATTCAAGACATTCAAATCCAGGAGGTTGTTTGACAAAAACATCTTCCTTTATTTCACCATTTAGAAAAGCAGATTTAACATCCATCTCCTGTAAAGTTATCCCTAGACTGCAAGTAGTAGCTAAAAGAATTCTAATAGCTTCTAGCCTTGTTACAGGGGCAAAAGATTCATCAAAGTCAATACTAAACTCTTGGTTGTACCCCTGAGCAACTAACCTAGCCTTATTTCTAACTATGTTACCCTGCTCATCAGTTTTATTCCGAAAAACCTATTTGGTGCCTATTATGTTGCCATGAGATGGCTTAGGAACTAAATGCCAGACCTTGTTCCTATCGAATTGACTTAGTTCATCATGCATGGCATTAATCCAGTGTTCATCCTGAAAGGCACCTTCTATGTTTTTGGGTTCTATTTGAGATACTAAAGTAAGGGAATTCAATTCATTTTCAATTCTTATGTTTGCTCTAGTTCTAGTCGGTTCATTCAGATTGCCAATTATGTTTTCAAGGGAATGGTCTCGAAGAAATTTAAGGTTAGTCACCTCATTACCTTGATTTCCACTTATCTCCCCCTGAGTCTTTGGTCCTTTAGCTTCAGCTTCTTCAGCAGAATCTTCATTTGTCTTTAAAATCTCTCCATCAATTTTGTCCCTGCATAAATCAATTTCAGTTTTGGTTGCAGACTCATCAAACACAACATGAGGAGATTCTTCAACAAGGTTCGAGTTAAGACTAAAGACCCTATAGGCTCTAGACCGGTCAGAATAACCTAGAAATATTCCAGGTTCACTCTTTGGTTCAAATTTATCAAGATCTAGTTTTGAATTAATATGGATAAAACATTTACAGCCAAAGGCCTTGAAATGAGCTAGGGAGAGTTTCTTACCTTTGAGAATCTCATAGGGAGTCATTTGAATTTTGGGTCTTACCAGGGCTCTATTGATTATATAGCATGAAGTGTTGATAGCCTCTGCCCAAAACTTTCTAGGTAAGTTCCCTTCCACTAGCATGGTCCGAGCCATTTCAACTAAGGTTCAATTTCTCCTTTCCACCACTCCATTCTGCTCTTGAGTTCTTCGTGAGGAGAACTTGTGGGTAATTCCATTTTCCCTGCAAAAATGATCAAAACGTGAGTTGACAAACTCACCACCATGATCAGACAAGATGTTTAAAATAGTATGCTCATTGGTCTGTTTTATTTTGTAAAAGAGCTCCTGAAATTCTTCAAAGGTTTCATTTTTATGAGACAAGAAAAAGACCCATGTGTATCTAGAAAAGTCATCAACAAGTACAAAACCATATCTTTTCCCTGATAAGCTAATTGACATAGTGGGTCCAAATAAATCCATATGTATTAGCTCATAAGGTTTTGAAGACAGGTTTTCAGTTCTAGATTTAAATGATTTTCTAGTCTGTTTACACTGGGTGCATGGCTCACAAATTTTATTATCATCTTTGAATGAAATTTTAGGGAGTCCTTTAACCATGCAATGCTTATACAATTTATGAAGCACACTATAACTAGCATGACCCAATCTACGATGCCACAGATAAGCTAGGTCATCTTTATTGACAATAAGACAAAGATTAGAGTGTGCTACATCATCTAAATCTATCATATAGATATTATTGATTCTCTTACCAACAAATTTAACCGAATCAGAATTGGGTTCAAAGATGGTGCATGCAAGAGAATCAAAAATAACTTTATGGCCTTTGTCACATAATTGACTAATACTAAAAAGATTGTAAGCCAAACCTTCAACTAACATAACTTCTTCAATAAACAGGAGGAACACTTACCAACTTTTTGTTGAACACATGTGCACCATGATTACTATTATGGTTTTGATGATAGCAACTACTATAAGTCACATTGTGTTTGCATATGATGTCATTGTGTATCTGTTTAAGAAGTTTGTCATTTCATCGAACAGGTGGCGGGAATGTGCACTGCATTCCAAGTCTATACGTTGGACAAAGTCTATACGTTGGACAAAGTCTGTACATTGGACGAAGTCTATACGTTGGACGAAGTCTATACGTTGGACAAAGTCTATACGTTAGACAAAGTCTGTACGTTGGACAAAGTCTATGCGTTGGACAAAGTCTGTACATTGGACGAAGTCTATACGTAGGACAAAGTCTGTACGTTGCTGAACATGAAGTCTATACGTTGGCTGCCTAGCACAACTCAAAGTCTATACGTTGCTGCAGATGAAGTCTGTACGTTAGCTGCATGCACAACTCAAAGTCTGTACGTTGCACAACACAAAGTCTATACGTTGCGGCAGATGAAGTCTGTACGTTGCTGTAGATGAAGTCTATACGTTGGCTGCATGCACAAAACAAAGTCTGTACGTTGGTTGATGGCTACAACACAACTCTATACATTGGCCGGCTACTTCACACGCAAAGTCTAAACATTGCGTTCTGTTGTGTTCGTGCATCAAGTTACCAAGTCTGTACGTTCATGAAGCAAGTCTGTACAGGCTCATGCATGCTCAAGGTGCAAAGTCTGTACAGAGTTCATACATGCACACAAAGTCTACACGTCCAAGCCTTGATGTAAAGTCTATACAACAACTACAAGCTTCATTCAAATAGCCAAGGCCACTGCACAAGATGAGAGTCAAAAGACAAAGATTCAGTTGGTACTTTTTAGACCAACAAGGATGAAGTTACAGACATGAATAGGCTGCTAATGGACACAAGCGACGGAGCTGAAGCGGCTAACGGACCGACCCGGGCTGGACCGGGGGCTGCCCAGCTGGCGGTCGATCGCCAGAACAGGGGCGGTCGACCGCCCCAGCCAGCAGACTCCCGTCTGCAGTTCTGTCAGCTGCAGGTCGATCGCCAGCCAGTAGCGGTCGATCGAAAATCCCAGGGACCGCCCGTTTGTAGATTTCTCAGTATAGGTCAACCGCCAGAAGCCACAGGTCGACCGCCAGCCCCGATGCAGCCATGTTTGACTTCGAAATCCACCTCGTGGCCAGCCCCTTTCCATGGATTTCTTTAATCCAAAAGTCACCTAATGACCCATAAATTGTGGATCTGGTCTGAAGGATGTCCAAGGACCATTCAAGGTCTATAAAACTAACACATGAGGGGTTGGAAACCCTATCACTTCAAGGCTTCAAGGGAGATCAAGGGAGGCCATTTTCGAGGTACTGTAGCACCTCCGTGAACAGTGTTTCAGGAGGAAGTTCTTCATCCATCCAAGGTGATTCAAGCTCATATCTGAAGCCAAGCAATCTCCAACAAAGCTAGAAGCACTCAAGGGCAAGAAGGGTGATCAAAGGAAGCTAGAAGGAGCGTATTCCAAGAAGGAAATCAAGCTACTCCGGGAAGAAGCTGTTCATCGAATCCTCAAGAGATTCAAGCTCCAGTAAATCTCAGATAGGATCTTTTCTCTTAAGCATATTCTATATCTTGTTTGAGTGTTTTTCATAAATTGTTCTTTTTCTATTTCACTCAAACACTTGGTAGTTGAGAATCGTCCCTACCGGTGGTTAGTAGGAAGGCAATCGAAAGTTGTCCGATCTGTGGTGTTGACGTCCCTACCGGTGGTTAGTAGGAAGGCAAACGGTGATTCTCCGATTTGCGGTTTGGTGTGCTGCACTAGTGAAGCCTCACCAGATTTGGTGAGGGGTGGACGTAGGACTGGGGATTCAGTCCGAACCACCTTAAAATCCTTTGTGTTGTGGTTTGATTATGCGATTGATATGTTTTAGATGCATGCTTAGGTTCAATCTCTATATTGTGAAATCATATTTCTAAGCAAATCATTTTATACATCGCTAAGCTAGTTGTATTCCGCTGCAATTATTTTTAACTAGCCTTATAGAGGGTTGTATTGTGAAAAGAGGGGCAGATCTATTCACCCCTCCCCTCTAGATCCGCTGTCCACTACACAACAAGTGGTATCAGAGCCTAATCTCTCATTATGGGGTCAAACGACCTTGAGGGAAATGGTGGATCAGCGTCTAAGGGTTATTTACCTGAAGGACACTCTATGAACAGACCTCCTTATTTCACTGGATCTAATTATCCTTATTGGAAACATCGCATGCAGGTGTTCATTCGCGCTCAAGACTACGAACTTTGGCGAGTGATCAGCAAAGGTCCGTATGAGCTTATGGATAATGAGGACTTGTGGACCAAAGAACAAATAAGACAATCCACTGTCAACTGGAGTGCGAAACACATCATGCAATGCTCACCTCATCCAGTAGAGTTCTCAAGAGTGGCGACCTGCGCAACTGCAAAACAAATGTGGGACAAGTTAGAGGTAATCTACGAAGGAACCTCTCAAGTATGAGAAACAAAAGCTAATATCTTAGTTTCTAAATACGAAATGTTCCGCATGAAGCCTGATGAATCAATTCAAGATATGTATGCTCGATTAACTGTGCTTACTAATAGTTTGACTGATTTGGGAAAGAAATATTCAGAACAGGAAATTGTAAGAAAAATTCTCAGATCGTTAACTCCAGCATGGCACACAAAGGCTACCGTGGTTGAAGAATCGAGAGATCTCGCAACTACCAAGGTAGATGAACTCATTGGGTCATTGATGACCTATGAGATCAATCTCAAGAACAAAGAGGCTGAGACACCTAAGAAGAAGTCCCTAGCTCTTAAAGCAGGACCCAGTCGTCAAGGCTCTTCCGATGAAGGTGAGGATTTGGGAAGTGAGCGAGATGAGGATGACGTAGCCATGCTCACACGTAAGTTCAAAAAATTCCTGAGAAAGGAAGGTAAGAGCTTCATGAGAGGATGGTCAAAGGTAAGACATGGTTTCAAATCTAATTATGAAAACTCTAAGAAATCTAACAAAATCATTTGTTATTCTTGCAACAAACTAGGGCATTTCAAGAATGATTGTCCCAACATATTCAGAAAAGCTGACAAATGGAAGGGCAAGAATAAGAACAAGGCCATGGTGTCCACATGGAGCGATGAAGAGGAAAGTGATGACGGAACTAGCTCCTCGGACAAAGAAAAAGAAGATTTCTGCCTTATGGCCAAAGGTGATGAAGAAACTGAGGTAAATTCTCCATTTGAAGATTATACAATTGATGATTAGGAGGATGCATATATACAACTCATGGAAAAACATGAAATGTACAAAAAGGAGAATAAATCATTGAAAAAGAAAATTAACTCATTTGTGCATGATCATGATATGAATGATAAGACTGCTCTACTTGAGACTGAAATTGAAGATCTTAAGAAAATGATTGAGGATTTGGAGGAAGGAAGAAAAGAAATGGCTGACTTGAAAACTGAAAATGAGGATTTGAGAAATGAGATTGATAGCGTGAAGCTCAAAATACAAAGCTATGAAAAAGACAGTAAATTGAGCAATGAAAAGTATGAAGCTATCAAACAAGTCAACATTCAACTTCTTCAAAATATTAAAAACCTATAAAAAGAGTTGAAGGATAAATAACAATCTTTAGAAAAGTTTGTGGATGGAAGACAAAACCTAGATGCATTGCTAGGAACTAGACTGAACCACAACAAAGATGGGTTAAGTTTTGAACCTACAAATAAAAGGCCAATTGGGTTAAAAACTGTCACATTTGTTTCATCTTCCGAAGCTTCCACCTCAAACACAACTCCCACACAAAATCAGCAAAAACAAAAGGAGAAAGGGAAAGAAAAGATTGAAGAGGCAGTCACCAACATTCCCAAAAAGCCTGTCCAAAAACCTAAGAAAAGTCGACCTTCCCTGCAGCATAGGTCAACACTTCCTTGGCCATTGCATGCTCAACCTTCCAGATTTCACCACAATTGGATTGCACACTCATATAGGCCAGCATCACCATATCTTTGGGACAATTGTGATTTCTGTGTTCATCAATCCCATAGGTGGCAAAACAATTATTTTCAAACCAAGAACAACCAATGGCCGCAATGGGTTAAGAAGCCAACTTCATCAAACTTTCACAAATTCCAACCAAGAGCCTCCAAACAGAAAATGAATGTCAAGGTTGAAAAGAAAAACTAAATCCCTGCTCTAAGCATACAAAACATGAATGCTAGGAAGGTTTGGATTCCAAAAGAAATGGTTTCATGCTTTGAAAATTTGAAGAGTTTGATGGGACCCAAATTTGGTTGGGTTCCAAACACAATTGCTTAATTACTTATGCAGGAGTGTCTTGCAGCCATGCATAACAGGTGGTACCTTGATAGCGGCTGTTCAAGACACATGACTGGAGATAAATCAAAATTTTGTCTCTTGGAGGAAAAGGAAGGAGGACAGGTCACATTTAGAGGGAACAACAAAGGAAAAATCATTGGAACAGGTAATGTAGGTAAGAATATCTCCAACTCCATCGAAAATGTGTTGCTAGTTGAAGGTTTGAAATACAACTTGCTTAGTATAAGTCAATTGTGTGATAAGGGTCACAAAGTGTTGTTTGACTCTCATGAATGCAGAATTCTTGAACCAAAATCTGACAAGGTAAAATTTTCTGGTAAGAGAGTCAACAATGTTTATATGATTGACTTAGATGATCCTGCTCATTTAAATCTTTGTCTTGCTGCACCAAAATCTGAAATTGCTTGGTTATGGCATCGTAGACTAGGACATGCTAGATACAATGTCTTACATAAACTGTTAAAGCATTCAATGGTGAAAGGGTTGCCTGAATTATCATTTAAACAAGAAAACAAGTTGTGTGATGCATGTGCCCTAAGTAAACAAACAAGAAAATCTTTCAAGGGAAGATCTGAAAATACATCATCCAAACCACTCGAGCTAATTCATATGGACTTGTTTGGCCCAACCAGAACTGCTAGCTTAAGTGGTAGAAAATATGGATATGTCTTGGTGGATGACTTTTCAAGGTTCACATGGGTTTTCTTTCTCACACATAAAAATGATGCGTTTGATGAGTTTCAAGCACTCTACATGAAGATAAAGCAGGACGGTGAGTTTAAAATTTCCAAGATCCAATCTGATCATGGTGGTGAATTTGAAAATGCTAACTTCTATAATCTTTGCAGAGCTGAAGGCATTTCACACCGATTTTCTTCACCAAGAACCCCAGAGCAAAACAGTGTAGTTGAAAGGAGAAACTGAACACTTGTAGAGATGGCAAGAACCATGCTTGTTGAACGGCAACTTCCAAGGAGGTTTTGGGCTGAAGCGGTAAACTCAGCATGTTATATTATCAACCGCTCTATGGTAAGGCCACACATCAAAAAGACTCCTTATGAGTTGCTGAAAGGTAAAAAGCCCTCTCTCTCACATATGAAAGTGTTTGGATCTAAATGCTTCATCCACAATAATGACAAAAGAGATTTAGATAAATTCGAGCCCAAGAGTGATGAAGGTATATTCCTTGGATATTCTGATAGATCTAGGGCTTATAGAATTTACAATATCAAGAGTCAAACTGTGGAAGAATCACCCCATGTTTCCTTTGATGAATATCATGATTCTAACAATGATAACTCTTACAGGAAAAATGATGAAGATGGGGAATTCCTAAGCATAAAGGATAAGAGTGATCCTCTACAAGAAGAAATAAAAGAAGCTGGTGACCTAGCTGAATCAAGCAATGCAAGGGATCAAGCTCCAGGAGAAGGTAACGATTCTACAAACATTAGAATTCTTAAGGATCATCCTTTAGAAAACGTCATTGGCAGTTTGAATGACCCACCTAGAACAAGGTCACATTTTAAAATTGTGGAAGAATTAGATCAACTTGCTCTTGTCTCACAGCATGAACCCAAAAATATTGATGAAGCATTAAAAGATGAAAATTGGATAAATTCAATGCAAGACGAGTTAAACCAGTTTGAAAGGAATAAAGTTTGGCATCTTGTTCCTAAACCTTCATCACAATCTGTCATAGGCACTAAATGGGTCTTTAGGAACAAACTAAGTGAGGACGGCAAGATAATAAGAAACAAGGCTAGATTGGTGGCTCAAGGGTATAATCAAGAATTTGGGGTAGACTTTGATGAATCTTATGCCCCAGTTGCTAGACTCGAAGCCATCAGAATTTTACTTACCTTTGCATGCTCCCTTAGAATAAAGCTATATCAAATGGATGTCAAAAGTGCTTTCTTGAATGGCTTGATCAAAGAAGAAGTCTATGTTGAGCAGTCCCCTGGTTTGAGAATTTTAATAATGCAGATTTTGTATACAAGCTAGACAGGGCGCTTTATGGACTTAAGCAAGCACCAAGAGCTTGGTATGAGAGACTAAGCTCGTTCCTCATTGAAAAAGGGTACACACGAGGTAAGGTAGATCAAACACTTTTCACCAAGAAGCAAGGTAAGAACATCTTGATTGTTCAAATTTATGTTGATGACATTGTGTTTGGTTCTACAAAATCTGAAATGTGTGAGGAATTTGCTAACCTCATGACTAGCGAATTTGAGATGAGCCTAATGGGAGAACTTCAATTCTTTCTCAGTTTGCAGGTCAACCAAGGAGAAGATGAGTGCTTCATAAATCAATCCAAATACATCAAGGAGCTGCTGAAAAGATTTGACATGGCAAACAGCAAAATCATTGTAACTCCTATGAGCACCACAACATCACTAGATTCGGATGAAAATGGTAAATTAGTAGATGCAAAGGTCCATAGAGATATGATTGGTTCTTTGCTTTATTTGACTGCATCCCGACCAGATATCCAGTTTAGTGTATGCCTTTGTGCTAGATTTCAAGCTAGTCCTAGAGAATCTCATTTGACTGCCGTCAAACGTATCCTTCGATATCTTGTCGGCACTCAAGATTTGGGATTATGGTATCCGTCATCATGTGATTTATCTCTTATATCTTATTCTGATGTGAATTACGTTGGATGCAAGCTGGATCGTAAGAGTACTAGTGGCTATTGCCAGTTTCTAGGCGGGTGTTTAGTTTCTTGGGCCTCCAAGAAATAACACTCGGTTGCCCTCTCAACCACGGAGGCAGAATATGTTGCTGCGGGGAGCTGTGGCACCCAAGTGTTGTGGATTAAACACCAACTCCAAGACTACTTGGTGGATCTTGGTTGTGTCCCGATTCTGTGTGATAACACTAGTGCTATCAACCTTGCAAAAAATCCAGTCCAGCACTCTAGGACTACGCATATTGAGATTAGGCATCACTTCATTAGAGACGAGGTCAGTAAGAAAAATTGTGAACTGCATTTTGTTGATACTCTAAATCAAATTGCTGATATTTTCACCAAGCCCTTGTGTAATGACAGGTTTTCAACACTCAGAAGGGAGCTTGGTCTTTGCCGATCTCAGGCCACTAAAAATTGAAATGATGATCATGTTCAATTTAGTTGTGTGTTTTTGCAGATTGGTGTGTTCATACATTGTTTATATGTCAATGTGTCATTTTGCATATGTGTCGTATTGCATGGTTTGTGTAGCATCATTCTTGCATGGCCATGGTATATCAAATGTTGATGTATGAAAAGGCAGGTTATGCTTGTCTAGACACACTCAATATGCCTGAGGTTTCACCTCCGCCAAGTACCATGAGTCATTGTCGCATATAGGCCATATAGTAAGGGGGAGTTGTCACTTTGCAGCATTCATGGATATGTTTCATTTTCATTCTGTTGCATTTAATAAATGTACAACCATGTGTTGGGTCATGCATTTCATGCCTGCCAAATTCGTGTTTGATCAGGTCAACCCCTGCATGGTTCTACTCTCTCACTCCTTGACGTTTGTCCTTACATTTGCTTGCAAACATAACTCCTTGAGTGCATTCTCTATATATCTTTAGGGGGAGTTTTGTTGCTTTTCTTATCTCTTGCAATCTGAACTTCACTGGCTTCCAGTTTGACAATACCGTTCATGAGACAGACGGACATATGGAGTAAGAGCTTTCTATTATGTGCCCTGATGATTATCCATTCAATGAAATCGGTTCAGATTTAATGATTTCCTTGAAGTTCTGAAATATTGGTTCTGAAATCATCTATGCTCTTGGTTTTAATAGACCTTAACTAGAGACTGCATATTATGCTTTGAATGACTATCCTGCTATCTGAAAATCCAAATTTCATGACAATCTTGGTGATACTCTAGAGCTTAGTATTGGTGTTAAACATCTTGATGAGCTGGAATTCTTGAAAAATAAATTTGACAGAGCAATGATATTGTTGCACGAAGAAATATGTCCCGTCATCAAATCAAGTGACGAATGACATGTTATGATGTGCCCCTGTTATCTCTGTCTTAATACATTTGGCCTCTAGGCAGAGCAATGGCATAATCACTGAGAAACATATCTTCCCATTACAGAAATGAGTTTGGATATGTCATGACGTAACTTTGCTATCTCTATTCATTTTGAAACATCATAGTAAGTCTTACCAAATACGTAGGAATACTGGCGTCTAAACAACGTGTATTCTTATGGCTAGGAGGCATGTACTAGACTTGATTGCTCGTAAAATATGAGTCTTGTGCCTTCAAATGCAAAAAATACTGAAAATTACATTTGCTGCGATCATAACATTCCATGCTCTACTCATGTTTGTTTAGTCTCAATACTAGTTTTTGTGTTATTCCCTTAGCAGTTATTGAATATGGATATATAAGATGAGGGAAGGTTAAACAGTGCACAGATATGCACCTTTGGTTCATTTCTATTAAATCTTCAATGTAGATGCTCTTCGAACTCTGTTGATGATATCGGATTTCATTAGCTTTGACCCGTACATGTTGCTCGCGATATGTTTCAGGTTTGCATATTATGGCTTGCTCTTCCCTCTCCTTCACCTCGGGTCTCACCGACCTTTGTCACCTACTCTACTTTATCCATCCTTTTTGCTGTTGGCAAAGGGGGAGAATTCTTTGTGTGAGTCCTTTGTAAGAGCTATGGATGAGTGAATGGTGTACGGGGGAGATTCACTTTGTGCATCTCATTTGTGTATCCAATGCATAGTATTCATATCTGCATTCATAATTGCATTCACATGCTATTACTATCATGGATCTTGAGCTGCATATGTTACATATATCATACACTTTGCCATCTTGGCTATTTCTGCCATATAATGACTCACAGTGTTACCATCATCAAAAAGGGGGAGAATGCTGAACACATGTGCACCATGATTACTATTATGATTTTGATGATAGAAACTACTATAAGTCACATTGTGTTTGCATATGATGTCATTATGTATCTGTTTAAGTAGTTTGTCATTTCATCGAACAGGTGGTGGGCATGTGCGCTGCATTCCAAGTCTATACGTTGGACAAAGTCTATATGTTGGACAAAGTCTGTACATTGGACGAAGTCTATACGTTGTACGAAGTCTATACGTTGGACAAAGTCTATAGGTTGGACTAAGTCTGTACGTTGGACAAAGTCTATGCGTTGGACAAAGTTTGTACATTGGATGAAGTCTATACGTTGGACAAAGTCTGTACGTTGCTGAACATGAAGTCTGTACATTGACTGTCTAGCACAACTCGAAGTCTATACGTTGCTGCAGATGAAGTCTGTACATTGGTTGCATGCAAAACTCAAAGTCTGTACGTTGCACAACACGAAGTCTGTATGTTGCAACAGATGAAGCCTGTACGTTGTTGCAGATGAAGTCTATACGTTGACTGCATGCACAAAACAAAGTCTGTACGTTGGTTGATGACTGCAACACAACTCTATACATTGGCCGGCTACTTCACACGCAAAGTCTAAACATTGCGTTCTGTTGTGTTTGTGCATCAAGTTATCAAGTCTGTACGTTCATGAAGCAAGTCTGTACAGGCTCATGCATGCTCAAGGTGCAAAGTCTGTACAGAGTTCATACATGCACACAAAGTCTACACATCCAAGCCTTGATGCAAAGTCTATACAACAACTACAAGCTTCATTCAAATAGCCAAGGCCACTGCACAAGATGAGAGTCAAAAGGCAAAGATTCAGTTGGTACTTTTTAGACCAACAAGGATGAAGTTACAGACATGAACATGCTACTAATGGACACAAGCGACGGAGCTGAAGTGGCTAACGGACCGACCCGGGCTAGACCGGGGGCTGCCCAGCTGGCGGTCGACCGCCCCAGCCAGCAGACTCCCGTCTGCAGTTCTGTCAGCTGCAGGTCGACCGCCAGCCAGTAGCGGTCGACCAAAAATCCCAGGGACCGCCCGTTTGCAGATTTCTTAGTAGAGGTCGATCGCCAGAAGCCACAGGTCGGCCAGCCCTGATGCAGCCATGTTTGACTTCGAAATCCACCTCGTGGCCAGCCCCTTTCCATGGATTTCTTTAATCCAAAAGTCACCTAATCACCCACAAATTGTGGATCTGGTCTGAAGGATGTCCAAGGACCATTCAAGGTCTATAAAACCAACACATGAGGGGTTGGAAACCCTATCACTTCAAGGCTTCAAGGGAGATCAAGGGAGGCCATTTTTGAGGTACTGTAGCACCTCCGTGAACAGTGTTTCGGGAGGAAGTTCTTCATCCATCCAAGGTGATTCAAGCTCAGATCTGAAGCCAAGCAATCTCTAACAAAGCTAGAAGCACTCAAGGGCAAGAAGGGTGATCAAAGGAAGCTAGAAGGAGCGTATTCCAAGAAGGAAATTAAGCTACTCCGGGAAGAAGCTCTTCATCAAATCCTCAAGAGATTCAAGCTCTAGCAAATCTCAGACAAGATCTTTTCTCTTAAGCATATTCTATATCTTGTTTGAGTGTTTTTCATAAGTTGTTCTTTTTCTATTTCACTCAAACACTTGGTAGTTGAGAATCGTCCCTACCGGTGGTTAGTAGGAAGGCAATCAGAAGTTGTCTGATCTGCGGTGTTGACGTCCCTACCGGTGGTTAGTAGGAAGGCAATCGGTGGTTCTCCGATTTGTGGTTTGGTGTGCTGCACTAGTGAAGCCTCACCGGATTTGGTGAGGGGTGGATGTAGGACTAGGGATTCAGTCCGAACCACCTTAAAATCCTTTGTGTTGTGGTTTGATTGTGCGATTGATATGTTTTAGATGCATGCTTAGGTTCAATCTCTATATTGTGAAATCATATTTCTAAGCAAATCATTTTATACATCGCTAAGCTAGTTGTATTCCACTGCAATTATTTTTAACTAGCCTTATAGAGGGTTGTATTGTGAAAAGAGGGGCAGATCTATTCACCCCTCCCCTCTAGATCCGATGTCCACTACACAACACTTTTCCTAAGCCAATGATTTTTCCCTTAGTGTTACCTCCAAAAGTGACGTGACCAGCATCTTTCTTTACCAACATGCTGAATTTTGCTTTATCTTCGGTCATGTGCCTGGAACAACCACTATCTAGATACCACTTGTTGTGACTGGCTGCCAAGCATACCTGCAAGGGGATCAAGTAGAACTATTTTCTTGGGTCCCAGAAAAACATTAATTTCATGCAGACTAGAAATAAGATGTTTTGGTATCCACATTTGATTTGGCTTTTTCATGACAGTTGTGGATTTTTTTTTAATCTATTTGTTCTGCTTTTTCTTCCCACTTTCATTATTTGAAGACTGTTTTTGAGATGTGGCCTTTTTCAATTTTTTAAAATTATTCTGAAAGTTTCTTTGCCAGAACTTAGTCCAATAGGCATTGGGAGTAGTGTGTGCATTATTGACCCTAGCCTGTCTAGGCATGGCATTGACAGAGCCATAGGGGTTCGGGTTCCAAAAATTTGTTTGCCTAGCCTGCCTATAGGAGTTCCATGGATGAAACCGATGCATCTGACTAGAATGATAGTTCTAGAAGTATTGCATAGGCTTCATGTGATCTTGGCCTTTTTAAGTTGGCTAGTGATAGGAATTGTAGAGTGTAGAATGATTAGGAACATTCTGATAGAGGCCTTTACCAAAGGTTGTTGGGACGCTAAAGGGTGATCTAGAGGGGGGTGAATAGATCAATCACCCGTAAAAAATTACTGTAGCAGATTCAAATGCGGAATGAAAACTTCTACTAAGCAGATAGTGGGCACAATGCGAATGCCACCCAGACAAGATGAAGAACCGTCCTAAGCATACATCTACTGTGCGAAGATAGAGATATAGAAGCTAGGCAGACCACAAAACAATCACACAGTAGACAAAGGTTTTTAGGTGGTTTGGTCCTTCAGACCTACATTCACCCCACACTCAACCCGAGTGTGGCTTACTGCTGACTCACAGCTTGAACCGCTGGGCCTCACAGCTTGCCTACAACCGCTGGGCCTCACAGCTTGCCGTCCGAGGAATCCTCCTCGCTCCGCTGAGCAACACAGCTTGCTGTCCAGTGGAATCCTCCACTGCAAACCGCTGGGCAATACAGCTTAGCCGTCCAGAGGCAGCACCTCTGCAATCCGCTGACTAACAGCTTGAAAGGAAATGTAAAATGGAAAACAAAAGACAAGATAACAGCATCGGAAAGCTGTAAACGTAAAGCACAATGTGGCTCTTAAAGAGTTGACTGGCCTGGATTTGATCCACGGTCCAGTTAACAGATCTCCCTCGATCTCACTCTCTTTCTTCACTCTCTCTCTTTCTCTTTCTTCTCTGCTGCACTTCTCTTCTTCTTTCGCTAATCTCTCACTCTCTGCTCTTCTCCTCTTCTTCTTATTCTTCTGCTCTTCTTCTTTTCTGGATCGTGGCTCTCTATATGGACTTTTCTTTTCGCCAACTCGATCTACCTTCATCTGTGGACGAAGACCTCCTTTTATAACAGCAGCTAGTAGGAGGGCAGCACTGGGCGCGTGTGGCTTCCACATTTCCCGCCCAGAACTTTTGGCCACGTGTCAGCTTTCTGTCAGTCCTTCAACCTCGGATCACGTGCCCTCCTTAAGCTTCACGATCAAAGCACCTGTTAAACAGAGTATCGGATAAGTCATCAGTTTAAAGAACAACTCTGTATAAACTTATCAGAAGAATAGCGTTTTAGAAGAAACCTGGACGAGGTTAGAACGAAACAACACGAACTAACAAACGGCAATGACACAGAGACAACACGGAGACACAATAGGGAAAACGACACGAAGTCAGTGAGAACAGCACGAGGACAGAAGAGTGACACGAGGTTCACACAGAAACGACACGAGGTGAAACAAGAACGACACGAAGTGCAGTAGTGACAGAAACACACACTGCACAGAGAACGACACGAAATGGCACAGAAAGCAACACGAAGTGCTGCGATGTCCTGCACGCAATAGAACAAAAAACGACACGAAGACGATGAAACAATACGGAGACGAAACAGTAACCGACACGAGTTGAAAACAACACGAAGTCGAAAACAGAAGTTGACACGGGTTGAAAACAACACGAAGACGAAAGACAAGGAAAACGACACGAAGTCAAAGAAACAACAGTAACCTACACGAAGTGTGGTTACTAAACAGGAACGACACGAGGTCTACAGGGAAACGACTCGAAGTTCATCAGAACTATTCGAGCTACCTCAGAAACACGACACAAAGTTATGAGAGGGAAAACGACACGAAGTATAACCTCATACAAGTTTTTCTTGTCAAACATGGAAATCAACACGAAGTGTCGTAAGCTCAGACGACACGAAATCTTTTCGTGTTAGTGAGGGGAAACAACACGAAGTGTGACACAAGTGGCACTGAAGGCAACACGAGGTGAGACTTCACGCTGTACAGACTTGGACTTTGTATATGAAGTGCGCTGTACAGACTTTGACGAATCAGAAGGCTGTATAGACTTGGAGACCCAAAGCCATTGTATAGACTTTGATGCCCAAAGGCGATGAGCAGTGAAACAGTGTATATACTTCAAGTAAAGACCAATGTGTAGACTTGAAGAGCATATGACACGGCTGTACAGACTTCGCCTAAGACGCTGTACACACTTAGCCTAAGACAATGCATGAACTGACGTTGTATAGACTTTGTCTTAACAATGAATGTGTAGACTTGATCAAGAGTCCAATGTGCAGACTTCATGAGTGTGCAAACTTGTCAACGAAATGCACAATGTATAGACTATGCACATGCATGAAGAGTGTATAGACTAATGAAATGCTTTACCCTGCAGTGTATAGACTTGCTAGTCATCAAACTACATGCAGATAGAAAAGCAACGCACAGATCAGAAATCAAGCACTATATCAGTCATACACATGCATTCTCCACAAAACAAGTTATGTTGCTATCATCAAAACACAATCTCATAAAGCACAATAACATTGCTATCATCAAAATACAATATCAACTGTATTCAAATGCACTCATTGTCTTGCTATCATCAAAACCAAATAGCATTGCTATCATGAAGGCGACATAGCACATGCTTGTGCCTAAGAGACACAACATTCTCCCCCTTTTTGATGATGGCAACACAATGTGACAGTGAGTCACACACAAGACTTTCTCCCCCTTTGACATGATCAAAAAGAGAAAAACAGTAAAGATATGAGTGCAAAGTGCAATATGCATGCAAATTCCTCTAGAACAATCTCCCCCTGAATGTAAGACTCCCCTGAATTATTTCTCCCCCTAAATAAAAGCTCCCCCTTTGAGAAGGAATATGAACAGATAACCAAGGTAGAAAAGGTAGGAGGGTCACTTGATAACAGCTGAATCATAGGTTCAGAAAGTAAGCATGATTATAAACAACTATTAAAGTATAAGAATCATCAACATACAATTTTCAAAAATTCAAGTTTAACAGTGATAAATCTAGAGTAAAACATCTGACCTCTGAAAAAGAGTTTTAGATTTCATTTATAGCAATGAATCTAGGGCACATAGTATTAATAGATGAGTCTGAAATAATACCCTTTTGTGTCTAAACAAGGAAATTCAAGAGAGGCAACTTGAACATGTATTGAGAAAAACAATTTTCACTCAATGACTTTTGATTTTTCGAAGGGTTACAGCAGTTTGATTTCACTTTTTAATTTTCAGAGCCTGAACTAAGTGAATAGACCTGTGGCATTTATGCTGTTGACATTAGGTGTACACCTTGATCAGAGGCAGGTACCCCCAGTTACTAGGCATAAACTACTGGATCTATTTCAGATCAAGACCTACAAGGAATAGTCTTCACTTTTGACATTAAGGGTACACCTTGATCAGAGGCCAGTACCCTCAGTTACTTGGTGAGGACTCCCCCTATAGATTTGACCCTATGAACAGAGATATTCTAAATCACCTCATGACATGTGAAGTTTTCTACTTCTTTGGAGGAGTTCACAGTTTCTCAGTGCAATCAGCCATTGCTCTGTCACTATGTTCAGTTCTTAACATTAATGAACTTATTTACTGCTGCCCTTAATTCTTTTAGAGTGATTGTTTGAAAAATAGTACACACTCTTATTCACCTTTTCTAGAGATTTCCATATCAACACATTAGGCATTACAAAAACTTTTTCTAATCTTACCATGAGACAAAGATTAAGAGCTATAAAAATTTTCTTTTATCTCAAATTCTGAAGTGCAGACACTTAACTCTCCAATTTATAAAGGTTAAACCTTTAGTTCTTTTCAATTTGTGAGAGAGATAAGAGCTATAAAAGTTTTCTTTTATCTCAAATTCTGAAGTGCAGACACTTAACTCTCCAATTTATAAAGGTTAAACCTTTAGTTCTTTTCAATTTGTGAGATAGATTCTTATAAAATAACAATTGAAATAATCACAACTCAACGTACTGAGCCAGAACCAGAACTGCTGTTCAGTGAAAAAGATGGGGAAAGGATAGCAATTGGCAATATGGTTCAATGAGCAACTGATGTCAAAGAATATGAATCATTTGAATGAGAGCACTGAGAAGTGAATAGGATTCAATGAATTGAATAGAACTCTCAGTACCCCCTGACATCATGATGCAAGAGATATGCTATGCAATCAATTCAGCTTTATGCATCCAAGTCATGAGCATTTTTATCATTTTTCAGATTTTTTTTAAAAAAATATGATGCAGTACACTGTTCTTCATGAGGACTAGACCCTTGGTATTTGGCAGAGAACCTGGTCTCAAGGACCATCTCACACATAGTAGGAACCTCCAGGCAGATTTCCCTGTCTTTTAGTAGCTTACCATTTGATATACCAGGGTTATGCAAGTGATATATGCAGTGCAAGGCAGTTCTATATGCATTGAACAATTTTCTTGATGCAAATGATAAATGCAGATATTAGACACATACATCAACTATATGCATTAAATGAACCATCCAAACTCAGTGCAATAGATGGCAGAAGAGGAATATCAAATTTATTCAGAATTAAATTCAGTAGCTAAGTCTGGAATGCAAACTGATTAGCTAGACAAGAAGAGAACATCAGAATTTAAACAACCAATTCAACATGGCTTTCTCAATTCAATTCTGAAGTTAAATCACTTACTTGCTTTACCTGACTGATTTATTTTTACCCTTGGTGTTGCATCAGATTGTTGACAAGGCCTCCAATTTCTTTCAGCTCTAAGAATTTTGGCCCTGTCTCTTGTCCTATGCCTGAAGTAGCTATTTCTGTTTCATCAATTTGTTCCCGACTACCAGGCATACCTGCAAACACACTTAGGGAGCAGGTTTTGGAACCCAAGACAGTTTGGGGCCCAAGACAGAAATAGACAGTTGAGAGTGAAAACATGACAAAAGCTGTTTAGGGATCCACATTTGTGTGAAAGTGGAAGGTTTGGTGGATTTTACAGCTTGAGAGTTATTTTTGTTATATTTCTTTTTGTCAGCACGAACAGGTTTAATTTTCTTTTTCTGATGCTTTAATGGTTGTTGTGTAGTCCTGGCTGTTGTGCCCCTGTGTGGTTTTGATGATGACTGACACACCATGAGTCACACTGAGGTGTGCTAATTAATATAGATGACTGATTGACTGCTTGAATATCTGATTGTTTGCTTGAATAGTTAATTCATGAATATGGCTAGATTGGGTTAACGTAGTGGCTAATTGTTTGTTCATGCATTACTCTATTTGTCAAGTGTATACATCAGTCAGCATTGCACTTTGTTCACGAAGTCTATACACTGCTGGATGTTCATGTCTGCACATTGGTGCTTTTCCCTACGTTCTGGCCAAGTCTTTACAGCCTCATTCTTACCTTCGTTCAAAGCCAAAGTCTACACAACGCCCTTCATTGAAAGTCTACATTCACTGCAGAGCTCACTGTCAAGTCTGTACATTGGGTTCACATCTTCAAGTCTGTACAGCCGTTTGCATTGGATTTAAAGTCTATACATTGCACTGTTCCTTTCATCTTCGTGCTGTTCATGATCACTACACTTCGTGTTGTTTCCCCTCACTAACACGAAAAGATTTCGTGTCGTCTGAGCTTACAACACTTTGTGTTGATTTCCATGCTTGACAGGAAAACTTGTGTGTGGTATACTTCGTGTTGTTCTATCCTTGTCGTCCTTGTCTTCAAGTCGTTTTTCTTGCGTCTTTAAGTCTTCTTACGTTTCACTTCGTGTTGTTTTCGTATTTTCCTATTTAGTTCTATCTTCGTGTTGTTTTTCTGACCCAGTGTATTTTTTGCTTTGAGACCACACCTCGTGTTGGTTTCAGCTCTTCGTCTTCATGTTGGTTTCTGTTCTCATCTTCATGTCGTTGTCAGTCCGTGTCGTTTCACCTCGTGCTGTTCTCATCGTCTTCGTGTTGTTTTCAACTCGTGACAGTTTCTGACATCTGTCTCCATGTCGTACTTACTTTGTGTCGGTTACTGTTGTTTCTGTGTCTTCGTGTCGTTTTTGTTCCACTGCGTGCAGAACATTGCAGCACCTCGTGTTGCTTTCTGTGCCACCTCGTGTCGTTTCTGTATGAACTTCGTGTTGCTTTACGTAGACCTAGTGTCTTGCTTGTTTGCAACCACTTAGTGTCGGTTTCTGTTGTCAGCCCGTGTTGTCCTCGTGTTGTTTTTGCATTCATAACCTCGTGTTTGTCTAGTATTTGTGTCTTTTTGTTGTTGTTTTATTTTCGTGTCTTCGTGTTGCCTTTCCTAGACCTCGTGTCTCTTTTGTTTTATAACCTCACTCCGTGTCGTTTTCTTCGTTGTGTCTGATCTGTTACAGTGTATCTCGTGTCGTTCTTTTATTATCTCGTATAGTAGTCACGTCGTGTTGTTATTATATACCTCATGCAATTTTTGGTTTTTGTGGCCATACAGCGTGTTAATGGATTTAATCTCATTACAGGTCCGAGGAAGAACATTCCACACACGTCTGGGCAGCACGTGATCCAAGGCTGGAATGAAGCCTGCTGAGAGACTGCCACGTGGTCCTAATATTTAGGGCTGAAAGTGTGGAGGCCACAAGACGGGGCTGCCGCTGCTGCTGCTCCTGCTATATATATATATGAACCTTCTTCCACAAAACATGTGAGATCGAATGGGCGAAAGGTGAAGTCCATACAGAGAGCCACGATCTAGACAGAGAAGAAGATAAGGAAAAGAAGAAGAGAAAGAGAGTGAGAAAGAGAAAGAAAGAGAGATTGAGTAAGAGATCGATATAGCAGAGTGTGAAGAGAAGAAGAGGAAGAAGAATAGAGAAGAAGAGATAGCTAGAGTGATAGAAGTTTCAACTGAAGATTTGTTCCTGCTGGACCATGGATCAGATCCAGGCCAGCCAGCTCCTGCGAGAGCCACATTTGTTTTTATCTTTTCAGCTTTCTGTTGCTGATTTCGTTTTCCTTTTAAACTATCCATTTGCTATTTTTCCGATTCTCTGTAAGAGAGGTCGGGGTCCCTCCTGTTGGTTCAGGAGAAGGGAGATCGCTATCTCCGATTGCACGTAGCTGGGTGCTACTTGTGGGTTCCCTCTGGTTAGAGGAAGGGAGGCTCGTCCTCCGGTTCTGGGCTTGTAGGTTTCAAGTCCAGGGGTCCCTCCGGTTGGGAGGAAGAGAGGTCCTAGACCTCTGGTTTGCAGGTGACGTAGTGTCACTTGTGCTTCCCTCTGGAGTTCAGAGGAAGAGAGACTTGGGTCTCTAGGTTCCCCTCCGGTTTGGAGGAAGGGAGGATTGGTCCTCCGGTTCTAGTCTTGTGGGTTGCAAGACTAGGTGTTCCCTCCGGTCTGGAGGAAGAGAGACTTGCGTCTCTGGTTTGCTAGTGACTGGTGTCACTAGTGGTTCTCTCCGGTTGGGAGGAAGAGGGGAGGTTGTTCCCCTGGTCAAGCTATTTGGCAGCATTTGTTGCAGACTGAGTCTGCTGTTTCTAGCGTGAGCTAGTGAAGCCACACTCGGTTGAGTGTGGGGTGGATGTAGGTCTGGAGGACCGAACCACCTAAAACCCCTTGTGCATTGTGGTTTGGTTTATCTGCTTTTGCTTCCGCTAGATGATTGCATAGGGGCGCTCTAAGCGTTTGGCTTCTGGTTGAGCAGAAGTGTTGATTAGTTTTCTAAGAATATTTTAATCTGTCAAGAGAGCGAATTTCCAGTTGAGCTTCAGATTGTCAAATCTGTCTTGTTATTATTCTAGTTTTAAATTGGGTGAAGTTTTCTTTTAACGGGTTATATTCATTCACCCCCCCTCTGAATACTGCACCGAACCTAACAATTGGTATCAAAGCGGTTCTCTGATTGATCAGATCCAACGATCTGCAGAGGATCCTATTGTCCCTTGGTGCATTTCTGACTTTACTCTTTGCTGCATAAATCTACTTGCCAATCTAATCCATGGGTTCTCCACCGGTTTACAATCGTTCTAACTTTAATTCATGGGTTAGCAGTCTACACAATTATGTGGATTTGATGGATCCGGATCTGTGGAAGTTAATTTCACATGGTCCTCATAGACTTCCAAAGGAAGAGTCCAAATGGACTAAAAGTGATAGATTAAGAAATGGAGAGAATCAGAAAGTTTTGAGATTAATGAAAAAAGCTATTGACAAGGCTCTACATTCTTGTTTTTATGACTGCAGGTCTGCAAAGGACATTCTGGATCAGTTGAAACTAGTTCAGAGGATGAATGAGGACAGCTGTCTGATGACTGATAAGAGTGACCATAGCAGTGAACAAGATGAATTTGAAGATGCTGTGGAGGTAAACCCTTTCGAGAATTTCACTTTAGATGACTGGGAAGATGCATATGCTAATCTGTTACACTCCCATGAAAAAATGAGTAAGAGCTATAGAAGACTGAAAAAGAAGCTGGAAAAACTAGGAGGTGAAAATCTTGAAACTCTAAAAATTGAAAATGAAATATTCAGAAGACAGATAACAGAGTGTGATTCTATTAGTTCAGACTTAGATCATTTCAAATCTGAAAAACAATCTCTTATGAAATAAGTTGCTCTACACAAAAAGGAGCGTCAAGAGTTTGTGTGTGAAATTACTGAACTAAAGGAAAGGCTTAGCTTAGTTGATCAGGCTCACAACAATGATATTGTTCAAAATAAAAAATTGGTGAGAGAATTAGAATGTGTCAACTCTGAATTGGAAAAAATGAAATCTGCAAATGAAATACTCAATAATCAGCTCAAGGAATTTGAACTCAAATCAACAAATCTCGAAAAAGAAAATAGATTGATTTCTGAAAAACTAGAGGCTGATAGAGTAACATATTCAGAGATTCAGAAAAATCTTGACAAATTTCAATCTGAAAAACAACAAGAAATGTTTTATGAATGTCAGTCTTCAACAGATAAATGGGTGTTTGATGATGAACTCCTAGAGCAGAACAACAAACTAAAAGAGGAAATCAATGAGTTGAAACACCTAAACACACAGCTGACAGATAGGCTAATGACAATTGAAAAAGGCAAGAGTGTAAGTGTGGATAGTTCTGATAGGTTGATGAATGCTGAACAAGAAATTGAGAGCCTAAAAACCATTAACCTAATGTTAAATGGAAATGTCAGTTGTAGTGAACAGAAAATAGCTGGATATGAGCTTACTATCACATCCCTTCAACAAGAAGTTGATGATCTTTACAAGTCCCTATCTGAAGCTGACAAGGAAATAGAATTAAAACATGAAGTAGAAAAACTCAAAAGCCTGAATGATGCCTTGCATCAACAAGTAATTTCCTGTGAAACAGATTTGTCCACATGTGAGGCTAAAATTGCTAATTTGAATTCTGAGATTAAAGATTTGAAAAATTCTCTATCAAAATTTGTCAAAGGTAAGGACAATCTGAATAAGCTTCTTGGAAAGAGTGATAACTTTGAGAGAAAGGGATTGGGCTATAGTCCGACAAATAAAAGGAGTAATGGGAATAAAACATCCACTATTTTTGTTAAAGCTTCCAATCAGAACACAACCTCTGCTCCTTCTGTCTTCCAATTCACTGCACAAAAATCCACTGTGAAACCCAAAACTGTGGAACAAACTCAAAAACTGAAAAAGAGTGAAATTTCACAGAAGAAGGATAAAGACACTCCTCTTGCAATAAGAAAGGCTACACATAATTCACATGATCTCACACACACTCATATTAAAAAGGGGTCATGTTATTATTGTGGGAAAGGAGGTCACATAATGGAAGACTGCAGATTGATGTTAAAGGATGAGCATGCTAGTGGAACTTTACATTCAAGAAATCTCTCTGATAGAAACCATGCTACTAGGAAGCCTGATGCTTCATGTTATTATTGTGGGAAGCATGGTCATCTCATGAATGAATGTTTTATCATGAAAGAAGACAATAAACTACATGCCAGGTCTTCCATGCACTTTTATGATCCATGTGGATCTAAACACAATTCTAGTCAGCACATTGTGTGCTTCAATTATAATAAGCCTGGGCCCAAGGCTGCTGAGTGCTGGTTTAGATCTACTTGGGGTAAAAATAGTTTTCATAGAAGAAATTCTTTTGCATGCTCCCACTGTGGGAAAAATGGGCATACAGTCAAGGACTGTTGGTATGTTCAAAAGAACTATGTTAAACCCCATTTTGTCAAATTCCCTGCAAAACCTTTTGTGAAAATTTCATGCTATAACTGTGGGAAGCCAGGCCATAAATCTGCTGAATGTTGGATGGTTAAGAACAAGCATCAAACTGCTCATGCATATAACAGAAAATCTTATGAACATGTTTATAAACATCACCCTGCTGTTAACATGTATCATAAGAACCAAAAACCAGCCATTTCATGTAGATACTGTGGAAAAGTTGGACATTCTATGGATGACTGTTCACTGATGAAATTGGATGATAATCTTGCTATGAAAATGTTTAGAATACCTGTTAGAGCTAACGCAGGACCCAAAGCTGCTTGGGTCCCTGCAGGATCAAGATGATCAAATAATCTGCAGGTGTGCCTTGGACTGAGGAACAAAGAGGGGTAAAGTAAACCAAGGCACCCAAGATGATAAAGCCCCATTCAGGTAAATTCTGAAAACTTTGTATTCTGAGTTGTGTGATCTGAATGCACTGTAGATCATGATATTTCTTTTGCGCATTGTCTAACTGAAACTAATTGAAAAATCTGAAATGCTCATGAAAATGATTGAGTTTACTTCTAAATGCATTTGCACACAAATGCCATGATGAATGATATGCCAAACTCCTTGTATGTTGAATTGCACTATGATGCATGACCACTTTGGTATATCAAATGGTAAGCTACTACAGGGCAGAGGAAATCTGTCTGGAAGTTCTTACTTTGTGTGAGATGGTCTTTCAGACCAAGTTCTCCACCTAGTACCATGGGTCATATCTCCTCATAGGGCAGTCTGAATGAGCATAAACCTTGAAATCATGTTTCAATGCTTTGATTGCATATCAGAGAATGTCCGCATCTTCATGTGAATATTTTTGCTTCATGCCCGTGCATACATATAGTTAATTGCATTGCATTTCATTACATTGAAAATGCCGAAAAGATACATTGAATGCATACATTTAGGGGGAGCATTATTCATACATCTGAATTCACTCAACTGTCTTGAGATTTACTGCATAGCATGTTAAATCAGTTATTGCATAATCATTCATCATCTACATTGTCTGCATGACATATAGGATGATTCAGCGTTTTTAGTTAGAGGGAATCATTGCATAGCATATCACTTCTTTGAAAAATCAAAAAAAAAAAAGGAAGGGAAATGTCACTGCATATAGATAGGGGGAGCATGCTTAATCCGTTCTTCTCCAGCTATATGATTCATCTTGTCATATCTGAGGTGTCAGTGATTCCATCATTTAAAGTGGTATCAAATGATTTCTTGACTACTTCTGAAGTTGTTCATAATCTGAATGCTTACCTTATTGGTATCCGTTTGTGTCTCCTAAATCTGCTGAATGAGAGCTTTTCCTCTATTCAAGTCAACTTTGAATCTCTTTGCTCAAGAGCAGCTCATTTGCTACAATTCCTCAGAATCATGCTGTTTAGTGAATATTCTCACTTGAATTACTCTGCTGAGATATGAAGTAAACCTTCAGCCTGAATACTACTTCATAAAAGTTAAAATACCTTTAATGAGGAACCTTCCATTATACATGCTTAAGAACATTTGTTAACTGGAAGTGGTTTAAGTCTTATGTACTCTTGTTTGGTTACAAGAAACTTGAAAATATCTGTTTCAACCTCTTAATAAACTTGAACTGTCTGCTTCATGTAAATTCATGTAAGACTTTCTGAAATCTGAAAAGTTGATATCCATGTCTACGTTGACTGAGATATATAGTGTATGTGGTTGTTCCTAAACAACTAACTAGTTCTGAATCCTTGTTAAGAAAAAGTATGGACAGAGCAATGACTGTGGCTACTGAGAAACCTGTCCAAAGGATTGTGTCATGAAGTACCATGGTTAACTCTGTTTAAAGAGATGATTGGAAATTATTGTGAAAATATGGCAGAGCAATGGCATAGTTGTATTGAGTAACTGGGGAGTCTGGCCTCTGATCAAGGTGTATCCTCACGCCAAAGATACTTTTAATGCTACCTCTGTTCTCTAAAATGGGAGAAACAATACGGTTGTCACACTGAGTAACTGGGGATTCTGACCTCTGATCAAGGTGTCTCTCCACGTCAAAAGGTACTGATAAACCAAAATTGTTCATTAAAGAAAGATTTGAACAAGTGTAAATCAAATTCTGAAAGAACAAGTAAAATTCAGGAGCATTCACTTGTGTCTCCTTTAAAGCTGTCATGGAAAGTAAACTAATTAAGATAGAAGTTGGTTGAACTAGAATCTTATATGAGCTTGTAGTTCCTTTTTTTATTAAGTGTTGGTTCAGATATGAGTACAATTTCTTTTGAAAATTTCAGTTTACATCATTCTTAAACCATATCTGACAATCAAGGTTTCATAAGCTTTTATGATGGAGGAATCCAGAACTTAAGACTTTGATTTTATGAAGTTGGTATCTTGCTGAAAAAGTTCATTATCTCAATTTTCACAAATCGTTGAATCTGCTCATCCTATTGCCCTTTATCACTGTGATTTGATTCAGACTGGTCGTCACATATGAGAGTTGTTGTCTCTGGATAACCAGAGTTCATCCTTGTAGATTTCTCTTGCATCAAGGATCATAGGGTGGAATTCTCTGGTCTGTTTGAGAGTCTACATGCATAAGGGGGCAATGTGCTAGATTGTCTGATTGTGTTATTTGTCTGCATTAGCTCTATATCTTCTGCCATGTCAAAGGGGGAGTATTGTTGCATATGCATGACTGCATAAGTTGTTTGACTAAGGGGGAGAATTATTTTTAATTGCTTCTGATATTGTGCTGCCATCTTCTGCTGAACTATCTTGAGTGTCTCATATGACATCTCTGGTTTATTAGTTTTGCTAAAGTAAAAGGGGCAGCTTAGTAAAAAGGGGGAGTTTTTAATTAACAATTGGTTTTAATTCACTCTCCAACTCATGTCTTTTTGTTGAAGGCAAAGGGGGAGAAGAATCTAATCTGAGATCTGAGTCAGTGTAACTCATAGTGTTGCCATCATCAAAAAGGGGGAGATTGTTGTGCCCCTGTGTGGTTTTGATGATGACTGACACACCATGAGTCACACTGAGGTGTGCTAATTAATATAGATGACTGATTGACTGCTTGAATATCTGATTGTTTGATTGAATAGTTAATTCATGAATATGGCTAGATTGGGTTAACGTAGTGGCTAATTGTTTGTTCATGCATTACTCTATTTGTCAAGTGTATACATCAGTCAGCATTGCACTTTGTTCACGAAGTCTATACACTGCTGGATGTTCATGTCTGCACATTGGTGCTTTTCCCTACGTTCTGGCCAAGTCTTTACAGTCTCATTCTTACCTTCGTTCAAAGCCAAAGTCTACACAACGCCCTTCATTGAAAGTCTACATTCGCTGCAGAGCTCACTGTCAAGTCTGTACATTGGGTTCACATCTTCAAGTCTGTACAGCCGTTTGCATTGGATTTAAAGTCTATACATTGCACTGTTCCTTTCATCTTCGTGCTGTTCATGATCACTACACTTCGTGTTGTTTCCCCTCACTAACACGAAAAGATTTCGTGTCGTCTGAGCTTACAACACTTTGTGTTGATTTCCATGCTTGACAGGAAAACTTGTGTGAGGTATACTTCGTGTTGTTCTATCCTTGTCGTCCTTGTCTTCAAGTCATTTTTCTTGCGTCTTTGAGTCTTCTTACGTTTCACTTTGTGTTGTTTTCGTATTTTCCTATTTAGTTCTATCTTCGTGTTGTTTTTCTGACCCAGTGTATTTTTTGCTTTGAGACCACACCTCGTGTTGGTTTCAGCTCTTCGTCTTCGTGTTGGTTTCTGTTCTCGTCTTCGTGTCGTTGTCAGTCCGTGTCGTTTCACCTCGTGCTGTTCTCATCGTCTTCGTGTTGTTTTCAACTCGTGACGGTTTCTGACATCTGTCTCCATGTCATACTTACTTCGTGTCGGTTACTGTTGTTTCTGTATCTTCGTGTCGTTTTTGTTCCACTACGTGCAGAACATTGCAGCACCTCGTGTTGCTTTCTGTGCCACCTCGTGTCGTTTCTGTATGAACCTCGTGTCGCTTCTCTCTGTCCTCTAGTTGCATCTCGTGTCATCTTTTATGTCTGCTTGTTTAGACTTCGTGTCTTTCTCGCCTTGACCACACTTCGTGTTGCTTTACGTAGACCTAGTGTCTTGCTTGTTTGCAACCACTTAGTGTCGGTTTCTGTTGTCAGCCCGTGTTGTCCTCGTGTTGTTTTTGCATTCATAACCTCGTGTTTGTCTAGTATTTGTGTCTTTTTGTTGTTGTTTTATTTTCGTGTCTTCGTGTTGCCTTTCCTAGACCTCGTGTCTCTTTTGTTTTATAACCTCACTCCGTGTCGTTTTCTTCGTTGTGTCTGATCTGTTACAGTGTATCTCGTGTCGTTCTTTTATTATCTCGTATAGTAGTCACGTCGTGTTGTTATTATATACCTCATGCAGTTTTTGGTTTTTGTGGCCATACAGCGTGTTAATGGATTTAATCTCATTACAGGTCCGAGGAAGAACATTCCACACACGTCTGGGCAGCACGTGATCCGAGGCTGGAATGAAGCCTGCTGAGAGACTGCCACGCGGTCCTAATATTTAAGGCTGAAAGTGTGGAGGCCACAAGACGGGGCTGCCGCTGCTGTTGCTCCTGCTATATATATATATATGAACCTTCTTCCACAAAACATGTGAGATCGAATGGGCGAAAGGTGAAGTCCATACAGAGAGCCACGATCCAGACAGAGAAGAAGATAAGGAAAAGAAGAAGAGAAAGAGAGTGAGAAAGAGAAAGAAAGAGAGATTGAGTAAGAGATCGATATAGCAGAGTGTGAAGAGAAGAAGAGGAAGAAGAAGAGAGAAGAAGAGATAGCTAGAGTGATAGAAGTTTCAACTGAAGATTTGTTCCTGCTGGACCGTGGATCAGATCCAGGCCAGCCAGCTCCTGCGAGAGCCACATTTGTTTTTGTCTTTTCAGCTTTCTGTTGCTGATTTCGTTTTCCTTTTAAACTATCCATTTGCTATTTTTCCGATTCTCTGTAAGAGAGGTCGGGGTCCCTCCTGTTGGTTCAGGAGAAGGGAGATCGCTATCTCCGGTTGCACGTAGCTGGGTGCTACTTGTGGGTTCCCTCTGGTTAGAGGAAGGGAGACTCGTCCTCCGGTTCTGGGCTTGTAGGTTTCAAGTCCAGGGGTCCCTCCGGTTGGGAGGAAGAGAGGTCCTAGACCTCTGGTTTGCAGGTGACATAGTGTCACTTGTGCTTCCCTCTGGAGTTCAGAGGAAGAGAGACTTGGGTCTCTAGGTTCCCCTCCAGTTTGGAGGAAGGGAGGATTGGTCCTCCGATTCTAGTCTTGTGGGTTGCAAGACTAGGTGTTCCCTCCGGTCTGGAGGAAGAGAGACTTGCGTCTCTGGTTTGCTAGTGACTGGTGTCACTAGTGGTTCTCTCCGGTTGGGAGGAAGAGGGGAGGTTGTTCCCCTGGTCAAGCTGTTTGGCAGCATCTGTTGCAGACTAAGTCTGCTGTTTCTAGCGTGAGCTAGTGAAGCCACACTCGGTTGAGTGTGGGGTGGATGTAGGTCTGGAGGACCGAACCACCTAAAACCCCTTGTGCATTGTGGTTTGGTTTATCTGCTTTTGCTTCCGCTAGATGATTGCATAGGGGCGCTCTAAGCGTTTGGCTTCTGGTTGAGCAGAAGTGTTGATTAGTTTTCTTAGAATATTTTAATCTGTCAAGAGAGCGAATTTCCAGTTGAGCTTCAGATTGTCGAATCTGTCTTGTTATTATTCTAGTTTTAAATTGGGTGAAGTTTTTTTTTAACGGGTTATATTCATTCACCCCCCCTCTGAATACTGCACCGAACCTAACACTGGCATTCATTTTATTAAAAACGTTTTTGTTTTTCTGCCAGTACCTTGGCCAAAGAGTGTACGGGAAATTGTGTTCCAAATTGGTCCTAGGCTGACCATAGAACCCTTGATGACTAGGACTCCACGTCTTAAACTGGCTGTCCCATCTCCTAGCTGTATGAGGTCTATATGGCTGATACCAAGTGGGGAAATTCTGATACCCAGACCTCATATATGCAAGGTTCCACCCAAACCTATTAAGTGGTTGAGGATGAGTGTTATGATAGACTTGGGCTCTAGGGAAATAGGGATGAGCAAATGGGTTCCTAGCTGCACCTGGTCTCCCTGCCACCTTTGACCCTCTAGGTTTCTGAGCTGACTTATATTGGGTCTTTTTCTGAGCAGTTGATGGTAATGGAGACTTAGCAGCCTTGAGCTGGGATTTTGTTGTGCTAGCTGGCTGACCCCTAGCCTCGGACTTATCCTTGGAAGACGAGCATGCAGCTCTAGGCTCTACAACTTTCTGCTTTCCCTTGTCCTTTGCACTGGACACTTTTGATTTAACATTACTGAAGACAAATTTTTCATTGACCATTTTTATGAGTGGTCCTCTATTCTTTTCTCCCACACATGAAATGGTTTTCAATTCAAAGCTCTTTTTAGCTGAGGGATTAAAACCGAGACCCTCTTTTCTGAAATTGACTTTTGACCCTAGCAAGGCATTAAGATTTTATGTTCCTTGGGTCATGCTTTCAATGATTTTCTGTTTGTCAGAATTTTCATTTTCTAAATTTTCAACAGTTTTCTTCATTTCATCATTCACTGACAAAACAGCTTCATATTTTTCAGTTGAAATCTTTACTTGATTTTCAAATTTCTGAATTGACAATTTCAGCTCATCAATGACATTTTTCAGCAACTCATTTTCTTTCCTACAATCAATCACAACATGTTTTAATTCATCAAACTCAGAACATGCATTTTTCAATTTTTCATTCTCTGATAGTAAACATGCAACTTTATCAGTAAGTGTTTTATCATTAACCAGAGAATTCATTTTCTTCTTCAAGTGTCTGTTTTCCTTCTTAATATCATTTGCTTTATCTAACAGATCTCCATAAGCATCTTCCCAATCAGAAATAGTATAATGTTCGAAAGGGGATGATACCTGATCAGACTCTTCTTCTTCTTCTCTTCCATTCCTGGCCATCAAGCAGATGTCCTTTTCTGATTTCTCACTATCTAAGGAAGTGCTCAGCGTGCCTTCTTCCTCATCACTCCATGTACTGACCATGGCCTTTCCCTTTGGCGCTTTCTTCCATGGTCTTCCTTTGATTTTCTGTAACTCTGGACAATCAATCTTCATATGTCCAGTCTTCCTGCAATGATAACAGGCATTATCGTCAGATTTTTCAGCAGGGTTAAATTTATACCTGTTTTGCTTCCTGCTGTGGTATTTTCTGTAGACATTTTTCCCTTCAGTTCTAAGAAATCTTCTGAACTCTCTTGTAATCATAGCTAGTTCATCCTTTTCAAAATCTGATCCAGATTGGCTCTGATCACTGGATGATCCATTGCATCTGGACTGTTTTGAACAGCTATGCTTGGCCTTCAGAGCAATAGGCTTCTTGTATTCGAGCTCGTCAACTTGTAGAAGATTCATCTGGTACGCCATCAAAGAGCCTATCAGCTCATTGGGTTTCATCGTTTGTAGATCTTTTGACTCCTCAATCACAGTTGCTTTGGTATGCCACATCGGAGTCAGTGATCGAAGAATCTTCCTAACAACGTCATGATCGGTATAGCCTTTTCCAAGATTTCTTAGACCGTTTGTTATAATGGTCAGACGAGCATACATTTCGGTCACTGTCTCACCGAGCTTCATCCGAAATGTTTCATACTTTGTCACTAGCATATTAGCCCGTGTCTCTCTCACTTGAGACGTTTCCTCATAAATGACCTCAAGAGTATCCCACATCTCCTTCGCTGTCTTGCAGGATGACACTCTATCAAATTCAGTGGGATGGAGTGCACACTGAATGGCGTAGATGGCGCTCCAATTCAGAGTAGATTTCCTGATTTCTTCTCTGGTCCACAATTCCTCATTCTCATGTAGCTCATAGGGACCTTTGCTGATGATCTTCCAGATCTCGTAGTCTTTGGCTCTGAGGAAGACCTGCATCCGGTTCTTCCAATATGGGTAGTTGGAACCATCGAAGAATGGTGGCTTCGTAGTGGACTGACCCTCTGCTGTTAGCCCTCTAGCATCCATGGCCGATCCTCTTTAGGATGTTAGTCCTGCACAAAGAGTTAGGCTCTGATACCAATTGTTGGGACGCTAAAGGGTGATCTAGAGGGGGGTGAATAGATCAATCACCCGTAAAAAATTACTGTAGCAGATTCAAATGCGGAATGAAAACTTCTACTAAGCAGATAGTGGGCACAATGCGAATGCCACCCAGACAAGATGAAGAACCGTCCTAAGCATACATCTACTGTGCGAAGATAGAGATATAGAAGCTAGGCAGACCACAAAACAATCACACAGTAGACAAAGGTTTTTAGGTGGTTCGGTCCTTCAGACCTACATCCACCCCACACTCAACCCGAGTGTGGCTTACTGCTGACTCACAGCTTGAACCGCTGGGCCTCACAGCTTGCCTACAACCACTGGGCCTCACAGCTTGCCGTCCGAGGAATCCTCCTCGCTCCGCTGAGCAACACAGCTTGCTGTCCAGTGGAATCCTCCACTGCAAACCGCTGGGCAATACAGCTTAGCCGTCCAGAGGCAGCACCTCTGCAATCCGCTGACTAACAGCTTGAAAGGAAATGTAAAATGGAAAACAAAAGACAAGATAACAGCATCGGAAAGCTGTAAACGTAAAGCACAATGTGGCTCTTAAAGAGCTGACTGGCCTGGATTTGATCCACGGTCCAGTTAACAGATCTCCCTCGATCTCACTCTCTTTCTTCACTCTCTCTCTTTCTCTTTCTTCTCTGCTGCACTTCTCTTCTTCTTTCGCTAATCTCTCACTCTCTGCTCTTCTCCTCTTCTTCTTCTTCTTCTACTCTTCTTCTTTTTTGGATCATGGCTCTCTATATGGACTTTTCTTTTCGCCAACTCGATCTACCTTCATCTGTGGACGAAGACCTCCTTTTATAACAGCAGCTAGTAGGAGGGCAGCACTGGGCGCGTGTGGCTTCCACATTTCCCGCCCAGAACTTTTGGCCACGTGTCAGCTTTCTGTCAGTCCTTCAACCTCGGATCACGTGCCCTCCTTAAGCTTCACGATCAAAGCACCTGTTAAACAGAGTATCGAATAAGTCATCAGTTTAAAGAACAACTCTGTATAAACTTATCAGAAGAATAGCGTTTTAGAAGAAACCTGGACGAGGTTAGAACGAAACAACACGAACTAACAAACGGCAACGACACGGAGACAACACGGAGACACAATAGGGAAAACGACACGAAGTCAGTGAGAACAGCACGAGGATAGAAGAGTGACACGAGGTTCACACAGAAACGACACGAGGTGAAACAAGAACGACACGAAGTGCAGTAGTGACAGAAACACACACTGCACAGAGAACGACACGAAATGGCACAGAAAGCAACACGAAGTGCTGCGATGTCCTGCACGCAATAGAACAAAAAATGACATGAAGACGATGAAATAATACGGAGACGAAACAGTAACCGACACGAGTTGAAAACAACACGAAGTCGAAAACAGAAGTTGACACGGGTTGAAAATAACACGAAGACGAAAGACAAGGAAAACGACACGAAGTCAAAGAAACAACAGTAACCTACACGAAGTGTGGTTACTAAACAGGAACGACACGAGGTCTACAGGGAAACGACTCGAAGTTCATCAGAACTATTCGAGCTGCCTCAGAAACACGACACGAAGTTATGAGAGGGAAAACGACACGAAGTATAACCTCATACAAGTTTTTCTTGTCAAACATGGAAATCAACACGAAGTGTCGTAAGCTCAGACGACACGAAATCTTTTCGTGTTAGTGAGGGGAAACAACACGAAGTGTGACACAAGTGGCACTGAAGGCAACACGAGGTGAGACTTCACGCTGTACAGACTTGGACTTTGTATATGAAGTGCGCTGTACAGACTTTGACGAATCAGAAGGCTGTATAGACTTGGAGACCCAAAGCCATTGTATAGACTTTGATGCCCAAAGGCGATGAGCAGTGAAACAGTGTATATACTTCAAGTAAAGACCAATGTGTAGACTTGAAGAGCATATGACACGGCTGTACAGACTTTGCCTAAGATGCTGTACACACTTAGCCTAAGACAATGCATGAACTGACGTTGTATAGACTTTGTCTTAACAATGAATGTGTAGACTTGATCAAGAGTCCAATGTGCAGACTTCATGAGTGTGCAAACTTGTCAACGAAATGCACAATGTATAGACTATGCACATGCATGAAGAGTGTATAGACTAATGAAATGCTTTACCCTGCAGTGTATAGACTTGCTAGTCATCAAACTACATGCAGATAGAAAAGCAACGCACAGATCAGAAATCAAGCACTATATCAGTCATACACATGCATTCTCCACAAAACAGGTTATGTTGCTATCATCAAAACACAATCTCATAAAGCACAATAACATTACTATCATCAAAATACAATATCAACTGCATTCAAATGCACTCACTGTCTTGCTATCATCAAAACCAAATAGCATTGCTATCATGAAGGCGACATAGCACATGCTTGTGCCTAAGAGGCACAACAAAGGTGCCTCTACCTACACCTTTCTGAGGGGGTTTGGTAGTTTTGGCCTTGGGATTTCCTTGGACTTTAACTTTGGCAGACTGACTCCTACCTTGGCTTTTGGTCTGATGTGTGGGAGTGTATGAGCATGATTCCCCAGACACTTCCACCTTCCCTTTGCCCTTATCCTTGGCTCTGGGCTTAGTTTTATTCTTATCCTGATTTTCTCCAGAAGTCATATTTATCAGGGGTTGAAATGTCCCCTTTTCTGTCACAAAGGAGGTGGTTCTCACATCGAACCTTACCTTATTAGTTGGGTTAAAACCCAACCCTTCCTTTCTGAAGTTGCCTTTAGTTCCCAAGATAGCATTCAGATTTTCTGTGCCTTGTACCATGCTTTCAAGGGTGTTTTGTTTTTCTTTGTTTTCTTTTTCTAATTTTTCTATTGACTTTCTCAACTCATTGTTTACACCATTGACAGCTTCATACTTCTCAGTAGCAATTTTGGTTTCTTTCTGAAATTCATGAATTTTAATTTTAAGTTCATCAATGGTTTTTAGCAAGTTCTCATTTTCATTCTTCAAATCATTTATAATGCTTATGCTACCTTCAGCTTCATTCATGGAGTTTTTCAGTTCTGAATTTTTAGTTTGTAGACATGTAAGTTTATCAGACAATGAAGTATCATTGACTAATGAATTTATTTTCTTTTTTAAATGTCTGTTCTCCCTACGCATGTCTTCATATTTTTTTAAAATTTCAGCATAGGCATCTTCCCATTCATTCTGAGTAAAATTATAAAAAGGGGAAGTTACCTCATCATCGCTGTTGGCCATGAGACAGATTCTTTCTTCTTCTTTACTGTTGTAGATTGGATTAAAATCCACACTTAGGAATTAAAATGTAACAATGAATAAATAAAATGCATAAGATGCAATAAAAATAGCACGAGGTGCTAATGTGGAGATGATGTGATCGCCAGAGACGCGAGGCCTCAAAAGATATAACAATAAAAATATGGGAGGGATCGCGAAAAATACCTTGAAACGCGGGTGATTGTGAGTGCTTTCCTTTCTCTTCTAGATCGGCCGGCCGATGAAGAGAGTTCTTCAATTAATTACCCTTACAAAAAAGACACAAACACCAAAATAATATGAATTAGAAATATGGTGAGTGTAGCATCAATTCTTAATAAAAATGTGAACATGAACAATTAGAGAAGAACACACCTTAAGGGTGGTTGCCCTTAAACCCCTATGCAAAGAGGGTGTGGAAAATATGATGAATGAATGCAAATAATAAAAGAGTGCAAGAGATGCACTAAGGGGAGATTCTCAACATGGTTGAGAAGAGAAAAATCAATAAAAACAATGATGAAATATATGATGCATGATGCATGAATTATGAACTAAAATAAAGGATAAAGAAGAAGAGTTGAGATAAAAAATCTATTTGTTGCTCCTTTGGCTTTGATGCTCAATGGGGAGAAGCTCTCAAAGGATGCAGACTTGAAGGTGGGAGACTCCTCCTTAGCCAAGCAGCAGCCTTCGGTTCCTGTAAAAGAAGAAAAAAAGAAAAAGAAAAAGAAGAAGAAGACAGAACGGGAGAAGAAGGAGAAGAAGAATAACACAGAAGAAAAAGACAGAAGAAGATGGAAGGAGAAGAAGAGAAAACACACAGAAGAAGAAGAAGAATAGGAAGACAGAAGAAGAAAACACACAGAAGAAGAAGAAGAATAGGAAGACCGAAGACAGAAGAAAGACCTCCGAACCAACCTAACAGAGATGAAGAATCTCTATAAAATAGGATCGAACCTCATAGATAGAAGGATAAGAATGGGCAAGAGCCCAAGGAGGGAAGGATAAGAATGGGCAGGGTATCCAAACGGAGCAGGGACTCTCTGGGGAAAGACTGCGCTCGTTCGGAATACAAAAATGAAACACGACCTGGACAAAGGCGTCAATTCAAGAATTGACGACCTGCCAGAGGGCGTCTTTTAAAAATACGACTTAGATCAGGGCGTTAATTCAAAAATTAAATTTTAGAATTTATTTGAAAATTGTGAAACACGTCTGAGTCAAAGGCGTGTTTAAAAACGCGCCCTACCAAAGGACGTTAATTCAAAAATATTCAAAATAGGGCCATTTTTCATTTCTCAATATTATTTTCTCATTTTTTAGGTGGAGGTACATCTCATCGCCTTGATTCCAACGACTATTTTTGTGAATTTTTCTGACACCCGGAAGGCCACCAAATCACCCCTAGAAGAGGGTTGAAAATAATATTAAAATAATCAATTTGAAAAAGTGACGACCGTGTATAGGGCGTGAATTTGATTTTTAATTTTTTTATTCTTTTCAAATTCAAAATAACGTATTCTGTTAAGTCGTTAATTCCTGAAAAATTTCAAAAAATTTCAGAAAAATCTAGAAAATAGAAAATGAGTGAAATTGACGCCCTCACTATATGTCGTCAATTTTTTAAGACACGCCCAAGCCTAAGTCGTTATTTAAAAGACGCCCCACGTCAAGTCGTTATTTTTGAAAATATTAATAAAAATAGAGAAAAATACCTAGAAAATCTAGAAAAATCCATAAAAATCTAGAAAAATCAAGAAAAATAGGGGAAAATAGGAAAAAATAAGAAAAGGGTGAAAAAAAGGGAGAAATCTAAGAAAAGTGAGAAAAACCACTCAAATAGAACTAATTTGAGGGTCAAATTGGGGCATTACAAGGTAATATGAGATGTACTCATAGTAACGTCAATTTTGGCGTGTCTACAGCTGCCCCGCCTTGGTGTCTGCTTTGTAAGGGAGCAGAGCAAACTGAAAAGTAGATGCCAAGGTGTGATGAGACACGCAATCAACATCACTTGATGAGAATGAAATCAAAAGCTCGAGGTGAAGCAAATCTCGGGAAATTCAACAAAATGAACAATGTTTGGATAAAATGGGGAGATGTGCACACGGGCACGAAGGAGATAAAGAATGATCAACTTCCAGCGCGGTGGAAGTACCCCAGGTCACAAACCTGTAGGTTTCACCATTGGGGAGCGGTTACCAGCTAATGTGGACGTGCTGCAGCCAAGGTGGATCAAAGGGAAAAGGATTACAATAAGATGATAGAAATCCAAACAAGGAGCTTCCGGAAAACAACCCAAAATAGCGACAAAACAAACTGAGGATTCAATTAGGCAATGAAAATCTCATATCTTGGAAATTAGTGATCAATTCGACTCCCAAACAGCTCATCAGAATGATTTTTCAACAGTTGATTCAAAGTCCTACATTAATGCATGCTGGGTTTAAAGGGAAAATAACAAATAAAGATATAATATAATCAAGGATAATATTGTTAAACTGCCAAGACTGGGTCAAGAAACCAATTTCGCGAGCTGATACTAAGCCGAAGCCCGTTTATCCACGCACCAATTCGCAAAAGGGAACCATCGTCCCCAGTCTTGGATGGCTCAACGGCCTATCCGTGTGACTAAGACTCCTCTGGAATCATCATTGTTTTTGATGAAGGGGAACTCAAATCCCAGATTTACCAAAGCCACAAGGTCCTTCATATAATCTAGTAGCGTATGTAACATATAGTAAAAATACATACAGGGAGAGATGGTGGAGCAATAAGTATGGGGGAACTGAGAGATGAGGTGCGGGCACCGTGGGGCTTGGATGATCATGCCCGGACGGTGGGACCAAGAGCTTCTTATCCTGCGCTCAAAATTTCATTAGCCAAGATATAATGAAGATAACAAGCAATGAATGAGGCATTTAAGCATAACAAGCATAGCATGAATGGAAGCATCAATAAGCAATGACAACATAGACATCAAAGCACTCAAAACTTAGTGTGAATAGCATTCAAGCATGTATTAGCATGAATAGCATGAGTTAAATTATAGCATTGCAAAGCATCATTGTTTGTTGTTTATCATAAGGATGACAATCTTGGCATGTGAGATTGAGATTGAATGATTGGAATCAAGTAATGTCCAGTGATCAAGTGAAATCAGCAGGAGTTGATTGAATGATTTGTAGATGAATAATCAGAATGATCAATTAACACCCAGCTAAAGATTGGCAAGAGTGCCTTGTAGGAGAATGATATGCAGATTGATGTCCCGAACATAACAGGAGATGAGCGTGAATGATCAGAAAAATGTCCAGGGAGACGATAATCCAAACGCCGAGGGTGGCATGTCTTGAAAATGTCGGGAATAACCAACAGATTGATAACAATGAGTAGAGAGGACTCATCCCGTGATCTTGGTCCTTGTTCCTGCAAAAGCACCATCAGACAATACAATGCAATTTTTTTGTTTTTGGAATATGCAAATTTTTATGAGTTTTCAAAATATTTGAATTTTTATGAATTTTTATGAATTTTGAAAAATATTTGAATTTTTATTATGAATTTTGAAAGTATTCAATTTTTTGTTTGATTTTACTCAGGAAATATTCAATTTTGTGGATTTTGGTTTAGACATTGTTAATGCAGCATCAAAGGGTTGTTTTTGAACCACTGGCTAGGGGTCCTAGTTCCTTCCCTTTTCGCTAAAATTACCCAAAGCTAGGCGTGCATTGAAAGTGGCGTCCTATAATTGACTGCCCTTGATTAACGGTGCTCCTACCAAGGCCATATCTGAGAAACATTCGGTCTTGGAGGGAGAAGAGAAGAACAATTGTGGATAAGCTTTATGCAGGATGGAAGATATCAAGACTTGAATTCTTTCCAAGGTGTTCCCTCAAAGAGGTAGTCTGTTGTGTCGGGGCTTTGTGCCTTTGATTTTTAGACCCATGACATGCATACGACCAGGGTTTTTCCTGCGGGGACTTTGCCACTCTTGTCATGCCATAATTCATACTTTTGCTTTTATCGAAATTCTGACTTGATGTTCATAATACCCCTTTTGGCTAGATGTATATCATGAAAACTCATATGAAAACTCATATTGATGTTGATTTTGGGTCAAGACTGCCCCTATTTGAGACTCCTCTCATATTGGGGATTACCTAGGTTGGTCATCTCATCCGTCAACCTCTTGCCCCTGCATGTGGCCGAATAAAGAAGAGAAAAGACTTTCAGATATTCTCATGGCATGGCCAAGATAGCAACGGTGTTTTTATCAAAGGAGCCAGCTAAGGACGCCGTGAAGTGTGTGCGATGCCCAACTAAGGGTTGCTCTTAACAAGCGGGGAGAGAATGTTGAATTCCCAGCACGGGTTTTTATTAAACAGAGGTGCTGCAAAAAAATAAGCCTAAAGGACTCTTTTGAGAATGATTTCAATTAAACAAAAGCTTAAGATAAAGGTTTAAAACACCACTCTTAATCTCGTTAAGAAGCACTTGATTTTGAAAATCATGCGTGAAGTAATGAGAAAATGATATCATTAAAATACATACTTACGCCAATATGTTACCTTGCAACCTTTGTAGAAGCAGCTGTCAGAGGCGAGGTTGATCATCATGGGATTTGTCCTCTTTGGGAGTCAAAAGGATTGGAAGCAAAGGATTTTGGGAGTGGCTTAACAAGAATGAGTGGTGCTCAAACCAAACTCAGACGAATAAGGAGAAAAGGGAAGAGAGGCGAGGGCTAGAACTCCCTCACTAAGGCGCGGAGACCCTGATCACATGGAACAGTCTACAGAAGAAGTGAAGAATTAGAAGGATGAGTGAGGACTAAAGCCTCGAAAGCAGTGAGAGAATGGGCAGATGCCCAAGGCAGTGGATGTGGAAGAAGTTGGGTCAGACCCAGAATTAGGAGGAATCAGAAGAAGAAATTGATAGATGGAAGGAGGCGGATCTGGAGGGTCCGGAGGTGGTGGAGGAGAATCATGAGCAGAAGAAGAATCTGGAGGCTCCGGAGGGATAACGAAAGAAGGGACGCGATGCCCTGTGGAGAAATAGGGAAAAAGATGATGGAAAAGGAAGAAGAAAATGAAGGATGTGATGTCCCGGAGGAGTAGAAAGATGAATCGGAAGAAAGATGGAGGGTCCGGAGGTTTCGGGGGAATGAAATCAGGAGGGTCACGATGCCCTGGAAGATGATAGAGAGAATAAGACGGAGAATTCGGAGGTTTGGGAGGAAGCAAATGGAAAGGGGCACGATGCCCGGGGAAAAGATGGAGATAATCAGGTGGAGAATCCGGAGGTTCCGGAGGAAGGATATAGAAAGGGGCGCGATACCCAAGAGAGAGGAATGAAAGAGGATCAGGAGGAAAATCCGGAGGTTCCGGAGGTAGCAAATGAGAAGGGGCGTGATGCCCAAGGGGAAAATCCGGAGGTAGCAGATGAGAAGGGGCGCGATGCCCAAGGGGAAAATCCGGAGGTTCCGGAGGAGGAAGGTGGAAAGGGACGCAATGCCCGAAGGAAAAGTATGAAAGATCCGGAGACTCCGGAAGAATAAAGTGGAGAGGGGCGTGATGCCCTGGGGAAAAGTCCGGAGGTTCTGGAGGAAGGAGATGAAAAAGGTGGAAAGGGGCGTCGTGCCTGAGGGAAAAGTCCGGAGGTTCCGGAGGAATAAAATCAGGAAGGAGAAGGTGGAAAGGGGCGTCGTGCCCGAGGGGAAAGTCCGGAGATTCCGGAGGAAGAAAGTGGAAAGGGGCGGGATGCCCGAGAGAAAGGTCCGGAGGTTCCGGAGGAGGAGAATGGAAAGGGGCGCGATGCCCAAGGAGGAGGGATAAAATTCCTGGAAGTTCCAGAAAGATAGCAGGAAAAGGGACGCGATGCCCCAGGGATAGTGGATAAAAAGATGAAGATGAATAAGATGGGAAGTGCGGAATATCCGGAGGTGCCGGAAGGCGGGGATGATACGGGTTTGGAATCCCGGGAAGCAGGAGGTGCAAATACATGCAATGGGATGGATGCGATGAATGCAATGAATGCGCGAATGCAATGAGATGCAAAGAATATGGAGAATATGAAGGGCGAGAGGACGAGATCCTCCTCCTAACCCTGGGAATGGCCCATGGAAAAGATGTGATAGACAAGAAGGTGGATGAAATAGCGGAAGGCCTTTCGGCACCAAGATAACTGCCCCTCCACGGCAGTGAAAGAATACAGCCAATTGGCCCAATAAAAGGAGCTTCAATAAGTGGCAACCCCCTTTGAAGGCAAAGATCAACAATGTGAGGGAGTTGGAGAGTTGGAACGGGAAGCATCGTGTTGCCCATTGAATGCGGTATATATGGAAAGTTGAGCAAAATGGGCATTCGCCCCTTGTAAGGAATAATGAATTCGGAATTCAGAAATTGGAACAAGGGGTGCCCTGCCCGACCCTTAGACGGCATCAACGCCCGGCATGGCGGCGACTTGACTTCTTCGGCCGTGATTGGCACAATAACCCGGATTGGCATCCGACAAATGAATTCTTGCATCTTGAATGGCACGGCCAAATCCTTGCTGCCCGGCTCTTGATTATCTTCGGCACCTGTGCTTGTAGAAGGCCCCCCATTCCGAGTAGTAAGGGGAGGTGAAGCGGAGGCGGAAGGTTCCATGAATGGTGGAGGCATGATGGAAAGCGTAGGCAAATGGGTGAGCGTAAGCGGAGGTTCAAACACGTCGAGTTTCTCCCTTTGCTCGGAAGCAGTTGGGATTGGCTCGGGTGCAAAAAGGTGCGGATCCTGCTCAGGATTAGCCATGGGAAAGGGTGAAGGGTTAAGTGGTGGAATAGGCAAAGTGGGTTTTAAAGGGATAATGGAAGGCCGAGGTGGCGGTAATGGGAGGTTAATTGGGGAAGGTTCAATGGTGGACTTAATGGAGACCGATGGTATGGAGGTAAATGATTTAATGGGTGGCGGTGTTATAGTGGAAGGCTTAGGGGAGGTTGGTGTTGTGAAGGTTGACATAACTGGGGGAGGTATAATTGGTGGAGGTTTGGTGCGGGGAAAACGTCGGATGCGGCGAGCGGTGTTAGGAGTGGTAGGAGACTCAAGATGCGCCGGCGTGGGTGATTGGAATATCGACCCATCGTCGTAACACCAATTAGTCTCGTAAACGGGGGTTGGATCAGGGATGGTGGCTTCGTCCTGAGTAGGGGGTTCATCAAATGATAATGGAGGGAGTGGAAAGCGAAGGAAACTCGGAAGGGGTGCCTGCGGAGCTTCATCATCATCGTACACTACCTCAGATTCTTCAAATGCCGGCTCCTGCTTGCTTGAAATGCCAAAGTCATAATCATCTCTCCTATCTTTCCATTCATTCTCCATCTTGGTAATATCATCCAGGAAAGCGTGAAGAGGATTGACTGGAGTAGGAGGAGCGGGCCGCGGGCTCGTAACCCTCTTTAATTGTTCCTCCATCAAAGTGATTTTATCGAGGAGAGTTTGCTGGAGGGGTGTGACCTGAACAACAGAAGGTTGGCATGGCCTTGAAGGAGAAGGGGCCGTATAAAAAGGCCGTGGAGGGGAGTTGACGGGTTGACCCGTAAAAGAACCCGGACGGGCCGGATTGCAATGAATAAATGGGCCTTGGGGCCGTGAGGGAGGAGGAATAGAAGGAGGCGGGTGATGGGCCACCCGAGTAGAATGAACAGGAGGAGATGGGTAATGGGATACCCGATCAGGATTGGAAGGAGGAGGTGGGTGATGGGCCACCCGTGTAGAATTGGAGGGAGATGGGTGATGGGCCACCCGAATAGAATTGGAAGGAGGTGGGTGATGGGCCACCCATATAGAATTGGAAGGAGGTAGGTGATGGGCCACCCATATAGAATTGGAAGGAGGGAGAGATGCATGAGATGTACCCTCAACGGCAGCCTTAAGGGCTTGGATCTGTTGAGGGGTAAGATGATCTAATGCATGAATGATCTGGGAGACCTTCTCATCATTGGGACGAGAGGATCCTGAGGAAGTAGTGGCTCAAAATTGAGTGGGTGGACCATGAGGATAGACATTGCCCGTGGGTCGGGCATGACCATAAGAATGAGGACGTGGTCCCTTGAAAGTATGGTGAGAATGATGAACATGTTGAAATTGAGGGGAATAAGATGTGCTAGGTTGATCACCCTCATGAACATTAATTGAATTGAACATGTTATTTTTTATATCATGGTAAGCCATCATGCAATCAAAATAATGTGCAAACAATTGGCAAAGAAACACACTCAAGTTGAAATGGTTACCTTGATTTTTATGTTCGAACCTTGGTGAATTAATGAATTTATGCAAATTGATATGATTCACACAAGGGGAGGAGCCTAGTTTCAAATATGATTTAACTCCAATGCCAACTAGGAACACTCTCTCACCACCTTTAGGGCCAACTAATCCGGGACTTCAAAAGGGTACAACCTGCCCGGCGTCCGTGAGGGAATCCACGGGTGCGGGGACTTACGGAGGCTTGGAAAAAAGGGATTTCCAGTCCAAAGAGACGGAATGCTCAATGGAGGGTCGTCCCGATTCCAAGAGGGTGTGTGGATCCTAATGAAGAGGAGAGAGGAGGTCTCCCAAACCAATGCAATATGAATGAATGCAACAGATATAATCAAAAAAATATAATACAGTGATGAAGAAGGAGTGCGGTAAAAACACAGGCAAAAGACGCCCTGGGGTAGGGCGCTATAAATCAAAAGACGCCCTGGGGCAGGGCGCTACCAATGGAAAAGACGCCCTGGGGCAGGGCGTGAAACACTGTGGGGAGATGCCAACCAAGTCAAGAAACGCCCCGTGGTGAGGCGTTACAAATAAATGGACGCCCTTGACCAAGGGCGTCAAATCATGAAACAGCGCCTTGGTGTGAGGCGCTAATCAAGAAAGAAACGCCCTTGGGAAGGGCGTGAATTCAACAGATCACCAAATATAATAAAAACGCGTCCTGACAGAAGGCGTTAAACAGGGAAAAGGCGCCCTATGCTAGGGCGTTAACAAAAAACGCGCCTCTGTCAGAGGCGTTAATTGCCTTATTCCAGAAACTCTTCACGGCCAGTAATAGCAGAGAAACACTCACAGAGTCAATCACAGTCAATCAACAAATATGAATATCAAAACATAATCATGCTCATTAAATTTTATTTTTTGGATAAAGTGGGATTTCAAAAAGAAATCTATCAACTGACAGATCACAAGTGGGACAAGAAAACAATGGAGGGTGCCCGAGGGGCACAAAGGAGGGGTACCGTGGGTACCAATAGGAAAGGGCACGCGAGGGTGCCAAGGGGAAAGGGGTAATCAAATGAAAAATGAAAAGTGTCCCACCGTGATCGCCAATTTGTAGATTGGATTAAAATCCACACTTAGGAATTAAAATGTAACAATGAATAAATAAAATGCATAAGATGCAATAAAAATAGCACGAGGTGCTAATGTGGAGATGATGTGATCGCCAGAGACGCGAGGCCTCAAAAGATATAACAATAAAAATATGGGAGGGATCGCGAAAAATACCTTGAAACGCGGGTGATTGTGAGTGCTTTCCTTTCTCTTCTAGATCGGCCGGTCGATGAAGAGAGTTCTTCAATTAATTACCCTTACAAAAAAGACACAAACACCAAAATAATATGAATTAGAAATATGGTGAGTGTAGCATCAATTCTTAATAAAAATGTGAACATGAACAATTAGAGAAGAACACACCTTAAGGGTGGTTGCCCTTAAACCCCTATGCAAAGAGGGTGTGGAAAATATGATGAATGAATGCAAATAATAAAAGAGTGCAAGAGATGCACTAAGGGGAGATTCTCAACATGGTTGAGAAGAGAAAAATCAATAAAAACAATGATGAAATATATGATGCATGATGCATGAATTATGAACTAAAATAAAGGATAAAGAAGAAGAGTTGAGATAAAAAATCTATTTGTTGCTCCTTTGGCTTTGATGCTCGATGGGGAGAAGCTCTCAAAGGATGCAGACTTGAAGGTGGGAGACTCCTCCTTAGCCAAGCAGCAGCCTTCGGTTCCTGTAAAAGAAGAAAAAAAGAAAAAGAAGAAGAAGAAGAAGACAGAACGGGAGAAGAAGGAGAAGAAGAATAACACAGAAGAAAAAGACAGAAGAAGATGGAAGGAGAAGAAGAGAAAACACACAGAAGAAGAAGAAGAATAGGAAGACAGAAGAAGAAAACACACAGAAGAAGAAGAAGAATAGGAAGACCGAAGACAGAAGAAAGACCTCCGAACCAACCTAACAGAGATGAAGAATCTCTATAAAATAGGATCGAACCTCATAGATAGAAGGATAAGAATGGGCAAGAGCCCAAGGAGGGAAGGATAAGAATGGGCAGGGTATCCAAACGGAGCAGAGACTCTCTGGGGAAAGACTGCGCTCGTTCGGAACACAAAAATGAAACACGACCTGGACAAAGGCGTCAATTCAAGAATTGACGACCTGCCAGAGGGCGTCTTTTAAAAACACGACTTAGATCAGGGCGTTAATTCAAAAATCAAATTTTAGAATTTATTTGAAAATTGTGAAACACGTCTGAGTCAAAGGCGTGTTTAAAAACGCGCCCTACCTAAGGACGTTAATTCAAAAATATTCAAAATAGGGCCATTTTTCATTTCTCAATATTATTTTCTCATTTTTTTTAGGTGGAGGTACATCTCATCGCCTTGATTCCAACGACTATTTTTGTGAATTTTTCTGACACCCGGAAGGCCACCAAATCACCCCTAGAAGGGGGTTGAAAATAATATTAAAATAATCAATTTGAAAAAGTGACGACCGTGTATAGGGCGTGAATTTGATTTTTGATTTTTTTATTCTTTTCAAATTCAAAATAACGTCTTCTTTTAAGTCGTTAATTCCTGAAAAATTCTAAAAAATTCTCAGAAAAATCCAGAAAAATGGAAAATGAGTGGAATTGACGCCCTCACTATATGTCGTCAATTTTTTAAGACACGCCCAAGCCTAAGTCGTTATTTAAAAGACGCCCCACGTCAAGTTATTATTTCTGAAAATATTAATAAAAATAGAGAAAAATGCCCAGAAAATCCAGAAAAATCCAGAAAAATAGGAGAAAATAGGAAAAAATAAGAAAATGGTGAAAAAAAAAGGAGAAATCTAAGAAAAGTGAGAAAAACCACTCAAATAGAACTAATTTGAGGGTCAAATTGGGGCATTACAAGATAATATGAGATGTACTCATAGTAACGTCAATTTTGGCGTGTCTACAACTGTCAGAGGAGCTACTCTGACTTTCTTCTTCTTCATCGCTCTAGGTGCTGACCATAACTTTTTCCTTTTTATTTTTCAACCTGGGCTGTTTGTCCTTGAGCTCAGGATAGTCTGCTTTGAGATGCCCTGCCTTCCTACAATTATAGCAAACAATGGCATCAATTTTCTTCGCAGATTCAAATTTATTTTTGGGCTGTCTTTTTCTAGAGAAATATTTTCTTCTCAGCCCTTTCCCTTCTTTCCTCAAGAATTTCTTGAAATTCCTGGTGAACATAGCAAACTCATCCTTATCATCCTCAGAACTAGTACAGCTACATTCACTTGATGACCCTTTCCTAGAATTTGCTTTAAGAGCCAGGGGCTTCCTTCTCTTCTCAGATTCATCAATTTTCTTAAGGTTCAACTCATATATCATGAGAGAACCAATGAGCTTATCCACAGTGGTCTTAGCTAGGTCCCTAGACTCTTCAACTACGTACAGTGGCCTTCGTGTGCCATATGGGTGTCAGGGACCTCAAAATCTTTCTAACTACCTCATGGTCACTGTAGACCTTTCCTAGACTTCTCAAACTATTCGTAATCATATTCAATCGAGCATACATTTCAAAAATGGACTCCTCATGCTTCATTTTGAAAGCCTCATACTCTGAGACTAACATGTTCACCTTAGTCTCTTTAACTTGAGATGTCCCTTCATAGATCATCTCCAATTTGTCCCACATCTCCTTAGCGGTGGTACAGGAGGAAACTCTAGAGAATTCTGTGGGATGGAGAGCACACTGTATAGCATTTATGGCACCCCAATTCAGAGTGGACTTTCGGATGTGCTCTTTAGTCCAAAATTCCTCATCTGGAGGTAAATCAAATGGACCTTTACTCACAACCTTCCAGATTTCGTAATCCTTAGCATGGAGAAACACCTACATCCTATTCTTCCAGTAGGCGTAATTGCTACCATTAAAGAATGGTGGCTTGCTGGTTGAGTGGCCCTCAGCAACAACACCTTTAGCATCCATGACTATTATCTCCAGGATGTAAGGCCCTTAAGGGAGAGTTAGGCTCTGATACCACTTCTTGAACACTGATGGACGCTAAGATCTAGAGGCAGGGTGAATAGATCTACCCCTTAAAAAACACAAGTAAGGAAAGATAGCAGAAATAACGGTTCTACAGTGGAGCAATCGGATAAAGCAAATCCAACTAGGTGAACTTATGCATTCATCTAAGCGAGAAATAAGCAAACAGGATAAGCACACAAGTAACATGAGAAAACACATAAAGACACCAGGAGTTTTAGGTGGTTCGACTTTCACCTACATCCACCCCACACTCAGACTGAGTGTGGATTGCTGCTGATTCACAGCTTTAATCCACTGATCCACAGCCTCGGGATTAAATCCCTACAAATCACTGATCCACAGCTTTAGGGATAAGATCCGAGACCGCTGAGCCTCACAGCTTGTTGCCGCTGAGCCTTACCGCTTGGCTGATCGAGGACTCACCCTCGCACGCTGACTCACAGCAAATGTAGCTCTTCAATGAGCAGATTGACTCTAGATTTGATCCACGAGTCAAGTACAAGAACCAATGCTCTAAAACTTTCTCCAATCTAAGGCTTTCTATCCTATTCTTTACTTATGGGTTCTCCTCTCTCACTCTGGCTCTCTTCAGGTTGCTCTCTCTTTTCTCAAGGGCTTCTCGCTCTTTTCTTAATCTGCTCAATCGTTCTATCAGTCTTCAGAAGGGGATTATATATATATATGGCTTCTGTCTTAAGGCCTCACGAGCTCACGCATTGGGCGTGTGGAGAGCTCGTTCCCGCCTTCCTGAAGATGACACGTGTCAGGACCAGATTGGTGAGCATATCCTTGTTGGCAGAATCTTCTGGACGTATCTGCCTTAGATCACGTGCTTAATCATAGGCTTCCATGATGCGCTTGCTTTACCCTACAATTCAGACAAGAGTTAGTTGAAAGAAAAGATGCACCGAGTTTGATTTGGCATAGAATAGGGTATGCACAGACATTCCAAGCAAACACAACATATATATATGCACAGACCCTTCTAAGCCAATGGCACGACCTATGCCGATGATTTAAGACATTGCAAGATGTGCACAGACTCTCTTGTACATTCAACAAGAAAATGTGCACAGACGTTATATGCACGATGAGCATGATGCACTGACAGATGCAGGCATGGACAAAGGTGCATAGACCTTTACCTTCGTATGTACATGAACATGCACTGACTGTATATGTGAATGATGAATAATGCACCGACCTTTCACATGCATGAAGTAAGGTGCACAGACCATGATTCACACTTAAGATAGATCATGTGTCGGCCATATTTGCCGAATGCCAAAAGGTGCACAGACCTTAGGTAGAATAAAGACTAAGAATGCACCGACATTTTATGTTCAAAACAGCAAAGTATGCACCGACATTGTCTCTTGTGAAAGAACAGTGACGTGCACAGACTTGGTTGTGCAAGAACCCACATGTGCACAGACATATATCACGTAACTAGCATAGACCTGAAATACATGCCAATGCAGACTCTGTGCAAACTAGCACAGACTCTGAAATACATGCTAACACAGACTCTGTGCAAACTAGCACAGACTCTGATGCATGAGATAATGCCAACTAACATAGACTACATGTGCAGGACACAACAATTAGCACAGACCTTAGATGTAATGGTTCTACATAACGAAAGATATGCATAGACCTTAACATGTGCGATGCAAAGCATGCACCGACATTATGTATTGAGGTAAAAATATGCATAGACCTTATGAAGTTCAAGGTAGAACCTACACAGACCTTTTATGATCGCAGGAGAAAACCTGCTCAGATCTGTTAAGTGCGCAGGGCGGAGCCTGCACAGACCTTGTATGCAAAAAGCAGAAACATACACCGATGTTATCTGCTTCCACAATTAAGGATGCATAGACTCTTTTACATTTTATGCCTAATGACAAAAGCTGCACAGACCTTAAGTGCAGAAAGCTGAAATGTGCACCAACATTGTGTACCAGACAACGTAGTATGCACAGACTCTATATGCATTAAGCATAAACTATGCACAGACATTATCAACTTGATCAACGAAAGATGCACAGAGTCTGTACTCGAGAGACAAACTATGCACAGACATATTTTATGTGAAATGCATGTGCAATGACTTATGAAATGCTAGCCTTCCTGAGACTCAAGATTTATCAAAATCAAAGAGCATAAAAGTAAAAGGAATTATTGCCTATCATGTTGTCAATCATGTTTACCAATCATCAAAACCAAGTAGGAGACAAGTGAGTAGAATTCTTATGGTCCAGACACATATGACATCATACACATATGAGTCATAGTGTTTGTCATCATCAAAACATAATATCCAATAGATTGCTCATCACCCACTCCGTATACAACGCCGCGTCTGGCTCCCGCTGGTAAGGGAGGGCGCTGGCCAGCCTACCACTCGACGGCACCAGGATTAAGCAAGAATCCCTTGTAGCATTGTCAAAAGGTAGCCCCTCCTGACCTCGGCCTGGCAGGTAAGCTAGGGCTCTCCTAGCCCCCTCCAGCTGTGCAACCGCGTCTCCATCTGGCTGGCCAGTGTAGCTAAATAGTAGGGGTGCCACCAGGTTCGCCACGGTCCCCCGAGTCACCAATCCAGGGAACTACAGCACAACCCACACACTGAGGTAGTGGGTCGATAGAAGCAAACTCCTCTTGCATGGCGCCAGATGCACCGCCAGCACTCCCAGCCCCTGATACATGTTGGCTAACGCTGCAGGTGCTAGAGCCAACCTCTGCCCCTCTGCTAGTAGGCACGCAGGTCACAACAACTCGATCCTCAGCAAGCCATCCTCCCCGTGCGGGACTACGAAGGTCGCCAGCTAGTACACCAAGTAGGCCGCAAGGTGCGTCACGTCTGACAGCCCGTGGGGGTTCCACCCCTCCCGTGGCTTGTAGATGTACCGTGAGTATGTCCGAAACCGAAGCTCAACCTCGGTGTACTCCTCCCAAGGAGTTTGGTCTCTCGCAAACTTCTGATAAAAATAGAAAGGCCTGTTGTAGAAGTGGCAGACGCACACGTTCAGCGGCACCATGAGAGTCTGTGTAGCTCTCTCTCTCCCAGCCAGGGCTAAATCCCTCCAGGTCTTTAACAGATACCGATAGTTGTAAGAAACTCGATATCGTCCCTGCCCGTCGGTGTGGCTGCGGTGGAGATCAACCAGCACCACCTCCTCATATCCCTCATCGCTGATCGGCAGCCCAGAAATCCTGAATAGAGACCACAAGTCTAGTGAAGTCTCTCCTTCAGCCATCGCCACTGTGTTCCACCGACAGTTGAAATGCTCTACCAGCGCCTGTAGCAACCCCGTGTAGTAGGGGTACCCATACTGTGCTACAATCACGACATATCTGACGTCGGCCCTATCCAGTAGCACCCGGTAGTGGTTCACGATCCCCATCAGCCACTCAGTAGCTCCCTGATGGTACCTGTGCCAAGGGATCACCGCCCAGCGATCGTACCAACTAACAACAGTCTACTGTAGAATCCCGTCCAGAAGGCTGTGGTCGTCGTAGCCTTCTCCAGCATACTGCAGCACTGATGGCTCCAACACCAACCCTGTGGTACCCTCTGTCTCTACCTGGTGGTGGCCGTGCAAGTCCTAAGAGGCGGGACCTATCGCTCCGACTCAGACCCCAAACTGGTCTGCCCTGCTGAAGAAACGCACTCAACACTGGGAAACTGGCACTGCCTCCAGTAGTCTCCAGAAAAACTTGGGAAGCCGCAAAGAACGACCCCATGCTGGCTGTCTCTGCCTACTAAGATCACCCGTTCAAGCCGGCGGCGTGCTGCAGCAACTCGGGAGTCCCCCTCCTCTATGCCGGATGGGACGTAGCTCCTGACAAACTCGAACAGGTGGCAGTCCACTGGGACCCCCACCGGATAGCCTCCGCTACGATCGTACGTGTAGATCCCGCCCGCCTCTGAAATTCGAGCCAGCTCCACAGCTCCGACTCCGCTCGCCCCCTCTCCAACGGGGCCCTCAGCCACGACCGTGCACCCTGAGTCAAGCTGGTCCACACTAGCAACAACGATGACCGGTGGGCCTAGAGGAGGCATGGGCCGCTTGGTCCTACTCACCCAATAATCCTCCTCCCGGGCCGCACGCCTCAGGACCCGCTCATCTCTGCCAAATCTTGCCATAGCTGTAAGACGAAGCACACAGAAATGGTCAGCACACCAGCAAGTCAACACATACAATGTAACAAAACAAAGGCACATGAAGTGTCAAAATACAACTATAATAGCCCAGCATGAAGAGCACATGGGCCATACGCCCTCATCTCCACCTCCGATGCACACCCCGTGGGGGGCATTTATTGTACCCAAGTAGTTTCCCAGCAAAATATTAAAGGATAAGGGTTCGGGAATTTCCCCGAACACCTTTAACGCATGGACTACCCAACCTCTCCTACAACTTGCTCGGCAAAACCAAGGGTCCCAACCATCTAGCCGTGACATACGGCGACATCAACAATTGATTGGGATGAGTCCCGATCACTAAGTGGTGGGTTTTTCCCGCATTCCACACGGCCACCCGGGACAACCCAGGGGCGCCCCCGACTACAAGCAATGCCATGTGGCACCCAGCAACAAGGCCGGGGCCTACCCCAAGACACCTTCTTCCAGCCCTCCAAGGTCAAAGGGAGACCTAACTAAGTCAACGATAGGCTTTGGAGGCCCGCAACGCGTGTACATGACTCACACACGTGTGTCGGGCATTTCCCCGAACACCTTGTGGGCGCATATATCCCAGCCCTTCTACAACAAACCGCGGGCCGACCCGCGGCTCCAACCTACCAGCCGGATTCTACAACAACCCTCCAGCAAGTCGAGGCCACCCTTGACCCTCACACATGTGGCAATGAGCCACTTATCCTTAGCTCTCGGGCTAACCGGGGGCTACCTCGCCAACCCACCGTGGAACGTGGCACATGCCACGAGGCTGGGCCCACGTACCCAAAGTGTCTCTTCCCAGCTCCCACAAGCTTATACCCTCAGCCCCGGACCAAATCCAAGGCCCACCAGTCACCTACTCGGCCCGTTCGACAACTCGAGGTATGTCGGGTATTTACACGAACACCTTATGAGCGGCAGCTACGACATGACACCCACAAGCACTCTGTCCTTCAAAGTACATCCCTAGACGATAAAAGAAGATCCCCGAGGCTACCCCTCGGGGCCACGGCTCGCCCCAGGGGGAGTTCACCCTAGGCACGGCCGCGCCCCGGGGAGGGCGGACCCCCTTGGGGAGCACGCCATCCTCCCAGCCCAGTGGTCCCATGGCCATCTCCCAGTCCCAGTTGTTCCTAGTTCGTGCTCCCAGTTCATGCGGTTCGAGCGAGATTGACCGGCGTACCGTGCGGGGAAGGATTGGATGACAACGACAAGTCACACGGAGTCACATGTCGGATCCACACGCGCATGCAATATCAATCCCAGTATCCTCTAGCAGTCAGTATCCTTTTGTCCTCTTGACCTTGGTCAAATTAGAACAAAAATAGGGGGAAACCAATTTTTATAGAGTGGGACCCCCCCCTCTCTCTCCCTTTGACCCGCCTAAAACCCCCCGAGGGAGGGTTTAGGCGGACCACCCTTGACCCCCCAGGCTAGTCCGCCTAAACCCCCTGGGGCCCCCAGGCTGGTCCGCCTAAACCCCCATTAAAGAAAAAAAATATTTTTTTTTCAAAAAAAACCCCAGCCCAACGCCCAGTCCACCTAAACTGACTGCTCAGTCTGGTTTGCCTAAACCCTGGGTTTAGGCGGACCAGACCTACCCCCAGTACTGTTCCGCCTAAACCCATCGAGAACGTAAATAAAAAGATTTTTTTCACCGCCTAAACCGCTGGGGGAGGGGTTTTGGCGGACCAGACCACCCCCCTGGTCTGGTCCGCCTAAACCCTCCCTCCCCCACTTAGAAAAAAAATATATATTTTTATTAAGGGTTTACCCGGACCAGGTTTAGCCCTCAACCTGATCCGCCTAAACCCTTCCCTGACCCTTAACATTCCCTATAAAAGCCCCCTCGGGAGCTTAATACATGGAAGGAAAAGAAGGAAGAAACCTACCACCTAACTGCTACACCCTAGGTGTCACGTCCCGAGCCTTTATTACAACAGAAGACTAGCTCGAGGAATGTGAACAGCCGGCATGGTAAGCCTCTTGTGAGCAAGAATGATCAGAGCGCAAGACAATCACACATAAAATGCAATTGCACAATAATTTACTTAAACTCTAACTTTATTTCATCAGATCAAAATATTCAAATACAATAAGTTTTCAACCTTCTTTAATCCATCAGACTAAAGAAAAAGAAAATTACAAAGACTCGATCTAAACAAGATTTGACTTTCCTAAGTCTTCACTCTCATTTTGATATGACTTTCATTCACTCTCGGACCCGCTACTTGTATAACTCGATTCCGAATTCGAATCACTTCCATCTCCTGAAAAGATTTGAAATAGGTAATGAGCACACTTGCCCAGTAGGTATCTTCGCATCAACATGAAGGCACTATTAAGTGATTAGCATTTTAGCTCTAAAGAAAATAAAGTGAAATCATGCGAATGCGATAAATCAGATGTAAATAACCAAGGTAACAAGAGGATCATGTAAGATAGAATGAACAAGCATGAATTAGCAAGAATGTATCAAGAATATGATATGGCCTTTCATGAACAAGAATGTATAGAGAATGTACTATCAAACCACATAATTATCACACAAACATCCTTTGCTTATGAGCAAGTATTTGGTTAATTTCTGTGGAATATCATGTAACAAGCAAGAAAGTCATGTACGTATATATGTCTTGCCTTGTGGATTTTCACTTATTTATAAAGAAAGTACTCCCAACGTAATGCTACGCCAGTACCATCATACCCCATGGTTTACAGTATGTTTTCGACAATCAGCCGAGGGGACTAGCATAGAGCCCTTGAACATAATCAGTGCTCGATCGCATCTTCAAGTATAAATTAAGTTACTTCCACATTTCAAGCAAAAAAATATGGCCAGTAATATAACAAGTTCAATAAGTTCATGATAACAATAATTCAATGAATGAACGCTTCAATTAAGAATACGAGGGATCAAGAATGACTTAAAATAATGTTATGCTCATGGAAATAATTCGACAGCATAACAGTATATTCCTTATCTTCCATAATTTAAAATTAAGTATCTTGAACAATATGACAAGTCCTAGACCATCGATAATCTATCTAGGAACTTTGAAATATCAACCCTTAGGTCAAATCTCGGGTTAAAGTACTCAGGAATTGTGACGGTCAATTAATGGGCCGTTACATGAACATGACGGTCTAGTATTGGACCGTTAGAATGGGCTGAATCCAGAAAGAATAAAGTGGACTCAGTAAATGTGACGGTTATATACTGGACCATTATATGGGCCTGACGATCGAGTAATTGGCCGTTACATTGACAGATTTTAAAACTTCGGTAGTGCTTTTCTAGATAATTTAGGTTTTAATGGTACAACCAACTCGGCGTCCTAGTGGGAATCCCAGGCTCGCGGAGAATTACGGAGGCCCTGAAATAAGATTTCCTAGTCCATTGGAAGGAATATTCAATAGAGAGGTCCTCAAGTCCAAGATGAAGTTCCTATTGTGCAAAAGTGTGAACTAATGGTCATATACCGGTATATATGCCATGTACTTAGAGAAAATGACTCTATAGATGAGAGAGAATGTGTATCGATGAGAAACCATGATAAACTCCGTCAATACATTGATTCGTAATATAAATACAAACTATAAAGTTTTGGTAAATAAAATTAACATATGTTTAAAATAACTCAAGGTGCTTTAGACATGCAATTTCTATCATGAATCAATAAATAAACTGAAAGTCATGAAAACAGGTCAAAACTTAGATATCTAGGCTTATTTATAAGCTAATTTGACTGTTCTCAATTCTGTCCCGAATAGACAGAACACAACACTTTGGCGGTCTAAGATAGGCGCATCATATGGCTGTGACGGTTTATCGTGGAGCCGTCAGAAGACTGTGACGCACTGCTTCTGGTCCGTCAGAGATTATAGAGAAACTAAAGTACAACAGGCGGTGTGACGGCTTATCGTAAGGCCGTTAGAGTCATGTAACGGTCTAACTATAATCCGTAAGTGCACTATTGACAGTAAAGTAAAAGAACTTCGGTTTAAAACCTCTCATGCAAGAAGAATCAAAAATAAATAACTACTCTAGTCATGACAAAACGAAGAATAGGCCATCTAGATGCATAGGTTGTAGTGAATTAATAAGAGAATATCTTTTATCTTTATTTTAGGCCAAAGACATGCATGTATGCATAGACCTACAAAAACATAAAATTCATGGTCTATAGTGCATGGAACCAAGCAAAATCAGAGGGCTTTTACTCCTATCATGATATTCTAGCCATTCATGAGATGACCTACCCCTTTCCTGGGCTTTCAACTTCCAATTCGGGACTGCAAGACATGCCCTAGTTCTTCCCTTCATGTGAATTTTTAGTAACTTCACGTTACTCTAACTCCGTAATCCCTTGACCTATAAACGTGAAATTTGGAGGGTAAGAAGATGACACTAAGGGGAACAAAAAGTTCTAAAGAATCGAACTCTAAATACCTTGTTTAGGTGTTCTAATCTCTTGATCTTCAGCACCCCATTGTATAGTTTCCTGGGTTGACGTGATGAAACTAGCAACTTTGCAAGGTTCTAGCTCCTTGTGTAGTCGATCTCCTAGCACGAAATTTTGGGAGATGTTAGTCCTATGTATTAACAACAAAACGTTCTAAAGAACTTACCCGGAATACTATCTCCTTACCTTAGTTCCACGCGAGCCAATGTAAGGGTCGCGCAGGTCAAAACTAGGGTCTATTTATAAGTTCTAGCTAGGGTTTTGAGGATTAGATCAATTCTAGAGTCCTTAGATCGACTTCAGAGAGTCCTTAACACGTTTACTAGTCCTCCCATCTCGATCCCTAAGAGATAGACTATCAAAAATCTATCTTTTGGTCATTCTTCAATTCACGGAACTGACAGAGTGTAACGGTCGAACCATGGAGCGTCAGGTCTCTGTGGCGGTCGTACGATAGACCGTTACCTATCGTAGTTGCCGAATTTGAAATGAATTCAAATTCTAATTTCGTCTTATCCACTTATTTATTTAATTAATGAGTATTTATCCTTATAATTCATGAATAGGCAAAATAACCTTCTAGAATATGGGCCAAACTTAATGGGCTTGGTCCTTAAACCTTTTAGGCTTCAATTAAATAGGCTAGATTAATCGTTTACCATAATTGGGCTTTAATAAATTTCTAATAAATTCTAAAAAATCATTAAATAATTCCTGAAATAATATAAATATTCTGGGTCATTACACCCTTCCCCACTTAAAAGAATTTGGTCCCCAAATTTAATACATGAATTAGATGGAGAGTGTACTTACAGTTGAATAATTCTAGAAATCTTTTCCGCATGACTTCTTCTGTTTCCCATGTCTCTCCTGACTTTGTCCACTGTATTTTAACCACGGGAATAGTCTTGTTCCGAAGTTGATGTACTTCCCGTTCAAGTATTCTGATTGGTTTTTGTTCGTATGTCAAGTCCTTCTTAATCTCCAGATTGTCGTAAGTGATGACATGGAAAGGATCAGGTACATACTTCTTGAGCATCGAGACGTGAAATACATTATGAACTTCGGATAATTGTGGAGATAAAGCAATCCGATAAGCTACTTCACGAACTCTTTCCAGAATTTCAAAAGGACCAATAAATCTTGGAGTAAGTTTTCCGTTAATACCAAATCTTCGAATACCTCGACTTGGAGAAACTTTAAGAAATACATGATCTATTACTTGAAACTCTAAGTTGCGCCTTCGATTATCAGCATAAGATTTTTGCCTATCTTGTGCCATCTGCAATCTTTCTTGAATGAGCTTAATTTTCTCTAAAGAATCCCTGATAATGTCGAGGCTTAGAAATTACCTTTCCCCTATTTCATTCCAACATTTTGGTGATCTACAGCTTCTTCCATATAAAGCTTCAATGGGTGCCATCTGTATGCTGGCCTGATAACTATTGTTATATACAAATTCCACAAGAGGCAAGTGATCATGTCAACTTCCTCCAAAATCAATAGCACAAGTCCTGAGCATATCTTCTACTACATGATTTGTTCTTTCAATCTGACCATCAGTTTGTGGATGAAATGCTGTGCTAAAATTCAATCTAGTCCCTAGTGAGTGTTGTAGACCCTTCCAAAACTGTGATGTGAATCGAGGATCTCTATCAGATATAATAGTGACAGGGACACCATATAATTTGACAATTTCTTTTATGTATAATGCTGCTAGAATATCCACAGACCATCAACTTTTGATTGGTATGAAATATCTGGTCTTAGGTAATCTCTCGATGAAATCCATTCCTATGCTTTCCCACTTCCATGCGGGAATATTCAAGGGGTGTAATTTACCTGCGGGTCTAAAATGCTCTACCTTTACTTGTTGACAAGTGAGACAGTGGGACACGAAATCAGCTATTTCCCTCTTCATATTGGGCCACCAGAAATTTCTTTTGAGATCCTGATACATTTTGGTACTACCAGGGTGAATGGTGTACTTGGATTTATGTGCTTCTTCTAGGATCAGTTTCTTCGTATCCTCATGATCTGGTACACAGACTCGGCCCTTAAATAGTAATCTTCCGTCATTGGAGATAGAAAAATCATGCCTCTATTCTATGTTGGCTTTCATTTCCAGTAATATGGGATCATTGTCTTGTAGCCTGACTAGATCTTCCGTTAATGTAGGTTGAGCTCGGATATTGGCTATAAAATAATCTTCTTCTTCCTTCATGTCAATATCTAAGTTCAATTGAGCAAATTGAGGAATAAGATTAGTCATACTAATCATAAGACTTGATAGCTTTCCCATTGGTTTTCTGCTGAGTGCATCGGCTACAGCATTAGCCTTGCCAGGATGATATTGAATAGCAAAATCAAAGTCTTTGAGATATTCTAACCATCTCCTCTGCCTCATATTTAGCTCCTTTTGAGAGAAGAAGTATTTCAAGCTTTTGTGGTCCGAGTAGACCATGAACTTCTCTCCATAGAGATAATGACGTCAAAATTTTAAGGCGAAAATAACAGCATTCAATTCCAAATCATGCATAGGGTAATTCTCTTCGTGACGTTTCAATTGTCTTGAAGAATAATAGCTTACCTTTCTGTTTTGCATGAGGACGCACCCTAAGCCAATGCCAGACGCATCCGTATATACTTTGAATCCACCACCTTCCACCGGTAGTGATAGAATAGGAGCTGTAGTATGATGGTTCTTAAGAGTTTGAAAACTCTCTTCACATTCCTCTGACCAGACAAAAAGATTTTCTTTTCTTGTGAGTCTAGTTAAAGAAACATCAATTTTTGAGAAGTCCTTAATGAACCGTCTATAATAACCAGCTAGACCCAGAAAGCTTCTTACTTCTGATACAATCGTTGGCCGGCTCCAGTTTTTGACAGCTTCTACTTTAGAAGGATCCACAGTGATACCTTCTTTTAAAATAATGTGGCATAGGAATGAAACTTCCTTGAGCCAGAACTCACACTTGTTAAGCTTGGCATAAAGTTTATGTTCTCTAAGTGTTTGCAAAGCTATCCGCATATGTCCTTCATGTTCCTCTTTTGTCTTGGAATATACCAGGATGTCATCGATGAAGATGACAATGAACTGGTCCAGATATGGCTGGAAAATATTGTTCATAAGTTGCATAAATGCTGTTGGGGCATTTGTTAACCCGAACGGCATCACCACGAATTCATAGTGACCATAACGACTTCAAAAAACTGATTTATAAATGTCTTCTTCTTTAGTTCTAAGCTGATGATAACTTGATCTGAGGTCAATCTTGGAGAAATACTCTACTCCTGAAAGCTGATCGAAGAGCTCATCAATACGTGGCAACGGATACTTGTTTTTGATTGTAAGTTGATTCAGTCGCCGGTAGTCGATACACAGCCTGAGAGAACCATCCTTCTTCTTGACAAATAGAATCGGCACACCCTAGGGGGATGTGCTAGGTCTGATGAAACCCTTATCTAATAGTTCCTACAACTGCCTCTTTAGTTCTTTAAGTTTCATGGGGGATATCTATAAGGGGCTATAGAAAAAGGTGCTGCTCCGGGAATGAGTTCAATAGTGAAGTTTACTTCCCTCTCGAGTGGTAAACTGGGTAATTCGGGTGGAAACACATCTGAGAACTCATTTACAATAGGAATGTCGGCTATGATGATGTCCTTGGACTCGGTAACAATGATAGAAGCAAGAAAAGCTTCACATTCTTGCGAGATAAGTTTGCAAGCGTGAAGAGAGGATATGATAGTGGGATGTTTCCTATACTTGATGCCAAGAAAAGAAAATCTTGAAAGATCGGGTTTTCGAAAGAATATAATCCTATTTCGATTGTTAATATCAGCATCATGATCTATAAGCCAATCTACCCCTAAGATGGCATCATAACCTTTCATGTCAAGGCATACTAAGTTTGCGGGAAGATTGTGACCTTCTACTATTACCTCACTATCAGGATAATACTTGGTAAGCTTTGTTCCAGAACCTAAGGGTGTGGTAATAGAAAGATCTGAAGGTAGGGGAACTGATGCAATTGGTAATGTTTTTGCAAAAGTAGTGGAGATAAAAGAATGAGAGGCACCAGTATCAAATAGCACAAATGCCGGACGAGAACAAATTTGAAGGGTACCTTCCATAAGCCCACCATCCATGGGCGCTTTTTCATCTTCCAGAATAGTGTTGAGGTGAGCCTGCCTCCTACGTCCACCACCAAACGATTGATCCTTCATAAGGGGACAATCTAACATACGATGCTCCCTGCTTCCACAACGTAGACAAGCACCAAGGTGCTTCCAACATTCTTCAGCCGAATGGCCGAACTTCTCGCAAAATGTGCAAGCCTCCATGACTTGCTCCTTCTTCTCCTTGACTTTCTTGTTCTTCTGGGAACTTCCACCATTCCCGCTCCTAGATCTTTTCTTACTATCACGGCTTTTGTGAAGTTCCGTGATGCTGAATTTTTCTTTCTTATAACGCCGATCAGATCGTCGGCTAGACTCTTCTCCTTTTCATTTTAATTTCTCAACCTTTTCCAAGGTCCTCTCACATAAATATGCCCGCTGGACCATCTCTGCATAGGTACGGATGTTTTGGGTCCCGAGCTACTGAATGAAATCGGGTCGTAACCTGTCCATAAACTGATTAGCCTTCAATAAATCGATACTGATTAAATGCGGTGCATAGAGTGCTAGCCTGGAGAATTGAAGTTCATACTCCACGACTGTCATCATTCCCTGACGAAGAGAGACAAACTCCATAGCCTTTCTTTCTTTAACATGCTCAGAAAAGTACTTAGCACGGAATAGAGTAAGAAAATTGTCCCATGTATGAGGTGCATTTGCCAGAGGTGTAGGTACTGATTTCCACCATGTGCGTGCATCTTTATTAAGTTGAAAGGTTGCAAGCCGCACTTTTTCTTGATTTGTACATGTAGCAACCCTGATAAATGAATATTTGAAATAAATTAAAACATATATATAATACAGTAGTAATACAGATAATGAGAATAGGATTAATTAGATGAAGTAAAACAAAATTAAAATAACGCCTTTATTAGGGCGTTAATTCAAAAAGAAACGCCTCTATCAAAGGCGTGACTAAAGAAAGGACGCCCACACGTGCAGTCGTCAACTCTCACTACCAAATAGGCAAGTAAAAGAAACGCCCATATATGGGGCGTGTTTCAAAAACAAGGAACGCCCTTATCCAAGACGTTTCTTAAGAAACGACCTGAACTAGGTCGTCAATTCAAGAATAGACGCCCTGACCAAAGGCGTTAATTCCGTTCGTGAACCGTTCGAACCCAGAGCTTATCCAGGGAAAGATTAACCTAATCTAGTAAGTGTCTAATAGAGTAAGGACTCTATTAGGGATATACTACCCTCACACAATCACTAACTCTAATAGGACTTCCAAAGTCTTATAAATAAACTTGTTCGGCCAACCCTAAATCTATTTGGACGAACTACTGCTGCACGGTACGTGAAGAACAAACTGTTCTTCTTATTCCCTTTTGTTTTTCTTGCTTCAGATTATATGAAGAATAATTAGTTTTCTTCTTGTTCAGGAAACTCTGCTACTGCCGTCGAAGAATAGGTAATATTCTTCTATCTTTTCCTTAAACGTCGATTATAACTATGAAGATTATTAACATCTTCATCTTCCCTCTTTTTCTCTTCCTCTACAGGTTCTGTAGCGTGAAGATCTTTGAAGAACATTTGTTCTTCTTCCGGCTGCTGCTGCTGTTGCGGATTTTCGTTGCAACAGAGCTCATCTTCTATCTCATCCTTCACGTTCCATTAAAGGTAGGATTTTCTCAAGTCACTGTAGCCCAAACTAAATTGATACAGTACAATAATTATCATGCATATACATGGTTTGGTTTACTATAGTTTCTGAACGATTTTCTATTAATTTCTTGAAAGAAACGTCCTTAGCAAGGGCGTGACTATGAAATACACGCCCCAGACTAGGGCGCTACTTGGCAAGTCACGACGCTTCCCAGGTCGTCAATTTCATATTTGACGCCCTGTACACAGGCGTAAATTTCATGTAAATCTTAAGAACTGATTATTCATGCAATTACATGAAATCAAATCAATAATTGTTAACGATAAACATGAAACATCAAATCTGATATACTGCATGTGAATTCCTGCCAATTTTCCTGTCATGACTATATGATTGTTATCCTTGATTATCGTGCAAATCTTGCTAATTCCTGATATTTCTTGAATTCACGACCTAGACTAGGTCGTTTTTCCCTGTGGTAACGCCCCATCACAGGGCGTGAATTAACAATAAACGCCCCTTACTAGGGCGCGTATCTGTTAAAATCCTGGAATATATATTCTGTGAAAAATAGAACTTAATGATTAACGCCCCTGCCAAGGGTGCGTTTTTGATAATTTCTGAAAATAAGTATGTTCTGAAAAATATTGTAAATAAAAGACGCCTGCTACAGTAGTCGTCAATTCTTGAAGAAACGCCCCTGACGAAGGCGCGTTTTAGATAAATTATTGAAATTATTGAAAATTCTGCAAAACGGACCATATGTAAACGGCCTTCTGTTAGGCGTTAATTACTTGAGAAACGACTTGACCTAAGTCGTTATTTTACTGTAAACTGTTTTTTTTTTCTGATTTGCTAACCGATGGTTTTATATAATATATATATATATCGGCACTATTCTCCACTCCGTGAGTATAGTCCCACTTTTCACGGTGTTTTATCGATCACACTCAACTCTCATTGACATACAAGCTCTCCATTGGACATTCCGTTCCTTTGGACTAGCGAGTTAGTCATAGAGACCTCCGTAAGACTCCTCGTAGCCTTGGATTCCCTCAAGGCCGACTGAGCTGGTTGTACCCTAAAAACCCATTACACCATTGATGCCATGTCACTCTAAAGAAACATGGTATACCGGCCCTTATGATTATACAAAGAGGATATCATAAGAAATTCTTAATGGGATGATGATATCATGCCATATCATGTCGTTCTTGTAAACCCCAATTCTATGATAAGAATGAGGGTATCTTACTTTGATATACTGTTCATGTGGACCTCAATTCTATATAAAGAATGTCCACATTGATTTGTCATGGTACCTAAGTTAAGGGAACCATATTCTACCTAGTTTTATCGATATCGTGATTATGCCGTTATTATCGCCATTCTATGTCCTTTGTCATATTTTGGACTCTATTCTATCAAAGTTGTCATACGTGTCTACAAGCTTGATTATTGAAATTCTATATTGGCTATATAAACAAGAGTGGATGTCAAAACACATGACAAATGCCTGCGCATATAGGGCCCGATCTGGTCCTGGGAGGAGCACCCGAAAGTACTTGTGCCCATGGGAGTTAAAATGATAAGGTATCTGGCATTATACCGAGTACTTGACTTGCTTGATTGGACATTCCACACACATCTTGTACTTGAATCGTACTTGACTTTACATGAAATGCGTGGCCCGAAAGAGGGTAATTTACTTGCTTGCTACATGATAGCCAAAGTTCTTGACATGACTCGATAATGGTACTTGCTTGAATATCTTGAATAATTGTATCTTGTTGAAAGTTCATGATAAGTTCATCTTATTTCCTTGATATTACATTCTCTCTATCTTGTCGTTTCATGCGAGCATGCATAGCCTTATTGCATTCATGAAAATGTAGTTACTTAAACCCCTTGCTAGTACTTGAGATATAATTTCCTACTGAGCGTTCGCTCATTCCGTTTGTCCCTTTTTACTTTTCAGGTAAGTCCGACGATGATGGAAGTCAATCGGATGGGAATGGTCAAGAGTGAAAGTGATAGAGCTTCTACAAGAGTCGTCTAGTCTTTTCCATAGTTTCTTGAGTCAAATATGTATTCTTTTCCTTTTTGTTAAACAGAGTATTGGATTTGTAATAGTCTATCCATTATGAAATAAAGGATTGGGTTATCTTGCTATTTTGCGCATCTCTATCTTTGTGTCGAATACACGACCACTCTAATTGACATGATTGATATAGACACGTCGCGCATCTCCGGGTATCTTCGCGCTCGGGGCGTGACAGTACACTGGATAACATCTAAGATACAATTCATTTCACTTATCCAGTTTTCTGCCTCATCTGGATTAGAAGAATCGTAGAAACACGGAGGGTTTAAGCTCCGAAAATTATGATGCAAATCGCCAGCCCTCGCCCCTGCGCCTACCTGGGCCATAATTTGAAAGGCCTGAGTAAGGCCGACAACCGTTTGTTGCATGCCACCCCAATCTACGTGATGAGCCATTGTAATAATGAGGTACTTGAGAGAAATAACAATTTTTTAATTCTCATGGAATTAGAAAGAGATAAATCTTAAAACTAATTAATTATCTTATCCCGGGCTCTACCCAATTCTCGCATGGGTGCGGAAATTTCTTCCTTAGTTCCTAGGTATGGGTCCTTAAGCCTTGGACTTATCATATGACGTGACTCTTTTCCCTAAGTCCTGAGACTTAGGCTCTGATACCAACTTAACTGTCACACCCTGAGCCTTTATTACAACGGAAGACTAGCTCGAGGAACGTGAACAGCCGGCATGTTAAGCCTCTTGCGAGCAAGAACGATCAGAGCGCAAGACAATCACACATAAAATACAATTGCACAATAATTTACTCAAACTCCAACTTTATTTCATCAGATCAAAATATTCAAATACAATAACTTTTCAACCTTTTTTAATCCATCAGACTCAAGAAAAAGGAAATTACAAAGACTCGATCTAAACAAGATTTAACTTTCTTAAGTCTTCACTCTCATTTTGATATGACTTTCATTCACTCTCAGACCCGCTACTTGTATAACTCGAATCCGAATTTGAATCATTTCCATCTCCTGAAAAGATTAGAAATAGGTAATGAGCACACTTGCCTAGTAGGTATCTTCGCATCAACATGAAGGCACTATGAAAGTGATTAGCATTTTAGCTCTAAAGAAAATAAAGTGAAATCATGCGAATGCGATAAATCATATGTAAATAACCAAGGTAACAAGACGATCATGTAAGATAGAATGAACAAGTATGAATTAGCAAGAATGTATCAAGAACATGATATGGCCTTTCATGAATAAGAATGTATCGAGAATGCACTAGCAAACCACGTAATTATCACACAAACATCCTTTGCTTATGAGCAAGTATTTGGTGAATTTCTGTGGAATATCATGTAACAAGCAAGAAAGTCATGTACGTATATATGTCGTGCCTTGTGGATTTTCACTTCACGAGCCGTGGACTTTCACTTATTTATAAAGAAAGTACTCCCAGCGCAATGCGATGCCAGTAGCATCATACCCCATGGTTTATAGTATGTTTCCGACAATCAGCCGAGGGGACTAGCATAGAGCCCTTGAACACAATCAGTTCTCGATCGCATCTTCAAGTATAAATTAAGTTACTTCCACGTTTCAAGCAAGAAAATATGGTCAGTAATATAACAAGTTCAATAAGTTCATGATAACAACAATTCAATGAATGAACGTTTCAATTAAGAATGCGAGAGATCAAGAATGACTTAAAACAAGGTTATGCTCATGGAAACAATTCGACAACATAACAGTATATTCCTTATCTTCCACAATTTAAAATTAAGTATCTTGAACAATATGACAAGTCCTAGACCATCAATAATCCATCTAGGAACTTTGAAATATCAACCCTTAGGTCAAACCTCGGGTTAAAGTACTCATGAATTGTGACGGTCAATTAATGGGCCGTTACATGAACATGATAGTCTAGTATTGGACCGTTAGAATGGGCTGAATCCAGAAAGAATAAATTGGACTCAGTAAATGTGACGGTTGTATACTAGACCGTTATATGGGCCTGACGGTCGAGTAATAGGCCGTTACATTGACAGGTTTCAAAACTTTGGTAGTACTTTTCTAGACAATTTGGGCTTTAATGGTAGAACCAACTCGGCGTCCTAGTAGGAATCCCAGGCTCGCGGAGAATTACAGAGGCCTTGAAACAAGATTTCCTAGTCCATTGGAAGGAATATCCAATAGAAAGATCCTCAAGTCCAAGATGATGTTCCTATTGTGCAAAAGTGTGAACTAATGGTCATATACCGGAATATATGCCATGTACTTAGAGAAAATGACTCTATAGATGAGAGAGAATGTGTATCGATGAGAAACCATGATAAACTCCGTCAATACATTGATTCGTAATATAAATACAAACTATAAAGTTTTGGTAAATAAAATTAACATATGTTTAAAATAACTCAAGGTGCTTTAGACATGCAATTTCTATCATGAATCAATAAATAAACTGAAAGTCATGAAAACAGGTCAAAACTTAGATATCTAGGCTTATTTATAAGCTAATTTGACTGTTCTCAATTCTGTCCCGAATAGACAGAACACAGCACTCTGGCGGTCTAAGACAGGCGCGTCATATGGCTGTGACGGTTTATCATGGAGCCGTCAGAAGACTGTGACACACTGCTTTTGGTTCGTCAGAGATTACAGAGAAACTAAAGTACAACAGACGGTGTGACGGCTTATCGTAAGGCCGTTGGAGTCATGTGACGGTCTAACTATAATCCGTCAGAGCACTGCTGACAGTAAAGTAAAAGAACTTCGATTTAAAACCTCTCATGCAAGAAGAATCAAAAATAAATAACTACTCTAGTCATGACAAAATGAAGAATAGGCCATCTAGATGCATAGGTTGTATTGAATTAATAAGAGAATATCTTTTATCTTTATTTTAGGCCAAAGACATGCATGTATGCATAGACCTACTAAAACATGAAATCCATGGTCTATAGTGCATGGAACCAAGCAAAACCAGAGGGATCTTACTCCTATCATGATATTCTTGTCGTTCATGAGATGACCTACCCCTTTCCTGGGCTTTCAACTTCCAATTCGGGACTGCAAGACACACCCTAGTTCTTCCCTTCCTATAAATTTTCAGTAACTTCCCGTTGCTCTAACTGCGTAATCCCTTGACCTATAAACGTGAAATTTGGAGGGTAAGAAGATGACACTAAGGGGAATAAAAAGTTCTAAAGAACTGAACTCTAAATACCTTGTTTAGGTGTTCTAATCTCCTGATCTTCAGCACCCTGTTGTACAGTTTCCTGGGTTGACGTAATGAAACCAACAACTTTGCAAGGTTCTAGCTCCTTGTGTAGTCGATCTCCTAGCACGAAATTTTGGGAGATGTTAGTCCTATGTATTAACAACAAAAAGTTCTAAAGAACTTACCCAAAATACTATCCCCTTACCGTAGTTCCACGTGAGCCAATGTAAGGGTCGCGCAGGTCAAAACTGGGGTCTATTTATAGGTTCTAGCTAGGGTTTTGAGGATTAGATCAATTCTAGAGTCCTTAGATCGACTTCAGAGAGTCCTTAACACGTTTACTAGTCCTCCCATCTCGATCCCTAAGAGATAGACTATCAAAAATCTATCTTTTGGTCATTCTTCAATTCACAGAACTGACAGAGTGTAACGGTCGAACCATGGAGCGTCAGGTCCCTGTGGCGGTCGTACGATAGACCGTTACCTATCGTAGGTGTCGAATTTGAAATGAATTCAAATTCTAATTTCGTCTTATCCACTTATTTATTTAATTAATGGGTATTTATCCTTATAATTCGTGAATAGGCTAAATAACCTTCTAGAATATGGGCCAAACTTAATGGGCTTGGTCCTTAAACCTTTTGGGCTTCAATTAAATAGGCTAGATTAATCGTTTACCATAATTGGGCCTTAATAAATTTCTAATAAATTTCAAAAAATCATTAAATAATTCTTGAAATAATATAAATATTCTGGGTCATTACACTCGGACTTACGCAGGCATCCAGCAAGGGTTGAGGACGCGAGGAGCTGAGTGTGGACGGTTGACTTGTAAAATGGCTTATACACGCCGAGGGTATGTCACCCGTACTGCCCTCACACGGCGTCTAGCGATGTCGCACAAGTCCACTCCCGTTCTGCACAAGGCGTTATGACCATGGCAAATACACCCGCCTCCCAGGTTTGCTAGCGTATGTCAACTTACGACGGCCACACATATGCCATGATACCACATCTACCTCCGTCACGGGGTCGTGTCCGACTACGTGATCCGAGCCGTGCTCGGCCCTCGCCCAGTTACCGGTCAACACCTCCTTCGGCCCCCAGTCCTATCCTCCTTCAGCGAATTGGGCGTGGCCCTTGCCTTGAGTAGATCCTCTGTAACACATGTGAACACCTGCCTTATCTTGTGTTGCCCCGGGGACCGGCTCACATGTCAGGATTGTCATGTGGCTTGCACCAGTTCTACTTTGGCCGCTACGGCCTACCTGTAAAGCCCATGCGGCTCTCATAAAATATCTTGTCACCTGAATGTATGTCTCCGCATCCATATTCGGGTCCTAGCCTTTCCCGCACCATTTGGCGTGTGTGCGTCAAGTATCCCAGACCCCCGGTAAATACCTCCCAGATAGACGCAAGCCCATAGCTGTGGAATGCTTCCAGCCCTCTACCCATGGCTTTAGATACATACATGCTCCTCTTCAACATAGAACGAAGGTGTTCGGATTCAATCTGATGTAAATAAACATCGACTGCTTGTGGTCGGTGGGGAAAGACGTCCATCACACGACTCCCTACAATCGCCTGCGCACTCGCACCTGTGGAACCTCCCCTCTCTCCACGTGTCGCTCGTTTCTCAAGCCCACGTGCCGCGTCCTGGTGACGCTCCCCAGTCAAACCTTAGTTCCATAGGTGATTATTGAGAAATCGACTGGCACGCCCGCATCCCAGCCTCGTTTCCCCAAAGCCCGGAAGCTTCCCGTGCCATGCTACCCCTCTCTACTTTTAGTGAAAGGAGAGTGCTCGATACCGCCCTAAGAGGCTTACAGTCACAAAGGAGGATACCCGAGATACATCAAACTCCTGTATTTTCCTTCTCCGCCGTGTTCCTTCCCTCAGTCTGGTCACCGATTCCCCTCTGAACCCCGCGACAATGATCAAAATAAAAAAACATACATGTATAATCATTAGTCATGATTATGTAACTATACAAGTAAAAAAACAACAATAACATGGTTACATAAACTGACTTAAAAATTTTGTAATATTCCATTAGTCTTCACACTTCACAATTGACTTCTATGCTCCTTTAAACTTTTAAACTTCAAATTTATCTAAAATAAAATGATAAATAGCAACAAATAAATAATAATAAGATATTTTTTGATTAGGACATCTAGATGGGGACTTAGTGGCCCAACCCGTTGATGCGGGACGGGACGCGAACCTGGGACTCTAGCTCACGGACGTCCCTAAGCTAGGGAAACGTGTGGATCTGCACGGTTGAGAAACTGACAATGAGTCTCGGGTAGCGGCTTTTTCGCGTGCTCGGATCGAGTCACGGGACGGGTTACACTCACTCGCTCGCAGCGGCGATGAAATTTGAACGAGCTAATATCCTAACAATCGCTCATGCAGCGGCATTCAAAAATATACGATATAAGCAAATGCATCAACGAAGGAGCGAAAACGTACCTCCACGCTCGTTTAATTTTTGAGACGACCCCGGCTGAAACTCGTACTCCCGGTACACAATAATTAAATAATTACAGCAGTGAATTTAATTACCCACTCCACGCAGGGAGGTAAAGGGCTACAATGATGACTCGGGAGTAGCGACTCGGGTTGACGGGAAGCAAGCCGGAAGGGCTTTCGGGTAGGAGACGGACTGCTAGTCCGACTCGGTACTATTCCAACTCGGTTCAGCAACTTAGTTCAGCCCGCTGGACAGCAAGCGAACTCGGCTCCTGGGACGGCGGCTTTCGGTCTCCTTCTGGTCACGGCGGCTGGCTGGGACGTCGGTAGAAGACTCCTCTTCGACCCATGAAGTCGGCGACGGCTGAATCGACGGCGAAGTAATTTTGCAAGAATTAACTTGATGCTGCCTTTGCTGGCCTGTTCTCGGATCAGAAATGCGTGCCTCCACGAAAAGAATTTTTACGCCAATATCCGGTGTTAGATCAAGGCAAAATTGGTACCGATGGATAGAGGACTCAAAGGGCTACTACATATAATTATTTCAGATCCATCCAGTAGACGGATTAGAAATGAAAATGACTGTTCCAAAGGTTTTTCTACTGACTCGGATTACAAATAGTTAGGACAGAAAAGGATCTGCCTGAGACTGAATTTTGACTGACCTAAAAATGATGGATCTAGACTCTGAGAAAATTATGGGCGAGAGAGGGGAATGTGAGGAACACATGATTTTTTTGGGAATTTTTTGAGATGGCTAAGGGGACGGAAAAAATACAACAACAAGACACTATCCCGTAGATCTGCAAACTGGCATATTGCTGTGGGGAAAACTTAATTACATAAAAAATACTAAATGAAGGCGAAATGACACGAAATTTGAACTGGGGATGGGGGATGATAGGAAGAACAAACCCTCAAAATTTGAGGTCGAACAGATCTCGTGATTGGGAGATAAAAATACGGCTTGAAGCTTTTATCCATAGGTGGATAGAACTCCGACGAGGCGACAGTGGTGGTGCGATGGCGGCGGCGGCGGCGGTGTTGAGCTTCTCACTGAGAGATGGGGTAATTGAGAGACTTCACACCTCTGAAATTCGGAGCTATCACAGCTCCAAGGGGGGGAGAGAGGAGATAGAGGACTGCGCCCTTGGGTTTGAGCAAAAAAATGGGATTTTCTTCATTAAAATTGCTAGGGAATTCACAAAATACATGTGTTATATAGAAATGGAAAAAAGACCTAAACTATCCCTAGATCTAGGGTTAGGGAGGGGCAAATAAGGGATATCATTTTCTTTCCCCATGTGGTCAAAAAGAAAGAAAACTAAAAAAATTACAAGAAAGGACAAAGGAGGGGGTGCCTCCTTGACTAAGGGATAATCAACTTTAAATTTTCTTCCATCTTGTCCCCCCCTTGGTCCAAGTCCAATCTTGGACTTTGAACTAGCCCCGCACGGGCCCTAGATCCTAGGTGGATCAATGGGAAAGAGGATGGGAGACCCTGCTGGACCTACTGGCATTTTACATAGAAACTCAAAGATTCCTAAAGACTAACAAATTGGCTTATAATACCTTACAATTGCAACCCAATTAACCAAGGATATAAATGTAAACAAAAGGATACAAATGCAAAAATAAAATGTTAGTGCTTGATGTTGATTCCCATCAATTCTCCCCAGGTGGGAAGAACTCGACCCTGTCAAGTAAGGGGTGCGGCTGCTCGTATGGCTCCTGCGGATCTGTCACCAACCAAGTAGCGCGGAGTACGCTCCACTCTAAGTAATCATCACCTGCTCATCCCGTATATATTCGATATGCACATGCTGCTGTGGGAATGAGGCTAGTGATGGACACTCCGGGGTGGGGTCACTCTCAAAGGAAGGGGACGGCGCAATGACTCACTAGCAATCACCGCGGAGTCCCTATATGTGACTAGATCCAAGATATTGAGGTAGAGCCGATCCCAAATTTCGGCAAGTCTACAACGTACGCATTAGACCCGACTTGCCTCACACTCGAAAGGGACTGATATAACGAGCTGACATGAGACTGACTATGCGACTCCTAATATGCTTGACACATGTATGTATAGACTCTTGACAAACTGGATGAATAAAGAAAACACGGACTCACACATGACCCTAAACAAACCTACTGTTAGACCGACCCATATGCAATGGAGGACCAGGACATCCGAATGTGTGCCATGCATACACACGACGCAACCAAATGTAGGTGGCATCATGAAATCCTAGACATTCCACTATGCAACACTCATGCACTGATGGCCTTTTGGATTTGGGAGGTTTGGGTGACTTGGGTGGTTTGGGTGGGCTAGGAGAATCAAATTCACCTCCTTCATTACCCCAATGAACGGGCTCCTTGAGGAGTGTAGGTGGATTGGTCCGTGGGGAAGGGGTGTGATAGTGTACTCCCCTAAAGAAGTGGAATGGTGGTGGTGGGTCACCAGGCTCACTAAGGAAGGGGTCGAAGGGATCAAAGAATGTGTGACTCCTCGATATGGATTCCCCCATGACACGGTCCCAAGTTTGAAATTCTTGAAGGTATAAATAATCACCTTCATGCATTGTGATCGGTAGGATGACGGTCATGTGTAGAAGGTATGGTTCCTCCCTCTAGATAAGTGTAATGAAATTAGGATCATCAGGAATGGGGAGGAGTAAAAGGATCTCCGTGGTGACATGACCCATGGTGCACATGGAGGTAATGGACCCCAATGCCAGATGTGTGACGCTACGACTATGGAGTTGGTCGACGCCTGGGGCCAACATGTTCGTCAACTTCCATTGCCAGTCTAATCCCTTAAGAAGGTCATCCAATGTATCAATATGGTGACAACACCGAAAAGTTGTGTGGAATGAGTTGACGGGCACTATTCGTAGTGCGGGGTCCACGGATGGATACCAAGGCGGTCTAGGGACCAAGCTGATCTTGAGCCAGCTACGAAGTGGCTCATCGATGACTAGCTTTCCCGTTAGAAACACGGGTGGCTCCAAATGAGGTGGCTGAGCTCTCGGGGAAGGATTCCCCGGCTGTGGTGGGTGAGGTCGCGGGGTAGGAGCGTCCTGCCTCGGGGGCTCATGTGGAGAGGTAGATGCTCTCCGAAGGGCAGCATCAAACCTTGACTCGAAAGGCTCAACCTCTAGAGCGACTTGATAAGAATGCTCCAGAGTGGTCACATCGCGACAAAGTAATTCAAACTAGTAGTGAAGCCACAAACCTCTTCGGAGCTGAAATGCGGTAGTGGTGCTCTCCTCTCCAACTCCATATCCCAACCGGTACTTATCATAGTCCCGAATGTACGTAGACACAGACTTGTTGCCTTGGACGGGTCTGATCGGGGTGCATGGGTCGGCCATAGTTTCACATAAGTGGGCATGCATTGGAACACTTTTTTTATTTTTTTTATGCAAAACTTTTATGCAAGACTAATGCAAGCACCTAGACACGACTATAAATGGTGAAAAGGAGTAAAATGCGGACTCGAATTGAAACCTATACTCAACCCATATCCGATACATGGCGGAGGTTTGATCCAAAGATCGCACTCACGCAAGTGTGCTACCTTCCCGATAGGCATAACCTATCATTCCGGGAACACCTTTTGATATACCGGGTATAGGAATGCAATGCAAACTTTGGACCGACTAACCGACTGCCCTAGACTCGACTTAGCTTTGATACCAATTTGATGTGGGACGGGACGTGAACCTGGGACTCTAGCTTGCGGACGTCCCTAAGCGAGGGAAACGCATGAATCTGAGCGGTTGAGAAACCGGCAATGAGTCTCGAGTATCAGCTTTTCCGCGTGCTCGGATCGAGTGACGGGACGGGTTCCACTCACTTGCTCGCAGCGGCGATGAAATTTGAACGAGCTAATATCCTAACAATTGCTCATGCAGCGGCATTCAAAAATATACGAGATAAGCAAATGCACCAACGAAGGAGCGAAAACGTATCTCCACGCTCTGGGCGTGGGGAAGACGACCCCGGCCGAAACTCGTACTCCCGGTACACAGTAATTAAATAATTACAACAGTGAATTTAATTGCCCACTCCACGCAGGGAGGTAAAGGGATACAATGACGACCCGGGAGTAGCGACTCGGGTTGACGGGCAGCAAGTCGGAAGGGCTTTCGGGCCGGAGACGGGCTGCTGGTCCGACTTGGTACTATTCCAACTAAGTTCAGTAACTCAGTTCAACCCGTTTGACAGCAAGCAAACTCGACAGCTGGGATGGGTTGACACTGGAGCTGTCCGGGTTGCAGTTCGCTGGCGAGGGGTATGACTACCACAGCCTTCTGGATAGGATATTGCATCAAACTGTGGTCAGCTGGTATGGTCGATGCTCAGTGATATCTTCTCACCGATACCACCAGGGTGCGACAGAGTGACTGATGGGCGTCATACATCATTACCGAGTACTTCTAGATCGGGCCCGGTATGCAGTGACAACAGCTTTGTACTAGTACCCGTGTTACATTGGGCTTATTCAGGTATTGGCGAAGTGCTTCAACCGTCGATGGAATATGATGGCCACGGTAGAGGGAGAGACCTCGTTAGACATGTGGTCTCTATTTCAGGATTTCTGGTTTGCCGATTATCGACGAGGGATACGAGGAGGTGGTGCTAGATGACCTCCATCACAGCCACACAGACGGACTGGGATGATATCGGGTGTCGCACAGCTACCGATATCTGTTGAAGACTTGGAGGGATTTGGCCCTAGCGGGCAAGGAGAAGCCAGCACAAACCCCCGGGTTAACATTACAGCATGGGTCCACCATTTCTACAATAGGCCCTTCTGCTTCTACAATGAGTTTGCACAGGATCAGACTCCGTGGGAGGAGTATCTAGAGATTGAGCTGAGATTCTGGACATATTCTTGTTATATATATCCACCGAGGGAGGGGTGGAACCCCCATGAGCTTCTGGATGTCACATACTTGGCCGCGTATCTGGCGTACTAGCTAGCGACTTTTGTAGTTCCTCATGGCGAGGATAATCTTCTGCGGATAGAGCTATTGTGGCCTACGTGTCTTCTGGCAGAGAGACGGAGGTTGGCATTGGCCCCAACAACTTTGGCCAACATTTACCATGGACTAGGGGCCTTGGTAGTGCACACTGTGCACAGAGAGAGGAGCCTTGTTCTACCGACTCACTACTTGAGCGTGTAGGCTAGCCTACTTTTTTTGAGGTTTGTCACAAGGGCAGAGGTGGAAAACATGGTAGCTCCTTTGCTTTTTGGCTTTATGGGTCTGCCAGATGGAGACACCATAGATCAGCTGGAGAAGGCCAGGAGGGCCCTGTCATACTTGCCTGGTAGAAATGACGACGGGCTCTCGTTCGAGTGCGGTTCGAGGGGCTTCAAGCCCGTGTTAGTGCCGGTGAATAGAGGGGCGGCCTGCGCCCTACCGTTTCAGCGAGATCCGGACATCCCGGTGTACATAGAGTGGGTGATCAGCACTCGGCCGATTGTTTTGTTGCTGCACCGATCCAGTGCCAACATCCTGGAGCCCTACTACCCACACCGGTTGTGGACACCAAAAATTGCACACCCAGATATCCTATTCGGCCCAGCATCAACAACGGAACTGAGTGAAGAAGCCCCAGAGAGACTGGTCATCCGGATTCCCCGAACATGCACACACTGCCGTGAGGCTGTCTCCAGAGTCACGACAGTGAAGAGAAATCAACCACCAAGGGCCTCACAAACCACGGGCCATGGAGAAAATCAAACGGGCCAGGACTCGTGCTCACAACGGGCTCAGAACGGGCTCAGAAATGCACCCGGTGTGGCCTTCAGCGACACACCCTTGCCCTTCAACGGCACACCTTGGTGGCCTTCAGCGGCACTGCCCCTGGCCTCCAGCGGCACGCCCATTTGGCCTTCAGCGGCACGCCCATTTGGGGCTTCAGCGACACGCCCATTTGGCCTCCAGCGGCACGCCCATTTGGGGCTTCAGCGGCACGCCCATTTGGGGCTTCAACGGCACGACCTTTTGGCCCTCCTGCGGCACACTTCTTGAGCCCGCCAGCGACACAGCAAGAAGGCATTTCAACGGAAGGACGTGATGCCCATGCCCTACGTATCCTTGGCGCGCAGTGAGCTGTCCGAGGTGTCAACCAGAGGTTGGGCCACGCAGGCTACTCCCCTGACATCCAGGACGGGGGAAGTCAAACCCCATCATGACCAGCCGCTTCCCGCCTCCGACTGCCGTGCTCGAGGGCTCCCACTGCTGGGAGTATAAAACCACTCCCATTCCGTCAAATAGAGACACACACAGAGAAGAGGCACACAGGGAGAAGAGACGAAGAGACACAAAGCCACCTACGAGAAGAAGGAGAAGAGAGAAGAGAAGGGAGAGGGCTCCGGCGTGGAGTCTTCCGACAACCACCAGGCAAAGAGAAGAGAGTAAGAGAGAGAGAGAGAGAGAGGGCTTGATGTAGCAGGGGAAGGTGGGGGAAAGAGCAGTGGACGGTCGTCCCTGCCTCGATCCCCAACACCTCCTCTTCTTTTGTTCTTTGTTTTCTCCTTCTCCGTTCTTTTGTTCTTTGGTTTTCTTTCTTGCCCGTAGCTTTAGCTCGGGCGTGTTTTGTAATGCATGCGGATGGCTACGGCCCTTTGCTCCCCCATGAATGAAGATCGTCCCCCTCGGTGGGTTGTCTCTTTGTCTCGTTGGTTTTGAGCCACAGTGCGTTTGATCGTCTTTCCATTTACTTTCCGGTGTTTGTGTTCATCCCTCATGCCGACGGCTTCCTCCGGATCCAGTGTCATATTGAACGGTTTGAGGTCACGAACCTCCTCCTGTAAAGCCCAATGCCTTCACCTGTGTCTGCCCCTTTGAACCCTTTTCCCTCCTGCCGGAAGTCCTTGTGGGTTTGATCGGTCTAACACCCCGCCCCGTTAGCAGACCAACCCTTTTGGAGCCCCGTCCGGTGCACTTGCGCTTTTCCCCAGCGGCACACCCTTCCGGTATTTTGGCCAACACACCCATAGCAGCCCCATGGTTCACTTTCCCTTGGTGCCCCAGTGGCACGCCTGGTCTCGCTCTAGCCCAGTACCCCCCCTTCAGACGCCCTGTGACCGTCCTTGGCCGGCACGCCTTGGCTAACCCCCAGTACACCCTGTCCAGCCTTAGAGGTTTCTCGGTTCGTTGTTTTCCTCCGAGTTTTCTGAGGTTTTGTTAAGGTGTTGCCGCTCTCGGGCGCCCACCTCCAATTGTCAGGTTCCGCCACTCCATGTGGACGCGTTCCCTTTATCTCCCTTACGCTCGGGTCAAGGGGAGATGCTGCCGAATTTTTGTTAGAAATAATAACGCATTGAAGAGACAAAATAAAGCAACAAACAAATAGAATGATAACACATAAAAAGGCAAAAGGATGCAGCAAATAGATGAAACAACGACATATTAAAGGGCAAAGAAAACTAACGAACGAATGGAGAGGGAGGAAAGACTTGTATAAAACTGCAAAAAGCCAAAGAAAGGAAGAAAAGAAAAGCCTTAAAAATAAGTAAAGGAGAAGTGGGCCTTCATCGGCACATCTGGTCTTCCCCTTTCCCGGTACACCTCCATCCTCCTTCACCGGTACACTCCCTCAACCGTCTCCCTCCACCGTCTCCCTCACAGTCTCACTCACACTCTCTCCCTCCGTCTCACTCTTCCCCTTCCCCGGTACACCTCCATCCTCTCTCACCGGTACGCTCCCCCCCGTCTCTCCCTCCGTCTCACTCTTCCCCTTCCCCGATACACCTCCATCCTCCTTCACCGGTACACTCCCTCCACCGTCTCTCTCTCCGTCTCTCACTTTCTCTCCCTCCGTCTCTTCGCCTCACAGGTACACCTCCATCCTCCTTCACCAGTACACTCCCTCCACCGTCTCCCTCACCATCTCACTCACACTCTCTCCCTCTCACCGTCTCATTCCCCCCTCGCCGGCACACCTCTCTCCCTCTCACCGTCTCACTCTCCCTCATCTATCTCTCCGTCTCACCTCTTCTTCCACCGTTTCTCCAAAGTGGAACCCAATGTACAGACTTGGCAGGTTGATACACGAACACAGCAACAAGCAATGTATAGACTTTGCGTGAAGGATTGCACAAATGCAGACAGTGAAGCATGTACATTGGAAATGGATGTTCAGACATGCCGTGAACGAATGCATGGGCCTAATATGCTTGTGACAACAATGTACAGACTTTGAACTGGCCGATGTATAGACTTTGAGCTGCAGTAAATGGACAATGTACAGACTTTGAGCTGGCCGATGTATAGACTTTGAGCTGCAGCAAATGGACAATGTACAGACTTTGAGCTGGCCGATGTATAGACTTTGAGCTGTAGCAAATGGACAATGTACAGACTTTGAGCTGGCCAATGTATAGACTTTGAGCTGCAGCAAATGGACGATGTACAGACTTTGAGCTGGCCAACGTATAGACTTTGAGCTGCAGCAAATGGACAATGTATAGACTTTGAGCTGGCCGATGTATAGACTTTGAGGTGCAGCAAATGGACAATGTACAGACTTTGAGCTGACTAATGTATAGACTTTGAGATGCAGCAAATGGACAATGTACAGACTTTGAGCTGGCCAACGTATAGACTTTGAGCTACAGCAAATGGACGATGTACAGCAAATAGACAAAGTACATACTTTGAGCTGAAGGATGTATAGACTTTGTGTGCTGGTTGCATAGACAATGTACAGACTTTGAGTTGAAGGATGTATAGACTTTGCGTGCTGGTTACATAGATAATGTACAGACTTTGAGCTGAAGGATGTATAGACTTTGTGTGCTGGTTGCATAGACAATGTACAGACTTTGAGCTGAAGGATGTATAGACTTTGTGTGCTGGTTGCATAGACAATGTACAAACTTTGAGCTGATGGACGTATAGACTTTGTATGCATGCAACCATCCGATGTACAGACTTGATGTTGCAGCAACCAGCCAGTGTATAGACTTTGGGCTGATGGGCGTACAGACTTTGTGTGCATGCAGCCAGCCGATGTATAGACTTTGTATTGCAGGAACCAGCCAATGTGCAGACTTTGAGCTGATGAATACAGCCAATGTCTAGACTTTGAGCTGATGAATGCAGCCAATGTATAGACTTTGGGCTGATGAATGTACAGACTTTGTGTTGCGGTGACTAGACAATGTCTAGACTTTGAGCTGATGAATGCAGCCAATGTATAGACTTCGGGCTGATGGATGTACAGACTTTGTATTGCAGGAACCAGCCAATGTGCAGACTTTGAGCTGATGAATGCAGCCAATGTATAGACTTTGGGCTGATGAATGTACAGACTTTGTGTTGCGGTGACCAGCCAATGTCTAGACTTTGAGCTGATGAATGCAGCCAATGTATAGACTTCGGGCTGTTGAATGTACAGACTTTGTGTTGTAGTGGCCAGCCAATGTATAGACTTTGAGCCGATGAACTAGCCAATGTATAGACTTTGAGCTGATGAATGCAGCCAATGTATAGACTTTGGGCTGATGAATGTACAGACTTTGTGTTGCGGTAACCGGCCAATGTATAGACTTTGAGCTGAGGGACGTACAGACTTCGTGTGTGCTAGCAGCCAGTGTACAGACTTTGAGTTGCAGTAGATGGACAATGTACAGACTCTGCGTGTGTGCTAGCAGCCAATGCAAAGACTTTGAGTTGTAGCAAATGGATAATGTGCAGACTCTAGCAGACGAGGTATAGACTTTGAGTTAGCCCGGCACGCTCCTCTCCTCCATTCGCCGGCGCTCTTTGGAATGTCTTCATTAGCATGCCAGCCCCCCTTTCCTTCACCGGTACACTATCTGTGGGCTTCCCCGGCACGCTCCAAGCTACCCTCGCCGGCACGCTACCTGCTGTCCTCGCCGGCACACTCCTTCAGCCCCGCTTAACCCCCCCAAACGGCCCACTCTTCATAAAAAAAAACATGTAAAAATATATAATGATAATGATAATAATACTAACAAAAAAATAACAAAAATCATGATAAATAAATAAACCAGAATGCATAATAAATAAACAAAAATGTGTAAAAAAATAATAATATAGATATATATAATGATAATAATAATAATAATAATAATAATAATAATAAGTAAAAAAAATCATCCGAAACAAATGCGTAAAGGGGAATAAACAGCACAATATTATATGGTAAAGGAAAAATCGCAGATAAAAAATGGTAAAAATCCATATTGCTGCCCTGTCTCTCTCCGTGACTCGACGCAGAAGGAACAATAATGCCGCCCTCTCAGGCCGGGCCCGAGTCTTGGGAATTGTCTCGACATGGCCAGGCTCCGACCTAGTCTTGGGCCGACATTCCAACCAGACTGGACCAGTTTCTAAGGCCGGACCCCTTTCGAGTCATCATTAAAATTACCGAATGCTCGACAGACATTTGAACGGATTCATCCCGGCTTCCACCGCGTTTCTATCACGGACTTTTGTCCAAACATGAAAAGGGTCTATGAGCGACCGATATGACCCGTGGCCCGGAACCCAATGTGGATCCTGATGCGATTTATTCTTGTTTCTATCTTGCGCAGTTAGTATTAGTCCTTTCGGCCGCAGGGATCCTAATTTCAGCAATTAATCAAGGGTGTTCCCTCGTACGGGGTATGTAAATGACGTCATGACCTTTACGGCACGACGGGATCTGGTCCCGACACGAACCACACAATCGTCTGACCGAGTCAGATCGAGCGCACCATGGGCTCTTCGGAGCCCGAATAAATTGTCACTTCAGTGACTGGCACGCCCACGCACTCAATGGACGAACCACTTGAATAAGCGAATTTTAGTGCGTCCACAATTCTGGCACGTCCGGTGGGACCAATCCACCCTTCATCTCTTTGCCGGAACTAGGGGCCCTGTGGCCCCCTTCTTCTAATATTAATTGCGCTACTTTCTTAAATGCAGGAGAATCGCATCATGGTGCCGATAATGGCAATCACTTGTGGCCCTCAGGTCGTCAGGAACCATGTTCGGGGTGGCTACCTGGCGGTCCTTCTCAACTTCGGGAGCTTCCCTCCCACCGTGGGCTTCCCCAACTTCTTGGGGGTGGCCTTTGTCAACATCCTCGACGTGAAAGCACCTGACGAGCCCCAGACCAACGCTCCCGCTCCGGGGGCCACTGAAGCTGTTATCGGCCAAGCTGTGACCAAGAACAACAACGGCGTCCTGACAACGACGCTGAGCTGCAATGTGCACCATGTGCACCAAACCGCCGGCCCGTCCCACCAAGGGTCGACATCTCACCGGAGGAGGCTCCGGAGGAATAATACTGGCATCGTCTCGGGGCGTCGCATGTCCAACTCCGGGAAATCTATGACCGTCGGGACCCTCCGAGTTCGCCTGGACGGGCAAAGGTCCCAGGTGACACCGGACCGTGTCGTCCCGGCCATCCCAGTCCAGAACTCTTTCCAGGGGCTGGAGAAGCTGAAGGAGAAGGCGACGCCCGCAGTTCTGGCTGCATCACCAAAGACTGCACCGGCTCACAGGCCGGCCAAGTTAAAGCAAATCTGGGTCCCCAAGGAGGCCCGACCCACTGCACCTGCCCAGGCAGGGCCTAGCACTTTCCGCCCGAGGAGGGCCCGAAGAGATGAGAGGGTCGAGGTGACGACCCCGACTCACCAACCAGCACTTGCCATGCCGACGCGGCCCGAGGGCGCCCGGTGCCGCAGACACCGACACCAGGCTGCCCGCCCGGCACTTAGGGCCTACTCTCCTCCTGCCACTGCCATCGGCATGCAACCGCAGGCTACTCTCCCCGACCAGGAGTGGGAAGGGATCGAGCAGGCCATGAGAAACTCCCTCCGGGGCCCAGGTAGCACTCCCTTGGGTCGCCAGAGACTGCTGGGGGCAGTAGCCGCCGCTTTCCAGGAAGAAGGAGCCCGACCAGCACCCAGTGCAGAGTCGAGGAATCGCTCAGAGGAACCGCACTAGTCCCTTGTTCGGGAGGAAGCGCCGCTCCGACGATCGATCTTTGACAGGCTGGTGTTCCCGGGAGGATCATCCAGGAGAGCGACGAAGAGAAGCAGGAGCTAGAGAATCTTCACCTGTAATGTGGCAGAGGTTCGCAATCGGTATGGGGCCTTACCTACCGACCCTGAAGAAACGGCCAGACTCGCCGCCAGGCCGGGGCCTCTCACTAGAAGGGGAAGAGCGGCAGGCAGCGCGGCATAGATAGGCGCCGAAGGGACCTTCCTTGAGGAAGCCCTTGCGGCCCTGACGGCCAATGTGGTCACCACTGGGGGCACGGGCAGCGGACCCTCCACATCGTCCGAGGATGCCCCGACCGAAGAGACAGGGGGCATGCCCAATCCCCCCATAGCCGACCCGGCAATGTTGCTCATGATACAACGATTCCAGCAAGAAATTGAGTCACTAAAGAAGCAACTGAATGAGCGTAACACACAACCCTCGATGTCCTGGCAGACCGAGGTTCTACCCGAAGCACCCAGGGACAGTGGGCAATCTTCAGAAGCAGCTCTGCAAGCTGTAGCTCTTCCAGCAACCCTCAACCCTCAACCCTCTCGGGGGCACGCCCCCGCAGTAGGCACATTACACGGCACCGGCCCCGCCACATGCTTTACTTTCCCAAGGGTCCCCCATGGCCCCCCAGGCGACCGTGTTGGTTACCCTGAGCGCGCAGCCTACTCATTTCTCTCCGAGCCCGGTCGACCCGGCAACAGTTAAGCGGTTGATGCTTGAACAAATGATAGACATGAAACTGGCCGAGAGAGGCGACGGGGATCAGACACCGTTTGACGTCTACCCGGGTGCCCTACCCGGCCCACTATGCCGCAAGGAAGCTGTCGGTTGGCGTCACCAAGCCACCGAAGTTTGAAAAGTTCAATGGGCAAGGGTCTCCCAAGGAGCACATTGCCTATTATGTGAATGTCATGGGGGATCTGGCTGCTGATGAGGCCTACCTCCTGAAGTTTTTCAGCTCGACACTTACCGGGCTTGCCTTTGAGTGGTACTCCAGCTTGCCACCCGGGTCTGTTGCTGACTGGCCCGACATGCAAAAGAAGTTCAAAGAAAGATTCTACATTGCTGAACGGGAAGTCACTGTGGCAGAACTTTACGCCACAAGGCAGAAGAATGATGAGTCGGCCCTCGACTACATCAAAAGATGGAGGAACCTCAGCATGAGGTGCAGGCGTCCCCGCACCAGGAGGATGCAGTGTAGATCTACAAGCAGAACCTGAAGAAAGAAATCCTGGAAAGGATGATTGGCACTGAAGTCAAGATATTTGACTGCCTGAACAATGTGGTAGCAGAGATTGAGGCATTTCTGGCCCGATATTCTTCCACTCCGGCCATGTCAAGCCAGAGAGCCAGGCAGGCCGAGAAGAAGCCAGCTCCCCCTGAGGTGCACACACTAGATTTCCAGGCCTTTGAGAAACAGAAGGAGAAAGCCAAGGAGACTGCCAACCTTCCCCCGCCCAGAACCACAGAACGGCGGGAGGGCCCCTCACTGAGGGAGAAGATGAGAAACAAGCTATATTCCTTCTCCCGAGACAAGTCCAAGCTCCTGTTTGAGTGGGCAACCAGTTACAATAAAATCACACTGCCAGAGCCGAAGAGGCCCGGTGACCTGAAGAAGAAAGATGACCCGCACTTCTGCCTGTACCACCGGATGCTCGGGCATACCATTGAGGACTGCTATGTCTTCAAGGACATTATCGAGTCCTTAATCAGGAACGGGGAGCTGGACATGGGGGAGCATAAGGTAGACCCCCCGCAACCGCATGAGTTGCCCAGCATAACCTCCACCGTCAATATGGTCTCGTTGTACCAGGAGTTGCTTGAGGAGTGGGCGGAGGCCAGCACCCGTGCCACTTATGAAACTTTTATCATGGCCCCAGCTCAAGACCAAGGGGGTTGGCAGACTGTACCCAAGAAGAATAGAAGAGCACGTGTCCCTCGGCCCACCCCAGGAGTTCATCTGAGGGGTGTGACACCCCTGCCTGCACCACCCCCGGTGAGCACAGTCTGGCACGACACGGCCCCTCAGCTGGTCATGAGGCGGCCCACTCACAACAAAAAGAGCTGCGTCCCGATGCGAATGCATAAGAAGACCAGCCCGACAGTTGAAAGACTCCAGGCTATTATTGATGGGCTTGAAGATTATGAGCAGACCGAAATCCAGCCCGTGGAGCTGAAGGAGTATGTCCCCTTGGAGGAGTTTGAATCACTCGAACTAGCCCCAGGAACAGAAGCTGAAGCAGAGAAAGAGCCTCCCCTATGGGGTGAACTTCCCCAAGAGCAGCCGCTGGCTACAGCAGGAAAGAAGAAGAAGAAGAGAACACCCAGGAGCAAGAAGAAAAAGGAGGTCGTCATCGCCTGCAACACCCTCTCGGCGCTGTTCGACACTGCCCTCTCCCTGGAAGAAAAAGAAGAAGAGCTACCCCATGAGCCGACGAAGGTGAGCCAGGCTGAAGCGTCCACTTCCCAACATGTCACCAGGTCGGGGAGGAAGTGGGGGCGCCCTCCTCAGGACAACCTCAACATCATGTTCAAGGGAGAGCGGCTATACCGGGTCCCCGAACCCGAGGTCCGGGGCACCGAGATCCCTTCCCCATCGGGTCTCTATCCCGGAGAGGCCAGGAGCCAAGGCACTGTAGACACGCTATTCCTGACGCCCCCTGAGAAAATCTCATATTACCACGCGACGCCCCGCAGCGGCTTCCGCATTTTGAATCACTTGATTGTTTCCTATCTTTGAGTCTTCTCTCGTCTTCTGGTCGAGTAGTGTAACGCTCCTTTGGCATCCGGAAACCGCCTCGTTGTGGAAATCATGCGGCATTCGAACGACATCAACATCAATCGCATGCATCAGAAGTTGCCGGGACCAGGAAAATGCCTAACGGACGACTGCCGACGCACTTTTCGGGGGAATCCGGGGGTTATCATGGAGGCGTCCAGGCTCCTGGACGCCTCCATCAATACAAAATAATGACAAATATATATATATATATATATATATATATATATATATATATAAGATTGAACAAAAAAATAAATATAATGTTATGGAAGCGTCCAGGCCCCTGGACGCCTCCATCAATCAGCTCACGGGCGACCCCGGGCCATCGGCTGACCGTTGCACAGCCTGTCGTTTGAATAAAATCCAAGTTATGGAAGCGTCCAGGCCCCTGGACGCCTCCATCAAACAGCTCACGGGCGACCCCGGGCCATCGGCTGACCGTTGCACAGCCTGTCGTTTGAATAAAATCCAAGTTATGGAAGCATCCAGGCCCCTGGACGCCTCCATCAATCAGCTCATGGGCGACCCCGGGCCATCGGCTGACCGTTGCACAGCCTGTCGTTTGAATAAAATCCAAGTTATGGAAGCATCCAGGCCCCTGGATGCCTCCATCAATCAGCTCACGGGCGACCCCCGGCCATCGACTGACCGTTGTTCAGCCTGTCGTTTGAATAAAATCCAAGTTATGGAAGCGTCCAGGCCCCTGGATGCCTCCATCAACCAGCTCATGGGCGACCCCCGACCATCGACTGACCGTTGCTCAGCCTGTCGTTTGAATAAAGTCCAAGTTATGGAGGCGTCCAGGCCCCTGGACGCCTCCATCAACCAGATCACAGGCGACCGCCGGCCATCGACTGACCGTGGCTCAGTCTGTCGTTTGAAGAAAATCCAAGTTATGGAGGCGTCCAGGCCTCTGGACGCCCCCATCCTCCCGACCGCTATAAATAGAGGCTTACCCCCCTCAGTTCAGAGGTCAAAAAAAAAGAGCGCTGAGAGGCTGCCGGATTCTATTCCTAACTCGTGGGTGTTTTGTAGGGGAGGTCCTGCCAGATCCTCGGGTGCTCGTGCTCGGAGGAGAGAGGCCGCCTTCGCCCGCCGCGCTACCTCGTCGTCCCTACGCTGCCAAAGCTCCGTCGGATCTCGCCATCGACCATCCAATAAGCCATTCTCCCCTCTTCTTTTCTAGTTATCTTGCATTCATCATATCATATCCTCTACCCCCCCCCCTTTTTATGAGGGAGTCTCTTCCCGTTTCTACGTCGGAATAATTGCCATTCATCATAAGCATTTTCCTCCTACTCATGTCCGAGAGGGGTTTAAAAGACAACACCAACCAGGTGTGTGTCTTGCCATCATTTCGTTACTTGCGTCATTAGAATTTGAATACTGCACCTTCATCTTTCTGATCCACTCGTTACTTGTTTATCGTTGTTTTGTAAGGGTACCTGAGGAAAGCCCTCTCCGTCGGCTGGCCGAAGGGGGAGGAAGAAGCAACCTGCCATTTTCCGCTCTCGGGGATTCACAATCTCCGCGCTCAACACAAGGTACACGCGATCATTTCGTTTCTTTGAGGTAACCCCTCTGGCGATCACATCCCTTTAGCATCTTACGTATGCTCTTTCCTCATATTGGCACGTTTCATAATCCTTCTTAATTTTTAGTATCTTGATTGTCTGTAGTTTAGTTCGCTTTCTTCTCCTTGAGTGGATTCCTCGGCTTCCACAGATTGGCGATCACGGTGGGACTTTCTTTTTACTTTTTTGGGTTACCTTTGAACTCTCGGCACCCACGTGTGCCTCCCTTCTCTCGGCACCCACGTGTGCCTCCCTTCTTTCGGCACCCGCGTGTGCCCCTCCCTGTTGCGCCCACGTGCGCTACATCATTTCCCTCGTGCACCACGTGCACTCCCCTGGTCCTTTGTGATTACTTCGAGGTCTGCGTTATCTCAGCACCCACATGTGCCCCTCCACTCGGCACCCACGTGTGCTCCCTCCACTTGGCACCCTCGTGTGTCCCCCTTCTTATTGCGCCCGCGTGTGCTGTGTCATCCCCTTCGTACACCACGTGCACGCCCCTTAGTCCCCTCTTTTGTCATTTTTAAGTCTGTGTTGTCTTAGAAAGTAGAACGGCTATATCTTCCTCTATCTTTTTATTGTTGTTATATTCTTGTTATATCACTACTATACATCTGTTATACTTGTGTGCTTATTTCTGCTCCATCTGTGTGTTACATATCTTTTATCCAGCACCGCATTTCATGCATTTACCCCCTTTTCTTTCCTTTTTTTACTCTTTTCTAAGGATCACCCTCTCTCGGTGAAGGAAGGACTCTTCGTTCTGGAATTCCTCTCGACGGACTAGAATCTCCTCCACTGGGACCTCCGTAAGTCCCCGACATCGAAGAATCTCCTCTTCGTTCACTGGGCCGGTTGTACCATTGAAGTTCCCCGGAGTTAGTCGACCCATTCGTGGTGAGATGAGAGCCCCTAGCTGACACGGTGGTGAAAACAAAAATGAACTAGGGTCCCTATTTTGTGTGAACTTCGGATCTAGTTAAAAACATAAAAAAAGCATCAAAATCAAAACACAAAAAAGGGGCGTAAAGGCATCCACTTGTTTGATAATCTCTGCTATTTGCTTGCTAGTATATGTTTTTGCGTTCCGGAAAAATTGTGAGCATGGCTCACGAGTCTTTTGAGGAGAACCACCCTGGTCGTGGTGAGTCAGTCGAGCCGCGAGTCCATGCTATGGACGCGGGTCCTTCCCATGAGCCCTCACGTGAGGTGCAGGTTACCACAGGGGACACATCCCCGCCACAGGACATCTCCTCTTTGCTATGTGTCCTCGCCAACACGGAGCTTACCTCTGAGCAGCTCCGGGCCTTCCAGGCCATTCTGAAGGGGAAATCTGTTTCCCCCGCTCCCCAGGAATCAACTCCGGCCATCGTACCTCTCCAAGAATTGGTGCGGGCCATTCCATCTCCTTCGCTGGCACAAGCCATCCAATCTGCCTCACTTCAAGGGCAAGCGAGCCAACAACCACCCTCGTTCCAGTTCCCTTCGCAATCTCAAACCCCTATTGTTCCCCACATATCGCTTCAGCCGGGGCCAACTATCGGCGGCCCGGCAGCTCCCTCTCATTCAGGGTTTCCCCCTCAAGTCTCCGGGAGACATTTTCCTCCCCAATTGCAAGTGCCACCTTCATCGCCCGAGGAGCTCGCCCAATCGCTCCTCAATAGGTTCAATAGGATGGACGAACAATTTCAGAATTTGAAGAAAATGGTGGACGTGAAATCCACCCCGGAGGTTGCTTTGCCAATCCTTCCGGTCATCCATCTTCCTCCCTCCGAAATGCCCACGTACCGCAGGTACAATGGCACTGGCAACCCCTTCATTCACCTCAAGGATTTCATGTATGAGTCATCCTATTGGCAAAACGACCAGAGGTCCCTGGCATACCTCTTTCGGAGGTCATTGGACGGTCCTGCGCTAGAGTGGTTCTATTCTTTGGAGCCCCGTGAGGCCGAAAATTTTGAAACAGTCCAGAGAAGGTTCTTGCAAAAGTATCAGGATAGGGTCGGTCCCTCTCTCTCCATTACCGACCTAGTGGCCGAAAAGATGAAGTCTAACGAGGATTTTGTCTGCTATGCTGATAGATGGAGGTCTCTGGCAGAAAGAATAAGAGATACCCTCTCGGAACCTGAACAAGTAAAGATGATCGTATCCAATGCGACCCCACAGTTCAGGCATGTGTTGGCCATGAATAAGCTCACCACCATGGAAGAGCTCTATGAAAGAGCCCGGTACATCCAAACCCAGTTAAAAGACTCTCCCATTATGAACATGTTTGAGCCGTCGAAGCCCAAGGTGGTCAGAAAGACAGGCGCTGGTGTCCCATGCGGAGCAACAGAAGGGGTCGTAACAAATGAGCAAGTAAGTGCGGTCAACAACGCCAACTATGCAGTCAACCCAAGGCTTCCACAAATGCCCCGACTTCCCCTCCAACCAGGTCCCTTCCCCTCTCGTCCTCCACCCCAAAACGATCCACCTCAGAACAACATGCCTCAACTACTCCAACCCCAGCAACAACCTCGACCCCAGCAACAACAACCACCACTTCAGTACAACCAAGTTCCACCCCCAGAAAATTACGATCCCCCACAGCAACAAAGGAGGCCGATTGGTCCTAAGAGAGCCTATTACCCACCATTGCCAGAAACTCTGGCGGATATTTTCAACGCCCTCATTGCCTCAAACACACTCATCCTACCAAGGGAAAGGCCCGTGTGGCCCCCGAAGGTTGATACCTCCAGATACTGCATCTATCACAGGCAGCCAGGACACATAGTGGACAACTGCTTTCAGTTTAAAGATTACATCCACGATACGAATGATGAAGGTGGGATTGACTGGGATGAAATGAGGCGATACGTCGCCACTCTCAAGGCTAGGAGACCTCCTCCTAGGCCACAATTCTAGCAACAATAGCAGTAGTTACAACAGCAGCCACAGCAACAACCACAACAACAACAACAGCCTCAGCAGGCCCAACCACAACAGCCCAACATGGGCATAATCCAGAATCCATTACCGGAGCACCAACACCCCAATCATCAGGTCAACCCCATCTCCTCCTTTCCAAAAGTTGGGAGAGAGCAGGTGTGGCATCCAGAGAGTACCTCTATTCTTTCTACCGCCAACCCCATCATCATGCAACCCCCTCGCCTTGCCCGGGTAGCACCTCTCTCTCATCAACCCGCGTTAATACCTCCTTCACCATTCCCACTGCCATCACGCCCTCTCATTCGCACCCCAATGACCTATCAGCCAACACCTTTCATTACACCCTCACACCCCCTCATTTTCTATCACTCCCCCACTTTACCATCCACCTCTACTGCATTGGCCCCTATGCCTTCTAAGCCCCATATCACCCGTCCACCGTACGTAACCCCGCCTGTCTCCACCATACCACCGCCAATGCCCTCAAAACCACTCATCATTCACCATCCATCTCAACACCATTACCCGCTCCAAACCTTACCCACTTCCACTTTGCCTCCCCCTCCACCTTCCAGACCCCTTATCCTTCATAACCCGTGCGATATCCCCTCTACCTCTACCATCCCTCCACCACTACCCCTCAAACCTCTGTTAAAACCCACTGCTACCCCTATAGAGGTACAAAAGCCACAGGCAACGGTGCTCCGGAGTGGAAGGATTTTCCATAGGGTTTTCCCCCAGAACAGTCAGAATCCCGAGCAGTCTCAGCCAGAGAGGGACGATGGAGAACAACCAGAAAGATCTATCCCTACAACACAGTATGATTTGTTGAAACACTTGGACAAGACGCCTGCTCAGATCTTCATCCTGGAACTGCTTCAGAGATCCACATCCCATCAGGCTGCCTTAATGGAGTATCTTCAAAAGGTCATGGTGAATGAGGACCTCCCTGTAGAAAAGATTTTTGTCGTCCTGACCCCAACGGACACACAACCGGCCATCATGTTCCACAACTACGAGCTCGCTCCCAAGGAAGCTCGGAAATATGCATTGTGTGTTTCAATAAAAATTAGTGGGGTATCCATAAACCCATGCCTTGTAGACATGGGTGCATCCATAAATGTGATCTCCATGAGCACCCTTCAGTTGTGTGGGGTCGAACAGGAACAGATAAGACCTTCTTCAATCACAGTCACGGCTTATGACAATAGCAAAAGACCGCCACAAGGGATGATTATTCTAAGGGTAGAGCTAGGTCCTATGTCAGTCCCCACGAAATTCTATGTCCTTGACATGGACCCCACATTCAAGGCCATACTGGGTCGCCCTTACATTGAAGCCATAGATGCTGTGCCTTCCACCAACCATCAGTGCTTGAAGTTTCCTTACAATGGAAGAATTATTAAAGTAGTCAGCACACCTGTCCTTCACACGGTGGATGCTATCAATACCTCTCTGCCCTCTGTTTGGCCGTCTCATCGGCCCATATTGTCATTGCTGGACGTGTGCGATTCATCTCATATTCCGCTAGCACCAAAGAAGCCGATCAAGGCAACAACGCCATATCTCTCTTTTCACTCCAAAGGTTGGGAGATTATGAGAAACATCGGCTATCAACAGGGTAAAGGTCTGGGTGCACAGCTACAAGGTAGTTTGAAACTATTAAAGGAGATTAGGCCGAACCGCAGGTTTGGCCTAGGTTTCAAAGGACCATTCAAGGTGGATTGGAAGCCCCTCACATGGACCCTATCAAACCACTTTAATAAAGGGCCTGTTATTCAGATGGGGGATTATCCGTAGGAAGCACATGGGGGGTCGCATGTTGTGTATTCAGCCGAAAAATGCTCGAGGATCACCAAAAGAGGCAAGATCAAAGACCCGGAATGCGAATGGGACAAATGGTTTGATATACGGGACGTTTCCGTTACACTGGAAAGGATGTTCTCGTCTCCCCAGCTTGAAGGACCGCCATTGATCTCCGGAATGCCAGAAAATATCATTACTATTGCCAAGGTCCCAAACTATCCTCATCCTCGCCAAAAGGACCCTGTCACGAGCGGATCTTCATCTGCCATCACCATCACCACCGACGACTCATTAGCCGTCATCTTCTCCATTCACTCGTCGCAACCTTTATTGCTGTCATCTTCCTGGGCCAGATGGTTGTCTGATGATCTTCCCAGATCCCCCTCTCTACTTACATACCTGCACGGGTTTCTCAACCCGTGCCAGGCCTTCAATCATGATCTGCTCTACGAGCCTCCCAATCCTCTAGCCATAACCACTTTTTCCTCTCCCCCGATCCCTTTCCACTGTTTTGTCATCAAAAATGAAAACAAAAAAAAACGTCAATTTCCAAACTCCTCAATAACACATCTTCGTTGAGGAAACTTCCTACATCTCCCACGGGTGCGCCCCGCCCTGCGGACCACCCGTCCAAGGTCCGATGAGCGACCTTTTCTACCCCTCCTCTGAGGGGTCTTCCCCTGTACATTCTTCACCATCCTCTTCATCCTTTTCTTCTTATGTAAATAATGCCAGTCAATCTAGGAATAATAAGTCAAAGGTAGTACCTAGGAAGAAATCCAAGGGTAGGCAGATCCCTCGTCGATTCCTTCTGGATTTAGCCGCCAGGTGTCAGGCCCTTCTTGCCGTCCCTCAGTTGCTAGAAAATCCCATCCAGCTACCGGAAATAGAATGTAAGGGCAACTGCACAATTAATGAGGGGTATGGAGTCTACGAGATCACAGATGAAGAATACCCTACTGAAGATGAGGGTGAAGAATATGAGGATGCGGCCGGCACGTATGCTAGTGGAATAAGGAGATTCGACGAGCCGTCAACCGCCGTAGAAGAGTCCACCAAAGAAGTCAACTTGGGAACTGAGGAAGACCCTAGGATCATCCTCATAAGTGATAATCTACCACCCTCTGAAGAAGAGACATTAATTGAAGTTCTTGAGGAATATAAGGACACGTTTGCATGGAGCTACGAGGATATGCCGAGTCTGGATTCAACCCTGGTCGAACACCGTTTAACCCTAAAACCAGGGTCCGTCTCGGTAAAACAAAGGTTAAGGCGTTTCCACCCTCAAATGGCTTTGAAAATGAAAGAAGAAGTCGACAAGCTCCATAAAGCCAGGTTTATTAGAGTCGTCCTTTATCCTCAATGGGTGGCAAACATTGTCCCGGTCATGAAGAAAGATGGGAAAGTCAGGATTTGCATCGACTTCCGGGACCTTAACCGCGCGTGTCCAAAGGATGATTTTCCCTTGCCTCACATTGATGTTTTAATCGACAACACAGTGGGGTATGAGACCCTCTCATTCATGGATAAATTTTCAGGATATAATCAAATTCGTTTGGCAGAAGAGGATCAAGAAAAGATATCATTCACTACACCTTGGGGAACATATTGTTACGTGGTCATGCCGTTTGGGTTAAAGAATGCTGGAGCTACTTACCAAAGAGCTATGATGGCCATATTTCACGACATGATGCACATATATCTGGAGGTGTATGTGGATGATCTATTGGTGAAATCAAGGACCAGGATGGAACATCCAAGGGTTTTGGCTAAGGTCTTGCAGAGATCAAGGGAGTTCCAATTGAAAATGAACCCGAAGAAGTGTGTGTTTGGTGTATCGTCGGGCAAATTACTGGGCTTCATTGTGAGTAAAAGAGGGATCGAGATAGATCCCGACAAAGCTAAGGCCATCAGGGATATACCACCTCCCAAGAATTTGAGGGAAGTCCGAGGTTTAATCGGGAGGTTACAGTTTATTCGTCGATTTGTGTCTCAGCACTCACAAAGGTGTAGACCTTTCTATGAGTTGACCAATCCAGGAGTAGAATTCCACTGGGATTCTAAATGCCAAAAGGCTTTTGAAGGGTTAAAGGAATATCTGGCTAGTCCACCCGTTCTCATTCCACCCAAACCAGAAAAACCTCTGATCCTCTACATCTCCATCTTGGACGACTCCGTGGGAGCTGTCCTCGCACAAGTTGATGAAGAAGGCAAGGAACAGGAAACCTATTACTTATCAAAACTTCTCAATCCCTGTGAGCAGAAGTATACAGTCATGGAGAAAACCTGTGCTGCCCTCGTTTGGGTGATGCAGAAATTGAAGCACTACTTCTTGGCTCATGAGGTCCACTTGATTGCTCGCATGAACCCTATCAAGTTTCTTCTGGAGAAATCCGTCATTACTGATAGGCTAGCACGCTAGCAAAGTTTTCTTTCCCAGTTCGACATCACCTACATCCAGCAAAAGGCAATTAAAGGCTATGCCATAGCCGAGCATCTCGCCCATCATCCTCTCCCCAAGTTTGACCCTGTCCAATCAGAGTTTCCAGATGAGGAGCTAATGTCCATCGCCCAATCCGACAAGCCAATGTGGACATTATATTTTGATGGAGCTCTAAATTCCCAAGGGAAGGGTATCGACATTGTCCTTCTAACGCCTGAAGGCGTTACCATCCCAGAGGCATTTTAGCTCACGTTCCCAGTCACCAACAACATCACTGAATACGAGGCTCTTCTAGCTGGCCTGGAACTAGACCGTTCTTTCTATGTCACTGAGTTGCGAGTCGTGGGTGATAGTCAACTCGTTCTCCGCCAGGTGCTTACCAAATATCGCACCCTCGATCCCAAGCTCAAACCCTATCCGGAGCTGGTCTCCGCCTATGCCAAATTGTTCACCAAGCTGATCTTTGTCCACGTTCCTCGCGAACAGAACATTCTGGCCGATGCCCTCGTCTCCTTGGCGTCATCCTTCAAATTTCCTTTAGGTGCATGGTTTAGATCCATCATTCTCTACAAGCATCTTGTCCCTGCTGTTCAGGACCCTTACCTCTTAAAGATCAAGGAACGAGTCCTACAGAAGATCCAGAAGGGAGAAATCCTTGAGAAGAGGGAGATCATGCTAGCAGAAGTCGAAGAAGAGCTGGCTGACGATGAGAAACCATGGTTCTACGAAATTGTCAAATATTGTAAAGATCAGTCTTATCTTGAAGGAGCCACCACAGAAGATAAGAAAGTCATAAGAAGGGTGGCTCAGAAATACACATTGGTTGGAGGTCTACTCTATAGGAGGAGCCTTACTGGCATTCTGTTAAGGTGTCTTGACGACAATGAGGTTTAGAAATGCGTAGAAGAAGCACACTCGGGTGTGTGCGGTGGCCACGTGAATAGCTAGATGCTCGCCAAGAAGATCATTAGGCAAGGCTTTTACTAGCCCACTATGGAAGAGGATTGTGCCGTCTATGTCCGTAGGTGTGTCAAGTGTCAACTTCACGCCGATAAAACCCATTCACCATCTTCCTCACTCCATCCAATATCCTCCCCATGGCCTTTCTCCATGTGGGCATTCGACATCATCGGTCCCCTAGGTGATCCCAATTCCCTCACCAAACAAAAATCTTTCATCCTTACTGCGACGGAATACTTCACCAAATGGGTCAAAGCCGAAGCTTACGTGGAAATCAAGGTGTCAACAGTCTGCAAGTTCATCATGAAGAACATCATCGCCAGGTTCGGCGTCCCAAGCACAATCGTCACCGACAATTGGCCACAGTTCATTTCTCAGGACCTTCAGGACCTCTGCAAAAGGTACGTAATTGCATTGCATCATTCATCGCCTTATTACCCACAAGGTAATGGCCAAGCGGAGGCCACCAATAAAACATTGATCAAAATCATCAAGAAAACATGCGAGTCCAGTAAATTTTCAGACTGGCCAGAAAAGTTTATCGAAGCTCTATGGGCCTATCGCACTTCAATCCGTACCCCCACCGGGCAGACTCCGTTTGCCCTTGCTTATGGTATGGAAGCGGTAGTCCCGTACGAGACTCTGATCCCTTCTCTCAGGGTACAATTGGACGAGGAATTTTCCCTCGATGACCGTCGTAATTCACTCCTCGCCCAGTTGGAACTCTTGGATGAGAAGCGGCTGGCCGCTGCCGAGCATGCGCGTGTGTATCAAAATAGACTCGCTCGCTTTCACCAAAAGAAAGTCATTGAGAGAAAATTTAAAATCGATGAGATGGTCGTAAAACAAATTTTTGTCAAACCTGGAGGGCCGCGTTCTAAGCTCCAACCCAATTGGGAAGGACCATTTGTAATTCAAGCCGTGTACCCTAGCAACGCCTACAAGCTAGTCAACGCCGAAGGGACCGAGTTATCCCACCCTTGGAACGGGATTTATCTTAAAAGGTACTACCCTTAGCTTAGTGTCAAAAAATAAAAAAAAATGACGAAAAGAAAGAAAACATCAAAAACAAAAAAATATTGAAAATCACTAAAAATATGGAAAATTCCAAATGCCGATGCCTGGTGGTCACCATGTAGTTAAGTCCCTGCATCCAACCTTCATGTTAGGATAGGGCCCATTAAGGCTTGGTAGGCACCGGGTCTTGGTTTGCCAAAACCGTGGAGATCCCTGTCCGGCCACATCGGCCTATGCACGCTCAAAGGAAGCCAACATGTACTCACTTACGTATTTTATCCAAAAAAGTTGGTAGCATCACCGACAGTGGGGCTTCACCCAGAAGATCTCCGGAAGCTGTAATCATTATTCTTTTCTCTTCGACCAAATGAGACAGTCGGCGCCCTTAAAACGCTGAGCATGAGAAACCAAAATTCAAACCCCTTAAGGTAAGAGTAGGATCCATTTCCTCGAGCATCGATCCGAGCACGAGAAGAGGGCAGTGTCCCCACAGGCATACAAAAGGGAGCCCACAACGTCAAACTATATCTCCCTCGCAAAAAGAAACACAAAACAAAAATCAAGAGAAAAGCCTGGTCATGACCGTGCCTGATGCGATAAATGAAATACCTCAAGGCAAAAAGTCTAAATCCACAAAAGGAGTTATGGAATGTAAATGCTCGAGATTTGGTCCGAAGTTGTCCGAAAGAGGAGAGTTAATGGGCCCTTATTGACTCGCCGGGTTAACGGTTTTTCCGGTCCTCTCAGGAGGTTTACCCCATACACTCTTTCTTCTTCTTTTGAAGATGAAAGCTAGATGGATTTTCTGAAGGGTAAAACCCGCCAAGGTCTGCAACCTTATTTTAATACACATGTATGGTTGCCTACTTTGAAAAGTAAAAGCTATCGCTGCGAAGGAGTCTCTGTGTTTCTGGCCGGTCAAGACCCCTGTTTACCACCTTGATGTCTTCTTGTTTAACCTTGGGCTTAGGCCAATGCAAGCGCGTCACCTCTGGGTGCGACGGCGTTTGATTCCGGGTCAGCGTCACGCGGTTGGTCGTTAGGGTTCCAGGGTGTTCCACCATATACCATCTAGAGTTGTGAGGAAACAGACCCGGGTCGGGCAAATCATTTACCTCGAACACCTTTTGGGCGAATCCCTGTGGTCGGAAGTAACTGGGAGCCTAAGCATGGCATGGCGGTATTGTCATCAGGGTAAGTCTTAGCCGGGGGGATTATCATTCGAGGGGTCTAGAGGCCCAAATCAACCTGGATGCGCACTTAGGATACCTGGGAGGTTAGTAAGAAACCCCTGTTCTCATGAAGGTAAGGTGCCATATGGGTGCTCATCAGGCGTTAGCGACAAAAAAATGATAAAATGAAAAAAAAAAGAGAGAGAAAACATAGATATTTGGAAAACAAAAAAAATTAGAATGATAACAAAGACAAAAAAAAATGCCAGAAAAAAAAATCATTTCGCATGATTGCATTTGTATGCAGCATCTCACTTTTAAATTCCGCTTGCATTAGTGTGCTTGTCTGTCACATTCATCATTATCGCATCTTTCCCTTGCCTTCGTTAATAAAGGCTTGGCCCCTTGACCCATTATCAAGGACAGTTGAAGTGAACACCTACTTATTGAGCAAGGGGCCAAGTCAGAACAGAGATACTGACCAGTTTGTTTCAATGATGCGTGCAGGGATTCAAGATAGCAAGAGTGAGATGAAAATTAAACAAAATCATACCTTTTATTCCATTCTTAAATAAGGAATTGTATATTAAGTTCCACCTTCTCTCTACATTACTTGTCCCGCCACCCTCCGGACAAAACGTTCTCAAGGGTGCTACCCAACTACGAAAAGCGGTACTTCTACCGCTCTGTACACCTCTTCCCATTCCCACACCCCGGCGCTGATCCGTGGGAGCAGCAAAGGAGCTACTGACACGAAAGCCACGCTCTCATGCTCTTCTGTAGCGCTCCTCACCATCTCTCAGCCATTGTTCAGCGAGGCCAAGGCTGGTTCGGAGTTCGAACAACTGGGCCTCCATGACCCTTCGCTCCTCCCTTTCAGCCAATCTATCGGCTCTCTCTCTTTCTCTGTCGCTCTCTTTCTCTGCCCGTTCTCTCTCATGGTCTTCCCTATCCAATTGAAGGGTGATTCTCTGCTCCATGGCATCCCTAGAAGAATCGTCATTAGGACGACGCCGCAATTCCTCCTCCAGCTCTGCTATCCTAGCCTCTCTCTGTGCAGCATGGGCAAGTACCTCTCGCGTCTCCTTTTCCTGCCAGATATACTATCTCAGATATGTGGCAAGGTATAAACAAGGAGAACTCAACACTGAAACTCTTACATGTATAGAGAGCATTCCTTCTGCCTCCGCGACACGCTGCGTAGTCCGAGCAAGTTGCTCATGAAGCAAATCAAGTTCTGAGACGGGGATCCATAAGCTGGAAGAGACGCCGCCTCCTCCCATCGCTGACGAAGCCGTGTCGATCTGAGAGCGCTATAAACCACATGGGATGAAAATTAGCAGCCGAACGCCATCAATCTAGAGTCTTAATTAGGAGTGCGCATTGTCCATACACCTACCGAAGTGCTCAAGGCTCCACGGGTGTCGCCCAATTGTTGCTTCATTTCTGCCAGGTGTGATCGCAAGTCCGCTATCATGGTATCACGGACATCCTGCAACCATAGGAGTCAGCATCCACAGAGAAGAGAGGAGGAAAGGAGAAAAGAGGAAAAAGGAGACCCACCTCCACAAGTCCCCGGGGTTGGAGCCGCTCTGTGTACATTGTCTTATACAGACGTAGATAGTCTTCACTATCCTACGCATGTGATTCCATGATTGTGCCACCTCGTTGCCAGTCTTCATACTGTTCGGGGAACCGCACACGCCAATCAACGCAAGTTGCCGATCCCCGTGTCTTTCTTCCAACGCGAGGTGGCGCAGTCGTATCCACCCATTCCTGGGCCAGCCCTAGGGTCCTCATAACCAATCGTAGCCGAAGCGGCTCGATTTCATTTAGATAGTGTATCCACAATTCCCGTCCGAACCGGGCACGACTTGTTAAAACCCATGGTTGATCGGCATCGACCATGCCTGAGTAGGGCCTCCAGTTTACCTAGGTGAGGTTGTACATACCCGTTTAGCTGGTTAGGACAAAAAATATATATAACAAAGTAAAAGCAAAAAAAATAAAAAAATAAAAAAATCCCATCATCGCTGCAGGGAATTCCTGTAGCTCGCGCCTTAGCACCATCAGCTGGTAGGTTACAGGCACTGCACCCATGATCGGTTGCCACCGCCTGGCTAACGGCACCATCGCTGGTCGCCAATGCCGAGCTCTCCCCATTGGGAGGTAATAATAGCTCCACAGCTACATCATCATATGCCGTCAATACCTCAAGTGGACTATTACAAATAAACACAAAAATATATAAATAAAATAAAAAAAATACCTGAATAAGTTGTGTGAACCCACTCACAGTCATCTCACGATCTGCCTCTTGGGATAGGCCCGTAAACAAGTGCGCTAGCATGGCAGCTCCCCAGGCATACTTGTAGATTCTAAGAAATCCACTTAGAACAATTAAAAGGGAAAAAGAAAAAAAATAGAAGAATGGGAAAAGAGGGAGAAAAGGGGAGCATGAGAGGATGCTAAGGGGAATGTGATCGCCAGAGACGCGAGGGCCTCAAAGGATATAACAAATAATCAATGGAGGGATCGCGATATAAATACCTTAAATGCGGGGGAGATTGTGAGTGCACCTTCTCTTTCTATCGGCCGGCCGATGAAGAGAGTTTTCCTTGATTGATTACCCTTGCAAAATTAACAAACACCAATAAACAAACATGGATTAGAAACCAAGATGTGTAGCATTAAATCCAAATGTAAATATGGACATAGAAAGCATGGATATGAACACACCTTATTGGTGTTTGGCCTTTAAACCCCTATGCAAAAGGGTATGGGAGATATGATGAATGATATGCAAATAAGGAGGTGTGCAAGTGTTGCACTAAGGAGATCTCAACATGGAGATAAAAAGAAATAAAAGGAAGAGATGGAATAATGATGCATGCAATTAACTAAAGAAAAATAAGAGATAGGAGGGGGAAAACTTAGTGGTTTCTCCAATTGGCTTCAAGATCTTCAATAGAGGAAGAAGAGGATGTAGAATTCCATGGATGTAGAGGCTCCAAATCTTCAATAGAGGAAGAAGAACTCTGTGGATGTAGAGGTTTCAAATCTTCAATAGAGGAAGAAGAACTCCGTGGATGAAGCTTTTAGGTGCATGGGAGTCTTCCTCCTTGAGCCTTTGGTCCGGCAGCACCTCCCCTTGAATTGATCTTGATCTCTTAACACAAGGGAGAGAGGAGTCCTATTTATAGGGTTGAAATTCGAAATTAATTCCAAGGGAAATTAGGAAAACATGTTTTAGTGGGATTTGGAATGAGATAAACATTAGGCAAGTGTCCCTTCAACCTTGGAAAGTCATAGGAACCCTTTCCTAAGTGGAAAAAGAGATTAAATGAGGAAAGGAAGTGAAATTCGGAATTAAATCAAGAGAAAATAAGAAAACATGTTTTAGTTGGAATTTGGAAGAGATAAACATTAGGCAAGTGTCCCTTCAACCTTGGAAAGTCATAGGAACCCTTTCCCAAGTGGAAAAAGAGATTAAATGAGGAAAGGAAGTGAAATTCGGAATTAAATCCAAGAGAAAATAAGAAAACATGTTTTAGTTGGATTTGGAAGAGATAAACCTTAGGCAAGTGTCCCTTCAACCTTAGAAAGTCATAGGAACCCTTTCCCAAGTGGAAAAAGAGATTAAATGAGGAAAGGAAGTGAAATTCAGAATTAAATCAAGAGAAAATAAGAAAACATGTTTTAGTTGGAATTTGGAAGAGATAAGCATTAGGCAAGTGTCCCTTCAACCTTGGAAAGTCATAAGAACCCTTTCCCAAGTGGAAAAGGAGGTTAAATGAGGAAAGAAGGGAAATTCGGAATTAATTCCATAAAAAATTAGAAAACTTAGTTTTGGTAGGATGGAAAGGGGGATCCTTCCTCCAAGTGTCCTTTCAATATTAGGAAGCCATAGGAACTCTTTCCCAAGTGAAAAAGGAGTGTAAGTGAGGAAAGGAAGGGGTGCTTCTGGAGTTCGGAATTGAACAAGAATTGACGACCGAACAGACGGTCGCTAATTAAAGAAATGACGCCCCCTGATGGGGTTACTTAAATGACGCCCGGGTCCCTTCCCCCATTTGATTTAAGGCCCGAAAAAATGGAGAAATGGCTCAGAAAAAACTGGAGAAAAATGGAAAAACATGTGGAAAGCTTGGGGAAGTTGGATATTCAATAAAAAGGAGGAAAATCACTCAAATAAGTCGATTTGAGGGTCAAATGGGGCATCACAGTGCGATAGGAGATATGCTCAAAATGATGTCAATTTTAGTGTGTCTACAGCTGCCCCGCCTTGGCATCTGCTTTGCAAGGGAGTGACACGGAATGAAATAGAATAGAATGAAGTGAAGCAACATGGAATGGAATGGAATGGAATGAAGTGAGAGCGAACTGAAAAGTAGATGCCAAGGTGTGATGAGACACGCAATCAACATCACTTGATGAGAATGAAATCAAAAGCTCGAGATGAAGTAAATCTCGGGAAATCCAACGAAATCAACAATGTTTGGATAAAAGGGGAGATGTGCACGCGGTGCACGAAGGAGATAAAATAAAATGATCAACTTCCAGCGCGGTGGAAGTACCCCAGGTCACAAACCTGTAGATTTCACCATTGGGGAGCGGTTACCAGCCAGTGTGGACGTGCTGCAGCCAAGGTGGATCGAGGGGAATGATTGAAAAAATAAGATGATAAAAATCCAAACAAGGAGTTCTCGAGAAAAGACCCAAAACAGCGATAAAACGAACTGAGGATCCAATTCGGCAATGAAAATCTCATATCGAGAAAGATTAAGATCAATTCAACTCTCAATATCAGCTTATCAGAATGATTTTCCAACGTTAATTCAAAGTCCTACATGAATGCATGCTGGGCTAAAGGGAAAATAACAAATGAAAATATAATATAATCAAGGATAATATTGTTAAACTGCCCAGATTGGGTCAAGAAACCAATTCTGCGAGCTGATACTAAGCCGAAGCCCGTTTATCCACGCACCAACTCGTAAAAAGGGAACCATCGTCCCCAGTCTTGGACTGCTCAACGGCCTATCCGTGTGACTAAGACTTCTCTGGAATCATCATTGTTTTTGATGAAGGGGAACTCAAATCCCAGATTTACCAAAGCCACAAGGTCCTTGATATAATCTAGTAACATATGTAACATATAGTAGAATGCATACAGGGAGATGGTGATATCAATAAGCATGGGAACTGAGAAATGAGCTGCAAGCACCGTGGGACTTTGATGATGATGCCCAGTCGGCGGGACCAAGAGCTTCTTATCCTGCGCTCAAAAATTCATTAGCCAAGATATAAAAGATAACAAACAATGAAGAAGGCATTTAAGCATAGCAATCATCAAAGCATCAATTATAGCATGTATATGGCATGAATAGCATAAGTCAAATCATAGCATTGTTTGTTGTTTTATCATGAGGAGACAATCTGGCTAATCAAGATTTGGAGATGAATGATCAAGATCTGATATAATGCCCATCGGCGGAGTGATCAGATGAAATTAGCAGGAGTTGATTAAAAAAGATTTGGAGATGAATAATCATGAGATATGATAATCAGAATGATATAGGGAGATGATAATCAAAAAAAATGCCCCTGGTGGCATGTCATGAAAATATCGAGAAAGAATCAATAGATTGATAGCAATAAGTAGAGAGAGGACCCATCCCGTATTTTTGGTCTCTGCAAAGCTGTTCCTGCAAAACACCATCAGAAAATACAATGCAAATTTTTAGATTTTGGAAATATGTAAATTTTTATGAGTTTTGAAAAATATATGAATTTTTATGTGGATTTTGAAAATATTCAATTTTTGTTGGATTTTGATCAGGAAATATTCAATTTTTGTTTGATTTTGGCTTAGACAATGTTAATGCAGCATCAAAGGGTGTTTTGAACCACTGGCTAGGGGTCCTTGTTCCTTCCCTTTTCGCTAAAAACTGCCCAAAGCTGGACGTGCATTGAAAGTGGCATCCTATAACCGACCGTCTTTGATCAACGGTGCCCCTACCAAGGCCATACCCGAGAAACATTCGGTCTTGGAGGGAGAAGAGAAGAATAATTGAGGATAAACTTTGTGCAGGATGGGAGATATCGGGACTTGAATTCCTTCCAAGGTGTTCCCTTCAAAGAGGTAGTCTGTTGTGCCGGGGCTTTGTGCCTTTAATTTTTAGACCCTTGACATGCATACGACCAGGGTTTTCCCTGCGGGGACTTTGCCACTCTTGACATGCCATAATTCATACTTTTGCTTTTATCGAAATTTTGACTTGATTTTCATAATAGCCCTTTTGGCGAAATGTATATCATGAAAACTCATTTAATTTGGGTCAAGACTGCCCCTATTTGAGACTCCTCTCGTATTGGGGATTACCAAGGTTGGTCATCTCATCCGTCAACCTCTTGCCCCTACATGCGGCCGAGTAAAGAAGAGAAAAGACTTTCAGATATACTCATGGCATGGCCAAGGTAGCAACGGTGTTTAACCAAAGGAGCCGGCTAAGGACGCCGTGAAGTGTGTGGAATGCCCAGCTAAGGGTTACTCTTAACAAGCGGGGAAAGAATGTTGAATTCTCAGCACGGGTTTTTATTAACCAGAGGTGCTGCAAAAAAAACAAGCCTAAAGGACTCTTTTGAGAATGATTTCAATTAAACAAAAGCTTAAGATAAAGGTTTAAAACACCACTCTTAATCTCGTTAAGAAGCACTTGATTTTGAAAATCATGTGTGAAGTAATGAGAAAATGATATCATTAAAATGCGTACTTACGCCAATATGTTACCTTGCAACCTTTGTAGAAGCAGCTGTCAGAGGCGAGGTTGATCATCATGGGATTTGTCCTCTTTGGCAGTCAAAAGGATTGGAAGCAAAAGATTTTGGGAGTGGCTTAACAAGAATGAGTGGTGCTCAAACCAGACTTAGACGAATAAGGAGAAAAGGAAAAGAGGCGAGGGCTAGAACTCCCTCACTAAGGCGCGAAGACCCTGATCACATGGAACAGTCTACAGAAGAAGTGGAAAATCAAGAAGAGGGGTGAGGACTAAAGCCTCGGAAGCAATGGGAGAAAGGGCAGATGCCCAAGGCAGTGGATGTGGAAGAAGTTGGGTCAGACCCAGAATTAGGAGGAATCAGAAGAAGAAATTGGTAGATGGAAAGAGGTGGATCCAGAGGGTCCGGAGGCAGAGGAGGAGAATCATGATAGGAGGAATCCGGAGGCTCCGGAGGAATATTGAAAGAAGGGATGCGATGCCCTGGGGAGAAATAGGGAAAAAGATGATAGAAAAGGAAGAAGAAAATGAAGGATGTGATGTCCCGGAGGAGTAGAAAGATGAATCGGAAGAAAGATGGAGGGTCCGGAGGTTCCGGGGGAATGAAATCAGGAGGGTCACGATGCCCTGGAAGATGATAGAGAGAATAAGACGGAGAATTCGGAGGTTCCGGAGGAAGCAAATGGAAAGGGTCACGATGCCCGGGGAAAAGATGGAGACAATCAGGTGGAGGATCCGAAGGTTCCGGAGGAAGAATATAGAAAGGGGCGCGATACCCAAGAGAGAGGAATGAAGGAGGATCAGGAGGAAAATCCGGAGGTTCCGAAGGTAGCAAATGAGAAGGGGCGCGATGCCCAAGGGGAAAATCTGGAGGTTCCGGAGGAGGAAGGTGGAAAGGGGCGCGATGCCCGAGAGAAAGGTCCGGAGGTTCCGGAGGAAGAGAATGGAAAGGGGCGCGATGCCCGAGGGGAAAGTCCGGAGGTTCCGGAGGAGGAAAGTGGAAAGGGGCGCGATGCCCGAGAGAAAGGTCCGGAGGTTCCGGAGGAGGAGAATGGAAAGGGGCGCGATGCCCGAGGGGAAAGTCCGGAGGTTCCGGAGGAAGAAGATGAAAAGGGGCGCGATGCCCAAAGAGGAGGGATAAAATTCCTGGAGGTTCTAGGGAGATAGCAGGAAAAGGGATGCGATGCCCCAGGGATAGTGGATAAAAAGATGAAGATGAATAAGATGGTAAGTGCGGAATATCCGGAGGTGCCGGAAGGCGGGGAAGATACGGGTTTGGAAACCCGGGAAGTAGGAGGTGCAAATGCATGCAATGGGATGGATGCGATGAATGCAATGAATGCGCGAATGCAATGAGATGCAAAGAATATGGAGAATATGAAGGGCGAGAGGACGAGATCCTCCTCCTAACCCTGGGAATGGCCCATGGAAAAGATGTGATAGACAAGAAGGTGGATGAAATAGCGGAAGGCCTTTCGGCACCAAGATAACTGCCCCTCCACGGCAGTGAAAGAATACAGCCAAATGGCCTAATGGATGAAATACAAGCCCATGACGAAGCTTCAATAGTAAACGACAACTCCCTTGGAGGGTGAAAAGTAATGGTGTGAGGGAGTTGGAAAGTAGGGCTCAGAAGCATCATGTTGCCCGGGGGTTCAAGATTTGGAAGTTGGAACAGAGGGTGCCCTGCCCGGCCCTTACACAGCATCAGTGCTTGGCATGACGGTGACTTGGCCTCTTCAATCATGCCTGGCACAATAACCCGGATTGGCATCCGGCAAATGAACTCTTGCATTTTGAATAGCGCGGCCATGGCCAAATTCTTCTTTCGCAGCTCTTGATCATCCTCGGCACAAGTGTTTGTAGAAGCACTCCCCTTCCGAGTAGTAAAGGGAGGTGAGGCGGAGGCGGAAGGCTTTGTGGATAATGGAGGTTTAGTGGAAGGTGTAATGGGAGGTGTAGTGGAAAGTGTTGGAGGAAGGATAAACGGAGACGGAGGTTCAAACACGTCGAGCTTCTCCCTTTGCTCGGAAGCAGTCGGGGTTGGCTCGAGTGTAAAAAAGGGTGAATCCTGCTCAGGATTAGCCACGGGTAAAGGTGAAGGGTTATGTGGTGGAATAGGTAAGGTGGGTTGAGGCGGTGGTAATGGGAGGTTAATTGGGGAAGGTTCAATGGTGGACTCAATGGAGGCCGATGGCGTGGAGGTTGATATAACAGGTGGAGGTGTAACTGGTGGAGGTTTAAGGGAAGGCTCAGGGAAAGCTGGCGTTGTGAAGGTTGACATGATAGGTGGAAGTGTAATTGGTAGAGGTTTAATGTGAGCGGAGTTAGGGATAGGAGGAGACTCAAGATGTGCCGGCGCGGGTGATTGGAGTATCGACCCATCATCGTAACACCAATTAGTCTCATAAACGGGGGTTGGATCGGAGACGGTGGCTTCGTCCTGAGCAGGGGGTTCATCAAATGATAATGGGGGGAGAGGGAAACGAAGGAAACTCGGAAGGGGTGCCTGCGGAGCTTCACCATCATATATTGCCTCAGATTCTTCAATCGCCGGCTCTTGATCGCTTGAAATGCCGATGCCATAATCATCCATCCTGTCTTTCCATTCATTCTCCATCTTCGTAATATCATCCAGGAAAGCGTGTAGAGGATTGACTGGAGTAGGAGGAGCGGGCCGCGGGCTCGTAACCCTCTTTAATTGTTCCTCCATAAGAGTGATTTTATCAAGAAGAGTTTGCTGGAGGGGTGTAACCTGAGCAACAGAAGGTTGGCGGGGCCTTGAAGGAGGAGGGGCCGTATATAAAGGCCGTGAAGGGAAATTAATGGGCCGACCGATGGAAGAACCCGGATGGGCCGGATTGCAAGGAATAAATGGGCCTTGGTGCCGTGATGGAGAAATAGAAGGAGGCGGGTGATGGGCCACCCGAGGAGGAGGATGAATAAAAGGAGATGGGTGATGGGCCACCCGAGTATGAATAGAAGAGGGAGGAGGAATTGGGTGATGGGCCACCCGAATAGGATTAGAAGGAGGGGGAGAGGAATGAGATGCACCCTCAACTGCGGCCTTAAGGGCTTGGATCTGTTGAGGGGTGAGATGATCTAATGCATGAATGATTTGGGAAACCTTCTCATCATTGGGAGGAGACGGTCCCGAGGGAATAGTGGCTCGCAATTGGATTAAAGGACCATTGGATTGGACATTGCCCATGGGTCGGGCAACACCATAAGAGTGAGGACGTGGTCCTTTGAAAGAATTATGGTGAGAATTATGTTGAACATGTTGGAATTGAGGAGAATAAGATGTGCTAGGTTGATCACCCTCATGAACATTAATTGAATTGAACATGTTATTTTGTCTATCAAAGTAAGCCATTATGTAAGCAATTTAATGTGCAAACAATTTGCAAAGAAGCACACAAGTTGGAATGGTTACCTTGATTTTTTTATGTTTGAACCTTGGTGAATTAATGATTTTTTACAAAGATTTGGAATGATTCACACAAGGGAGGAACCTAGTTTCAATATGATTACTTCAATGCCAACTAGGAACACTCTCTCACCACGTATAGGCCAACTAAACTCGGGAACTTCAAGGGTACAACCTGCCCGGCGTCCGTGAGGGAATCCACGGGTGCGGGGACTTATGGAGGCTTGGTTTAGGAATTTCCAATCCAAAGAGACGGAATGCTCAATGGAGGGTCCTTCCTTCACCAAGGGGGTGTGTGAAATCCTAATGTTGAGAGAGGAGGTCTCCCAAGCCAAATGCCCTAAATGCAAGTCCTAATGCAAAAGACAAAGAAAAGAAAGTATGAACCATGATATGAGCCAAACCAAAGAAAGATAAGGTAAAACACTCACATGTCCATACAAATCATAGCAATCAAACATAATATGAAGCATGGCATCCAAAAAAAAATTTTTTTTAAAAGATGGAGAGATAAGAAAGTGGAATTTTTCAAAAACCAACAAGTTAGCAATCACATAAGGGGAGGGGGATGTGCACGCGATGCACAAGTGATAAAACAAAAAGGAAAGTGCTATGTGGAGCACAAAGGGAGTTGCACCGAGGGTGCAAAAGGGGAAGGGTAATCAAAGAAAAATAATGGTTGTCCCACCGTGATCGCCAATTTGTAGATTCTAAGAAATCCACTTAGAACAATTAAAAGGGAAAAAGAAAAAAAATAGAAGAATGGGAAAAGAGGGAGAAAAGGGGAGCATGAGAGGATGCTAAGGGGAATGTGATCGCCAGAGACGCGAGGGCCTCAAAGGATATAACAAATAATCAATGGAGGGATCGCGATATAAATACCTTAAATGCGGGGGAGATTGTGAGTGCACCTTCTCTTTCTATCGGCCGGCCGATGAAGAGAGTTTTCCTTGATTGATTACCCTTGCAAAATTAACAAACACCAATAAACAAACATGGATTAGAAACCAAGATGTGTAGCATTAAATCCAAATGTAAATATGGACATAGAAAGCATGGATATGAACACACCTTATTGGTGTTTGGCCTTTAAACCCCTATGCAAAAGGGTATGGGAGATATGATGAATGATATGCAAATAAGGAGGTGTGCAAGTGTTGCACTAAGGAGATCTCAACATGGAGATAAAAAGAAATAAAAGGAAGAGATGGAATAATGATGCATGCAATTAACTAAAGAAAAATAAGAGATAGGAGGGGGAAAACTTAGTGGTTTCTCCAATTGGCTTCAAGATCTTCAATAGAGGAAGAAGAGGATGTAGAATTCCATGGATGTAGAGGCTCCAAATCTTCAATAGAGGAAGAAGAACTCTGTGGATGTAGAGGTTTCAAATCTTCAATAGAGGAAGAAGAACTCCGTGGATGAAGCTTTTAGGTGCATGGGAGTCTTCCTCCTTGAGCCTTTGGTCCGACAGCACCTCCCCTTGAATTGATCTTGATCTCTTAACACAAGGGAGAGAGGAGTCCTATTTATAGGGTTGAAATTCGAAATTAATTCCAAGGGAAATTAGGAAAACATGTTTTAGTGGGATTTGGAATGAGATAAACATTAGGCAAGTGTCCCTTCAACCTTGGAAAGTCATAGGAACCCTTTCCTAAGTGGAAAAAGAGATTAAATGAGGAAAGGAAGTGAAATTCGGAATTAAATCAAGAGAAAATAAGAAAACATGTTTTAGTTGGAATTTGGAAGAGATAAACATTAGGCAAGTGTCCCTTCAACCTTGGAAAGTCATAGGAACCCTTTCCCAAGTGGAAAAAGAGATTAAATGAGGAAAGGAAGTGAAATTCGGAATTAAATCCAAGAGAAAATAAGAAAACATGTTTTAGTTGGATTTGGAAGAGATAAACCTTAGGCAAGTGTCCCTTCAACCTTAGAAAGTCATAGGAACCCTTTCCCAAGTGGAAAAAGAGATTAAATGAGGAAAGGAAGTGAAATTCAGAATTAAATCAAGAGAAAATAAGAAAACATGTTTTAGTTGGAATTTGGAAGAGATAAGCATTAGGCAAGTGTCCCTTCAACCTTGGAAAGTCATAGGAACCCTTTCCCAAGTGGAAAAGGAGGTTAAATGAGGAAAGAAGGGAAATTCGGAATTAATTCCATAAAAAATTAGAAAACTTAGTTTTGGTAGGATGGAAAGGGGGATCCTTCCTCCAAGTGTCCTTTCAATATTAGGAAGCCATAGGAACTCTTTCCCAAGTGAAAAAGGAGTGTAAGTGAGGAAAGGAAGGGGTGCTTCTGGAGTTCGGAATTGAACAAGAATTGACGACCGAACAGACGGTCGCTAATTAAAGAAATGACGCCCCCTGATGGGGTTACTTAAATGACGCCCGGGTCCCTTCCCCCATTTGATTTAAGGCCCGAAAAAATGGAGAAATGGCTCAGAAAAAACTGGAGAAAAATGGAAAAACATGTGGAAAGCTTGGGGAAGTTGGATATTCAATAAAAAGGAGGAAAATCACTCAAATAAGTCGATTTGAGGGTCAAATGGGGCATCACAGTGCGATAGGAGATATGCTCAAAATGATGTCAATTTTAGTGTGTCTACAATACTGTCCTACTCTTTAGAGGTCAGATAGCAACCCTAGGAAACGACATTGGATGCCGTCTCCTTTCGAGCTCAGTATCAATCTCCCCAGGAAAAAGAGGAGAAATCTCCTCAAATCCATATTAGATCTCTCCCAATTGTCAAAATCTGTGCAATACACAGCACGACATCCCCTTTCCATCCTCTCCATAAATTCTTATGAGAACTCGTCGTCCCGTCGACGAGTATCAGTGAGCCCTAATGCCCCCATGATAGACGCCCTAGCTACTGATCTGTGCTTCCGACTGTCTAAGTCCAACCCAGTAGCTTCTGGGCACCATCTCGGTAATCTGCATAGGTGACGTCGGTCACTGCCTCGCCATCCACTTTGAGGCTCGTGATTCGGACCACATCTTCTAGACTGGGCACCATGTGTCCCCATGGCATCAGGAATGCCCGACTTACTGGGTCCCATCTTTCGCACAAGGCTTGGATAAGGGCCAGGTCGAGTTGGATCGGCTCGATCCGAAGAAAGGCACCAAATCACATCACGTCTAGCCTGGCCTTCTGAAAATCTGGGAGACCCCTGTATGCGGCCACTGCTAATTCCCATGAAATGTGTGATTTCATCACGCTCTGCGCATGCAGGAGGATTGGAGAAGGTTTTGTCAAAGGAAAGGAAGAAGGAAAGAAAGAAAGAATGGAAGAATTGGAAAAGGGGGGGGGGGGGCAGGAAAGCTCAGCTTACGAGTTGCGACCGGGTCCGCTCGCTGAACTGCCCTTCGAGGTCCGAGAGTTTCCTGGAACTGCTACCGCTGGATCTGCTTCTCTTCGAGGAGTGGGAAGATTCGCCCTCCATCCTGAATTCTGAGTTTCTCCTAGTACCCTTCAAGTTGGCCCTCGATGCCCCTCAAAGAACAAAAGAGGAAGGCATATATAGAAATGGGAGAAGGGTGGGCCAAGATTGCCTCCAGCGATAGCCCTCACAATAGGGCGCCTCCCCTGCGGTCCCATGAGTCACTTCACCACCCGCACAAGGTGATGGATCGGACGGTGTAATATGATGACCTGCTCCCTGTGGCGCCCTGTCATAACGTGGAGGCCATCCGCAAAGTTTGAAAAATCATCCGGGAGAAGAGGCCCAAGCTGTCATCATTGACCTTGACGACAGATCCCCGTGAAAGAATAGTCGCAGCAAGATGCCATCCTCCGTCTAGGGCAGGATGTCGGCAGACACATCACATGTGAACAGTACAAAGAAGCGTAGGGAAGAAGGGACGCGCAAGAAAACAAACAAACAACAGAAAATCAAATCACTCATAAGTCTACATAAGCTGTCACAAACATTACAATCATAGAGAGGAGGCGGGTCCACTGACTCGCCAACTCTCGACATCATCTTCATGCTCATCCCTCTAGGCGTCCCTCTCCTCTCCCCCGAGGTGAGGATCCCTCGGAAGCCTCCTAGACCCCTATGCAGCGCTCGCCTCGCCTCGCGGCGCCTGCTCCACAGTAGTGGCTCGCTGCTCCTCTTCTGGCATGGCGAGGAAGCCACCAGTAGAAAAGCGTCCGGACCAGCGAAGTAGCGCCCCTAACTCTCGCGCTCTCTCGTAGCGCGTCTCCATCGCTCCTAACCTCTGCGCCATAACCTGAAGGCCTAGCTGGAGCTCCCTCACTTGGGCCCCCAAGGCCTTCTTCTCGGCCTGGTCTCGCTGTCGCTCGGCCCTTCTCTCCTATCTCTCTCTCTCTGCCTCCCTCCTCAACACCTGAAGAAGGACCCTTAACTCCAGAATGTCTGGAGAGGGCCTCCCCTCACCTCGACGCTGCAGCTCTGCCACAGCTGCGGCCCAGGCATCACGCTCATCTTCAGCATGAACCGCGCGGGCCACCGCACTGGCAAGTTGCTCCTGGAGGGAGGTGATCTCTAGAAAAAGAGCCTGAGGATTGGAGGACGATCCGCCAGCCATCCCTACCACCGTTTCCTACTGAGTACATAAAAAATAGATAGACAACGGCCGTTGGTTAAATTCTGGAATTTCATGACAAGAATAAAAATTTTGAGGCCCTATTGTCACCTCCGTCCATCTCCCAAGCTGAGGAGCCCCCGCTCGGTCCCCCCTCCGCTGCTGCAGGAGGCCGCCACTGCCCTGCACCGTTGCGCTCCCTTGTTGTCCAGGGGAATGTACGCGCCGTTCCTCGAGCTTCGCCTTGCTGCGACTCTCCTTCCTGACACGGCTCAGCTCATCCGCGCTCGCCCACTCGTCAGCCAAGCCCGGGATTCTCACCGTACCCTGCATCAAAGAGGGAGGTCCCCCGTCAGTTAACGAGAACGCGTCCCCTGTCGAGGATGCGCCCATCATGTGAGTGCCTCCCTCGCCAAACCCCTTCCACTCCCACACCACTCGCTCCATACTCAAAACAAGTCATTGAGGTGGGAATCGAAGGACTCACCTAGCCGCATTCGCCTCCTTCCGCGCCATCGGGCCCCTCGGGTCCCATGAGTGCTCTAAAAGGCCCTTCCACTTCCGTCGATGCCTCTCCATGCTCGGGCGCATCCCTCCTCGGGCGTGGAGTCCCTCGCCCCTCTCTCCCCTCGCCGCGATCTGGCCCACCGAACTCCATCGATCGAGAGAAGAAGAAGACGAAAAGGGGCGAGCAAATCTCGATAGGAGGCGGGCACTTTTGCAGGTAAGGCACGAAGAAAGGAAGGCCGCCTGGCGCTTTAAATTTGAAATCGAAGGATAAGACGCGTCCTCGCGCCAGGACACGCCAAAAAAAAAGAGAAGGATGTTCTCTCCGTGCAAGGCATAGTTCCTTGCCTTTTAGGGTAAGGTCTCGTGAAGCGTGCCTCAAAATAACTCGGTGCAAGAGAAGAAGCGTGGAAAAGAGAAAGTGTATACGACAAAAGGAACCGTTTCATTGCACATAAGCAAATAGTCAGTTATACATCATAAAGTGAGGAAGGTGGAGTGTACAAGCAACTCTCTAACTCTCGCTACCACCCTCCTGGTCATCTTTCTCCTCCCTCCTCCTCGCTCTCCCAAAGCCTCCCCTCCGCCGTGCCGAGACTCAATCGGAGCTCCGTCAGCTAGGCCTCCAGAGCCCTCCTCTCGTCCCGTTCTCGCAGTCACTCTGCCCTCCTGTCCTCCCTCTCTCTCTCTCTCTCTGTCCTCCCTCTCTCTCTCTCTGTCCTCTCTCTCCCTCTCCCTCTCCTCTCTCTCCCTCTCCCTCTCCTCTCTCTCCCGCATCGCCTCTCTCCTCGACAGCTCGAGGGCAAAACGCAAATCCCGCACGTCGCGAGGGAGCTCCTCAGCCTCCTGTCGCCGCTCCTCCTCCAGCTCCGCAATCCGGGCGTCACGCTCTGCCGCCCAGGCGTCGCGCTCCTGCTCGGCACGAACAGCACGGGCCAGGGCCTCTCAAATCTCGGCCACCTGCCAAAACCCACATGCACCGTAAGAGAGCCGTGAAAGAAGAAGAGCAATTGAAAAGAAGTCGGGGTCAAGCAGGACTCATTCGAGCCGCGCGGTCACGCTCGGCCACTTCAGCCCGGGCCACCGCATACGCCAACTGCTCCTGAAGGGCAGAAACCTCCGGAGGAGGGCCCCATGAACTGGAACCCGCTCCACCAGTCATCCCGGTTGTCGCTGCCTGGTGGGCCCGCTGAAACACAAAGCCAACGACAGTCAGAGGCTAAGCATCAAAATCCAGGTCACAAAAAAATGCATTGCATAGACTCACCAGGATCTCCAACTCCTGTCGGATGGCCACCAACTGTCGCCTGGCGTCTGCCAGCTGGGCCCGCAGGTCGGCAATCATGTTATCACGAGCATCCTACATTGCATATAAATTAGTGGCACATGCATATACATATAAAAAGAGGAGGACATTTCCATTTCACACTTACCCCTGCCATGCCACCAAGGAAGAGACACTCCCTGTACGTAGCCCGGTACCGTCTCAGGTAGTCAGTGATGTCCGGCACATGGGACACCACTGGGACCCCGCCCTGCTGCCAGTCCTAGTACTGTGCAGGGAAGCGCGTACGCCAGTCCATGATCTTTGCCTTCCCCTTGGTCTTTCGCCCGACGTGGACCGGCTCGTCTACGTCAACCCACTCCTGGGCTAATCCCAACGTCCTCATAACCAGCCAAAGCCGGAGCGGCTCGATCTCGATCAGGCAATGGACCCACACGTCCCGCCCAAAACGAGGATGACCCGCTACAACCCAAGGCTGGTCGGCATCGGCCATGCCCAGGTAGGGCCTCCACACCACCTGCATCACCATACATGCATCATGTTAGTTGCTATTTCGCTCAATTAAGTCACATGCGTAAAAACATCAAAAAAAATCATACGCATCATACCATAGCCTCGGGGTACTCGCTCAGCTCCCGACGAAGCGACGCCAGCTGGTAGCCATGAGGTGTCGCGACCATGACCGGCCTCCACTGTCGCGCCAGAGGCACTGCTCTCCTGTTCCCCTGTCTGGCTCTTCCCATCGAGAAGTAGTAGTAGCTCTACACCTGCATCCATCATACATCATTAGCCCGACTAATTACATATTTAGCTACGGTAAAATCCATAAATAAAATGTTTACCTAGAGAAAAGGTGCGAAGCCGCTGACTGTCGTCTCCCTCTCTGAGGTCTGGGAGAGATCGGCGATCAAATGGGCAAGCAGAGCCGCTCCCCACGCATAGTCCCCCACTCTGTCCAGATCCGCCAGGATCCCGAGGAAGCGGCAGTGGATGCCGTCACCCTTCGTCCCCAGCAGGAGGCGGCCCAGGAAGAAGAAGAGGAACCTCCGGAGGTCTAGATCCACCAGCTCCCGCTCGCTCAGGTCCTGGGTTAAAGCTGCACGAGCGTCTCCCTCCAGTCGTGCCAGAAACTCCGCTCCAGTCTCGCTAACCCGCTAGCGCGGGTCACCGAATCCGAGCGCCTCCATAATCTCCACTCGGTCGACTACCCTACTGTCTCTGTCAGTCGTGCTCGTCTCTAGCCACAGCAGGTCCAGAGCACTCTCTCGGTAATCGGGGTAAGTGACCCCGCTGACTGCCTCTCCGTCAACCCGTAGCCCGGTGACCCGAGCCACGTCCTCCAGTGTCGGCACCATGTGCCCCAAGGGCATCAGAAACGCCCGGCTCGGCGCGTGCCACCGCTCCCTCAACGCCTGAATAAGAGGAAGGTCAAGCCGGAAGGGCTCGATCCTGAGAAAAGCTCCAAAACCCATGGCGTCCACCCGCACCCTCTGAAAGTCCGGCAGCCCACGGTACGTTGCCACCACCAGGGACCAGCTGATCTGGCTCTTTATCACGCCCTGCACACCACAAAAAATAAATAAAAAAAGAAACACATCAGCATCATGGATAATAATAAACAACAACATTGTACATAATATTTATTTATTTATTATTTATTTTAATACATATATATATATATATATATATATTTAAAGGCGTCCACCCCCCTGGACGCTTTCATTTTTTCCTTTATTTTATCTTAGCAAAACAAAAACAAATAAAAAATAAAATAAGAATAATATATATTATCATGAAGGCGTCCAACTCAGTGGACGCCTCCTTATTTTTAATTTTATTTTATTATTTACGTAATAACCAAAAATAATAATAATAATAAAATAAAAAAAAGAAAAGAAAAGTTGGAGGCGTCCAGGCCCCTGGACGCCTCCTTCCCCCACTCACCGGCCTTCTCTACACCATCTCTCGCCCGCTTGTTTAGCCTATAAACCAACAAATTAGAGTTCTGAGGGGCTTACCGGGTCATGCTCATCCTCTCCGGCGTCGCCAGCACCCGCAGGACCCTCCACGGCCAAAGGAGGTGCCTCCTGTTCCTCGGCAATCTCCTCTTCCGCGGCAATCCCCTCTCCCACGGCAGCCTCCTCGGCATGATCCCTCGACTTCCTCGGACGACGAGCCCGTCGTTTCCGCCTCTCTCCACCCTGGCTCGGGCCTTCTTGCTCCATTGGGAACTGGAAATGGGTCGTTAGAATGAATAGTAGAAGAGAACAGGGGGTGAGACCCCCCTTTATATAGAAAAGCACCAGGATTTGGGGCGTCCAGGCGCCTGGATGCCCCCACTTTTTTATTTTATTAAAAATTCAAAAAAATATAGGGGCGTCCAAGTGCCTGGACGCCCCCACAACTAAAAAATAAAAAAATTGGAAAAGAAAATATAGGGGCGTCCAGGCGCCTGGACGCCCCCACATCAAACAAAAAAAATAAAAAAAAAGATAGGGGCGTCCATGCCCCTGGACGCCCCCACAAAAAGAACAAAATTTTTTCAAAAAATTAGGGGCGTCCAAACCCTTGGACGCCCCCGTTTAAGCATATAAAAATGAATATATGTATATATATATGACCATAATATGAATAAACCAGAACATAAAGGAGAAAACACAAAAAGCAAAAAGAAAAATAAAAATCATAAAAAAATAATAATTTGGGGAACAATGGTCCAAAATGCCAAATGCCAGATTTTATTCCATCAGAAAGCAGAGCGGGCTACATCAAGGGCTTAGGCACTCTAGGCCTCAACTTCCCCAGTTCGGTTACATAAGCTCTCCACAGCTCGCATTCTTCCCCTACGTGCGCTAAGGCCTTTCCCGCAACACTTGTCTTCCAGGGTGCTTTAACGGCCTTCGCTTCCCTCGCGTCCGCTTCCGTGCCCAACTCCCTCTTCTTCAAAGGGACAATGCCGGTCAGCAGTGGGAACGAGTGGCGTGGAATGCCGATCTGGAGGCAGCACCGATGCGCGTTATAAAGGACAAACTTCGTCACGCCGATCAGTTGGAGTTCAGCTTCGGGAGAAGACCTCATGAGGAGTTCAAGTGAGAGTAGACATGCCAGTGCGCAAGTGAAGAAGCTTTGTGTCATGGTTCGAAAGTGAGACCTCCAGTCTTCCCGTTTCTTCAGCCACGGAACACGGTTCGCCACAGTGCCACCGAAGCCTAACACATCGGCTATGTGATAAAGGGGGCTTTGTTGGAAAAGCTTTGAAGCAGTCGGCATCCCCTCACGGTGGTCGAATTTGAAGTGCAAATCGACCCAGCAACTCAGAACAAGTGCACAACCAAAAGGAGGCCTACCCATGCTCGAGGCGGTAAGACCGCAGTAAAGGTAGGCAAGAATGGCGGGTCCCACTCACTTTCCACTCCAGATCCCACAGATAGCACTCAGTTGGGTTTCTTCCACTATGTTGTCGGTATAAGGGAACAAGAGAGCACCCGCCAGACAGATGGTGAACCCTCTCATAATTCCTTCCAAATGTTCATCATCTGGTGACCCTTTCAAGGCATCCATGACCCATACCGCGAGCCTTTGCAAGTCAATTCCCTTTTGAGTGCGGACCTTTCTGACTGCGTCGGACGGCATGAAGCTTCCAAGGACGCTCTCGGAAGTCCCCCGGGTCAGCATCCGCATAGCCTTCACCTTCCCGTTACTCTTGAATTTCTGCAATCCGAGCAGAAGTTCTACCTCCTCGAGGAGAATGGTCGCCTCGAACGTCGGGAAGATGAAAGTGTGGGTCTGGGGATGCAGATCTCCACTAATGCGCCCATAGCCGCCCAGTCCAAACGGATTCTCTCGTAGTGTTTGGCGTGAATAAGGAGCCCATGAAGATGCCACTTCGAGAGTATAGCCCTCATGCCAATGGAGATGTTGGAAGTTAGCTCCGAAAGCCATGGCAGTTTGGAAAACTTCCTCGGGCCTGGAAAGAGTGGATACAGCTGGAAAGAAGAAGAGAAAGGAAGGAAAGTGAGGAGAGAGTCCATGCAGTAAATTTGAGATAAATCAACTTACCATATGCGACTGGATCGTCCCACTCAGATGACCCTCGAGGTCGGAAAGTCACATGATCTCACTGCTAGGCCTGCCCCTCTTCATAACGCGGGAAGACTCTCCTTCCATCCTGAAATCCCTAGACCCTCCTCTTCTCCTCCTCCTGAACTTTCAAAACTCCCCTTGGTACATTTGAATAAACTAGCCTACGGGAGGTACTTATAGGAAAGGAGAGGTGCTACGGGACGGGACGTGTCACATGAGTGGTCAAGTCGTCAGTGTTTTATCCTTGTATTGTGGCACGATTCTGTTATATTTCTGCTGCTTTCTGATTATTTAATCTATGATGGTCTGTGCAGGTTTTACCAACGGACATTTTTCGCCCTATCTTGTATACCATCCTTCAGTGTTTGGTCCCCCGTGTCATGCATCATACTATATGATATTTACGCTATTAGAACACGTCAAGGACCTTGCGACCCGAATGAATCTGGGATTTGAGTTCCCCTTCAACAAAAATAGTGATGATTCTAGAAGAATTTGGGTTGTACGGATAGGCCGTTAACTGGTGATAGCGTGGGAACGACGGTTCCATTCAGTGAGTCGGTGCGTGGATAAACGGGCCCCAGCTCAGTATCAGCTCACTGGATCGGTATCCTGACCCATTCTCAACGAATTGATAATATTACCCTTGGCTATTTTCTATTCTAGTTTGTTTTAAATTTTTCTTTAAACCCAGCATGCGTTCATATAGGACTTTGAGTCTATTGCGGAAGATCATTCCAGTGATTCGATTGCGAAAGCCGTTGTGCTTCAATTCTTACAGATATGAGATATTCCATTCTGAATGAAATACTGAGTTCTCTTGAAACGGCCCTACGCTGCCCTTCCAAACGAGACCCTTGTTTGAACAGACCCTCAGATATTCCTTTGCTTTTTTACCTTGTTTGACCCACCTTGGCCGCAATGTTGTGCCCATGCATGTGGTTTTGGTTTTGATGATGGTTTTAATGATGGCTAATGATGGCTTTGATGATTGGTTGTTGATGTGAGTTAATCAAATGTTCAGTCATCTTGCTGCTCAGTTTAGATTAACATATTTGATGTTCAGTCTTGTTACATGTTAAACTGATGCATAAAGCATTCATTGCTGTGGTTTTGATGATTGATATTGTATTTTGATGATAGCAATGATATAGTGTTTTCATGACATTGTGCCTTGATGATTGCATCATGACTGTGACTGGTACAACTGATATATTGTTTATGTTAGACTTATGTTATGTGCATAGTCTATACAGTGCATCGTGGGGTTTATGCCCTAAGTCTATTCACTGCACATGCATCATTCGTCCAAGTCCATACATTGGACTGTAGTGTGCATTTGGCGAACACATCGCAAGTCTAGACATTGCACTGTAGCATGCATTTCCTTAAAGTCTATACATCGGACTGGTTTGCATTGGCTAAGTATATACAACGTCAGCTCATGCCTTGTCTTAGACAAAGTCTATACAATGGCTTTGGGTCTCCAAGTCTATACAGCCTTTTGCTTCGCCAAAGTCTGTACATTGGTCTGCATAGGCTAAGTGTTCACATCGTCAAGTACAATCACGCACTGGTCATGTAGTCTGTACAGCGTGAAGTCTATACTTTGGCACTGTAGCTTGCTCGTGCAAGTCTATACCTTGGACTGTTCTTCATGTCTGTACATCAGATTGTACTTCATCTTCGTGCTGTTTCTGTACTTGAGTTTTCGTGTTGTTTCCCCTCACTAACACGAAAAGATCTCGTGTTGTATGAGCATACAACACTTCGTGTTGATTTCCATGCGTGACAGGAAAGCTTGTATGAGGTTAGACTTCGTGTCGTTTCCCTTGTCTTCATCTTCGTGTTGTCTTAGTGTCTACGTCTCCGTGTTGTTTTTATGTTTCTGTCTGAGTGTTGGTCTTTCGTTCTTGACTTAGTGTCTTTCTCGACTTGACCACACTTCATGTCGATTCTTGGTTTTCTACACCCCGTGTCATTTCACCTCGTGCTGTTCTCACTATCGTCGTGTTGTTTTCACCGCGTGTCGATTACTGTTTCACTTAGTGTTGTTTTCACTTCGTGTCAACTTCACTTCGTGTCGTCTCTTTGTATTTCGTCTTCATGTTGTCTTCACCCCGTGTCGATTTCAATTTCGACTTCGTGTCGTGTTTTCCACACCGCGTGTCATTGTCGCTTTAGTAACCTCACCTCGTGTCGGTTACTGTTGTCTCCATGTCTACGTGTCGATTTCGTGTCATGTTTTCCCACTTCGCGTCGTTCATGTTTCGTAACCACACTTCGTGTTGGTTGCTGTCGTTCTTGTGACTTTGTGTCGTGTCTCCCAGACTTCGTGTCGTTTTCACTCCGTGTCAACTTCGTCTTAAGTGTTGTTTTTGTCTTTGTGTCGTTTTCACTCCGTGTCGAAACCTGTGTTTTCGTCTTCGTGTTGTCTTCACCCCGTGTCATTTTTTTCAGACTTCGTCTCCGTGTTGTTTTCATAACTTCGTGTCGTGTTTGTTACACCTCGTGTCGTTTTCCGTTTTGTGTCTTCGTGTCGTTTTTGTTCTTCCTAGACCTTGTGTCTTTCTTGTGTTGAAACCACACTTCGTGTTGGGGTCTGTTTTGTCTCCATGTATCTCGTGTCGTTCCTCTTTTTACCTCGTGTTGTTTTATAACTTCACTTCGTGTCGTTCTCGCTTTAACCACACTTCGTGTTGCTTTACGTAGACCTTGTGTCTTACTTTGTTTGCAAACACTTCGTGTCGGTTTCTGTTGTCACCCCGTGTTGTTCTCGTGTCATCGTTTATGTCTGTGTGGTCTTACTTCGTGTTACTTACTGTTGTACATCGAGTCCTTACTGACTTCGTGTCGTTTTCCCTATTGTGTCCTCGCGTTGTCTCCGTGTCGTTGCTATTTGTCACTTCGTGTTGTTTCGTTCTAACCTCGTCCAGGTTTCTTCTAAAACGCTATTCTTCTGATAAGTCTATACAGAGTTGTTCTTTAAACTGATGACTTATCAGATACCCTGTTTTACAGGTGCTTTGATCGTGAAGCTTAAGGAGGGCACGTGATCCGAGGCTGGAATAAAGCCTACTGAGAGACTGCCACGTGGTCCGAATTCTTAGGGCTGGAAATGTGGAGGTCACACGTCATGGCTGATGCTGCTGCTGCTGCTATATATATGAGACCTTCATCCACAGATGAAGGTGATCGAGTTGGCGAGAAGAAAACTCAATACAGAGAGCCACGATCCAGACAGAAAAGAAGAAAAAGAAAAGAAGAAGGGAAAGAGAGTGAGAAAGAGAAAGAAAGAGAGATTGAGTAAGAGATCGAGATAGCAGAGTGTGAAGAAAGGAAGAGGAAGAAGAATAGAGAAGAAGAGAGAGCTAGAGTGATAGAAGCTTCAACAGAAGATCTGTTCCTGCTGTACCGTGGATCAAATCCAGGCCAGCCAGCTCCTGCGAGAGCCACATTTGTTTTTATCTTTTCAGCCTTCTGTTGCTGGTTTCGTTTTTGTTTTTATCCATTTACTGTATTTCCGATCCTCTGTAGAGAGGTCGGGGTTCCTCCTGTGGGTTCAGGAGAAGGGAGACTTTGTGTCTTCGGTTTGCAAGTAGCTGGGTGCTACTTGTGGTTGGTACCCTCCCGTGTGGAGGAAGAGAGACTTGAGTCTCTGGTTGCCTTTGACAGGGTGTCATCGGTTGTTTCCCTCCGGGTTGGAGGAAGGGAGATTTATCTCCGATTGTGCTTCCCTCTGGGGTTCAGAGGAAGAGAGACTTGGGTCTCTAGGTTCCCCTCCGGGTTGGAGGAAGGGAGGCTTGTTCCTCTGGCTCTGGGCTTGTGAGTAGCAAGCCCGGTGGTTCCCTCCGTGCGTGGAGGAAGAGAGACCGTGTGTCTCTGGTTTCCAAGTGGCTGGAGTCACTTGTGGGTTCCTCCTGTTTGTTCAGGAGAAGGGAGATTGCTATCTCCGGTTGCAAGTAGCTGGGTGCTACTTGTTGATTCCCTCCGGTTTGGAGGAAGGGAGACTTGTCTCCGGTTCTGGGCTTGTGGATTCAAGTCCAGGGGTTCCCTCCAGGTCTGGAGGAAGAGAGACCTTGTGTCTCTGGTTTGCTAGTGACTGGTGTCACTAGTGGTTCCCTCCGGTTGGGAGGAAGAGGGGAGGTTGTTCCCCTGGTCAAGCTGTTTGGCAGCGTTTGTTGCAGACTGAGTCTGCTGTTTCTAGCGTGAGCTAGTGGAAACCACACTCGGTTTGAGTGTGGGGTGGATGTAGGTCTGGAGGACCGAACCACCTAAAAACCCCTTGTGCATTGTGGTTTGATTTGTTCATTTGTGCTTCCGCTAGATGAATGCATAGGGGCGCTCTAAGCGTTTGGCTTTTGGCTGAGCAGAAGTGTTGATTAGTTTTCTTAAAATATTTTAATCTGTCAAGAGAGCGAAATTCCAGTTGAGCTTCAGATTGTCGAATCTGTCTTGTTATTTTTCTAGTTTTAATTGGGTGAAGTTTTTAACGGGTTATATTCATTCACCCCCCCTCTGAATACTGCATCGAACCCAACAATTGGTATCAGAGCGGTTCTCTGGTTGATCAGATCCAACGATCTGCAGAGGATCCTGTTGTCCCTTCGTGCATTTCTGTTTCTACCCTTTGCTACATTAATCTAGTTGCCGATTCATTCAATGGGTTCTCCACCGATTTTCAATGGCTCTAACTTTAACTCATGGATTAGCAGTCTTCACAATTATGTGAAAATGATTAATCCGGATTTGTGGAAATTAATTTCACAAGGTCCCCACAGATTGCCAAAAGAAAAGTCCAAATGGACTAAAAGTCACAAGTCAAAATATGGAGAAAATCAGAAAGCCTTTAACCTGATGAGAGCAGCTACTGACAAGGCTCTACACTCTCATTTTTATGACTGCAGGTCCGCTAAGGACATTCTGGATCAGCTGAAGCTAGCTCAGAGGATGAATAAGAACAACTGCATGATGGCTAACGAGAGCAACCATAGCAGTGATCAAGAGGAACTCCAAGATGCTGAAAAGGTAATCATCCCCTTCTCTAGTTTCACTTTAGATGACTGGGAAGATGCCTATGCTCATCTGTTACACTCCCATGAAAAAATGAGTAAGAGGTATAGAAGACTGAAAAAGAAGCTGGAAAATCTAGGAGGTGAAAATCTTGAAACTCTGAAAACTGAAAATGAAATCTTAAGAAGACAACTACAAGACTTTGACTCTATTACTACAGATCTAGATCATTTGAAATCTGAAAAACAAACTTTTATGAAACAAATTGGTCTACACAAAGAGGAGAGTCAAAAGCTTGTTTGTGAAATTGTTGAACTAAAGGAAAGGCTTAGCTTCGTTGATCAGACTCATAACAATGACGCTGTTCAAAATGAAAGATTGGTGAGAGATTTAGAGTGTATCAATTCTGAATTGGAAGAATTGAAATCTGAGAATGAAAAAATCAAAAACCAATCCAAAGAATTTGAACATAGATCAATGTACCTTGAAAAAGAAAATGGTTTGATCTCTGAGAAATTGGAGGCTGAAAGAACAATGAATTCAGATATTCAGAAAAATCTTGACAAATTTCAATCTGAAAAACAACAAGAAATGTTTTATGAATGTCAGTCTTCAATAGATAAATTGGTGTTTGATGATGAACTCCTAGACCAGAACAGCAAACTGAAAGAGGAAATCAATGAGTTGAAACATCTAAACACCCAGCTGACAAATAGGCTAATGACAATGGAAAAAGGCAAGTGTGTGAGTGTGGATAATTCTGATAGGTTGATGAATGCTGAACAAGAAATTGAGAGTCTAAAAACCATCAACTTAATGTTAAATGGAAATGTCAGTTGCAGTGAACAGAAAATAGCTGGATATGAGCTTACTATCACATCCCTTCAACAAGAAGTTGATGATCTTTACAAGTCCTTATCTAAAATTGACAAGGAAATAGAATTAAAACAGGAAGTTGAAAAACTCAAGAGTCTGAATGATGCCTTGCATCAACAAGTCATTTCCTGTGAAACAGATTTGTCCAAATATGAGGCTAAAATTGCTGATTTGAATTCTGAGATTAAAGATTTGAAAAATTCTCTATCAAAATTTGTCAAAGGAAAGGACAATCTGAATAAGCTTCTTGGAAAGAGTGATAACTTTGAGAGAAAAGGACTGGGCTATAGTCCGACAAATAAAAGGAGTAATGGGAATAAAACATCCACTATTTTTGTTAAAGCTTCCAATCAGAACACAACCTCTGCTCCTTCTGTCTTTCAATTCACTGCATAAAAATCAACTGTGAAACCCAAAACTGTGGAACAAACTCCAAAACAGAAAAAGGGTGAAAACTCACAGAAAAAGGAAAAAGGCACTCCTGTTGCTATAAAAAGGGCTACACACAATTCACATGATCTCACATACACTCATATTACAAAGGGGTCATGTTATTATTGTGGGAAAGGAGGTCACATAATGGAGGACTGTGGATTGATGTTAAAGGATGAGCATGCTAGTGGAACTTTACATTCTAGAAATTCTTTTGATAGAAACCATGCTGCTAGGAAGCCCGATGCCTCATGTTATTATTGTGGGAAACATGGTCATCTCATGAATGAATGTTTTATCATGAAAGAAGATAATAAACTACATGCCAGGTCTTCCATGCACTTTTATGATCCATATGGATCTAAACACAATTCTAGTCAGCACATTGTGTGCTTCAACTGTAATAAGCCTGGACACAAGGCTGCTGAGTGCTGGTTTAGATCTACTTGGGGTAAAAATGGTTTTCATAGAAGAAATTCTTTGGCATGCTCCCACTGTGGGAAAAATGGGCATACAGTCAAGGACTGTTGGTATGTTCAAAAGAACTATGTTAAACCCCATTTTGTCAAATTCCCTGCAAAAACTTTTGTGAAAATTTCATGCTATAACTGTGGGAAGCCAGGTCATAAATCTGCTGAATGTTGGATGGTTAAGAACAAGCATCAAACTGTTCATGCATATAACAGAAAATCTTATGAACATGCTTATAAACATCACCCTGCTGTTAACATGTATCATAAGAACCAAAAACCAGCCAGTTCATGTAGATACTGTGGAAAATTTGGACATTCTATGGATGACTGTTCACTGATGAAATTTGATGATAATGTTGCTATGAAAATGTTTAGAAAACCTGTTAGGGCTAACGCAGGACCCAAAGCTACTTGGGTCCCTGCAGGATCAAGATGATCAAATATCTTGCAGGTGTGCCTTGGAGGGAGAAATAAAAGGGGGTTAACCAAGGCGCTCAAGAATGAAAACCCCATGATTGAACTTTTCAGGTCAGTTCTGAAATGTGTTTTAAATTCCATTATCTGAAACTGTGAGCATGAAAAATGTGTGCTTCATGTTGATTTGCTTGATTGATTGTTGATGATCTCTCCATGTCTAGCTGATCAGTCTGTATTCCAGACTCAGCTATTGAATTCATTTTTGCATATATCTGATGCTCTTCTCTTGCTATATGATTGAACTGAAATTGAATGCTTCGTTAAGCATATTCAGTTGATGCACTATATAGACTCTGTGTCCATGCATGTGTCTTGTGTTAATGCATTGCATGCTTGTTATTGAATGCATACTTGGACTGATTGTGTATAGACTGATTATCATTGCATGTGTCAATGATGCTGTTCAATGCATGAAGGACTGCCTTATGGTGCATTGTCCTTGTTAACCCTGGTATATCAAATGGTATGTTACTAAAAGGCAGGGAAATCTGCCCGGAGGTTCCTACCATGTGTGAGATGGTCTTTGAGACCAGGTCCTCCGCCTAGTACCATGGGTTTAGTTTTCATGAAGAACAGTGTACTGCATCATTTGTTTAAAAAAAAATCTGAAAATTTAAAAGGAAGATGATGCATTTGATAAATTCTCTCTCTGATTGAACAACGCATGAATTCTTCTTGAGCATATTCTAAAATTATGAGCAGTTCATTAATTCTATTTCATGCACTTTGTCAGGGGGAGTTTGACTAATGTTGCATAGTCTGCATGTAGAACAGTCTAATGCATAGCATATTTTTGCATCTTGGTGTCAGGGGGAGCTGAGAGTTCTATTCAATTCATTGAATCCTTGGTATTTCTCTTTGTCCCCTTTCAACTCATTCATATTCACTGTCATCAGATGCTATGGATCATAATGCTTATTGCTATCCTTTCCCCACTTTTTCACTAAACAACAGCTCTGTATCTGGTTTAGTACATTGAGTGGTGATTATTGCCATTGTTCACTTATAAGAATCACATCTACAAATTGAAAAGAACTATAAGGTTTAACATTTATAAATTGGAGAGTTAAGTGTCTGCACTTCAGAATTTGAGATAAAAGAAAACTTTTATAGCTCTCAATCTTTGTCTCATGGCTAAAATAGAAAAAGTTTTTTTTTATGCCTAAATGTGTTAATCTGGAAATGTCTAGAACAGGTGAACAAGAGTGTGTAATGTCTTTCAATCAATCACTCTAAAAGAATTAAGGGCAGCAGTATATAAGATCATTAATGTTAAGAACTGAACATAGTGACAGAGCAATGGCTGATTGCACTGAGAAACTGTGAACTCCTCCAAAGAGACAGGAGATCTCACATGTCATGAAGTGCCTTAGACTATCTCTGTTCATAGGGTCAAATCTATAAGGGGAGTCCTCACCAAGTAACTGAGGGTACTGGCCTCTAATCAAGGTGTACCCTTAATGTCAAAAGTGAAGACTATTCCTCGTGGGTCTTGATCTGAAGTAGATCATATAGTTTATGCCTAGTAACTGGGGGTACCTGCCTCTTATCAAGGTGTACACCTAATGTCAACAGCATAAATGCCATAGGTCTATTCACTTAGTTCAGTTTTAGAAATTAAAAAAAAAATGAAAAATCAAACTGCTGTAACCCTTCGAAAAATTAAAAGTCAATGAGTGAAAATTATTTTTATCAATGCATATTCAAGTTGCCTCTCTCGAATTTCCTTGTTTAAACACAAAAGGGTATTATTTCAGACTTATCTATTAATACCATGTGCTCTAGATTCATTGCTATAAATGGAATCTAAAACTCTTTTTCAGGGGTCAGGTGTTTTACTCTAGATTTATCACTGTTAAACCTGAATTTTTTGAAAAAAAATTGTATGTTGATGATTCTTATACTTTAACAGTTGTTTATAATCATGCTTCCTTTCTGAGCCTATGATTCAGCTGTTATCAAGTGATCCTCCTACCTTTTCTACCTGTGTTATCTGTTCATATTCCTTCTCAAAGGGGGAGCTTTTATTTAGGGGGAGAAATTGACTGAACTTTTATACATGCTATAATTTCTCAAATTATTTTTTCTTTTTGATGAAGTCAAAGGGGGAGAATAATTTGAGTCTTCAGATTAACTCAGAATGCCTCACATCATCAGAATGACTCAATGTATTGAAAGTGTTGCCATCATCAAAAAGGGGGAGATTGTTGTGCCCATGCATGTGGTTTTGGTTTTGATGATGGTTTTAATGATGGTTAATGATGGCTTTGATGATTGGTTGTTGATGTGAGTTAATCAAATGTTCAGTCATCTTGCTGCTCAGTTTAGATTAACATATTTGATGTTCAGTCTTGTTACATGTTAAACTGATGCATAAAGCATTCATTGCTGTGGTTTTGATGATTGATATTGTATTTTGATGATAGCAATGATATAGTGTTTTCATGACATTGTGCCTTGATGATTGCATCATGACTGTGACTGGTACAACTGATATATTGTTTATGTTAGACTTATGTTATGTGCATAGTCTATACAGTGCATCGTGGGGTTTATGCCCTAAGTCTATTCACTGCACATGCATCATTCGTCCAAGTCCATACATTGGACTGTAGTGTGCATTTGGCGAACACATCGCAAGTCTAGACATTGCACTGTAGCATGCATTTCCTTAAAGTCTATACATCGGACTGGTTTGCATTGGCTAAGTATATACAACGTCAGCTCATGCCTTGTCTTAGACAAAGTCTATACAATGGCTTTGGGTCTCCAAGTCTATACAGCCTTTTGCTTCGCCAAAGTCTGTACATTGGTCTGCATAGGCTAAGTGTTCACATCGTCAAGTACAATCACGCACTGGTCATGTAGTCTGTACAGCGTGAAGTCTATACTTTGGCACTGTAGCTTGCTCGTGCAAGTCTATACCTTGGACTGTTCTTCATGTCTGTACATCAGATTGTACTTCATCTTCGTGCTGTTTCTGTACTTGAGTTTTCGTGTTGTTTCCCCTCACTAACACAAAAAGATCTCGTGTTGTATGAGCATACAACACTTCGTGTTGATTTCCATGCGTGACAGGAAAGCTTGTATGAGGTTAGACTTCGTGTCGTTTCCCTTGTCTTCATCTTCGTGTTGTCTTAGTGTCTACGTCTCCGTGTTGTTTTTATGTTTCTGTCTGAGTGTTGGTCTTTCGTTCTTGACTTAGTGTCTTTCTCGACTTGACCACACTTCATGTCGATTCTTGGTTTTCTACACCCCGTGTCATTTCACCTCGTTCTGTTCTCACTGTCGTCGTGTTGTTTTCACCGCGTGTCGATTACTGTTTCACTAAGTGTTGTTTTCACTTCGTGTCAACTTCACTTCGTGTCGTCTCTTTGTATTTCGTCTTCATGTTGTCTTCACCCCGTGTCGATTTCAATTTCGACTTCGTGTCGTGTTTTCCACACCGCGTGTCATTGTCGCTTTAGTAACCTCACCTCGTGTCGGTTACTGTTGTCTCCATGTCTACGTGTCGATTTCGTGTCATATTTTCCCACTTCGCGTCGTTCATGTTTCGTAACCACACTTCGTGTTGGTTACTGTCGTTCTTGTGACTTTGTGTCGTGTCTCCCAGACTTCGTGTCGTTTTCACTTCGTGTCAACTTCGTCTTAAGTGTTGTTTTTGTCTTTGTGTCGTTTTCACTCCGTGTCGAAACCTGTGTTTTCGTCTTCGTGTTGTCTTCACCCCGTGTCATTTTTTTCAGACTTCGTCTCCGTGTTGTTTTCATAACTTCGTGTCGTGTTTGTTACACCTCGTGTCGTTTTCCGTTTTGTGTCTTCGTGTCGTTTTTGTTCTTCCTAGACCTTGTGTCTTTCTTGTGTTGAAACCACACTTCGTGTTGGTTTCTGTTTTGTCTCCATGTATCTCGTGTCGTTCCTCTTTTTACCTCGTGTTGTTTTATAACTTCACTTCGTGTCGTTCTCGCTTTAACCACACTTCGTGTTGCTTTACGTAGACCTTGTGTCTTACTTTGTTTGCAAACACTTCGTGTCGGTTTCTGTTGTCACCCCGTGTTGTTCTCGTGTCATCGTTTATGTCTGTGTGGTCTTACTTCGTGTTACTTACTGTTGTACATCGAGTCCTTACTGACTTCGTGTCGTTTTCCCTATTGTGTCCTCGCGTTGTCTCTGTGTCGTTGCTATTTGTCACTTCGTGTTGTTTCGTTCTAACCTCGTCCAGGTTTCTTCTAAAATGCTATTCTTCTGATAAGTCTATACAGAGTTGTTCTTTAAACTGATGACTTATCAGATACCCTGTTTTACAGGTGCTTTGATCGTGAAGCTTAAGGAGGGCACGTGATCCGAGGCTGGAATAAAGCCTACTGAGAGACTGCCACGTGGTCCGAATTCTTAGGGCTGGAAATGTGGAGGTCACACGTCGTGGCTGATGCTGCTGCTGCTGCTGCTATATATATGAGACCTTCATCCACAGATGAAGGTGATCGAGTTGGCGAGAAGAAAATGTTAGGGTGCTTGGCCCGGATACAGAGGGGGGGGTGAATGAATCCTTCTACGAATAATGGCCAAATTTAAAAAACGGATGCTAGATAAAGAAACAGAATAGAGCCAATTCTATTCTACTCAAATACAAACCCATTGAGCGCACCTATTCAAGCATTTAGCGGAAGCAAACCAAACAATCAAGCCACTGCTCAAAAGATTTTTAGGTGGTTCGGTCCTTCAGACCTACATCCACCCCTCACTCCCAACCGGAGTGAGGCTTCACTAGCACATGCTAGAACCAAGCAGACTCAGTCTGCAAACAATTGCTGCCACACAGCTTGACCAGGGGAACAGCCTCCCCTCTTCCTCCCAACCGGAGGGAACCACTAGTGACACCAGTCACTAGCAAACCAGAGACACACGGTCTCTCTTCCTCCAGACCTGGAGGGAACCCCTGGACTTGAATCCACAAGCCCAGAACCGGAGACAATTCTCCCTTCCTCCAAACTGGAGGGAACCCACAAGTAGCTCCCAACTACTTGCAACTGGAGATCAGATCTCCCTTCCTCCAAACCGGAGGGAAACCACAAGTAGCACCCAGCTACTTGCAACTGGAGATGTCAATCTCCCTTCTCCTGAACTAACAGGAGGAACCCCGACCACTCTAAAGAGTATCGGAAACCACAGTAAACCAGAAAACAAAAGAAAGAACAATAAACGAAAAATAACTTCAGCAAAACAGAAAGCTGAAAAACGAAACACATAATGTGGCTCTCAACGGAGCTGACTGGCCTGGATTTGATCCACGGTCCAGTAGACGGATCTTCAAGTAAGCTTTTCTTCCTCTTCTCATCTCTTCTTCTTTTTCTTCTTCTCTTTCACTCTCTCAATCTCTGCTCTTTTCTCTCTCTTTCTTCTACTCTCCTAATCTCTCACTCTCTCTGCTGCACTTCTCCTTTTTTACTCTTTCTTCTTTCTTCACTCTTTCTTCTTCTCCTTCTGCTCTTCTATTCCTCCTTTTCTTTTTCTATCTGGATCGTGGCTCTCTGTATGAGCTTTTCTTTTTGCCAACCCGATCAACCTTCATCTGTGGACGAAGGCTTCCTTATATAGCATCAGCAGCAGGTGGATAGGGCACAAGACGCGTGTGCCTCCCACGCTTGATCCAGAACTTTCTTGCCACGTGCCTTCATTGCATTTTGTTCCTCTTGTCTTGGATCACGTGCAGCCCAGGTGTCTGAAATGTTCTTCCTCGGACCTGTAATGAGATTAACACCATTAGTCAATCAGAGTTCGCTGCATGCTTATTTAAAGCTAAGGCGCACGAGGTATGTAATGTCAACACAGGGTGACTACTTCACGAGGTTGGAAGTGAACGAACTGTGATACAATGAACAAGGCTAACACAACAAGGAAGATGACACGAGATGCAACTAGAGGACAGAGAGAAGCGACACGAGGTTCACACAGAAAACGACACGAGGTATACTGTGACAGAACAGACACAATGAAGAGAGTGACACAAGGTGGTGGCACAGAAAGCAACACGAGGTGCTTCAATGTTCTGCACGCAGTGGAACAAAAAATGACACGGAATGAAAACAACACAAAAATGAACCAGTAATTGACATGGGTTGAAATCAACATGAAGACAAAAACTGAAATCGACACGGAGTAAAAAACGACACGAAGATGAAAACAACACTAAGATGAAGTTGACACGGAGTGAAAATGACACGAGGTCTGGGAGACACGACACAAAGTCACAAGAACGACAGTAACCAACACGAAGTGTGGTTACGAAACATGAACGACACGAAGTGTGGAAACATGACACGAAAACAACACGAGGTCTGGAAACATGACACGAAGTCACAAGAAGAACAGTAACCAACACGAAGTGTGGTTACAGAACAAAAACGACACGAGGTCACAAGACAAACGACACGAAGTCCAAAGGTGACAAAACAGATACTACAAAGAGAACGACACGAGGTAGAAAGAAAACAACACGAAGTAAAATAATAACGACACGAAGTGTTACTGTAACAACAAACACTACGAAGTTACGAATACAAAAAACAACACAGAGACATAGAGGAGTAAAACCGACACGAAGTAAAACGACACTTGAACCTAGACCGACGTAAAGATCCAGCGAAAAAATGACTCGAAGATAGAAATACACAAGCACGACATGAACTATGGATGACATGGGGACAACACAGTCACATAGGCTGCACGAAGTGAAAGATAACACGGCTATCTCGACACGAGATGAAATGGTGGAAGTAGAAGAACAACTCGAAGACGAAAACGACACGAGCTGAATTTAACACAAAGGCGAAGACAGACACTGACACGAGGTGTGGACACGAAGCAAGAATGACATGAGGTTCAGGGAAACCAACACGAAGACAGAAGGTGATTTGACACGAAGTCAAAAAAAGACAAGAAGGAAAACGACACGAAGTTGAGAACAGAAATCAACACGAGGTGTGATTTCAACATAAGGAGGATGCGGACTGATAACGACATGAAGTCGAAACAGTAATTGACACGGGGTAACACGACACGAGGTAAAAACGACACGAAGACGAAATTGACACATACTGAAAACAACACGAAGACAGACAGATGCCACGGCTATCATGACACGTGATGAAGTAGTGGGAGCAGAAAAGAAACGACACGAGATGAACAACTAAAGAACAAAGGGAACGATACGAACAACGAAGTGAAGTGAAGGACAGAAAATTATAAACAACATGAAGTAAGAGAAGACGACACGGCGTGTTGGAAATACAAACATGACGAAGTGTCAACCAACACGAAGACAGTCCTTGTATACCTGAAGTGAAGACATATTTCTGAATACTACTAAGACTTATAGTGTTGTCATCATCAAAACATGTAAAGATTCAACAAGACTCAACAATCTCCCCCTTTTTGATGGATGGCAACACTATGAGTCTTGAGTCTTTGCAGAGAAAGGAAAAACACTAAATAACCATTCTCAACGAGCTAGCAACGGCCTGATTTCTCCAAGGCGAAATAGCCATTCTCAATGAAAAACACAAACACATTAAACATTCTCAAGAACGAGCTAGCAAAAACCAACGAGCTCAAAAGCCTGATTTCTCCCCCTTTGACATCATCAAAAAGAATGAAACAAGAAGAATGCAACAATGCAAATGATATGAGTTAAATTAATAAGTCCAAGAATCTGAGAGAGAAGGCCTCAAAAGGGCAACAAAATACAGAGCATAGTCTTTTCAGGAAAAATATCTGGCTTGTCTGCTAGAAGGGCCACGTGGCCTGCCATGAGGTGGTCTCCCCCTTGGAGAAGCAGAAGTATGTTCTTGAGGTGGAGTTCTGCTGGAAGAAGCTTGACCAGGTGCTGAACCCAAGATAGACTGAAATTCCTTTAGGTCATTTGACAGTTCAGCTAGCCAATATACCACAGAGCTTCTGACCTGTGCCACTTCAGAAATGATGTCTTCTTGGCGAACATTGACAGTTTCATATCTGTCAGTCAGAAGTGTCATTTCTGTTAAGAAGGTGACCAACTTATCATAGATTTGCTGAATGCCTGGACCTAGGGCACTTGAAGACTTCTTCAACAATTCTAAAGCTGTTCTGATCTCATAGCAATGATCTATTATGGTAGAAGACATTTTGAAGGAGGAAATATTAACATCATGTGACTCTCTCAGAGCTTTTGCAATTTTTGAACAAATCTCCTGTAATCCTTCCATCAAGGATTTGTTTGCATCATCTGAAGCCCTTTTGTTTAGAAGGAATCGTCTCCATTCAGTGAGGAGAGATATCTCAAGCTTCAGTAATCTGGTATGTACCTGATTAATGTTGAGAGTGACAAATGTAAGCAGATCATCTAATTTCTTGTCTTGTTTTAGCATCTGCTGAGTCAGGTTTATGAGAAGCTCTTCAATGTTGGGCGCCCGAGCAGATTCAATGTTGGGTGCCTGTGCAGATAAGAGTCTAGGTGGACCTAGAGGTGTACCAAAAAATTCACTGCCAGGTGCAGTTCTCTCAGCTGCTTCCTCTTGTACTGGCATTTGACTGCTCTCAGCTGGGACCTGAACTTCATCTTCAGCTTGAGTTTCTTTCTGAGGGAATATATCTTCAGGTTCCTCTTCTTCACTTGAAGATTATGTATCTAGTTCTATGACAGGAACCTTTTCTCTATCTTCCATGAGTTCCTGATCTGCAGGGCTGCCAACTAAGGCCTGCTCAAGACTTTCAGATACGACCAAGTTGGTAGCCTCTTCCAAGCTTCGCTCAACAGTTTCTCTTAAAATTTCATTAACAAAAGCAGCAAGATCTTGATCAGTACTGTCTTGCTCTTTAGCTGGCTGTTCTTCAGGCACTATTACCTCTTCAGATGTCTTCCCAAACGAATCAAATAGCCCAGCAATGGTTGCATCTAGATCTGTTTGAATGCTTTCGTCAGACAATCTGATGTCCTCAGATGCAGCCTCAACTAGCCTCTGAAATGAGAATGGTACTTCGATGGGTGCAGCTGGCAAGGTAGACACTGGTGGTTCAGCTGGTGTTTCCTGTTGAGCAGTCTCAGAAACCAATTGCTCACCAGCTTGGGCTAAGACTTGAAATTCTTCTAAATGCTCCCCCTGAGATTGTGATTCCCTGGCCTTTTGGACCTTAGCTTGTCCCACCATAGAGGAGTCCTCTAACCCCAAGAATACTGAAACAAAGTTCATATTAAAAATGTTTCTGGCCTTCACTTCTGATGCGGCCTCTCCATCCAAGCAAATCTCAGAGTGCTTGAATATCTCAGTCAGATGGGCGGCATAGGGAAGATGTCTCTTGGATCCAATGCATCCCTTCATGACCGAAAAAATAATCTCTGGCAGACAAATCTTTACATTTTGAATCAGACAAAACAGTAGAAATCTCTGTGTGTCTGTAATTCTTCCTCTAGCCCCAGTCTGTGGAGTGATAATGGAAGCGATGACATTCTGAAGAAGCTTGTGAAGAGGAGGAAATGACGATGTCTGATAAGCTTTTAGCTTTAACTGCCCCTTATCATGAATATTACTGGGTTTACCAGTAATGACTGAGAAAGCTTCATGGAGACTATATCGAAAGCTTCCCTCTACCTCCCCTTTATCTGGAACACCGAGGGCTTTATGGAGGGACTCACATGTAATAGTTAACTCGACCCCTTTAACAGATGATAATAAGGCAGACTTGTCTCGGCTCAAAGACAAGTTATTATAAAATTCCATTACCGGCCTAGGGTAATAGACACGGTGATTTTCTAAGAAATCTCTCCACTCCTGAAACTCAAAGATTCTTAACAGTTCTGGGAACTTCGAGATCAAAGTTTCATCTCCGAAATCTATTAATCTAGGAGGGATGATTTTCCCACTTTCTAAGGATACGGTTGACTCAGAAATCCTGGTACCTTGTTCTGAAGATACTGCCGCAGCAGGTTCTGGCTCAACACATCTCTGTTGTTTAGATGAAGGCTCTTCAACTATTTCTTTTCCCTTCCTCTTCCTGTCACCCAGAGCTGCTGACCTTTGCTGATCCATCTGCCGGAACTTTCAGAGTATCAACTCTCTCTTGCAGGCTGCTGTTGGACGCGATGCTAGACTGAAGAGAGGAATGGACCTCTGTGGGGGGAAGAAGGTGAGCGGGAAGAGATGGAGATAGGTTTGAAGAAGACGCTCAAGGTGGAGCGGCACGAGGATGAATAGGAATCGACAAGGGGAAATAAGGGTTTGAGGTTGAAGACGTGTGAACAAAACAAAAGGTATTGTCGAGTAGCTTTTTACTCTTATCACACTTATTTCTGTAAATACCCAAAATACCCTTAGTTCTGATGTAACGCAGCTACACCATATTAAGTTAGCCCTTCAATATGTGGACGGGTTATATTCTTCCAAAAAACAAGGTCAGTTAACTCAAGATATTAAATCAGCATAATCACAAAATTAGCTGTTAAAGTTGCTTAACCTAGAGAGAGACACGATTAAATTGCACCTTATGTTTGTCAAGCAACGAAATAACACATTAATGTCAAGCAGAAATCATTTCTTCATTTAATGGACGAGAAGGCATACAGAGTCAACCAATTTGTTGAACACAAGGTAGTATAGTCCCTTTTTACACAAGGAGACATGTTTATCAGACACCAGAAACCCTGGTTACTCAGGACGAACTACCTTTATGCCAAAGATATTTTTCTTTGAGGACTTTTTCCCCTTCCCTTTTTTTTTATTTTAACATTTCTACACAGAGATAGCTAATTGTATCATGACAGATACTCTGGACTTCATTGATCTAGAGTGTCTATTTCTCCACAAAAGCCATTGCTCTGCCACAAATAATGGCGTATTCCCTGGAAGCACTTCTCATGATTAAAAAAAAAATCTTACTTAACATAATTTTTATCTCAGAGCTCTCTTTACATAAGTTTCAGTTAAGTCGAGATCCTCAATAAGTTTTTCTCATTTAACAGGAAGTTTTATAATATGTTGACCAACACTTGAGAAGATAACTTAGAAGGATCAAGGACCAAATATAACCCCCAAACATTGAAATTCTTTATTAACAGGTGTAGATTGTTACACTTGATATAGGGTGGTTTAAGGTATACAGATCTTATCTGATAAGAGCAAGAAGACTGAAACCACAATTTCTTCGAGAGAGAATCTGAACCAATAGTGAGAGGTGAGAGATAATGAGGTGGCTGATTGAATAGAGAAAGATGAAATGAGATGAGCAGCACTCCTATCAGCAAGCCAACAAGTGAGAGATCACTCAAGACATTAAGCACTAAGGACATATCCAAATATAGTATTTGAAGTAGTTCTGTCTCACATCCAGAGCAACTCTTGGACAACAGACTGCAACCTCTTGAGATGACTGATCTTAAAACCACATTAACTGCATCGGCTGACAAAAATCTTCAGAAACCAAATAGCCTGACAAGCTCCTCTTCAGCCCACTCAAGGACATCTCACACACGACTCTTGGAAGTGTTAATTATTTAATGAATGCAGTGTATGCCAAGAAAGAATTATGCAACATACAGTTTTCAACCAGCATTCGCTTTCAGTTAAAGATTTCAGAAATTTCAGAGTGCATGTTTTAGAAAATAATGCAACTTGCAGATGATGAATGAATATGCAAGACCAGATTCAATATGCATGCACTAGATGAAACTAATAGCAGGATATGCAAGAATGCATCAAACCAGATATGCAGTAAGTTTCAAAATGGGACATGTAGAGAGATTACCTGAAAATTGTGAGAATGGGGTTTTCATTCTTGAGTGCCTTGGATCATTTCCCCTTTTATTCCAGTCCCAAGGCACACCTGCAAAACAAAGTTTATTTTGCGCAAACAGGTACCCAGGAAGTCTTGGGTCCTGTCCTGACATTATCACTCCTAGCAGGTTTTCTTAGCACATTTTTAACTTGATAGCAAGGAGCAGTAGTTTTCAGATCTGGGTTATGCACATTATTATGAGCATGAATTGTATGTGCATTAGCATAGAAATTTCTGTTATTTGCATTACCAAACTGTTTTCCATAATCAACACATTCAAAGTTTTTCTTTTTGAAAATCACTTTGTTCTTTCTAAGAGCATTTGTACTAGCAGGAAATCTATACTTTCCAGAACTGAAATTTTTCCTTTGAGCATGCCAACAATCAATGGCCCTGTGGCCATACTTTCCACATTCAAAGCATGAGATAGAATTTCTTTTAAAAGAACCTGACCAGCATTCAGAGACCTTGTGACCAATTTTGTTGCAATTAAAACATATAATGTGCTGGTTCTTGTTATAGACATGCTGATTTGCAGAGTGTTTTGTATGATATGAGCATGATTTTTCCTTACTACTTGCAAACCAACAATGAGTAGTAGTGTGTCCTACTTTATCACAATTAGAACATTTGACATTCCTTTTCTGACCAGACACAGATTTTCTAGCATGCTTGTTGTCATCTTTTTCCATCACAAAACAGTTACTCATAAGATGTCCATACTTACCACAATAATGACATGAGCCACTTGATTTCTTTAAAACATGGCATTTATCTGATGAGTTCTTAGCATGCAGATTGTTCCTTTGAATTTTTGATGTTTTATGATTTTTATTTTGTTTTTCTGTTTTCTTAGCCTTGTACTGAGGTGGAGATGAGATAGAAGGCTTTTCCTGTTCAGAGGATTTGACAAAGACAGTTTTCAGGTTGGCTCCATCAACCTTCCTCATGACTGGACTGTAACCCAGTCCTTCCTTGTTAAAGTTAATCTTTGTTCCCAGTATTTTCTGAACAATGGGCTGTTTGTCTTTTGATGTAGTGGCTACATTTGAAGTATTTACAAAGGATGTCATTACTTTGTTCTGCAAGGCCTTCTTATTGAGATTATTGTAGCCCAACCCTTCCTTTTTGACATTGACTTTTACACCTAGCAGCTTGTCTAGGTTTTTCTGCCCATCAACAAATTTAGACAAGGAAGCTTTCAAATCCTGAATTTCATTTTCAAGAGATGCAATGTGTATTTCATAACTAGTGATCTCTTGTTCACTACAATTGACAGCTTCATTCAAAACCTTGTTAGCTGTTTTGTATTCTTCAATTTCCTTTCTTAGCTCATCTACCTCTTCAGTCTCATTTGTACAGATAGCTTTCCCTTTTTCCAATGTGAGAAGTCTTTCAGACATGGCACTGTTTAACAGTTTTAATTTTTTAACTTCTTCTTTAAGCTTATCATTTTGAATTAACTCATTTATTAGAAGCTGATCTTCTGAGTTAACCATGGTTTCTCTCCTAGCTTCAAACTCCCTCAAATCCTTTTGTTGTTTTTCAAAATCTTTCTGTAATTTCACGTTCACAAATTTTATGGCATTAAAATTTTCAATCAGCAACTCATTCTCTCGTTTAAGTTTCTTTAGTTGTTCATCATTTTCTTTAGAGAGCTTTCTGAGGAAGTCATCTTCAGATTTTAAATTGTTCAGCTCAGAGTGAACACATTCAAGTTCCTTCTTCAGTTCTGCATTCTGGTTTTTATACATATGATTATCAGACAGACATGCATCATGAGATTTCTTCGTACTTGAACAATTTTTACATGGAGAGCTAGAACTATCTACCCGAATACTCTTTTTCAACTTTTTATACTGTTTTCTTAACAGTTCATGAGATTCAAATAATTCAGCATATGCATTCTCCCAATCTTCTAGAGAGAAATTCTCGAAGATATTTACCTCATCATCATCATCTTCTTTAGTTTGATTGCTGCCTTGATCGCTGGCACTTTGATTTCTTCTGTTGGCCATCATGCATCTGTCCACATCTATCTCCTGAGTTCGCTTCAGTGCATCTAAAATATCTTTAGCAGAACTGGATTCAAAGAAACATGAATGAAAAGCTCTATCAGTAGCTGCCTTCATTAAATTTATTGCTATCTGATTTTCTTCATGCATGGATTTGTGACTGTCAGTCCATTTGGACTTTTTCTTAGGTAGTTCATGAGGACCATGTGAAATTACTTTCCACAGGTCTGGATTCACAGATTTAACATAACTCTTCAAAACAGCGAACCATGCATCAAAATGCGTACCACTGAAGATCGGTGGATGGGCCATGAGAACACACAGATTAACGCACAAGAATATTGAAGCACTAAAAAGAAATAAGCACCTAAGATTGCAAGATCGATCTGCAGGTCGCTGGACCTTGTAAGCAGACACCCGCTCTGATACCAACTGTTAGGGTGCTTGGCCCGGATACAGAGGGGGGGGTGAATGAATCCTTCTACGAATAATGGCCAAATTTAAAAAACGGATGCTAGATAAAGAAACAGAATAGAGCCAATTCTATTCTACTCAAATACAAACCCATTGAGCGCACCTATTCAAGCATTTAGCGGAAGCAAACCAAACAATCAAGCCACTGCTCAAAAGATTTTTAGGTGGTTCGGTCCTTCAGACCTACATCCACCCCTCACTCCCAACCGGAGTGAGGCTTCACTAGCACACGCTAGAACCAAGCAGACTCAGTCTGCAAACAATTGCTGCCACACAGCTTGACCAGGGGAACAGCCTCCCCTCTTCCTCCCAACCGGAGGGAACCACTAGTGACACCAGTCACTAGCAAACCAGAGACACACGGTCTCTCTTCCTCCAGACCTGGAGGGAACCCCTGGACTTGAATCCACAAGCCCAGAACCGGAGACAATTCTCCCTTCCTCCAAACTGGAGGGAACCCACAAGTAGCTCCCAACTACTTGCAACTGGAGATCAGATCTCCCTTCCTCCAAACCGGAGGGAAACCACAAGTAGCACCCAGCTACTTGCAACTGGAGATGTCAATCTCCCTTCTCCTGAACTAACAGGAGGAACCCCGACCACTCTAAAGAGTATCGGAAACCACAGTAAACCAGAAAACAAAGGAAAGAACAATAAACGAAAAATAACTTCAGCAAAACAGAAAGCTGAAAAACGAAACACATAATGTGGCTCTCAACGGAGCTGACTGGCCTGGATTTGATCCACGGTCCAGTAGACGGATCTTCAAGTAAGCTTTTCTTCCTCTTCTCATCTCTTCTTCTTTTTCTTCTTCTCTTTCACTCTCTCAATCTCTGCTCTTTTCTCTCTCTTTCTTCTACTCTCCTAATCTCTCACTCTCTCTGCTGCACTTCTCCTTTTTTACTCTTTCTTCTTTCTTCACTCTTTCTTCTTCTCCTTCTGCTCTTCTATTCCTCCTTTTCTTTTTCTATCTGGATCGTGGCTCTCTGTATGAGCTTTTCTTTTTGCCAACCCGATCAGCCTTCATCTGTGGACGAAGGCTTCCTTATATAGCATCAGCAGCAGGTGGATAGGGCACAAGACGCGTGTGCCTCCCACGCTTGATCCAGAACTTTCTTGCCACGTGCCTTCATTGCATTTTGTTCCTCTTGTCTTGGATCACGTGCAGCCCAGGTGTCTGAAATGTTCTTCCTCGGACCTGTAATGAGATTAACACCATTAGTCAATCAGAGTTCGCTGCATGCTTATTTAAAGCTAAGGCGCACGAGGTATGTAATGTCAACACAGGGTGACTACTTCACGAGGTTGGAAGTGAACGAACTGTGATACAATGAACAAGGCTAACACAACAAGGAAGATGACACGAGATGCAACTAGAGGACAGAGAGAAGCGACACGAGGTTCACACAGAAAACGACACGAGGTATACTGTGACAGAACAGACACAATGAAGAGAGTGACACAAGGTGGTGGCACAGAAAGCAACACGAGGTGCTGCAATGTTCTGCACGCAGTGGAACAAAAAATGACACGGAATGAAAACAACACAAAAATGAAACAGTAATTGACATGGGTTGAAATCAACATGAAGACAAAAACTGAAATCGACACGGAGTAAAAAACGACACGAAGATGAAAACAACACTAAGATGAAGTTGACACGGAGTGAAAATGACACGAGGTCTGGGAGACACGACACAAAGTCACAAGAACGACAGTAACCAACACGAAGTGTGGTTACGAAACATGAACGACACGAAGTGTGGAAACATGACACGAAAACAACACGAGGTCTGGAAACATGACACGAAGTCACAAGAAGAACAGTAACCAACACGAAGTGTGGTTACAGAACAAAAACGACACGAGGTCACAAGACAAACGACACGAAGTCCAAAGGACAAAACAGATACTACAAAGAGAACGACACGAGGTAGAAAGAAAACAACACGAAGTAAAACAATAACGACACGAAGTGTTACTGTAACAACAAACACTACGAAGTTACGAATACAAAAAACAACACGGAGACATAGAGGAGTAAAACCGACACGAAGTAAAACGACACTTGAACCTAGACCGACGTAAAGATCCAGCGAAAAAATGACTCGAAGACAGAAATACACAAGCACGACATGAACTAAGGATGACATGGGGACAACACAGTCACATAGGCTGCACGAAGTGAAAGACAACACGGCTATCTCGACACGAGATGAAATGGTGGAAGTAGAAGAACAACTCGAAGACGAAAACGACACGAGCTGAATTTAACACAAAGGCGAAGACAGACACTGACACGAGGTGTGGACACGAAGCAAGAATGACATGAGGTTCAGGGAAACCAACACGAAGACAGAAGGTGATTTGACACGAAGTCAAAAAAAGACAAGAAGGAAAACGACACGAAGTTGAGAACAGAAATCAACACGAGGTGTGATTTCAACATAAGGAGGATGCGGACTGATAACGACATGAAGTCGAAACAGTAATTGACACGGGGTAACACGACACGAGGTAAAAACGACACGAAGACGAAATTGACACATACTGAAAACAACACGAAGACAGACAGATGCCACGGCTATCATGACACGTGATGAAGCAGTGGGAGCAGAAAAGAAACGACACGAGATGAACAACTAAAGAACAAAGGGAACGATACGAACAACGAAGTGAAGTGAAGGACAGAAAATTATAAACAACATGAAGTAAGAGAAGACGACACGGCGTGTTGGAAATACAAACATGACGAAGTGTCAACCAACACGAAGACAGTCCTTGTATACCTGAAGTGAAGACATATTTCTGAATACTACTAAGACTTATAGTGTTGTCATCATCAAAACATGTAAAGATTCAACAAGACTCAACAGAAAACTCAATACAGAGAGCCACGATCCAGACAGAAAAGAAGAAAAAGAAAAGAAGAAGGGAAAGAGAGTGAGAAAGAGAAAGAAAGAGAGATTGAGTAAGAGATCGAGATAGCAGAGTGTGAAGAAAGGAAGAGGAAGAAGAATAGAGAAGAAGAGAGAGCTAGAGTGATAGAAGCTTCAACAGAAGATCTGTTCCTGCTGTACCGTGGATCAAATCCAGGCCAGCCAGCTCCTGCGAGAGCCACATTTATTTTTATCTTTTCAGCCTTCTGTTGCTGGTTTCGTTTTTGTTTTTATCCATTTACTGTATTTCCGATCCTCTGTAGAGAGGTCGGGGTTTCTCCTGTGGGTTCAGGAGAAGGGAGACTTTGTGTCTTCGGTTTGCAAGTAGCTGGGTGCTACTTGTGGTTGGTACCCTCCCGTGTGGAGGAAGAGAGACTTGAGTCTCTGGTTGCCTTTGACAGGGTGTCATTGGTTGTTTCCCTCCGGGTTGGAGGAAGGGAGATTTATCTCCGATTGTGCTTCCCTCTGGGGTTCAGAGGAAGAGAGACTTGGGTCTCTAGGTTCCCCTCCGGGTTGGAGGAAGGGAGGCTTGTTCCTCTGGCTCTGGGCTTGTGAGTAGCAAGCCCGGTGGTTCCCTCCGTGTGTGGAGGAAGAGAGACCGTGTGTCTCTGGTTTCCAAGTGGCTGGAGTCACTTGTGGGTTCCTCCTGTTTGTTCAGGAGAAGGGAGATTGCTATCTCCGGTTGCAAGTAGCTGGGTGCTACTTGTTGATTCCCTCCGGTTTGGAGGAAGGGAGACTTGTCTCCGGTTCTGGGCTTGTGGATTCAAGTCCAGGGGTTCCCTCCAGGTCTGGAGGAAGAGAGACCTTGTGTCTCTGGTTTGCTAGTGACTGGTGTCACTAGTGGTTCCCTCCGGTTGGGAGGAAGAGGGGAGGTTGTTCCCCTGGTCAAGCTGTTTGGCAGCGTTTGTTGCAGACTGAGTCTGCTGTTTCTAGCGTGAGCTAGTGGAAACCACACTCAGTTTGAGTGTGGGGTGGATGTAGGTCTGGAGGACCGAACCACCTAAAAACCCCTTGTGCATTGTGGTTTGATTTGTTCATTTGTGCTTCCGCTAGATGAATGCATAGGGGCGCTCTAAGCGTTTGGCTTTTGGCTGAGCAGAAGTGTTGATTAGTTTTCTTAAAATATTTTAATCTGTCAAGAGAGCGAAATTCCAGTTGAGCTTCAGATTGTCGAATCTGTCTTGTTATTTTTCTAGTTTTAATTGGGTGAAGTTTTTAACGGGTTATATTCATTCACCCCCCCTCTGAATACCGCGCAGGTCGATCCGCGTGTGAGGGCGCACGTTTCTGAGTTTGGGCTTCACACTTAACAACCCGCTCCCCCGGACTGTGCGTGAAGAGAAAAGTAATGATGTCCCGTGGTATCGGACGTGGACCTCGGGATCCCCGACATGGTCATGATTCGTGCACCTCTTGGGCCGATAGTTCATCAGCTTGACCCACTTCTTCCGGGATCCGATCCCGCACCCACGTGAAGCGTGCCGTACCTACGGCAGATATCCGAATGTCTTTGTTGTTACCTTTGATGCTTCGAATATGGACTCTCGACCGAATACTGGATTGTCTGTTAGTGACTGATATATATATATATATATATATATATATATATATATATATATATATATATATACCGGGATCTAATCCCGCACTTTCATTAAATTCGCCGCACTCGCAGCAAGTATTTGTATGGTTTTGAACACCGTTTTGCGTACCGATGCGGAGGGTTTAAATCATGTCAACCCAACTCGCATGCTTTAATGAAAAATGATCTTTAGGTCATTTGACCCCTTTTCTTGGCGATTAATCAGAGGTCTTCCCCTCTCCGAGGGGATGTAATTAACGTCGCGGCCTTTATGGCGCGGCGGGTCTCCAGTCTCGACCCGATATCCACAATCGTCTGATCAGTCAGATGGAGCGCATCCCGGGCTTCGGACCACTCCAGTCTCGAAGCCCGAACACATTGTCACCTAGGTGACTGGCACGCCCTCGCACTAGATAAACCGATAAAAAGAACATCGATATCCCACGATATTTCCGAACCCCAACGAAATCTAGTGCGTTCCACACCTCCCTTATTTGATTTCCGTCCAAACAATCATCGAATTTGAAAGACCTTCTTCAAGGTCGCCTCATTGAAACTACAGGAAAGATTCCAAATAGTCATATCAAAAGCGTGTCTCATCACACCTTGGCATCAACTTATCAGTCCATTCCCACTCCATTTCACTCCACTTCGATACCATTCCATTACGTGCCACTCCCTTGCAAAGTAGACGCCAAGGCGGGGCAGCTGTAGACACGCTATTCCTGACGCCCCCTGAGAAAATCTCATATTACCACGCGACGCCCCGCAGCGGCTTCCGCATTTTGAATCACTTGAGTGTTTCCTATCTTTGAGTCTTCTCTCATCTTCTGGGCGAGTAGCGTAACGCTCCTTTGGCATCCGGAAACTACCTCGTTGTGGAAATCATGCGGCATTGGACCTGCATCAACATCAATCGCATGCATCAGAAGTTGCCGGAACCAGGAAAATGCATAACGGACGACTACCGACGCACTTTTCAGGGGAATCCGGGGGTTATCATGGAGGCGTCCAGGCTCCTGGACGCCTCCATCAATACAAAATAATGACAAAAATATATATATATATATAAGATTGAACAAAAAAATAAATATAATGTTCTAGAAGCGTCCAGGCCCCTGGACGCCTCCATCAATCAGCGCACGGGCGACCCCGGTCCATCGGCTGACCATTGCACAGCCTGTCGTTTGAATAAAATCCAAGTTATGGAAGCGTACAGGCCCCTGGACGCCTCCATCAAACAGCTCACGGGTGACCCCGGGCCATCGGCTGACCGTTGCACAGCCTGTCGTTTGAATAAAATCCAAGTTATGGAAGCGTCCAGGCCCCTGGACGCCTCCATCAATCAGCTCACGGGCGACCCCCGGCCATCGACTGACCGTTGTTCAGCCTATCGTTTGAATAAAATCCAAGTTATGGAAGCGTCCAGGCCCCTGGACGCCTCCATCAACCAGCTCACGGGCGACCCCCGACCATCGACTGACCGTTACTCAGCCTGTCGTTTGAATAAAGTCCAAGTTATGGAGGCGTCCAGGCCCCTGGACGCCTCCATCAACCAGATCATGGGCGACCTCCGGCCATCGACTGACCATGGCTCAGTCTGTCGTTTGAAGAAAATCTAAGTTATGGAGGCATCTAGGCCTCTGGACGCCCCCATCCTCCCGACCTCTATAAATAGAGGCTTACCCCCCTCAGTTCAGAGGTCGAAAAAAAGAGCGCCGAGAGGCTGCCGGATTCTATTCCTAACCCGTGGGTGTTTTGTAGGGGAGGTCCTGCCGGATCCTCGGGTGCCCGTGCTCGCAGGAGAGAGGCCGCCTTCGCCCGCCGCGCTACCTCGTCATCCCTACGCTGCCAAAGCTCCGCCGGATCTCGCCATCGACCATCCAATAAGCCATTCTCTCCTCTTCTTTTCTAGTTATCTTGCATTCATCATATCATATCCTCTACCCCCCCCCCCTTTTTATGAGGGAGTCTCTTCCCGTTTCTACGTCGGAATAATTTCCATTCATCATAAGCATTTTCCTCCTACTCGTGTCCGAGAGGGGTTTAAAAGACAACACCAACTAGGTGTGTGTCTTGCCATCATTTCGTTACTTGCGTCATTAGAATTTGAATACTGCATCTTCATCTTTCTGATCCACTCGTTACTTGTTTGTCGTTGTTTTGCAAGGGTACCTGAGGAAAGCCCTCTCCGTTGGCCGGCCGAAGGGGGCGGAAGAAGCAACCTGCCATTTCCCGCTCTCGGGGATTCACAATCTCCGCACTCAACATAAGGTACACGCGATCATTTCGTTTCTTTGAGGTAACCCCTCTGGCGATCACATCCCTTTAGCATCCTACGTATGCTCTTTCCTCATATTGGCACGTTTCATAATCCTTCTTAATTTTTAGTCGCTTGATTGTCTGTAGTTTAGTTCACTTTCTTCTCCTTGAGTGGATTCCTCGACTTCCACAGGCACCCCTTCATTCGCCGAGTTCCTGTCAGCCCGAGCAGGGGGGCAGGCACGCTCCCAAGGGTCTCCTTCGGCCAGAAAAGTAAGCAGTCCCCGAGCTCCACCGGCGGCGGCTCCTCCTCAACCAGAAGAAGAATTTAACGGCATCCCAAACCTTGCCGAATTCATGCAAGAAATAGAGGAAGCCCAGCAGACCCCACGGGCTCAACAGGCTGCAACAGAACCCACAAAGCAGGCATCCCCTGATCTGACACCCCAGCCTCAAGGTGGGGGCAGGCGCGGCAAGGCCGAAGAGATGAAATTACTCAACGTGCGGGCTGCCGACCGAATAGTCAAACACCTCAAGAAGATCCCGGCCCGATTCACCGTATGGGAGATGCTATCTTTGGATGAAGAAACACGGCAAGCCATCATTGCCGCACTCCAGACGCCAGCACACCTTGAGGCCTGTTTAGCAGAAATATCACCTGAAGTAGCTGTGGCTTTCATAGAAGATGACATGCTCCTGCCCACCTGCAGTCATAACAGACCCCTCTACATGAAGGGGCAGCTGAATGGCCAGCCTATCAACAGGGTCCTGATCGACCCAGGGGCGGCAGTGAATATACTCCCCTACCGGGTGTACCAAAAGCACTACTTCGACGTGCACCTGGTTGAGGTCAAGAATGTCAAGATTGCTGGGTTTAACCAGAAATGCGAGGTGCCTATGGGGGTCGCAGAATTCAACTTGACCTTTGATGATTTCACCACCAAGGTCCAGTTCCACGTCATCAACTCCAACACCTCCTATAAGGCGTTGCTTGGCCGGCCCTGGTTACACCAGAACAGAGTAGTGCCCTCCACCCTGCACCAATGTATCAAGTACCCTTACGAGGGGAAGGAAGTCAGAATCTTCGCCAACCTCCACCGGTTCGAGGTGTTCGAGTGTCACTTTTCAGATGCCAATCTGTACTTAGAGAAGGTGAAGCAAGCTCCCCAAGCCGCCTAAGATAAGGGAAAGAAGAGGGCCGAGGAAGGCGGCTGGTTTCCTCCACCACCCCCAGGCTATGTGGCTCCCCCACATGTACCATTCATTACACAAGAAGGCGGGGTATTCAAGGCAGCTCCTCTCGCCATCTATCCTACACCAGGGACGCATCACCTCGAAGACCTGCTAGAGGATGTCAGACTCCCGCCAGGGATCGTCAAGTGGTGCGGACACCCGAGCAGTTGATCGGCACGACACGCCGAGCCACTGGTACCGCACACGGAGCACGACACGAGCCACCTCAGCATCCATCTGGCTCGGAGACAGCCTGGAGACTCCGCCTTGAGCCTCCCCCTTTATTATATTTAGTTAGACTTTATGTGTATTTCATTTGTATTTATTTCGTTGCATTCGGTTTTGCCATTTTGAGTGTAATAGGGACTTACGAGCATTTCGGACCCCGTGGGCCCCACGGGCCCCCCGGGCCCCACCACATTGGGCCACCTCAGCCTAGGGTCCCATGTGGGGTCAGTCAACATGCCACATGGGGCATCTAGAAGTTTGAATGGTCAATTGTCCACATGGGGGACAAGGGACCAAAATAGTCAACATTTCCAACCAACACCCACCTACCATGTCAAGCTTGTTCCCCCCCTAGTCAATAGGCTGTCCCCCCCTTATTTTTTTAATTGTATTTTTGTGGAATGGTCACAAGCCATCCCAACCCTCCATCTCACACCCCTAGATCCAACGGTGGAGGATGGATTAGATGGGGGACCTATATATGCTTGTAATTTTCAATTTTGAAGAATTAATGCCATTTGAACTTGGAAAATTGCTTGAGCAAAGGCCTAGGCCGCCCCTCTCTCCCCCTTGATGCTGTGAAGGCTTCCCTCTGGAGGTGTGACTCCTCCCCTTATCATTCCGGTCACCGCCGCCGCCGCCACGAGCCGCCACCGCACCGCCACCGCCATCAACGGAGTTCTGCCCGTGCAGTACCACAGCAACTTCCATGAAATTCCTAACTCAGCCAAGAGCTCTGATCGACCTAGAGATTTTACTGGAGGTTCCATAGGTGTCAAGGATGTCCCAAAAAAAATGGTTTGTCATTCAGATCCCGTTTCATAATTTTTGATTTTCGTTCCCTCTTTCATTCCAGTTCTGCCAAAGTTCTGTCTAGGTTCCTATCCGCCCTGAGTTTTAGGTCTTAGGTCCACGTTTTGATTTTCTTTAGTCCCACAAATTTTACTGAAGTTTCCTTCCATCCACCCCTTCATCCACAATTTTTCTAAATTTCTAGTTCGTCCATTTCATATTTTCCACAAATCGTTCTCCGATCCACCTGAAGTTCTGTCCACCCGTTCCCAGATCCGACCACCAGTCCCTCCCAAAATCATATCAAATCACCACCACCTCTAAATCCAATTCTAAAAATAGTCCCAGTTCCGTGGTTTGATTCCACACAATTCCTAAGAAGAGCTCAAGAGCTGAATCGGAGGTTTACTAGGCGGTCAATGGTGGTTCCCAGACAAGTACCCTGTAAATCTGAGGTTTTGGTTACTGTACAATAGGGGCTTGTAAATTCAATAAAGTTCTGATCCGACCAGATCCAGCAGATCTCTCTGGATCTAGATCGAAGCATTTGAAGAGAGCTTTCCAACGATAGCTCATGCGTCCCGATCCGACGTCGGGATTGCCCGCAGCGGCCGTTTTCGCCGGAGCGCGCGCCGGAAAACAACAACTAAAAATCCGTGGGCAGCATTCCAAAAGCTTGGAGATCGGAGTTGTTCGGCCACCGGTCGGTGTTCCCGGCCGACCGCCTTCCGTGGAGGCGTGCCACCAGGGGTCCCCACCGTAGTGGGACCCACTCCTGCAGATCCGGAGGCCAGCGCCACCCGTGGGCCCCACGGGCCCGCAGAACCCGCCGTTCGGAAAGCACGAAAACGCGGAGTTCGGCACCGTCGGGCGACATCAAGATGCTTCCCGTCAACCCAATTTGCGTGAATCCCGGGCCCCGCATGTGACCTTTTACCTCCCTGCGTGGAGTGGGTCAAAATTATTGTATTTCTGTAAAATTGTGTTAACCGGGAGTCCGCGATTGGCCGGGGTTGTCTTCGCCACGCCGGGTGCGTGGAGGTAAAGTCTTAACTTCTTGGCGTTCATTTGCTTAGCTAGTATACGGTCTTTTGCCGCTGCCGAGAGTGTAGGTACTAGCCCGTGTGTCCATGTCACCGCTGTGAGAGTGAGAGTGACACGTCCCGCGACTCGATCCGAGTCCGGAAGTTGAGTCGGACTACCCTTGACCTCCGCCGGTTCCTTAACCGCGCACGGTCCGCGCTTTCCCTCGCTTGGGACGACGAGTGAACTTCCACTTCTGTTAGCGATGTTTTGCCACTAGGAGCTCGTAGTGTCGGGCTTAGTGTCTCCCTGGTGTGTGTTGCTGGTCGTGTCTTCATCTAGAGTCCGAGGGTGGCACTATATAGTGTCGTCTCCCGTGTCCGTCCCGCATCAGTTTGGTATCAGAGCGAGTTGAGTCTAGGGTAGTCGTTGCATAAGTCATGCATAGTCTAAGGTTACCCCACACACACCTTCACTCGGTATATCAAAAGGTGTTGTCCGACCGTTAGGTTACGCCTATCGGGAAGACCGCACACTTGTGCGAGTGACCTTCGGGTCGATTATCTCCGCCGCGTACCGAGTCTTGGTCGTGTCTAGGGTGTAGTCGAGTCTCATTCTTTTCAAAACAAAAAAAAATGTTTTAAATTGCATTCTTTTCAAAATACCAAAAAAAAAAGAGAGTGTTTCAAATTGCATTTAGGTCTAAGTGCATCATCTAGTGTGTGTTTGTATTAGTCGGTTTGTCTTGTCCCTTTGTGTCGGCATGTCCATCGTATAGTCTCCAATTTCCCATGGATTCCTCATCACCCAGGCAATATGGCCGTTGGCCCACCCATGGGCTTGGCAACCATCCTGTCCGCTTCTGTAGGCCTGAAGCCTCAGATTTTTTTGGCTCCAATGACCCGGGCATCTACCTCAAGTGGGAGGCCACCATGGACACCTACTTTGAGTGTTATACTATGTCCGAGGCAGTGCAATTATCTTTCGCCAAAGAGCGGCTTCTTCATGAGGCTGCCGAAAAGTGGGATTACATCGAAAGAATGAGAGCGGTTAGGGGGCAATGGCCCATCGAGTCATGGTGGGACATGAAGAGAGAGCTTAGGAAGGTCTACGTGCCCCAACCGGTCACCTCCAACTGGCCCCACCCAATCACTTCCAACCAAGTGGGTTCTAGTCGGAGGCAAAGAGTCTCACACGTAGATGAGCCAAGACCCAATCCTAGGACGGTTGACTACGGGCGAGTCCACCATGATATCCCTATTCCAACCCACTCCGTTGCCGAACTTATGCAAATGATTTTGGACCGGTTGGATGGGGTGGATAGGACACGTACTCCTAGTGATGTACTCGTACCCGAGCCTAAGGAGGTCATCACCGGTAGTCTTCACCCGGCCCTATCAACAGAGTCCCCAAGTCCTCTCCCCATCATAGTGGATCCTCTTCTCCCACCCACGAGAGCCCCATTGCCTACACCCCCTGTCCGTCAGGAGGATAAGGGTATGGACCCACTTATCAGGGAGCGTAGTGGGTCACGACAGCAGTGTTATCGCTGCCAGGGATTCGGCCACTACGCCGGACAATGTCCCACTCGGACATCTCTAGCCATAAGGGACAAAAGGGTTGGAGAAGCCCCACTCTTCGATCTTTATTCCAAGCCGCCAAAGCCCGAGCCACCCGTGTTTCTAACGGGTACACTTTTCATAGCCGAACCACTTCTTAGTTGGCTCAAGAACGGCTTGGCCCCATCTCTCCTCCCATCCATGGACCCTACCCTACCATTAGTGCCGGTCAACTCATTCCATACCACCTTCCGGTCTAGTCACCATGTGGATACATTAGATGATCTTCTTAAAGGATTAGACCGGCAGTTGACATTTACGCACTTGTTGGCCCCACGCTTCGACCGACCTATAGGTCGTAGCTTCACACATCCATCCTTAGGGTCCATCACCTCCGTGTACACCGTGGGTCATGTTACCACAGAGGTTCTTCTACTCCTCCCTTTGCCGGCCGAGTCCGACTTCATTCCCCTTTGCCCAAGGGAGGAATCTTACTTTCTACCTATGACTGTCGTCCCATCTCTCGCAATGAATGAAGGTGATCATTTACACCTCCAAGATTTCCAAATGTGGGACAGTGATTTGTGGAAGCCTAGTCCGAGGGGTCATACCTTCTTTGATCCCTTCGACCCATTCTCTTGTGGACCCCGTGACCCACCATATTTACTCCACCTTTTCGAGAGAGTCCACCATCATACCCCCACCGTCTCATCTACCTTCATGGATGAAGGAGATCAACAACACCTTCTAGACTTCCACACATGGAATCTTGAGATGAGGGAATCCATATCGAGGGGTCACACATTTTTTGATCCCTTCGATCCCTTTCTTCATGGGCCCCTTGGCCCACAACCTCCATTCCCCCTCTTTAAGGAAGTCCACTATCACACCCCTCCTACTCGGGCCTGGCAACCTTCACATGGCAATAGGTCCGAACCGTCATTTGGGGGTAATGAGGACTTTGGTTTCCCTGGGCCACCTCAACCACCCAAACCTCCCGGACTTCCCACATCCAAACCCCATGTCCATGGTTGGTGCATCGTAGGATGTCTAGGAGTCCACCATGACATTAACCTCCGGTTATGTCAAATGCATGCATGGCACACATTCGGATGTCCTGGACCACCTTGCATATGATTGGGTTTTACTAACTGTAGGGTTGTTTAGGGTCGTGTGTGCATCCGTGTGTTTCTTTTCTTTTGCTAAGCATGTTAGGTCGTGTGTGCATCCTGTGTTTCTTTTCTTTTGCTAATCATGTTAGGAGTCTGCATGACGATGTCCGTCGTCACAGTTGAGGCCAGCAATGCACAGTACAAGGAGTTGGCCGATGTCCACCGACACCACCGAGAGTTCCACGAGGGCGAATACGTCATGATCAGGGTAAGACCTGAATGGTTTCCCTCTGGAACCGTTAAGAAGTTGCAAGCTCGCGGAGCCAATCCCTTTAGAGTGTTGAAACGCGTTGGATCCAATGCGTACGTTGTGGACTTGCCCGAGGAATATGGTATAAGCTCTACTTTTAATGTTTCGGATCTAGTTGCATATAGGGACCCAGCGGTGATCCCTAGTGAGCCTTTCGAGCCATCTCCTCCCCTTGAGAGTGATCCCACACCTGAGTGTCCACCTCCAGCCCCGTTGTTACGGCAGCGTGAGCATATAGATCATATACTGGATGAGCAGGTGACAGTTACCAGGAGTGGATCCTACCCGCGCTACCTAGTGCGATGGAGAGGACGGCCCGCTACTGAGGACACATGGATCACACATGGCGAGTTGCAGCAGATCGATCCGGACCTTCTGGAGCGATATAGGAGCGATGCCGACCCTTACTCGACAGGGTCGAGTTTCTCCCACCCGGGGAGAATTGGTGCAGACACCCGAGCAGTTGATCGGCACGACACGCCGAGCCACCGGTACCGCACACGGAGCACGACACGAGCCACCTCAGCATCCATCTGGCTCGGAGACAGCCTGGAGACTCCGCCTTGAGCCTCCCCCTTTATTATATTTAGTTAGACTTTATGTGTATTTCATTTGTATTTATTTCGTTGCATTCGGTTTTGCCATTTTGAGTGTAATAGGGACTTACGAGCATTTCGGACCCCGTGGGCCCCACGGGCCCCCCGGGCCCCACCACATTGGGCCACCTCAGCCTAGGGTCCCACGTGGGGTCAGTCAACATGCCACATGGGGCATCTAGAAGTTTGAATGGTCAATTGTCCACATGGGGGATAAGGGACCAAAATAGTCAACATTTCCAACCAACACCCACCTACCATGTCAAGCTTGTTCCCCCCTAGTCAATAGGCTGTCCCCCCCTTATTTTTTTAATTGTATTTTTGTGGAATGGTCACAAGCCATCCCAACCCTCCATCTCACACCCCTAGATCCAACGGTGGAGGATGGATTAGATGGGTGACCTATATATGCTTGTAATTTTCAATTTTGAAGAATTAATGCCATTTGAACTTGGAAAATTGCTTGAGCAAAGGCCTAGGCCGCCCCTCTCTCCCCCTTGAAGCTGTGAAGGCTTCCCTCTGGAGGTGTGACTCCTCCCCTTATCATTCCGGTCACCGCCGCCGCCGCCACGAGCCGCCACCACACCGCCACTGCCATCAACGGAGTTCTGCCCGCGCAGTACCACAGCAACTTCCATGAAATTCCCAACTCAGCCAAGAGCTCTGATCGACCTAGAGATTTTACTGGAGGTTCCATAGGTGTCAAGGATGTCCCAAAAAAAATGGTTTGTCATTCAGATCCCGTTTCATAATTTTTGATTTTCGTTCCCTCTTTCATTCCAGTTCTGCCAAAGTTCTGTCTAGGTTCCTATCCGCCCTGAGTTTTAGGTCTTAGGTCCACGTTTTGATTTTATTTAGTCCCACAAATTTTACTGAAGTTTCCTTCCATCCACCCCTTCATCCACAATTTTTATAAATTTCTAGTTCATCCATTTCATATTTTCCACAAATCGTTCTCCGATCCACCTGAAGTTCTATCCACCCGTTCCCAGATCCGACCACAAGTCCCTCCAAAAATCATATCAAATCACCACCACCTCCAAATCCAATTATAAAAATATTCCCAGTTCCGTGGTTTGATTCCCCACAATTCCTAAGAAGAGCTCAAGAGCTGAATCGGAGGTTTACTAGGCGATCAACGGTGGTTCCCAGACAAGTACCCTGTAAATCTGAGGTTTTGGTTACTGTACAACAGGGGCTTGTAAATTCAATAAAGTTCTGATCCGACCAGATCCAACAGATCTATCTGGATCTAGATTGAAGCATTTGAAGAGAGCTTTCCAACGATAGCTCATGCGTCCCGATCCGACGTCGGGATTGCCCGCAGCGGCCGTTTTCGCCGGAGCGCGCGCCTGAAAACAGCAACTAAAAATCCGTGGGCAGCATTCCAAAAGCTTGGAGATCGGAGTTGTTCGGCCACCGGTCGGTGTTCCCGGCCGACCGCCTTCCGTGGAGGCGTGCCACCAGGGGTCCCCACCATAGTGGGACCCACTCCTGCAGATCCGGAGGCCAGCGCCACCCGTGGGCCCCACGGGCCCGCAGAACCCGCCGTTCGGAAAGCACGAAAACGCGGAGTTCGGCACCGTCGGGCGACATCAAGATGCTTCCCGTCAACCCAATTTGCGTGAATCCCGGGCCCCGCATGTGACCTTTTACCTCCCTGCGTGGAGTGGGTCAAAATTATTGTATTTCTATAAAATTGTGTTAACCGGGAGTCCGCGATTGGTCGGGGTTGTCTTCGCCACGTCGGGTGCGTGGAGGTAAAGTCTTAACTTCTTGGCGTTCATTTGCTTAGCTAGTATACGGTCTTTTGCCGCTGCCGAGAGTGTAGGTACTAGCCCGTGTGTCCATGTCACCGCTGTGAGAGTGAGAGTGACCCGTCCCGCGACTCGATCCGAGTCCGGAAGTTGAGTCAGACTACCCTTGACCTCCGCCGGTTCCTTAACCGCGCACGGTCCGCGCTTTCCCTCGCTTGGGACGACGAGTGAACTTCCACTTCTGTTAGCGATGTTTTGCCACTAGGAGCTCGTAGTGTCGGGCTTAGTGTCTCCCTGGTGTGTGTTGCTGGTCGTGTCTTCATCTAGAGTCCGAGGGTGGCACTATATAGTGTCGTCTCCCGTGTCCGTCCCGCATCATCAAGCCTATAACAGGAATTGAATGTCAAGTAGCTGAGCAGCTGAGAACTTTTAAGGTGCCTAACCCTGAGGGGCCACCCACCATCTTTTATGTTGCCGGGGAAAAGCCAGTCAGGGAAGACGATGATTGCCGGTTCCCTAACGAGTTGCATGACCCACACGTCCCCATCATGGGGCTTCACCACATGACTGACCGGGCAGCCAGAGTGGTCAGAAAGCAAAAAATCCCTCCCTATCAACCCTCCAACCGGAAGGAAATGTTTGAAAGAATGTGGAACCCACCAAACCTGGATCGGCGGCTGCTGCAAATCACCAAGCACCCCGGTCTGGGTTTCTCACTAGAAGATTATTACAAAATTGATGTTATATCGGTTTCGGCTCTGTCCGGCGATGACCCCGCGGAAGCTGCAGACTTGCGGGAGGCCCACCAAGATGTATATTTCACGCCTCCGACTCAAGAGGCGCAATAAGAAGAAGTGTTCCTTTGGAACCCTCTCCGCCGCCGCTGTATGGGGAAGACCTCCTCCTTCTCTGATGGACTAACCTTGAAGGGTCGTACCGCCGAGGCACCTTCACTTCGGCCTGTTGGCGAAGCAAGAAGTAGCAGTATGGGCCATGCTCCGGACTCTCCTCGATACGACCCCGTCATGTATGCCTTGTACCGCAGGCAGCAACGGGAGATCAAGATGTTAAAGGCACGGCTGGCTGAGTTGACCTCGCTAGTGACCAACCTGATCCAAGGTTCTCTCCGCCCGTGGGGTGGCCATATGTCTCGGCCCCGAGACGCCAGTCCTGACACCTCCGTCCGGTCAAGAAGGAAAACAAGAGATACGGCAAGCCCATTAACCGAGCGGCCAGCCAGGCGAGGCCTGACACTCTAAGAGAAGCTACAGAAGCCCTATTCCTTCCCAAGGGAGAAGACTCGGGGTATCTTTGACTAGGCCTGCCATTACGGCAAGGTCTCCCTCCCAGGGTCCAAGAGGCCGCAGGACACCCGAAGAAGTGGGGACCCACTGTTTTGTCCCTATCACCAGATACTGGGCCATGCCATCGAAGACTGCTATGTCTTCAAAGACATTGCTCAAGACCTCATTGATAGGGATGAGCTCAGAATGGGAGACTATGTGGTAGCCTCGCCACGCCCCCACGTGGCGGACAGCCCCAGAAGAGGAGCCTATACAGTATCTATCCAGTACTAGGCCCCTGAAGATGCGGTTGCCCCGGCCCCCGCCGGAGTTGTCTATGATGAGTACACAGAAGACCCCAAGGTGGCCCTGTGCCTTTCTGCACCAGTGGACCCCGCGGACCCGGCGGCTATGGTCCAGGAGGAGTACGCGGTGAATGTAGCCTCCACGCCCAGTCACGAGGAACAAGAAGAGGGGGATGGCGTCCTCGAGCCCGAGGACAATGAAGACCAAGACTTTGTCGATTTGTCGCCAGCCCCGCCGGAAATTGAAAATGGCGACCGGGCCACCGTCGACGAATTGATTGAGATCAACCTCAGCACGGAAGGCGACCCCAGGCTGACCTTTCTTAGTGCTCTTATGCCCCCACAGGAGAGGGAACAATACACGAAGCTGCTGCAAGAATTTCGGGATTACTTTGCCTGGAACTACAAAGAAATGCCCAGGCTCATCCTCAAAGTAACTCAGCACATTTTGGCCATTGATCCCAAGGTGGAGCCAGTGAAGCAGCCTCCCCGGCGTATGAGGCTGGAATTGATCAGCCAGATCTGCAAGGAGGTCGACAAGCTCATAGACGTCGACTTCGTGGCAGAAAACCAGTACACTACTTGGTTGGCCAACATCGTACCGGTGAAGAAGAAGAATGGACAGATCAGGATTTGCGTGGATTTTCGTGACCTGAATAAAGCCTGCCCAAAAGATGACTTCCCGGTGTCTATCACCGAAGTGATGATTGATGCAACCACTGGCCATGAGGCCCTCTCTTTTATGGACGGATCGTCTGGCTATAACCAAATTTGTATAGCCGATCACGATCGGATTCACACGGCCTTCAGATCGCCCAAGGGGATATTCCACTATAAGAGAATGCCCTTCGGCCTCAAAAATGCCGGCGCCACATATCAGCGGGCGATGACCAAGATCTTCGACGAGCTGCTGTATAGCAAGGTCGAATGCTACATTGACGATCTGGTTGTCAAGACTAAGAAGAGAGATGAGCATCTGAGTGACCTCAGGGTCGTCTTCCAAAGGCTCCGGCTGTACGGGCTGAAAATGAACCCCATGAAGTGCGCCTTCGGCGTGTCCAGTGGAAAGTTCCTCGGCTTTATTGTCCGGCACAGAGGGATTGAGATTGACCCCTTCAAGATAAAAGCCATCCAGGAGTTGCCCCCTCCGAAGAGTCTGGGAGACCTGAGGTCCCTACAGGGCCGTTTAGCTTACATCCGCAGGTTCATTTCCAACCTGTCGGGGCGTTGCCAACCTTTTCACAGATTGATGATGAAGAATGCACCCTTCCACTGGGGTCACGAATGCCAGCACATGTTCGACCAGCTAAAAGAGTACCTGAAGACCCCGCCAGTTCTGGGGGCACCTGTCAAAGGCAGACCGCTTATTCTCTATATAGCGGCCACCGAATATTCATTTGGGGCAATGCTTTCCCATAATAATGATGAGGGAAAGGAGCAGGCTCTCTACTACCTTAGCCGGAGATTGGTGGGAGCAGAGGCCAAGTACACCCCGATTGAGAAGGTCTGCCTTGCCTTGGTCTTCGCAGTCAAGAAGTTGAGGCACTACATGCTGTCCCATGAAGTAAGTTTAATATCCAGAGCTGACCCCATCAAGCACATTCTCTCCCAGCCAGTCCCGAAGGGGTGCCTTGGCAAGTGGGCCGTGCTGCTCATGGAGTTTGACATCACCTACGTGCCGTAGAAGGCCGTTAAGGGACAAGCCATCGCGGATTTCTTCGCAGCACACCCTGTGCCCGAAGACTCCCCGTTGGCCACCGAGCTACCCAAAGATGAAACACTGGAGGTGGACCAAGTCCAACAAGCCATCTGGCAGTTGTATTTCGAAGGGGCCTTGAGAACAGAAGTGGCCCCGTCCGGATGCACCAAGGTATGGGCCAGAGACAGTATCGTCCTCAAATCGCCAGACGGAGAAGTGCTGCACACTTCCTGCTGCATTAGCAAGCCCTGCACAAATAATGAAGCAGAGTATGAAGCTCTGATCATCGGCCTCCAGGTTGCCCTCCAAATGGAGATCAAAATGCTCCAACCAAGCAGGTCCAGGGGCAGTTCGACGTCGGGAAACCTGAGTTGCTCCCTTATCATACTAAGGCAACGGGGCTCATGGAGCAGTTCTACCTCCTCGAGATAGGCCATGTCACCAGAGGGGAGAATGCACAAGCCGACACCTTGGCAAAATTGGCAAGCTCACTGGCAGTGCCTCCAGATGGATATCTCAATATCCAAGTAATAAATCAGTGCCAAATGCACAGTATGATAGAAGAGGAACCAGAACAAGAAGAGCTAGAAGTCACTGCAGCAGAAGCCGTCGGCCTACCTGACTGGAGAGACCCCTTGATGCAGTGGTTCAAATACCGGCAACTACCCGAGCGAAGAGAAGAGAAGATCAAGCTAATCAGAACCAAGGACTCCTATGAGCTCCGAAACGGAATACTATTCTGAATTGTGGCCGATGCCAAATAGAAGCTACTCCTTCGATGTCTCTCCATTGAAGAGGCCTGGAGGGTCATGAAGGAAGTCCATGCCAGGACAGCTGGTGCACACCAGGCGGGACCAAAAATGAAGATTGAAATAAAGAAGCTTGGCTACTACTGGCCGGTAATATTTGACGACTGCTGCAAATACGCTAAGTCGTGTCAGAAGTGTAGGAGCATGCCACCATACCCAGAAGGCCGCCCGTGCAGCTGCATCCAACGGTGCCCAGTTGGCCGTTTGCCCAGTGGGGAACAGACGTCGTGGGTCCTTTACCCGCGTCGTCCGCCAGCTGCAAGTACATTTTGGCGGCAACCGATTATTTCTCCCGTTGGGCAGAGGTTGTCACCTTGAGGGAGGTCACCGGAGAGATCGTGGCCAAGTTTGTCCGCCGTAACATCATATTCCGATTTGGCGTGCCCGACCGGATTGTGTTAGACAACGGCAGCCACTTCCGCAACCAGAAGGTCTACCGGTTGGCAGAAAAATATAGGATTGATTGGAGGACATCGACTCCCTACAATCCACAGGCTAATGGGATGGCTGAAGCTTTCAATAAAACACTATGCACCCTTCTGGCCAAGATTGTCAGCTCTAACAAAAGGGACTGGGAGGAGAAGATGTATGAGGCGCTATGGGCGTACCGAACCGTATACAAGACCCCAACGGGCTGCTCGCCTTTCTCTCTAGTATACGGCTCGGAGGCAATCATCCCCGTTGAATTGGAGATACCTTCCCTCAGCGTAGCCATTCAGCATGGGCTTGTCCTTGAAGGGCAGACCAACGTCGAGCAAAGACTCGAAGAACTTTCCAGTCTAGAAGGGAAGCGGCTTCAGGCCCAACAGAACATTTAGGTCTACCAGGCCCGGATTACACGTGCCTTTGACAAGCTTGTCAAGGAACGCGAATTCAAGAAGGGTGACCTTGTCATGGTCAAGAGAAGAGATCTCATGACCGCCAACCCCAAGGGAAAACTGAATGAGAACTGGCTCGGACCCTACGTAGTCCAAAAAGTCTACGAAGGCGGAGCCTATGTAATTGTCAACGACCGCGGGGAAGTTCAATTCCCGCCTCTTAATGGAAGGCACTTGAGACTGTACCACGCTCCGGTGCCCCCATTCAATTAATAATATTATTCTCCGCCCTATTTTGGGTGGATTCGCGTGATTGATGTCCGAACAACTTGATCGCTATACATGTTTTCAAAAAGAGAAGAGAAGAAAAAAAAGAGAAAAAAAAGAAGAGGAAAGTGAAAAAAGGGGGAAGAGAAAAAAAAAGAAGAGGAGAGAGAGAAAGAAAAAAAAGAAAGAGAAAAAAAGAGAGAAAAAAGAGAGAAAAAAAGAAGAAAAAAAAAGGAAAAAAAAGGAAAAAAAAAGAAGAAGAGGAAAAGAAAAGAAAGAAGAAGAGAAAAGAGCAAGGGAAGAATAAAAGCTAAGAAGAAGGGGGAACGCCCCCCACTTCCAGTCATCGCCCCGTATCAGCGGAGATACTAAAAAACTAAACAAACTCTTCTCTCCGTCCTCCCCGGGCGGTGAGTACCCCTTTGGTTTGGACCCTCCGTCTAGGCCATTGACTAAACAAACTCTTCTCTCCGTCCTCCCCGGGCGGTGAGTACCCCTTTGGTTTGAACCTTCCGTCCAGGTCATTGACTAAACAGACTCTTCTCTCCGTCCTCCCTGAGCGGTGAGTACCCCTTTGGTTTGGACCTTCCGTCCAGGCCATCGACTAAACAAACTCTTCTCTCCGTCCCCTTCGAGCGACGAGAAACCCAGTCTCTGACCAAGGCTCCCCGCCTGAGGCCAGTGCGCGGTTCCAACATTATGGCGAGGCCGGTGAGTCACCCATTTGGTACGGTGGAGTGGTTCCCCCGTCCTTCCCCTGGGAGGGCGAGCACTCTCCCGTGCCCTGACATGGGTTCCTACCTGGTTCTCCCAGAGTGAATCACCGCGAAGATTTATACCGTGCCAATGTGTTTTGGCATAGCAAAAAGGAGGAAAGAGGAAGAGGAAGACAATATACACAGAAGAGAAGGTAGGAAAAAGAGAGATCCCCCTAGGGCGAATGCCACGCATACCGAAAGGACATGTGAAACAATAGGTGTTCTGTTCTATTCAAAGAATGATCAGACTACATATGCTTCGGGGCATACCCCTGTGCTACATCTCAAAAGAAGAGGGAAAAGGAGAACTAAGGCGGTGGCAACGCTCAATCGACGCCCCTGAAGATGTCTTCTAGAGGGAGGATTCCGACGCAAGGAAAGTTTGTCATGTCGCGCAATCGGCCTCTCTGTTCTTCGAGTCGAGTGAGCTCGGTCTCCACAGACGCCATCTCAGCATGGGCAATGGCAAGCGCCTCGCCCTCTTTCTCGACTGTCTCCTCAGCGCGGGCAAGGTCGGACCTAGCAGCGTCAAGGTAGCCCTCCAGCTTTGCGATTCGATTCCTGAGGGAGCAAACGTCACCCTGGCCTCCCTCCATGGCCTTCCCGTGCTGCTCTACGTCGTCGCGCCGTGCCTCAAGAATTTGCAAATATTCGTCTGCCTGGGCATCGAGAGCGGCGCGCTCGCCGGGGGCTTGAGTCTCGAGGAACTCGCGACACTTAATATACTTTAGCAACAGCAGAACCCGCCGCGACCATTCCTCGAGTGGGCAGCCCAACACTTGCAGTGCCCCGGTCAGCTGCGTCACTATACTGTGCACCTCCCGATATGATAGGGTAAGATCGGCAAAGAGCATCATCCGCAATGTTACCAACATCTGTCGGACAGGTGCGCCTGATGAGGTGTGACTGACCGAGGGTACCCTCGGGGGAACAAAATCTACAGAGCTGTCCACCTCGGCCCACAAATCAGTGTCCACCGCGGTCGAGGAAGATGGAAGAGCGAGAGTCAGGTCCTCTGGCCGGCATAGCTCAACAGAAGATCCCTGGCAGGCCACCGCCAGGGGAGGGGACAAGGTAACCGCCGAGTCATCTGGTGCCGCCGCCAGCTCCCTGGACGGGGATGTAGGTGCCGCTGCCAGCTCCCTGGACGGGGATGTAGGTGCCGCTGCTATAGGCAAAGGCGGGGCTTCGAGCAAGGCCGGGCCTGAAGCCATCGCTGATCGACCTCTCTCTGGCATCTGGGACCCCTCCAGGTGTGCGCGAAGCCCCGCGAATATCTGCTTCAAGAGTGGGTCCTCCATCTGGGCCGGAAGCTTCGGGAGAGGCGGAAGCGGAATTATTAGGTGGGGTATGCCTCCCGCTTGCACAAGTGCTGTGAGGCTCTCCGCTCCCGGGCCCGAGGCCGGAGCTGACCCCTCCACCGCTATCGGACCGATGGCCGGTCTCCGTTTGGCGACGGCCTTCCGGACACGGCCAGACGTCTTCCCTGGCGTCGGCGTTGCCTGACCATGTGGAGAAGAGTCAGCTACTCGCTATCTGGAATAAATCATGTGGGGGCAAGAGGCAGAAAGGGACCACAAGACCCACGTGCTTACCTCGGCCATCGGAACGATGCCGCCTTCGGGCGCTATCTCTCCCTCCTCCAAAGGCTCGCCCGCCGGCCCAGGAACACTGGAAGTCTCTACAGCCGACTCCCGCTGAAGGGCCTCAAACAAAAGGGCTAGCTTGCCCAAGCCCGCATCGGCTCCTGCAGGGCGGTCGACCGGCGCGGTTGGAGCAGCTCCCTCCATAACCTTCAGCTCGGTTGGTGCCTAAAAATCAAAGGATGACGTGAGGAAAGTTGATGGATGATCACGAGGGGGGGAGGTCCCGCGCGAACAAGCTCGCACTTACAGTAGCCTTCCCCATTAGGCTTAAGGAGCTAGCAAGTAAAGGGGCCGTAAAGAGTGGCTCGGGCGGCCCAGACACTTCAAGCACGCCCTCGCCGGGGGCCACTTCATCAGAGTAGTCATAGTCTACCTCTTCGCTCGACGACGAATCAATCGCTACGGGTTCTTCCCTTGCCGAAAAAGGGGCCTCCGCTTTTGGGTGTAGACGGGCTGGGTGAGGCTGGTGCGCCAAACTTCAACCTCTTCCTCACATACATGTACGTCGCCGGGAGGTGTAGACGGGGCCCTAATAGCCAAACAACTGATGCAGCAGCGCCTGTCACATAAAAGAAAAGGCAAGTCATGTCAAAGCCAATGGGTTCCCAAAGAATGAAGGAAGTCAAGCGAGAGGACGGAGACAACTACCCCTTTCGGCTTCTGCAACATGAGGCGGCTCGCGGATGGCCTCCTTGATGGGCGACGCTGCCTCAGGAACTGCGGCCTTGCCCTCGCCTGGGATCAACACAGGTGTCGGCTCCTCCGTACCGCCTGAAAGAAGAAAATGCAATTGTCATATGCGCATGCAAGGCCCACCCCGGGAGGTAAATAAATCCCAAAGGATGTCGGTGATCGGTGAACCTCACCAGCATCGTGACTCGGTTCAATCTGGGTGACTTCAAACTCCTCGAAAGATAAAATGGGAGCCACCGGAGAGACGGCTGTCGGGGCCGGGGACCCCTCGGCCCGCCTCAGCTTTGCCGCTTGCCGCCTGGCCGCTTTGGCAGCAGCCAACGCCTTCTTAACGGGTGACTTCGCCGGGACCTCCCCTTGGCTTGTGGTGGGGAAGTCGGAGCTGGTGCTGAAGTCGCCTCTGCTACAGCCGCAGCTTCACCCACATCGGGGATGGGCGTAGGAACCGGCTCCTCCACGTCAGGAATAGACGTGAGTGCAGGCTCTTCCACAGCAGTTGAGAAAAAAGGGGGAAAGACATTCAGGCGTCAAGGCCTTGCCTTGAAGTGAAAATAAACCTTAAAAGTACGCCAAGGGTTGGAGGTGCTGACCGGCGGGTTGACTCTACTCGGTCCGGGCGACCTCAAACTCCTCAAAAGATGGGATTCACGGCACCGGAGGAGCAGCCGTCGAGGTCTTAGTAGCCTCTGTTTTTCGCCGCTTCGCGTCCCACTGCTTGGCCGCTTTGGCGGCATCCACCACCTTCTTCACAGGTGACTTTGCCCGGGACCTCTTCACAGCCTTGGGCAAGGGAGCCGTGGTCGGGGCTGGCAGTACGACCTCGAAGTATGCGGGCTTCTGGACGAGCCGAAGGAGATTCCGGTACGTCGCCATTTGCACGCTGTCGGGATGGTCTGTCAAAATAGACACACGCATACGATTAGCACCTGATAACCTGCTAAGGTCGCAGCAATGAGAATAAAAGAAGTGGAAAGGTTAAATACCGTGAGGACTGGTATACAACCGAAGCGTTATCGGCCAATAGCTCAGGGACGGCTCCTTGTCCCGACGCGCCACCTCTCGGACCAACCAGCACACGTCCTCGATCTTCTGGCAGCGATCAGTAAGAGCAGCCAGGTTCGCATGCTTCTTCGATGAGAAGTGACAGAAAAGATTGAAGTGGTCCATGCCCCACCTGTCGTCATAATAATAGGAGACATGCAGGCGCTTGCCCATAATGACGGCCGTCTGATCCTCGATCTTCAGCCCATTCACTCGGAGGAGGATATATAGCCACGTGGTGTCCTTGTAATTTTCAGGCTTCCTCTCCTCCTGCCTCATGAATGTGTGGTATGGGAAGATTGGGTCTCTCTCTGGGCGCCAGCTCTTTGCGGGAGTGCCCTCCTCTTCCATGGGGAGCGGATAAATGATGAGCTCCAGACGGTCGCTCCCTATCCGGTAAAGGTCCCTTAGGGTCTTCTTGTAGTTATCCTTCACCACTGGGGGTAGCTCCACTTTTGGTGTCGGCCTCGCTTCCCGAGCTTCCCGGCGGGCGGCCAGATATGCCACCACCTCCTTCTCCTGCATGTTCTTGAGCCGAAGGAGATGCTCCGGGTCAATATCGAGCACCAGTACCGGCTGCTTGCTCAGGAATTTCCTCTCTGCTCCGTCCCAACAATTTGTCTTGTGCAATCGATAAAAGGCCATCCGGGCATTCCACCACTTTATATACTCTGGGGTCACCCAAGGAATACGACTCGGGGCTGGCACCCTGAAGGTCGCAGAGTCGGCACGGTGGAAAAAGTCCCACCAGCTTCTGGCATGCTCGGCAGTGGAACTCCCTCGGAGATTTCGGGAAGACAAGCCGAACTGTGCATGATAGATAGGGATATGCTGATCATATCCAAAATTTCGGCCGAACTGGAAAGGGTAATATGGTTCCAGCAGTAAATTCTCCCCCTTCCTGAATCCCAGCACGCTCAGGCGTATGGATAACGCCCAATCCCTGAGCTCGGGCTCCAGCAACGGGCGGACCACAGTCTCCTGGCTGATGGGGTGGATATACTTCTCCACCTGATCATCTTTGCACTCCCTCTTGTTGTTCACCAGAGGGCTAGAATGCACGGCCAACGTCCAAAAGTGGATGGTGCCGGCTGCGTCCCGCAGAACCGTCATCAGCCGGCCCCGAATGTCATATAGCCGCAGAGAAGTAGAGCCTGGTTCTGCGCAGGGGAACTCCAACATCCTCGGCACCAGCCCCCAGTCCTGCATAGCGCGAGGGCAAACTCCGGAAACAACGAGCAAACCCACGCATTGAAGAAGTGCAGTGGGCACACATATCGGGCCTGCCTCGGGAATTGGTGAGTGTTGATGTCCCCCAGCTCCTTATATATCAGGCAGAGAGTGGCCGGGCACAAGGAAATCTTGACTCCCCATGCCAGTTGATAGGCCGGATAAATGGCATCCGGTCGAATGACTGTCTCATCCCCGTGTGGCATGGCAAATAAGCACAGCCAATATGTCAGATGAGCGGTGTAGTGTGTTAACGGGTCAACCCCCATCGGATTGGGGCCACTCCGGCGTCCTCTGGAGGGGATCTTCACATCAGTTTTGGGCTTGGCGCGCTTCTTGCGGGCAACGGCGGTCCCGACACATGGAAACTCTTCATATTGCTTCAGCCCATCATAGAAATATTGCAGCCACAAGGTCAGGCGCACCCTCTTCCGGTCCCCACGGGGAGGCTGCCTCCCGCCGTGCGCCAGCTGGTATAGCTCCCGGTATGCCTTCATAAGATACCGGTACGAGTAGCCAAGGGAATAGTAGCCGTCCCCATTGGTCTCGTCCTTGATCAGGTCGGGAAGGCATACCTCTTCATAAGGCTCCCCGTCAATGGGCAAGCCGCTGAGCTGACTAAGGCTCCACAAATCAAGTGAAGTCTCGCCCTCCGCCGTATAAAAAGTGTTGGTCTCTGTGCTGAATACTTCTATCATGCCGCAGTAGAGACCCATTGAGATAAATGCCAACCCGAACCAGCAGCGGGGCATAGTTGAACAGCACGTACTCGGTGAATTCTACTGCCCCTTCCTTGAAGGTATGAGCATCCTGGAGCTTCAGCTCCCCGAACCAGCATAGTGCCAACTCGTACTTGAATCGGACGGCCAGATAATCCAGCATGAAGGGCTCCTCCCTGTAGCCCCATTTCAAGGGAGCCAAAAACAAACCGAAGCGAGGCGGCTCACCTTGCACCCGCCCAGCAGACATATCCCACTTCGCTGGGGTGAACTGAGGTGCTCGCACCAATTTGTCTTCGACCGGTAGCACTCCTTCGATCCCTAGGACGGGCTTCCATTCCCGAGCCTCCCCCAACAAATACATCGGGATGCTCCTCGGGACGCTGTACAACAAACTGTCACGAGCCTGCAGGATCACTTGCTCGACCTCCCGCACGGCCCGCAGCTCCCTCCTCTCCTGGGAGCGGAAGTACTTCAGAAAACGGATCAGATGCTTGTCCTTCAGGAAGTCCTTCCGATATTCACCGGTCCGATCGAAGGTGAAGCGATTCTCGACCCGAGAGAGCCTGTTATAGTCCATTGTCTCGCCCTCAGAACCTGAGGACTCGGCCAGCACGACTATTTCAGCATGCTCCCTGTCCAGCTCCTCCACGTTAAGCCATGTGACGGCTGGCACCGGGGGCTGGGGAACAAGGTCGGCACCCATAGCGGCAGCAGGAGCAGAAGAACCGCTTGGGGCAGCCATTTATCTACAAAGATACGAGAGAAGAAGATCAGAATAAGCCACGGGCGAAGGGAAATGAAAACTGTAAAGGGACTCTACTACAAGTGAAATGAATAAGACATTGCCAATTTTTGACGAAATTTCGGCAGAGTTTCCCCTAGGCCAGAGGCGTAAGGGAAAACACGGGTGCGCATCCACAAGGAGTGACGGCCCCAACAAAGTCATGGTGGGCCCCGAGGATCAACACCGGAAGTCCCCCGATCCAAGAAGGCTGCTCTCTCTCCTCACCGGCACGCACAGACAGGCTTCCCCGGCACGCCCCTGGTGCGGCCCTTCACCGGCACAAGCCCTGGCGTCTTCCCCGACACGCCCCATGATGTTCCTCACTGGCAAGCCCTGGAGCGGCCCTTCACAGGCACAGACCCTGCGCCCTTCCCCGGCATGCCCAATGGCTTTCGCCGGCACAGCCCCATGGCGCTTCCCAGGCACGCCCCTCTGGCGCTTCCCCGACACAGCCCCAGCGGTGCTTCCCCGGCACGCCTGGAGTGTCCTTCGTCGGTGCACCCTGCGAGCTCCTTCCCCGATGCACTAAGAAGCCCCTCCCCGGCACGCCTGTGCCTTAATTCCTCCGGCACACCCGTGCCACCGTTCCCCGGCACGCTCCCTGGCGTCTTCACCGACACGCCCTGTGCCCCCTCAACGGCACGACCGGCGGCCTTCACCCCGGCACCACCGGCGATCACTTCTCTACACACCACGCCGGAGAGGAAGAAGAGAAGGGGAAAAGGAGGAAAAGAGAAGAGGGAAGAGAAGGAACGGGGGGCCTAGGGCTCCGTCGTTCCCGAACGAAGGGGAAGAAGAGAAGAAGGAGAAGGGAGAAGAGAAATGGAGAGGGACGAAGAGGAAGAAGGAGAGGGGAGCCGTTCACGGCGGCCTCCTCACCCCGGCGACGGAGAAGTCGGCGGCGACGGCAGTGATGATGGCGGCGTTCGACGGATGAGGAAGAAGAAGCGACGGACGGGGGGGCCTTCGTCCGCTCGGCCACCGAAAAAGGGAGAAAGAAAGAGAGGGAAGGGGAAGAGTTTGAAACGGGGGGTGGCCCATTCGAGCCACCCCGCCCCTTTATATAGGGGACACACGCAAAAGAAAGGGGGAGGAAAATAAAAAGGAAGAAAAAAAAGAGGAGAGAAAAACGGATAAAAAAAAGGGGGAAGAGGAAAAGAAGGAAAAGAGGGAAGAAAATAAAAAGGGAGAAGAGAAGAAAGAAGAGAGAAAAAAAGAAAAAAAAGGGGAAAATAAAAAGGGGAAAATAAAAAGGGGAAAAGTGGAAAAAAAAAGAAGAGTAAACGAAGAAAGGGGAAAACGAAAGAAAAGAAAGAAAAAAAGGAGAGAGAAGAGAGGGAAAGAGAAAGGGGAGAGGAGAAGAAGAATGAATGAAAAAGGGAGAAAAAAAAGAAAAAAAGAGGGAGAAGAAATTTTGACAAAGGCAATAATAATAATAAAAAAAATACTAGATATATATAAGTATATATATGTATACACGTATATACGTACATATGCGCACATACGTGCGGAGGCGTACGTAAATAATGCATGATGGTAGATGCATCTGTGGGTATGTCCCGTCCGCACGTCCCCAGGTGTCGACGGGCATCCGCATAGGCAACAGAAGGCTTTATCCTTGCACTGGCATTAGTTCCTTGCCAACGAATAAGTCCTTTTCTGGCGCAAGGCTTCGCGCCCTAGCCACCTTCTCTCATGCAAAATCACCGTCGCGGGCCTTACGCCCAAATCGGCATGATCTTCACCCTTGCGCTGGCATTAGTCCCTTGCCAACGAATAAGTCCCGTTCTGACGCAAGGCTCCGTGCCCTAGCCACCCACTCCACACAATGTTGCCATTACGGACCTTACGTTCGAATCGGCAAGAATCCCTCCGTTGCGTTGGCATTATCTTCTTGCCGAAGAAGGAACCATGTCTTTCGGCGCAAGGCCTCGGGCCCTAGCCAACCATTACATATCACCCACTTGTCAATATATATATATATATATATATATATATATATATATATATATATATATATATATATATATATAATAAATAAGAGAAAGGGGCTTAAAATAGAGGTGCCCCGCCAGACTTGCCCCTGCAAGGGGACAAGGGCAAAAATGGCAACAACCCAGCTGTGGCGAAAATCCGAAGGGGCGCTGCAGGCAAAATCGGGTACCCCGCCACGTGAAAACCCGAAAGGGCGCGTAGGCAAAAGCAAGAGGGGGCCGGTGCTGGCGAAAACCCGAAAGGGCGCTTGTACCGGTAATGTGGTTCAAAAAAAAGAGAAAAGAAAAGAGACAAAGAGACAAATAAACTACGTCAGTCCCCGACACCCCGTCGGCACTGACGAAGAGACAAAGAGACCAACATATCATGTCAGCTCCCGGCACCCTGTCGGCACTGACGAAGAGAAAAAGAGACCAATAAACCAGGTCAGCTCCCGGCGCCCTGTCGGCACTGATGAAGAGACAAAGAGACCAACAAACCAGGTCAGCTCCCGGTGCCCTGTCGGCACTGACGGAGAGACAAAGAGACCAACAAACCAGGTCAGCTCCCGGCACCCTGTCGGCACTGACGAAGAGGCAAAGAGACCAACAAACCAGGTCAACTCCCGGCACACTGTCGGCACTGACAAAGAGACAAAGAGACCAACAAACAGGTCAGCTCCCGGCACCCTATCGGCACTGACGAAGAGATAAAGAGACCAACAAACCAGGTCAGCTCCCGGCACCCTGTCGGCACTGACGAAGAGACAAAGAGACCAACAAACTAGGTCAGCTCCCGGCGCCGTGTCGGCACTGACAAAGAGACAAAGAGACCAACAAGGCATGTCAGTCCCCGACGCCCCGTCGACGCTGACGAAGAGACAAAGAGACCAAAAAACCAGGTCAGCTCCCGACACCCCGTCGGCACAGATGAAGAAAAGAGGAGATAAACAAGTCATGTCGGCTCCCGACACCCCGGCGACACCGACGAAGAGGAAAAGAGGCCAGTACACCCGCGGGCACCGCCCGGCTCATCCTTCGCCTGCGCTACCCGTGGGTGGGGGGCATTTGTGGACACCAAAAATTGCACACCCAGATATCCTATTCGGCCCAGCATCAACAACGGAACCGAGTGAAGAAGCCCCGGAGAGACTGGTCATTCAGATTCCCCGAACATGCGCACACTACCGTGAGGCTGTCTCCAGAGTCACGACAGTGAAGAGAAATCAACCACCAAGGGCCTCATAAACCACGGGCCACGTAGAAAATCAAATGGGCCATGACTCGTGCTCACAACGGGCTCAAAACGGGCTCAGAAATGCACCCGGTGTGGCCTTCAGCGGCACACCCTTGCCCTTCAACAGCACACCCTGGTGGCCTTCAGCGGCACAGCCCGTGGCCTCCAGCGGCATGCCCATTTGGCCTTCAGCGGCACGCCCATTTGGGGCTTCAGTGGCACGCCCATTTGGCCTCCAGCGGCACGCCCATTTGGGGCTTCAGCGGCACGCCCATTTGGGGCTTCAGCGGCACGACCTTTTGGCCCTCCTGCGACACACTTCTTCAGCCCGCCAGCGGCACAGCGTGAAGGCATTTCAATGGAACGACGTGACGCCCATGCCCTACGTATCCTTGGCGCGTAGTGAGCTGTCCGAGGTGTCAACCAGAGGTTGGGCCACGCAGGCTACTCCCCTAACATCCAGGACGGGGGAAGTCAAACCCCATCATGACCAGCCGCTTCCCGCCTCCGACTGCCGTGCTCGAGGGCTTCCGCTGCTGGGAGTATAAAACCACTCCCATTCCGTCAAATAGAGACACACACAGAGAAGAGGCACACAGGGAGAAGAGACGAAGAGACACAAAGCCACCTACGAGAAGAAGGAGAAGAGAGAAGAGAAGGGAGAGGGCTCCGACGTGGAGTCTTCTGACAACCACCAGGCAAAGAGAAGAGAGTAAGAGAGAGAGAGGGCTTGATGTAGCAGAGGAAGGTGGGGGAAAGAGCAGTGGACGGTCGTCCCTGCCTCGATCCCCAACACCTCCTCTTCTTTTATTCTTTGTTTTCTCCTTCTCCGTTCTTTTGTTCTTTGATTTTCTTTCTTGCCCGTAGCTTTAGCTCGGGCATGTTTTGTAATGCATGCGGACGGCTACGGCCCTTTGCTCCCCCATGAATGAAGATCATCCCCCTCAGTGGGTTGTCTCTTTGTCTCGTTGGTTTTGAGCCACAGTGCGTTTGATCATCTTTCCCTTTACTTTCTGATGTTTGTGTTCATCCCTCATGCCGACGGCTTCCTCCGGATCCGATGTCATCTTGAACGGTTTGAGGTCATGAACCTCCTCCTGTAAAGCCCAATGCCTTAACCTGTGTCTGCCCCTTTGAACCCTTTTCCCTCCTGCCGGAAGTCCTTGTGGGTTTGATCGGTCTAACACCCCGCCCCGTTAGCAGACCAACCCTTTTGGAGCCCCGTCCGGTGCACTCGCGCTTTTCCCCAGCGGCACACCCTTCCGGTATTTTGGCCAACACACCCATAGCAGCCCCATGGTTCACTTTCCCTTGGTGCCCCAGCGGCACGCCTGGTCTCGCCCTAGCCCGGTACCCCCCCTTCAGACGCCCTGTGACCGTCGTTGGCCGGCACGCCTTGGCTAACCCCCAGTACACCCTGTCCAGCCTTAGAGGTTTCCTAGTTCGTTGTTTTGCTCCGAGTTTTCTGAGGTTTTGTTAAGGTGTTGCCGCTCTCGGGCGCCCACCTCCAATTGTCGGGTTCCGCCACTCCATGTGGGCGCGTTCCCTTTATCTCCCTTACACTCGGGTCAAGGGGAGATGCTGTCGAATTTTCGTTAGAAATAATAACGCATTGAAGAGACAAAATAAAGCAACAAACAAATAGAATGATAACACATAAAAAGGCAAAAGGATGCAGCAAACAGGTGAAACAACGACATATTAAAGGGCAAAGAAAACTAACGAACGAATGGAGAGGGAGGAAAGACTTGTATAAAACTGCAAAAAGCCAAAGAAAGGAAGAAAAGAAAAGCCTTAAAAATAAGTAAAGGAGAAGTGGGCCTTCATCGGCACATCTGGTCTTCCCATTTCCCGGTACACCTTCATCCTCCTTCACCGGTACACTCCCTCCACCGTCTCCCTCCACCGTCTCCCTCACCGTCTCACTCACACTCTCTCCCTCCATCTCACTCTTCCCCTTCCCCAGTACACCTCCATCCTCTCTCACCAGTATGCTCCCCCTCGTCTCTCCCTTCGTCTCACTCTTCCCCTTCCCCGGTACACCTCCATCCTCCTTCACCGGTACACTCCCTCCACCATCTCTCTCTCCGTCTCTCACTTTCTCTCCCTCCGTCTCTTCCCCTCACCGGTACACCTCCATCCTCCTTCACCGGTACACTCCCTCCACCGTCTCCCTCACCGTCTCACTCACACTCTCTCCCTCTCACTGTCTCATTCCCCCCTCGCCGGCACACCTCTCTCCCTCTCACCGTCTCACTCTCCCTCATCTATCTCTCCGTCTCACCTCTTCTTCCACCGTTTCTCCGAAGTGGAACCCAATGTACAGACTTGGCAGGTTGATACACGAACACAGCAACAAGCAATGTATAGACTTTGCGTGAAGGATTGCACAAATGCAGATAGTGAAGCATGTACATTGGAAATGGATGTTCAGACATGCCGTGAACGAATGCATGGGCCTAATATGCTTATGACAACAATGTATAGACTTTGAGCTGGCCGATGTATAGACTTTGAGCTGTAGCAAATGGACAATGTACAGACTTTGAGCTGGCCGATGTATAGACTTTGAGCTGCAGCAAATGGACAATGTACAGACTTTGAGCTAGCCAATGTATAGACTTTGAGCTGCAGCAAATGGACGATGTATAGACTTTGAGCTTGCCAACGTATAGACTTTGAGCAGCAGCAAATGGACAATGTACAGACTTTGAGCTGGCCGATGTATAGACTTTGAGCTGGCCAACGTATAGACTTTGAGCTGCTGCAAATGGACGATGTACAGACTTTGAGCTGGCCAACGTATAGACTTTGGGATAGACTTTGCGTGCTGGTTGCATAGATAGAGTACAGACTTTGAGCTGAAGGATGTATAGACTTTGTGTGCTGGTTGCATAGACAATGTACAGACTTTGAGCTGAAGGATGTATAGACTTTGTGTGCTGGTTGCATAGACAATGTACAGACTTTGAGCTGATGGACGTATATACTTTGTATGCATGCAACCATCCGATGTACAGACTTGATGTTGCAGCAACCAGCCAGTGTATAGACTTTGGGCTGATGGGCGTACAGACTTTGTGTGCATGCAGCCAGCCGATGTACAGACTTTGTATTGTAGGAACCAGCCAATGTGCAGACTTTGAGCTGATGAATACAGCCAATGTCTAGACTTTGAGCTGATGAATGCAGCCAATGTATAGACTTTGGGCTGATGAATGTACAGACTTTGTGTTGCGGTGACCAGCCAATGTCTAGACTTTGAGCTGATGAATGCAGCCAATGTATAGACTTCGGGATGATGGATGTACAGACTTTGTATTGTAGGAACCAGCCAATGTGCAGACTTTGAGCTGATGAATGCAGCCAATGTATAGACTTTGGGCTGATGAATGTACAGACTTTGTGTTGCGGTGACCAGCCAATGTCTAGACTTTGAGCTGATGAATGCAGCCAATGTATATACTTCGGGCTGATGAATGTACAGACTTTGTGTTGCAGTGACCAGCCAATGTATAGACTTTGAGCCAATGAACCAGCCAATGTATAGACTTTGAGCTGATGAATGCAGCCAATGTATAGACTTTGGGCTGATGAATGTACAGACTTTGTGTTGCGGTAACCGGCCAATGTATAGACTTTGGGCTGAGGGACGTACAGACTTCGTGTGTGCTAGCAGCCAGTGTACAGACTTTGAGTTACAGTCGATGGACAATGTACAGACTCTGCGTGTGTGCTAGCAGCCAATGCACAGACTTTGAGTTGTAGCAAATGGATAATGTGCAGACTCTAGCAGACGAGGTATAGACTTTGAGTTAGCCCGGCACGCTCCTCTCCTCCATTCACCGGCGCTCTTTGGAATGTCTTCATTAGCATGCCACCCCCCCTTTCCTTCACCGGTACACTATCTGTGGGCTTCCCCGGCACACTCCAAGCTACCCTCGTCGGCATGCTAACTGCTGTCCTCGCCGGCACACTCCTTCAGCCCCGCTTAACCCCCCCAAACGGCCCACTCTTCATCAAAAAAACATGTAAAAATATATAATGATAATGATAATAATACTAACAAAAAAATAACAAAAATCATGATAAATAAATAAACCTGAATGCATAATAAATAAACAAAAACGTGTAAAAAAATAATATAGATATATATAATGATAATAATAATAATAATAATAATAATAATAATAATAATCATCCGAAACAAATGCGTAAAGGGGAATAAACAGCACAATATTATATGGTAAAGAAAAAATCCCAGATAAAAAATGGTAAAAATCCATATTGCAGCCCTGTATCTCTCCGTGACTCGACGCAGTCTAAGGCCGGGCCCGAGTCTTGGGAATTGTCCCGACATGGCCAGGCTCCGACCTAGTCTTAGGCCGACATTCCAACCAGACTGGACCAGTTTCTCAGGCCGGACCCCTTTCGAGTCATCATTAAAATTGCCGAATGCTCGGCAGATATTTGAACGGATTCATCCCGACTTCCACCGCGTTTCTATCACGGACTTTTGTCCAAACATGAAAAGGGTCTATGAGCGACCGATCTGACCCGTGGCCCAGAACCCAATGTGGATCCTAATGTTATTTATTCATGTTTCTATCTTGCGCAGTTAGTATTAGTCCTTTCGGCCGCAGGGCCCCTAATTTCGGAAATTAATCAAGGGTGTTCCCTCGTACGGGGGATGTAAATGACGTCGTGACCTTTACGGCACGACGGGATCTGGTCCCGACACGAACCACACAATCGTCTGACCGAGTCAGATCGAGCGCACCATGGGCTCTTCGGAGCCCGAATAAATTATCACTTCAGTGACTGGCACGCCCACGCACTCAATAGACGAACCACTTAAATAAGTGAATTTTAGTGCGTCCACACCGGTTTGCTAGGAACTTCGGGTACAACTAGGCAATTCTACAGAACCATGAGTTTCCTTTAACAAGCCGATTGTATAAGGGAAGGGACACCCACCTAGTGGCAACAGCTTGGTGGGACTTCAGTTGCAAAGGAGAGCAAGAGAAGTTGTCGATGCCGGGGTTAGATCGTCGCGGGAGGTTCGACGTTCACTATGGACGGTGGTGGTTCAAGCACAGCCACCTATACCGCCAGAAGTCTTCTATGATAAAGAAGGCCGAGGAGGGTAGGCTTATGCAGGAGGATCAGCCTCCCATCCCACTAGACGAGGAGTTTCTGAGGACCCACTTCTCCCAGATTCACTGGGAAGTGGAGCGGACTGTGCACCAGTGGCCCCAGGATAGTTGAGTCTCCTTTTCATCGAGGTGAGGTTACAGTGGGGCGATCAAGCCCCTGAGACCGGCACAGGCGGGGCCTGCGGCGGTTGCTGGAGCTGGGACACCGAGGTCGAGGTCATCGAAGACTTGGTGGCTGCAGTTCCGTGTCGACTGTGACTTCAGGAGGAGCAGCTCTCTTGACGGCGTGTTTCTGGAGGGGAGCTTTACTGACATGGCCATCCCCGACTGGAGACGACCCATTGCGCATGCAATTGGGTCGGCTGGACCTGTAGAGTTTATCTCTCATATAGAGCGAGCCTATACACTAAGAGACATCAAGGAGGCAGTTGCAAAGGCTACCCGAGTGCTGGGCTTAAAGTCAGGGCAGCTGGTTCCTTTGCCACTAACTCCCTTCGGACCTTTAGGTAAGACGTGCTCTTTATTGTGTTGTCTTTACCTTTCTCCTTTGTTTATTTGGCTGAGACGTAATTTGCTGGCATGTGTATTTTGTAGGTTCTCCTACAGCGGGTGATCATTCTTCAACTGGGACATCTGCTGGTAGTGGTGATAGGGACCTCCAGCCTCGGCCAAAGTGTCCCCGAGTGGATGCTGGAATGGCTGAAGCCGAGGAGTCCTCTCACAAGCGTGGGGAGGATGAACATATCGAGGTGGAGTCAGCTTTGAGTAAGTGCCAATTCTTGACTCTTCCCCTTATATTTGTTTAGTCATTATGATTGACTAATCTTATTACTATGGCTGGATTTGCAGCTTCGCTAGAAGCTGGGGCAGAGGTGGCCTGATGGGGACATGAAAGTAAGACCACTAACCTTTTTTTTATTTACATTTATATCTTTGAGTCAATTGTATGGCAATTATAAGCCAATGTGTTAGTCCTTAGGAATTAGTGGGTTTCTTTGCAAAAAGGCTATGTTGTCCAGGCGGGACCCCCGCCCTCTCTCCCATTGGGCCACCTAGACTCTAGGGCCCATGTGGGGCAGGTCCAAGGTGGGCTTGACCATTCAAACTTGGACCATTCTCCCCCCTTGACTTCTAAGGAGGGTGCCCCCCCATTTATCCCTTTTTATGTTGTTTTGACCACAGGGGAGAAGGGAGAAGGAATTAAATATTCTCATCCCCTAATTGCCCCTCCCTAATCCTAGATCTGAGGGTAGTAATGGTCATTTAGTTAAGGCTATAAAACTCATGTATTTTTATTATTTTGAATAATTAATGAGAAGAAAAAATCTGAGTTTCTTCTTAAGAAGCCCAAGGGCGCCCCTCTCTCCTCTCTCCCCCTTGCAGCTGGACTATTGTGATTTCTATGGTGTGATGCCATAATCTTGGTTGATTCCAAGATCTATCTCCTTCCCTGGGTGTGAAGCTCAACCGCCGCCGCCGCCTCCGTTTGTGCCGCCAACAACCTGCCACAAGCCATTCTCCATGCTGCTGTCCTGAACCCTGAAATTCAGGACAGAGGCTTAAAGATCAGGTTGGTTCTCCCAATCCAGCCATCTGATCGACCTCAAATTTTGACGGTTTGTTACCCCCGTCGTCCCCCATCTCCAGTTTAATTTTCATGCCAATCATTCCCCGTTTGCCCCCCTTCATAGTCAATTCTTTCCACCCCTGATAGTCTGCCCATCAGCAGATCTGCGGTATAGTCACCAGGTTTTCTATTTTTCCCACCCCCAATTCCTTGTCAGAAAAATAAAAAAATATTTGTGTGTCATCCTCACGTCCCCCCCTTTCACCCATACAATTCCCAAAGTCCAGATCCACCGTTTTCCCATTGGTCAAAATTCATTCTCAGGCAGATCTCAATCTATCCTGACTTTTCTAAAAATCTGAGCCAGAAACAATTTTGGAGCACAGAGTTTTTCATTTCGAACTAGACAATTGGATGGATCTGACATTCCCATATGTTGTATATCTTTGAGTCTACTTTCCAATGGCGCTAATCTCGCCTCGATTTGACACCGGATCTGGGCGTGGCGATAATTCTCGTGAAGGCGCGCAGATCTGTCCCGTGACAGGCCAGCAGAAGTAGTCTGCCGGATAATTCCTCCAAAAAATACGCCGGCCCAGATTCAGCCACTGCCGACTTCAGGGATCGAAAAGGAGTGTTCCACCGACGTCCCAGCCAACCGCCTTGACCAGAAGTTGACCAGAAGCCGCCGTCCCAGCAGCCGAGTTCACTTGCTATCCAGCGAGTCAGAACAGTGCCAAGTCGGACCAGCAGCCCTTCTCCGGCCTGAAAGCCCTTCCGGCTTGCTGCCCATCAACCCGAGCTCGATACTCCCGGGTCCCACGTGTAGCCCTTTACCTCCCTATGTGGAGTGGGCTATAAAAAATCACTGCTGTAATTATTTGATTACTGTACACCGGGAGTACATGTCTTGGACGGGGTCATCTTCCCCACGCCCGAAGCGTGGAGGTATCGTTTCCACTCCCCTCTCTTGGCATTTTACTTACTTCGTATATTTCTATATGCCGCTGCATGAGTGTTATGGTAATTAGCTCATATATTATCTCAACCACCGCTGCGTGAGAGAGTGAGACCTGTCCCGTGACTCGATCCGAGCACGAGAGTGAGTAGACCACCCTTGACTCATTGCCGGTTTCTCAACCGCGCACATCCGCACGCTTCCCTCGCTAGGGACGAGTCGCGAGTTTGTCTAGAGTCTCAGAATCGCATTCAATTGGTATCGAGTCGCGTCCCATCCCGCATCAAATTGGTATCAGAGCGGGTTGAGTCTAGGGTAGTTTGTCTTAGGTTGCATTTCATTCTAATACTCGGTATATCAAAAGGTGTCTCTGGAACGATAGCTACACCTATTGGAAAGGTAGCACACTTGCGTGAGTGCGATCTTCGGATCAAACCTCTGCCACGTACCAAATAATGGTTGAGTCTAGGTTTGTAGTCGAGTCTACATTCCAACTTTGCATTGTTGTTTTATGGTCGTGTCTAGTCCATTGTCTAGTCCTTAGAGAGTCAGTTTGTTTTGTCACTGAGTATCTGCATGGCCATCCTATAGCTCCCCGAGTCCCATGGATTCCATGGATTCCCAATCGCCCAGGCCATATGAATGGTGGCGCGATACCCTAGGGCGTGGAAACCATCCCCTCTGCTTCTGTAGGCCCGAAGCCTCAGACTTTTATGACTCCAACGTCCCGGGCGACTACCTACATTGGGAAGCAGCCATGGAAAAATACTTTGAGTGTTACACTATGTCCGATGCCATGCAAGTCATTTTTGCCCAAAAGCGGCTTGTTCACGAAGCCGCCTGGAAATGGGAGAGCATTGAACGCATGAGGGAAATTAGGAGGCAATGGCCTATCGAGTCATGGCGTGAGATGAAGGGTGAGCTTATAAGGGTCTACCTACCCGGCCCAGTCACCTCCAAACGACCCCACCCAAATACATCCAACCAAGTGGGTCATAGTCGGAGGCAAAGAACACCGCACGTAGATGAGCCTCGACCCAAGACTAGGCCAATTGAATATGAGCAAACCCACCATGATGCCCCTAGTCCAAACCGCACCTTAGACGACCTCTTGCAAATATTTTTGGACCGATTGGATAAGAGGGATAGGATGTGGATGCAACTCCTGCCCGAGCCTAAGGAGGTCGTAGTCGGTAGTCTGAATCTGGTGTCATCTACGGAGTCCCCAGGTCCTCTCCCCATCATAGAGGACATCCTCTCCCCATCCAAGGGAGATGTTTCACCACAACCTTCACCCTTCGACCCTCATCTAGAGCCATTCTTACTTCCCGAGGGTGAACTTGTCATTGGAGAGCCTTTAGCTAGCTGGTTAAGGAAGGACCTACTTCTAGATGCTCTGATCCCTTGCTACCCATCCATGTAACTAGCACTCCAAGTAGTACCCCTTAACTCCTTTCACACCACTTTCCAGTCCTTCTGCTTCATAGAAAATGTAAAAGACTTTGTTAAGAGTTTAGATTGTCAAAGGGAGTTGACGTGTATGTTGGCCTTAGGGTCTGACCAACCCTATGGTCATAGCTTCACGCACCCTACTTTAGGGTCCATTACCTCAGTGTGCACCATAGGACATATCATCTCCGAGGTCCTCTTGCTCCTTCCCATACCCAATGAGCTTGACTCTGTCCTATCTTATGGTGTTACTGTCCCGAGGGGGGAACCTTGCCTACCTTGCCTTCCACGTAGCCCCTTGCCCCATCTATCATCATACCGGAAGGTGACCCTCCGCATCTGGCCGATGGCCGAACATGGGACCGTGTCATGAGGGAACCCATCTTGAGCGGTCACACATTCTTTGATCCCTTCGACCCCTTCCCTAGTGAGCCTCTTGACCCACAACCTCCATTCCACCTCTTCAGGGAAGTCCCCTATCACACCCGTCTCACACGGGCCAATCATCCTACATGTGGCAAGGAGCCCGTTCATTGGGGAAATGAAGATGGTGAATTTGGTTCTCCTAGCCCATCCAAACCACCCAAACCTCCCAAACATCCCAAATCCAAAAGGCCGTCAGTGCGTGAGTGTTGCATAGTGGGATGTCTAGGATTCCATGATGCCACCTACATTTGGTTGCGTCGTGTGTATGCAAATCACACATTCGGATGTCCTGGACCACCATTGCATAAGTATGGGTCTGTCTAATAGTAGGTTTGTCTAGGGTCATGTATGAGTCTGTGTTTTTCTTTCTTTTTTTGTTCGGAGTCTATACATACATTTGTCAAGTGCATAGTGAGTCTGCATACGTCTAGTCGAGTCGGTCTAATGCAAGCTCGCAGGTGTCAGTCCCTTTCAAGTGTGAGGCAAGTCGGTTCTAATGTGTATGTTATGGACTTGCTCGAGGAATATGAGAACAACTCTACCTTCAAAGTCTCAGATCTAGTCACCTAAGGGACCCAGCGGTGATTCCCAGTGAGTCTTTGAGTCGTCTCCTCCCTTTAAGAGTGACCCCACCCCGCAGTGTCCACCACTAGCCTCGTTCCCACAGCAGCGTGAGCATATAGAACATATACGGGATGAGCAAGTGACAATTATTAGGAGTGGAGCATACTCGCACTACCTGGTATGGTGGAGAGCATGGCCCCCACACCCGACGACACGTGGATCACCCGGGCAGTGATACAGATCCGCCGAAGCGACACATGAGCAGCCGCACCCCTTACTCGATGGGGTCGAGTTTCTCCCACCCGAAGAGAATTGATGGGGACATTAAAGCAAGACCACTAACCTTTTTTTTATTTACATTTATATCCTTGAGTCAATTGTATGGCAATTATAAGCCAATGTGTTAGTCCTTAGGAATTAGTGGGTTTCTTTGCAAAAAGGCCATGTTGGCCCAGCGGAACCCCCGCCCTCTCTCCCATTGGGCCACCTAGACTCTAGGGCCCATGTGGGGCTAGTCCAAGGTCCAAGGTGGGCTTGACCATTCAAACTCGGACCATTCTTCCCCCTTGACTTCAAAGGAGCCCCCCCTCCATTTATCCCTTTTTATGTTGTTTTGACCACATGGGAGAAGGGAGAAGGAATTAAATATTCTCATCCCCTAATTGCCCCTCCCTAACCCTAGATTTGAGAGTAGTAATGGTCATTTAGTTAGGGTTATAAAACTCATGTATTTTTATTATTTTGAAGAATTCATGAGAATAAAAAATCTGAGTTTGTTCTTGAGAAGCTCAAGGGCGCCCCTCTCTCCCCTCTCCCCCTTGCAGTTGGATGTGGACGTCAAAAATGACACGGCACTTACGTCTCCACATCAGAGAGCAAGTCGAAGATGAAACTGCCGAATAAACTCCATACCTCGCCCAATCAGGATGGGAGCACACTTGGTGATCCGTTACCCGATAAGGAAGCCCCTCAAGCAGAAGATGTGGTCACGACTCTCCAACCGGCTATGCCGAAGCCCGAATCCAGAGAAAACCTAGGAATTCGGACACGAGTTCGGCATGTGCTAAAAATCACTCTGAGTCTTAAACTGGGGCTCAGAGGCTTCAAACCAAACACCGCGGAGGCAATGCATTGTAACTGGAGCAATCCGGGAATATAGACGCTTGTCTGAATGGCCGAGAACCCGAGATGAAGCCCAAACCGGCGCAGCCATCACTTAAACCGGCGCCCCCCCCCTTTTGGCTGTTGAATCGGCGCGCCCCCTTATGGCCTTCCTTAAACCGGTGCGCCCCCTTCCCCTTGGGCCTTCCCTTAACCGGTGTGCCCCTCTTGGAGGGTAAAACCGGCGCGCCCCATGGCCCCCACTTTGAGTGATGATCCGGCGTGCACAATGTCGCGCCGTTTTATTCCAAAGCCATCCCATCCTTCTTTCAGCCCCTTGTTTCCCACAGACAGATGGATCGTGAGTTGCGTGAAGCAGAGAAGTCTCCCGACAACATCTCAATAATCCGTCAGCCGATCCATGGAAGTCAGAAAAGCCTGCTACCAACTCCTCTACCGATCTTTGGTCAGGGAGAAAGAAGATAAGAAGCTTATGGGAGGTTTATTTCCCTAGATGAACCTCCCCTACATCCTGCACGGTTCGAAAAAAAAAGAAGAAAGGGGGGGAGAACTTCCTCGGGAACGACCACGGCTTGAGGGGCTTCTCCCACCCACCAGGAAGGGGCTCGGGAGAGAATGAGCCAGAAAAAGAAGAGAAGAAGGAAAAGAGAGAAGAGAGCTTCGTCCCCACGCCTGAGAGATGAGGTGAAGAGAGGAGAGTCCAGTGAGAGGTGAGCTTACAGGGAAGGGCTTGTGCTCTGTTCCCCCTCCCCGTTCATGTATCTTCTTTTCTTTCCCTCAAACACTTTTCCTTCTGCTTTGGGGTAGATCCCCTCTTGTATTTTGATCTTCCCTTTACTTATGGATGAATAAAAGAGAGTTTTTGGCAAATACGATGTTTTGTTCAGCCTCCATCTTCTTCTACTCTAAGTCTCCCACTCATCCAGGGTCTTTGAAGCTTGCTTTTCCAGAGCGTGGCCTTCTAAGGAACCCATAGAAGGATGAACATTCATAGCCCTACTGGGCAAACATTCGTCCCGCTTCGTGAATCATCACCCGTGAGTTGTAGGAGCTCTTGAAGGCTAGCCCTCAGGGTTTCCTCCCTCACTGGTCGTCCCTTTCAATCATATCTTCGACTCGTGGAGTGTTGGTGCCCCTCGTAGGCTAGCCCTCGGGGTTTCCCTCCATTGAAGTCTGTCGATCACCGTTTGGCATTCCTGACTTTCAGGAGCGTACCCCAGATGCTGTGGGACTGTCTCCACTTTGCCCCCACAATCCTCTGGGCATGGGGAGGTGCTGTCGAATTTTTGATTGAACACTTAGCCTAAATTGGATGAATTTTTAACTACAAGTCTATTTTGGACTATGCTCGAGTAGGAACATCGCATAAGTCTGGACTGGCCATGTCTGCAGGACATTTGGGACCTGAACAAACTCTGTAATCTTCTTAATTAACATCAAAGTTCCAAGAAAATCATTTGGTCTTTCATTTTAGCCTAAAATCAACCAAACATGCCCTAATCCGGCGCGCCCCTAAACCAGCACGCCATTTTTCGGCGCGGTACCCCCCACGCCGTTTTAGCCCTACACTCATAATCCATTTCAACCGCAAGGGGCCTAATTCGGCATGCCCCCTTCGCGCCGTTTTACCCATCCTATGAACCCCACTACTGCTTGAGCCCGAAACCGGCGCACCTCCCCTCTTCTTGGCCTTAATCGGCGCGCCCCCTGTGCTCCACTTGCCCGGCGTGCCCCTCTCTTGGGTCTCTTATCCGGTGCCCCCCCTAGGCTTATCTTCACTGGTGCACCCCCCTTTTTTACTCAATAACCGACGCGCCCAGCCCCTTGTAGTCTCCGTAGCCGGCGCGCCCCTCTCCTCTCACAGTATTTCCTTAATATCACCCCTATTATAATCAAAATTTTCTTCCGGGGGCTCCACCCCCGAAAACCCCCGCAAGGGGCGCTGCCCCCTTGATCCCTGCGACCTGACTGCGCAGGTCGATCCGCGTGCGAGGGCGCACGTTGGCGAGTTCGGGCTTCACACTTAACAATTTGCTTCCCCAGACTATGCATGAAGAGAAAAGCAATGACGCCCCATGGTATCGAACGTGGACCTCGGAATCCCCGACATGGTCATGATCTGGGCACAGCTTGGGCCGACAGTTCATCAGCTTGACCCACCTCTACCGGTATCCAATCCTGCACCCACATTAAACTTGCCGTACCTACGACAGACATCCGTATGGCTTTGTCATTGTCTTCGATGCTTCAAATGCAGACTCTTGTCCGAACAATGAATGGTCCATTAGTGACCGACATATATACAGGGATCTAATCCTGCACTTGCATTAAACTTGCCGTACTCATGGCAGACATTTGTACGGTTTGTCACCGTCTCTTATGCTACAAATGCAGACTTCCGTCCGAATAAAAAATGGTCCACCAGTGACCGACATGCACGCATCTATGAACATTTATGCCCCAAAGTGGGGTTTGTTTAAACGCAATCCAAGGTTTTGGCTCTCGTTTCCGTTATTATGAATATCAGGTTGTAGGGCCCCCTTTTCCAGTGATTAATCAAGGGTTTTCTCCTCTCTGAGGGGATGTAATTAACGTCGTAGCCTTTATGGTATGACGGCTTCTCAGTCCCGACACGATACACATAATTGTCTGATTAGTCAGATCGAGCGCACCATGGGCTTCTTTCAAGCCCGTATAAATCGTCACCTAGGCGACTGGCACGCCCTCACACTAATAAACCGAACAAACGAACAAAAGGACGAATAAAATAATAAAAATGAGCAATGTCCCGAAAGTGCGTCCACACTGGACTGCTCTGATTTCTATGGTGTGATGCCATAATCTTGGTGGATTCCAAGATCTATCTCCTCCCCTGGGTCTGAAGCTTAGCCACCACCGCCGCAGCCTTCGTTCGTGCCGCCAACAAGCCATCACAAGCCATTCTCCATCCTACTGTTCTGAACCCTGAAATTCATGATAGAAGCTTAAAGATCAAGTTAGTTCTCCAAATCCAGCCGTCTGATCGACCTCAAATTTTGAGGGTTTGTTCCCCCCGTCGTCCGCCATCTCCAGTTTAATTTTCATGCCAATCAGCCCCCATTTTCCCCCTTCCCAGTCAATTCTTTCCACCCTTGACTGTCTGCCCATCATCATATCTGCGGGATAGTCACCTAGTTTTCTATTTTTCCCACCCCCAAAACCTTGTAAGAAAAATACCAAACTATTTGTGTGTCATCCTCACGTCCCCCCCTTTCACCCATAAAATTCCCAAAGTCCAGATCCACCGTTTGCTTATCGGTCAAAATTCATTCTCAGGTAGATCTCAATCTGTCCTGACTTTTCTAAAAATCTGAGCCAGAAATAATTTCGGAGCACAGAGTTTTTCATTTCGATCCAGACCGTTGGATGGATCTGAAATTCCCATATGTTGTGGATCTTTGAGTCTACTTTCCAACGGCGCTGATCTCACCTCAATCCGACACCGGATCTGGGCGTGGCAATAATTATTGTGAAGGCGCGCAGATCTATCCTGTGGCAGGCCAGCATAAGCAGTCCGCCATATAATTCTTCCAAAAAATATGCCGGCCCAGATTCAGCCACCGTCGACTTCAAGGATCGAAGAGGAACGTTCCACCGGCGTCCCAGCCAACCACGTTGACCAGAAGTCAACTGGAAGCTACCGTACCAGTAGTCAAGTTCGCTTGCTATCCAGCAAGTCGGAACAGTGCCGAGTCAGACCAGCAGCCCGCCTCCGGCCTGAAAGCCCTTCCGACTTGCTGCCCGTCAACCCGAGCTCGATACTCCCGGCTCCCACGTGTAGCCCTTTACCTCCCTGCGTGGGGTGGGCAATAAAAAATCACTGCTGTAATTATTTGATTACTATACACCAGGAGTACAGGTCTTGGCCGGGGTCGTCTTCCCCACGCCCGGAGCGTGGAGGTATCATTTCCGCTCCCCTCTCTCAGAATTTTGTTTACTTCGTATATTTCTATATGCTACTGCATGAGTGTTATGGTAATTAGCTCTTATATTATCTCAACCACCGCTGCGTGAGAAAGCGAGACCCGTCTCGTGACTCGATCCAAGCACGAGAGTGAGTAGACCACCCTTGACTCATTGCCGGTTTCTTAACCGCGCACATCGTCACGCTTCCCTCGCCAGGGACGAGTCGCGAGTTTGCCTAGAGTCTCAAGATTGCATTCAATTGGTATCGAGTCGCGTCCCATCCCGCATCATGGCCTTCTCGCCAACTGTAGAGACCGATCCCTTGTGGGAGGATGGGATCGAGTGTGATATTGACGTGGATGAGATCCTCCAGGTGATGGAGGAGACTGGCCCTAACGCTGTGGTGCCTCCTCACTTCGAGCTAGGAGAGACTTCTAGGGTCCTCTGGCCAGGTAAAATTCTAAAGAATGGTAGTGTTATGTACAAAGCAATGCCTTTGTCTAGGAAATTAACATTGTTATATGTTCATATGCAGAGGTGGTAGGGGCCCCCATTCCTTCTGGGGTCGGAGATGAAGTGCCCACTTCTGTCAGTGGGCAGGAACCTGAAGGAGTTCGGGATGGCTCAGGTGAGTGCTAAGCCATCATAAGGAGTGCTGACTCCTCCTTTCTCTGTATCTGTTAAACTGGGGCTGTTGATTGAGCCTATTTGTTTTTATTTGCCAGCTGATGACGGGGAGGCCGCCTTGGAGATGGTTTAGGAGCTGGTCAGGACTGGACCTGCGGTGGAGCTTCCTTCTTTCGAGGTGGAGCTGGGGGTAGCAGGCAGCCTGATGGCTCTTGTTACTAGGGCTGCAGCCATGTTGTCATCACAGCCACAGATGGAGTTGCCTCTCCCTCCTTTGCCGACCGTAGTCTCAGCTTGCACTTTGGGACTGGTTGGGTCCTCCACTATGGGACCCTCAGGTATGTGACTAGGAACTTAGATCCTATGCTAGCTCTCCATACTTCACTAATACCGAAATCTTCCTGGTGTTTGTCACAAGTACCTCATCTCCTTTGGAGGATGGTGAGCTTCCCCTTGACGCGGCTAGAGTCGTAGGTGGGAAGCCTGTAGCTATGGCTCTAGCTGGAGAGGATGAGGAGATCATTGACATAGAGGGGATATCTGACAGGGGTGCCTCAATAGGTAAGCTTTATTCAACACTTTTACTTAGCTATCCCATCTTGTAAGGCCAGATTCTGTGCTCACTTTGTTGTTCTGGTGATCCACAAGGGATTCTAGTTCCGCCGCCTCTAGGAGTTCGTCAGGGGCTTCCTCCCAGGTCTCTTCGGGCAACAGCAGCGTCGCTATGGAGATGGAGGGGAGTTTGAGTTCCTCCTCTTCTGGGGCCTCGTCTACTGAGGCAATTGAGAATGAGGTTGCTTCTGCAGGTATGAGGGGCTCTTTCCTGCCCTTCGGGTGCTCATTTATGCCATCCGGTAGGATGTTGACACTTCTATTTTATATAGCACTGGCGTCGGAGGAGGAGCGTGTACGGGTTCCTATTACAGGTGGTCAGGAGGGGCTCCCCACCTCGGTTGCAGGTTCTGGGGAGGACAAGGCCATGGCGGAGGGTTCCCTGACTGTCGAGGAGTTGTTGCCTTCCCCTACTCCAGCGAGGGATTCTGCAACTGTGGGAGGACCCGTTCCAAGTAGAGGCTGAGAATTTTCTCAGGTTTTCCACCTTGTTTATCATGGAAAGTGTTGTATGTATTTATCACTCTCCATTTGTTCTTTCTGGTGTGATGCAGCTTTGACCGATGTGCTGATTGAGAAGGCCGACCCCTCCCTTAGTCTACAGGTTGAGTGGCCTACCTCCACCCCATCGCCGGTGCCTTTAGTGGACGAGAGTGTGGCTACCTCCCTACTCAAGTGTGCGCGGGGGTACCTTCAGAGTGACCCTCTCCCATATTCGGAGGACCTGAGGAGGTAGCTGGCAGACTGTACCCGGGGCTACCACAACCTTGGCTTCCCGAAGGTGCCCTGGATGACGGTGTTGGCGGTGATATGGGCTGAGTTCCTGCGACTTTGACAAATGATGGAGCAGAGAGCACAGAGGCTGGATGCCATCAGGGAGGGGCAGGAAAGGTTGGATAGGCTGGTGGCGACTGTGGCTGAGTAGAGGGGCCACATCGAGGCGGCTCACACGCGCATCCAGGATTGGGTTGCTCAACTGGGGAGGTTGAGAGAAGGATTGAGGCCTTGAGGAAGGCCTTGGAGGAGCAGTAGTCGACCGTTGAGTGCGTCAGAGCTGAGTGGCAGGAGGTCATGAGCACAATTGAGGCCAACATTCGGGTCTTGTCAGCTTTCGAGATGGAGTTTGTAGCTGCTCAGTCCCACTTGACGACGCTAAAGGAGAGCGAGCCCTGACTCTGTCATACTTTTTTTTTGTATATGCCATTATTGTATTCTGTGCTAGGTCGCACAGATTTTTTTTACCTCAAGGGCATGTCTTGGGCTCCTTTATAGAACATGAATGACAAATTGCTGGATTTTTTTTTGTCACTCCTTGTGTTGTCCCACCCTTTCTCTTGTGCAATTAAGCTGGATGTATTGGCTGGCAACCACGTACTACTTGTAGTGGTTGATTCTTCTACTATAAACCAGAGTGTGATTATAATAACGCATGCATGAGATGCGCTAACTTGTTTCTGGGAACTGGGGGCCAGGTATTGGACACTGGAGATGGGATACTTGATGCTGGAGATTGGACACTGGGTACCGGAGGCTGGACACCAGACACTGGAGGCTGGGCACTAGGTACTGGAGGTTGGGCACTGGATATTTGAGGTTGGATGCCAAGTATTGGAGGCTGGGTACTACGTAATAGAGGCTAGACACCGTGTACTGGATACTGGATACTGGTGACTGGATACTGGATATCGGGTACTGGGGCCCCCCAACATCAGGCGTGTTGGCCGAAATGGTAGGAAACTGGCAGTTGGAGGATAACCCGTAAGAGTGTGTTGATCTGGAGGACAGGAAACTGAGAACTAGAGGTTAGAGGCCGTCCCATGACTGCGTGTTGGCCTATGTTGTTGGAGTTGTTGGGGGCTGGGGGCCGACCCATGAGGGCGTGTTGGCCTATGTTGCTGGAGTTGTTGGGGGTTGGGGGCTGACCTGTGAGGGCGTGTTGGTCTATGTTGATAGAGTTGGTGGATGATCCTGAAGTATTCCAGGTAAAAACTGGTTCCCGACCAACTTATTGTTGACATGTTATTAGTCGGAAATGTAGTCAATGTCGGCCTATTGCTGAGGCATGTAGCTAAAAAACTGGAACCACTTGTCTGACTTCTGAGATGTAGTAATCACGAAATCTGGAGCTGATCAAGTGACCACTGGGGGCATTGTACTGGGAGAACTGGAACTGGAGCTGAAGCTGGAGCTGGCCGGCTGACCGATGAGGTGTTGTAGCCGGAGACTGGAACTGACACTAGAACTGGAGCTGGCCGATTGACCGATGAGGTGCTATAGCCAAAGATTGGGACTGGAGCTGGAACTGGAGCTGGCCGGCTGACCGCTGAGGTGTAGTATCTGGAGACTGGGACTGGAGCTGGAACTGGCCGGCTGACCACTGGGGTGTTGTAGCTGGAGACTGGGACTGGCGCTAGAACTGGAGTTGGTCGGCTGACCACTGAGGTGTAGTAGCCGGAGACTGGGACTGGAGCTAGAACTGGAACTGGCCGGCTGACCGATGAGGTGTTATAGCTAGAGACTGGGACTAGAGCTGGAACTGGAGCTACCTGGCTGATCGCTACGATGTTGTAGCCAGAGATTGGGGCTGGCACTGGAACTAATTGGCTGACCGCTGTGAGCGTGTCATAGAGACATTTAAAAAAAGAAAGAAAAATTACCAAAATAAAGGTAAGGATGATGATGATAAGATGATAAAGACAAAAGGTGAGGAAGGGAGCATGTGATGCTACTCTAGGAGTGTGATCGCCAGAGGGGTTACCTCAAAAGAAGAAAGGTGATCGCGAAGAATACCTTGCAAACGGGTGTGGTGTGAGTCCAACTTCTTCCTTCTACCGGCTGGCCGATGAAGGGGGTTTTTATCTTGATTACCCTTGAAAGACAAGCAAAGACAAACAAATAGATATGGATTAGAAAACCAAGAAGTGTGGTATCAATGCTCTATGGAAAATTGATCTATGCAATAAGGGCATGAACACACCTTGTGTGTTTTATTTTTAAACCCCTTATGGAGCAAAAAGAGAGGGATGTATGTATGCAAAATATGCAAAATATGTATATGCTCAAAATACTCTAGCAGAGGAGCTAGAGACGATGGCTGTGTAGACAAACAAATAAACTAAGTAAGGGACAACAAACAAAAGAACTAAGAGAAGAGGGAGTTATGTGTATGAAGGCCCTTCAACGCCACTATAGCAGACAGAGAGGAAAGAGAAGAAGATCAGCCGCAGGCAGCAGCTAACGCCGGAGGAAGGAAAAGAGAACAAAAGTTCTCTCTGTCGGTGCGGAACTTGCAAATGTTAAGAAAACAAAGCAAACTCTCTTTTGTGTGGCTCTCTGTGCTATATCTCTGTTCAGCTTAGCAGAAGGATCGAAGAAGCCGGCGGAAATGAATAGTAGGACAATTTATAGGATCAAATTCCTTGTTCTAATGGGATTAAAAATAAGGATATCGATCCACGACGTGGATCTCCTTCCTTAAAAGAACTTGGAACCAAAATGGGCAAGGAACGCCATGTAGAGGAAGTTACAGACGTAGTGGACACAGAATCTAAATGGCAACCAAGAGGCCATTGTCACTTAAAAGGGCGACCGAACAACGGTCGCTATTTCTTGGATAAATTATAGAAATAACAAACTTTCCATATTTTAAAATAAGAAATAGCATCTGCTTGAAAAGACATTCATTAATGAGCGTCCGCTCAAAAGGGCGTTAATTCTTGAGATTTAAATTCCAATGGAAATCGAAAAACTAGGAAACAACGCCCGTTCTTTAAAATAACGACACTCCAAAAGGTCGTTCATTTAAATGACGCCCAGGTAGCAGTCGCGAATTCCAGATAAATCCCCAAAAAAGGAAAAACCTTCATATTGAGCCAGTAATGAAGTCCACTTTGGGACATTACGTCGCGACATGAAGTTCACTCAACATAGTATCAATTTTGGCATGTCTACAGCTGTCCCACCTTGGCGTCTGCTTTGCAGGGGAGTGAGATGGAATGAAGTGTAGTGGAAATGAATGAGGTGAAAAATATAACGAAGGGGAATAAAGTGAGAACGGACTGAAAAGTAGATGCAAAGGTGTGATGCGATACGCCTCCGACACTCAACGTTGGAGATCTTGCCACGGTTCTGAATGAAACAACCTCGGATGATTCCGAGAAAGCAACAATTGCCTGAATGAAAAACTAAGCTAACAAATATGCACGATGGCACGAAAGGAGAGACACCATTGGAGAGCGATTACCAGCCAATGTGGACGTGCTACAACCAATGTGAATTTGCAGGAAAATAAAGGAAAGAGATGGGAATCCAATCGAAAGATTCTTTCAAGGAACCAGCCTGAGCGGCTTCAAGGAGAACATAGTACTCAATTTGGAATGGGATATCTTATGTCATCTCAAATCATGAGCGAGCGACTCTCATTACTGACTTAATATGAGGATTTTTCAACATTAAAGCTCAAAGTCCTACATGATGCATGCTGGGCTAAAAGAAAAATTAAAACAAACTAAAATAGAAAATAACCAAGGATAATATTACTAAGCCATACAGACTAGGTCGGGAATCCAATTCTTTGAGCTGACACTAAGCCGAAGCTCGTTTGTCCACGCACCAACTCAGAAAATGGAACCGTCGTTCCAAGCTTTAGACGACTCAACGGCCTATCCGTGTGATCGAGACTCCCCTGGAATTATCACTATTTTTTTGATGAAGGGGAACTCAAATTCCAGGTTCATCAGAACCACAAGGTCCTTGATATATTCTAGTAGAGTAGATAACATATAGTAAAAATGCATACAGGAGGGTATATAAAAGAAAGAAAGATGTCACCGAAGAAAAACTTAGAGCGCCTTGAAATCAGCTTAGCCTATCTTTTCTGCGCTCAAAGATCATTAGCACAATGATATGACAAGGAATTCATGTAAACATGACAAGTGTAAGCTCATTGGAATGATAATTCTCATAATTCATATGCAATCTCGGACAAAACCATCATAATTCATATGAAATTTCAAAATAGCATTATTTAAATAATTGGCGACCGCTTGAAGGGGCGCTCAATTAAGAAATGGCGACACTACGATGGGCGCTATTTAAAGAATTAGCGGGTACTGCGGCGGTCGCCAATTCTTCGCGATTCTAGAAGCCCGTTTCCTACTCGAAAACTGAAGTTTCGATCCTTTTCAAGCTCGAATTTGAGCTAGTCCTGCGAACTGAAGCTTCCTCCTTATAATTAGCACCTCCAAGGCTCCTCCTTTCATCACATAGAAGGTCCAAAGGCTCCAAGGAAGTCCAAAATCAAGGTTTGAGTGAAGAAACCAAGAAAAAATAGGGGAAAAATAGAGATATCAAGGTTTTGGCATGGAGAAGCTTATGCAACGCCCATTGAAGAGATCAAGGTGCAGATTTGCAAGGATTACGGAGATCGATGGGCATATAAGCAGAAAGATTGTAGAAAACCAATTAAGTATTCAAGAAAGGCCTTAGTTCTATCTCTTCCCCTCAATTCTACTCAAATCTAATGGCATTCTATCCTTTTCTCTTCTTTCTTTCCTTTCTAATTTTTAGGACTATCTACTCATCCCCGAGGCTAGGAGATACACCAAAATCCAATGGCTCCCCCTACTTATTTCCAAAATCACCCTTGATATGAGATCTTATCTCTCCAAGTGGCATCTCTTAGGCTTAGTTACCCATGCCAAACACTATAATGATCTACACTTCGATTGGGCCGCCATGTGAGCTCTCATAGAAATATGGCACCCACACACCCATACCTTCCTATTCCCTGCCTTTGAAGCTACCATCCTTCTAGAGGAGGTGGAGATGTTACTAGGATTGAATACCTTGAAGCAAGGAGAGGAAGAAAACATGGCAATCATGCAAGAGCCAATAAGTGCACTAGAGATGTTAGCAAGCCTAATCCCAAGCCAAAAGATGATAGATCAAATAAGGGCCACAAGAGGGATCAATTTGATGAAACTTGCGACGTGGGTATACAAAACCTTGGGAAAAGCCAAAGAGGAAGATATGGAAGTGATTATGAAAGCAATGGTGATATGCCTCGCGGGAGCATTGCTATTCCCTTCGGCGGATGACTTCTTGGAAGAGGAGCAATTGAGCGCCATATGCGGCGTTTGGGAAGGAAAGAGGATTGGGCCGGCGGTCTTAGCCTATCTCTATAGTGGGCTCACCTCGGCATCTATGGGGAGGCCCCTATATGGGTCTATGCTTTTATTCACTAGTTGGGTGGACCTCCACTTCAAATTTGATCCATGTGAGGAAACCCAACAAGCCTCTAGGATTTTCTCTTAGAGCCCACTCCACTACATGACTGGCACACTAGGATTGAATGAAAGAGTTACAAACCGGGTACCTAAGCTCAAGAAGCGGGTGGATTGGCGGGGACATCTCAAAGTAATGCCTCAAAATGCCTTCACATGTGCACCAAGATTCCTCAAGACTCAAGACCTTCATGCACGGCTCTCTTCCTGGGTGGAGCTACGGCTGATCAGCGCTACCGAATTTGTACTTTACAACTCCCATCGGTGCCTTTCACAACTCGGCCTTCCACGCCATCTCTTTGAAGAGGCTTCTCATCTCCCACCAATCAAGAAAAGAGAATTGGGCTCAAATGGCGATGAAGAGGAGATCAAGATAATACAAGCTTTATGGCGGGTCAGCAAGCTACACCGGCCCATGGAGCGCATTGAAGAAGATAAAGAGCAATGGAAGACTTATGTAATAGCCCTTAGGAATTTGAGGCCCAAAGTGGCTCACTAAGCATGTAATGATTATTTCTTTTAATGAATAAAAGATTTTTCCTTGATTGAGCAAATGAAAGTTTCCAAAGTGATCAAATCTTCCAAAATCCTTCAATTCTTTCTAAAAAATGAGGCTCTGTGATAAATGGCGACCGCCATAGAGGTCACTAATTCTTTATGTTGCGCCTTCGATATCGTCGCCAATTCATTTATATCCTTTTTCCATAAAAATAGAAATTCCATAATTGGCGTCCCTTTAAACAGCCGCTCATTCAGCAAATAATGCCCCTCTACATGGCGCTGATTCCTTTATTCCACTTAACTGAAAGAGTATGGAAAAAATTCAAAAATCCTTTAAGTAGCGCCTTCTCACGTAGCCGTCCATTCATTAAATGGAGCTCGCACAAACGGTCATTTATTACAAAAGTGTGTTTCATCATTAGCTGACAATTCCATGAATTCCAACGCACACCACAAAATGGCGACCCTGTGAGCGGTCGTTTAATAAGGAAATGACGCCCTTCTCTTGGTCGTTGATTATTAAAATTTTCTAAAAAATCTAAAGTTCCAAAAATAGACACCTACTTACATAGTCGCTCATTAAAAAAAAGATGGTATTCCATAGGGTGTCAATTCTTTCGAATTCACCGCCACAGAAACCTTCCGTTAAACCCTTCTTTCCTTGTATTGAAAGCCCTTTTCTCATTCTCTTCGTTCTTTCATTTCTCTGCTACTCCCTATCGCCGGCGACGACCACCGCGGCCTTACACTCCCTCTTACTCATACTCTCACACTCTCTCATTCACCCACTATCTATCCTTTCCCCCCCATGGCTTATGCAAGCAGCTCTGGCGGCGGGAAGCGGCAGCGGGTGATGGCGCCCGCCATCGTCCATATTGATGAGGAGGACGACGTCGAGGAGGTGGTTCCTCCCGTGGCAACGGAGGCTCTAGCGGCGGAGCATGAAGAAGATGAAGGAGAAGAAAATGAAGATGAAGAAGGTGAAGACGGGGAAGAAGAAGACAGCGAAGAATAAGAAGACGGCAAAGATGATGAAGAAGACGGCGGCAAAGATGATGGGGAGGAAGAAGGAGGCGGGGACGACAATGGCGACGGCGATGGGGAAGAAGAAGGAGACGAGGACGACAATGGCGATGGAGATGGGGAAGAAGAAGGAGAAGCAGAGATGGAGCAGCCCCGTCCTCACCGCCGGCCACTACGGGGAGGGCTCATGGAGCCTGAACCAAGCATGGCAAGTCCGTTCTCCCCGCCATTTTTTTATTTATTTTTTTAAACACAATCCATGGCCATCGGAGAGAGGGAAAGAAACACTGTAGGACAGTAGGAATTGACGACCGAACAGACGGCATCATTTCCTAAATATTTATTTTTAGGAAAATAATAATTTTTTAAAAAAAAATGGCGTCAAAGAAGCGGTCGCAACTTGCTTTTTTTTATTTTTGAAAATGAATAAGAAATAGCGACTAGAAATCTGTCGTCATTTTGAAACATTTTTTTAATGGAAAACATTTTTTTAATTTTTATAATGGAAAACATGTTTTTTAGGAATATGAATAAGACAAAATTGCCCAATAAATAGCGTCTAACCTCAAGGCGTCAAATTCAAAACCCCAGGGAATTGGCGTCTGAGCCTTGGGCGCCTAATCAGAAAGTGATGGCCACTTTGTGATCGCCAATTAAAAACAGTGATTTTTTTATATTAACTTGTTTTTAATATGCTAGTTATTGACATACTTATTATATTTTTTTTGCAGGGATTGATACGGACTCGCATTTCCTGAGTCCAGGTGCTGGCTGCATACCACGGGCTGCCCGACTTCTAGAGGGCGAGGGTGGAGGTGATGGGGTTTGGACCCTTCCTCAGCATTGAGCCGGTACATCCCGATCTGATCCTTATTGTAATGCCCTGGATTCTTATCGGATTCTTATTAGGTCTTTCGGATCCTTTTCGGAGAGTTTCGGATCGCTTTTGTGGGTCCTGAATTGAGTTTTACGATCCGTATGGGTTTTTCTCTTGTACTAGTTATGGAACCATGCGGTGAGTTTATCTCTCAGTTCATCGACTCGTGGACGCCGCAGTTGCGTTGTACTCTTTCCAAGGATCGTTTCGACTATTTTTACGTATTTTTCTGAATTAGTCCATTTTCGGGCTAATTATCAGATTTTTAGAAATTAGGAAAATTCCTAATTTCTTTCCTTTCCTTTTCCTTTCCTCTCTCCTCCTTCTCATTTTGTCGCGACCCTCTCTCTCTCCCATTTTCTCTCCTCTCTCGCCCTCCTGGCTCCGACTGCAGACGGAGGAGGCTCGCGGGCGAGATGGTGACGGCGTGGGGTCCATGAGGTGCGCGTTCGGGCGAGGATCAGATCGGTTTTGGCGCGATCCCGAACGGTGGATTCAAAGCCGACGGTCGAGCTCACGACGTGGTTTTTGACGTGGTTTAGTCGCTTCGGCGCATGGTTTCTTCGGTAGAGGTAGGGAGACAGATCACCCACTTCCCCTCTACATTTTCCTTGTAGTTTTATGTTGTTCGGTGCTAGAACGGGCGAGTTTGGACTCGTTTAGGTAAAATCATGATTTTAGGAGTTCGTAGGGTTCGCCAAAAAATGGCGACCATTTTTAGTAAAATTAGTATCAAACGAACCGCTGCGATGTCAGGATCCCATTCCCGTAAGTTTCATCATGATTGGTCGTCATTCGGGGCCGGTAGGAGTCCGGGAACCCCGGTGACCCAATTTGGGTCGATTCGTTGGAATCGCTCGTTTCTCGCAAACGAATGGTTGCATGTGACCCTTCCTGCTTGTGGAAGGTGTGTTTCACCGTCTAGGATTGTTTCCCCTGCGTTTAGACGCGAATGGGGCGTGGAATGGGTTGATTTGGCCTTTTCCCTAGTTTTCCTGTCGTATCGCTTTGGCGGTCGTTCCAGAGACCGCTACAGGCCTCTAGAGGCTCCACGATAGACCGCCACATCCTTCAGTGTGTTGGTAGTTTCGAGGTTAGTTTAGGTTGGCGGCCCAACCTCTGACCGCTACTTGCCTTTGGCGGCCCTATAGTGGTGCGCCAAGGTTCGTTGCTTCTCGATGTTCATGTCAATCGGTCCTCTCTGGCGGCCCTTCTTTGGAGCGCTAGGAGTCGTTGACTAGGGTCAACAGTCTATGTCGGTTCGTGTTGGCGGCCTAGTGTATGACCGCCGCTCTACTGTAGCGCGCCTACTATAGGCCGCCACAGTGTGTTTTGATCGGGTCTGAGGTCTATGTTGGTTAGCTCTAACGGCCCAACCTTCATGCGTTTCTTTGATGTAGCGCGCCTTCTTTCGACCGCTATAGTTCTCTAGCGGCCTAGTCTAGGACCGCTAGACTCTTGTCCCTGTTGGGGTGTAGCGGCCCTACCCTCAACCGCCTCTTACATATAGCGGCCTAAAGGTGGACCGCCATATCCCCAGGGTGTTGTTTTCCTAGGTTTTGATTTCTAAGGGTCTTGGCTTGACCTGGTGGTCTGCCCACTGTCCCGTGGATGTCTCTTGACAGCCTATGAGGGCTAAGACTACATTAGAAGGTAGCCAAGAGTTTTCTTGCTTGAGGTAGGGTTCTTTTTCCTACTGTTAAATCATCATTGTCTGGTTCCGGTTAACCCGGGGTGACCCAGTGGTTGATAGGCGATCTTGTGTGTGTCTCAGCAGTTCTGTCCAATTCGAGACATGGTTCTGGATCTCTCGAGGTGTCATCTTACCTCGATTTTCATGTCCAAGTGTGCTGAGGGTTCTCGGTGTTCCCTCAGGTCTTCGCAAGTCATTTCCTTCGATTGTGTCGTTTCCTCTGGCTTAGGAATAGACCGATTGGCGGTTTGTACGGCTTGGTAAGACGATCTTGACCTGAGTCTTCTGACTCAAGGATCGTTGTGTCTGCAGGTCTAGTTGAATGTCCTGAGTCAGGTAGCAGTCTGATATGCTACCTCGTGTCATGTGCTTCGTAGTACGTACGACAGTGTTTCCTCGCCTGTCTGTACTACAGCACTTCTGTTTCAGAGTTCTGTGGCTAGTGAACCTCCACTAGTCGTAGCCTGTCGACACGTTCCCGTGTTGGCCCACCTAGGAGTGGTGGTACGGTAGTTCCCGAGGTACAGTTTGTAAGCTAGTTTCCGTGGGCTCCTTTGCCTTGCAGTAGCATCCTGCTGCGGGAGAAAACTAGCTAGAGGCCTGGCTGAAGGCATTGAGCTTGTGTGTGCACACGTGGTCAGGGGCGTGGACTGACGCCGATGGGCATTACCTTGATTAGTCACTCATTACTGTGGTTCCATTCTGGTCCTGAGTGTGTCTTAGTCTCTGTCGTGTTTCGGGCGGCATAGTAGGCGAGACACTTGAGGCGAAGCATAAGACGTCAGTGGATGCAGCTGGCTGTTCTTCTAGTGAGGAGGTGCTTCCGTCACCTGACACGTGACTCTCACGTTTCTCGTACGTCGTGACCTTTCTGGGTTAGCCCTCTCGTGGTCTTGCCCGAGGTCAGTGTTGTGTCGTGTTCACGACATTCTGGTTGTGTGTGTGTGGTCGTGTCTAGAAGAGCGTGTACGGCAATCGAGTCGTGTATGCTTTAGGCCGTCTGTGTCTGTCTAGGTCCTTACTAGGCTTTTTGTCTACTTTAGTAGGCCCTGAGGTTGCCGACGGATCAGTGACACCTGACTCTATGAGATCAGGGTCTGCCGTTCTGTTGTTGCTCGGAGTTGTTGGGAGGTCGAGGTTAGTTCGGCAGCCGTGTCTTCGTTCAGGTACGGCTTCTTTTCCCTTTTCTTTAACTGCTCTACTCCTTCCGTTCCGATTTTCTTTTACAACTTTCTAGCGGTAGTTTTCCTGCTTTGCTACTACTGCTGTTTTGTTGTTCCGTGTTACTGCGTTATTTTTCAATGGGGATCCGCGTGACCCCTACTGGGCCAGTGACACGAGGCTCACCCCTACTTTTCAGGTGGGTGGCGTCTTTTGCTTCCGCGGTTCCCGGTGTGACGCGTTCATAGTTGCCAGCGGTACCTACATCGGGTTTCCCCCGACCTCAGTGTACGTCCTTCTTTTCTGTTGACTGCACTGCTTGTCTTTAGCTTTGGACTGGACTCTGGTATAATTTTTAATTCAAACTATTAATTAAAAAGTAATTTTATTTCTTCTACTTTAGCAAACCGATCTAATGAAATTTAATTGCTTACTATTATATCTCTGTGGCTTCAATGTACTACACGACAATCCTTTTATCCCTTCGGAGCTTTACTGCTCTTGGGAGGCTTCACGGGTTCCAAGTGGTATCAGGTCTACTCGGTAGTCCTATCGGGTATATCCGATATCCGGGATCCGGGTCGTCACAGGTGGTATCAGAGCATTGTTGTGTGAAGTACATGAGAATCCTAGATATACAGTTTCCAGAGTCTTGAAAGTCCAGTACAGTCTTCAGCTGGCATTAGGTTTCGTGATTCGTTGTCGTTTTATCGTTATTTCTCTATGATTTTGTATATCTATTTTGGCACTGTGCGGACCAGGTCTTGTCGGTTAGCTTTGCTGTACTCTTCTCTCTTGGTAGAGTTAGCATACGACTCGATCTGATGTAATATCTGAGTGAGGACTGACTTAATTGTGCTTGTGGTCCAGTGTTGTTGTCGTTGGTGTCTTGTGTGCATGGTGTTCCCTATTACCTTTGGCACTGGAGCCGATGATGTGTTGAGCTGTCAGCTGAGAGGACTATGTCTCCTTGTTTAAGCTGATACTCGCTGTGTTTATCATTTTGTTTTCCCGTTAGCTGTGTCATGGCATGTGTCGTGTCTCCTTTCCTGTGAGATGTAAATGACGTTGCCTTGTTTCGGAGGTGTCAGACATGTGTTCACTTGTGTCGTGCTCGATCCAGAGCATGTACTTGTGATTATGGTCTGACTATGTCCCTCTGAATTGTGTTTCTCGAGATTCAAGTTGTTTCAAGTTATGTCTTGGAGTTGTTCTTCCCTACTTCTCCTTTGCTAGTCCTTAAATTTTGCAGACGAAATTTCTTAAAGGAGGGGAGGATGTAATGCCCTGGATTCTTATCGGATTCTTATTAGGTCTTTCAGATCCTTTTCAGAGAGTTTTGGATCGCTTTTGAGGGTCCTGAGTTGAGTTTTACGATCCGTGTGGGTTTTTCTCTCGTACTAGTTACGGAACCCTGCGGTGAGTTTATCTCTCAGTTCTTCAACTCGTGGACGCCGCAGTTGCGTTGTACTCTTTCCAAGGATCATTTCGACTATTTTTGCATATTTTTTGAATTAGTCCATTTTCGGGCCAATTATCAGATTTTCAAAAATTAGGAAAATTCCTAATTTCTTTCCTTTTCTTTTCCTTTCCTCTCTCCTCCTTCTCATTTTGCCGCGACCCTCTCTCTCTCTCTGATTTTCTCTCCTCTCTTGCCCTCCCAGCTCCGGCTGCAGACGGAGGAGGCTCGTGGGTGAGATGGTGATGGCGTGGGGTCCATGAGGTGCGCGTTCGGGCGAGGATCGGATCGGTTTTGGCGTGATCCTGAACGGTGGATTCAAAGCCGATGGTCGAGCTCACGACGTGGTTTCGGCGTGGTTTAGTCACTTCGGCGCACTGTTTCTTCGGTGGAGGTAGGGAGACGGATCACCCACTTCCCCTCTACGTTTTTCCTGTAGTTTCACATTGTTCGGTGTTACAACGGGTGAGTTTGGGCTCGTTTAGGTAAAACCGTGATTTTAGTAGTTTGTAGGGTTCACCGGAAAACGGCGACCATTTTTAGTATAATTAGTATCAAACGAACCGTTGGGATGTCTAGATCCCATTCCCATAAGTTTCATCGTGATTGGTCGTCATTCGGGGTCGGTAGGAGTCCGGGAACCCCGGTGACCTAATTTGGGTCGATTCGTTGGAATCGCCCGTTTCTCGCGAACGAATGGTTGCATGTGACCCTTCCTACTTGTGGAAGGTGTTTTTCACCGTCTAGGATTGTTTCCCCTACGTTTAGACGCGAATGGGGCGATTTGGCCTTTTCCCTAGTTTTCCCGCCATATCGCTTTGGCGGTCGTTCCAGAGACCCCTACAGGCCTCTGGTGGCTCCACGATAGACCGCCACATCCTTCAGTGTGTCGGTAGTTTCGAGGTTAGTTTAGGTTGGCGGCCCAACCTCTGACCGCTACTTGCCTTTGGCGGCCCTATAGTGGTGCGCCAAGGTTCGTTGCTTCTCGATGTTCATGTCAGTCGGCCCTCTCTGGCGGCCGTTCTGTGGAGCGCCAGGAGTCATTGACTAAACAACAGTCTATGTCGGTTCGTGTTGGTGGCCTAGTGTATGACCGCCACTCTACTGTAGCGCGCCTACTATAGGCCGCCATAGTGTGTTTTGATCGGGTATGAGGTCTATGTCGGTTGGCTCTAGCGGCCCAACCTTCATGCGTTTCTTTGATGTAGCGCTTTTTCTTTTGATCGCTACAGTTCTCTAGCGACCTAGTCTAGGACCGCTAGAGTCTTGTCCCTGTTGGGGTGTAGCGGCCCTACCCTCGACCGCCTCTTCCATATAGCGGCCTAAAGGTGGACCACCATATCCCCAGGGTGTTGTTTTCTGAGGTTTTGATTTCTAAGGGTCTTGGCTTGACCTGGTGGTCTGCCCACTGTCTCATGGATGTCTCTTGACATCCTATGAGAGCTAAGACTACATAAGAAGGTAGCCGAGAGTTTTCTTGCTTGAGGTAGGATTCTCTTTCCTACTGTTAAATCATCATTGTCTGGTTCCGGTTAACCCGGGGTGACCCAGTGGTTGACAGGCGATCTTGTGTGTGTCTCAGCAGTTCTGTCCAATTCGAGACATGGTTCTGGATGTCTCGAGGTGTCGTCTTACCTCAGTTTCCATGTCCAAGTGTGCTGAGGGTTCTCGATGTTCCCTCAGGTCTTCGCAAGTCATTTTCTTCGATTGTGTCATTTCCTCTTGCTTAGGAATAGACCGATTGGCAGTTTGTACCGCTTGGAACGACGATCTTGACCTGAGTCTTCTGACTCAAGGATCATTGTGTCTGCAAGTCTAGTTGACTGTCCTGAGTCAGATAGTAGTCTGGTATGCTACCTCGTGTCCTGTGCTTCGTAGTACTTAAGACAGTGTTTCCTCGCCTGTCTGTACTACAGCACTTCTGTTTCAGAGTTCTGTGTCTAGTGAACCTCCACTAGTCGTAGCCTATCGACACGTTCCCGTGTTGGCCCACCTGGGAGTGGTGGTACGGCAGTTCCCGAGGTACGGTTTGTAAGCTAGTTTCTGTGGGCTCCCTTGCCTTGCAGTAGCGTCCTGCTGCGGGAGAAAACTAGCTAGAGGCCTGGCTCAAGGCATTGAGCTTGTGTGTGCACACGTGGTCAGGGGCGTGGACTGACGCCGACGGGCGTTACCTTGATTAGTCACTCGTTACTGTGGTTCCATTCTGGACCTGAGTGGTTCTTAGTCTCTGTCGTGTTTCGGGCGGCATAGTAGGTGAGACACTTGAGGCGCAGCATAAGACGTCAGTGGACGTAGCTGGCTGTTCTTCTAGTGAGGAGGTGCTTCCGTCACCTGACACGTGACTCTCACGTTTCTCGTACGTCGTGACCTTTCCGGGTTAGCCCTCTCGTGGTCTTGCCAAAGGTCAGTGTTGTGTCGTGTTCACGACGTTCTGGTTGTGTGTGTGTGGTCGTGTCTAGAAGAGCGTGTACGGCAATCGAGTCGTGTATGCTTTAGGCCGTCTGTGTCTGTCTAGGCCCTTACTAGGCTTTTTGTCTACTTTAGTAGGCCCTGAGGTTGCCGACGGATCAGTGACGCCTGACTCTGTGAGATCAGGGTCTGTCGTTCTGTTGCTGCTCGGAGTTGTTGGGAGGCCGAGGTTAGTTCGGCAGCCGTGTCTTCGTTCAGGTACGGCTTCTTTTCCCTTTTCTTTAACTGCTCTACTCCTTCCGTTCCGATTTTCTTTTACAACTTTCTAGCGGTAGTTTTCCTGCTTTGCTACTACTACTGTTTTGTTGTTCCGTGTTACTGTATTGTTTTTCAGTGGGGATCCGCGTGACCCCTACTGGGCCAGTGACACGAGGCTCACCCCTAATTTTCAGGTGGGTGGCGTCTTCTGCTTCCGCGGTTCCTGGTGTGACGCGTTCATAGTTGCCAGCGGTGCCTGCATCGGGTTTCCCCCGACCTCAGTGTACGTCCTTCTTTTCTGTTGACTGTACTGCTTGTCTTTAGCTTTAGACTGGACTCTGGTATAATTGTTAATTCAAACTATTAATTAAAAAGTAATTTTATTTCTTTAACTTTAGCAAATCGATCTAATGAAATTTAATTACTTACTGTTATATCTCTGTGGCTTCAATGTACTACACGACAATCCTTTTATCCCTTCGGAGCTTTACCGCTCTTGGGAGGCTTCACGGGTTCCAAGTGGTATCGGGTCTACTCGGTAGTCCTATCGGGTATATCCGGTATCTGGGATCCGGGTCGTCACACTTATTCAGGTGCTGAGGGAGAGATGGGACAGTGCTAGTCGGGAATTCTTGATGCCTTGGGGGCACATGGTGCCGAGCCTAGAGGATGTAGCGAGGATTACCAGTTTGAGAGTAGATGGAGAGGCAGTGAATGGAGTGACCCTCCCAGATTATGGTAAGCTAGCTTAGAGGCTGTTGGGTTTAGCGACAGTAGCTGATACACCGAGGGCATGTAGGATAGTTTATCGCACTGAGCTGACAGGAGTCATGGGATTAGGAGACTCTCGACAGAGATTGGGAGAGTCTTTAGGTGATTTGGCAGAGAGACTGACCGCGAGAGTTCGAGCCACCTACTGCCAAGACCCGGCTCAGAGGGAAAGAGTGGACATGGATCTGAGGAGGTTTCTATTCTTGATACTCGATAGGTTGCTTTTGGGGATGAAGGGAGATGATATCAACTGCAAATTTCTGGGCATCCTGGAGGACCTGGAGGGAGTAGGGCGATACACCTGGGGAGCCGCCCTGCTGGCGCACTTGATAGCCTACCTGTCCACGGGGATAGGTCGTGAGACGACTATCAGTGGCTTCTCACCTTTCCTTCAGACATGCATTTTTTATTTTTTTATTTTTTGTTGTTGTTAATATGTGTTATTAAAATGCTTATGATGAATGTTTATGAATGCTACTAATGATTGTGGATGCAGGTATGGAGTCACCTCTATATGCCTATGGACCGAGTTAGCCCCCGACCTGGAGATGCGGATGCCTACCCACTGGCACAACGGTGGATACCGTATTTGACTGGGAAGCCTCACGCCTACGAGCTACGAGTACTCAGGCGGGAGTTCCGTGACTACCCCGCCTCACTGGTACGTGCGTAAATATGATGCAACTATGCTTTTATTTCTTGCTTTATAAAGATATGATGATATGCATGCAGGTGGTGTGGAGACCATACCAGGGGATGACTGACCGAACCGAAACGTGCGTCGTTAAACACAATGGCCGTCAATCTTAAATTATTACCGAACTCGCAACAAAATAAATAGATGTAGTACAATGGCGAGTCCGAGTCGAATCCACAGGGAGGTTGAGTTTTGAAATTAAGAACCTTGAGTTTCTTTTGGAACGAAAATAGACGAGTGTTGATTTCCCTTTTTGCTTTTTAATATTTAAAAGACATGAAATAAATTTATCTAAAGAAATATGAAGGGTTAAGAGAGAAAGGTGGATATTTAGAGGGAGAACATTTTAATACGCTAAATAAAATAGATGAAGTGGGGGATAGAATTGTGCGGCCGTGGTGTGAGGGTAACGGTATCGTATCCTCGAGTCTTTGAATTACGTGTTATCGGGGACAACAACGTGCACTCGACCGAAAGATCCGTCTCTCTTGAGCTGACTTTAGACGAATTTTAAAAGGTTTAAGATAAAGAATTTTAGAAAGAGATTAGGGGGGTGGAGAGAGATTATGCAAAATTAAAATGAATAACAATGACATTAGAATTAAAAAAAACTTAAAAGTTCAACTAGAATAGCAAAGTGAATTACAACATTTATAGGGTGGAAGAACAACAAGAAAAAGGTGAAATGAGTTCCTACGTAAGAGAAATAGAGAGGTAGAGAGAGGGATAGAGAGATAGAGAGAATAAAGGGCCTAGACTAAAGAAGTGAGGGGGAAAGGAGGGAATGAAGGCTATCCTACATAGGTGTTCGATGGTTTGTTAGATGCCTTACAAAGCTCCTCCTCATGCCCTTTTATAGGGCCAAAACTACCACTACTACACATTATTTTATTCCTTTTGTGACCCAAAAATTATGATCTCCCAACTGTATTTTCTTTACACCCATGCTTGGCCAGTTCACTCCAGCTGCGCTTGTCTTGATCATTAGCCCATCCACCTGCTCCAGCTAGCCTTGTCTCCCATGGGTCTCCCAGCCGCAGAGAAGAGAGGGTGAGGGCGTGTGAGAGAGGAAAAGGAGGAGTTCCATGTGAAGGGTGGTGGGTGTGGGCCATGTGTGTTGTAGCGACCCAAGATCTGGATTCCGGGAAAGGAACCCGATACCATTCGAATCCTGGCCTGCCGCCCACGAGCCGGAGCTCAGAAGGGCTAAAAAGGAGTGTGGAGGTACAAGGAAATAGGAAATAAAGTAGCACAATTCAACAATTAATAGAAATAAATAAACTAACTACAATAGTAGAGTCCAGTCCAACAGAAAGTATAGTCTAAAGTAGTAAAACGTATCACATGCCAAGTGAACACTCGGTCCGGCGAGCCGGCAGCTAAGAACCTCCGAACAGCGCCCTCGAACCTCGAGGAAGAACCACCGCACCTAAAAAGCAGGAGTGAGTCTCCTGTCACTAGCTCAATAGGGATCCCGCGGAACCCCAACTGAGAAACAACAGTGGCACAGAAAGCAGCAACTACAGCAAGGACAACAGTGACAGTAGGAACAACAAACCGGTGGCCGGTAAAAACTCAGCACTATAGCTACTCCTACCGAAACGAAACACAGCACCCCGATCCCACAGTCGGGGATGACTAGACAACGAAGCACCCTAGTCACGCTACTAGGAAAATGACCACACTGTCAGGAACTCGACACTGTCTAGGGGAAAGCCCTCGGTGACGCTCACCGGAACCCCTGGACCTCAGCATCGGGAAAACACCCGGAACTCCACACAAAACCCACATCTCGTAGACGTGAAGCGGAACTCGACTCTCGAGAAAACTCACGTCACGTGATGGGAGCACTGCCCACCAGAAGCAAGGCCGGATGTGTCCACTAACGACTTAGTCCACAGCCTCAGGTGTCTCGCTACCACGCCCCAGGCCGAGACTGAGACACCGTACTAGTAACCAGGAACACAAAATAAGGACTAACTGAGGTCGCGCTTGCCAGCGCTTGCCCGACGCCCTCAGCCAAGTGTGCACACATAGACCATACGCCCTAGATATGTCCTCAAGCTGGTTCTTCCCCCGAAGCCCAGACTCAGGCTACACGTGGGGGCCCTATGGTAACCAGCCTAAAAACCATCTCTCTCGGGTAAGCTGCTCCACCACTCCCTGGTGGGTCAGCACACGTGTGCCGTAAGAAGGCTACGACCAGTGGGAGGTCACTAAACGTGAAAATGGAAAGCCACTCATGCACCCATTGCGAGTAACACGGAGTAACAGGTGGCACGACGCCACCAGACTCTGGACAGCCCACTAGACTTATTAAAGTCAACGGTCCTTGAGTCACAAGACTCGGGTCAAGACCGTCGTACAGGGACAGCCCCACGCCGTCAATCTGCCCAATGCTTAAGTCAGAAACTACGGTAACATGAATACCGAGGTAGCCCACCAGCCGCCACGACCATTCCCTCACAAAGGGAACTAAGAAACCTCCAGCCCTAGGCTGGGAGATTGGACTCACAGTCCAAGACCATACACTTGGCCCACACAGAAAACACTTTCCGAAAAACCTTACGCCGTGCGGGGAAAAACCCCACCGCACTCATACCGACACACAGTGACTCGATCTAGCGAGAACACGGAAGCCCGAAACACATGGGGTCACTCGGACCCACCAAACCTACAGGCACGCTAATCAAGGTAACACGGTACCTCCAGACACTTAGAAACACGGACATGGAACCCATGGGGTGTCCGGTACATCCACGAGGCCGAAGGTCAACCGCTGGGTCACAACCGGGTCGACCGGAGACCAACGCACACAAAACGGACACGGTGAACATGAAGAATCGCCTAGCGGTCTACCTCTGGACTGCCAGAGAGCCTAGCGGTCTACCACTGGACCGCTACAGAAAATTTAGCGATCTACCCATAGATCGCTAAGCACACTGGAACTCACGGACCCCTAGCGGTCGCTCCCGGACCGGCAAGGAAGGTGGCGGTCGTCCACCCGACTGTTAGGCGTAGCCTAGCGGTCAGTCACGAGACCGCTACCCCACTGACCTCGACTGACCAAAATGCGGAAAAATGGTCATAAGACGATCGCTAGCCCAAGGGTAGCGGTCTATCGTGTGACCGCCACCCTGACCCTAGCGGTCTCAAGAAGAACGCTAAGGGCGACTAACGTTTCAAATCACCTAGTGGTCTCCCTGAGACCACCAAGGGAGTGTAGCGGTCACTGGAACGACTGCTAGCACGTCCCGAGCACGAAATCGACGGGAAATCCCAAAAATGCCCATCCACGCCCCGATCATCACCCAATGATGGAGAAACAAAGGGGAAACTAGTCCCCAACCTTTCTAGCATCGAGAGGACCCAATTAAACCCCAAAAATGTGATCAAAACTCTAGATCTGGCTCACTCCCCAAAAATATGGATTTTCCTCAAAATGCTCAAATAAGCCCGCTCGGCTCACCACGGCCAACAAAACTCGCGGGAAATGAAGTACACGAGCTGGGGGTCCATCTCCCTACCTCCACCGAAGATTCGACGCGCCGTGGACGTAGATCCACGAAGAAAACGCCATGAAACCCTCGCCGGCTCGCGATCCCACGAACCGCCTCCACCATCACGATCCTCGTCCCGTGCCCATCGCTCCACGCCCTACGAGCCACGCCACCCCGCCCTCGCCGCCTCCGTCGTCCGCTTGGAGTGAGAGGGGGAGAGGAGAGAACGTGAGAGAAGAGAGAGGGTGAGGGAGAGAAAATGAGAGACGGGGAGAGAGAGAAAAAGAAGGTTAATATATATAGAAAAACTCGAAAATTTTAGAAATTCAAAAAATTACGAATAATTACCTCCGTGATCCGCGGGAAGAGCACAACGTGCTGGTACTGTCCCGGAGTCAGAGAACGACACGGTTCACCCTGCACAGTGTTCCGAAGGCTGATGAGGGAAAAACTCGCGTAAAGTACAAAACACACTCCGGGACCCACAATAATGATCCGAAAAATATCTAAAAAATCCGGGGCATTACAGCCCTCCCCCCTTAAAAAAATTTCATCCTCAAAATTCAAGACTAGCACCAAGTCATAGGGAAAGAACACCTTAACCAACTGATAATGCTGTCAGAGCCCCAGCACAAAACCTCGATTCTCACGAAAGCACCGATCATGAGGGATACGGCCAGACCTTAATCATGAGCAATGCCTCACTCCGTACACCGCACACACATTGGTCATCAGAGTAGGCATAACACAACAACACAAGTCTGGCATCACCTCAGCTCCACGGAAACCATCCATGCCAGAAGACAAACTTCGACAAGGCCCAGATCCCATCCGAAAGGCACATCACGGAAACGGCCACCAAAGGCCACACTTACACACGGTTCTCGCCGTTCTCGAATCACAACCACCAGCATCTTATATCTGTGAAAGGCCATCCACTGGTCACCAGACATTCGACAACGGGAAACCGCCACCGGCCCAGCAGGCACGATCCAACTCAAGACAGGCCATCTGCTGACTCGCGCACAGACCAACACCGCATCCAGACCTATCATCAAGCCAACTCTACCCTCTCAGGGGAGTATGGCGAAACAAATGACAAGATCCTGGTGTCTTCAGTCTTTACCTCACTCGACTCAGACTTACAGGGGAATCCTCCCATGCTGGTCACCAGACCAAGGACAACAACTCCAACGCCAACGCCCCATCAAGGACCTCCAACCACAGGCGTCACTCCTCCATCCTGTCTCATCGAATCCTATCTCAACTTATCCAAGTGGACACCTGCCAATCTCGATTCGGTCGGCACCACAGAGCCACGGGACACCACCGGAACAATTCATGGCACACGTCTCTAGGGGAGGAAAGTGCCATCCAAATATCATAGCAACCTGGTCGACGACGCCATGACCAATGCACATGGGTCCGCAGACCATACACGCCTTACCACGGTCGACCACTCAGTCAACCTGACCAGCCACTCATGCATACCAATCGGGAACCATAATCTCTCAGAGATCACTCCTCCAAGATCCGAATACTGGGAAAGGAACCCGATACCATTCGAATCTTGGCCCGCCGCCCACGAGTCGGGGCTCGGAAGGGCTAAAAAGGAGTGTGGAGGTATAGGGAAATAGGAAATAAAGTAGGACAATTCAATAATTAACAGAAATAAATAAACTAACTACAACAACAGAGTCCAATCCAACAGAAAGTATAATCTAAAGCAGTAAAACGTACCACACGCCAAGTGAACACTCGGCCCGGCCAACTAGCAGCTAAGAACCTCCGAACAGTGCCCTCGAACCACGAGGAAGAACCGCCGCACCTGAAAAGCAAGGGTGAGTCTCCTGTCACTAGCTCAATAGGGATCCCGCGGAACCCCAACTGAGAAACAACAGCGGCACGGAAAGCAGCAACTACAGCAAGGACAACAGTGACAGCAGGAACAACAAACCGGTGGCCAGTAAAAACTCGGCACTATAGCTACTCCTACCGAAACGAAACTCAGCACCCCGATCCCACAGTCGGGGATGACTAGACAACGAAGCACCCTAGTCACGCTACTAGGAAAATGACCACACCGTCGGGAACTCGACACTGTCTAGGGGAAAGCCCTCGGTGACGCTCACCGGAACCCCTAGACCTCAGCATCGGGAAAACACCCGGAACTCCACACAAAACCCACATCTCGTAGACGTGAAGCGGAACTCGACTCTCGAGAAAACTCACGTCACGTGATGGGAGCACTGCCCACCAGATGTAAGGCCGGATGCGTCCACTAACGACTTAGTCCACAGTCTCAGGTGTCTCGCTACCACGCCCCAGGCCGAGATTGAGACACCGTACTAGTAACCAGGAACACAAAATAAGGACTAACTGAGGTCACGCTTGCCAGCACTTGCCCGACGCCCTCAGCCAAGTGTGCACACACAGACCATATGCCCTAGGTCTGTCTTCAAGCTGGTTCTTCCCCCGAAGCCCAGACTCAGGCTACACGTGGGGGCCCTATGGTAACCAGCCTAAAAACCGTCTCTCTCGGGTAAGCTGCTCTACCACTCCCTGGTGGGTCAGCTCACGTGTGCCGTAAGAAGGCTACGACCAGTGGGAGGTCACTAAACGTGAAAATGGAAAGCCACTCATGCACCCATTGCGAGTAACACGGAGTAACAGGTGGCACGACGTCACCAGACTCTGGACAGCCCACTAGACCTATTAAAGTCAACGGTCCTTGAGTCACAAGACTCGAGTCAAGACCCTCGTACAGGGACAGCCCCACGCCGTCAATCTGCCCTATGCCTAGGTCAGAAACTATGGTAACATGAATACCGAGGTAGCCCACCAGCCGCCACGACCATTCCCTCACAAAGGGAACTAAGAAACCTCTAGCTCCAGGCTGGGAGATTGGACTCACAGTCCAAGGCCATACGCTTGGCCCACACGGAAAACACTTTCCGGATAACCCTACGTTGTGCAGGGAAAAACCCCACCGCACTCATACCGGCACACAGCGACTCGATCTAGCGAGAACACGGAAGCCCGGAACACATGTGATGGGGACATCACCTCCCATGCCCACGTTCACAGCTCGTCTCCTCGCCCCGGTTGCATCCGGCATGGTTTAGTCATTTAATTTTAAGTCCTATGTAATTTTATTTGAGTCATTTGATGTATTTTCCCTTTTATTTGAGTCATGTTCCTAGGTCTTGCATTTATTTTCCTAAGTTTGAGTGTCATTAAATTGTGTAATGTGCTATTGGGCCCAATTCTTCGGGCTTGGCCCATGAGCCCCCCCTACCCCTTCGGTTATTTGTTATTGAGTCTTTTGTAAGGGACTTATTGTAAAATGTGGGTTTCCTATATATAGGGCCCCATTTCCTTCATTTGGAGGTAATGAATCAATGAATGAAAAAACTTGCCATTTTGAGAGTTTACACTCCTTATCTAGTGGAGAGATTCCATTTTTTGGGTGAGAAACCCTAGGGGAGAGATTCCCCACCCTTCCCTCTCTTAATCTCTCTTTTTCACTCCACTTTCTCTCTCCTCAACACCCAAATTCGAATTTTCTTCTCTCTCCTCCCCCTCTCAACCACTTCCAACCCCCACCTACCTCCATTAACTCCCCACAACTTCCCACAACCCCTCTTTAATCCTCACCTAGTCCCAAGGAAGTTCCACCACTCAAAACCCCACCCTCCAACCACCACCTACCCCTTTCACTTCCCTAAGCATATCTCCACCTTCCCAAGGCTGAATTAACTCATTCCAAAGCCCAAATTCGAATCTCCCCATCCCTCCTTGCTCCCTAGGTCGCACCCCTCCTCTCCCCTCAAGCCAAGTTCGCCCCCCTCCTCTCTTCTCCACTCCAGCTTTGTGTGCAGGCCGACCTGCAGATTAGCACTCTGTTGCAGCGACATCCACGACTGCATCCTCGTTCTGCTGGTGGCGTGGCCTAACTTTCTGGAAAGGCCTCCCTGTGCTCTTCGCAGGCGAGGTGGAATCACTCCATTCTGAGTTCGTGGCCGTCCGTGAAGGCTGTTCTTCCCCGACTGCGCAGAACCTCTTAGACCAAAAGCCAGAGCGGCAGAGAAGACTCTCCCACGATGAACCTTGAAGGAATCAGCCTTCAGGGTCTTCTACAAAGATCTTCCTCTCCCTGCAGCGTCCAGGAACAGAAGGAAGAGCTCCGTTCGGCATCCGACAATCAGAGATATTAATTTTCTACCACAACCACGCCGGTCTGCCTCCTCACAGTCTGCCCCGATCACCGTCCACTTCTCTGGACACCCAGCTCATCTCCGACATCAGAAGGCTTCCCTGTTTATTTTGATGCAAAGTAGACTCGTCAACGATTCCAACGAGTCCAGCGGTGCCAGATTTGGAGCTCAGGAGCAACCGTGACCGCTTCTGCAACCTGCTGTTTCAGACTGAGCTCGGCCAGAGACCAGAGCTGCATCCATCTTCCAGTCGCCGGAGCAGTCAGCCCCCAGATCAGAACGTCGTCCAAAAATTCAGGCTGCACCCCTCTCCGGTTAGCAATCTTTTGGCGTAAGTCTCATCAGATTCTGAGCTTGGTGGATTTATTGGCTGCATCAACATCGACTCCCTGTCCAGAATTACAGAAGCTAGACAGAATCGGCGAAGCTCGGAAACTCGGTTTCCTTTGCATCTCTCCCCACCCCGCTTGGCCGGCTGAAGGCCCCTCCCTGTGTGGAGGTAGTTTTGAATGTATTAAGCATAACCCCCACCCCAAGATCACCCCTCCTGCGTGAGTAGTGCTGTACCGTTTGTAATTTCAGGTCAAGCTACACCGCCGCGACGTGTGGGGATCCACCGCCTCCCCGCTCGCCCTCGTCTCCGAGCGGGACCGGTTTCTTCAAACCGGTCGAGTAAGTGCTCTAAACCCTTGCTCATTGTGCTTGTCTTTCAATGTTTGTTTCTTAGCTCCGCTGGTTGTGCGAGAGAGAGCCCGATCCTCAAGCCCCGTTGCCTTGAGTGATCACCGTGGGAAGAGTGAAACCGGTGCCCTTGGCACTTTGTCGGCCCCATTGAATTGGGTTCCACATCCTTTTGGGAATCAAGCCTTGGCCTTGCTGGCCCTCTACCAGCAAGGGCCCAACCCCACATCTTCACCTTGGCATTGCCAAGTTACCCCGGGCTTGGGTGAGCGACGAGAGAGCGGCGGCCCAAATTGGCCCATTTAGAATGCGAATGTGCTTGCTTGCTTAAGTCCAAGATTGTGTCACATCAAGTGGTATCAGAGCAAGTTCACAACTTGTCTCTCCACAAGTTGGTCCTAGGGCATGTTTATGCATTTAGAGTCCTCGGTTGCATCTCCCATGTCCACTAGAATGGCCACTTCATACCCGTCATATTCATCCCCATCAACTTTCCCAAGAAGCCCAAATCCTCATGGAAGCTCCATTGCCAACAAAGTGGGTAGCAACACCTCTATCATAGAAGCCCTACCTAATGTCCTTAATCGGCTTGAAGATATCATGTCTCGACTCGACCGACTTGAAGAAAATAGCCGTGCACCAAGAGTGAATGAGAGTGACCTTTGGGGAAATCTAGAAACCATATTTTTAGAACACTTGAAAATCAAAACCCCCGCCTTTGATGGATCCAACAGCCCAAGCCTTTACATAGATTGGGAGATTTCCCTAGACCAATTCTTTAAAAGTTGCCCCTTGAACGATGAAAGGAGAATGAGGCTAGCCAAGGCACACCTCTCCAAACAAGCTAAAACTCATTGGTTAGTTGTGGAAGGTTTAAGAAGGATCCGTAGGGAGGCCCCCATTAGCACTTGGGATGAGATGAAGGTCGAGCTTAGGAAAACCTACACTCTCCAACCCTCTCCCTCCTACTCAAATCACAAAAGCCCAAGGAGTACTTCAACTCCTTCATCCCCACCCGGTCAATCCAAGACCCCAATCACCCATTCCCTACCACTTCCCATCTCTCCCACCCCAACCACTACATTTACACCCCACCTCCAAGTCCACACCACAACCATAGGCCCCCATACCCAATTGGGCCCCATGGCCAACTCTCCACCTAGGCCCATGGTAACCCCCACCACTACCTCTCCATCACCCCCAAAAAGAGACACTCCTCCCAAAACAAATCAACCCAAACCCCTTCAACCCACCCATCTTCCTCTCCCTACCCCAATCCAACTCCCACCAAAGCCTCCACTACTACCCTCACCTATCCTAACCCAAGTTTCCCACTACCTACCACCCCGGATACACCATGCCCCAATCATCACCACACCCTCAAAAGCCCCTCTCACCTCCTTGGAAGAAGAACCCATACCCCACCCCATAGTGGTGAACACTTCAAACCCACTCTCCACCTTGGAGGAAACCCAAGCCCAAATTGAAGAAGAAACAACACATGAGGGTCTTCACCTTACATCACCCTCTCTAGTTGGGACCAAGCTCATCTTAGGAGAACCCATTGTTAGTTGGCTAAAGGAGAGCCCAATTGGAGAGACCCGGGCCCATATTTTCCCTCCCATAGAACAAGACCTTCCCTTAGTGCCCTTCTTCTCCTATCACACCACAATCCAAGCATCCTATCAAGTGGAGACCTTAGAAGACCTTCTCAAGGGCATAGCATGGCAATTAGAGATGACTAGCATGTTGACCCCTATGGTAGAACAACCTAGGAGCCTTAGCCTCCTACACCTATGCATAGGGTCTATCACCTCAGTTTGCACCATTGGTTGCTACACTAGCGACCTCCTTCTATTCCTCCCTACACCCGATGAGCCCAACCTTCTCCTCGATTTAGAGCTTCTTATCTCGGGTAGAAAGCCAAGCCCTCCACTCATGGCCGACCCACTTGTCAAGAACATTGGCCCAACTATCATGGAGAAGGATGACTTAGCACCTTTTAAGGATCTTGAGGACATGGAGTTCCTCCCCCTAGATGACCCATTTTATGATCCATATGATCCATTCCAATGGGAGTCAAGGGACTCATATGACCCAACCATCTTACCAACCACCCACCCTTTCCTACCCTCACCCACCATATTGGGCCAAACCCACCTCATCCATGACTCGGGTTATACCTTGGGAGCCATGACCTTGGGCCATATATCCCTAGGTAATCAGGTTGTACCCCACCCCATGATGACTACCTTCTTAAATCCATTCGATCCTTTCCAATGGGAGTTCAAAGGTTGTCCCACACCTATACACATGGAAGTCACCTTTGGGAAAAGCATGCATGTGTCTAGGCTTACCATACCCCTTGGCATGAACACTATGTTGGGTCCATTCATTCATATCACCCACATATCAAGTAGAAAGTATGAGTGGTCCACATTCGGATGTCATGGTCCTCCTTCATTCATCATGGATCTTAAGCATGTCAAAAGTATCTACGGATGTCCGGGTCCCCCCACATTCATCACCACTTTGCATGATAGGTTCACCTACGAGTGCCCCGGCCCACCTAGGCCCACCAAAGTCTACATGACAACATTGCATGATAAGTCCACATATGGTTGCCCCGGCCCTCCAAAATCCATCAAAGGCTTCTTGTCATCAAAGCATGATCGGTCTACTTTCGGTTGCCCAGGTCCACCCATCACCCCTAGATTGTCAACATTCACGAAATTGCATGAAAGCATTTGCAAGCACATAAGCAAAAAGAATGAGGCTTATAAGAGGCGGGCCGACTCTCATCGGCGTCACCGAGACTTCCATGAGGGTGACTTTGTGATGGTAAGGACGGAGAGGCTCTCCCCGGGAGCCAACTCTAAACTGAGGCCACGTGGGGCTGGTCCCTTCCAGGTCTTGAGGCGCATCGGTGCAAATGCCTACGAGTTAGATCTCCCTGAGGAGTATGCAATAAGTCCCACATTCAATGTGGCCGACCTAGTGTCATATAAGGGACCCACGGTGGTACCTAGTGAGGAGATTGAGCCCACATCTTCCCTTGAGAGAGCACCCACCCGTGAAGAGAGATCACCAGCCAAGAGAGCCCAGCGTGAACAAATTGAACAAATATTGGATGAACAAGTCACTACCACTCGGAGCAAGGTATACGAGCGCTATCTCGAAAGGTGGATGGATCGGACTCATTCGGAAGACTTGAGGGCAGTACCACTTCTACACCCTCCAAGGAGGGAATGACACTTACTCGACGGAGTCGAGTTCTCCGCACCCCGGGAGTATGATGGGGACATCACCTCCCATGCCCACGTTCACAGCTCGTCTCCTCGCCCCGGTTGCATCCGGCATGGTTTAGTCATTTAATTTTAAGTCCTATGTAATTTTATTTGAGTCATTTGATGTATTTTCCCTTTTATTTGAGTCATGTTCCTAGGTCTTGCATTTATTTTCCTAAGTTTGAGTGTCATTAAATTGTGTAATGTGCTATTGGGCCCAATTCTTCGGGCTTGGCCCATGAGCCCCCCCTACCCCTTCGGTTATTTGTTATTGAGTCTTTTGTAAGGGACTTATTGTAAAATGTGGGTTTCCTATATATAGGGCCCCATTTCCTTCATTTGGAGGTAATGAATCAATGAATGAAAAAACTTGCCATTTTGAGAGTTTACACTCCTTATCTAGTGGAGAGATTCTATTTTTTGGGTGAGAAACCCTAGGGGAGAGATTCCCCACCCTTCCCTCTCTTAATCTCTCTTTTTCACTCCACTTTCTCTCTCCTCAACACCCAAATTCGAATTTTCTTCTCTCTCCTCCCCCTCTCAACCACTTCCAACCCCCACCTACCTCCATTAACTCCCCACAACTTCCCACAACCCCTCTTTAATCCTCACCTAGTCCCAAGGAAGTTCCACCACTCAAAACCCCACCCTCCAACCACCACCTACCCCTTTCACTTCCCTAAGCATATCTCCACCTTCCCAAGGCTGAATTAACTCATTCCAAAGCCCAAATTCGAATCTCCCCATCCCTCCTTGCTCCCTAGGTCGCACCCCTCCTCTCCCCTCAAGCCAAGTTCGCCCCCCTCCTCTCTTCTCCACTCCAGCTTTGTGTGCAGGCCGACCTGCAGATTAGCACTCTGTTGCAGCGACATCCACGACTGCATCCTCGTTCTGCTGGTGGCGTGGCCTAACTTTCTGGAAAGGCCTCCCTGTGCTCTTCGCAGGCGAGGTGGAATCACTCCATTCTGAGTTCGTGGCCGTCCGTGAAGGCTGTTCTTCCCCGACTGCGCAGAACCTCTTAGACCAAAAGCCAGAGCGGCAGAGAAGACTCTCCCACGATGAACCTTGAAGGAATCAGCCTTCAGGGTCTTCTACAAAGATCTTCCTCTCCCTGCAGCGTCCAGGAACAGAAGGAAGAGCTCCGTTCGGCATCCGACAATCAGAGATATTAATTTTCTACCACAACCACGCCGGTCTGCCTCCTCACAGTCTGCCCCGATCACCGTCCACTTCTCTGGACACCCAGCTCATCTCCGACATCAGAAGGCTTCCCTGTTTATTTTGATGCAAAGTAGACTCGTCAACGATTCCAACGAGTCCAGCGGTGCCAGATTTGGAGCTCAGGAGCAACCGTGACCGCTTCTGCAACCTGCTGTTTCAGACTGAGCTCGGCCAGAGACCAGAGCTGCATCCATCTTCCAGTCGCCGGAGCAGTCAGCCCCCAGATCAGAACGTCGTCCAAAAATTCAGGCTGCACCCCTCTCCGGTTAGCAATCTTTTGGCGTAAGTCTCATCAGATTCTGAGCTTGGTGGATTTATTGGCTGCATCAACATCGACTCCCTGTCCAGAATTACAGAAGCTAGACAGAATCGGCGAAGCTCGGAAACTCGGTTTCCTTTGCATCTCTCCCCACCCCGCTTGGCCGGCTGAAGGCCCCTCCCTGTGTGGAGGTAGTTTTGAATGTATTAAGCATAACCCCCACCCCAAGATCACCCCTCCTGCGTGAGTAGTGCTGTACCGTTTGTAATTTCAGGTCAAGCTACACCGCCGCGACGTGTGGGGATCCACCGCCTCCCCGCTCGCCCTCGTCTCCGAGCGGGACCGGTTTCTTCAAACCGGTCGAGTAAGTGCTCTAAACCCTTGCTCATTGTGCTTGTCTTTCAATGTTTGTTTCTTAGCTCCGCTGGTTGTGCGAGAGAGAGCCCGATCCTCAAGCCCCGTTGCCTTGAGTGATCACCGTGGGAAGAGTGAAACCGGTGCCCTTGGCACTTTGTCGGCCCCATTGAATTGGGTTCCACATCCTTTTGGGAATCAAGCCTTGGCCTTGCTGGCCCTCTACCAGCAAGGGCCCAACCCCACATCTTCACCTTGGCATTGCCAAGTTACCCCGGGCTTGGGTGAGCGACGAGAGAGCGGCGGCCCAAATTGGCCCATTTAGAATGCGAATGTGCTTGCTTGCTTAAGTCCAAGATTGTGTCACATCAAGTGGTATCAGAGCAAGTTCACAACTTGTCTCTCCACAAGTTGGTCCTAGGGCATGTTTATGCATTTAGAGTCCTCGGTTGCATCTCCCATGTCCACTAGAATGGCCACTTCATACCCGTCATATTCATCCCCATCAACTTTCCCAAGAAGCCCAAATCCTCATGGAAGCTCCATTGCCAACAAAGTGGGTAGCAACACCTCTATCATAGAAGCCCTACCTAATGTCCTTAATCGGCTTGAAGATATCATGTCTCGACTCGACCGACTTGAAGAAAATAGCCGTGCACCAAGAGTGAATGAGAGTGACCTTTGGGGAAATCTAGAAACCATATTTTTAGAACACTTGAAAATCAAAACCCCCGCCTTTGATGGATCCAACAGCCCAAGCCTTTACATAGATTGGGAGATTTCCCTAGACCAATTCTTTAAAAGTTGCCCCTTGAACGATGAAAGGAGAATGAGGCTAGCCAAGGCACACCTCTCCAAACAAGCTAAAACTCATTGGTTAGTTGTGGAAGGTTTAAGAAGGATCCGTAGGGAGGCCCCCATTAGCACTTGGGATGAGATGAAGGTCGAGCTTAGGAAAACCTACACTCTCCAACCCTCTCCCTCCTACTCAAATCACAAAAGCCCAAGGAGTACTTCAACTCCTTCATCCCCACCCGGTCAATCCAAGACCCCAATCACCCATTCCCTACCACTTCCCATCTCTCCCACCCCAACCACTACATTTACACCCCACCTCCAAGTCCACACCACAACCATAGGCCCCCATACCCAATTGGGCCCCATGGCCAACTCTCCACCTAGGCCCATGGTAACCCCCACCACTACCTCTCCATCACCCCCAAAAAGAGACACTCCTCCCAAAACAAATCAACCCAAACCCCTTCAACCCACCCATCTTCCTCTCCCTACCCCAATCCAACTCCCACCAAAGCCTCCACTACTACCCTCACCTATCCTAACCCAAGTTTCCCACTACCTACCACCCCGGATACACCATGCCCCAATCATCACCACACCCTCAAAAGCCCCTCTCACCTCCTTGGAAGAAGAACCCATACCCCACCCCATAGTGGTGAACACTTCAAACCCACTCTCCACCTTGGAGGAAACCCAAGCCCAAATTGAAGAAGAAACAACACATGAGGGTCTTCACCTTACATCACCCTCTCTAGTTGGGACCAAGCTCATCTTAGGAGAACCCATTGTTAGTTGGCTAAAGGAGAGCCCAATTGGAGAGACCCGGGCCCATATTTTCCCTCCCATAGAACAAGACCTTCCCTTAGTGCCCTTCTTCTCCTATCACACCACAATCCAAGCATCCTATCAAGTGGAGACCTTAGAAGACCTTCTCAAGGGCATAGCATGGCAATTAGAGATGACTAGCATGTTGACCCCTATGGTAGAACAACCTAGGAGCCTTAGCCTCCTACACCTATGCATAGGGTCTATCACCTCAGTTTGCACCATTGGTTGCTACACTAGCGACCTCCTTCTATTCCTCCCTACACCGGATGAGCCCAACCTTCTCCTCGATTTAGAGCTTCTTATCTCGGGTAGAAAGCCAAGCCCTCCACTCATGGCCGACCCACTTGTCAAGAACATTGGCCCAACTATCATAGGGAAGGATGACTTAACACCTTTTAAGGATCTTGAGGACATGGAGTTCCTTCCCCTAAGTGACCTATTTTACGATCCATATGATCCCTTCCAATGGGAGTCAAGGGACTCATATGACCCAACCATCTTACCAACAACCCACCATGTCCTACCCTCACTCACCATATTGGGCCAAACCCACCTCATCCATGACCCGGGCTGCACCTTGGGAGCCATAACCTTGGACCATATATCCCTAGGGAATAAGGTGGTGCCCCATCCCATGATGACCACCTTCTTAGATCCATTCGATCCTTTCCAATGAGAGTTCAAAGGTTGTCCCACACCTATACACATGGAAGTCACTTTTGGGAAAAGCATGCATGTGTCTAGGCTTTCCACACCCCTTGGCATGAACACTATGTTGGGTCCATTCATTCATATCACTCACATGTCAAGTAGAAAGCATGAGTGGGCCACATTCGGATGTCAAAGGTTGTCCCACACCTATATCCCACACCTCTTAGACCAAAAGCCAGAGCGGCAGAGAAGACTCTCCCACGATGAACCTTGAAGGAATCAGCCTTCAGGGTCTTCTACAAAGATCTTCCTCCCCCTGTCAGCGTCCAGGAACAGAAGGCAGAGCTCCGTTCGGCATCCGACAATCAGAGATATTAATTTTCTACCACAACCACGCCGGTCTGCCTCCTCACAGTCTGCCCCGACCACCGTCCACTTCTCTGGACACCCAGCTCATCTCCGACATCAGAAGGCTTCCCTGTTTGTTTTGATGCAAAGTAGACTCGTCAACGATTCCAACGAGTCCAGCGGTGCCAGATTTGGAGCTCAGGAGCAACTGTGACCGCTTCTGCAACCTGCTGTTTCAGACTGAGCTCGGCCAGAGACCAGAGCTGCATCCATCTTCCAGTCGCCGGAGCAGTCAGCCCCCAGATCAGAACGTCGTCCAAAAATTCAGGCTGCACCCCTCTCCGGTTAGCAATCTTTTGGCGCAAGTCTCATCAGATTCTGAGCTTGGTGGATTTATTGGCTGCATCAACATCGACTCCCTGTCCAGAATTACAGAAGCTAGACAGAATCGGCGAAGCTCGGAAACTCGGTTTCCTTTGCATCTCTCCCCACCCCGCTTGGCCGGCTGAAGGCCCCTCCCTGTGTGGAGGTAGTTTTGAATGTATTAAGCATAACCCCCACCCCAAGATCACCCCTCCTGCGTGAGGAGTAGTGCTGTACCGTTTGTAATTTCAGGTCAAGCTACACCGCCGCGGCGTGTGGGGATCCACCGCCTCCCCGCTCGCCCTCGTCTCCGAGCGGGACCGGTTTCTTCAAACCGGTCGAGTAAGTGCTCTAAACCCTTGCTCATTGTGCTTGTCTTTCAATGTTTGTTTCTTAGCTCCGCTAGTTGTGCGAGAGAGAGCCCGATCCTCAAGCCCCGTTGCCTTGAGTGATCACCGTGGGAAGAGTGAAACCGGTGCCCTTGGCACTTTGTCGGCCCCATTGAATTGGGTTCCACATCCTTTTGGGAATCAAGCTTTGGCCTTGCTGGCCCTCTACCAGCAAGGGCCCAACCCCACATCTTCACCTTGGCATTGCCAAGTTACCCCGGGCTTGGGTGAGCGATGAGAGAGCGGCGGCCCAAATTGGCCCATTTAGAATGCGAATGTGCTTGCTTGCTTAAGTCCAAGATTGTGTCACATCAACATGGGGTCACCCAGACTCACCAAACCTATGGGCATGCTAATCGAGGTAACACGGTACCTCCAGACACCCGGAAACATGGACACATAACCCACGGGGTGTCCGGTACATCCACGAGGCCGAAGGTCAATTGCTGGGTCACAACCAGGTCGACCGGAGACCAACGCACACTAAACGGACATGGTGAACATTAAGAATCGCCTAGCGGTCTACCTCTGGACCGCTAGGAAGCCTAGCGGTCTACCACTGGACCGCTACGGAAAGATTAGCGGTCTACCCATGGACCGCTAAGCACACTGGAACTCACGGACCCCTAGCGGTCGCTCTCGGACCGCCAAAGAAGGTGGCTGTCTTCCACCCGCCTGCTAGGCGTAGCCTAGCGGTCAGTCGCGAGACCGCTACCCCACTGACCTCGACTGACCAAAACGCGGAAAAACGGTCATAAGACGACCGCTAGCCCAAGGGTAGTGGTCTATCGCGTGACCGCCACCCTGACCCTAGCGGTCTCAAGAAGACCACTAAGGGCGACTAACGTTTCAAATCACCTAGCGGTCTCCCTGAGACCGCCAAGGGAGTGTAGCGGTCACTGGAACGACCGCTAGCACGTCCCGAGCACGAAACCAGGGGGAAATCCCAAAAATGCCCATCCACGCCCCGATCATCACCCAATGATGGGGAAACAAAGGGGAAACTAGTCCCCAACCTCTCTAGCATCGAGAGGACCCAATTAAACCCCAAAAATGCGATCAAAACTCTAGATCTGACTCACTCCCCAAAAACTTGGATTTTCCTCAAAATGCTCAAATAAGCCCGCTTGACTCACCACGGCCAACAAAACTCGTGGGAAATGAAGTACACGAGCTGGGGGTCTATCTCCCTACCTCTACCGAAGATTCAACGCGCCGTGGACGCCGATCCACGAAGAAAATGCCGTGAAACCCTCGCCGGCACGCGATCCCACAAACCCTCGCCACCTCCGTTGGTTTCCCGGAGTGAGAGGGGGAGAGGAGAGAACATGAGAGAAGAGAGAGGGTGAGGGGGAGAAAATGAGAGATGGAGAGAGAGAGAAAAAGGAGGTTAATATATATAGAAAAACCGAAAAATTTTAGAAATTCAGAAAATTACAAAAATTTACCTCCGTGATCTTCGGGAAGAGCACAATGCACTGGTACTGTCCTGGAGTCAGAGAACGCCACGGTTCACCCTATACGGAGAACGCCACGGTTCACCCTGTACAGTGTTCCAAAGGCTGATCAGGGAAAAACTCGCGTAAAACATAAAACACACTCCGGACCCACAATAATGATCCAAAAATATCTGAAAAATCCGGGGCATTACATGTGTTGTGTCGGTTAACAGAGAGAAAAGAGGGGAGTGAGATGGGCTCGGTGAGGCTACGTGAACTGGGATAAGGGGAGACGAAGAGGGCTACCACGGTGTGTATGTGTGGAGGTGGAGTGAAGAGATGGGCTGCGGTTTAGAGAGAGAAAGAGAGTGGGAAGGAGGAGATGATGGTGTTAGAGACGGTGGAGACGGACGTGTGTGGGAGGTGTAGGAAGAGGAAGAGGGAGAGCTGGACGCGAAAGGAGGTGAAGTGGCTGAGCATGTGAGAAGAGGAGAGCCGGAGAGGGAGTTGTGGCGGTGATGGTGTTAGAGAGAGAGGGAGAGGGATCGAGAGAGACGAGGGAGATGGGGAGGTCGACCGGTGGCTGGACAAGCAGATGGCTAGAGAAGGGATAAGAGTATGGGTGAGAGAGGAGAGGAGGCCTGTGGCGCGTGTCTGTGCGTCTGCAGGTGAGCAGAGAGAGAGTTGGATGATGGAGGGAGAGGTGCTGTGCATGGCGGACGAGCCCACGGTGGACGTGCATGGGATGGTTGTGTGGTGTGTGTTGGACGACGGCGACGTGCATGCGGGAGCGGACGGGCGGTGCTCGTGAGTGTGAAGGGAGAAGTGGCCACGGCGAGGGGGTTTGTGGAGAAGCTAGGGAGATCATGGCGGACGGGAGAGAGGGCGCAGCGGGTGGGGTAGCAGGCGGTGGCTGCGGAGGTGAGGCAGTGGCGTTGGTGAGAGATGGAGGGAGAGAGACGGGCTGTCGTGAACAGTGGGTTGGAGAGAAGAGAGAGATGCGGCTGGTGGAGAGGGTGTGCTCACGGTGAGAAGGTGCTGGCGGACGGGAGAGCACGCAGAGTGGTGGTAACGCGGCCACGGCGAGGGTGGTGGGTGAGCAACGTGCATGGCCCGTGGGTGGGTTGGCATGAAGGCCCGTGTGTGTGTTGAGAAGAGAGAGAAGGTGAGCACGGCGTGGGGCATCGTGTGAGAGAGGGGGAGTGGGACAGAGATGGGGTGTGCATGGCTTCGAGGTGGTGTGTGTTAGAAGAGGGCTGCAGGGAGACTGTGGTTTAGAGAGAGAAAGAGAGGCAAGGGGGCACCGGACGGTGGTTAACAGAGCGGCCACGGCAAATCGAGAGAGAGAGATCAGTCGAGCAGGGGCTATGGTTAGAGGGAGAAACAGACGAAGGCCGCGGTGCCATGTGTGCAGGGTGAAGCCGATGGAGGAGGGTGGTGTGGGGCTGTGGATCCGGACGTGGAGAAGAGAGTGAGAGGGATCGCTGCGATGGTTAGAGAGAGAATGTGAGAGGGAGAGGAGAGAGGCTCTCGCGTGTGTGTGAAGGGGGGAGAGGCACGGCACCGGTGGAGTGCTCGCGCGTGAAGAAGCCAAGGGGAGGAGGCCGTGTTGGGGTTGTTGGCCATGCAAAGTGGTGGCTGCGGCGATGGGGGAGTGCAGGCAGAGCAGGTGGCGACCGGCGTGGTGTGGGGCTGTAGCAGAGAAAGAGAGCCGGAGATGTTGCAGACGCTGTGGGGAAGCCGTCGTGGAAGGAGGAGCCAGCTGCATGTGAGTCACTGGTCGTGAGCATGGGCCCTTGCTGGCCTGCCTGAAGATCGCCACGGGGAGCTCCGTCTATTATGGCCGCCAAGGGGGAACACTGTTCAAAAATGATAAACTTAGGTGAAGTTTGTTGTATATAAAAAATTATAAGCAAACCCCTCATGTAAAAAATATTTAATAAGTATTTATTCTTCTCAAACATATCTCAAGTCCCAGTGATTAAGCAAGCTCCTCATGTAAAATTTTAATTAATTATAGAAAAATATCACTTTTGTGCAAGATTGAGATTAAAATGTAAAACTTGCATAATTTATTTCATTAAATCCCAAAAATGATATGTGTGATATAAATAAATATAAATAACTAAACACTTATCACACCCCTAACTTACTCATTGCTAGTCCCTTAGCAATATAAATATGTTAAAAATTAGGGACCAACAAGAGTTTAAAAGGTTCATACCTCAAGTCAAGATCCTCCTTCATAGAATCAACCAGAGATCATAAATCCGGAAGTATTAATACACATTAGACTTAGATTGAAAATTTAGGTACATGACTAAGAATGTAAATCAAAGTTTAATAGCACTTGTGCATGTGTCGTACTAAATTCACAGCATAGACAATTGCACCCCTCATTAGCCATTCTAGATAAATGTCCTTCAACTCTGCACCTCCTGGATCCGAGCGTTGAGTACAACAGCTTTTTGTTTGCCTTTGTCTTTCATTTTTTTTAATGCACGCATGATGCTGCACAACTCTTCACCGTTTGACGTGAACCTCAACTCTTGTCTTAGGAGAAGCAGGTCCGGTTACTAGGATCATGGGCATTTTTTATGGTATTTTTTTTAATGTGCTTTTGCACTTATTTGATGGATAATTTTGACAGATAGCTTTATTAAAAAGATCTCATTTCCAAGAAATGCAGAGTATCAAACACCACTCTAAAATAACAGAAGGCTTGTCCTACTTGTTTCATTAGCGTGCAAAGTGATTTTTTCCTTTTTCTTTTTCTTTTTTTTCTAAATACTATTGAACTTTTAAAAAGATTATTATAATCAATTTTCCATGGCTAGGTCGAATAAATTTTCCCATCATCCTTCTTCCTAGTTTCTCTATTCCAGAGTCTCTTTTATGAGAGCATGAATCATGAAAACACAGTTGGTGCTCCACCTTTTCTTTTTTTTTTTTTATATAACAAAATGTGACATAAGTTGTATGAGATTTTTACAATAATTACTCTTACCCCCCAACTTAAATAGCATTGTCTTTGATGATATGAATAATATAGAAATAGAACAATGTGCACATAAATGCTTGGGAAGGAAGGGTACAACCTGGGACAGGCAGACGTGATTCTCGCCAGATATCCTCCTTGTGCTACTGCTGACTCCTACAAACACACAACAAAGGAAATAATTTATTGAAACAGTAAAGAGGAAATGTTGGGCTATCTCCCAACAAGCCATTTATTATCACATGAACATTATTAAAATATTGGGTTGCCTCCCAATAAGCGCTAAGTTTAACGTCTTTAGCCAGACGTAATGTAGCTCACTAACCAACGGATGGCATTCATAATGAGCCACCAAATGATCTTATCCTCCGTCAAATTCCAGCCCTTATGCCACTGGAGGAAAAGATGATATTGATGCATAGGTGGGCTAGAGGTACTCTAGGGGAGGCTCTGGTCAGAGAATGGTGGAGGAACATTGTTAAAGATCATGTCTTCGATGATGAAATATTCCTCCTCATGATTAAGGTCTTTAAAAATATTGAATGTGTTAATGCAGACCTTTTTATTCCCCGCATATTCTTCTTCAACCTCAATTTCAAATTTTTTAAGCTCAACGTTAAGGTAAGGAAGTGTAGGAATGGGAGGAGTTTCTATGGATTTCACAAAAGGGCTAGTGTCTCGGAGGAGACAAGGTGGGTCGAGAGTGAAATCAACATGCTCCTCAACACTGATCGGATGATCATGAGGCTCAGGTGGAATTGACATATCGGCTAGTTGCATGATGTCAGGGATAGAAATGCCGAGGTCAGGAATAAGTGAAAGATCAACATCCTCCCCAAAATTGTGAGAAACTCGGCTAGAGTAGATTTCAAGAGGAAGGTCCGACTTCTCCTTTACCCAAAAAGAGTGGTCAGTGTAAATACTCAATTCTCTCTCCACCATTTCATCCTCCTTGTCCGTTACTTGAGATAAGGGCTCCTCAAATATAGGAATGGAAATTAAAGGGATTTGATCAACAAGCGCATCCACTTCCTTTTCTTCTCCCCCTAACTTATGACCAACCAACTCATCAGTACCCTCCTCATAAATGAAATTGGGCTTGGGCTGCTCCTCAAGACTAACGCCAAGATTGCTATCACTTCCCTCTAATTCAATTTTCTGGTATGACTCCTCCATAATCCCCTCATTATTTAAATCGAGATTGATATGATCTGTGGATTGGGGAATCATGGGTTGATCATATAAACTTTTGTTAATGTCAAACTCAGGAAGTTGACATTCAAGGCTTATAGTGGGATAGTTAGACAATTGGTCCATTTCCATGCTCATGAAGGTTTCGTTAAGCTGGGTTAGACGGGCCTCCATTTTGGCAAAAGTATGTTGGTTGGCCGCAAGGACTTGTTGGTTAGTTTGTAAGGACTTCATGATGAGCTGATGCAATTCATGGAACTTATCCTTGTTGACATGTTTTTCCTACTCTTTCCCTTTTGATGACCCTTCCAACCCCTTCTTTACTAGTGTAATGTGAAGAACTAAGCAATAAGTAAATAACAAGGGGAAGGGGTCGGGGAAGAAGTGTGTGTGATCGCCACCAAGATGCCGAACGTGATGAACACGCCGTATCTTGGAAAGGGGAAGAGGTACTCGCCTTAAGAGTAGCGCTGAGAAGATGTACGGTTCAGGATGAACCGCCTGTAAAGATGAGCGGCCGCACAACATGCCGTCTAAAGGTGCTGCAGAGGACGCGGGATAAAGAACTTCTGGTAGATGAACGGCTCTGACCCAACCACAGTGAGAATAAGAACAGTCCAGATATCACCGCACGTCTCCTTGAATGGACAGCTGGGAGCCGCACAAGACCACCACACCAGAAGTTATAAGAGTCCAACCTCCACCCTTTCCGGCCGGCTAGAAAGGATGGGCCTCGCGTTAGTGTGATGCTGACCTGCAAAACCACGTGTAGACCACAAAGGAAAACCCAAGTTAGGACTAGAAAGTGTAGTAAATGCTCAAACAGACGGAAATGAACATGACTAAATGAAATGGGGGGATACTTGGAGATTTTTAAACCTCTGGGGGCGTCAGAAAACATAGGAAGGTGTGTGCATGGCGGTGCAAATGAAGAAAAACGTGGAGAACAGATATGAAGAAACAAGCATGCAACTGGGGGAGACGGGACTATGAAATGTAAAAGACTCAAACAAAGACTACTCCCTGAACCGGAGGCCTGTATGGACATAGAAGGCCTCCCTCCTTGGTGCTAGGTTGCTCAAAGGTTCGGCAGGGCTTCGCCGTCGACCAAAAATCTCCCCCCCTTTCAAAGCTGGGCCTCAGGGTCTATTTATAGAGCACCTAAAGTCTTAGCTCGAATTTAGGGTTTCTGGCCATTTTCAGGTCGAGATTATCAAATAAAAGATGAAGATAATTCAATTATCTTTCATCTGGAAGAAATGGCACTCAAAATGGTTAAGGATTCGTGAAGAAATCATCGGAGAAAGTTTGGGAGAAAAGCCACGAATGATAGGAAAAAGCCTTAACCACTTTCTTATCCGAGAGGATAAATAGTCTCACGATAGACTGCACAAATGATGAGCGGCCAAACACGGGCCGTCCGTCCCTGTCGGTGGAAATTCAAATAAATCTTGAGATAATTAATTTATCCACTAAACTGACTGATAAATTTGCCGTTGGACTCTCTCATGGTTGAACGGCTATTGGGAAACTGCCCAAGCTTGTCGGTGATAAATCACAAATAAGAAGATAAATAGGTAATTATCTAAATGGCCCAACCGATGTTAGGACTCTTGAGAGATAACCGGCTTAGTAGATACCGTACAATGGACTTATGCGGCTAAACCTAGGCCGTATATATGCTTGTCGGTGATAATTCAGAGAATTAACCAATATACCCACTAAATGTTTGGACGGCCCACTATCAACCGCACAAATGGTTGCACGGCTGTATTTTGACTGCACATGTGTATGGGCGTTTGAAATTCATAGAAAAGACTCAATCGACCAAAACCAAGGCCCATTAAGCCCTGAATCAACTCGGACATAGCCAGGGAGGGAGGCTACCCATAAAATTGGCACAGAACGTGCCAAAAAATAGCCCAGCGATTGATGGACAACTCGAGACATCAATAAATGGGAGTACGAGAAATGACTCAACTTATCGGCAAAAACAGGTGTCAATAGATGTCCCTCCTTAACGTCCTCTTTGCAAGGGAGCGAGCGGAGGTGAAGCGAAAGCGAAATGGAACATGGAGATGAAGCGGAAATAAAGCGGAGCGGACTAAAAAGCGGGCGTTAAAGTAAAACGACACCCGCTTTCACCAACAAGCGAAAAGAATCTTTCGGAAAACTCTGAACCAAACACAAGGAATGATTAAACCAAAAGTGACGTCAATCTGGAGGAACTTAAACTAAAATAAAAAGAAACACACGATCAACCTCATGGGGGACACAATCCCTCGGACCAATGAGGAGACCAGAATAAGCGGTGAAAAAGTGAAGAAACAGACTAAACTCCAAACGGGGACCTCTTAATCAACCAAACCAAGCGAATCGACCAAAGTGAACCTTCCAACTCAAAGTGGAATTGTTCCTCTTACTCAAACATTGAACGCACAGCCATCCATCACTGGTGGGACATTATTCAGACAAATCATGGGTCATGAATGCTCAAAAGATGCACATGATGCATGCTGGGCTAAAATAAAAGAAATCATTAAAATGAATGCGAAGAAAAATTAAAATATAAAATACTCGAGAATAATATTGCTAGGCTGAGAGAATCAGAGTCAAGACACTATCCGCAACCACAGCGTGTAGGATAGAACCATCCTCCCCAGATTTTCCCAACCTAATGGCCTATCCGGAGATTAAACGCGTGAACCTGGATCATCAGCATTTTTGTTGAAGGGGAACATCAGATTCTGGAACACGTGAGCAACCAACTGGTTCTCGAGATAATATAGCATAATACTATATAGTAATACTATAAGAGATGTAAGGATAGAGAGCCATACTTGACTTACCTGTGCAGGTGAGATAGCATATTTCTTGGATTTTCATTTTCAGATTTTTATGGATTTTCATGTATAAGACAAACATGATAAACAAGCAAGTATAAACATGGCGATTAACTGAACGACAAACAACACGACATAACATAACGATCAAATGAAATGGGAGACAATGCAACATAACATAACAAAGGCAAACGAGCACATATGCAAGGGCATGAACATAAACAACATGCATGCATGAACACGGTGTGACAAGACAACGACGCTGCGGGACAACACATGGTTGTGACAATAACATGACGGATAACCACACGGTTGGGACAAGAACATAAGACACAAAGGGATGACTAACAACATGCAGTGAGGGACAAAACAACATGTATGGGACAACACGATGGGATATGAACACGTGACAAGGACACGGCGGGACAAAAGATAAGACAAAATACGCACTTCAATCAAAACCAAAGATCAGAATGAAGCAGGACCGCCAGGTTCATAATCGCGAGGCAAAGCCCTCTCATATTGATATGATCATTGCAAACAAAAGCTGAGAAGGACATGAGCTTCAGAACAGATCGAGAGAGTGGATCGAAGAAGGAAAGAATAGATCAAAAATGTGGACAGGAGGCAGAGCAAAAAGATATAACAAGGAATGCCTGAGCACTTGCAACCTGCACACTTAGCAAACAGATTACGTATCTGTCCTTAAAATAAGAATGTAAAAGATAAATATTTTAGATTTTTTCAATTTTCTTGATTTTTTAATCAATATTTCATTTTTTTGGATTTTTGACAATATCTCACTTTTTTTAGATTTTTGACAATATCTCATTTTTTTAGATTTTGAAATAGCAATCCGCAGCACCCAAAGACAGGCTCGAACTACTGGCAAGGGATCGCCGTCCCTCCCCTCTCATTAAAGACTTCCCTTGAGCAGGACGTGCATGTGAGGGTGGCTTACCACAACCAACCACTTCTAAAGAACGGTACCCCTACTAAGGCCAAACCCGGGATACAACCCAGCCTAAGAGGGAGAAGAAGAAGAAAAATTGGAGATAAGCTTCGTGTAGGATGGGAGATATCAAGGCTCGAATTCCTTACAGGGCACTATCCCTCAAAGAGATAGCCTGTTGCGCTGGGACTTTATGTCTTTGATTGTTAGACCCATATTTATCAGGCACGCATGCGACCGGGCTCATGACGCCCCTCGGGGAACTGTACTGCCACTCTTGCCATGCCTTTGATTCATAATTTTGCATTGATTTTTCTTCTCATTTTGGTAGCCCTTATTGGATAGATATAGCATGAACGCTCACTTTTGAGGGTCTAGACTGCCCCTATTTGAGACCTCTCTCGTATTAGGGAGTGCCTAGGTTAGTCATCTTATCCATCAATCTCTTGCCCCTGCACTTGGTCGAGCAGAGAAGAGAAAAAGGCCTTTGTGCATACCCAAAGTATGGCCAAAGCAGCAACCATGTTGCACTAGAGAGATCGGCTATGGCTTACCGTGTAGTGTGTGAAAAACCCATACTCAAATGTCACCCTCAACAATCAGGGAAAGAAACTAGACTCTCAGCGCTGAGCTATCACCAGCCTAAGGATGCTGCAGAAGCTAACTCATTTTTTGTTTTTGTTTTTGGACTAAGCTAATTAAGTAAAATTTTAAAAGTCACTTAACCATGTTGAGGAATAGCATTATAAGCACGTGTAGGAATAAATAGAAATATTAGCAATGACAACATATTTCTTGCATAAAAGCAAAGATACCTTTGCAAATCTATGGCGTGGAAACCGGCCTCCTGAAGAGATTTTGATCATCGAGCTTCGTACAGCACGAGCTTTGTATTCCTTGCTTGACAGGACGAAAGGGAGAGGATAGTAAGGCTTGAAAATTCCTCTACACGGAGGAGCGACGGACACCAAACTAGACGAAATAAGGGTAAAAAGGAAGAGGGACGAGGGCTAGAACTCCCTCGTTAAGGCATAGAGACCCTGATAACAAGGAACCAGATATAGAATAAGCAAAGATTAGCTAGGATCAAGGCGGACTAAAGCTTTGAAAATAGCAAGAAAAAGGGTAATGACCCTGAAAGGGTGAGACAGAAAGAATAGATGAACCATAAAAAGATTGTGGCAAAGATAAGGGGGAAGAGGAGTGATCATCCGACGTGGTCGGAGAAAAGGAATTAGACTCACCCGATAGGGTTGGGGAAGGAGAGTGAGAAGCACCCGATAGGGTTGGGGAAGGAAAATGATAGACACCCGACAAGGTCGGGGAAGAAGAGTGAGAACCACCCGACAGGGTCGGGGAAAGAAAAGGGTAATCACCTGACATGGTCGGGGAAGGATCAGAAGTAAAACCCGGGGATACCAGAAGAGAAGGATCAGAAGAAGTCCCCAAAGTGGAATGAAAGGATGACATAGGCCGAGGCCTAAAATCATGAGAGAACGGAGGATCTGGAGACTACGGATGATTAGAGAAAGAAGAATGGGGGTTTGCAGACCCGAAAAGAGAGGAGAAGATCATAGAAACTGGATTAGAGGAAGGGAGGTACACCACCCAAGGGTGGGAGCTGAGTAGAAGAAAGCATGAACGAAAGGAAGAGAAGGAGGAAGAAGTGGACCCTTGAGTGCATAATTGACGGCCCTTGAACTTATGTCGCTGCCTCTTCTTGGCAGAAATCTGCTTGCTACAATTCTGCCTGGCACGGACTCGGGCCTTCGACCTTCTTGATCTGTAATGTCTTCTTAAATAACGAGCCCATCTAGCAGATGGCCTGGCCCGGTCATGAACATGAAGCCTCATTGGGACGGTTGCCCCTAGCTGTGTGTTGCCAACCATAGAAAGACATTCCAGAACAGTCAACTCCTTGGGATGAACATCAGGAAGCAGTGGAGTTTTGTCATTCGACGCTAGAACATGGAGCTTTGGCATCTTCACTCGGCAGTCGGGCAAGAAGCATAACTCCCTTGCTAGAAGCGCAGGATGAAACTGAGGGAGGGCGATGCGCGGCGTTAACGTGGCCGCCTCATCAATAAGCCAAGGGAGATGAGACAAAAAATGCAGAATGCCCCTGGCCAATCTCGAAGACACGGCCAATTGCCCCTTGAATGCTGAATTCATTAAACTTTTGGCGGCCGTGTGGGTTAGCACCATATGGGTGGAAAACTCTTCTAGGCCAGTGAACTGAATAGCAATCAAGCGAGAGGTGATAACAACATCAACAGTGAATTCTCCGGCGAGCAAAGAGATTGCCACCAGCCTCGCTTTTGAAGAAACTGGCACCAGTGCTAAAGAAATCTTCTCAGCAATCGTCTTCATAGCAAGTGCGGGCTCATTATCTCTAGAATAGCCAGGGACTAGGACTCGGACCGGCATGCGGAAAATGAAATCTTGAAGCTTGTAATGCATAGTCAAAGCCTGGCTCGGCTCTTTATCTCCCTGGGAACTAGACCCGAGGGGCACCAAAGGTAGCACACACCCACTCCATGGGGTGGAGATAGGTGGAGAGAGGGGTGGAGAAGGCTTGGCAGGTGTGGGCGAAGGCAATTGTGAGCGAAGGAGAGATAACGGCGATGATAGGCTCTGGTGGGGGTAAAGGTTTGGAGGGTAGAGGTGTAGGAGAGGGCAAAGGTGAAGGTGGCGTGGGTGGAGATGGAGGCAATGGCGGGGGTGTGGGCGAAGGCAATGCGAGCGAAGGAGAGATAACGGCGATGATAGGCTCTGGTGGGGGTAAAGGTTTGGAGGGTAGAGGTGTAGGAGAGGGCAAAGGTGAAGGTGGCGTGGGTGGAGATGGAGGCAATGGCGGGGGTGTGGGTGAAGGGGTAGCTTGCTCAGGCTCGGATGATGATGGTAAAGGGAGCGGCATCGGTAGAGGAGATGGTTGTGAAGGTGACGGAACATGGATCGTTGTGAGAGGAGGCGATGATGACAACAATGGTGACGACAATTGGGATAATGGAGAAGGCGATGATGAAGATGTGGTCAATGGAGGCAGCGAAGATGGGGGTGGAGAAGGTGGTGGCGAGGTAGAAGAGGTGGCAGGTCGTGGCGCCCATCTCCGACGTGTCGGTACAACACGTCGAGCGGCGTTGGCAGTAGAAGCGTTGGTGGAAATGGAGGGGGAAGGAGAAGAGTTTGTGCTAGCCTGAGCAGAGGCTTGGGTTTGTGGAGGCCGTGGAGGTTGAGTAGGAGACGGTGAAGGTGAGGGGGTTGGTGAGGGGATAAATAATAGAGCGTGTGCTTTATCAACTGAAGAATCACAGGGATGCCCTTGGTCTTGAGACGGAGATGGCTGCCTGGGCGGCGCTTGCTGCTACTGCTGCAGCTGTTTGCGAAGATCTATAATAACTTGGTGCATGACAGCCCAATCAATCATCTTCTTATCTTCCAAGCCGTAAACAAGTTCCCGGAACTCGGGGTAGTCCTCAATCAAATGCCCCTGTTGACGATGAAATTCACAGAAATGGAGCAAATTCCCGATCGCGGGTTGGCAAGGCACAACCGGAGGGAGTTGCAACGCGCGGGTGGCCATCAAAGCCCTGAAAATATCTGTAAGAGATTCTAGCAACGGAGAGTGAGGAGCCCGCTTTGGGCAAGGTGGGTGCCGAGGGGTATAAGAAGGTAGTGGGGATGGTAGTGGAGGTTGTGTAGGCAAGGGGAATTGCGTAGGTGAAGGCGGAGGGCTAGAATGATGTGGAGGCGTAGAGAGAGTGGGAATATAATGGATGACATCCACCCGCTCAGGGCACGATGTTTCCTTGACTGGGAGTGAAGAGGTGTGGGGAAATAAAACAACGGAGGGCTGACTCGTGGAGGAAGATGTGGTGGGGTGACATGGGAAGGCATATGGATAAGTGGGAGTGGACGGCCGACTCATGGAAGGATATGTAGTAGAGTACTGACTTGTGAGGGACGGTGAGGAGAAGGGGTATGTGGAAGGCGAAGGTGAAGGAGACTCATGGTCAAGGGAAACTAGGAGTTATTGGCTAATGAAGCGTGCTCAGCTGAATCTAACTTTCTAGTGAGAGAATCTCTGGTTTGTCCTCTCCCGCCTTCTTCTCGCTGTTTGATCGGAGAACTCCCCTCCTTGTCGGCCATGGCTGGCGTGGTGGGGGAGGTCCAGAATCCGCCAGAAAGTGTAGATGTTGTCCTCCCGAACTCAGCTACAGTAATGCCTCGGAAGACTTTTGCACAGATGCTGATGGAAGATCGTCGTCGGCCTTGCCCTCACATTCAAGTGAAGTCTCCGGCGTTCACGGATCAGGGTGAGCCTGCCGTGTTTTTCTCACAAGAAGAAGTGCAGGCCTCTTGTTCGCATCTTCAGAATGCGATTATTGCAAAATGCTCATATGGCCGTCCATCCATTCCAGAGATCAAGCTCTGCCTCTCGCAGTGTCTCCAGTTAACTTCAAAGTTTATTATAAGTAGATTGAATGCCAAACATATCCTTGTTAGATTGGGATGTGAAGCAGATTTCCTAAGAGTGCTATTACAGAAAAGCCTATATGTCAAAGGATTTCTGTTCAGGTTCTTCAGATGGACTCATGATTTTAACTACGATGCTGATCCATCGATAATTCCTATCTGGATAGGTTTCCCCTCTCTTCCTGTGAATTTCTTCCATGAAGACATGCTTCGATCCATAGCAGGTAACATAGGTCCGATCCTACGGATACATGATGCAACAGCAGCAATGACAAATACAACAGAAGCTTTAGTCTGTGTAGAGATAAATCTTGATCTGCAAAGGAAGGATCAAATATGGATTGGAATAGACAATCGAGGTTTCTGGCAGCCGATTAATTATCATAAAGTGCCGCAAATGTGTTCCTATTGTCACAAGATTGGGCATCTGGAAAGAGATTGTAAAAAGAAATAGGAAAATAATGCTGCACGGAAGCCATTGGTGGGAATTTTAGCTTTCCCAGGTATCAAGAAAAGTTCTCGACAGGAATATAAGCCTATATCGGCTGAAACAAGTAGTAAAAGGATTGATGCTGAAGGAAACATATTTTCAGTGTTAGGCCAAGTTTCGGAGGATCTAAAATATGATGAAGAGAGCATTCAAGTCAAGCAAGATTCCAATGTCAATTCAATACTTGAGGCTGCTATTAGCCATCATCCAGTTGTATCTTCATCTGAATTGGAGATATCAAACAACCTTGATCCCTCACAAGATGCTTGTAAAAATGGCTTAGTTAAAAAGCCTAGCACAACTCTATCCCGGGTAGAGGAGGTCTCAACTACAGAGGAGCTTCCTTCAATCCATTATAATACAGAGGCCTCTCAGACCAGAATCTCCACTCAACAACAACCTTCTATTCACTTTGACCAGAAGATCTTAACTATTAGCAGCTCGGAGGTTATTTGTAAACTATCGGCCAATGAAAACTCCAGGATGTGTGGTCAGGTAAATAACAACACCAATTCTCTTCTTCTCCATTCAAAGCCAAATGAAGTCTCAGTAATGCCCGGGGTACTATTTAGTGATGCTTGGCTTACAAGGGCTAAAGCCAAGAGAATGGCGGTTCACTCTTTTTCTTCCTATGGTCATGTTTAACTCAGCATTAATCTGGAATGCCAGAGGAATAGGAAATAAAGTCACTGTCAGAAGTTTGGTCCAACACATACAATCAAATAATATCTGTTTAGCAGCTATCTCTGAACCTCGGATTGATTTGAGTAGAGCCCAGAGTGTGGCTCGAAAAATAAAAATGCAAACTCCAATTGGAAATAATGGTGATGCATCTAAGATATGGATTTTTAATAAGCCTCATATCTGTCTTGAGATAATAAAGGCACATTCATAATATTTGACTGTGGTCATTAAGGAAAATAATAATGCTGTTGTGCTTTTCACAGCAATTTATGCCTCCTATAGTGTCAGTGAGCGCAAGGTTATGTTTGAGTCTCTTATGGAATTCAGTCAAACTGTTAACACTCCTTGGGTGATAGGAGGTGATTTCAATTGTATTGTCTCCCATGAAGAAAAAAGTGGTGGGTCCTTATCTTCAATGAATGCCATGATAGACTTTCAAGGCTTTATAACAGCAACTGGACTTGTAGATGCTGGATTTTCTGGTTCTAACTATACATGGACTAATAATCAAACTGGGACATCTCATATAAGAGCCTGTTTGGAAAGGGTCTTGTATAACTCACTTTGGGCTCAATCAACTCATCTTTTGTCAATTAGACACTTAATTCGAGGGCCCTCAGATCATGCCCCACTGTTACTATCCTTGAAGCATACACCAACTTCTCCAGGGAGATTTATGTACCAACATATGTGGCATATGCATGAGGATTTCTTGAACTTTGTAAGAGTTCAATGGAGCAAATATATACAGACTGATATTCACCCATTTCTGATATTACAGCAAAAGCTTAAATGTTTGAAGACTGATTTAAAAAAGTGGAACAAGGAAACATTTGGTAATATTTTTTAGGCCAAGAGCCAGACTGAATCTTTGGTGGAATTATCTCAAAACCAATATGATGAATACCCTTCGGTTGAAAACCGAATGAGACTCCATAAGGCTAATGCTGAACTGTGCCTTCTTTTGTCTCGAGAAGAGGTTTTCTGGTTTCAAAAGGCTCGGGTGGAGTGGATCTCTTGTGGAGATCGAAACACTAAATTTTTTCATCAGTACACCAAGGTTAAGAGGCAAAGAAACTACATTCACAAACTGAAAATTGATGAACAGTGGGTGGATGATCAAGATATATTAGCTGATGGTGCTGTGGAATATTTCAGAGTGCTTTTAACATCTGAACATCACATAATTGATGAGAACCTATTTAATGTAATACCTTCTCTGATTAATGAAGACAAGAACAGTTCTCTATGTTCAATCCCTTCAGCAGATGAAGTCAAGAATGCAATGCTTTCTTTGTCTGGAAATAGTTCACCAGGGCTGGATGGGTATACAAGGGGTTTTTTCTCCCATTGCTGGGATATCATTGGAGAAGATGTAAGTCACGCTGTTCAAAGCTTTTTTCAGGGATGGGGTCTACCAAAGGGGGTTACCTCTACTGTTATTAGTCTCATTCCGAAGGTCAAAAGCCCTATATCATATGCAGACTTCAGACCCATCAGTCTATGCAATTTCACATATAAAATAGTGTCAAAGATCATATGTGACAGATTAAGACCCATTCTTCCAATGATCATCTCTAAGGAGCAGAGTGGATTTGTAAGTGGAAGACACATAGCTGACAATTACCTTTTGGCCAAGGAGCTTTTGATGAAGCTAAATAGACCTGTGAGAGGTCACAATATGGTAATCCAGCTTGATATGGCAAAAGCGTATGATCGTATGGAGTGGGATTTTCTTTTCAAGGCCCTAAGAAAGTTTGGTTTTTGCAATAGATTTATTTCATTGATTGCTCAGCTACTGGTAAACTGTTGGTTCTCTATATCCTTCAATGGACAATTCGTGGCTATTTCAAATCAACAAGAGGGATCAGACAAGGGGATCCACTAGCCCCGGCTTTGTTCATTATTGCTGAGGAGGTTTTAAGCAGAGGTCTGAATCACATATTTTCAGCAGGTCTCTGTAAATATTACCACCTTCCTCGAGGGGTGTAGCCCATCTCACATATACTATATGCTGATGACTCTTTGATTTTTATGAGTGGTGGAATTTCATCTTTCAAACAACTCCTACTTTTCTTAGGAAGGTATGCATCATCCTCTGGGCAGTGTATAAATGCACAAAAAAGTTGCTTCATAGTTGCAAAGTAAATGCCACACAGAATCATCACTAGTATCAGTCAATTGTCTAGATTTGTCCACAAAACTGGAAGCCTAACCTACCTGGGGATTCCTCTATTTAAAGAAAGAATCAAGACAACACATTTTAAGTACCTGATTGATAAAGTTAATAACAAACTAGCAGGCTGGCAAGGTAAATTTCTATCTCAGGTTGGCAGAATGATCCTCATTCAATCAGTACTGTCTGCTATTCCAATATACACGGCAAATGCAGCATCTATCCCATACACTACACTTAAGCACATTGGGAGAATATGTTCCAATTTTTTTTGGCAAGGATTTGAAATTGAACACAGGAAGCATTGGGTATCCTGGGATAAAATTTGTTGTCCTATCACTGAAGGAGGTCTGGGGATCAGAGGACTCCGAGATATACAATTATGCTTCTATGTCAAATTGATTTGGCATTCAATACATAGAAAGCCCCTATGGGCTAGTTTTGTGAAAAGCAAATATCTGCATGATCAGCATATTCTTAACTGTAAAACCCCTTTTCCTGCTGGGATTAAAAAACTTGATTTTGAGAAGGCCCGGACCATACTCATGCAAGGATCCAAGATGATTGTTCGCGATGGGGCTAACACTAATCGTTTCAAAGACAACTGGTACAAAGATAGACCCTTGACAGATTTCTTGTCTTTACAGAATCAAATGGAACTTGAAAATTGTTCTGTTAAAGATGCATTGGCCAATCCCCAGCACCCTGTATGGGAGAATTTAGAAAACCAGCAGCTGAGGGAAGAAATCCAAAGATTTGATACACAAGCTGGGGAAGATATTCCTATATGGTCTCATTCTATATCTGGATTTTTCAGTTCAAAATTAGCTTACAATGTTATTAAAGGGCATACTGTTAGATCCAACCCAAAGCTCAAGAAACTTTGGCATAATAAACTATCTCCGCGGGCGTCCTTATTCTGCTGGAAATTACTGAAACATGCAGTTCCAGTAGACAGTCACATTCAACAAAGTGGAATCAACTTGGCTTCCAGATGTAATTGCTGCATCATATCCTATGACATAGAAGATGAAGAGCATTTGTTTATAAAGAGTGAAATAGCTAGATTTTTATGGAGACGATTTGACCCTTTCTTTAGCAAAACATTCTTGGAAGATGTCAGTATTTTCAGCAGGTTGGAAACAATTATAGACAGGAGACTGATCAGCAAACCCAAAAGCCTTATACGACTCATGTTAACAATAATGATTGTGTGGGAAACTTTGAAATACAGATGTTCTGTCAGGTATGAAGGTAATCATACCAACTTTATGAGAATTGCTGACCATATCTCTGCAGAGATTTCCTGTTCTGTTGGGCAGATAAATTTCAAGCAAGGAGCAAGTTTAGATTATCAGAAAATGCTACAAATCTTTGGTATAACTATCACTTGTGTCCAATCAGTTTGCATCAAGGTTCGGTGGATAGCTCCTGCTGTAGGATTTTCATTAAATGTAGATGGTGCAAGTAAAGGGAACCCCGGTCTCTCCGGGGGAGGAGGCTGTTTCAGAGATCAACAAGGTCAGCTAATATTGGGTTTTGCATATTACTATGGCATTGGTTCTAACATGGTTACCAAAGGTCGAGCATTATTGGATGGTCTACGTTTGGCTCAATACCATAATATCAATATATCAATCATATACTCGGATTCTCAAGCTCTAATAAGTTTGCTGACTTCCAAAAAAGATCCACCATGGAGTTTTCTTCCTTGGTGGCAACAATTACTACAACTTCACTCTACATTTCAATGTCCCATTGTACATACATATAGAGAGGCTAATCAGCTAGCAGATGCACTTGCCAACCATGCAGTTTCAATTGGAAGCAATAAAGAGTTTTACTCTATTCGTGAGCTGCCACTATTTGCTAAGGGTTATGCAATGGCAGATGCCAGTGGTTTACCCAATGTTAGAATGAGAAGTGTATAGCATTTTCTATTTTTGTCTTTTGCTATACATGTACATCAGAGGCTTGCCTCCTTAGATGATGTAATTCCTTTTTTTTTTGATAAAAGCAATAAAATTAGCATCTAATGGTCGGTTGGTGGAGTGAGAACATTCCCTTCCTCTGGAATGGGGTGCACTCTCCCTTCTTTCCCATTAGATGACTGGGTTTCATAAAAAAAAAGCGGGCTCAGCTGTAGAGTTGTTGCCAGGAAGTGATATCATTCAGAGCTAAGATGCATCTAAATTCAGGCATTGCATTAGAAATAACCATCTTGATTTGTTCGCCCTCCGGAATATGCCCCGGGACTTGCGTGGCCAGGCGACGCCAGCGATCGGTGAACATGGAGAATTCCTCGTTGGGCTTCATCTTCTCTTGGGCTAAATCCACCATAGAGTACCTGGGCCCCACCTGGTCTTGGTACTGCTGAACGAATTTTTCTTGTATAACTTGAAAATTCATTATCTGCTCTTGCGGTAACGTGAAGAACCAATCCTTGGCCGAGCCCTCTAAAGATAGGCCAAACAAATAGGCCATCAAGCGTAGATCATGTCGAAATTGGGCCGACTCATAAAGGAACTCCTTCAAATGCACGTAGGGGTCACCGACTCCACCATACCGACGATAAGCCAGAATTTGTGAACGTGGTGGGGGCTGAAGACCTTGAAAGGCAAACGGGACATCCAAAGAAGTTTGGGGATTAATTCGACGTTGCAATTCATCAAGCTGACGTTGGGCTTGGGCGATCATCTCCTCGGTAGGAAGAGTCCGAGAAGGATATGGGCCAACCTGAGCAAGAGAGGATGAATTTAAATCAGGATAATGTTGATGGACCGAATAGAGGGACCCAGCCTAAGAAGAAGGAAAGTCCGTTCCAGGAGTAGAGGGATACATGGGCCTGGAAGGATTATGTATGTGGGGATGAGAATTGGTTGGGCTAGCAGCAGCATGGGTGGGATAAGAAGGCTCGTTAAAAGAATAGGGCCCAATGGAGGAATAAGGAGATGGGCCCGCATGAGAAGAGGAATCCACGCGGGGATAAGAAGGTAGAGAAGAATAGGAATAGGATATAGAGGAAAAATGCTCCATGGAGAGAGTGGAGACTTTATACAGTCAAAGGTGAGGGAGATACAAGGAGGGAAAAAAAGAAAAGCTTAGGACGACGTGACTAGATAGGTGGACGCGAAGATGAACTAACCTAAATGGACCTAATTAACAAAACTAATGTAGATGGAATGCAACGGATTAATGGGCCTAAGCAAAGACAAACAAGGTGGATATGAAAACAAACAAACAAGCTAACGAGAATGCACACAACGGATAGGAGAGATGAGGGGCGAATCAACCAATCAAACACCCAAGTTGTTAAATGATGCGTGAGAAATTTTTAATAAGTTCCCTTTCGGACCTTAGTGGATTAATTAACACAAGGATTCACTCAATCACAAGGTACCTAATCGGGGTAAGAATGGAAAACTGGGTGACTCTAAGGGACTCTCTCTCTCACGGATGCAGAACCCTAGACTGAGGGATGGTGTGGTACAACCTTCCCGGCGTCCGTGTGGGAATCCACGGCTCACGGGGACTTACGGAGGTCCTTGGCAAGGTCCCCTAGTTGGCTCCAAGGAGTATGGAGACGAGAGGAAACCCTACCTCGGTAGAAATGTAACTAAAGTATGATAAAATGCATGAACCCTATGCGCACCGGAGTGCATGCAAAATTCTAACCTAGATCTAGCAACCAATGAGCAAACAAAATATGACGAGAAGAACACCAATCATGTAAAGATTGATTACACTATAGGGGAGATGATCAGTAGCACCAAATGACATGAAATTGATAGGAAATGGTAATCAATATTTGAAGCTCGGGTGCGCTGTAGGAAAGATGGGCGGTCTATGGAAGACCGCACAGGGAGGTATACGGTCCGTTAAAGACCATTCCACAACATAGAGCAGTAATGAAAAACTTGACAGAAACAACAAAACACTGAACAAACAGGTTGATTGGTTGATATGACCTAGAAGGACGGCCTCAGGAAGGCCGTGTATAACCTAGAACGGACCTGAATCAACTGCAGAATATCAGCGAAGCCAACAACGTGTAGACAGAGACATACCCTTGCCAAACGGATGAGCGGCCTGTATCAAACCGCAGTGGTGAGGACACACGGCGCTATCCTCGACGGAGCACCCGGCACACCGCTACCTCCTTGTGGCTCGGCGACGGCGGCACCTTCTAGTTATCTTTTTATTATGCTTTAGGCCATGTTGGGCCTAGGTTTGGTCCCTGCGTGGACACGTTATCTAGTTTCTTTCCTATTGTTATCAGGCTATGTAGGGATAATGGGTTTCTTCCTCCCTTATTGGGCCAAGCCTTGGTCCTTGGTTAGTGGGTTAGGGTTAGGGTTTGGAGAGGAGGGCGCAACCCCCCACCTAGGGTGGCTGCGCCTCCTTCCCCCTCTTGCCCCTCCTCTTTCCTTTTTGGGCCCCCCTCCTTTCCCCTTTCCTCCTCTCCCCTCTTTCCCCTTTGGGCGCCCCCCCCCCCCTTGGATTCCTCCTTGATTGGAGGAGGATGGATCGCACCCCCCTGTTTGGAGGAGGGATGGCCGCCCCTACCCCCTCCCTTTTGCGCCCCCCCCTTCCCTTTGGCTTGGGTGAAAACCCTAATTCCCCTTCCCCTATAAGTAATCTTCTCCTTGTACTGATCACGTTTTAGACATAATTTGAATACAAAAATGGATTATTGTGCAAGGCATTTGCGCCCCTCTCTCTCTCTTTCTCTTCTCCTGCGACGGGAGAACGGCGAGGTGTGAAGCCTCAGCCCTCGGTGGACTCCGGGGTTCCCTCTTATCCTCATCTTCTTCCTCAACGGTTCGTGTGCGTGATTCCAGATTTCTGCCCCGACTTGTAGCAGAGCTCGCGCCCCCTTCTTGGACGAGTTTTGCCACGATCTATTTTCTGGAGATACGTCTGCGGATCAGCTTCGCGTCGGCACCGGTTTTGCATCAATCGGAGATCGGCACTGCCCGTACCGATTTTCTCCGCCGACCTGCGCCAGCACCACTTTCTCTGCTCGCCCAGCGGGGAGACCCTGATTGCGAATTTTCCCCAGGCCTCCACGCTGCGTCTTTTGCGCTGGTTTCTTCAGGGTTCGTGGATCTCCGAGTCAGCTTTCCAACGCCGCCGACGGCGTCGCGTTTCGACATCGTCACCGTCCGTGGCGGTCGATCTCGTGGGGTTGCGCCGGCGTGCCTGCACAGTCCGCCCAGCGAACCAACCCCAACTTCCAGCGGCTCCTGCGACTCGTGTCGGCATCATCTGCCGACGCCGTTTGGCCGAGGGTTACCTCTGCCAGTCAGCTCTCACCTCCAACCGGCCCGGACCTGTTCGGGCACCAGACGACCGAGTTCCGGATTTTACCGACGGCGTGCGCGGTTCTGCGACCACAGAACCAGACCTGGTTTTCGGCAGCGCCCACGGCCACCACCGGCGCATCCAGCGCGTCCCCTCTGGTCTGAGCGTTCCTCCAGCCATCAGCAACGCGTCCTCTCTGACGGTGCCTCGAACGGACATCGCATCAACCCGTGGGACCCGTCTCCGTCCAGGCGCGCGCGACACCGATTCTGCAGCATCGCGCCCGTCATCGAGTGCGGCCCGTCAACCCGTGTCCGGCAACCCGAACGTATTGTTTGTAGCCTCTTACCTCCCTGCGAGGAGTGGGCCATTATTGGGGGTTGTAATTTATTGCTCTGGTGTATCGGGTTGTTGGTCCACGGCCGGGGTTCCTTCCCCACGCCTAGGCGTGGAGGTACGCGCTCCGACTCCTCCACCTTTGCTTGCTCTTTTAGTATGTGATTGAATATGCCGCGTGAGAGAGAGTAGGCGCCTAGCTACTTTTGCCATCACCGCGGACCGTGAGTGAGAGCACCCGTCCGTTAGCACTAGCCGAGCTTCGAGCTAGGACTCGACTCCCCTTGTCTTTGGAGGTCGACTATACGCCTAGACACGTGCGCTTCCCTCCTTGGGACGGCCGAGGTCGGAGTTTCTGTTGAGAGACGTCCCTCATTCTGTGGGATATCACGGTGGTCAGCCACTTGGCGACCCTTGAGCGTGCTACTGCTGGCCTGAGTTAGAGTCTTTTGTGAGTCTTAGTCCGTGTCGGTCCCCGTCCCGCGTCAAATTTGGTATCAGAGCATGGTTACCAACTTGTCCTTACAGGTTGGGTCTTAGGGTCGTGTTTAGGTTTTTGTCGTGTCTTGTTTGAGTCTTGCATCTCCTTGCATTCGTGTCCCTCTAGGTCTTAGGGTGTTAGCCTCCTTTGCATGCCCACTCGGGGTGGTACGGACTACCATCGCCCGGACGCCATGGGTGACCAACACCCACCTCAGGGACGCCCATCTCTAGAGGATCTGATTGCCCAACTTATGGTCCGTATGGACAAATCCGACCAGTCCATCAAGGAGTTGACTGAGCGTCTAGATAATCGTCTGAAGGTCATTGAGGATCGTGCCACCGTGTCCGATTTGGCCCTCCAGGGTCTTGTTGGACGGATAGGTGGGATAGATGAGGTGCACCGCCAGGACTCTCCTAGAGCCAACCAAGCTCCTCTTGTTGCTGCCGCCCAAGCCCCTCGGGCTCAGGAGCGACGTCCCCGAGCCCCCGACTTTGATGACTATGGGTCCGAGATGGATTTTGAGGGGAATGGACGCCAGTACCGTGGTCGTCGACCACACCAGGATGAGGATGATAGGGCCCTTAGGACCGTCCGTGCCGATCCACCCACTTTCGAGGGGTCTCTTGACCCAAAAGCCTACATAGACTGGGAGAATAGCATGGATAGGTATTTCGAATGGGTTGAGATGTCTGAGCTGCGGCAAGTCCGATTTGCCAAGATGAAGCTCATGGGGAGAGCCCAGACCTACTGGAGGAATGTCGAGAGTCTGATGTTACAGAGGCAGGACCCACCCATAGAGACCTGGTTTGATATGCGGCGTAAGCTCCGCGAGAAGTATGTCCCTCCTTCTTACCGCCAGAGGCTCATTGACCGATGGCAGACCCTTAGTCAGGGCGATCGGTCCGTGACCGAGTACATCGCCGAATTTGACGAGTATTATTTGCGATGTGGAGTTGATGAAGAGAAGGGCATGCCTGTTTCTCGTTTTCGCCGTGGCTTGAGGCCCGAGTATCAGTATGAGCTCTACCGTCGCCAGGTAGACACTTTAGAGCTAGCTTACCAGGTTGCCCTAGAGTTAGAGCAATTTGAGTTGGAGTTTGGCCCCACCTTTCGTCCGGGGATGCCTAGTCAGCGGGGTCTTGACCCTCGCTCCACTTCCACCCAGTATGGTCGATACCCGGCGGCCCGGCCCGCAGAGCCTCCTCGCCAGGACCCCACTGGTCCCAGGCCTCGTCCACCCCTTCCTAGGGATCCGCTCCCTCCACCTCGCCAGCAGGCACCCTACCCCCCCACTCGCCCTACACTTCCGCCTCCCCCACATCCTGCTCGTTCACAGCCTTTACTCCCCGCGCCCCGTCATGATGACAAGGGCAAGAGTCCTATGACCGCTGGGGCCTCATCTAGTGCGGGCGCACGTACTTGTTACCGGTGTGGCGGCTTTGGCCACTTTGCTGATAGATGCCCCACTCGGGAGAGGAAGGCCCTTGTCGTGGCAGACCCCGCTTCCACTGAGTCCCCCACTGAGCCCATACCTGTTAGCTATGAGGTAGACCAGGACTTGGTTGAGGAGTTCTTCGATGATCTGCTCGAGGGAGAGCAGGATGGTGCCCAGGGTAGCCATTTTCAGGGTGACCCACAGTTAGGGGTAGTTAGGTGCATCCTAGCCCAGCCCCAGGTGAGTGATGACTGGCGTCGCACCACCATATTTCACACCTTCTGCAGGCTTGGGGGTAAAGCTTGCAAGATTGTCATTGACAGCGGGAGTTGCATTAACGCCATATCTACTGGCACTGTTACCCGCCTTGGGTTGACCCCAGTAGACCACCCTGCTCCCTATAGGGTTTCTTGGGTCGATTCCACCTCCATTCCTGTTAGGCTCCGTTGCCTAGTGTCCCTTCAGTTCCAGACCTATCAGGATGAAGTTTGGTGCGATGTTCTCCCTATGGAGGTAGGTAACATTATTTTAGGGAGGCCATGGTTGTTTGACATGGATGCCACCCTACAGGGCCGTGCAAACACTTGCACATTTGATCATAACGGCCACAGGATCACCCTCCACCCAGCCCCACCTAGGGACCCTACTGTTAGGGGACCAGCCGGTCCGAATGCCACGACCACCCCTCACCAGGGGAAGGTCAAGCCCCCGCCACCACCACCTCCGGTGCCTGTTTCCACCCCCTCTCCTACCCTCACCATAGATGTTCCTCCTACGAGAAGGTTGATGATCATCAGTCCCCGAGAGATGGAGAGAGAGGTTACTAGTGGTGTCCCTCTTTTAGCTGTGGTTGTCAGGGAGACGGGTGAGGTAGTCCCCAGTCTCGAGGGAGTGACAGACCCTCAGTTAGTTGAGATGTTGCGAGAGTTTGCTGATATCTTCCCGGAGGACCTTCCCGAAGGCCTTCCACCTTTGCGTGACATCCAGCACGAGATTGATCTTGTTCCGGGCTCGTCCTTGCCCAATCTTCCACATTATAGGATGAGTCCCGCGGACCATGCTGAGCTACAGAGGCAGGTTGATGAGTTGATGAGTAGGGGTTCCCTTAGGGATAGCAAGAGCCCCTGTGCTGTTCCCGCCCTGCTAGCGCCAAAGAAGGATGGCACATGGCGTATGTGCATCGATAGCCGTGCGATCAATAAGATCACGGTTAAGTATAGGTTTCCCATTCCCCGGCTGGATGACTTGCTTGATATGATGTCGGGAGCCACGATTTTCTCGAAGATCGATCTTAGGAGTGGCTATCACCAGGTGAGGGTCAGACCCGGTGATGAGTGGAAGACTGCATTTAAGACCAAGGATGGTCTTTACGAGTGGTTGGTCATGCCCTTCGGGCTGACTAACGCCCCTAGCACCTTCATGCGGTTGATGACGCAGGTGTTGCGTCCTATGATTGGAGTGTTTTTGGTCGTCTACTTCGACGATATCTTGATTTATAGCCGCACTAGGGAGTTACACCTAGACCACCTTAGGCAGGTGTGTGTTGTTCTGAGACGGGAGAGCTTGTTTGCCAACCCTAAGAAGTGTAGCTTCATGACTGACCAGGTTTCTTTCTTAGGGTTCATTATGTCCCGTGACGGAGTCTCCGCTGATCCGGAGAAGATCCGTGCCATAGTGGAGTGGCCCGAGCCCCGCTCACTCCACGATGTTAGGAGCTTTCATGGTCTGGCCACATTCTATCGCCGTTTCATTAGGGGGTTCAGTTCTATCACCGCCCCGATCACGGATTGCATCCGTAAGGGCGAGTTTACCTGGACGAAGGCTGCGGCCACAGCCTTCCAGACTATCAAGGATCGCATGACCCAGGCACCCGTTCTTACACTTCCTGACTTTTCTAAAGTGTTTGAGGTTACATGTGATGCCTCAGGTTTAGGCATAGGTGGAGTGCTTAGCCAGGAGTCCCACCCTATAGCCTTTTTTAGTGAGAAACTCAATGATGCCAAACTGCGTTACTCTACTTACGACAAGGAATTCTACGCAGTTGTTCAGGCTTTACGCTATTGGAGGCACTATCTCCTCCACCAGGAGTTTGTGCTCTTTTCTGACCATGAGGCATTGAAGTTTCTCCACACCCAAAAGAAGCTGAATGCCAGACATAGTAGATGGGTGGAATATTTGCAGGAGTTTACATTCGTTCTCAAGCACAAGGCAGGTGCCGAGAACAAGGTGGCCGATGCTCTTAGTCGGCGGGTGATGTTGATATCCACCATGAATGTTCAGGTGGTTGGTTTAGAAAAGTTGAAGGAGGCCTACATTGATTGCCCGGACTTCGGTCCCATCTATTCCGCCCTTCAGACAGGACCGTCCCGTGAGTTTAGCGAGTATGTCCTTCAGGATGGTCACTTATTTCGAGGTGATAGGTTGTGCATCCCACGGACTTCAGTTCGTGATTTTCTTACGTGGGAGCTTCATGCAGGAGGTCTTGCCGGCCACTTCGGCCGAAACAAGACCATAGAGGCTGTTGAGCACCGTTTCTACTGGCCCAGTTTGAAGAGGGATGTGGCCCGCATAGTTGCCCAGTGTCGTATTTGTGCCCTAGCGAAACAGAGGAAACAGAACACTGGCCTTTATACCCCTCTGCCTGTCCCTGATAGTCCTTGGCAGGATATCAGCATGGACTTTGTGCTTGGTTTGCCCCGTACTGCACGGCGGCATGATTCTATTTTTGTAGTGGTTGACCGCTTCTCCAAGATGGCCTTGTTTATTCCTTGTTCCAAGACATCGGATGCCTCTGGAGTTGCTAGGTTATTCTTCACCCACTGTGTGTCCAGGTTTGGGTTGCCACGCACCATTGTTTCTGATAGGGATGTGCGTTTTACGAGCTATTTTTGGAAAACCCTTTGGCGGATGATGGGCACCCAGTTGAAGTTCTCCACCGCATACCACCCCCAGACTGACGGTCAAACAGAGGTAGTCAATAGAAGTCTAGGGGATCTCCTGAGGTGTTTAGTGCGTGATAGAATTGGGGATTGGGACCTTGTCTTACCATTAGCGGAGTTTGCATATAATGATTCGGTCAATAGGTCTACAGGGTTGAGTCCATTTGAGATTGTCACTGGTCGTAGGCCTAGGAAACCGATTGATTTGATTCCCTCCCCCATTCAGTCCCGAGTCTCTGAGTCAGCTGAGTCTTTTGCGGAGCATATTAGACAGTTGCATGATCATGTCCGTCGTCATATAGAGGCTTGCAACGCACGTTACAAGGAGTTAGCTGACGCGCACAGACGCACACGTGAGTTCCGCGAGGGAGAGTACGTCATGGTCCGGGTTAGACCGGAACGGTTTCCTTCGGGAGCCGTAAAGAAGCTCCAAGACCGCGGTGCAGGACCATTCAGAGTGTTGAGGCGTATTGGGTCGAACGCGTATGTGATCGAGCTACCAGACGACTACGGGATCAGTTCCACGTTCAATGTCTCTGATCTGGTGGCTTACCGGGATCCCGCGGTGATACCCAGTGAGTTATTTGGGCCTGACCCTCCTGTTGTGAGTGACACACCTACTGAGAGTCCACCTCCTCCAGCCCCATTACATACACGCGAGCATATAGATTGCATACTGGATGAGCAGGTGACTACTACCAGGAGCGGAGCCTACCAACGCTTCTTAGTGCGTTGGAGAGGGCGCCCCGAGTCGGACAACACCTGGATTACACGTGGAGAGCTGGAGCGGATCGATCCGGACCTGCTGGAGCGGTACCTCAGCGACCGTGACCCTTACTCGACGGGGTCGAGTTCTTCCCACCCGGGGAGAATTGGTGAGGACACACGGCGCTATCCTCGACGGAGCACCCGGCACACCGCTACCTCCTTGTGGCTCGGCGACGGCGGCACCTTCTAGTTATCTTTTTATTATGCTTTAGGCCATGTTGGGCCTAGGTTTGGTCCCTGCGTGGACACGTTATCTAGTTTCTTTCCTATTGTTATCAGGCTATGTAGGGATAATGGGTTTCTTCCTCCCTTATTGGGCCAAGCCTTGGTCCTTGGTTAGTGGGTTAGGGTTAGGGTTTGGAGAGGAGGGCGCAACCCCCCACCTAGGGTGGCTGCGCCTCCTTCCCCCTCTTGCCCCTCCTCTTTCCTTTTTGGGCCCCCCTCCTTTCCCCTTTCCTCCTCTCCCCTCTTTCCCCTTTGGGCGCCCCCCCCCCTTGGATTCCTCCTTGATTGGAGGAGGATGGATCGCACCCCCCTGTTTGGAGGAGGGATGGCCGCCCCTACCCCCTCCCTTTTGCGCCCCCCCCCTTCCCTTTGGCTTGGGTGAAAACCCTAATTCCCCTTCCCCTATAAGTAATCTTCTCCTTGTACTGATCACGTTTTAGACATAATTTGAATACAAAAATGGATTATTGTGCAAGGCATTTGCGCCCCTCTCTCTCTCTTTCTCTTCTCCTGCGACGGGAGAACGGCGAGGTGTGAAGCCTCAGCCCTCGGTGGACTCCGGGGTTCCCTCTTATCCTCATCTTCTTCCTCAACGGTTCGTGTGCGTGATTCCAGATTTCTGCCCCGACTTGTAGCAGAGCTCGCGCCCCCTTCTTGGACGAGTTTTGCCACGATCTATTTTCTGGAGATACGTCTGCGGATCAGCTTCGCGTCGGCACCGGTTTTGCATCAATCGGAGATCGGCACTGCCCGTACCGATTTTCTCCGCCGACCTGCGCCAGCACCACTTTCTCTGCTCGCCCAGCGGGGAGACCCTGATTGCGAATTTTCCCCAGGCCTCCACGCTGCGTCTTTTGCGCTGGTTTCTTCAGGGTTCGTGGATCTCCGAGTCAGCTTTCCAACGCCGCCGACGGCGTCGCGTTTCGACATCGTCACCGTCCGTGGCGGTCGATCTCGTGGGGTTGCGCCGGCGTGCCTGCACAGTCCGCCCAGCGAACCAACCCCAACTTCCAGCGGCTCCTGCGACTCGTGTCGGCATCATCTGCCGACGCCGTTTGGCCGAGGGTTACCTCTGCCAGTCAGCTCTCACCTCCAACCGGCCCGGACCTGTTCGGGCACCAGACGACCGAGTTCCGGATTTTACCGACGGCGTGCGCGGTTCTGCGACCACAGAACCAGACCTGGTTTTCGGCAGCGCCCACGGCCACCACCGGCGCATCCAGCGCGTCCCCTCTGGTCTGAGCGTTCCTCCAGCCATCAGCAACGCGTCCTCTCTGACGGTGCCTCGAACGGACATCGCATCAACCCGTGGGACCCGTCTCCGTCCAGGCGCGCGCGACACCGATTCTGCAGCATCGCGCCCGTCATCGAGTGCGGCCCGTCAACCCGTGTCCGGCAACCCGAACGTATTGTTTGTAGCCTCTTACCTCCCTGCGAGGAGTGGGCCATTATTGGGGGTTGTAATTTATTGCTCTGGTGTATCGGGTTGTTGGTCCACGGCCGGGGTTCCTTCCCCACGCCTAGGCGTGGAGGTACGCGCTCCGACTCCTCCACCTTTGCTTGCTCTTTTAGTATGTGATTGAATATGCCGCGTGAGAGAGAGTAGGCGCCTAGCTACGTTTGCCATCACCGTGGACCGTGAGTGAGAGCACCCGTCCGTTAGCACTAGCCGAGCTTCGAGCTAGGACTCGACTCCCCTTGTCTTTGGAGGTCGACTATACGCCTAGACACGTGCGCTTCCCTCCTTGGGACGGCCGAGGTCGGAGTTTCTGTTGAGAGACGTCCCTCATTCTGTGGGATATCACGGTGGTCTGCCACTTGGCGACCCTTGAGCGTGCTACTGCTGGCCTGAGTTAGAGTCTTTTGTGAGTCTTAGTCCGTGTCGGTCCCCGTCCCGCGTCACGCAGGAACTATGCACGGGCAGTAGACGACCGCTGGATGCAGCAGGGTGACAGAAGGAACAACACTGTTCACAGAAACGCGCGGTGGATCCTTGGCCGCGGAACAACTTAAACGGCTTTACAGCAGCCGCACGAAGACATCAGATTTCAAGCCAGATACGTGAGCCAGCGGGTTGGACGGCCTCTATCGGGCCGCAGGAAAGACGAACGGGCGTTGTGGGGCCGCTGAAGACAGCATGCTTGTAAGAGGAACATCACTAGAAGCAGATAAGAACGGTCGAATCCAAGCCGCTGTACAAATTGAACGGGTAATAGGGATACGCACAACCCCCCGAAGGCACAACCGAGGAAACCAGCAACCAACCTGAAACAACTTAAAGAAGAGAACCAAACAAGCACAGAAACATGTCAGCAAAATAATAACACGATGGGCACTAGGTGTCCCACTGTGATTGCCAAAAAAATGGGGTGTTGACGTGTTTTTCCTACTCTTTCCCTATTGATGACCCTTCCAACCCCTTCTTTACTAGTGTAATGTGAAGAACTAAGCAATAAGTAAATAACAAGGGAAAGGGGTCGGGGAAGGAGTGTGTGTGATCGCCACCAAGATGCCGAACGTGATGAACACGCCGTATCTTGGAAAGGGTAAGAGGTACTCGCCTTAAGAGCAGCACTGGGAGGATGTAAGGTTCAGGATGAACCACCTGTAAAGATGAGCGGCCGCACGATAGGCCGTCTAAAGGCGCTGCAGAGGACGCGGGATAAGGAACTTCTGGTAGATGAATGGCTCTGACCCAACCGCAGTGAGAAGAAGAATGGTCCAGATATCACCGCACGTCTCCTTGAACGGACAGCTGGGAGCCACGCAAGACCACCACACCAGAAGTTGTAAGAGTCCAACCTCCACCCTTTCCGACCGGCCAGAAAGGATGGGCCTCGCGTTAGTGTGATGCTGACCTGTAAAACCACTCTAGACCACAAAAGAAAACCCAAGTTAGGACTAGAAAGTGTAGTAAATGCTCAAACAGACGAAAATGAACATGACTAAATGAAATGGGGGATACCTGGAGATTTTTAAACCCCTGGGGGCGTCAGAAAACGTAGGAAGGTGTATGCATGGCGGTGCACATGAAGAAAAATGTGGGGAACGGATATGAAGAAACAAGCATGCAACTGGGGGAGACGGGACTATTAAATGTAAAAGACTCAAACAAAGACTACTCCCTGAACCAGAGGCCTGTATGGACATAGAAGGCCTCTTTCCTTGGTGCTAGGTCACTCAAAGGTTCGGCAGGGCTTCGCCATCGACCAAAAATCTCCCCCCTTTCAAAGCTGGGCCTCAGGGTCTATTTATAGAGCACCTAAAGTCTTAGCTCGAAATTAAGGTTTCTGGTCATTTTCAGGTCGAGATTATCAAATAAAAGATGAAGATAATTCAATTATCTTTCATCTGGAAGAAACAGCACTCAAAATGGTTAAGGATTCGCGGAGAAATCATTGGAGAAAGTTTGGGAGAAAAGCCACGAATGATAGGAAAAGGCCTTAACCACTTTCTGGTCCGAGAGGATAAACGGTCTCACGATAGACCGCACAAATGATGAGCGGCCGGACACGGGCCGTCCATCCCTGTCGGTGGAAATTCAAATAAATCCTGAGATAATTAATTTATCCACTGAACTGACCAATAAATTCGCCGCTAGACTCTCTCATGGTTGAACGGCTATTGGGAAACCGCCCAAGCCTGTCGGTGATAAATCACAAATAAGAAGATAAATAGGTAATTATCTTAATGGCCCAACCGATGTCAGGACTCTTGAGAGATAAACGGCTTAGTAGATACCGCACAATGGACTTATGCGGCTAAACCTAGGCCGTATATATGCTTGTCGGTGATAATTCAGAGAATTAACCAATATACCCACTAAATGTTTGGATGGCCCACTATCAACCGCACAAATGGTTGCACGGCTATATTTTGACCGCACATGTGTATGGGCGTTTGAAATTCATAGAAAAGACTCAATCGACCAAAACCAAGGCCCATTAAGCCCTGAATCAACTCGGACCTAGCCAGGGAGGGAGGCTACCCATCAAATTGGCCCAGATCGTGCCAGAAAATAGCCCAGTGAGTGATGGACAACTCGAGGCATCAATAAATAGGAGTAAGAGAAATGACTCAACTTATCGGTAAAAAACGGGTGTCAATAATCCTCCTTGAGATTTGTTTGTGGAGGACATGGATAAGGGGGGTTGAGAATCAGACTGTGACATATAGCAATTTGATGGGTAATCAGTCTGATATTGAGATGGCGGAGAGTATATGGATTGTCCTCCATATTGAGCTTGATCATAGGAATCATTTGGGTATTGAGCCCAATTTGAAAACATTTGGTTTGGAGGACCTTGAGATGGACCTTGGTAAGAATCCCAAGAGGAATTTGGTTGACTTTTCCATCTAGAAGTAAATGTGGATGGAAATAAGTTATAATTAGAAGTGGGAAAGTCTCGAGGCATGTGGGCTTGCTCTTGGGTATTAAATAGAGCGTAGGCCCCATTGTCAAAGAATTGAGAAGTTTGGGCCTGATCTTGGGTAATGAATGAGGACTTGGCCGCCATAGGTGAAGGGCTCTCATCATAGGCCGACAAGGAGTATGAATTTTCAACATCGGTCGGGCCTTGAGAGGTGAGAGATGAAAATTAGTTTGGGCAACCACCTACATAATGGGCCGGGCTAGCCCACATGTGATCATTGTCATGGTAACTAGGTGGTATGAAGGGGTTTTGATCCATGGCTAGAAATTGATAAAGTTTAGGAGCCAATGTGTCAAACATGTCTAATTTGTGTGCCCAATCCATAGATTGGAATTATTCTCTCACTTCTCTTTTTTTATTTAATTTTTATCATTTATATATATATTTTTGAATTGTTTCAGTTTTTATTTTCTCCTTTTTTGTTTTATGTATTTTATTTTTTTTATTTGTATATATATAGATATCAAAAAAATATTATTATTTTTATTGCCCTCTCTTACTTTTCCCTTAATTTAAAATGAGTTTTATTTTTTTATTTTTAGTTTTTAGTTTTTATTTCTTTTTTTATTTGAGATTAAGTTTTTTTTATTTGAAACCTACCATATATCTCTCTTTTTTTAGAGATTAGAAACCCACAAAAAAATTTTATTTTAAAATTTTTTTGGCTAACAATAACTAAGATGAAGAGAGAGAAGATGAGGATTTTTTTATTTTTATTTTTGTTATGCAAACACAAAAAAATTAACACATGAATTACCTAATGACCTAGATGTGACCTAGACCCACCAATGAGATTTTACAAAATGATTAAAGTGTAACTTAAGTTCACCCTCAATATTTCCACCGGCCAGATAAGGGGTGGGGTAGTGGAAGGCTCCCCCTACTTCCGTAGGGATCTAATTACAAACCACTAGCTCGCTTAAGGTGTTTACCATTTGACCGTCTTGTCTTAGGCACAAGTTTTCACAAGAGGGTAAACCAAAATAGCACAAGAACCATAGTGTGAACCTAGGGCCAATGTCTACTGAATTTTATTTAAGGCTTAGGATATACACAAATGAAAGGGAAATATGATTTGTGGGCTAAGGAAGGGTGATGAAATCCCCACCTTTTCTTATTTATAGGTAGTGCCCTTAGAATGGTTTAGAATAATGGAATGCACCAAACAATTGCAAATAAGGGGTTTAAAATACAAATGCATGAACAATTATTTTGTAAAATAAAAATAAGGAACAAAATTAATGCAACTTACATGATGCATGACCTACAACATGATGTGTGGGTTCTAATCTTGGAATGACGTCATTTATTTGAGTTCAAATATTTGTGATTTTTTTTCTTGTGAACCTATTTAACCAAGAAAATATACAACTAATAAAATCAAATGAACTAAGGGGAATTTAGGATACTTACTTGGAACGCGGTCCCTCGTTCTTAAGAAAAAATACACAAAATGAAAGAGAATATGGAAAAGAAGGCTGACCTTATTGGTAGGTAATGATTTTTTTATTTTTTCCTATAAATAAACAAAAGAAAATTTATTAGTGCCTACTTAAAATACAAGAACACAAGATAATCAATTCAAAAATCATAAACCTCCCCGACAACGGTGCCAAAAATTGACCGTACCAAAATGTGCGTCGTTAAACACAATGGCCGTCAATCTTAAATTATTACCGAACTCACAACAAAATAAATAGATGTAGAAACTTAATGGAAAGGATTCACAATGGAGGATGTTTCACTAAAAAAAAAAATAGATGTAGTACAACGGCGAGTCTGAGTCGAATCCACAGGGAGGTTGAGTTTTGAAATTGAGAACCTTGAGTTTCTTTTGGAACGAAAATAGACGAGTGTTGATTTCCCTTTTTGTTTTTTAATATTTAAAAGACATGAAATAAATTTATCTAAAGAAATATGAAGGGTTAAGAGAGAGAAAGGTGGATATTTAGAGGGAGAACATTTTAATATGCTAAATAAAATAGACGAAGTGGGGGATAGAATTGTGCGGCCGTAGTGTGAGGGTAACGGTATCGTATCTTCGAGTCTTTGAATTACGTGTTATCAGGGACAACAACGTGCACTCGACCGAAAGATCTGTCTCTCTTGAGCCGACTTTAGACGAATTTTAGAAGGTTTAAGATAAAGAATTTTAGAAAGAGATTAGGGGGGTGGAGAGAGATTATGCAAAATTAAAATGAATAACAATGACATTAGAATTAAAACAAACTTAAAAGTTCAACTAAAATAGCAAAGTGAATTACAACATTTATAGGGTGGAAGAACAACAAGAAAAAGGTGAAATGAGTTCCTACGTAAGAGAAATAGAGAGGTAGAGAGAGGGATTGAGAGATAGAGAGAAGAAAGGGCCTAGACTAAAGAAGTGATCGGGGAAAGGAGGGAATGAAGGCTATCCTACATAGGTGTTCGATGGTTTGTTAGATGCCTTACAAAGCTCCTCCTCATGCCCTTTTATAGAGCCAAAACTACCGCTATTACACATTATTTTATTTCTTTTGTGACCCACAAATTATGATCTCCCAACTGTATTTTCTTTACACCCATGCTTGGCCAGTTCACTCCAACTGCGCTTGTCTTGATCATTAGCCCATCCACCTGCTCTAGCTAGGCTTGTCTCCCATGGGTCTCCCAGCCGCAGAGAAGAGAGGGTGAGGGCGTGTGAGAGAGGAAACGGAGGAGTCCCAAGTGAAGGGTGGTGGGTGTGGGCCATGTGTGTTGTGTCAGTGGACAGAGAGAAAAGAGGGGAGTGAATGGGCTCGGTGAGGCTACGTGAACTGGGATAGGGGGAGACGAAGAGGGCTGCCACAGTGTGTATGTGTGGAGGTGGAGTGAAGAGATGGGCTGCAGTTTAGAGAGAGAAAGAGAGTGGGATGGAGGAGATGATGGTGTTAGAGACGGTGGAGACGGACGTGTGTGGGAGGTGTAGAAAGAGGAAGAGGGAGAGCTGGACGCGAAGGGAGGTGAAGTGGCTGAGCATGTGAGAAGAGGAGAGTCGGAGGGGGAGTTGTGGCGGTGATGGTGTTAGAGACAGAGGGAGAGGGATCGAGAGAGACGAGGGAGATGGGGAGGTCGACCGGTGGCTGGGCAGGCGGATGGCTAGAGAAGGGATAAGAGTATGGGTGAGAGAGGAGAGGAGGCCTGTGGCGCGTGTCTATGCGTCTGCAGGTGAGCAGGGAGAGAGCTGACCGATGGAGGGAGAGGTTTTGTGCATGGCGGACGAGCCCACGGTGGACATGCATGGGATGGTTGTGTGGTGTGTGTTGGACGACGGCGACGTGCATGCGGGAGTGGATGGGCGGTGCTCGCGAGTGTGAAGGGAGAAGTGGCCACGGCGAGGGGGTTTGTGGAGAAGCTAGGGAGATCATGGCGGACGGGAGAGAGGGCGCAGCGGCTGGGGTAGCAGGCGGTGGCTACGGAGGTGAGGCAGTGGCGTTGGTGAGAGATGGAGGGAGAGAGACGGGCTGTCGTGAACAGTGGGTTGGAGAGAAGAGAGAGATGCGGCTGGTGGAGAGGGTGTGCTCACGGTGAGAAGGTGCTGGCGGACGGGAGAGCACGCAGAGTGGTGAGTGGTGTAACGCGGCCACGGCGAGGGTGGTGGGTGAGCAACGTGCATGGCCCGCGGGTGGCTTGCCGTGAAGGCCCGTGTGTGTGTTGAGAAGAGAGAGAAGGTGAGCACGGCGAGGGGCATCGTGTGAGAGAGGGGGAGTGGGATAGAGATGGGGTGTGCATGGCTTCGAGGTTGTGTGTGTGAAAAGAGGGCTGCAGGGAGACTGTGGTTTAGAGAGAGAAAGAGAGGCAAGGGGGTACCAGACGGTGGTTAACAGAGCGGCCACGGCGAACCGAGAGAGAGAGATCAGTAGAGCAGGGGCTATGGTTAGAGGGAGAAACAGACGGAGGCCGCGGTGCTATGTGTGCAGGGTGAAGCCGACGGAGGAGGGTGGTGTGGGGCTGTGGAGCCGGACGTGGAGAAGAGAGTGAGAGGGATCGCTGCGATGGTTAGAGAGAGAATGTGAGAGGGAGAGGAGAGAGGCTCTTGCGTGTGTGTGAAGAGGGGAGAGGCACGGCACCGGTGGAGTGCTCGCGCGTGAAGAAGCCAAGGGGAGGAGGCCGTGTTGGGGTTGTTGGCCATGCAAAGTGGTGGCTGCAGCGATGGGAGAGTGCAGGCGGAGCAGGTGTCGACTTGCGTGGTGTGGGGCTATAGCAGAGAAAGAGAGCCGGAGATGTTGCAGACGCCGTGGGGAAGCCACCGTGGATGGAGGAGCCAGCCGCGTGTGAGTCACTGGTCGTGAGCATGGGCCCTTGCTGGCCTGCCTTAAGATTGCCACGGGGAGCTCCGTGTATTGTGGCCGCCAAGGGGGAACACTGTTCAAAAATGATAAACTTTGGTGAAGTTTGTTGTATATAAAAAATTATAAGCAAACCCCTCATGTAAAATATATTTAATAAGTATTTATTCTTCTCAAACATATCTCAAGTCCCAGTGATTAAGTAAGCTCCTCATGTAAAATTTTAATAAATTATAGAAAAATATCAATTTTGTGTAAGATTGAGATTAAAATGTAAAACTTGCATAATTTATTTCATTAAAACCCAAAAATGATATGTGTGATATAAATAAATATAAACAATTAAACACTTATCAATGACTGACGAGGGTCAGCCTTGGGTCTTAGTGGGCCGGCCTTGTTTTGGGCTGTGACATCTGGGTTCACTGCCTAAACGAGATCGAGCCATTGCGGCTAAGGCTGGCAATCAGGACGCTCGCCCTACACCAGGAGTGGGTCGAGGTTACAGAGCCACGCGGGATCGGGAGGAAGACCCGAGGACGTGCCGTTGCTCCCGACTGGGGGCTTCAGTTCCCGGAGTAGCTCGCGGATTGGTAGCGAGGCGAGACCCCAGTCGTCTCCCATGCACCAGATAGCTCGGCATGCTTGCAGCGCTGTTGGGAGACGTACGCTAGTCGACCCCAGATGAGGGTAGTAGGGGTACGTATGAATGCATGATTTCTAGTATTAAGAATTATATGCTTATGAGATATGGAACTAACAAATGATCTATGCAGGATGCACGGGATGCAGTGGTGGTGGACATGTAGGTCCATCTCCACTGTGTAGAAGCCCAGCTGGTGACTACACGAGCAGACTTAGAGGCCCTGGTGAGTGTATTTAACTATATGCAATGAATTATTCCTGAATTATTGGTGTTCAGCCACTGACAAACTCCATAAATGCAGCGTGCTCAGCAGGGAGCAGTAGCAGGAGGGCCAAGAGGCGCCTCCTCGAGCACGAGTGATCAGAGTGCCGAGGTGGCTTCTTTACGGGAGCTACTCGCAGGAGCGGTGGCGCGAGCCAAGGCGACGGAGCGCGACCTAGCAGAGCAGGTAAGTTCAAAGAATAAATAGATGCACAAATTCCTTTCAGGGATGAATATTTAAAAAGCTCATGTGAATAGTGACATTTCAGGTTGCGGAGCTGCAGGAAGCACTGACTCAGGCGGCCCAGGCGAGCACAGAGCTCACGATCCGCGACCAGCGGGTCACGGAGCTAGAGGAGGCACTGAGGTGGTGAGAGGAGTTGCCCAGCGACGGGATGGAGATGAAGATCCTCTTCGCAGGAGGGAGGAGCGGCTTGCGCGGGAGCGCGAGCTTGCGGAGTTGAGGACTCGGGTTGAGCGGGAGAGGCTAGAGCGGCAGAGCGAGCTAGCAAAGTTGAGGATGCGGCTGGCCGTCACGGAGGAGTGACTGAGGATCACAGTGGAGCGCCTACAGAGGGGCCATGAGCCAGCACGGTCTGCGGGCCATTTCAGCGCCTTCGCCAGCATAGGGTACATAGCAGGTTCCTCGACTCAATAGAGGAACGAGGCGGACGAGCTGTTGAGCTATGGTTTTGATGATAACTAAACTTAGTGTGTATTTCTATTGTTTTGATGCTAACTACACTTCATGTGTGATTATGTGAATGATGATAACTAAACTAAATGGTTGATTGTTCATATCGATTGGTTGAATATGATTGAGTTGAACATGTGCATTGAATGCTTCCTATGCATACTTTTCATGGAGCTTGGTTACATGATGCATTCATATTGGACAAATACATATCTATTGATCTTGATCTTTAGTCAATCATGTTTTCAAAGTGTTCACTCGTATATGTGCATGACTAAATTGCTCTCATACTTTGCTCACTTACATAGACATAATTCTTGACCTTTAGCTTAAAGCTTTGATGGTTCAAGTGTTTGTATGCACCTTGAACATGGGCTTTCATGTATGCATTTCATACATTTATCATGTTGATTATTAAGCTAAAGTTCTAATCATTTTTATCATGGTTTTGTAGGTTAAATTCTTTGTATAATCCCTCCAAGATCAAAGGAGTTTGATGCGACAGAGTTTGGAAGGGTTGCAATGGAGTTTGGGGGTGAAATCTTAAAGTCAGGAATTTACCTTAGCTATTGGTCGACACTGTAGCTAGGTCGACACTGTAGCGCAGTTGACTGCCAGGCCGATCCCGGTCGACACTATAGCGCAGTTGACTGCCAGGCCGATCCCGGTCGACCGAAAATAACAAAATGTAACGGTTCTGTTTCCTGTAGTTTTCCGGTCGACCGCCAGCCAGTTTCGGTCGACCGCCAGCCCCGAGGCCCCCTTTTGTTGACTTTTGTTCCAAGCTCGAGGAGAGATCTTTCTACCCATTTGTTTAATCCCAATGACCCCAATTACACCATGATTTATGGATCTGGTCTGGGGGATGTCTATGGACCATTAAAAATCTATAAAATACACACAAGAGGGTTAGAAACCCTAAGGATCTAAGAGGGCTTCAAGGGAGATCAAGAGGAGGCTGTCCAAGTGAAGAAGAAGGAGGAGTACAGTAGCCGTGAACAGTACCTCGTGCAGTAACAATCTTCATCCAACTTCAAGCCATTCAAGGTAGATCTGAAGCCAACATCCTCACAGGAAAAGAAGCAAGCAAGGAAGCAAGGATTCAAAGGAAGATTGCCCAAGGAAGAAAGAAGAAGAAGCAAGCAAGCACGGATCTGAGAAGAAGGTTGTACAAGGGTGAAAAGAGCAAGGTTTTCACAATCCATTTGAAGTCTTTCAAGCAAGAGGGAGGGCAACATTCAGGATCAGCAACATACGTTGAAAAGGAAGCTAAATCAGGGGATTTCTAAACTATGCCTTATTGTGTTTCAAGTTCATATTCATGTTTTGTATAAACTGTGAAAACTTGTGTGGATCGTTGTTGGATCCGTGGTCGTGTGTGTGTGTGTCGTATTTGATTCGTGTGTGCGTAGATCTTCCTAGATCTGTGTGTGTGTGTGGTTTGCTGCACTTGTGGCAGCGGGTGTTTGTGTTGGTGATCCATTTGTTGGATAGTGTTGGAGACCTCGTCTCCGTGTGTGTGTGTGTGTGTGTGTGTGTGTGTGTGTGTGTGTGTGTGTGTGTGTGTGTGTGTGTGTGTGTGTGTGTGTGTGTGTGTGTGTGTGTGTGTGTGTGTGTGTGTGTGTGTGTGTGTGTGTGTGTGTGTGTGTGTGTGTGTGTGTGTGTGTGTGTGTGTTTTGGGGCGCATCCCCGTGTGTGTGTGCATGCGTCGTCCTGCGTGTGTGTTTGGAGCGTCGTCTCCGTTTGGGAATTTATCCCTGAGTGAAGCCTCACCGAGTTTGGTAAGGGGTGGACGTAGGATTGCCGTCATTGCATCCGAACCACCTTAAAAACCGCTATGCATCGTGTTTTGAATTGTGTGGTTTGATCCTTTTCTTCTACCTCCATTCTATGTGAGTGTTAGTGTATTTGCGATTCCGGATTTATCCACGTATATCTTGTATAATCTGTATCATCATTTAATTAAGTTTGATAAATCCAATTTGTGAACAAACAGTTTTGAACCTATTAATTAGCTTTATATCACATATTTTATAAAAGGCCAAAAGTTTCCTTAAAATTGGTAAACACCCAATTCACCCCCCTCTTGGGTGTCATTGATCACGGGACTTCAATTGGTATCAGAGCAAAGGCTCTAATTTCATAGATCTAACGATCTAGAGTGATCCAGATCAATGACTACCATGGTATACACCATGAATTCTCCACCGGTGTTTGATGGTTGCAATTTTGATTTGTGACTAGGAAGAATGTGCAGTCTTGTCAACTCATATGACCCTATGCTATGGAAGCTTATTTCATATGGCCCTTATGAGTTGCCTAAGGACAAAAATGTCTGGACTGAAAATCAAAAACTTAAACATGATCAAAATTGCTTAGTTTTAAAATTGCTTATTGCTGTAGTCAATTCTAAGCACTTTCCTTTTGTCTCCCATTGCAGATCTGCGAAGGACATCTTGGTTGGATTAACCAAAATTCGAGAAGAGCATGAAGACCAATGTCTTGTAGCGGGCACGAGTGATCAAGGAAGTGATCAGCCAAGTGGATAAAGCTCAAAGGTAAATTCTGATTCTGATAATGAAGATGAATTTAGCTATGAAGATCTGTTGAATGCATATGATGAGCTTGATGAAAGATACAAGAATTTAAAATCATAAAACAAAAAATTGAAAAAGGATGCTGAACAAGATAAGTGTAATTCCTGTTGTAAAAAATGCTTGCATCTAGAGGAATTGATTAAGTCTTCTATTTTCGATCTTGAATTCCATAAAGATCAAATCTCTTCATTGAGAAATGAAAATAAAGAGCTGAGAGAGAGAATAAGTTCAATGGACAATGGTCAGACTAAATTTATTCATGATAAGAAACTTGAAAAAGAAAATGAGAAACTGAAGGAATTGAATATGACCATTTCTGAAAGATTGCTTGTTTTTGAAAAAGGAAAATCTGTGAATATTGATGAATCTGAAAAAATGCATACTTTGTTGCAAGAAATTGAAAGTCATAAAACCATCAATGTTACTTTACATGAACAAGTCAATTCGTGTGAAAATAAGATTGTTTCTTATGAATTGCACATTTCATCACTTGAAAAAGAAATATCTGATTTGAATGCTTCACTGTCTAGATTTGTGAATGGTCAAAGAAATTTGGACAAATTGTTGGGGATGAAAATAAACTTTCAAAGAGAAGGGTTGGAGTTTAATCCTGTGAACAAGAAAAAATTTGAAAGCAAGTTACACACTTCATTTGTTTATAGCACATGTACACTCAGCACCTCTAAATCTAACTCCCAGCAACCCATTATGCCAAGAACTCAAGCCAATCTGAAAAACAGTGTGAATGTTCAAAATGTGCATACTAAAAACTTTCATGCGAAATCACATCCATCCACAAAGAAAATCAACTTGCATCAAAAATCTAAAAATGCTGCTAGCACTTCCATGCATGTTAACCATACTTCTGCCACGCACACACAACCAACTAGAAAGAAACTCACATGCCTTTATTGTGGAAAACATGGACATGATATGCATAATTACTTCATTATGAAGAATGATGATTTGAGAGCATGTAGGAACCAAGCTATTTTAAAAAATGCAAAGAAAGTCTTCACCACAAAACCTTCCATGCATTGTAATCACTATGGTAAAAGGGGTCATACAACTTAACATTGTTGGTTATTTTTGAAGAGAAAGAACTCCCACTCAACACATCATACTCACACACACAAATCAGTAGAACTAATGAGAAGGAAAAATGTGATGCCACGTGCTTCCCCCCATCACTTTGGAAAATCAGAGAATACTAAGCATGATTATTTTCTCATGAAAAATAATGACTTGAATGTTGTTGAAAATTAGAAATTGCATACCAAAATTGCTGCTAACCCACAAGGACCCAAAAGGATTTGGGTACCTAAGAAGGCCAAATGAGAAATCTGCTTTGCAGGTGTGCCTTGGGAATGTAAAGCATGAAATCTGTTTTCATCAAGAAGGTAAGGCACACAGGCCAAGTGGCATAAGACAGGTTGAAAGAAAAATTGAAACTGAATTTGAAGATCAGGTGATATCCCTCCTACTTTCTGTAGTGATTATGCCATGTTTCAACTTACTTTGTGTCATATAGTTATGTGAACAGTGCATATGTCTGTGCATTTATTCCATCCATAGTTGTTTGCATATTTGTGTATATACCACTTGTCATATAGCATCATGTTACAAGAGAGCTTGAAAATCCTCCCAATCATGATTTCACTACATACGATGAGTTTGCATACACTTTCACGTATTGCCATGCAAAAGTTGAACTTTATGAATTCATGTCATAATGCATAGCAAATCCTCCTACCTTCATCATCTTTGACTACATAGTATATTAAATGGTGACATGTGAAGGGCAGGTTACGCCTGTCTGAAAGCTATCACTACGCGTGAGGTGATCTTTGGATCTAAGTTCTCCGTCAGGTACTATGAGTAAATTAGTTATATGCTGCACATGGCATTAGGATGTTAATGAACATCTTGCACTCATGCACACATTAAGAGGGAGCAACCACATTCGTCATATGGGCTTAATATTTAGGTTCACACATAAGTCATGCATTGCATCTAGAGCTGTCTAGGGGATGTTGGTTGTTAAAAGATTTTGTCATGTCATTGTTAATAAATTTGAATCGAAACTGACAAATCAAGTCTTTTTATTCTTGGATGCAAATTACACTCCCAAAATCTAAAAGATGATGGGCTAGGCATGGCCAAGCTTGAGTTAATAAAAGGAATACCTTGCAAGGATGAAAAATGATGAGAACTTTCTCAATTATCACCAGGAGATGGGATACCAAAATTTGAACAACCTCCAGGATCGACTCAAGTACAAGCTGGTGGAAGTCCTTGTACGTACTAAAGCAAGTACCCAAGGCATGGTATGAAAAGCTCACATCCTTTGATTAAGAATGGGTTAAATAGGTAAGGTTGATCAAACACCTCTCACGAGACAAATCAGGTAAATGATATTTTAGTGGTTCAAGTATATTTGAATGATAATTTTGTTGGAACTACTAATAATGCCTTATGTGATCCATTTGCAGGGATTGTGCAAGGAGATTTTGAAATAAGTGAACTGAATTATATTCTTCTCTGGATTGCAGGTGGAAGACTTAGAAAATGATGGATGCACAAGGCACAAGTATTGAGAATTATCTTATGAGCTCTATTTGAAACACTCACATTTGTTTCAACCATGTCTCCATAAGATTTTTTTTTTGTCATTAGAATGCAATTGCACTTTTCATGAACCACCATTGCATGTCTACACTTCATGAATCTGAAAATTCATCTATTTGATTATCATTGCATGGCTACATGGTATATCAAATGATGACTTGAGGAAAGACAAGTCATTCTTATCTGAAATCTTTCACCATGCATGAGAATGTGCCTCCATCTGGTACCATGAGTCACATGTTCATTTAGGTCATAGGTTGCATGATTTTCAAAATACAAAAATGTCATTTGTGTAATTTTTACACATAGAAAGGGGGAGCTTGTCTTTTGAATGAACGATTCTGAATTGTAAATTGAACTCATCCTTGTGGACATGCATCTCATACTAATTGCCATATCTGAATTGATCATGACATTGTTGTGTGAGTTTTGGGACTTCAATGGCTGCATGAATGTTCAGATAATGTCAAACATGAAATGTTCCTCATATCTATTGCTTCATCTGAACTGCTCAACAAAGAATTGCTAGCCTCGCTTAAAGCTACTGCTAAGCTTGCTTGCTCTTGAAGGCATATGGTGATGCCTGCTGAACTCAGATATACAATTTTGAAAACTTGACACGATGTTACTCTGGTTTGATATGATGAATTTGTCGAATTAGTTCAATCAAATTGAAGATCTTAAAAAATGTGTCTGAGGTGATTGGCATGTGAATGATTTCTAATTTCAAAATTGTGAAATGATCTTGAAAATCTATTTTTGAATAAATCCTTAAAATCAATCGGGTTGCATTGTTTGTTCTTGATTATATTTGCACCCTTGTTCATGAAGGCCTTATCTTGAAAAATGCTTGATTGTTTATCATGTGAACGCAAATGCCCTCATGTGAAATCTGTCCAAAAATTCTGAAAATCAAGTTCTGCAATGGAAATGTCAACTCCTGAATGACTTGTGATTGATTTCAAAACCTTTGAAAATCTATTCTTAACAATTTCTGGCAATAAATGGTTTCCACTGCATGTCAAATGATTTCTGCACCTTTGTATATAAACCACTTATGATGAATAATGTCCCATGCTCATCTTTCAAATCTGAATTGCTCTCTTGTATATAGTGTCATTTTTCATCTTGCATTCCATTCTCACATAGTTATAGGTTGCATGCATCATAATTCAATGCATAAAGTGCTTTTAGATCATGCAAATGAAAATTAAATCCGTATCACTTTGCACATTGCATCGCATTCTCATATGCTCATATGTTGTATTACATTGGAACTCATGTATTAGTCGCACTTAGTTCATTCAGTTGGCATCCATTCAATTGGTATCAAATTGTCCATTCAATTGGTATCAAATTGACATCACATTGCTCGCATGCATGTCATAGCGCATTTGCATAAACTCCCAATGTGTGCTTGTGTGATATTATATGATATTCACCCCCATCCCTTGACATTTCTATGGCCTTACGTCTTCTTGATAAATAATGATGCATTTGAGTCATTATTGGAGTGTTTCATGTCGAACACTCTGGGGGAGTTTATATTTCATAAGTGCATCTATTTAGGGGGAGTTGCACTGTTTTGTATTCATGATATTTTCGGTATACATGCTGAATCAAATTCACACACTTCATGCATAAAATGTGAAAATGAGTGTTAATGATAAGGATATATGAATTTCTTTTCAACACTCTCGAGATGTTAAACTTGCTGCATGTATGTTGAAGAGACAGTTGAGGAAAAAGCTGCCTATCCATCCTTGTTAAAAAATCTGAACTAAAAATGAAAGGCAGAGCAATACTAAGTCTCACTGAGTAAATTGGGCACATGTCACCTGAGACGTGATGTGGTTCATTTCTGAAAAGTGTTGACTAAAGTACCTCTGTTCAAAATGAGGTGAAATGATTCAGTATTCTGAGTAACCAGGGATTCTGGCATGAGCTCCATGTGTCTACTCGCGTAAAAAGGAATTATTTGAACCTGATCATTCTTAGAAAAAGTCTGTTTATCTATGTAAAATTATTGAGGTAGAGCAAAGCCTCCAATACACTGTTCTCAAAATTGAAATGCAGTCAGTAACATGTCTCCTTATGTTGATCTGAAAATCTGAATATCGATATTGTAACTATCATTTTTCATGTTACTCACTTACACATCTAGAAATTTGATTTAATATGCATTCAGAAAGTTGATTGACTGCTTTATCAATTACATGAATCTCCTACATGATTGCACAACCTCCCATGTGCTACACATGTGCATTCTGATTGTCATGACCCTCATGCACCCTTCCTATACCTATCCTCTCTTAAATAAGTACGGGGGAGCTGTGTTACATGTACATATACGTATTTGTTTGATTGTACATCTCATATGGCATCATTTGCATGTGTTGCATTTCATGCATTTTAAACCAAAAATATAAAAATCAGAAAAATTGAAAATCAAAGAAAATCATTTTGATATGCCCTCATGTTCTTGTTTGTTGTGAAAATCAGACATGGGATCTAGATTCTGAATGCTATCATGCTGAAGAACTCATCCTATGCACATCTTCCTCCACTGGTTCATATCTTTGAGACCAATCACCACCTTCAATTGGTATCAATACATGCTTGACTGTATTTACTTTGTATGGTATCATATTGATTTGTGAGAACAATCCCCAATTGGTTTCCTCTAATTAGAATCATATTACTTTGTTCATCCATGATTTGCCCTTGCTTCTTCTGATTTGATATGATGGGCTATTGCTGTTTCACATGGAGTTAAGCTTGGTCTTCCTTATTTGGATTCTTCCAGCTCGCTTGATACTGTTGTTGTGGAAGATAGATTTGCATTATCCCGCTTTTTGATTATGTCAAAGGGGGAGAAAAAGATGATTCATGCTTGCCTTTGTGATGATTCTTGATTGCCCTTGTCAGGAGAAAAAGATTCATGATTGTCATGTGTACGGGGAGAAGAACATGTTGTATCGTCATTTTAGTTTGTCATCATCACTAAGTTTGTGCTCATTCATCACTAAATTTGTCATCATCAAAAAGGGAGAGATTGTTCAGCTATGATTTTGATGATAACTAAACATAGTGTGTATTGCTATGGTTTTGATGCTAACTACACTTCATGTGTGATTATGTGAATGATGATAACTAAACTAAATGGTTGATTGTTCATATCGATTGGTTGAATATGATTGAGTTGAACATGTGCATTGAATGCTTCCTATGCATACTTTTCATGGAGCTTGGTTACATGATGCATTCATATTGGACAAATACATATCTATTGATCTTGATCTTTAGTCAATCATGTTTTCAAAGTGTTCACTCGTATATGTGCATGGCTAAATTGCTCTCATACTTTGCTCACTTGCATAGAAATGATTCTTGACCTTTAGCTTAAAGCTTTTATGGTTCAAGTGTTTGTATGCACCTTGAACATGGGCTTTCATGTATGCATTTCATACATTTATCATGTTGATTATTAAGCTAAAGTTCTAATCATTTTTATCATGGTTTTGTAGGTTAAATTCTTTGTATAATCCCTCTAAGATCAAAGGAGTTTGATGCCACAGAGTTTGGAATGGTTGCAATGGAATTTGGGGGTGAAATCTTAAAGTCAATAATTTACCTTAGCTATTGGTCGACACTGTAGTTAGGTCGACACTGTAGCGCGGTCGACTGCCAGGCCGATCCCGGTCGACCGAAAATAACAAAATGCAACGGTTCTGTTTCCTGCAGATTTCCGATCGATCGCCAGCCAGTTCCGGTCGACCGCCAGCCCCGAGGCCCCCTTTTGTTGACTTTTGTTCCAAGCTCGAGGAGAGGTCTTTCTACCCATTTATTTAATCCCAATGACCCCAATTACACCATGATTTGTGGATCTGGTCTGGGGGATGTCTATGGACCATTCAAAGTCTATAAAATACACACAAGAGGGTTAGAAACCCTTAAGGATCCAAGAGGGCTTCAAGGGAGATCAAGAGGAGGCTGTCCAAGTGAAGAAGAAGGAGGAGTACTGTAGCCGTGAATAGTACCTTGTGCAGCAACAATCTTCATCCAACTTCAAGCCATTCAAGGTAGATCTGAAGCCAACATCCTCTAAGGAAAAGAAGCAAGCAAGGAAGCAAGGATTCAAAGGAAGATTACCCAAGGAAGAAAGAAGAAGAAGCAAGCAAGCACAGATCTGAGAAGAAGGTTGTACATGGGTGAAAAGAGCACGGTTTTCACAATCCACTTGAAGTCTTTCAAGCAAGAGGGAAGGCAACATTCAGGATCAATAGCATACGTTGAAAAGGAAGCTAAATCAGGGGATTTCTAAACTGTGCCTTATTGTGTTTTAAGTTCATATTCGTGTTTTGTATAAACTGTGAAAACTTGTGTGTGTGTGTGTGGATCGTTGTTGGATCCGTGGTCGTGTGTGTGTGTGTGTCGTATTTGATTCGTGTGTGCGTAGATCTTCCTAGATCTACGTGTGTATGTGGTTTGCTGCACTTGTGGCAGCGGGTGTTTGTGTTGGTGATCCGTTTGTTGGATAGTGTTGGAGACCTCGTCTCCGTGTGTGTGTGTGTGTGTGTGTGTGTGTGTGTGTGTGTGTGTGTGTGTGTGTGTGTGTGTGTGTGTGTGTGTGTGTGTGTGTGTGTGTGTGTGTGTGTGTGTGTGTGTGTGTGTGTGTGTGTGTGTGTGTGTGTGTGTGTGTGTGTGTGTGTGTGTGTGTTGGGGCGCGTCCCCGTGTGTGTGTACAGGCGTCGTCCTGCATGTGTGTTTGGAGCATCATCTCCGTTTGGAGATTTATCCCCGAGTGAAGCCTCACCGGGTTTGGTGAGGGGTGGACGTAAGATTACTGTCGTTGCATCCGAACCACCTTAAAAACCGTTGTGCATCATGTTTTGAATTGTGTGGTTTGATCCTTTTCTTCTACCTCCATTCTATGTGAGTGTTAGTGTATTTGCGATTCCGGATTTATCCACGTTTATCTTGCATAATCTATATCATCATCTAATTAAGTTTGATAAATCCAATTTGTGAACAAACAGTTTTGAACCTATTAATTAGCTTTATATCACATATTTTATAAAAGGCCAAAAGTTTCCTTAAAATTGGTAAACACCCAATTCACCGCTCTCTTGGGTGTCATTGATCGCGAGACTTCACGAGCGAGCAAGAGCTAGTGGGTCGGCTGCCACTCAGGGGTCCATGCGCCCACCATGCTCCCGTCGCCAAGACGAGAGAGAGGCGGAGAGTAGGAGAGAGGAGGGTGGAGGCGAGAGCTAGAGGGAGTTTGCCTTTGTACACCACCTCCTGTATTTTGTACACACATATATATGAGCATGTTTATATAACTGAAAAGCATGTTTGTTACCTGAGTTTGCTTTTTGTGCACTGTGTATACTTGTCTCATCTACTTCTTTCTGTTCCTGCATTCCACACTTAAGTAAACAGATTAATTAATCTGTCCGGCTTGGCCTCTTGCTCGATAAGCAAGGGGTTATTGTTGTTGACCTTGACAAAGGGTCAAGGGGCCAAGCCTTTAATCAACTATGATAAATAACAAAGAATAGAAGAAAATGCAACATACAAGTAGGCAGATGCAAACTTGGAATTAAAAGATGCCCATACAAGATGCAAGCAAGCAAATGATATGGCAAGAGGAACAAGTAGGGCATTATGCAGGAATTGGCGACCAGATAGATGGCGCCAATTCTTGAATTATTATTATTTTTTTATTTTTTATTTTGAAAAATGACGATGATACAGACGTCGCTGATTAAGAAAAGACGCCCTCTGACTGGTCGTTATTTGAAAATAGTTTTTTTTTAAAAATGATGACCAAGGTGTTGAGTTATGGTTTTGATGATTGTTGGCGTTATGGTTTTGATGATAACTAAACTTAATGTGTGATTGAGTGATGATAACTAAACTTATGGTTGATTGCACATGTTCTTGATGACTGTGTACATTCATGTTTAAATATGATTGAGATGGCAAATGGCAACGGTACATGGTGTTGATTCTTGCTTGATTGAATTGATTTTACAAGAGGCAAGAGGTTTCATAACCTCTTTAATGTGAACAAGCATGGTATTAGCCCTGACTATCTTGCTTGCAGGATCAAACTCATGGCAGTCACCTGGTGAACCAAATGTGTGGATAAGCACCCTGCTCCTCTACATTCCAAAACAGGTGGTATATGTCATGTACTGTCAAGAACTATTGGTAAGGCTCTTACCCTGTTATACACTCCTTGTTATTGAGTGTTCCATGAGGTTATTTCTTGAATAATTTACTTGGGATGATTGAGTTTTATCTCTTGATTCTTAGCCTAGAATTTGATCCTTACCTTAGAACATGTGTGTTTCAAAGTGTTCATATGCATCTAGTTCATGAGGTTTCAAGCCCTTGCAAAACTCGCCATTGTGCACCCTCTTACGCGGATCGACCTACGCGGTCAGGTCGCGGGGATCGACCTACCCGGTCAGGCTCGGGGGTCAAGGGGGCAGTGCCCCTTGCGGGGGTTTCCGAGGGCAGAGCCCCCAGAACAAAATTTTGATTATAGGGGCGATATTCCTTTAATCTGTTAACTTCAAGAGTGAGCATTGAACTTGTTTCAGGAGATTTCATGTAATGAGAAATGCTCAAATGGTCTAATGCATAAGCTAAGTTAAACCAAACCCAAAATGCATGAAATTGATATGGACATGAAGCCCTTGACTTATAGATGTGTTTCCTTGGGCTAACACTTCATTTTTTCAGGTATAAGTCATTTCGGTCGACCGACACACCATGGCCGGTCGACCAGAATTAACAGAACCGAAAAGATGGAATTTTTGCAGGTTTCGGTCGACTGCCACCATATGGTCGGTCGACCGATTTTGCCAGAGCCAAAAATTGTTTCGACTGTAAAATTCTGGTCGACCGACCCAATGCTTCCGGTCGACCAACAGCCCCGAGGCCCCTATTGTTGACTTTCGATTTCAAGCTCATGGAGAGGAATCTTCACCCATTTGTTTAATCCCAATGACCCCAATTAAGTCATGATTTGTGGATCTGGTCTGGGGGCTTATCTATGGACTATTCAAGGGTTATAAAACATCTCATTTGGAGTCATAAACCCTAACCATCCAAGAGGGCTTCAAAGGGAGATCAAGAGGGTGCTGTCCAAGGAGGAAGAAGAAGAGTACTGTAACCGTGAATAGTACTCCGTGCAGCAAGTGTTCTTCATCTATTCTCAACCCATTGAAGGCATATCTGAAGCCAACCTCCTCCAAGGAAGTGAAGAGAAGCCAAGGAAGCAATCAAGGATTCCAAGAAGAGTGCCTAAGGGAGAAAGAAGAGAAGCGAAGCAAGCAAAAAAGGAGAAAAGCCAAGCAAGCACAGATTGAAGCTCCGGTCAAGTGAAGATTGAAGATACGTTCAAGATCCACAACATGCATTGAAGGGGAACCCAAAACATGAGTTTTCTAAACTGAGCCTCATTGTCTTTATGTTTTGGGTGTTGTATTTGTGTTAATCATAAACTGCAAGAACTTGTGTGTGTATGGATCATTGTTGGATCCGTGGTCGTGTGTGTGTGTGTCGTATTTGATTAGTGTGTGTACGTGGATCTTCCTAGATCTGCGTTTGTGTGTGGGGGGGTCTATTTAGATCCATTCTGTCTCGTGTGTATGGATTGCTACACTTGTGGTAGCGAGTGTTTGTGTTGGTGATCCGGTTGTCAGATCGTGTTGGAGACTTTGTCTCCGTGTGTGTGTGTGTGTGTGTGTATTGGGATGCGTCCCCGTGTGTGTGTGCAGGCGTCATCCTGTGTGTGTGGTTGGAGGGTCATCTCCGTTTGGAGATTTATCCCCGAGTGAAGCCTCACCGGGTTTGGTGAGGGGTGGACGTAGGATTGCCGTCGTTGCATCCGAACCACCTTAAAAATCGCTATGCACTATGGTTTGAATTGTGTGGTTTGGTCCTTTTCTTCTACCTCCATTCTACATGAGTGTTAGTGTGCTTTGTTGTTCAGGTTTTATTCTTGTTCATCTTGCATAATCTATCTCATCACTAATTAGATTTTGATAAATCCAACTTGTGATTGAATCGATTTGTATCTCTTAAGTAGTGTTTTATCACATTCTTCAAAAAGGCCAAAAGTTTTCTTAAAATTTGTAAACACCCAATTCACCCCCCTCTTGGGTGTCATTGATCGCGGGACTTCACAAGGAGGCGTCGCTAATTAAGAAAATAACGCCCCTATGATCGGGCGCTAATTGAAAACAATTTTTTTTGTTTTTTTTTGTTTTTGAAAATGACTTAGCATGATACATAGGTCCTAAAACTTTACACATTCACCATCTTAAATTCATTAACCATTCTTAAATAATTTAACAAAGGGTCAAGGTGCATAAAATTTGTGCGTTCACTCATGACCTCATGCGGCCCATCCTCCCTAGTCCGTCTCTGCCATTCTTCAAGCTTACGACATACCATGGAGGGGGAATGGAAGAAGATGTTTGGGAAGTCCACGAGGGGTTCCGAAAGATCGGGGAAACTTCCCTCCCCTACCCTATTGCCTTTTGAGATTTGGTCTTTGGCTTAAGGAAATTTTGTTACCCTTTTGCCCATATTCATGCATGCTTACGACCAGGGTTTTCCCTGCGGGGACTTTGCCCTCTTGACATGCTTTCCTTTTGTATTTGTTGGTATGATTTTTCACCTTTTCTTTTCAAAATAAGACCTAATTGTACTTGGGCTTTTATGACGTATTGTTCCCTTTGGGGCCCTAACTTTCACCTACTAGGGCGGTGGGTAGGTTTGGTGGTCTGCCCAGAGTCTGACTTCTCCCCTCGTGAACCGAAGAGAAAAGAACAACTAAAGTCTTTACACTCTCAGTTTGGCTTTGACTTTTCTCAGATTTTGTACCGCTTGAGTTCAAGAGCTAAACGTGTTGTGTGTGCATATTGACCTAGGGTTAAATCATCAAGACTGAGGAATAAATTAAAGATTTTGATTTTTCAAGCTTTGTGGCCCATGCACCATGCCAGCCACTCTTTTGGTTATTATTTTTTATTTTTTTATATTTTTTATGTTTTTTTGAGACTTAGGGGTAGTATTTTTTAAGATACAATCCATTCCATAGATGAGACAATTCTTCCCCTTCAGCATTAGTCAGTTTATAAGCATTGTCAGGATAAGCTTCTTTTATTACATAAGGCCCTTCCCAGTTTGGTTGAAGTTTTGAATGTGGTCCACCAGGTTTTACAAAGATTCTCTTGATTACCATTTCGCCAACTTTGAATTTTCTCTCAATTACTTTCTTTTGATAGAAACGTGAAAGCCTGTTTTGATAAACTCTTGCATGTTCGGCGGCGGCCAGACGTCTCTCATCTAAGAGTTCCAATTGTTTAAGGAGAGATTCACGGCGCTCATCAATAGAGAGCTCCTTGTCCAATTGTACTCTAAGGGAAGGTATAAGAATCTCATAGGGAACCACCGCCTCCATTCCATAAGTAAGGGCGAATGGTGTTTGCCCAGTAGGCGTACGAATGGAGGTACGGTAGGCCCATGGAGCTTCTACGAGCTTCTTTGGCCAATCCGAGAATTTATTAGCTTCACACGTTTTCTTGATGATTTTAATCAGAGTTTTATTTGTTGCCTCTGCTTGGCCATTGCCCTATGGATAATAAGGAGACGAATGCTGCAATGCAATATTATACCTGTTGTAGAGGTCCTGAAGCTCTTGAGAGATGAACTGTGGCCCATTGTCGATGACGATGGTACTTGGTATGCCGAACCTGGCGATGATGTTCTTCATTATGAATTTGCACACTGTTGACGCTTTAATTTCCGCATAAGCTTCCACTTCCGTGCACTTGGTGAAGTACTCTATGGCCGTGAGTATAAATGATTTTGGTTTTGTGAGGAGGTTTGAATCACCAAGAGGTCCAATAATATCGAAAGCTCACATGAAGAAAGGCCATGGGGAGGACATAGGATGGAGTGAAGAAGTAGGAGAATGAATTTTTTCGGCGTGCAGTTGGCACTTAACACACCTTCGAACATAGATAGAGCAATCCTATTCTAGAGTGGGCCATTAGAAGCCTAGCCTAAGGATCTTCTTAGCTAACATCTGGCTATTGACATGACCACCACAGACTCTTCAATGTGTCTCTTCCATGACCTTCCATGATTCATCATCATCAAGGCACCTGAGAAGAACATCAGTGAGACCTCTTCTATAGAGCACGCCTCCAACCAAAGTCTATCTTTGGGTGACTCTCCTGATAGCTTTCTTTCCTTCCACCGTGGCCTCTTCAGGATACGACTGATCTTGACAATATCTGGCAATCTCATAGTACCATGGCTTTTCCTCATCATCCAATTCTTCTTCTAAATCCAATAGCATGATTTCTTTATTCTCAATGATTCCTCCTTCCTTAACCTTCTTGAGCACTTCCTTCTTAACACTAAGAAATGTAGGATCTTTGATAGCAAGAGTAAGATGCTTCTGAATGATAACAGAATAAAAATCTCTCTCAGGGAGGAAAATTAAGGAGGAGGCAAGCGATGCAAGAGCGTCAGCTAAGATAGTCTGGTTTCGAGGAACATGGACAAAGATCGGCTTAGTAAAGAGCTTGGCATAGGCAGAAGCAAGTTCCTGATAGGGTTTGAGTTTGGGATCGATCGTGCGGCATTTGGTAAGCACTTGGCGAAGAATAAGCTGACTATCACCCACAATCCGCAACTGGGTAACACCAAATTGATGAGCGGCCTCAAGTCCAGCCAGAAGAGCCTCATATTCAGCTATATTATTTGTAACTGGAAATGCAAGCTGAGAGGCAAGTGGAATGGTGATACCCTCAGGTGATAGGAGAACAATTCTGATTCCCTTACCTTGAGAATTCAGAGCTCCATCAAAATGTAACGTCCACACCGAATTGGGCTGATTGATGGACATTAGTTCCTCATCTAGAAACTCTGAGCGAGCAGGATCAAATCTAGGGAGAGGGTGATGAGCAAGATGTTCTGCGAAGGCATAGCCTGTAATTGCTTTTCGCTGAATGTAAGTGATATCGAACTGAGAAAGGAAACTTTGCCATCGTGCTAATTGTTTGGTAAGAACAGATTTCTCAAGAAGGAGTTTGATAGAATTCATGCAAGCGATGAGATGAACCTCGTGAGCTAAGAAGTAATGCTTCAATTTCTGAACTACCCATACTAAAGTCGCACAAGTCTTCTCTATAGCCGTGTACTTCTGCTCACAGGGGTTGATAAGCTTAGACAAGTAGTAGGCTACCCTCTCCTTTCCTTCTTCATCAACTTGTGCAAGGACAACACCTACTGAGTCATCTAGGATAGAAATATAAAGAACAAGTGGTTTGCCTGGAACCGACGGCCTCAGGACAGGAGGACTAGATAGATAATCCTTCAATCCGTCAAAAGTCGCCAGACACTTGTCATCCCAATTAAATTTAACTCTCGGCTTAGTAAGCTCGTAGAACGGCCTACACCTTTGTGAGTGCTGGGAGACAAACCGGCGAATGAATTGCAACCTCCCGATCAATCCTCGAACTTCTTTCAAATTCCTGGGAGGAGGCATATCTCTTATTGCCCTCGCCTTATTGGGATTGATCTCAATACCCCTCTTACTAACGATGAATCCAAGTAGTTTTCCTGACGAAACACCAAATACACATTTCTTGAGGTTCATTTTCAACTGATATTCTCGGGACCTCTGCAAAACCTTGGCTAGAACCCTAGGATGCTCAATCCTCATCTTTGATTTCACTACCAGATCAACAATATACACCTCGATAAAAATCTGGACCATATCATGAAAAATAGCCATCATGGCCCTTTGGTAGGTAGCTCCAACATTCTTAAGTCCAAACGGCATGACCACATAGCAATAAGTACCCCAAGGTGTAGTGAAAGAGGTCTTCTCCTGGTCCTCTTCAGCCAAGCGAATCTGATTATATCCAGAGAAGCCATCCATAAAAGAGAGGGTCTCGAACCCTACCGTGTTATCAATTAAAACGTCTATATAAGGGAGGGAGAAATCATCTTTAGGACACGCGCGGTTGAGATCCCGGAAGTCTATGCAAATTCTGACCCTTCCGTCCTTCTTCATAACCGGGACAATGTTCGCCACCCAATTAGGATAGAGGACGACTCTAATAAATCTAGCCTTATGGAGCTTATCGACCTCTTCTTTCATCTTCAATGCCATATGAGGCTGGAAACGTCTTAACCGCTACTTAATTGGGACAGACCCTAGCTTAAGTGTTAAGCAATGTTCAACAAGCGCAGGGTCCAGACCCGACATATCCTTGTAACTCCATGCAAACGTGTCCTTGTATTCTTGGAGAACCTGAATAAGTGCCTCTTCTTAGGATAGAGGCAAATTCTTGCTTATGAGCACAATCCTAGGGTTTTCCTCGGTACCCAAGTTGATTTCTTTGGTGGGCTCTTCTACTGAGGCTGACGGTTCATCGAATCTTCTCATACCACTAGCAAAAGAGTCAGCCTCATCCTCATATTCATCGTACTCTTCATCCCCCTCTTCAACATGGTCCTCATCATTCATAATCTCATAAACACCAAACCCTTCGTCGAGAATACTCACATCTTTGCATTCTAATTTCGGCAGAAGAATCGGATCCTCTGCAAACACTGGAAGGGTTAGACAAGCGTGACATCTCCTGGCTAAATCTAACAAGAACCTACGGGGAATCTGCTTACCCTTGGCTTTGTTATTGGCAACTACCCCAAGACTCTCATCACTAATAGAACTAGAAGAACAACTAGCCTGATCACTAGAGCCTAAAGAGGAGGAAGAAGAAGTGGTTACAAGGAAAGGAGGTACAGAAGAAGACTCCTCATCAGAGGAGTAAAAGAGATCCGCTAACGGACCTTGAATGAGCGGCCCTTGGGTCGGGGCACACTTATGAACAAGATAGGAGGTCTCTTCAATAGAGATGGAAGATTGAAAAGTTTGAATTTTGCCATTTTTTTCATTTTTGAGAATGGCGGAGCAATGAGAGGGAGGAGTAGGAGATGGTGTTGAAATCGAGAGATTGGAAAAGGACTGAATAAAAGATTGCCCGAGCGAGGGCGTGATGGTGAGTTTAGAGAATTGCTCAATGAGCAGAGAAGAAATTGATGGAGTTCGTAGGAAATCGGGAGATAAAGAGATTAAGACCGCAGGTCATCTAGGGATGTTAGAGGTAAAAAGCTTGGAGCACAAAAAGGTAATGAGTGATGGGTGGAAGGAGTCAACAAGGAAAAGTCTGGCCCACAGCCTGTCTATAGTGAAGCCTTCTTCAAACGGTACATCGGGCTCTCCCGTATCAGTGTAGTTGTTGAGCAGTTGCCTCTTGTTTGTGATTACTGTTGGCTTCTCAATCAACTCATGAATAAGTGGTGACCATTCCAGATCAGTAGGCATAAACAGTGAGCTTAGAGCAATAGTAATATCATTCATATCGAACCATCTATACCACTCACACTCGGGGTCACCCATCTTTCTCCTTTTTAATGGTCTCAGGGACTCCAAGGCTTTATAGGTGACAAGTGGTGCTAAATGCCGAGCAAATTGACGTGCATGCACATCTTGATGATCCAGCAATGAAGTAATTACTATAGTCTGCTCGTCAGCCTGTTGAGTGGGCCCCTTCACAAAATATGTGTATAAAGACCATGTGAGTGGTTGTCTGTCTGTCTTAAGAGTAGAAGTCATAGTAGCCCATAGCTCTTCGTCATTCTTATCAACTTTTTCCTTGCCCGGCCCCTTGTATCCTAGGCCACCTTGAGGGATTAGCTTGTGATTCTTAATGGGCTTCACTTTGCCTTGGAGACTAGCACCCAAGCCCTTGCCGGATTTGTACCCCATTCCCATCATAATATTCCAGCCCGGGGTGTTCAACATATTCTTCTTTTTCTTCCCCTTTGGAGGTAGGGGTGCTGGTGCTGAAGCAGAAGTTGAAACTTGTGGCCTTAACAAATCATGCCGCGGATCGGCAAGGTCTAACATAGATAACAAAGGCCTGTTGGCCGGCCATATGGAAGGCGCTGATGTCGTAGAGTGTATGTCGACCGATGGCAAAATGGGCACACTAGTGACTTTGATGATGCGCCCTTTATTTGAAAACTTTATGCATTGATGATTTGTAGAGGGTACAGCATTAAACACTTGAATATATGGACGGCCCAAGATGCCATTAAAAGTCAGATCCATGTCTAAAATATGGAAATCTGCTGTAACTGACACGGGACCTAGCCCGACTTTCAAAGTGATCATGCCCATGGGCGGCTTCTTTGTATTATCGTAAGCAGTAACTGTGATGGTAGACGGCCGTATCTCACTGTCCGGAATGCCACACATTTTCAAAGTGTTGGGAGGTAGCACGTTTATGGATGCTCTAGTATCTACCAAACACTGACTGATAGCCACTTTATTAATACTGACGGTGATGCACAAGGCATACTTCCTGGCCGGGTTTGGAGCCAGTTCATGTTCATGGAATACAATAGCCGGTTGGTCACTTGCTGTAGTTAAGACTGAAGTGATCTGCTCTTCTGGAATATCTTCATTAAACATCACCTTTCGTAGATATTCCTTTAAAGCCTTTTGGTGAGTGGTAGATCTCTTAATTAGCTCCAGAATTGAAATCCTAGCCGGGGTCTTGTCCATATGCTTTAACAGATCATATTGGGTGCCTGGTATGGATTCTTGTTCCTATTCTTGCTCTTCTTGCCCCTGTGTGGGCTCTTGCTCCCGTTGTGGAAACACGCGGTGGAATATCCATCCACTACGGAGCACCATGGTTTGTGAAGATCATACCTCTATCGGGTTTTGGGTAGGCGAAGGATTGGTAGATGTGGAAGGGATGTCAGGATTGACAGGTGTTGGAGGTGGAGCAATCGAAGAGGGAACCCTTATGAGGGGCCTTGCCTGCTGAGGATTAGTGGAAACTAGGGTGGTGGGTAATGAAGGTCCAATGGGAGAGGAACTAGAAGGGGCAGATGGGGCCTGGGTGATTGGAGTGGGTATAAGACAAATGAGGAGGGGCCTAGGTGGAGGTGATGGATTTACGGGAGGTATAGTGGATGTTGGTGAAGGTTGGAGTAAGGGGGTCCTTGCTGGCAAAGGGTTAATGGTAGCGGGAGGAAGAACGGGTGCCAGTGAGGGGTGTATGAGGAGTGGCCTGGCTGGCAAAGGATTAGTGGAAGGAGGAGGGGTTCGTTGTGGTGCAGGAGAAGGTAGTAGGTGAATAAGAAGTGGCCTAGATGGATGGTTGGTTATGGTGGAGGGAACTTGGTTGGCGGTGCATAAGAGGGGGCGTGAAGGTTGAGAGAAAGGTGTCAGTTAAGAGGTTGTTCTTAATAAGCGCGGGAGTTGGTTTGAATTTTGGTTGATAGCCCCGATAGAGGCATTTTCTTCATTCCACCCTTGCCCTTTCTCCATTTCATGAAAGGAGGTGACAGGGTTTAATTGTTGGTTAGGTGCCGGGTGCTCCAGTAGCGGATTATGGACAATCCCCATATCCAGTTGTGGCGCGGGAGCTTGTTATGCGGAGGAGGTTGTTGAACTTGCTGTTGAGGTGGCTGCTTAGCTTGCTCCTGCCGAGGAGGTCTGCGTGCCTTCAAATTTGTGATAAACCACCTCATCTCATCCCAGGCAATACTGCCCTAATCATTCATATCATATATGTAATCTTTGAAGTGAAAGCAGTGATCTATGTTGTGACCGGGCTGTCAATGGTAGACATAATATCGAGAGGTATCCACATTTTGCGGCCAAATCGTCCACTCTTTTGACAATGTGAGCGCGTTGGTGGCCATAAGGGTGTTGAATATATCAGGAAGACTTTCGGGTAATGGAGGGTATTGCGCTCTTATGGGGCCCACTGGTCTTCTCGGTTGTTGAGGGTCATAATTGGCAGGAGGTGGCACTTGGTGGTATTGCTGGGGGACTTGCGGGTTTTGTGGCATATCTTGGTTTTATGGAGGTGACCAGAACGGTTGAGGAGGGTTGTTTGCTTGATGGGGAACTTGGTTAAAGAAGGAGGGTTGTTGTTGTTGTGGTTGTTCTAGTGGTCTTGGGTTGGAAGGATTGTGAAAGGGTCCGGGATTGCCAACCACGCCCACTTGCTCATTAGTAACGGCACCCTCGGTTGTTCCACCATTGGTATTAACATTATTATTCTTCCTCATCATTCTCGGCTTTGGTTCAAACATGCCCATGATGGGTGAATCCTTCATTTCTATTTGAATATATCTGACCCTTTCATAAATCTCCTCCATCGTAGTTAATTTGTTCATGGCCAGAATGTGACGGAATTACAGAGTAGCATTTGATACTATCATCTTGACCTGCTCTGACTCTGAGAGTGTATCTTTCAACTTCTCGGCCATTGACCTCCATCTATCGGCAAACTATGTGAAGTCCTCCTCAGGCTTCATTTTGTCAGCCACCAAATCCGTAATAGACAAAGAGGGACCCACTCGGTCTCTATACTTTTGCAGAAATTTCCTCTGAACAATGTCAAAATCTCCGGCTTCAATAGGCTCCAGGGAGTAAAACCATTCAAGGGCCGGGCCATCAAGGGACCTTCTAAGTAGATAAGCCAAAGAGGTCTTATTATCCTGCCAGAAGGATGCCTCATACATGAAATCTTTCAAGTGGATGAACGGGTTGCCCGTTCCATTGTAATGCTTGAAGTTAGGCATTTCTGACGGAGGCAAGTGAAAAATTGGAAGAGTAGGGAGAGTAACCTCCGGAGCATTTTTAGGTGCCGTGACCTTCTTGAGTTGCTCTTCCATACTAGCAATCTTTTGGAGGAGAAGAGTACTGGTGTCAGACTCGACCGAGGCCGGATTGGTAGGGGACTGGTTTGGCATAGGCCTCCTCGAAAATTGAGGAGGTGGGGGATGTTGTGGCCTAACCACGGAATGACTTGCCGGTTGGGCCGGCGCAAGAATAATGGGAGTTCGTGAATGGGATATAATTTTTTGAGAGACCGCCTGGTCATTAGAGGTATTGATTTGAAGGCCACTCGTGGTCGGAGAGGGATTTGAAGAAGAAGGGACAGACTTCCCTTTAAGAGCGGCTTGGACCGCTTGACGTTGAGTATCATCCAATTGGGACAAAGCGTTGATGAGACCATTCAAATTAAAAGACGGGGAAGCTTCCCCAGATGTGTGTTGAGTGATGGGTTGAGATTGAGAGGAAGGCTCAACCCCTTGAGTGGTGGTGTCCACCACATAAACTTGAGGATAATGAGAATGAGAGGGAGTATAGTTTCCCTCATATTGAATGGGGCCTTGAGGGGGGACCTTATAAGACGGGTCAAATTGACCCTCCTCACAACCATCATATGAGTACTCATAGTTGGCCATGTTGACAATTCTACCTGACCGAAGCATCATGATTGTAATAAGAAATTATTTGAACCAACAAGTATGGATAGCAAACAAGCACTCAAGTAAATTGTAAACCAAGTTATGATGATTTTGTAAGGTTTTAAGGTTCTTTGAGATTTTAAACAGGATGAATTTTAATGAAATAGTTCTCTCTCTTAAATGTGAATCCTAGTTGCAATTTGGGTGTAATCTCCCGGTCAACTAGGTTCTTTCTCTTTCTTCACAAGCGTATGTGTTAGCTAAACTCCGGGGTGCTTCAAGTGATACAACCTGCCCGACATCCGTGAGGGAATCCATGGTGCGGGGACTTATGGAGGCCTTAGTTAGGGAATTTTCAATCTAAAGAGACGAAATACTCAATGGAGGGTCCTTCCCTTCCCAAGAAAGTGTAGGAAATCCTAAGGGTGTAGAGAGAGGAGGTCTCTCAACCAATTGTCCTAATGTAAGCTAATGCAAGTAGGATCAACAGCAATTATGAATATAACCAATAAACAAGTCACACAAGTCAAAAGAGCAGTAGAGATAGCAATTCTATAAGAACAGAAAGAAATGGCGGCCACACAGTGGTCGCTGTATCAGTAAATAGCGACTGTATAACAACCGCTGATTATATAACTGACGCCTCTTCGCAGAGGCGCTGTATCTGTTGAACAGTGATACCGAAACTAAACTGCGCCTGTGAGTGAGGCGCTTAATCAGGGGAACAATAAATGACTGTAAAAAATAAATGAACAGTGACTGAGCAGAAATGGCGCCTTGGTGTTAGGCGCTGAATGTGTGAATGACGCCTCCGCGGAGGGGCGCTGATTACAATAAACAAATAATATTATGAAAATAAAGCGATAAGCGCCTCTGTGAGAGGTCGTTAATTCATGAAATAGTGGCTACCTGAGCGGTAGCTTATTTTTCCAGAGAGATAGAAATGCATGTAAAGATAACATAAATGAAATTTTCTTCTTTAAAAATGCTATGGACAGTCCAAAAATTGGCTAATTAAGTGGGAGGTGTGCACGTGGTGCATAAAGGGAGTGTGCTACATGGAGCACAAAGGAGGGGCACACGTGGGTGCCAGAAGGAGGGGCACGCGAGGGTGCCAAAGGGGAGGGGCACACATGGGTGCCAAAGGAGGGGTAATCAAAATAAAAACACAAAGAGTCCCATCGTGATTGCCAATTTGTGAACGTGTCACACAGACATTTTAAAAAAAGAAAGAAAAATTACCAAAATAAATATAAGGATGATGATGATAAGATGATAAAGACAAAAGGTGGGGGAGGGAGCATGTGATGCTACTCTAGGAGTGTGATCGCCAGAGGGGTTATGTCACGCCCCGAGCCTTTATTACAGCGGAAGACTCGCTCGGGGAGTGCGAACAGTCGGCATGGTAAGCCTCTTGCAAGTAAGAACAACCAGAGCGTAATACAATCACACACATAAATACAATTGCACAGAATTTAATCAAACTCCAACTTTATTTCATAAATGATCAATACTCGAAATACAACCACTTTCCATCATCTTTCATTCTACTAGACTCAAGAAATAGGAAAATTACATTGACTCAATCTAGACATTATAGACTTCCTAAGTCTTCGCTCATCTTTAATCACTCTCGGATCCGCTACTTGAATAATCCGAATCCGAACCCGACTCACTTTCATTTCCTGAAAAAGATTGGAAATAGGTAATGAGCACACTTGCCCAGTAGGTATCTTCACATCAACATGAAGTCACTATTAAAGTGATTAATATTTTTGCTCTAAAGAAATAAGGTAAAATCATGCAATGCGGTGATCACGCGATTAAATCAAAGTAACAAGACAATAATATAAGATGGAATGAGAACAAGAATGAACTAGCAAGAATAGAACAAGAACATGATATTGGCCTTTCATGAACAAGAATATATCGAGAATGTACTAGCAAGCCACATATTCATCACTTTAGCATCTTATGCTTATGAGCAAGTGCTTCATGAATTTCTGTGGAATATCAAGCAAGAATGTCATGTCGTGTCGTGGATCTTCACTTATTTATAGAAATAGTACTCCCAGCGCAATGCGACGCCAGTAGCATCATACCCCATGGTTTCTAAAATAGTATGTTTTCGACAATCAGCCGAGGGGACTAGCATAGAGCCCTTGAACATAATCAGTGCTCGATCACATCTTCAGGTATAAATTAAGCTACTTCCACGCATGTAACAGTAAAGTATGGCCAAAAATATAACAATTCCAAATAATAAAAATCAATGAATGAACGCTTCAATTTGAATATATGAGATCAAGAATGACTTAGACTATGCTATGCTTATGGAAATAAATCGGCAGCATAACAGTATATTCTCTTAACTTTCATTCATTATATTAAGTCTATTAAGCAAAATGATAGGTTCTAGATCATCAAGGTTTATCTAGAAACATTGAAATGTCAACCCTTGGTCAAACCTTGGGTTGAGATATTCAAGTCATGTGACGGTCATTCACTGGGCCGTTACATTGTGTGACGGTCTAGTATAGGACCGTTACATTTGTCTGAATCCAAAATCAAGAATTCAACCTCAAATGAATGTGACGGTCGTATATTGGGCCGTTACATGAGCCTGACGGTCCAATACAAGGCCGTTACATTACTAGAATCAGAAAACAACTATAGTGTATTCTAGTTAATGGGTTTTAATGGTACAACCAACTCGGCGTCCTAGTGGGAATCCCAGGCTCGTGGAGAATTATGGAGGCCTTGAAACAAGATTTCCTAGTCCATTGGAAGGAATATCCAATAGAGAGATCCTCATGTCCAAGATTGTGTTCCTATAGTGTAAAGTGTGAACTAATGGTCAACATACCGGAGTATGTGCCATGTACTTATAGAAACGACTCTATAAATATGAAAAGAATATATATATAGACATATATCGATGCGAAACCATGATAAAAACTCTATTGATACATCATTCAAAATCATGTTTCAAATTACAAAACTATAGAGTTTTGGGTTCATGAAATTAATATAACTCAAAGTAATAGTGAGATATCAAAACATGCATTTCCTATCATGAACGCTTAAATAATCTTGAAGTCACGTAATTAGGTTTAAAACTTAGGTAACTAGGCTTACTAATAAGTAATATTGACAAATCATATTCTGTCTAGGGTTGACAGAACATAGCCTCTGACGGTCTAGAAGTGGGGCGTCATAGTGATTGTGATGGTCAGAGAACAGCCGTTACACTTATGTAACGCGTCTGTATTGGTGCATCAGAGTTAACAGAGTAACTCAGATACCACAGAGACTGTGACGGCTCATAGTAAGGCCGTTACATGAATGTGACGGTCCTACTGTGACGCGTCAGAGTGTCTGTTAATAGAAAGCAATATGAAACATAAGAGATTAACTCACATCATGTCTATAATCAAAACACCATGAGTTTCTAGGCATGATAAAGAAGGATAGGCTATCAACATGCATAGGTGACCATGAATAGATGAATAACAGGTTTCAAGTTCTCAATTTAGGGTTAAGAGATGCATGTAATGCATGGAACTAGTAAAACATGAAATTGATGCTCTACTATGCATGAAATTCAATCAAACCAGAGGGTTATAGTCCTATCAAGTTGTTTTTGCCGTTCATGAGATAACCTACCTCTTGTCTAGGCTTCAAACTTCCAATTATGGTCTGAACACCGAACCCTAGTTCCCTTCTTCCTGTGATTTTTCAGCAACTTCTTTGGGCTCTAACTCCACGACCTCTTGACCTAAAGACGTGAAATTTAGAGAGGAGTTAGTCTAAAGTATTGTAAACAAATACTTCTAAAGAACTTACCAAAGATTACACCTCCTTACCTTGATTCCTTGTGAGCCAAAAGTAAGGGTCGCACAGTTCAGAACTAGGTCCTATGAGTTTTAAAGATTAGATCGATTCTAGAGTCCTTAATTTGCTAAAACCTGATCTCTAAGAGTCATTAGTAATGTTATAACTCTTCCTACGTTGATCTCTAGTGGATAAGAGTCCAGAGTTTTGATCTTTGTACTTGTTCTTTCCTTCACGGAACTAACAGGATGTAACGGTCTAATGCAGGTGCGTTAGAGGCATGTAACGGTCTCACGATAGACCATTACATTTATTGTTCCCAGAGTTCAACATGAATCAAACTCTTCAACTTACGGAATTCACAGAGTGTAACGGCCATGGACCCATGCGTTACAAGCATGTGACGGTCGCACGATAGACCGTTACATTCAACGTATATAGAGTTTTAAATAAATAAAACTCTTTTATTCATTATTTATATAATTCATTTTTATCCTTAAATAAGCTAAGTAACCTTCTAGAATATGGGCCAAACTTAATGGTTTTGGGCCTTAAACCCTTTTAGATGATGTGTAAATAGGCTTGGTTAATTATTCAACCTAATTGGGCCTATGATGACTTATTAGTCTCAGAATTCTTTTATTAATATATTTAGGCCTTTATAAATTCTAGAAAATTATTTATATAAAATTCTGGGGCATTACACCCTCTCCCACTTAGAAGAATTTGGTCTCCAAATTTAAGACATGGATTGTGGAGAGTGTACTTACAGTTAAATAATTCTGGAAATCTTTTTCTCATGGCTGCTTCGGTTTCCCATGTTACTTCGTATGGCCATGTTTTCTTCCATTGAATTTTGACCATAGGGATAACCTTATGTCTTAGTTGACGCACTTCCCGATCCAGAATCTTTATTGGTGTTTACTCATATGTCACATCCTTCTGAATCTCCAGATTGTTATAAGTGATAATATGGTCAGGATCATATACATATTTCTTCAGCATGGAGACGTGAAATACGTCATGAACTCCTGCTAATTATGGAGGTAAAGTAAATCTATAAGCCACTTCACCGACTCTTTCAAGAATTTCAAATGGGCCAATGAACCTTGGAGTTAGCTTTCCTTTAATGCCAACTCTTCGAATACCACGACCTAGAGAAACTTTTAAATATACATGATCTCCTACCTGAAACTCCAAGTCATGTGTTCGATTGTCCGCATAAGACTTTTGCCTATCTTGTGCCATTTTCATTCTCTCTTGAATGAGCTTGATTCTCTCCGTAGAATCCCTGACAAGGTCGGGGCCTAAAAATTACTTTTCCCCTGTTTCATTCCAACATATTGGAGATCGACAATTTTTCCCATATAGAGCTTCAAAATGTGCCATTTGTATACTTGCTTGATAGCTGTTATTATATGCAAATTCCACCAGAGACAAGTGATCATGCCAACTTCCTCCAAAATCAATGACACAAGCCCTGAGCATGTCTTCTACCACCTGATTTGTTCTTTCCGTCTGACCATCAGTTTGTGGATGAAAGGCTGTGCTAAAATTTAATCTGGTCCCTAGTGAATGTTGTAGACCTTTCCAGAACTGTGATGTGAATCGAGGATCTCTATCTGATACAATAGTGACGGGGACACCATGTAATTTGACAATTTCTATTATGTACAATGCTGCTAGAATATCCACAGACCATCGACTCTTTATTGGTATGAAGTGTGCAGATTTAGTCAATCGATTTATGATTACCCATATGCCATCATGTCCACCTCTCGTCTTACGTAAACCCATAATGAAGTCCATCCCTATGCTCTCCCATTTCCATTCGGGAATATTTAAGGGATGTAATTTACCTGTGGGTCTAAAATATTCAACTTTAACTTGTTGGCAGGTTAGACAACGAGACACGAAGTCAGCTATTTCCCTCTTCATATTGGGCCACCAAAAGTTTCTTTTGAGATCCTGATACATTTTTGTACCTCCTAGATGAATGGTGTACTTTGATTTATGTGCTTCTTCTAGGATCAATTTCTTTGTATCCTCATGATCCGGTATACACATTCGGCCCTTGAATAGCAATCTTCCATCATTAGAAGTAGAAAAATTTGGCCTTTGTTCAATATTGGCCTTAATTTCTAATAAAACTGGATCATCCTCTTGTAATTTGGCCAAATCCTCTATTAATGTAGGTTGAGCTCGGATATTAGCTATGAAGTAATCTTCTTCCTTAATGTCAACATCTAAATTCAACTGAGCAAATTGAGGAATAAGGTTAGTTACACTAATCATGAGACTTGATAACATACCCATTGGTTTTCTGCTGAGTGCATCTGCTACAACATTTGCCTTGTCAGGATGATATTGAATAGCAAAATCAAAGTCCTTGGGATATTCTAACCACCTCCTTTGCCTCATGTTAAGCTCATTTTGAGAGAATAAATATTTCAAGCTCTTGTGGTCTGAGTAGATCGTAAACTTTTCTCCATAAAGATAATGACGCCAAATTTTTAAGGCGAAAATAACCGCTGCCAATTCTAAATCATGTACAGGATAATTTTCTTCGTGACGTTTCAATTGTCTTGAAGAATAGCAAATCACCTTTCCATTTTGTATAAGGACACATCCTAAGCCAATTCCAGACGCATCCGTATATACCTCAAATCCACCACCCTCCATTCGTAGTGACAAAACAGGGGCTGTTGTAAGATGATTCTTAAGAGTTTGGAAATTCTTCTCACATTCCTCTGACCAGACAAAAGGATTTTCTTTTCTGGTGAGTCTAGTTAAAGGAACTGCTATCTTTGAGAAGTCCTTAATGAATCTTCTATAATAACCAGCTAGACCCAGAAAGCTCCTTACTTCAGACACAGTCGTAGGCCGACTCCAATTCTTGACAGCTTCTACCTTAGAAGGATCCACAGCAATACCTTCTTTTGAAATAATGTGGCTTAGGAATGAGACTTCCTCGAGCCAGAATTCACACTTATTGAGTTTGGCATAAAACTTGTGTTCTCTAAGTGTTTGCAAAGCTACTTTCAAATGTTCTTCATGTTCTTCTTTTGTCTTGGAGTATATCAAGATATCATCGATGAAGACGACAATGAATCGATCCAGGTATGGCTGGAAGACACTCTTCATAAGTTGCATAAATGCTGCTGGGGCATTAATTAACCCAAATGGCATTACCACGAATTCATAGTGGCCATAACGACTTCGAAAAGCCGATTTATAAATATCTTCCTCTTTGATTCTAAGCTGATGATAACCTGATCTGAGGTCAATCTTAGAAAAATATTCTGCTCCTGAAAGCTGATCGAAGAGCTCATCAATACGCGGCAATGGATACTTGTTTTTAATTGTCAGCTGATTCAGTCGCCGGTAATCGATGCATAGCCTGAGAGAACCATCCTTCTTCTTGACAAATAAAATCGGTGCACCCCAAGGGGAAGTGCTAGGTCTGATAAAACCCTTGTCTAGTAGTTCCTGCAACTGCCTTTTTAGTTCCTTGAGTTCTGTGGGGGACATCCTGTAAGGGGCTATAGAAACAGGTGCTGCTCCTGGAATGAGTTCAATGGTAAAGTTTACTTCCCTCTCGGGCGGTAAACTAGGTAGTTCAGATGGGAACACGTCTGGGAACTCATTCGCAATGGGAATGTTTTCTAGGATAATTTCCTTAGATTCAGTGATAATGACTGAAGCAAGAAAAGCTTCACATTCTTGCGAGATAAGCTTGCAAGCGTGAAGAGAAGATATAATGGTAGTGGAGAGGGGGATTTCTATATCCCATTCAAAGAGCAGCCCGACTAGGCCCGACAGGACCCCACGAGGCCAAGCTCGCCTAAGTGACAGCCCACGGGGCCCACTCAGGGAAGAAAGCCCAATAAAAAATCGCTCGAGGACACAACCTTCCTAGGCGGCCTCTAGGATCGGAGGGCCCGAGTGTCGATCAGGTCACAGGGAAGGTCCGGCCCAAGCCATATCTCCGCCCGGGAGAAGAAGGCGTACGCCGACCCATCCGACCCATCCTCTTCCAAGCTAAGCCTATCGCCCGGTAGGGCTGGCCTCCCTGAGCTCGAAACGGCTGACGATTGCTTATCCTTTGCAGCCGTTAAGAGTCCACAGCATGTAGGAATTCAGGAAGGCAAGGGACTTCTTCTTCCCCAGGGTGATAACGTTCCCACGATAAGGCAATGAAAGCCCACGATGAGGACGTAACCCCCACCTGAAATCCCTCGGCTTACAGGACTCCAGGAGACATGGTACTATTTAAACCAGGGAGACCATCCGACGAAGGTAAGGGCACTCATACGCTCAAAGCTCCTGAGCAGGAACCACTTCACCCTCTGGTGGAGAGGGATCTCGCGCACAAGCTCTCACCTCCCTCTATTGGTCCCGCCATAGCTCCACTGACTTAAGCATTGGAGGGTTTTCCCCAAGGTTTCCCCTGGGCCCCCTGATCCATTTCCTTGTCTTGCAGTTCACTATCCGGTGATCCACCATCCGCTCAGGACTAGTGCGAGATCACGCCTCTTCATCTGGCGCCGTCTGTGGGAAACGTACAAAAAGCCAGTATGGTGCGAAGGAGCTCAGGGAGGAGGTCCGCCGACGAGAGGGGAAAGGCCGTGGTAGCGGCAGGGGATGGCCCCTCTCGGGCCTCACAGAACCCTCCCTCCAACGCCAGCGCCCCTGCCGACGATCCACCACCCCCTCCTGCGGTGGTAGGGCTACCACCCAACGGTGGCACCGAAGCCTTCCAGGCCCTCAACGCGAAACTGGATGTCCTCGTGGAACTCATGAGGGCCCAGGCGGCTAGGGATGGAAGGTCCCGCGCTCCGACAGGGAGCCCTTCCCGTGAAAATATGTCCCAGCACACCGCCGAAGGCTGCTTCACCCTCAGCGGCCAGCAGATCATCCGCAACCGAACGGGAGGTCCCTCGCATGCCCCACCTCTGGAGCAAGATGTTGAGTCTTGTTGAATCTTTACATGTTTTGATGATGACAACACTATAAGTCTTAGTGGTCTTCAAAAATTATGTCTATGTGAAAACTTAACAAAAATATTTTTTGTGAAAAATGAACAAAGAACATGTTTGTTGAAGAATGAACCTTCATTTCATTTCAGGTATTTTTCAGGGACTGTATTCGTGTTGGTTGGCACTTCGTCATGTTTGTATATAACACCTCGTGTTGAACTGTTTGTCTTCGTGTCGTTTTTTCTCTGAAGTGTTTGTTTTGATTCAGTGACATTTTCGTGTCATTTGATCCTTACTTCGTGTTGTTTTCATCGTCTTCGTATCATTCTCCGTGTAGTGTGTGGTTCTGTCAGAGTTCACTTCGTGTCTGTCTTATGTTGAAACCACACTTCGTGTTGGTTTCTGTTTTGATGAACTTCGAGTCGTTTTCCAGTGAACCCCGTGTTGTTTTGTCCTCCTGCGTCATCCTTGTTTTCACTCCGTGTCTATTTTCTGTTCTCATCATACTTAGTGTTGTTTTTCATTTCATGTCAACTTCACTTCGTGTGGTTTTCAACCCGTGTCGATTATCGTTTTGACTTCGTGTTGTTTTCAACTCGTGTCGATTACTGTTTCGACTTCGTGTTGTTTTCAGTATGTGTCAACTCTGTCTTCGTGTCGTTTTTCACCTCGTGTCGTGTTACCCCGTGTCAATTACTGTTTCGACTTCGTATCGTTATCAGTCCGTGTCTCTCTTATGTTGAAATCACACCTCGTGCTGATCACTGTTCTTACTTCGTGTTGTTTCTTTGTATTCTGTCTTCGTGTTGATCTTTCGTTATTTAGACTTCGTGTCTTTATCACATTGATCACACTCCGTGTCGCTTCTCCTCTCATAACTTCGTGTCGTGTTTTTCTACACCTCGTGTCGTTGTCTCCTTGTGTCTTCACCTCGTGTTGTTTTCGTCTCTTCGTGTCGGGTTTGTTCTAGTGCGTACAGGACATCGCAGCACTTCATGTTGCTTCCTGTTTCACTTTCGTGTCATTTGTTTTGTTGTATCTTCGTGTCGTTTTTATTCTTCCTAGTCCTCGTGTTCTTCTTGTATTGAAACCATACTTAGTGTTGGTTTCTGTTCTTGTCTTCGTGTCTTTGCGTTGTTTGTCTGTCTACCTCGTAAAATTCTCTTAGTAATGTTCATTGTGTCACCACCTTATCTCGTGTCGTTCTCTGTTTAGTACCTCTTGTCGTGTCCACTAACCTCATGCAGTTCTAGTTATTTATGACACTCAATACTAATGGCTCTTATCTCGTTGCAGGTCCGAGGAAGAACATTCACCAATGTCTGGGTGCACATGATCCGATGCTAAAGGAACAAATACAAAGAGGGCACGTGGCAGGAAGGTTCTAGGATCGAGCGTGGGAGGCACACGCGTTCAGTGCCCTATTCATTTGCTGCGGCTATAAAGAAAAACCTTTCGCCCACCGATGAAGGGTGATCAGAGCCAAGAAAGGAAAGGCAGTGTTACAGAGAGCTCGATCCAGCAGAAGAAGAAAAAGAAAAGAGAGAGAGATAGTGGTCGTGTGAAAGAGGAAGAGAGTGTAAGAGAAAGAAAGAGAGATAGAGAGTGAGTGAGAGAGCTCGTGGAGAAGAAGAAAGAAGTTTACCTGAAGATCTGTCTTCACTGGACCGTGGATCAGATCCAGGCCAGTCAGCTCTGTTAGGAGCCAAATTGTGCATTTCGTGTTTCAGCTTTTGTTTGCTGAAGTTATTTTCGTTTATGATTTTTTTTCCTTTATTTTCTGGTCTGTTGTGCTTTCCGATCCTCTGGTCTGAGGTCGTGTTCCCTCCGGTTTGGAGGAAGGGAGATCTGATCTCCAGTTGCAAGTAGCTGGGAGCTACTTGTGGGTTCCCTCCGGCTTGGAGGAAGGGAGACTTGTCTCCGGTTCTGGACTTGTGGATTCAAGTCCAGAGGTTCCCTCCGGTTTGGAGGAAGAGGGGAGGTTGTTCCCCTGGTCAAGCTGTGTGGCAGCAATTGTTTGCAGACTGAGTCTGCTGGGTTCTAGCGTTCGCTAGTGAAGCCTCACTCCGGTTGGGAGTGAGGGGTGGATGTAGGTCTGAAGGACTGAACCACCTAAAAATCTTTTGAGCAGTGACTTGATTGTTTGGTTTGCTTCCGCTAGATGCTTGAGTAGGTGCGCTCAATGGGTTTGTATTTGAGTAGAATAGAATTGGTTCTATTCTGTTTCCTTATCTAGCATCAGTTTTTTAAATTTGGTCATTATTCGTAGAAGGATTCATTCACCCCCCCTCTGTATCCGGGCCAAGCACCCTAACAGTTGGTATCAGAGCGGGTGTCTGCTTACAAGGTCCAGCGACCTGCAGATCGATCTTGCAATCTTAGGTGCTTATTTCTTTTGAGTGCTTCAATATTCTTGTGCGTTAATCTGTGTGTTCTCATGGCCCATCCACCGATCTTCAGTGGTACGCATTTTGATGCATGGTTCGCTGTTTTGAAGAATTATGTTAAATCTGTGAATCCAGACCTGTGGAAAGTAATTTCACATGGTCCTCATGAACTACCTAAGAAAAAGTCCAAATGGACTGACAGTCACAAATCCATGCATGAAGAAAATCAGATAGCAATAAATTTAATGAAGGTAGCTACTGATAGAGCTTTTCATTCATGTTTCTTTGAATCCAGTTCTGCTAAAGATATTTTGGATGCACTGAAGCAAACTCAGGAGATAGATGTGGACAGATGCACGATGGCCAACAGAAGAAATCAAAGTGCCAGCGATCAAGGCAGCAATCAAACTGAAGAAGACGACGATGATGAGGTAAATCTCTTCGAGAACTTCTCTCTAGAAGATTGGGGGAATGCATATGCTGAACTATTTGAATCTCATGAACTGTTAAGAAAACAGTATAAAAAGTTGAAAAAGAGTACTCGGGTAGATAGTTCTAGCTCTCCATGTAAAAATTGTTCAAGTACGAAGCAATCACATGATGCATGTCTGTCTGATAATCATATGCATAAAAACCAGAATGCAGAACTGAAGATGGAACTTAAACGTGTCTACTCTGAACTGAACAATCTAAAATCTGAGGATGACTCTCTCAGAAAGTTCTCTGAAGAACAATTAGAGAAACTTAAACGAGAGAATGAGTTGCTGATTGAAAAATTTAATGCCATAAAATCTGTGAACATAGAATTACAAAAAGATTTTGAAAAACAACAAAAGGATTTGAGGGAGTTTGAAGCTAGGAGAGAAACCATGGTTAACTCAGAAGATCAGCTTCTAATAAATGAGTTAATTCAAAATGGTAAGCTTAAAGAAGAAGTTGAAAAATTAAAACTGTTAAACAGTGCCATGTCTGCAAGACTTCTCACATTGGAAAAAGGGAAAGCTATCTGCACAAACGAGACTGAAGAGGTAGATGAGCTAAGAAGGGAAATTGAAGAATACAAAACAGCTAACAAGGTTTTGAATGAAGCTGTCAATTGTAGTGAACAAGAGATCACTAGTTATGAAATACACATTGCATCTCTTGAAAATGAAATTCAGGATTTGAAAGCTTCCTTGTCTAAATTTGTTGATGGGCAGAAAAACCTAGACAAGCTGCTAGGTGTAAAAGTCAATGTCAAAAAGGAAGGGTTGGGCTACTATAATCTCAATAAGAAGGCCTTGCAGAACAAAGTAATGACATCCTTTGTAAATACTTCAAATGTAGCCACTACATCAAAAGACAAACAGCCCATTGTTCAGAAAATTCTGGGAACAAAGATTAATTCTAACAAGGAAGGACTGGGTTACAGTCCAGTCATGAGGAAGGATGATGGAGTCAACCTGAAAACTGTCTTTGTCAAATCCTCTGAACAGGAAAAACCTTCTATCTCATCTCCACCTCAGTACAAGGCTAAGAAAACAGAAAAACAAAATAAAAATCATAAAACATCAAAAATTCAAAGGAACAATCTGCATGCTAAGAACTCATCAGATAAATGGCATGTTTTAAAGAAATCAAGTGGCTCGTGTCATTATTGTGGTAAGTATGGACATCTTATGAGTAATTGTTTTGTGATGGAAAAAGATGACAACAAGCATGCTAGAAAATCTGTGTCTGGTCAGAAAAGGAATGTCAAATGCTCTAATTGTGATAAAGTAGGACACACTACTGCTCATTGTTGGTTTGCAAGTAGTAAGGAAAAATCATGCTCATATTATACAAAACACTTTGTAAATCAGCATGTCTTTAAGAAGAACCAGCACATTATATGTTTTAATTGCAACAAAATTGGTCACAAGGCCTCTGAATGCTGGTCAGGTTCCTTTAGAAGAAATTCTCTCGTTTGCTCTCACTGTAGAAAGCATGGCCACACAGTCAAGGACTGTTGGCATATTCAGGGTAGAAATGTGAATCTCAAACATGCCAAATTCCCTGTAAAAGAATCAACAAAACCTTCATGTCATCACTGTGGGAAGTCAGGTCACAGGGCTGCAACCTGTTGGCTGGCAGGATATCAAAACCAAACTAGTTTTGGTAAACAGAAATTTTACCCTGATAACAGAAAATCTCATGTGTATGCACATAGAATTCATGCTAATAAAAATGCGCATAAATCAGATCAGAAAACCACTCCTGGAAATGTGCTGAGAAAACTTGCTAAACATAATAATGTTATGTCAGGACCCAAGACCTCTTGGGTACCTGTTTGTGCAAAATGAACCTTGTTTTGCAGGTGTGCCTTGGGACTGGAATAAAAGGGGTAATGATCCAAGGCACTCAAGAATGAAAACCCCATTCTCACAATTTTCAGGTAATCTCTCTACATGTCCCATTTTGAAACTTACTGCATATCTGGTTTGATGCATTCTTGCATATCCTGCTATTAGTTTCATCTAGTGCATGCATATTAAATCTGGTCTTGCATATTCATTCATCATCTGCAAGTTGCATTATTTTCTAAAACATGCACTCTGAAATTTCTGAAATCTTTAACTGAAAGCAAATGCTGGTTGAAAAACTGTATGTTGCATAATTCTTTCTTGGCATACACTGCATTCATTAAATAATTAACACTTCCAAGAGTCGTGTGTGAGATGTCCTTGAGTGGGCTGAAGAGGAGCTTGTCAGGCTATTTGGTTTCTGAAGATTTTTGTCAGCTATGCAGTTAATGTGGTTTTAAGATCAGTCATCTCAAGAGGTTGCAGTCTGTTGACCAAGAGTTGCTCTGGATGTGAGACAGAACTACTTCAAATACTATATTTGGATGTGTCTTTAGTGCTTAATGTCTTGAGTGATCTCTCACTTGTTGGCTTACTAATAGGAGTGCTGCTCATCTCATTTCATCCTTCTCTATTCAATCAGCCACCTCATTATCTCTCACCTCTCACTATTGGTTCAGATTCTCTCTCGAAGAAATTGTGGTTTCAGTCTTCTTGCTCTTATCAGATAAGATCTGTATACCTTAAACCACCCTATATCAAGTGTAACAATCTACACCTGTTAATAAAAAATTTCAATGTTTGGGGGTTATATTTGGTCCTTGATCCTTCTAAGTTATCTTCTCAAGTGTTGGTCAACATATTATAAAACTTCCTGTTAAATGAGAAAAACTTATTGAGGATCTCGACTTAACTGAAACTTATGTAAAGAGAGCTCTGAGATAAAAATTATGTTAAGTAATTTTTTTTTAATCATGAGAAGTGCTTCCAGGGAATACGCCATTATTTGTGGCAGAGCAATGGCTTTTGTGGAGAAATAGACACTCTAGATCAATGAAGTCCAGAGTATCTGTCATGATACAATTAGCTATCTCTGTATAGAAATGTTAAAATAAAAAAAAAGGGGGAAAGGAAAAAGTCCTCAAAGAAAAATATCTTTGGCATAAAGGTAGTTCGTCCTGAGTAACCAGGGTTTCTGGTGTCTGATAAACATGTCTCCTTGTGTAAAAAGGGACTATACTACCTTGTGTTCAACAAATTGGTTGACTCTGTATGCCTTCTCGTCCATTAAATGAAGAAATGTTTTCTGCTTGACATTAATGTGTTATTTCGTTGCTTGACAAACATAAGGTGCAATTTAATCGGTTCTCTCTCTAGGTTAAGCAATTTTAACAGCTAATTTTGTGATTATGCTGATTTAATATCTTGAGTTAACTGACCTTGGTTTTTGGAAGAATATAACCCGTCCACATATTGAAGGGCTAACTTAATATGGTGTAGCTGCGTTACATCAGAACTAAGGGTATTTTGGGTATTTACAGAAATAAGTGTGATAAGAGTAAAAAGCTACTCGACAATACCTCTTGTTTTGTTCACACGTCTTCAACCTCAAACCCTTATTTCCCCTTGTCGATTCCTATTCATCCTCGTGCCGCTCCACCTTGAGCGTCTTCTTCAAACCTATCTCCATCTCTTCTCGCTCACCTTCTTCCCCCCACAGAGGTCCATTCCTCTCTTCAGTCTAGCATCGCGTCCAACAGCAGCCTGCAAGAGAGAGTTGATACTCTGAAAGTTCCGGCAGATGGATCAGCAGAGGTCAGCAGCTCCGGGTGACAGGAAGAGGAAGGGAAAAGAAATTGTTGAAGAGCCTTCATCTAAACAACAGAGATGTGTTGAGCCAGAACCTGCTGCGGAAGTCTCTTCAGAATAAGGTACCAGGTTTTCTCAGTCTACCGTGTTCTTAGAAAGTGGGAAAATCATTCCTCCTAGAATAATAGATTTCGGAGATGAAACCTTGGTCTCGAAGTTTCCAGAATTGTTGAAAATCTTTGAGTTTCAGGAGTGGAGAAATTTCTTAGAAAATCACCGTGTCTATTACCCTAGGCCGGTAATGGAATTTTACAATAACTTGTCCTTGAGCCGAGACAAGTCTACCTTGTTATCATCTGTTAAAGGGGTCGAGATAACTGTTACATGTGACTCCCTTCACAAAGCTCTCGGTATTCCAGATAAAGGGGAGGTAGAGGGAAGCTTTCGATACAGTCTCCATGAAGCTTTCTCTGTCATTACTGGTAAACCCAGTAATATTCATGATAAGGGGCAGTTAAAGCTAAAAGCTTATCAGACATCGTCATTTCCTCCTCTTCACAAGCTCCTTCAGAATGTCATCGCTTCCATTATCACTCCACAGACTGGGGCTAGAGGAAGAATTACAGACACACAGAGATTTCTACTGTTTTGTCTGATTCAAAATGTAAAGATTTGTCTGCCAGAGATTATTTTTTCGGTCATGAAGGGATGCATTGGATCCAAGAGACATCTTCCCTATGCCGCCCATCTGACTGAGATATTCAAGCACTCTGAGATTTGCTTGGATGGAGAGGCCGCATCAGAAGTGAAGGCCAGAAACATTTTTAATATGAACTTTGTTTCAGTATTCTTGGGGTTAGAGGACTCCTCTATGGTGGGGCAAGTTAAGGTCCAAAAGGCCAGGGAATCACAATCTCAGGGGGAGCATTTAGAAGAATTTCAAGTCTTAGCCCAAGCTGGTGAGCAATTGATTTCTGAGACTGCTCAACAGGAAACACCAGCTGAACCACCAGTGTCTACCTTGCCAGCTGCACCCATCGAAGTACCATTCTCATTTCAGAGGCTAGTTGAGGCTGCATCTGAGGACATCAGATTGTCTGACGAAAGCATTCAGACAGATCTAGATACCACTATTGCTGGGCTATTTGATTCTTTTGGGAAGACATCTGAAGAGGTAATAGTGGCTGAAGAACAGCCAGCTAAAGAGCAAGACAGTACTGATCAAGATCTTGCTGCTTTTGTTAATGAAATTTTGAGAGAAACTGTTGAGCGAAGCTTGGAAGAGGCTACCAACTTGGTCGTATCTGAAAGTCTTGAGCAGGCCTTAGTTGGCAGCCCTGCAGATCAGGAACTCATGGAAGATAGAGAAAAGGTTCCTGTCATAGAACTAGATACAGAATCTTCAAGTGAAGAAGAGGAACCTGAAGATATATTCTCTCAGAAAGAAACTCAAGCTAAAGATGAAGTTCAGGTCCCAGCTGAGAGCAGTCAAATGCCAGTACAAGAGGAAGCAGCTGAGAGAACTGCACCTGGCAGTGAATTTTTTGGTACACCTCTAGGTCCACCTAGACTTCTATCTGCAGAGGCACCCAACATTGAATCTACTCGGGCGCCCAACATTGAAGAGCTTCTCATAAACCTGACTCAGCAGATGCAAAAACAAGACAAGAAATTAGATGATCTGCTTACATTTGTCACTCTCAACATTAATCAGGTACATACCAGATTACTGAAGCTTGAGATATCTCTCCTCACTGAATGGAGACGATTCCTTCTAAACAAAAGGGCTTCAGATGATGCAAACAAATCCTTGATGGAAGGATTACAGGAGATTTGTTCAAAAATTGCAAAAGCTCTGAGAGAGTCACATGATGTTAGTATTTCCTCCTTCAAAATGTCTTCTACCATAATAGATCATTGCTATGAGATCAGAACAGCTTTAGAATTGTTGAAGAAGTCTTCAAGTGCCCTAGGTCCAGGCATTCAGCAAATCTATGATAAGTTGGTCACCTTCTTTTCAGAAATGACAACTCTGACTGACAGATATGAAACGGTCAATGTTCGCCAAGAAGACATTATTTCTGAAGTGGCAAATGTCAGAAGCACTGTGGCGTATTGGCTTGCTGAACTATCAAATGATTTAAAGGAATTTCAGTCTATCTTGGGTTCAACACCTGGTCACGCCTCTTCCAGCAGAACTCCACCTCAAGAACATTCTTCTGCTTCTCCAAGGGGGAGACCACCACAAGGCAGGACGCGTGGCCCCTCTAGCAGACAAGCCAGATACTTTTCTTGAAAAGTTGATGCTCTGTATTTTTGTTGCCCTTTTGAGGCCTTCTCCCTCAGACTCTTGGACAAATTAACTTAACTCATATCATTTGTTGCATTCTTCTTGTTTTCATTTTTTTTGATGATGTCAAAGGGGGAGAAATCAGGAAAGGAAAAATGTTTAATGTTTGTGATATTCATTGCGAATGGCTATCTAGTGTTTTTTTTTTCCTTCTCTGCACAGACTCAAGACTCATAGTGTTGCCATCCATCAAAAAGGGGGAGATTGTTGAGTCTTGTTGAATCTTTACATGTTTTGATGATGACAACACTATAAGTCTTAGTGGTCTTCAAAAATTATGTCTATGTGAAAACTTAACAAAAATATTTTTTGTGAAAAATGAACAAAGAACATGTTTGTTGAAGAATGAACCTTCATTTCATTTCAGGTATTTTTCAGGGACTGTATTCGTGTTGGTTGGCACTTCGTCATGTTTGTATATAACACCTCGTGTTGAACTGTTTGTCTTCGTGTCGTTTTTTCTCTGAAGTGTTTGTTTTGATTCAGTGACATTTTCGTGTCATTTGATCCTTACTTCGTGTTGTTTTCATCGTCTTCGTATCATTCTCCGTGTAGTGTGTGGTTCTGTCAGAGTTCACTTCGTGTCTGTCTTATGTTGAAACCACACTTCGTGTTGGTTTCTGTTTTGATGAACTTCGAGTCGTTTTCCAGTGAACCCCGTGTTGTTTTGTCCTCCTGCGTCATCCTTGTTTTCACTCCGTGTCTATTTTCTGTTCTCATCATACTTAGTGTTGTTTTTCATTTCATGTCAACTTCACTTCGTGTGGTTTTCAACCCGTGTCGATTATCGTTTTGACTTCGTGTTGTTTTCAACTCGTGTCGATTACTGTTTCGACTTCGTGTTGTTTTCAGTATGTGTCAACTCTGTCTTCGTGTCATTTTTCACCTCGTGTCGTGTTACCCCGTGTCAATTACTGTTTCGACTTCGTATCGTTATCAGTCCGTGTCTCTCTTATGTTGAAATCACACCTCGTGCTGATCACTGTTCTTACTTCGTGTTGTTTCTTTGTATTCTGTCTTCGTGTTGATCTTTCGTTATTTAGACTTCGTGTCTTTATCACATTGATCACACTCCGTGTCGCTTCTCCTCTCATAACTTCGTGTCGTGTTTTTCTACACCTCGTGTCGTTGTCTCCTTGTGTCTTCACCTCGTGTTGTTTTCGTCTCTTCGTGTCGGGTTTGTTCTAGTGCGTACAGGACATCGCAGCACTTCATGTTGCTTCCTGTTTCACTTTCGTGTCATTTGTTTTGTTGTATCTTCGTGTCGTTTTTATTCTTCCTAGTCCTCGTGTTCTTCTTGTATTGAAACCATACTTAGTGTTGGTTTCTATTCTTGTCTTCGTGTCTTTGCGTTGTTTGTCTGTCTACCTCGTAAAATTCTCTTAGTAATGTTCATTGTGTCACCACCTTATCTCGTGTCATTCTCTGTTTAGTACCTCTTGTCGTGTCCACTAACCTCATGCAGTTCTAGTTATTTATGACACTCAATACTAATGGCTCTTATCTCGTTGCAGGTCCGAGGAAGAACATTCACCAATGTCTGGGTGCACATGATCCGATGCTAAAGGAACAAATACAAAGAGGGCACGTGGCAGGAAGGTTCTAGGATCGAGCGTGGGAGGCACACGCGTTCAGTGCCCTATTCATTTGCTGCGGCTATAAAGAAAAACCTTTCGCCCACCGATGAAGGGTGATCAGAGCCAAGAAAGGAAAGGCAGTGTTACAGAGAGCTCGATCCAGCAGAAGAAGAAAAAGAAAAGAGAGAGAGATAGTGGTCGTGTGAAAGAGGAAGAGAGTGTAAGAGAAAGAAAGAGAGATAGAGAGTGAGTGAGAGAGCTCGTGGAGAAGAAGAAAGAAGTTTACCTGAAGATCTGTCTTCACTGGACCGTGGATCAGATCCAGGCCAGTCAGCTCTGTTAGGAGCCAAATTGTGCATTTCGTGTTTCAGCTTTTGTTTGCTGAAGTTATTTTCGTTTATGATTTTTTTTCCTTTGTTTTCTGGTCTGTTGTGCTTTCCGATCCTCTGGTCTGAGGTCGTGTTCCCTCCGGTTTGGAGGAAGGGAGATCTGATCTCCAGTTGCAAGTAGCTGGGAGCTACTTATGGGTTCCCTCCGGCTTGGAGGAAGGGAGACTTGTCTCCGGTTCTGGACTTGTGGATTCAAGTCCAGAGGTTCCCTCCGATTTGGAGGAAGAGGGGAGGTTGTTCCCCTGGTCAAGCTGTGTGGCAGCAATTGTTTGCAGACTGAGTCTGCTGGGTTCTAGCGTTCGCTAGTGAAGCCTCACTCCGGTTGGGAGTGAGGGGTGGATGTAGGTCTGAAGGACCGAACCACCTAAAAATCTTTTGAGCAGTGGCTTGATTGTTTGGTTTGCTTCCGCTAGATGCTTGAGTAGGTGCGCTCAATGGGTTTGTATTTGAGTAGAATAGAATTGGTTCTATTCTGTTTCCTTATCTAGCATCAGTTTTTTAAATTTGGTCATTATTCGTAGAAGGATTCATTCACCCCCCCTCTGTATCCGGGCCAAGCACCCTAACACAAGAGGCTTCCTCCACGCCGAGGAGAGAAAAACTGGGGGCGTGCCGTCCGAACCCAGAGACTGACGTTCCCGGAGATCGCGAAGACGCTCCCCCCAGCCCCACGATGTGGCAACAGCCGGAGTTATCCCTCCGACTACGAGATTTTGAGAGGCGATTCGCAGAACAGGAGCGCGCCCTTCGCGCCCTGTAGAAGACCTATTTTTCGGAGGATGAGGAGAAATCCCCATTCTCCGAGTACATCTTGAAGGTAGAGGTATCTCCCAGAACCTCCATTCCTACCTTCAAGCCCTAAGACGGCCAGGGCGACCCGACCGATCATTACGACAGCTTCGACGCTCTAATGACCCTGCACGGAGCGTCCGACGCCATCAAGTGCCGAGCCTTCGTGACCACCCTGGTCCAAGACGCTCAAGCATGGTTCCGGGCTCTCGCCCCTAGATCCATCCGAGACTTCAAGCAATTCGGGAGAGTCTTCAAGGAGAGTTTCACCGGAAGTGCCCCCCCGAGGTCAGTAGCGGGGCTCCTGGCCCTCAAACAGGCGCAAGGGGAAAGACTCCGGGCCTATATTCACCGATTTAAATCGAAAGCCCTGAGAATCCCCCGCCTGGAAGTGGCCTCAGCCATAACCGCATTGACTGGGGGCACCCGGGATGAGAATCTCCGCCGCGAGCTTGTCCTCCACCCTCCCTCGACCCTTGCCAAGCTAGTGACTCTGGTTTGCGCCACGTCGAGTGTGAAGAAGTGCTCAGCGCTTGCCGAGACGCAACCGGCCCGGGTCGAGAGGGGGACAAGAAGTGGGCTCCAGAGCCAAACTCAGGCTCGGGGAAAAAGAGAGACCGTGATGGGGTGCGCAAGCGGAAGTACGAGCGGTACACCCCACTAGCCGCACTGGTCTATGAGATATATGAAGACATCAAAGACTCGGGACTTCTCCACCAACTCGAGCCGATGAGGTCGAAGAACCGCAGCCGCGACAAGCATTGCTTATTCCACAGCGATCAAGGGCACCACACCGGTGACTGCCACCAGCTCCAGGACGAGATCGAGCGCCTCATCCGTCTGGGTCACCTAGCTCGGTTCACTGCCGAGCGTAAAGAAGATCGAGGCGCCGCAGAGGAGATTGACAACGCCCCCCGAGGGGTCTACATCAACGTCATCTCTGGAGGGACAGCATCAGGAGGCGACAGCAGCCGAGGAAGGAAGCGTCATGCCGAGCGGGTGAGCCGAGCCATAGAGCCTCCCAAGGCCCCGCCAAGTGAGCCCCAGATCATAGTCTTCTCCGACCGAGACCTGGAAGGGCTGAGCACCCCGCATGACGACGCCCTCGTGATCTCTGCTACGATAAACCATTGTAACGTAGATAGAATTCTAGTTGACAATGGGAGTGCCCCTGATGTACTATCTTATGACTGTTTCCTTAAGATGGGGGAGGATCCATCCAAACTCCACCCGGTCCGAACCCCCCTCTGCGGGTTTAATGGCCTGGCCACCTATCCCAAGGGAGCCCTAAGCCTGTCGGTTACCCTCGGCACCCCACCCAAAACCGTTACGGTCATGGTGGACTTCATAGTGATTAAAGGTATGATAGCGTACAACACCATCTTCGGCCGGGGCATCCTCAGCCGGATAAAGGCCGTACCATCTACCTATCACCAAAAAGTGAAGTTCCCCACCAAAAATGGGTTGGGGGAAGTCCGAGGTAACCAAGCCACGGTCATAAGGTGCTACAATATCTCGGTAGAGGCCACAAGGCCGGACGGGAAGGACAAGGGCCCCCGGGGAGTCGAGGATAAAACCGCAACCACCGAGCCTGGTGGCGAATTACTGACGATTTTCCTAAACGATGACCCGACCCTAGGAGTAAGGATCGAAGCCGACCTACCGCCCAAGGTTCAGCAGCAATATAAGAAATTCCTTTCTGAGTACATCAGAGTTTTTGCTTGGTCTGATGATCAACTCTGGGATACCAGAGGAGACTGTAATGCCCAAGCTCAACCTCGACTCCGCCGTGAAGCCTGTTCAGCAACGCAGAAGGAAGCATGCACCAGAGAAGCAGGCGATCATCAAGGCGCAGGTCACCAAGAGACAAGAGACTGGCCTCTTCAGACCGGTCCTGTACCCGACGTGGCTAGCCAACGTCGTCCTGGTGCCTAAAGCTTCGGGCAAATGGCGGATGTGCATGGACTTCACCGATCAGAATAAGGCCACTCCTAAGGACTGCTATCCGTTACCGAGCATCGACCAATTGGTTGACTCAACCTCGGGCAATGAGATACTCAGCTTCCTAGACGCCTATTCAGGTTACCATCAGATCAGGATGGACCTAGAAGATATCGAGAAGACCGCCTTCATCACCGACTACGGCGTATACTGCTACACCCGAATGCCTTTCGGGTTGAAGAACGCTAGAGCTACGTATCAAAGGCTGGTCAATCACATGTTCGAGGAGCAACAAGGTCGGAACGTCGAAGCCTACATTAACGACATGCTCGTCAAGACCCCCAAGGCCCAAGACCACTTCCCCGACCTCGCTGAAATCTTCGACACCCTCCTAAAGTACAACATGAAGCTCAATCCTGCCAAGTGCACCTTCGGAGTGAGATCTGGGAAGTTCCTGGGTTTCTTGGTCACTCAGCGTGGGATCGAAGCCAACCCCGACAAGGTCCAGGCCATCCTGGACATGCGTCCGCCCACCAACATCAAGGACGTGCAGCGCCTAACTGGGCGTGTCACCGCTCTCAGCCACTTCCTGTCCCGTGCGGCCGAACGATGCTTGCCCTTCTTCAAGCTATTGAGGGGGCCCAAGTTGGCATCTGCTACGTTCACATGGGATGAGGAATGCCAGAGAGCGTTTGCCAAGCTTAAGGAGTTTCTGGCCTCGCCCCCGGTGCTCTCCAAGCCCGTTTCGGGTGAAGTCTTACTGCTCTATCTCTCGGCAACACCATCCACAATCAGCTCGGTCCTAGTCAGAAATGACTCGGGAGTCAAGAGGCTGGTCTACTACACCAGCAAGGTGCTCAACGAGGCTGAGAGGAGGTACCCCGCAACCGAGAAACTCATGCTAGCGTTGGTTACCTCCGCCAAGCACCTCCGACCCTATTTCCAGGGCCACCCCATCAATGTGCTGACCGGCGAACCATTGAAGAAGATTCTGGCCCATCCCGAAGCTTCGGGGTGACTCATCAAGTGGGCCATCATGCTCGGGGCCTACGATATATCCTATCGGCCGCGCTCAGCTGTGAAAGGCCAAGCGCTCACTGACTTCATCGCCGAGAGCACCATCCCGACTGAAGAAAGATCTCCGTCCGTGCCCGGGTCAACCTGGGAGTTGTTCGTCGACGGATCCTCCAATTCGGTCGGTAGTGGTGCCAGAATCCTCCTGAAGTCCCCCGAAGGAGCAGAGCTACAGTACGCCTTGAAGTTCAACTTCCCGGCATCCAACAACGCTTCCGAGTACGAGGCCCTTATCTCGGGAGCACGCATGGCCCGACGGCTGGGGGCTGAGAGAGTCAAAATCCACACTGACTCCCAGCTGGTCACTAGCCAAATCAATGGCGAGTACGAAGCTCGAGAGGTACCAATGATCAAATACCTCCAATTGGTCAGAGACCTGGCCCAACAGTTCGAGGGATTCGAGGTAGTCCGAATAGCTCAGGAGGAAAACTCCCGGGCGGACGCCCTCTCTCGGTTGGCCTCTTCTCTCGATCCTGAAGGCACCCGATCGGTCCTCCTTGAAGAGCTAGAGCGCCCGAGCATTGACTCGGAGCTCCTCGCTGTTGACTCAGCCATTCTCAGCGACTGGCGTGCCCCCTACCTGTCGTGGCTCCGGGACTCCCAAGAGCCTCCCGACCCCCGAGAAGCTCGCAGAATGAAGTACCAAGCCTGGCGCTTCGTCATTCTAGACGACACTCTCTACCGGAGATCTTTCTCCGGCCCCCTCCTGAAGTGTCTCGACCTCGACGAAGCCAGTCGAGCCATCCAAGAGATTCATGAAGGTCTGTGTGGAGCGCATTCAGAAGGAAGATCGCTCGCCAGGATCCTGCTACGGCAGGGTTACTGGTGGCCCACCCTGCAACGCGACTGCACGGCCCACGTACAACAGTGCGACCGATGCCACCGATTTGACCACTTAGTCCATCAGCCGGCTATGGAGCTCGTCACCTTGACCGAGCCATATCCCTTCGCTCGGTGGGGGATCGACATCCTTGGGCCGTTCCCCATGGCTCAGGCCCAGAATAAGTTTATTATCGTCGCCATCGACTACTTCACCAAGTGGATCGAGGCCGAAGCCACGGCGAGGATCACCGAGACAGTCGTCTGGAGTTTCGTCTGGAAGTCGATCATTTGTCATTACGGCATCCCCTGGGTGATAGTGAGCAACAACAGTCGGCAATTTGATTCTCACTATTTTTGAGATAGATGGGCCGACCTAGGCATTCACAACCACTTCACCTCGGTCGCCCACCCTCAGGCCAACGGGCTGGTCGAAAATGCCAATAAGACTATCTTAAAAGGCATAAAGACTAGACTCGGCAAGGCCAAGGGTAGCTGGCTCGAGGAATTGCCTAGCGTACTTTGGTCACACAGAGCGACTCCCAGAATGGCAACCGGTGAGAGTCCTTTCCAGTTGGTATATGGCACTGAGGCCGTTATTCCATTAGAGGTTGCCAACCCTTCTCTCCGAGTCATCTGCTTCTCGCCTGAGGTAAACAAGCAAAAGTTACTCGGGAATCTCAACCTAGCAGATGAACTCCGAGAGATCGCCAGCATCCGAGCAACTGAATACAAGCGCCGCCTCACTCGATACTACAACGCCAAAGTCCGAGATAGGCACTTCCAACCAGGAGACTTCATCCTCAGGAAACCCGAAGCCTCTCGACCACTAGAGGCGGCGGGCAAGCTATCCCCTAATTGGGAAGGCCCCTACCGAGTGGTCGAGATGCTCGGGAAAGGTTCGTACATGCTAGCTACAATGGAAGGGGAACCCATCCCTCAGACGTGGAACGCAGCCACACTACACAAATTCTACTTTTGAATTTGTGCAAACAAGTTGGATGAAATAAAACTTTCTTCTTTTCATTCAAACAATTGTTGGTATATCAGAAAGGCAAAGCCAGTACATCACACAACAAAAAGCAAAAAATCCATCTAGCACTAATGCGAGAGGCCATCGCTCGGCCGAATTGGTCTTGATCTCCTCGCGTCCAGCCACTGACTCTGCCTCGTGTAGAAACTGGCTCAGACAAGAGGCGGTCGACCCAATTGGCTCGGGTGGCCCGTGACAAAGGTGACAGAGGGATTAAAAAGAAGGAAGGCTACCTTCCAAGTTGAACTTGGAAGAGGAAGAGGGAAGGAACGCCTATGAAGGCCTCCTCCTTCCCAACCTGCCAATTCTTTGGAACGTACAGAGAGCAAGCAGCCTCCACAGAGTGAAAGAAATGACAGGGGAGGGCCCAGAAAGGAGGGAGCTTAATTTGCTTCCTCCCCACCCCTGGAGCGAGCAGAGAGAGAGTGGCGGTGGGTGTCCCGGATGCCCCCATCCGTCCTCCATCTCGGCGCCCCCCGGGAAGCCTCACGGGAACTGGTAAAGGGGGCGTGCCTCCGCACGTCGAACCCTCCCCAGATCCACGCGAAGACCATCGGACCCGTCTCAACTCTGCGCAACGGCCGTCGGACCTGCTCAACAGCCCAAAGCAGCAAGAACTCTCTGCTCCTCCATCACCGACAGCGTCGTCTTCCGAAGGATCCTCCATACTCCGAATACAACGGCACAACGCAACATGAAGAAGGGGCGAGGAAAGACTGGCAGTGAAAATCCTAAGAGATGGAGAGGAAGGGACACCCTTCGGTCTTTTTATAAGCTAAGGGAGGCTACTTGCCTTAAATGACTCCCCCCTCGAAAACACGCCAAAGGAATTTTCCCCTCTGAACGGTCACCTCAAACCCCTCGTTTCCCGTCTCAGCGGGATACACGAAGCAGCCAGGCATTCAAAGCGTGAGGAAACGAAAAGACACCCTGTCAGGGGCCCGTCCAACCGGCATGCGAAAACCACGCAGAACGTATAGGCAATTTCCAACTACTGCAGATACGCTAATCGAACCACGGCAAGAAAGGCAAGAAACAAGTAAGTCATTTATTGCCTTGCAAAAAGGAAAGTCTTTCTTTTTCAGAAAAGGAAAAGAGACAAACAAAGGAAGAAGGCAAAATAGAGCGATACATCAGGCCTTGGGCCCACTTTGAAGCTCGGGAACAGAAGGCACTGGTATTTTACCCCCGGCACCCTCGGTGACGGTTGGCCTTGGCACTGACCCCGCCTGCGCGGGAACTGCCTCTGCCGCGAGCCCTCCCGAGGTAGCCAGAGTTGGTGACCCCACCGGAGAAGAGCTCTCTGGATCTTCCCCGCCCGACGCAGAGGAGCTAGAAGATGACTCGTCCGAGTCATAGCACTGGCCAGAAGGGAAGTCGATCCCGGAGTCTTGTGCCTCGGCATAGACAATGGCCCGGTGGTAACCTTGGTCGAACCCTTTGCGGATGCCTCGACGAAGTGCTGCCTCATAGTGTGGAAGGGCAACTTCCTGCAGGTCGGCTAGGTAGGCCTACGAGCCCCTGTATTGCTCGACCGCCTCCGCTCCAACCAGCCCCATTCTCTCGGCAAGCTCGGCCGCCTTCCGCTCCGCCTCGACCGCACGCTCCTCGGCCTCCGCTGATCGCCTCTCTGCCTCAGCCAACTTCAGCTCAGCCTCGGCTGCCCGCTCCTCGGCCTCTGCTGATCGCCTCTCTGCCTCAGCCAACTTCAGCTCAGCCTCGGCCGCCCGCTCCTCAGCCTCCGCCGATCGCTCCTCCGCCTAAGTTCGGTCGGCCTCGGCCTCAAAACAAAGGCGCTCCGCTGTCTCCGCTCGGTCCACCAGCTCGACGTGCTCAGCCTCCCAACGGCCGGCCAGCTCGAGATGGTGAAGGCGCTCCTCCTCAAGGAGTTTGCTTTTCCTCTCAAGCGATTCTCGGGCCTTGGCTAGCAGCTCAGTCAACGCACCAACTTCCAGCCGGCTCGACCGCGCCAACGCCCTGATCGCGGAGAACTCCCGCCGGAGCCCCTCGTGTGCCTCATTGAGCTGAGCCAACTTCCTCTCACACCCCCCGAGGGTCCAAGCGAGGTTCGACCGCTCTGACTCCGCCCGGGCATAGGTCTCCGCCATCGTGGCCCCCATCTGGGCCATGACCAGGCCGCCCTCCATGATGACATCGAAGACCCCGGCCGGGGAGTGACGCTTGTCTCCGCCTTTTATCCTCGCGGACACCTCGCGGCAGAGCTTGTACAGATTGCTCGAGATACCGAGCCTTTCCAGCGCCACCGGCATGGGAACCCCTTCCGCGCCTGGCGCCTGGCCAGAAGGTCCGGATCGAGATGCAGGTTCAGCCGCTCCACGCACTACGGTCGGCTGGGGGTGCAACGCCCCTGCGGGCGAACCCCTGGCCTCAATCGGCACTGCGAGCTCGACCAACCCATGCACCACGGACGTTTGGGGCTGCGACGCCTCTACAGGCGAACCCCCGATCTCAACTGTCTCGGCCCACGCATTACCACCCGAGACATCACCCACCTCGACCGGCCCCCCGGTCTCGGCCTCGGCTATTTCTACTTCGGCCCCCTCTGTTCCCACCGAGGGGAGAGCCAACCCATCGTCACCATCCTTTCAGGGGCCCCTGGTCTCCTCGGCCCTCTCTCGCTCGGCGGATGGGGAGCCAGCCCGGTTGGGTCGGCCCCATCTTGCCCCCGAGAGGGGAGCGCCGCCGAACCAGAGTCGCCCCCGGCAGTGATGAGGAGACCGGCCTTCTTGGCCCGTTTCCTGGCCTTCGCGGCTTCCCGCAACCTTCCCTCCATGGGATCCTTACGCTTTGCGCCGCCCGACCGTGAGGCCCCCTTGGAAGCCGCCCCCTTGCCCTTATCTCGGGCTTGGGAGTGACCCACCGGGACGCCCGGCTCATCAGCCGCCGAGTCGTCGGCAAGATCAATGATCTCAGCAACTTCCTCCAGAGACTCCCGCCAAGTATCTGCAACAGAGGAGAAGGCGTGATCAGGAAAAGAAAGGCAACCCCCACAGAAAAACCTAGATGGTGGTACCTGAGGGCTTCAGCCGCGTGAGAAGACACCGCTCGACATTCTCCGGCGTCACCAACTCCTCGGTAGACTGGCGATGCTTTAGCAGACGGGCGGCATACTCCTCCACATCTGAAGAGAATTCCTCATGCCGGGGAGGGATATTCGGGTGGAAATTGGGCATCACTTGGTATCTCCAGGTTTCCTCAACCGAATGTATCTTCACCCAGAAAAATTGGGTCTTCCACCCCTCATGCGAGGAATTTTTCGCCGCCAGCGAAATGCAGCTCCTGTTCCTCCTCGCCTGGATGAAGTAAAAACCTTTTCCCGCCGACGGATGTGCCTTCAACTCAAAGAAATAATGGAAAAGGTCCAGATAAGGAGGAACCCCGCACTGACGGCAGAGAATTCGAAAGGCAGAAAGGAGGAGGTATGAGTTGGCGACCAACTGAATGGGCGCCAACTGGAAAAATTGAGGAGTGTGAGGACGAAGGGCTCGAAGGGGAGGCGAAACCCGCTCTTCCACGCCAGAAGAAAGGTGCAGATGTGGCCCGTGCGGTCGTCCAGACTCGTCTCATACGGGGCAGCAGCAACAAAGTTGTACCTAAGAGGCAGACGGAACCTATGCTCCAGCCCCTTCACCTCAGCTTCCCCCAGTTCGCTGCAATTCGGGACGGGCGCTCTCGCCACCGGTTCGGCGCCCCATCCTTCAGCACATAAACGCCGGTCCGCCATGGATTCCGAGGAAGAGCTGGAAGAGGAATTCTCAAGGGATCTCGAAGATTCCGGGGGAGGAGGAAGCTGCCGGACTGCCTCCGCAGTTATCCTCGCCAACTCCTCAAACGCCGCCGCAAGTCTCTGCTCCTCCGCTGTGTCTTCACGGCGCATCAAGGAGCCCCAAAAGCAAAGGAGTGAAGGAAAGCCAAAACCCTAGAGAGTCTGGAATGACAACCAGCGCCCGATGCCTATAAACCCTCGCGGGAGGCGGCGCGTCGTTCCGACCTCCGAGAAAAAGGGGGCCCCTTCAGTTCAAATCCATCAGGATCACAATTATTACAGGCCCAGGTGACCACGGCACGTGGCTTCATAACACCGCCAGATCTCCACCCACCTGAGCCACGCCAGTCCAAAGCCCTCAAATACTACTCGTCTGAGCCTCCCTTGGCTCGGGAGTAGGAGGGGGACAAGTGGAGAGGGGGATTTCTGTAGCCCATTCAAAGAGCAGCCCGACTAGGCCCGACAGGACCCCACGAGGCCAAGCTCGCCTAAGTGACAGCCCACAGGGCCCACTCAGGGAAGAAAGCCCAATAAAAAATTGCTCGAGGACACAACCTTCCTAGGCGGCCTCTAGGCTCGGAGGGCCCGAGTGTCGGTCAGGTCACAGGGAAGGTCCGGCCCCAGCCATATCTCCGCCCGGGAGAAGAAGGCGTACGCCGACCCATCCGACCCATCCTCTTCCGAGCTAAGCCTATCGCCCGGTAGGGCTGGCCTCCCTGAGCTCGGAACGACTGACGATTGCTTATCCTTTGTAGCCGTTAAGAGTCCACAGCAGGAAGGAATTCAGGAAGGCAAGGGACTTCTTCTTCCCCAGGGTGATAACGTTCCCACGATAAGGCAATGAAAGCCAATGATGTGGACGTAACCCCCACCTGAAATCTCTCGGCTTACAGGACTCCAGGAGACGGCGTACTATTTAAACCAGGGAGACCCTCCGACGAAGGTAAGGGCACTCATACGCTCAAAGCTCCTGAGCAAGAACCACTTCACCCTCTGGTGGAGAGGGATCTCGCGCACAAGCTCTCACCTCCCTTTATTGCTCCCTCCATAGCTCCACTGACTTAAGCATCAGAGGTTTTTCCCCAGGGTTTCCCCTGGGCCCCCTGATCCGTTTCCCTGTCTTGCAGTTCACTATCCGGTGATCCACCATCCGCTCAGGACCAGCGCGAGATCACGCCTCTTCAGGTAGGATGTTTCTTATATTTGATGCCAAGAAAAGAAAATCTTGGAAGACCGGGCTTTCGAAAAGATATAATCCTATTTTGGCAATTGATATAAGCATCATGGTCTACAAGCCAATCAACCCCTAAAATGGCATCATAACCTTTAATGTCAAGGCACACGAGGTTTGCGGGGAGATTGTAACCTTCTACTATCACTTTGCTATTAGGATAATACTCGATGAGCTTGGTTCTAGATCCTAAAGGTGTAGTAATAGCAAGATCTGAAGGTAAGGGGACTGATGCAATTGATAATATTTTTGCAAAAGTAGTGGAAATAAAAGAATGAGAGGCACCAGTATCAAATAGCACAAATGTAGGATGAGAACAAATCTGAAGAGTACCTTCCATAAGCCTATCATCCCTGGGCGCTTCCTCTTCATCTAGAACGGCATTGAGGCGAGCCTGCCTCCTACGTCATCCATTAGCTGATTGATCTTTCATAAGGGGGAAATCTGGCACACGATGCTCCCTACTTCCACAACGTAAACAAGCACCTAGGCGCTTCCAGCATTCTTCAGCCGAGTGATCGAATTTCCCACAAAAAGTGCATGCCGAGGCAACTTGCTCCTTCTCTTCCTTAAAGCTAATTAATTATCTTATCCCCGGGCTCTACCCAATCCTCACATGGGTATAAAATTTCTTCCTTAGTTCATAGGTAGGGGTCCTTAAACCTTGGACTTATCCTATGACATGATTCCTTTCCCTAAGTCCTGAGACTTAGGCTCTGATACCAACTTAACTGTCACGTCTCGAGCCTTTATTACAGCGGAAGACTCGCTCGGGGAGTGCGAACAGCCGGCATGGTAAGCCTCTTGCAAGTAAGAACGACCAGAGCGCAATACAATCACACACATAAATGTAATTACACAGAATTTAAGCAAACTCCAACTTTATTTCATAAATGATCAATACTCGAAATACAACCACTTTCCATCATCTTTCATTCTACTAGACTCAAGAAATAGAAAAATTACATTGACTCAATCTAGACATTATAGACTTCCTAAGTCTTCGCTCATCTTTAATCACTCTCGGATCCGCTACTTGAATAATCCGAATCCGAACCCGACTCACTTTCATTTCCTGAAAAAGATTGGAAATAGGTAATGAGCACACTTGCCCAGTAGGTATCTTCGCATCAACATGAAGGCACTATTAAAGTGATTAATATTTTTGCTCTAAAGAAATAAGGTAAAATCATGCAATGCGGTGATCACGCGATTAAATCAAAGTAACAAGACAATCATATAAGATGGAATGAGAACAAGAATGAACTAGCAAGAATAGAACAAGAACATGATATTGGCCTTTCATGAATAAGAATATATCGAGAATGTACTAGCAAGTCACATATTCATCACTTTAGCATCTTATGCTTATGAGCAAGTGCTTCGTGAATTTCTGTAGAATATCAAGCAAGAATGTCATGTCGTGTCGTGGATCTTCACTTATTTATAGAAATAGTACTCCCAGTGCAATGCGACGCCAGTAGCATCATACCCCATGGTTTATAAAATAGTATGTTTCCAGTAATCAGCCGAGGGGACTAGCATAGAGCCCTTGAACACAATCAGTGCTCGATCGCATCTTCAGGTATAAATTAAGCTACTTCCACGCATGTAATAGTAAAGTATGGCCAAGAATATAACAATTCCAAATAATGAAAATCAATGAATGAACGCTTCAATTTGAATATATGAAATCAAGAATGACTTAGACTATGCTATGCTTATGGAAATAAATCGGCAGCATAACAGTATATTCTCTTAACTTTCATTCATTATATTAAGTCTATTAAGCAAAATGATAGGTTCTAGATCATCAAGGTTTATCTAGAAACATTGAAATGTCAACCCTTGGTCAAACCTTGGGTTGAGATATTCAAGTCATGTGACGGTCATTCACTGGGCCGTTACATTGTGTGACGGTCTAGTATAGGACCGTTACATTTGTCTGAATCCAGAATCAAGAATTCAACCTCAGATGAATGTGACGGTCGTATATTGGGCCGTTACATGAGCCTGACGGTCCAATACAAGGCCGTTACATTACTAGAATCAGAAAATAACGATAGTGTATTCTAGTTAATGGGTTTTAATGGTACAACCAACTCGGCGTCCTAGTGGGAATCCCAGGCTCGCGGAGAATTACGGAGGCCTTGAAACAAGATTTCCTAGTCCATTGGAAGGAATATCCAATAGAGAGGTCCTCATGTCCAAGATTGTGTTCCTATAGTGCAAAGTGTGAACTAATGGTCAACATACCGGAGTATGTGCCATGTACTTATAGAAACGACTCTATAAATATGAAAAGAATATATATATAGACATATATCGATGCGAAACCATGATAAAAACTCTATTGATACATCATTCAAAATCATGTTTCAAATTACAAAACTATAGAGTTTTGGGTTCATGTAATTAATATAACTCAAAGTAATATTGAGATATCAAAACATGCATTTCCTATCATTGACGCTTAAATAATCTCGAAGTCACGTAATTAGGTTTAAAACTTAGGTAACTAGGCTTACTAATAAGTAATATTGACAAATCATATTCTGTCTAGGGTTGACAGAACATAGCCTCTGACGGTCTAGAAGTGGGGCATCACAATGATTGTGATGGTCAGAGAATAGCCGTTACACTTATGTAACGCGTCTGTATTGGTGCGTCAAAGTTAACATAGTAACTCATATACCACAGAGACTGTGACGGCTCATAGTAAGGCCGTTACATGAATGTGACGGTCCTACTGTGACGCGTCAAAGTGTCTGTTAACAGAAAGCAATATGAAACATAAGAGATTAACTCACATCATGTCTATAATCAAAACACCATGAGTTTCTAGGCATGATAAAGAAGGATAGGCTATCAACATGCATAGGTGACCATGAATAGATGAATAACAGGTTTCAAGTTCTCAATTTAGGGTTAAGAGATGCATGTAATGCATGGAACTAGTAAAACATGAAATTGATGCTCTACTATGCATGAAATTCAATCAAACCAGAGGGCTTATAGTCCTATCAAGTTATTTTTTCCGTTCATGAGATAACCTACCTCCTGTCTAGGTTTCAAACTTCCAATTATGGTCTGAACACCGAACCCTAGTTCCCTTCTTCCTGTGATTTTTCAGCAACTTCTTTGGGCTCTAACTCCACGACCTCTTGACCTAAAGATGTGAAATTTGGAGAGGAGTTAGTCTAAAGTATTGTAAACAAATACTTCTAAAGAACTTATCAAAGATTACACCTCCTTACCTTGATTCCTTGAGAGCCAAAAGTAAGGTTCGCACAGTTCAGAACTAGGTCCTATTTATAGGGTTTTGAAGATTAGATCGATTCTAGAGTCCTTAATTTGCTAAAACCTGATCTCTAAGAGTCCTTAGTAATGTTATAACTCTTCCTACGTTGATCTCTAGTGGATAAGAGTCCAAAGTTTTGATCTTTGTACTTGTTCTTTCCTTCACGGAACTAACAGGATGTAACGGTCTAATGCAGGTGCGTTAGAGGCATGTAACGGTCTCACAATAGACCGTTACATTTATTGTTCCCAGAGTTCAACATGAATCAAACTCTTCAGCTTACGGAATTCACATAGTGTAATGGTCGTGGACCCATGCGTTACAAGCATGTGACGGTCGCACGATAGACCGTTACATTCAACGTATATAGAGTTGTAAATAAATAAAACTCTTTTATTCATTATTTATATAATTCATTTTTATCCTTAAATAAGCTAGGTAACCTTCTAGAATATGGGCCAAACTTAATGGTTTTGGGCCTTAAACCCTTTTAGATGATGTGTAAATAGGCTTGGTTAATTATTCAACCTAATTGGGCCTATGATGACTTATTAGTCTCAGAATTCTTTTATTAATATATTTAGGCCTTTATAAATTCTAGAAAATTATTTATATAAAATTCTGGGGCACTACAGGTTACCTCAAAAAAAGAAAGGTTATCGCAAAGAATACCTTGCAAGCTGGTGTGGTGTGAGTCCAACTTCCTCCTTCTACCGGTCGGCTGATGATGGGGGTTTTTATCTTGATTACCTTTGAAAGACAAGCAAAGACAAACAAATAGATATGGATTAGAAAACCAAGAAGTATAGTATCAATGCTCTATGGAAAATTGATCTATGTAATAAGGGCATGAACACACCTTGTGTGTTTTATTTTTAAACCCTTTATGGAGCAAAAAGGGAGGGATGTATGTATGCAAAATATGCAAAATATGTATATGCTCAAAATACTCTAGTAGAGGAGCTAGAGACGATGGCTGTGTAGACAAACAAATAAACTAAGTAAGGGACAACAGACAAAAGAACTAAGAGAAGAGGGAGTTATGTGTATGAAGGCCCTTCAACACCACTGTAGCAGACAGAGAGGAAAGAGAAGAAGATCAGCCGCAGGCAGTAGCTAACACAAGAGGAAGGAAAAGAGAACAAAAGTTCTCTCTGCCGGCGCGGAACCTACAAACGTTAAGAAAACAAAGCAAACTCTCTTTTGTATGGCTCTCTGTGCTATTTCTCTGTTCACCTTAGTAGAAGGATCGAAGAAGCCGACGGCATTGAACATGAGGACTATTTATAGGATCAAATTCCTTGTTCTAATGGGATTAAAAACAAGGATATCGATCCACGACGTGGATCTCCTTCCTCAAATGAATTTGGAACCAAAGTGGATAAGGAACGCCATGCAGAGGAAGTTGTAGACGCAGTGGACACAGAATCTACATGGCGACCAAGAGACCGTCGTCACTTAAAAGGGCGACCGAACAACGGTCGTTATTTCTTGGATAAATTATAGAAATAATGAACTTTCCATATTTTAAAATAAGAAATAGCGCCTGCTTGAAAAGACGTTCATTAATGAGCACTCGCTCAAAAGGGCGTTAATTCTTGAGATTTAAATTCCAATGGAAATCAAAAGACCAGGAAACGACGCCCGCTCGAGCGGTCACCCGTTCTTTAAAATAACGACACTCCAAAAGGTCGTTCATTTAAATGACGCCCAGGCAACAGTCGTGAATTCTAGATAAATCCCCCCAAAAGGAAAAACCTTCATATTGAGCCAGTAATGAAGTCCACTTTGGGGCATTACGTCGCGACATGAAGTTCACTCAACATAGTATCAATTTTGGCTTGTCTACAACCGTTGTAGTGTTGTAGCTGGAGATTGGGACAGGAGCTGGAACTGGAGCTAGCCGGCTGACCGCTGAGGTGTAGTAGCCGGAGACTGGGACTGGAGTTGGAACTGGAGCTGGCCGACTGACCGATGAGGTGTTGTAGTCGGAGACTGGGACTAGAGTTGGAGCTAGAGCTGGAGCTGGTTGGCTGACTACTGAGGTGTAGTAGCCGAAGATTGGGACTAGAGCTAGAGCTCTCTTGGGGGTGCTAGTCATCGACGGCACAATAGAATGCTGAATTTGTTGCCAACAAAGCTTCGGGACTGGCGGCTGTTTACCATTGAGAAGAAGGGAGAAAAGGAGCATTTTTCGTTTCTCTTTAAAAGCTCTACCGACGTTTCGGGTTTTCTCCAGAGCTAGCCCCCTTTAGCTTTTTTCGGTACGCCTTTGCGGGTTTTTGCATCGAGGGGTTGCCCAATTTTACCTGAGGTGCCCTTATGGGTTTTCACCCCAGCTGGGTTGGTGGTAATTTTTGCCCTCAGTAGTACCATAGAGGGACTTGACTGAGGCTGCAGGGGTATCTCTATTTTTAACCCCATTTTTTCTTTCTTTTTTTTCGTTTACCTAGAAATCTGTGGGTCGTTGTTTGTAGCGTGCTGCTGTTTAGGGGACGTGACCTGAGGCCTGTGTTATTGATGGCTCATCACCGTTGTGGTCCTGGTATCAGGGAATTGGTAAACCTTGGAGTTATAACTAGAACCACGGTGGTTTAACTATGATGGGCTGGTAATTGGGAATTTTGGGTTTGAAAGATCTTTGAGACATAAAGATCTATAGTAGAAGGGATTTAGAGGTCAATTGGGGTTGAGGTTTGTTGGGATGGACAACTCGGGTGATGTATGGGTTACAGGTGTGTGCAGGCCAACCATGACGGTGGAATGGCCAGGGCCAGCATGCACCAACTGGGGTGGTATATGGCTAATTAGGAAGTGTAAGATCAAAGAACTGGAGAGGTGTGTTGGTCGAGGACTGGTATAAGCCGACCGTGGTGGTGTATGGCTGGTAGGGAGGTATGGGGTTTGAATGGGAGTGGGGCATTGATCAGGGACTGGTATATGTCAACTGGAGAGGCATAGGACTGTTGGGAAGCATGTGACTAGTTGCCCCGAATGGGGGGTAGTGATATATATATATATATATTTATTTATTTATTTATTTTATTTTTTCTCATTACCAACTCTACCGCCCTTTCGGTATTTTGCCAGAGCCAGCCCCCTTTTACTTTTTTTGTCGTGCCCTTGTGGGTTTTCACACCGAGGGGTTACCTAATTTTGCCTGAGACGCCCTTACAGGTTTTCACCCCAGCCGGGTTGCTGGCCTTTTAGTCCTCAGTCACCTCAAGGTGAAGAGAATGACTGAGTTTGCCGGGGTATCTCTTTTTTAACCTCATTTTTTTTGCTTACGTGAGAGCCTGGTGGCTTCATTGTGGCTGGTACTGGACATCCTTAGCCCGCAGTTATGAGGACGATGTTGGGAGCCTGATCATTATGAGTATATATATTGTGATGATGCTGGAACAGGCTAACTGGATATGGTGGCGCATTAGTCTAAGAGGCTGGGAGCCATGTTTTAAAGGGCATAGCTAGAACAAGTGCCTGGTCCCACCCCTTAGGAGAGGTGGTTACTGGATTGCCGGTGATAATTGGAGGGCACGCCTTAGTTTGGGTGGCGCGCGAACTCATGCTCTGGAGCGTAGTATAGCATCATGTGTTTGCCATTGAGAGGCTGGAACGGCTTGTTACCCTTGTGGTCCATGATCGGGTAGGACCCACCCTCGTAAACATCATGAATAATGAATGGACCATGCCAGTTAGGTTGTAACTTTCCACTGGGACGCCCTGCCATGGCTTCTTTTTCCTTAATCATGACGAGATCGCCTTGCTTGAAAGCTCATTGTTTGACGAGCTTGTCATAGGCTCGAGTCATACGAGCATGGTATATTTGAAGATGTTTGTACGTCTCGAGCCATTTGCCTTCTAGACTGGTAAGCTCTTCTAGTCTTCTTTGGTATTTGTAGCACCCCGAATAAAATATACATATATATGTATAATATATGTAGATAGATTGTAAATAAAATAATAAAACCCAAAACTATAAACTATACTAAAGGCCCAATAATAGGCCTAAGTACTACCCAAACCCTTCGCCTTAGTCAATAACCCAAAAACCACATGGCCCAATGATGAGTACACATTTCATTATAATAAATCATGACAAACACACCGTTTCATGTGCACATAATTAATCAATTATGCATATTTTATAGCTAAACTCAACTTCACATAAATCATGTCTTTCATGCAAATTAACTTAATTTGTGGAATAATTGCTCAATGAAAAGAGGTTGAGGGTCATGAGAATTAAATTCACATTGGATAATTGTAATCATTCATGGTATATATGCTTAATGCAATAAATTTGTGGATTAAAACCAAATTTTACATGTGTAGGACACTCCAGACATTTTACAGAAAGTCCAGGGGCAAAAAGGTAGGTTGAGGGCCATGAGAATTAAATTCACATTGCATAATTGTAATCATTCATGGTTTATATACTTAATGCAATAATTTTTGTAGATTACAATCAAATTTTACATGTGCAGGACACTCCAAACATTTTACGGAACGGCTAGGGGCAAAAAGGTCACAAAGCTAAGGCATGGGATGCCCTAGGGCGCCCCTCCCTCCTTGACCAAGTCAAAGGAGCAGCCACCTTCCATATTTTATGAAAAGAGGAGATAAGGAAAGAATTATCATGATTTATTTGTGGAGAAATTTGAGGAGAGGAAATAGGAAGAGATCCCATCCCAATTAGAAAACCAAAGGTGGGTGCCCCCTTCTTTCCTCTTTCCAAGACCTTGTGCACCCCTCTCTCCACACAAACCCTAGCCACAATGCCCATCTTATCTCTTTCTCCTCAAATCCTATCCCTTCATCTCCATCAAGCACAATCTCCACCCTCCATTCTCCAATAAATAGCCCACCAATTGTAGGAGAATGGAGTTCTTTTTCTTTTCTTTAGCTTAGAATTTTTCTTTAACCCTAGGCCACCCTTTTTCTTCCCTTTTTGTTCCTCTTTTCATCTGCTCTCTTCATGAAAGTTCTTTACTTTTTAAAATCTCTACAATTTCTTCTTCTTCATCTTTAGCTAATTCTGCTTCGTTTTTAAGTTATCTTCTAGTTTTCAAACTTCGGTTTTTTTCACATTTTACTGTTCATCCATACTCGACTGCCCCCTGTTATTCTCACATTTTCTCTCTCTTATGCTCATTTTCTCCCTCTACTCTCTTCACGAAAGTTCTTCCTTTTTTCATCCTCTTCAACTTCTTCTTATTCATTATCTTCTAATTCTTCTTGATTTTAAAGTTATTTCAATTTTATTCTTGCTCTATTTTTAGTATTTCTATTTTACTGTTTTAAAACTCTCTCTCTCCTCTTCCTTCTCCCTTCTACCCAATCTCCGCTCTATTTCTCTTCTAGATTTCTCCTCCACAGCATCTCCCTTTCACGGCGGTGTGCATGTCAAGGTGGGGTGGTGATCAAAGGTCCGGCGGCGTGGACAATGACAATCTCTACATCCACTTCCTCTCATATGGCGACGTCTACATCAAGGTGGGGCGATCTTCTCCAAGGCTCGACGAGGATTGGATGGCGCTATTCTTCATCATTCCCAGCTTTAGTTCTTCTTTTCTTGTTCTTAATTTTTTATTAGTTATAATTTTCCTTTTCATAGACATTGTACTTTAAATTCCTAACAATAGAAATTTCATTTATGCAAATTGTCTTTCTCTTCCACTCTATATCTCTTCCAATGTTCTCTTCTTCAACCCTCCAATTTTTTTAGTTAGATTTAATTTCACGCAATTGTCTTTCTCTTTCTCTCTCTACCTCTTCCAATTTTCTCTTCTCTAACCCTCCGACATTCTTAGTTAGATTTAATTCCATGGAATCTTAATTTTCTTTTTCAACAACTTACTCAAACATTGATTTCAAAACACGAGTTTTCAACTTAATAAAAGATCTTCCTCCTCGTGGGATCGACTCATGCTCATCACTCTACGCTTAATCTAAGAGTTTTCTTTATGAGTGGGTGCGGTTAAATATTTTGAAATTGTGTGCGCGGTATTTTAGCGACGAGTGTTTATGCACATCAATTTTTGACGCCGTTGCTGGGGAGGGTAGATTTCTTTTTGGTTAGAATATCTTATGTTTCATGTGTATATGTGAATATTAACTCATTTTCTTTTTATTTTATAGAAAAAAAGAGTAAAAATTCAGACATAAAATCTCAAAAAATCAAGTGTTGCAGGAAGCGTCGCTGAAAGGGCTACAATCTGTCACCAAAGGAAGCAAAAATCAGAAAATCCAGCAAAAAGAACCGTTAGGAAATCTATCATCGAAGGCAGAAACGTAGGTGTAGAGGTGCAGAAATCTAAAAATGAGAAAAAAAGATGCGTCGCTATAGGTCCAGATCTGCAGGTAAAGGTTCTGTACAGCAAATTACCAAAAAATTCAAAAAAATTCTTGAAAATTTTCAAAAAAAAAATCAAAAAATTAAAAATCTCAGAAAAAATAGTTTAGGCCTTATTTTCTACTTAGCATTACATGTTAATTAGGCATTTTTTTGGTTAGTTGCTTTGATTAAAGGGCATTCATATCATCCATCCTCCCTTGCATTTAAAAAAAACGATTTCATGTTGTCATCATGTTTGATACATCATGTTCATGCATTCATCAACTAATTGTTAATTCATTCACTTGCATTAAAAAAAAGTATCATGATATCATGCTTTCATGTTAATTGCATGTCTTACATGCATTGTTGTATTTAGTTAATTCTCTTTTCATCCACTTGCATAATTTAAAAAAAATAATTAATTCTCTTCTTTTTTTCCCCCTTCTCATGGGTAATTTAAGCACACCCCTCTTGGAATTGGAAGGACCCTCCAATTGAGCACTCCATCTCATTGGATCGGAATCTCTTTTTCTAAGACCTCTATGAATCCCCGCACCTGTAGATTCCCTTACAGACGTCGGACAGGTTGTACCATTGAAGATCCCAAGAGGTAGTTTGCCCTTAGAAGCTTAAAAAAATAAAAATAAATAAAAGAACAAAAAAATACAACACAAATAAAATTAAAAAAAAGAGAGAGAAGCTTAAAAAAAATCATTTGGGTCTTACTTATTTCGATCAACATCAATGGCCATCCATCAAGGAGGGAAATCCACGCCTATGAATGAACACTTTATTCCTTCTAATTATAAACCCTCAACTTGTATTGAATTACTTGATATTCATGTGGATCATCATGAGATTGACCCTAATATCATCCAGATGCTCCCATCTTTTTATGGGAATCTTGATGAAAATCTCTATATGCATCTTGATGACTTTTTAGAAATTTGCACACTGGTCAAAATCTGGAACTTTGGTGATGATGCCCTTAGGTTGATCTTATTTTCGTTCTCATTGAAAGATAAAGCAAAATGTTGGTTAAGGAGTTTTGAAAAGAGCATTAGGACTTAGGAAGTTATGCAACTGGAATTTTTGAAAAGATTTTACCGCATAGTTCGGACCAACATTATGAGAAGGGCGATTGTAGGCTTTACTCAACTTTCGGGAGAGCAGATTCATGAATCTTGGGAAAGACTGAAGGATTTGATATGTCAATGTCCACATCATGGTTTGCCCAAATGACAAGTTATGTATGCATTTTATGAGGGGTTATTTGATTATGATAGACAAATGGTGGACATATATTATGGAGGGGCCTTTATGAACAAGAGTGAAGATGAGGCTTATAATCTATTTGAAATTTTGAGTGAAAATTCGATGAATCTGGCCTCAATCTCATTTCATAAAAAATCTATAGGACCTTTCAGACAGGTTGGGCGTTGTGAGATAAAAAATTGGGTAGGGCCTGACTCTAAGATAGGCGTTAATGCCAGTGTTCAAGCCTCATCAAGTCTATATGAAAGCCCAATCCAAACTTCTAAGAAAGCATGCGATTTCTGTGCCAGTCCCACTCACCATACGAGTGAGTGTCCTACTATAGCTTGACTCCCATCAGTCATCCAAGCTCAAGTCTAATATTTCCTAGGGTTCTCTCAGCTCAAGTGTGATACCTTTTTAGATAATTATAATCTAGGCTGGAGCAAGCACGCAAATTTCCCTTGGATGGATTAAACAATCCAAGCCCATTTGTCTAAAGTTTCACCCCAAGAATTCCACGAGCAGCCCATGTGTAATCAACTTCGGCCCAACTCATCTCACCCTAACTTCAACAACAACATCGATACTAGGGGGATTCACCAGGCCACTACTCTGAACCTCAAATCGTGTATTCTCAGTTTACTTACCATGGCCCTCCTTCAATATTACACCAACCTCCTCAACACATGAATGATGATGATGATGATGATCTTATACCTGTCATTCTGGCTCAACATGTCCATAGTGAGAGTGATGTGGAGTGCACTAGCAGCACCATGATGATGGAAGGGAAGGAATTAGGGGGTGGATTGAAAGCTAATGATGATCATATTGATATCATCATCCCATCCTATGAATGTTTTGAGGCTGAGAGTATCACTACGAAGAATAGTGGCCCAAATAACTCATTTAAGGATATACATGAAGAGGAGGATTGCTTTGTAGTTAATAATCGTGACAATTTAATGGCGACGAATTCTGAATATCCTTCTCCTTTTGAAGAACATGATGAAGGGGCCTTGTTGGAAAAGTTTACATTTAATCTATCCACCCCATTATTCAATAATTCGATTGATAATCTTAATTCGATTGATGAGTTTGATGAAGGGGCCGTTTTAGAGAATTTCACATTCGATCTAACCCCTGAGCCTTGTCCCATAAAGTTTGAATCATTGGATGAATCAGATTTTGGGCTTATACTTTCTTCCAATTTGATTCTCCTGAAAGCTCAGCCTCTCCATTATGACTTTCTAAGACCTGAGGGGGATATGCCAGCTATATTTACCTTTGATTTAACTTCCCATCAGGAAGACCGATTGATTAGTGCTCTCAATGTACATGAGGCTAATATTAAGGGGAGTGTAGCAAATAATGTTGATATTATTCGTAAGCCACCGGTTCCTGAGCGAGTTATCGTGGAGAAAGTAGTCGATAAAGGGCTAGTCAAATGGGTAGATACTGGGCAACGTTTCTACCTCGATCTTGAAAGATTAATGGCCATTGATCTATTTATGACCCCTAAAGAAGAGAACTGGCTCACACATATTATTAATGTTAAAGTCAATAATGTGCGGAACCAGCCTATTTCCAACCCATGCGCCTACATGCATACTCTTATCTTCTCATGGTACAAACGCTCGAACTTAAAAGAAGATAAGATCACGTGGTGGCTCATTCTCAATGCAACTCGTTGGTTATGGAGATTTATTGTGTCTAGATGAAGATGGTAAATTTAGCGCTTCTGGGAGGCAACCTAATATTTTTGTTATTTGATGTTTTGTTTTAGTGAATGGGTAAGAGACAAGGAGATGAAGTTGTCGTCATCCATATCAATGATGGAGTTTCGCCCCACATACCAGGTTGTTTCTTTCCTTCTCAACAATCTTTATTGTTACATTGTTCTGTTATCCCTATTGCTTACATATGCCATTGAGGATAATGTCATTCAAGTTGGGGGGAGGAGAGAACATTTCATGATGCATGTAATACAACCTGATGTGAGTTTGCATTGATTATGTTGTCAAACATGTTGCATAAAAGTGGAAAGATGAAATCCCCGACTGAGTTTTCTTGATTCATGCTTTTATTGAATTTTGGAATAGAAAAGACTGGGGAGAATGATGATGAAAATTTTATTCAATCTAGCCATGGAAAATTGATGTAAGAATCTCTCAAAAGTCTTTTAGCACATTAAAAGAAAAGAAAAATCACTCTGCACACTAATGAAACAAGTGGGACAAGCCTTCTATTATTTTGGGTATGGTGTTTGATACTCTGCACTTCTTGAGGAAGAGATATTTTTGAAAAAGTTTTCTGTCAAGTTATCCATCAAATAAGTGCAAAAGCACATTGTTGAAAAACAAATACCATGAAAAATGTCCCTGATCCTAGTAATTGGGCCTGCTTCTCGTAAGACAAGAGTCGAGGTTCACGTCAAACAGTGAAGGGTTGTGCAGCATCATGTGAGTACGAAAAGAAAAAAATAAAAAATCCCAAAAGGGACAAAGAAAAAAGGCAGACAAAAGCTACTGTACTCAATGCTCGGATCTAGGAGGTGCAGGGATTGAAGGACACCTATCTAGAATGACAAATAAGGGATGCAATTGTCTATGCAGTGGATTTAGTTTTACACTTGCACAAGTGCTATTAAACTTTGGTTTGTATTCTTAGTCATGTACCTAAATTTTCTATCTAAGGCTAGTGTGTATTAATGCTTTCGGATTCCTAATCTTTGGTTAATTCTATGAACGAAGAGCTAGATATGGAGGTATGAACTTTGTAAACTCCTGTTTGTCCTAAATTTTAATCTAATTGCATTGCTAAGGCACTAGCAATGAGTAAGTTGGGGGTGTGATGAGTACACATTTCATTATAATAAATTATGCAAACACACCGTTTCATGTGCATATAATTAATCAATTATGCATATTTTATAGCTAAACTCAACTTCACATAAATCAGGCCTTTCATGCAAATTAACTTAATTTGTGGAATAATTGCTCAATGAAAAGAGGTTGAGGGTCATGAGAATTAAATTCACATTGCATAATTGTAATCATTCATGGTTTATATGCTTAATGCAATAATGTTTGTGGATTAAAACCAAATTTTACATGTGCAGGACACTCAAGACATTTTACAGAAAGGCCAGGGGCAAAAAGGTCACAAAGCTAGGGCATGGGATGCCCTAGGGCGCCCCTCCCTCCTTGACCAAGTCAAAGGAGCAGCCACCTTCCATATTTTGTGAAAAGAGGAGATAAGGAAAGAATTATCTTGATTTATTTGTGGAGAAATTTGAGGAGAAGAAATAGGAGGAGATCCTCTCCCAATTAGGAAACCAAAGGAGGCCGCCCCCTTCTTTCCTCTTTCCAAGACCTTGTGCACCCCTCTCTCCACACAAACCCTAGCCACCATGCCCATCTCATCTCTTTCTCCTCAAATACTACCCCTTCATCTCCATCAAGCACAATCTCCACCCTCCATTCTCCAATAAATAACCCACCAATTGTAGGAGAAGGGAGTTCTTCTTTTCTTTAGCTTAGAATTTTTCTTTAACCCTAAGTCGCCCTTTTTATTCCCTTTATGTTCCTCTTTTCATCTTGCTCTCATCATGAAAGTTCTTCATTTTTAAAATCTCTACAATTTCTTCATCTTCGTCTTTAGCTAATTCTGCTTCATTGTCAAGTTATCTTTTAGTTTTCAAAGTTCAATTTTTCACGTTTTACTATTCATCCGTACTCGACCGCCCCTGTTCTTCTCACGTTTTCGCCCTCTTATGCTCGTTTTCACCCTCTGCTCTCTTCACGAAAGTTCTTCCTTTCTTCATCCTCTTCAACTTCTTCTTCTTTATTATCCCTTAATTCTTCTTGCTTTCAAAGTTATTTCAATTTTATTCTTGTTCTATTTTTAGTATTTTTATTTTACTATTTTAAAACTCTCTCTCTTCTCTTCCTTCTCCCTTCTACCCTATCTCCTTGTTGTGCCCCTATGGTCATTTGAGTCATCTTGCGGTCACTTGGGTCATTCGACATCATCATGTGGTCATTTGAGTTATTTGACATTCTTGGTTTTGATAATGGCTAAACACTATTAGTCATTGTTATTTTTCACTCTTATATGACTGACATACGTGATGTTTTGTTCATGACAGATATGCAAATGAATGGACAAGGAATGGAGTGGAGTTGGCAAAAGTGAAAGCTCAATGACAGTTAAGGTCGATGCACAAAGAAGCATAACCAAGAGAACCCAAAGTCAAAGACTCAGTTGACACCTTCTAGATTGTCAAGGGTGATGCTACAGACATGAATGGGGTGCTAAAGAACTTAAGCGACGTAGCTAAAGTAATTAACAGACCGACTTGGGAAAACCCTGGGTCTGCCCAGCTGGCGGTCGACCGCCAGCACAGGGGCGGTCGACCGCCCCTGCCAGCAACCTACAGGCTGTAGCTCTCTCAGTGGCGGTCGATCGCCAGGCCAGTAGCGGTCGACCAGAAATTCCAGGGATAATTCGTCTGTAGTTTTCTCAGTAGCGATCGACCGCCAGAAGCCACATGTCGACAGCCAGCCCCGAGCCTTCATTGTTGACTTTGTTTTCCACTTTGAGAAGGGCCATTCTCCATAGATTTCTTTAATCCTAAAGTCACCCAATCACCCACAAAATGTGGATCTGGTCTGGGGGGCTTCTATTGACCATCCAAAGTCTATAAAACACATACAAGAGGGTTAGAAACCCTAATGCTTCATTTGGATCAAATGAGATCAAGGGAGGCTTGTGAAGGCTATTCAAGGGAGATGGTACTGTAGCCGTGAACAGTACTTCGTGAAGAGATCTTCATCTATTCCAAGGAATTCAAGTCTAGATCTGAAGCTATCTCAACCTGCAAGGAAGCAAGAAGCAATCAAGGCTCTCAAGGGTGATCTAAACTGCATCAAACTCTTCATCAACTCAAAGAGATCAAAGGGAAGATCAAAGCTACATCCATAGTCTTCTTCATCAACTCAAGGAAGATCATCTCTCAAGGAAGAAGACACCATCGAAGCATCAGATTCAAGCTCCTGCAACTCAGACAAGATCTTTTTACTTTGAGCATATTCTATATCTTGTTTGAGTGATTTCTATTTGTTCTCTTTCCATTTCTTTCAAACAATCGAAACTGAAGATCGTCCCTACCGGTGGTTAGTAGGAAGGCAATCGGAAGTTCTCCGATCTGCGGTGATTGACGTCCCTACCGGTGGTTAGTAGGAAGGCAATCGGAAGTTTTCCGATCTGTGGTATTGACGTCCCTACCGGTGGTTAGTAGGAAGGCAATCGGAGGTTCTTCCGATTTACGGTTCAGTGCGTGGCACTAGTGGAGCCTCACCGGATTTGGTGAGGGGTGGATGTAGGACTGGGGATTCAGTCCGAACCACCTTAAAATCCTTTGTGTTGTGGTTTGTTTATGTGATTGCTTCGTTCTAGATGCATGCTTAGTTTCAAATCGATATATTAGTTGCTCATCTTGCCAAGCGAATCATAGTGTTCTTCGATGAGCTAGTTATATTCCGCTGTGATTTATTTTATCTAGCTATATAGAGGGTTGCATTGCGAAAAGAGGGGTAGATCTATTCACCCCTCCCCTCTAGATCTGTTATCCACTACTCAACAAGTGGTATCAGAGCCTAATCTCTCATTATGGGGTCCAACGACCTTGAGGGAATTAGTGGATCAGCGTCCAAGGATTTTCTACCTGAAGGACATTCTGTGAATAGGCTTCCTTACTTTATTGGAACTAATTATCCTTATTGCAAACATCGCATGCAGGTGTTCATTCGCGCCCAAGACTACGAACTTTGGCGAGTGATCAACAAAGGTCCGTATGAGCTTACGGATAATGAAGATTTGTGGACCAAAGAACAAATAAGATAATCCACTGTCAACTAGAGTGCTAAACACATCATGCAATGCTCACTCCATCCAGTAGAATTCTCAAGAGTTACTACCAGCGCAACGGCAAAACAGATGTGGGACAAGCTAGAGGTAATCTACGAAGGAACATCTCAGGTACGAGAAACAAAAGCCAATATATTAGTGTCTGAATATGAAATATTCTGCATGAAGCCTGATGAGTCAATTCAAGATATGTATGCTCGATTAACGGTGCTTACTAATAGTTTAACTGATTTGGGAAAGAAAAATTCTCAGATCGTTAACTCCAGCATGGCACACAAAGGCTACCATGGTTGAAGAATCGAGAGATCTCGCAACTACCAAGGTAGATGAACTCATTGGGTCATTGATGACCTATGAGATCAATCTCATGCACAAAGAGGCTGAGGCACCTAAGAAGAAGTCCCTAGCTCTTAAAGCAGGACCCAGCGGTCAAGGCTCTTCTGATGAAGGTGAGGATTCGGCAAGTGAGCGAGATGAGGATGACGTAGCCATGCTCACACGTAAGTTCAGAAAATTCTTGAGAAAGGAAGGTAAGAGCTTTATGAGAGGAAGGTCAAAGGTAAGAAATGGTTTCAAATCTAATTCTGAAAACTTTAAGAAATCTGAAAAAATCATTTGTTATTCTTGCAACAAACCAGGGCATTTCAAGACTGATTGTCCTGACAGATTCAAAAAGGCTGACAAATGGAAGGGCAAGAAGAAGAACAAGGCCATGGTGTCCACCTGGAGTGACGAGGAAGAAAGTGATGGTGGAACTAGCTCCTCGGACAAGGAAAAAGAACATCTTTGTCTCATGGCCAAAGGTGACGAAGAAACTGAGGTAAACTATCCATTTGAAAACTACACAATTGATGATTGGGAGGAAGCATATATACAACTCATGGAAAAATATGACATGTACAAAAAGGAGAATAAATCATTGAAAAATAAAATTAACTTGTTTGTGCATGATCATGATATGAATGATAAGACTGCTCTACTTGAGACTGAAATTGAAGATCTTAAGAAAATGATTGAGGATTTGGAGGAAGGAAGAAAAGAGGCTGGCTTGGAAACTGAAAATGAGGATTTGAGAAATGAGATTGATAACATGAAGCTCAAAATGCAAACTTATGAAAAGGACAGCAAATTGAGTAATGAGAAATATGAAGCTGTCAAACAAGTCAACATTCAACTTCTTCAAAATATTGAAAACCTACAAAAAGAGTTGAAGGATAAACAACAATCTTTAGAAAAGTTTGTGGATGGAAGACAAAACCTAGATGCATTGCTAGGAACTAGAATGAACCACAACAAAGATGGGTTGTGTTTTGATCCAACAAATAAAAGGCCATTTGGGCTAAAAACTGTCACATTTGTTTCATCTTCCGAAGCTTCCACCTCAAACACAACTCCCACACAAAACTAGTAAAAATAAAAGGAGAAAGGGAAAGAAAAGATTGAAGAGGCGGTCATTGAAATTCTCAAAAAGTCTGTCCAAAAGTCTAAGAAAGGTCGACCTTCCCTGCAGTATAGGTCAACACTTCCTTGGCCATTGCATGCTCAATCTTCCAGATATCACCATAACTGGATTGCACATTCATATAGGCCAACACCACCCTACCTTTGAGGAAATTATGATTCATGTGTTCACCAATCTTATAAGTCTCAATCCCATAGGTGGCAAAATAATCATTTTCAACCCAAAACCAACCAACGGCCTCAATGATTTGAGAAGCAAACTTTCTCAAACTTCCACAAAATCCAACAAAGAGCTTCTAAACAAAAAGTGAATGTCAAAGCTGAAAAGAAAAATCAAATCCCTACTCTAAGAAAACAAAACATGAATGCTAGGAAGGTTTGGATTCCAAAAGAAATGGTTTCATGTTTTGAAAATCTGAAGAGTTTGATGGGACCCAAATTTGGTTGGGTTCCAAACACCATTGCTTAATTGCTTGTGCAGGAGTGTCTTGCAACCATGCATAACAGGTGGTACCTTGATAGCGACTGTTTAAGACACATGACTGAAGATAAATCAAAATTTTATCTCTTGGAAGAAAAGGAAGGAGGATATGTCACATTTGGAGGGAACAACAAGGGAAAAATCATTGGAACAGGTAATGTAGGTAAGAACCTCTCCAACTCCATTTGTAACATGCTGCTAGTTGAAGGTTTGAAATACAACATGCTTAGTATAAGTCAATTGTGTGATAAAGGTCACAAAGTGTTGTTTGACTCTCATGAATGTAGAATCCTTGAACCAAAATCTGACAAGGTAAAATTTTCTAGTAAGAGAGTCAACAATGTTTACATGATTGACTTAGATGATCCTGCTCATTTAACTCTTTGTCTTGCTGCACCAAAATCTGAACTTGCATGGTTATGGCATCGTAGACTAGGACATGCTAGCTACAATGTCTTACATAAACTGTTAAACCATTCAATGGTGAATGGGTTGCCTGAACTTTCTTTTAAACAAGAAAATAAATTGTGTGATGCATGTGCCCTAGGTAAACAAACAAGAAAATCCTTCAAGGCTAGATCTGCAAACATGTCATCTAAACCACTTGAGCTGATTCATATGGATTTGTTTGATCCAACCAGAACTGCTAGTTTAAGTGGTAGAAAATATGGATATGTCTTGGTGGATGATTACTCTAGGTTTACTTGGGTTTTCTTTCTCACACATAAAAATGATACTTTTGATGAGTTTCAGGCACTCTATAAGAAGATTAAGCAAGACGGTGAGTTCAAAATCTCCAACATTCAATCTGATCATAGTGGTGAATTTGAAAATGCTGACTTCTATAATCTTTGCAGGGCTGAAGGCATTTCACACCGATTTTCTTCACCAAGAACCCCAGAGTAAAACGGTGTAGTTGAAAGAAGAAACCGAACTCTCATAGAGATGGCAAGAACCATGCTTGCCGAATGGCAACTTCCAAGGAAATTTTGGGCTGAAGCGGTAAACTCGGCATGTTATATTATCAACCGCTCTATGGTAAGGTCAATCACCAAAAAGACTCCTTATGAGTTGCTGAAAGGTAAAAAGCCTTCTCTCACACACATGAAAGTATTTGGATCTAAATGCTTCATCCACAATAATGACAAAAGAGATTTAGATAAATTCGAGCCCAAGAGCGATGAAGGTATATTTCTTGGATATTCTGATAGATCTAGGGCTTATAGAATTTATAACATTAAGAGTCAAACTGTGGAAGAATTACTCCATGTTTTCTTTGATGAATATCATGATGATTCTAACAATGATAACACTTGCAGGAAAAACGATGAAGATGGGGAATTCCTAAGCATGAAGGATAAGAGTGATCCTCCACAAGAAGAAACAAAAGAAGATGGTGACTGAGCTGAATCAAACAATGCAAGGGATCAAGCTTCAGGAGAAGGTAATGATTCTATTGTGCCCCTGGTTTTGATGATGACAACCATGAGATGTGTGTGTGTTGAGTTCAACAAAACTGATGAATTAACCCTTGATTCATTAACGCATGTATCTGCTTTATTCTTGAATGCAAGGAAGAAACAAGGTCTATGCAAGGATGCTCAAGGTGTCCACGCAGTGGTTTGCTTAAAAGGACAGCATCTACGCAGGATGCTAATTGCGTCTACGCATCAGTTCAAGAGGCAGAAGCAATAATCACTGGCATAGCTCAGTGCGTCAACGCCACAACATGGCGGCGTCGATGCATCAGCTCATGGTTGAGATAAAAGAGTGTTCGGGGTCAGTCCAGTGAGTTGACGCATGCACTCTATGCGTCAACACATCAGGTTTATGTACGAAAGGCTCTATGGGCATTTCAAGGCTGCGTCAACCCCTTAGTCACAATGGGTTGACGCCATCTGAATCTCATCAAGAGATTATTAGGTGGACCCCAGCCGTAACTGGCGTTAGATGCCACATCATCCAAAAGAGCATGCGCTCTCTTTTTCCCTCGCGATTCCAGAAGCCTCTGAAGAGAACAATGATTGGGCTAACAAGAAAATCTGGTTGGGGCCCACAAGAGGTAATTTATGTGAATCTGAGGGAGCGCGGGAGACTGAGGTTAAAAAGGAGAGTAGCAGTCGAACAATAGCAGATGAGGGGCTCTTGATAAGAATCGCCTGTATCATCGTCTTTCTCCTGGCGTGCTGTTGCATCCACTGAAGATCAGAGGAAGCCCAGTGGCAGTTGATCATCGCAAGCTCGTCTACCATCCAGAAGGAGAAAGCCAACTGATCGTCGTAGTCTTTTCTCTATGATCTCTAAGTTCAAGATTCGAGAATCAGCACCATCATATATCTGAAGCTCTTTCTTCCATCTTCTAGGGATTTCGTTTCTTATTGTTCATTTCAGCTTGCATTCTATTACTAATGTTCTCCCTCGTACTAGTGATTGTAGAGGGAGGTTTCTTGATCAAGCGGGGTGTGCTTGGATCAAGGGGTTTGGGCTTGTATGCCCTCAAGCTATTTGTCAGTGGGTAACTGATTAAGAGGATACGTTCCTCTTGTTAACCAAGCTATAGTGGTCAGCGTTGTCGAGGGGATTGTACCTCAGTTTAGCAAAGCTGTAAGGCTCAGTAGGGATCCTCACTGATTTAGTGAGGGGTGAACGTAGGTCTCCACAGGGAGACCGAACCACCATAAAAATCTGTGTTCTCTTGTGGTTTGCTGTCTCTTGCAATATCTGTGTGACGCTAGATGATTGATTAGGTTCGATCTCTACACCTTCTGTTTACTGAATTTTGAATTAGTACTCTGCTACTTAAAAGTTGATTGTGATCTTTCGTAAGAACTTTCAAAGGGTCAACCTATTCACCCCCTCCCCCTCTAGTTTGACCATCCACTTAATCCAACACGTGGTATCAGAGCTTGGCTCTCTTGTCAAGGGTCTCACAACCCAGAGAGATTTAGTGGAATGGAAAACAAGGGGCTCATGCCTGAAGGGTATGCAGTGAATAGGCCACCCTTCTTTGATGGCACTAACTATGCTTACTGGAAAAATCAGATGCAGGTATTTCTGAGATCTCAGGACCATGAGATTTGGAGAGTCATGAGCAAAGGACCCTATCAGTTAGAAGGAGATGAAGAACTGTGGGTAAAAGGGCAAATTCGAAAGTCCAACATCAATTGGCAAGATATGAATATCATGCAATGCTCATTGCATCCTAAGGAGTTTTCACGAGTGTCCTCATGTGCCAGTGCCAAGGAAATGTGGGACAGACTTGAAGTCATCTATGAAGGTACATCAGAGGTAAGAGAGACAAAAGCTAATATGTTAATTTCTGAGTATGAAGCTTTTAGAATGAAGCCAGAGGAAAATATATCTGAAATGTATGCTAGGCTAACTCTATTAGTGAATGGTCTTAAAGGTCTGGGAAAGGTTTACAGTGATTATGAACTGGTCAGGAAAATTCTTAGATCCCTAACTCCAATTTGGCACCCCAAGGCCACGGTTGTTGAGGAATCTAGGAACCTTCCTACCACTACCCCTGATGAGCTTATTGGATCACTGATGGCTTACGAGCTGAATTTCAAAAGAACTGATGAGGATGTGAAAAAGAAGAAGCCACTTGCATTGAAGGCTGGTCCTAGCAGCAAGGAGAGTTCAGATGACAGTCAGTCATCTACCTCAGATGATGACTCAGGTGAGATAGCAATGCTCACCAGGAAATTCAAGAAGTTTCTAAGGAAGGAAGGTAAAGTTATAAGGAACAGAAGACCACAGGTAAGAAAGAGTTCAAAATTCAAATCAGAGAATTCTAAGAAATCTGAAAAGGTTATTTGTTACAAATGCAGGAAACAAGGTCATATTAAATCTGAATGTCCAGAGAATGTGAAGAAAGTCCAACTAAAAGGGAAGAACAAAAAGCCAAAGGCTATGATGAGTACTTGGAGTGATGAGGAGAAAGATGAAGGTGAAGAAGAGAGTACCTCTGAAGAAGAAAGTAATGTTAAGCTATGCTTTATGGCTAAGGGAGATGATCAGGATGAGGTAACCTCCTCTTTCGAAAACTTTTCTTGCAGTGATTGGGAAGAAGCATTTAATGAATTGCTAGATAAGTATGATTATGTGAAGAAAAAAAATAAATGACTGAAGAAGAAGAAAAATTTGACTAGTCAAGATAATTCCTTGAATGAGAAAATCATGTGCTTAGAAGCTAAAATTACTCATCTAAGAGAGTCTCTTGCTGAAAGTGATCTGTGTAAAGATCAATTGATAGAGATGAAAAGAGAAAATGAATTTTTACTGAAAGTGCATGATGACCTGAAACTCAGAATGCAAAAATTGGAGAATGATGTAAAAATTGCTGAAGAAAAATATGAAGCCATTCAAGGAGTAAATCTAGAACTCCAAGAAAACTTGAAGAGACTGGAAGATGAAAACTCAAATAAACAAGCCTCCCTTGAGAAATTTACACAAGGCAAAAACAATCTAGAAGATGTTATAGGAATAAAAAGTAATTTTGGAAAAGAAGGACTTGGATATAATCCAACTAAAAAGAAGAATCTAGGGATAAGACTAATAGCCTTTGTTCCAGAACAGGGCACATCTGAGCAAAACCCAATGGCTGCAGTGAAGCCCTATGAGAAAAATCAAAAAGAAGTAAAACAGACAGATGAAACCAGAAAAGAAAAGGGCAAAGAGAAAATGAATGCTACCTTGAATACCAATCACCACACAAATAAGCCTAAGTCTGGAAGTAAAACTTCAAATCAACCCATGGACCCTAGTACATCAACTCAGTATCAAGCTTATGGAAATTCAAGGAGTCATTAGATTGGCACAAGATAGCCGCGCCAACGCACTGGCCATTCTGCGTCTACTCAACCTACGCCTAAGGGCTTCTACAGAAATAAGGCTAAAACAAAACACTGGCTGCGTCAACGCCATGTCTATACTGTGCCAATGCACATACCCCTCCAGAATGGGTATCCCTTCATAAATAAAAGAATGAGTCGACGCAATCACTACAGTGCGTCAACGCACCTTGCGTACCAGAACCCATATGACATGAGGGTTGGGTGGATGGGTCATCGCAGCTGTGCAAGAGGGTCTACACAGCAAAGCTTCATTCCATCCAGAATTCAATATTCAACTAGAGCTTCTCATCCTAAGTTCCCCAGTGCTTCTTGGATTCATAATAATCATTGGAATGGAAACAAGAATAAAAACTCACACTTCTTTAACAACAGAACTGGTTCAAAGAACTCATTCCGAAGGGTACCTCAACCTAATCAGAAAAATCTCAAACCTATGAACTCCACATCTCAAAAACCTCCAAAACAACAGATATGGATTCCCAAAAGTATGTTGTCTTACTTGACAGGATCATATGGTCTGATTGGACCCAAGTGTATTTGGGTTCCAAAATCTCTCGTTTGATGTAAATTGCAGGAGTGCCTTGCAACTGTACACAACAGATAGTATCTTGACAGCGGCTGCTCAAGGCATATGACAGGCGATAAGGCAAAATTTTGTTTCTTGGTTGAGAAAGAAGGAGGGCATGTCACGTTTGGGGGCAACAATAAAGGCAAAATTATTGGAAAAGGTAAAGTTGGAAAAAATCCCTTGAACTCCATTGATGATGTGCTACTTGTTGAAGGACTAGAATATAATCTTCTTAGTATAAGCCAACTGTGTGACAGGGGACACAAGGTTGTGTTTGATTCTCATGTATGCACCATTCTTGAAATGCATTCTGAAAATGTTAAGTTCATTGGAAAAAGAATAAACAACATGTACATGGTAGACTTAGATGATCCTGCTCATGATAATCTCTGTCTTTCTGTGAACAAAAGTGAGCTGGCTTGGCTATGGCATCGTAGACTAGGACATGCTAGCTATAGTGTCATGCATAAGTTAGCAAAATTTAACATGGTAAACGGTTTACCTGATGTCTCATTTAAATAAAATGATAAAGTTTATGATGCATGCACTCAAGGTAAGCACACTAGGAAGTCATTTAAATCTAGAATAGAAAATCAATCCTCTAGACTTCTTGAACTTGTTCACATGGATCTGTTTGGACCCACCAGAATAGTAAGTTTAATTGGCAATAGATATGGCTTTGTTTTGGTATATGACTTTTCTAGGTTCACTTGGGTGTTCTTTTTATCTCATAAAAATGATACGTTTGAAGAATTTCAGGCATTTTTTAAGAAAGTTCAGCAGGATGGTAAGTATACTATTTCATCTATCATGTCAGATCATGGAGGAGAGTTCGAAAACTCAGAATTTGATGGCTTTTGCAGGGCAAAAGGAATATCACACAAATTCTCGTCACCAAGAACTCCTGAACAGAATGGAGTGGTGGAAAGAAGAAACAGAACTCTTGTGGAGATGGCTAGAACAATGCTGATCGAAGGGCAACTTCCAAGGAAATTCTGGGCTGAGGCGGTAAACACTGCGTGCTACATTGTAAATCGTGCAATGGTAAGACCTCTGTCCAAAAAGACTCCATATGAGTTAATGAAAGGTAAGAAGCCATCTGTTGCTCACTTCAAAGTTTTTGGGTCAGAATGCTTTGTTCAAAATAATGACAAACGAAACTTGGATAAGTTTGAACCTAAGAGTGAACCAGCCATTTTTCTGGGATATTCTAATCACTCTAGGGCCTATAGAGTCCTAAATGTCAAAACTCAAAATGTAGAAGAATCTCTACATATTGTCTTTGATGAAATGAATGTTAGATCTGAAAATGAACAATCTTGCAGGGACAAAGATGATGGGGAGTTCCTTGAAGTAAAGGAAGAACAAGATCTTCAGGAGAAAGAGTCAAGGCCAGGTGAGAGTCTAGCAGAATCAAGCACTCAAGGTAATGCAGATGCTAATGAAGGTAATTCTCTAACCAATGTTAGAATGTTAAGAGATCATCCTTTATCAAGCATTATTGGTAATCTGCATGACCCTACTAGAACTAGATCTCACTTTAGGATAATTGAGGAAATGGATAATTTGGCTCTTGTGTCTCAAATTGAACTTAAAAATGTAATTGAAGCCCTAAAAGATGAATGTTGGATAAATGCAACGCATGAATAACTAAATCAATTCAAGAGAAACAAAGTGTGGCACCTTGTACCAAGACCCAATGAACATTCAGTAATTGGAACTAAGTGGGTTTTTAGAAATAAACAAAATAAACATGAAATTGTGATAAGAAATAAAGCAAGACTGGTAGCACAAGGATATAACCAAGAATTCGGCATTGATTTTGAAGAATCCTTTGCTCCAGTAGCTAGATTAGAGGCCATTAGATTATTACTTGCATATGCTTGCTGCCATGGTATAAAACTACAACAAATGGATGTAAAAAGTGTGTTTCTTAATGGTCTAATAAAAGAAGAGGTGTATGTTGAACAACCCCTAGGTTTTGAGTACATAGACTGTCCTAACCATGTTTACAGATTGGACAAAGCTCTCTATGGGCTTAAACAGGCACCTCGAGCATGGTACGATAGACTCAGCTCATACCTCACTGAAAAAGGATATTCAAGAGGTAAAGTGGACCAAACTTTATTCACCATGGTAAGAAATAATGACATTGTTCTAGTTCAAATTTACGTTGATGATATAGTCTTTGGATCCACTAAACCAAGCATGTGTGAGGAGTTTGCACAATTGATGACTACAGAATTTGAAATGAGTCTAATGGGTAAGCTACAATTTTTTCTAGGTCTTCAAATCACCCAAAGCAAGGAAGGATGCTTTATCAACCGGGCAAAGTATATCTCTGAGCTATTGAAGAAATATCAAATGGAAAATCTTAAAGCAATCAACACTCCCATGAGCACTAACACAATTCTGGATGTAGATCTGAAAGGTAAATCAGTGGATGCAAAGACTTATCGAGGTATGATCGGATCACTCCTTTATCTTACTGCGTCTAGGCCAGATATCCAATTTTGTGTATGCATGTGTGCTCGTTTTCAATCTGATCCTAGAGAATCCCACTTGAGGTCTGTTAAGCATATCTTTTGATACCTTGCCGGAACTCGAGATTTAGGGATTTGGTATCCTACATCTTGCGCTCTTGATTTAGTATCTTATTCTGATGCAGACTATGCTGGATGCAAACTTGACAGGAAAAGCACAAGTGGCTATTGCCAATTTTTGGGAGGGTGTTTGGTTTCTTGGGCATCCAAGAAACAACACTCAGTGGCACTATCCACTACAGAGGCAGAATATGTCACTGCAGGGAGTTGTGGCACTCAAGTGTTGTGGATCAAACACCAACTCTAAGATTATCAAATTGATCTTGGGTGTGTCCCAATCTTGTGTGATAACACAAGTGCCATTAACCTGGCAAAGAATCCAATTCAGCACTCTAGGACCAAAGATATAGAAATTAGGCATCACTTCTTGCGAGATGAAGTTAATAAAGGAAGCTTTAAATTGGTTTTTGTAAACTCAGAACATCAAATTGCTGACGTTTTTATCAAGCCTCTGAGTAATGAAATATTTGCTTGTCTTAGGAGAGAGCTTGGACTTTGTAATCCTCATCTTGATGCCTAACTTGATAGCTCAGTTTATTCTTTGGAATTTGATTGGTTAACTTTACCTAACAATAAATTGATTACATGCCTTGCTTGAGTTGAAAGAGCTTGGTTTCTAAATAAGTCACAAATCTAGGGGGAGTTCAGTGTTTGGTCATATTCTCTGTCTTGAAAAACAGATGATAAATAAAAAGCCATCATGTCAATCACTGCATTTTCATCAAAACTTTTTGTCATGCATGATCTGAGGGGGAGTTTGTACTAGATTTTACTTGCTGAGGAGAGCAAGTTAGCAACTTGAGATTAATGTTTTGTGAACCTGAAGCGTGGATCACGCAGTTGATTGAATAGGCTTATTGGTGAAGAAGTCCGAGTTAACGCAGTAATGAGGCTGGGTCAACGCACTAATAGAAATAATCTGGAAACAGTGCTGGCAGTTCAGTTGACTGGTTGAGTGAGTTAACGCTGTGATGTGGTTGAGTTGACGCACTGACAAAAAATTCATGTAAACCGTTCTGGAGTCAACTTGCTCACTTAAGAAGGGTTAACTCAGTATTGGAAATGAGTCAACGCAATCTAGAAATTCTGCCTACTGAGGACATATTTGGTGAGAAGAAGATGACGCAATGTCTGCTGTGCGTCAAAGTCTGCTGCTGTGTGAAGTTGTTCTGAAATGGAACTTCCAGTACCTTAGATTGTCTGAAGCCTGGAGTCTTCTCAACTTCTCATCAATTTGTTTCTTCCTCACATATTTCATCTATTCAATTCTTTAGCTAGTAGTTGAAGAACCTATCAATCTTTAGTATGAAGGAAGGTTCATGAGCTCTGGAATTTGAGTTGATGTCATAGATTCAGGGGGAGTTAAAATGATAATTCCTTTATGAGAGGTTTTGGTCTTCACTGACTGACTCTATGTAATATTAATGGCTGGAGACTTATAAATCTTATGATCCTTGAATGTTAAAAATTCTTGAACGTAAAAGTGCTTTGCATATGGAATAGCTATAGAACTATTTAATAAAACTGTGAACTCATCTACTCTAGAACCATGATGATCAAAAGTAAAGAGACCACTTTGTGCAAAGTGAATTTAATATATGTATTGACCTTAAACTCAGAATAGGTTTAATAAGAGCTGAAGGAATAAATTGATATATATATATATATATATATATATATATAATAAATTGCAGAGCAATGGCTAGTTTTTCACTGAGAAACTGTCTCTATACACCAAGGAAGTGCTACGGAGCATGTCATGATGTGAGCTGCTATCTCTGTTCCCAAAGAAAATAATTCGTTGCAGAGCAATGGTAAATTTTCACTGAGAAACTACCTTCATGCACCAATGAAGTGCTGAGAGCCATGTCATGATGTGAGTTGCCGACTCTATTTCATTGGAGCACAATAGTTAGCTATGCTGAGTAACCGGGGACTCTGGTGTCTGATAAATATGTGTACCCGTGTCAAGATGCTAGCTACACTTGACTGCTAATGAAAATTAAAAATATATATATAATAAAAAAATGACAATATATATATATATATATATATATATATATATATATATATATATATATGGTTGACCTTAAGCTCACATAAAATCCTACAGAGTTCATCTTCAATACTCATTAAATTCACTTCTATAAGGGTCTCTTGAAATTGAACAATCTTGGGGATAGTTTTGAGAAAGTTCCTGGTGTGCAAACAGTTCTATCGTTATTCCATACACATACTCTTCTTGTTCAAGGGCTTAACTCAAACTCTTAAGATTATTTTTCTCCACATCATTAAATGAATTAGGGTCTCTTATCATATCTCTCATAAGGGAACTTGAATTTTATATATTAAAAATCTCTGAATGCAATCTCATCTTTCATATTTCAGTGTCTTTAGAATGCCTCAATACTGTGGTTCTTAACTCAATATTTCCTTGATATTTCTTTTTGGTGGTCGCCTCAATCCTTCAATGCGTCAACGCAATCGCATGGTCGCTCTATCAACCTAGTCTGGTTCATCCCGTTGAACCGGCTCTGTCTTTTTGAAACCGAGGGGTCATCTGTTTAAAACCCCTCAGCGTAAACGCTTCAGTCTCCTTGCCTCTTTCTAAAAACCCTGTTGGCTCCTACCTCTCCTCTTCTCTCATTTTTTTCTTCCCACGGCACTTCTCTTCCCTGTTGCCGTGTGATTCACCTCACTACCATGGCTCCTCTGGAAAAAGGGAAAAAGAACAATAAGGGTCTAAAGAGAAGAGCTCCCATCACAGCTGAGGGCAAGATTGTGCCTTGAACCAAATTTCAACCTACTCAAGAGGAGAAGCCGTCTCAGTCAGCTCCACGGAAACGTAAAGGGACAGAGAAGAGCTCGCCGGCAAAGACAAGAAAACTCTCAGAATCAAGGGCAGCGAAGCAGAAGGATACTCACAATGTTGTTGTGCCCCTGTGATCATTTGAGTCTTCCTGTGGTTTGGGTCATTCGACATCGTCTTGTGGTCATTTGAGTTATTGGATATTCTTGGTTTTGATAATAGCTAAACACTATAAGTCATTATTATTTTAACTCTCATATGACTGACATACGTGATGTTTTATTCATGACAGATATGTCACGTCATCAAATCAAGTGACGAATGATATGTCATGATGTGCCCCTGTTATCTCTGTCTTAATTATATTTGGACTCTAGGCAGAGCACTGGCATAATTGCTAAGAAATATATCTTCTCATCATAAAAATGAGATTGGATATGTCATGACGTGACTTTGCTATCTCTGTTCATTTTACAGCATAACCATCAGTCTTTCCAAATACCTAGGGATACTGGCATCTAAACAACGTGTATTCTTACGGCTAGGAGGCATGTACTACACTTGATTGCTCGTAAAATATGAGTCATGTGCCGTCATATTCAAAAGATATTGAAAATCAAATTTGTTGAACTCATCAAATTCCATGCTTTAGTCATGATTGTTTAGCCTCAATACTAGTTTTTGTGTTATTCCCTTTGTAGTTATTGAATATGGATATATAAGACAAGGGAAGGTTAAACACTGCCATGATTTGCACTTTTAGTTCATTTCTATTACAACATGGATGTAGATGCTTTTCGAACTCTATTGATGATCTCGGATTTCATTAGCTTTGAACCATATATGTTGCTCGCGGTATGTTTCAGGTTTGCATATAATGGCTTGCTCTCCACTCTCATTCACCTCTGGTCTCTCAGACATTAGTCACCTTCTCTATCTTATCCCTCCTTTTGCTACTGTCAAAGGGGGAGAAAATGTCTTGTTGTGAGTCCTTTAATACCTTTGTCCGTCCTTTATGCGGCCTTTGTGAGTTGTCAAAGGGGGAGAGTGAATTATGGACGGGAGAGAGTCCATGGGGGAGAGAACCATGTGAGCTTTGAGTCTGCATATGTGATAGGGGTTTGTGCATAGCATTCACATGCTTTGATCATCCATGCATACATATCCGCATTCACATGCTTTCACTATCATGGATCTTGAGCTGCACATGTCGCATATGTCATAAACTTTGCCATTTTGGATATTCCTGCCACATAATGACTCACAGTGTTGCCATCATCAAAAAGGGAGAGAATGTTATGCCCCTATGATCATTTGAGTCTTCCTGCGGTTTGGGTCATTCGACATCGTCTTGTGGTCATTTGAGTTATTGGATATTCTTGGTTTTGATAATAGCTAAACACTATAAGTCATTATTGTTTTAACTCTCATATGACTGACATACATGATGTTTTGTTCATAACAGATATGCCAATGAATTGCCAAGGAATGAAGTGGAGATGGCAAATGTGAAAGCTCAATGTTGCGCCCTCGCACGCGGATCGACCTGCGCGGTCAGGTCGCGAGGGTCAAGGGGGCAGCGCCCCTTGCGGGGGCTTCCGGGGGCGGAGCCCCCGGAACAAAATTTTGATTATAGGAGCGATATAATCAACATAAATCTTCAAGACTGTCAAGGGTGATGCCACAGACATGAACGGGCTGCTAAAAGAGTCAAGCGATGCAGCTAAAACAGTTAACGGACCGACCCGGGAAAGCCCAGGGTCTGCCCAGCTGGCGGTTGACCGCCAGCATAGGGGTGGTCGACCGCCCCAGCCAGCAACCCCCAGATTGCAACTCTTTCAGTAGCGATCGACCGCCAGCCTAGTAGCGGTCGACCAGAATTTCTAGGAACTGCCCGTTTGCAGGTTTCTCAGTAGCGGTCGACCGCCAGAAGCTGTAGGTCGACTGCCAGCCCCGAGCCTTCAATGTTGACTTTGTTTTCCACTTCAAGAAGAGCCCCTTTCCTTGTATTTGTTTAACCCCAAAGTCACCCAATCTTCCATAGATTGTGGATCTCGTCTGGGGGATGTCTAAGGACCATTCAAAGGTTATAAAACACATGCAAGAGGGTTAGAAACCCTAGTTGATCATTTGTGAATCCAAGGGAGATCAAAGGAGGCTACAAGGGTGAGAGGAGTTCGAGTACTGTAGCCGTGAACAGTACTCCGGGAAGAAGTTCTTCATCAAATCCTCAAGTGATTCAAGCTACTTGAAGAGGAGATCAAGCCCAAGCCAAGAGAAGATAAAGCTGCATCCTTCATCCTCTTCATCATCTCAAGGGTGATCTAAACTGCATCCTCAAACCTCTTCATCAACTCAAGAAGATCAAAAGGAAGATTCAAGCTACATCCATAGTCTTCATCAACTAGAAGAGATTCAAAGAAGATCATCTCTCAAGGAAGAAGACACCATCGAAGCATCAGATTCAAGCTCTTGCAACTCAGACAAGATCTTTCTACTTTGAGCATATTCTATATCTTGTTTGAGTGATTTCGTATTTGTTCTCTATTCATTTCTTTCAAACAATTGAAACTGAAGATCGTCCCTACCGGTGGTTAGTAGGAAGGTAATCGGAAGTTGTCCGATCTGCGGTGTTGACGTCCCTACCGGTGGTTAGTAGGAAGGCAATCTGTGGTCTTTCCGATTTGCAGTTCAGTGCGTGGCACTAGTGGATCCTCACCGGATTTGGTGAGGGGTGCACGTAGGACTGGGGATTCAGTCCGAACCACCTTAAAATCCTTTGTGTTGTGGTTTGTTTATGTGATTGCTTCATTCTAGATGCATTCTTAGGTTCAATATCTATATTGCGTAATCATCTTGCTAAACAAATCGTTGTGTCCTTCGCTAAGTTAGTTATATTCCGCTACAATTTATTTTATCTAGCTATATAGAGGGTTGCATTGCGAAAAGAGGGGCAGATCTATTCACCCCTTCCCTCTAGATTCATTGTCCACTACTCAACAGATATTCCCGTGACAGATCCTCCAGAGGAGATACCGTCTCCTTCAGCTCCAAGGAAACGGAAAGGAAAAGAGATAGAGCTATCTCTTCGGAAACGCCATCTCCATCCGAGCCCGCCGACCAAAAAGAGAAAGCTCTCTAAATCAAGGGCAGAGGAGCAGTCTACATCTTTAGCTGCTGTGAAGGGGAAGCAAGGTGTGGACAGTTCACATGCAAGGTCTTCTGATCCCTCTCTCACCATCAATATAGAAGAACCTCTGAAAGTCCTTATTTCACGATATATTGTTGATACTGATGTTGAGATGCTTGAGGTTTTTCCGCAGTTATTTTCCACTTTGGATTTTCAGGGTTGGTGGTCTTTTGTCACAAATCATAGAATATATTACCCCACTCTTGTTCGGGAATTTTACCAAAATTTGAAATATGATCCTCAAATCCCTAAAATTTCTTCAATAGTTAGAAATGTCCATTTTGAGTTAACAAATAAACTGTTTGCCAGATCATGGAAAATTCCAATGGATGGGGTTCAACTACACAGTTTTCATTTTGATGAAAATGACGCTTATGCTCTTCTGACTGAACAGCCTAGTGATCCTACAGTTGTCAAGCAGACATATCTATCTAGTCTGAAAGCCAATAGGTTTCATCCCTTCAACAGACTGCTACATCATATCTGCACATCCATCATTACACCCTAGAGCAGTGGTAGGGAACAAGTTACTGAGATGCAATGATTCCTGCTATACTGTATACTGAAATAGATCAAGATTTCATTGACTGATGTCATCATTCAGACCATGGGTACATGTCTGAAACAGTCTAGGACACTTCCATATGCTGCCCCATTGACTGCAATTTTTAGAAAGGTTGGAGTAAACTTTGGAAATGAAAAGAACTAAACATTCCCAAAGGGAATAGATACTCCTTATCATACATTCAGAAGTTCATGGGATTCACAGTTGTGAATGGACAGCCAGTCGGAGTATTGCCAAGTCAGAAGCATGCATCTGCCTCTAGGGCACCTACTGTAGAACTGAGGGAAACAGCACAAGAAAGCCCAGCTGCCAGTCCAGCCAGAGTAGACAGACAAGAGGTTAGTCCTGCCAGAGTGGACCAACAAGAGGCAAGTCCTTTCCAAGCTGATATTGTCACATATACTGCTCCAACTCTCCCAGCTGTCACTAGAGATATTATGATCATACATGGTCCTTTTCAAGAACCCTCTCCTCGAAGGGAACATGAATCTACCTACTTTCCTAAGGAAGAAATGCCAGATAATTTTCATTATGATTCTTGCATGCATGATCAGACTTCCGGTATCAATCCCACTTTGATTCAATTTCTGGAAATGAAGTTCAAGAACATTGATTCTTCCATAATGCACTTGAGCTCAACCATGGAAATGAGGATTTCCCATCTTGAGCAGAAATCAGACAGCAGATGGGAACAGTTCAAGCATGACAAATTCAAGTCAGACAAAAAACTTCATAACTTCATGGAATCCCTCCTTCAGGTTTGTCAGAAAGCTGGGTCAGTAATGCACAATTTGAAAAGCTTGCATCAACAATTTCTGAACAGGCTAAAGGCTGTACTGACATATAACTATGATGTCAAGGAAAACCATTCCAAGCTGAATTTGAAATATTCTACCCTAATTGACAAGAACAATGTGTTTAGTGAAAAGGTTTAGACCTTGTTTGAAAAGATTACATCTTTTGGTAAGGACCTTGCAAAACTGTTTGAACAATCCACTCTAGTGGGTGATGAGGTTATGGATGTTTTGAAAATTCTAAAAGAAAACTTCCCACCCACACTTGAAGATCAGCGTGATGTGTACTGCCCTCCACCAACAGAAACCTCCTCTTCTGCACGTGAATGGGGATCTCAGCAGAAAGCTCAAGTGGACTATCTGTTTGATATTTTACATAGCTGGTTTGATAGTATCACTTCCAAAGTACAGGATTATCATAAGTCTATCCTACAAAGAGATCAGTAATTTTCGGACAGACTAGACAATTTAGCATCTTTTATGACTCAGCTTCAACAACAACTGGACACTACGTCTGCAAACATCCTTCAGTCTCACTCTTCCTCACCTGCTCCCCTTCCTGATGATGTCAAAGGGGGAGAGACATGACCTCTAGTTGGAGCCTGGAATTGCATTGCATCTTCATCAAATGTGATTGAGTGAAGTTTTCTTTCTTTTACATATTTTGTGAAATGTTTGAAAGAAATTGTCTGTGAGATTGTCCAACTTTTTGTTAGAAAAGTTCTTTTGTTCTTCTTTTTGATGTTAAACCTTGGACCTAAATGAAATGAATGACATGAACTGGTGTTCTGGTCTCTGAAGTGAAGTCCTTGTTTGATCTGAACAATACATTTTTATTTAGATGCAATGGCATACACCTCATAGTTGCCATCATCAAAAAGGGGGAGATTATTGTGCCCCTCGTTTTGATGATGACAACCATGAGATTTGTGTGTGTTGAGTTCAACAAAACTGATGATTTAACCCTTGATTCATTAACGCATGTATCTGCTTTATTCTTGAATGCAAGGAAGAAACAAGGTCTATGCAAGGATGCTCAAGGCGTCCACGCAGCGGTTTGCTTAAAAGGACAGCGTCTACGCAGGATGCTAATTGCGTCTACGCATCAGTTCAAGAGGCAGAAGCATTAATCACTGGCATAGCTCAGTGCGTCAACGCCACAACATGGCAGCATCGATGCATCAGCTCATGGTTGAGATAAAAGAGTGTTCGGAGTCAGTCTAGTGAGTTGACGTAGGCACTCTATGCGTCAACACATCATGTTTATGTACAAAAGGCTCTGTGGGCATTTCAAGGCTGCGTCAACCCCTTCGTCACAATGGGTTGATGCCATCTGAATCTCATCAAGAGATTATTGGGTAGACTCCAGCCGTAAGTGGCGTTCGATGCCACATCATCCAAAAGAGCATGCGCTCTCTTTTTCCCTCGCGATTCCAGAAGCCTCTGAAGAGAACAATGATTGGACTAACACAAAAATCTGGTTGGGGCCCACAAGAGGTATTTTATGTGAATCTGAGGGAGCGCGGGAGACTGAGGTTAAAAAGGAGAGTAGCAGTCGAACAATAGCAGATGAGGGGCTCTTGATAAGAATCGCCTGTATCATCGTCTTTCTCCTGGCGTGCTGTTGCATCCACTGAAGATCAGAGGAAGCCCAGTGGCAGTTGATCATCGCAAGCTCATCTACCATCTAGAAGGAGAAAGCCAGCTGATCGTCGTAGTCTTTTCTCTCTGATCTCTAAGTTCGAGATTCGAGAATCAGCACCATCATATATCTGAAGCTCTTTCTTCCATCTTCTAGGGATTTCATTTCTTATTGTTCATTTCAGCTTGCATTCTATTACTGATGTTCTCCCTCGTACTAGTGATTGTAGAGGGAGGTTTCTTGATCAAGCGGGGTGTGCTTGGATCAAGGGGTTTGGGCTTGTATGCCCTCAAGCTGTTTGTCAGCGGGTAACTGATTAAGAGGATACGTTCCTCTTGTTAACCAAGCTGTAGTGGTCAGCGTTGTCAAGGGGATTATACCTCAGTTTAGCAAAGCTATAAGGCTCAGCAGGGATCCTCACTGATTTAGTGAGGGGTGGACGTAGGTCTCCACAGGGAGACCGAACCACCATAAAAATATGTGTTCTCTTATGATTTGCTATCTCTTGCAATATCTGTGTGACGCTAGATGATGGATTAGGTTCGATCTCTACACCTTCTGTTTACTGAATTTTGAATTAGTACTCTGCTACTTAAAAGTTGATTGTGATCTTTCGCAAAACTTTCAAAGGGTCAACCTATTCACCCCCTCCCCCTCTAGTTTGACCATCCACTTAATCCAACAGATTCTACAAACATTAGAATTCTTAAGGATCATCCTTTAGAAAATGTCATTGGTAGCTTGAATGACCCACCTAGAATAAGGTCACATTTTAGAATTGTGAAATAATTAGATCAACTTGCTCTTGTCTCTCAGCTTGAACCCAAAAATATTGATGAAGCATTAAAAGATGAAAACTGGATAAATTCAATGCAAGACGAGTTAAACCAGTTTGAAAGAAACAAAATTTGGCATCTTGTTCCTAGACCTTCATCACAATCTGTCATTGGCACTAAATGGGTCTTTAGGAACAAACTCAGTGAGGATGGCAAGATAGTAAGAAACAAGGCTAGATTGGTGGCTCAAGGGTATAATCAAGAGTTTGGGGTAGACTTTGATGAATCTTATGCCCCAGTTGCTAGACTCGAAGCCATCAAAATTTTACTTACCTTTGCATGCTCCCTTAGAATAAAGCTGTATCAAGTGGATGTAAAAAGTGCTTTCTTGAATGGCTTGATCAAAGAAGAAGTCTATGTTGAGCAACCCCCTGACTTTGAGAATTCTAACCATGCAGATTTTGTATACAAGCTAGACAGGGCACTTTATGGACTTAAGCAAGCACCAAGAGCTTGGTATGAGAGACTAAGCCCATCCCTCATTGAAAAAGGATACACACGAGGTAAGGTAGATCAAACACTTTTCACCAAGAAGCAAAGTAAGAACATCTTTACTGTTCAAATTTATGTTGATGATATTATGTTTGGTTCTACTAAATCTAAAATATGTGAGGAATTTGCTAACCTCATGACTAGCGAATTTGAGATGAGCCTAATGGGAGAACTCCAATTCTTTCTCGATTTGTAGGTCAACCAAGGAGAAGATGGGTGCTTCATAAGTCAAGCCAAATACATCAAGGAGCTGCTGAAAAGATTTGACATGACGAACAGCAAAATCATTGCAACTCATATGAGCACCACAACATCACTGGATTCGGATCAAAATGGTAAATTAGTGGATGCAAAGATCTATAGAGGTATGATCGGCTCTTTACTTTACTTGACTGCATCCCGACCAGATATCCAGTTTAGTGTATGCCTTTGTGCTAGGTTTCAAGCTAGTCCTAGAGAATCCCACTTGACTGTCATCAAACGTATCCTTAGATATCTTGCCGGCACTCAAGATTTGGGATTGTGGTATCCGTCATCATGTGATTTATCTCTTATATCTTATTCTGATGTGGACTATGCTGGATGCAAGCTGGATCGTAAAAGTACTAGTGGCTACTGCCAGTTTCTGGGCGGGTGTTTAGTTTCTTCGGCCTCCAAGAAACAACACTCGGTTGCCCTCTCAACCGTAGAGGCAGAATATGTTACTGCGGAGAGCTGTGGCACCCAAGTGTTGTGGATTAAACACCAATTCCAAGACTACTTAGTGGTCTTGGTTGTGTCCCGATTCTGTGTGATAACACTAGTGCTATCAACCTTGCAAAAAATTCAGTCGAGCACTCTAGGACTAAGCATATTGAGATTAGGCATCACTTCATTAGAGATGAGGTCGGTAAGAAAAATTTTGAACTGCATTTTGTTGATACTCTAAATCAAATTGCTGATATTTTCACCAAGCCCTTGTGTAATGATAGGTTTTCAACACTTAGAAGGGAGTTTGGTCTTTGCCGACCTCAGGCCAATAAAAATTGAAATGATGATTTTGTTCAATTTAGTTGTGTGTTTTTACAGATTTGTGTCCATGCATTGTTTATATATATATATGTCATTTTGCATATGGTGTCGCATTGCATGCAGTCATGATGCATAATAAAGATTGCATTCATGTTCACGATGCCTTGCATGGTTAGTGTAGCATCATTCTTGCATGGCCATGGTATATCAAATGTTGATGTATGGAAGGGCAGATTATGCTTGCCTAGAAGCACTCAATATGCGTGAGATTTCACCTCCGCCAAGTACCATGCGTCACTGTCACATATAGGCCATATAGTAAGGGGGAGTTATCTCTTTGACGCATTCTTGCATATATTTCATATTAATTCTGTTGCATTTAATAAGTGTACAACCATGGGTTGGGTCATACATTTCTTTTCTACCACCTTCCGAGTGACTAGGTCAACCTCATTTGTCATTCAACTTGCTTGCAAACATAACTCCTTCGTGCATCCATTGCATATCCTTAGGGGGAGTTTTGTTGATTCTCTTAACCTCTTGCCATCTGCACTTCACTGGCAGAACTACGGCATAAGAGCTTTCTATTATATGCCCTGATGATTGTCCATCCAATGAAAATGGTTCAGATTTAATGATTTCCTTGAAGTTCAAAAATATTTATTCTGAAATCATCTATGTTCTGTGGTTTTAATAGACCTTAACTAGAGATTGCATATTGTGCTTTGCATGACTATCCTAATATCTGAAAATCCAAACGTCATGATAATCTTGGTGATACTCTAGAGCTTAGTATTATTTCTAAACATCTTGATAAGCTGAAATTCTTGAAAATCAATTTGACAGAGCAATGATATTGTTGCACGGAGAAATACGTCACGTCATCAAATAAAGTGACGAATGATATGTCATGATGTGCTCCTGTTATCTCTGTCTTAATTATATTGGGACTCTAGGCAGAGCACTAGCATAATTGCTGAGAAATATATCTTCTCATCAAAGAAATGAGATTGGATATGTCATGATGTGACTTTGCTATCTCTGTTCATTTTGAAGCATAACCGTCAGTCTTGTCAAATACCTAAGGATACTGGCATCTAAACAACGTGTATTCTTACGGCTAGGAGGCATGTACTACACTTGATTGCTCGTAAAATATGAGTCATGTGCCTTCAAATACAAAAGTTCCTGAAAAATCAAACATGCTACAATCATGCAATTCCATGCTTTACTCATGCTTGTTTAGCCTCAATACTAGTTGTTGTGCTATTCCCTTTGTCGTTATTGAATATGGATGCATAAGACAAGGGAAGGTTAAACACTGCCATGATATGCACCTTTGGTTCATTTCTATTAAATCTTGGATGTAGCTGCTTTTTGAACTCTGTTGATGATCTCGGATTTCATTAGCTTTGAACCATATATGTTGCTCGCGGTATGTTTCAGGTTTGCATATAATGGCTTGCTCTCCACCCCATTAATAACTGGTCTCACCGACATTTTTCGCTTCTCTAACTTCTCCCTCCTTTTTGCTGTTGTCAAAGGGGGAGAATTTTTTTTTGTGAGTCATCCTTTGCTTTGTGAGTTGTCATTGGGGGATGAGTGAATTATGTACGGGGGAGAGTCTAAGGGGGAGAATCCTTTGTGCGCTTTGTATATCTCTTATGTGTATGTGATGGGGTTTGCATAATTGCATATCACTCATATCTGCATTCATAATTGCATTCACATGCTATTACTATCATGGATCTTGAGCTACACTTGCTGCATATGTCATAAACTTTGCCATCTTGGATATTACTGCCACATAATGACTCACAGTGTTGCCATCATCAAAAAGGGGGAGAATGTTGTGCACCTATGGTCATTTGAGTCATCTTGCGATCACTTGGGTCATTCGACATCATCATGTGGTCATTTGAGTTATTTGACATTCTTGGTTTTGATAATGGCTAAACACTATTAGTCATTGTTGTTTTTCACTCTTATATGACTGACATATGTGATGTTTTGTTCATGACAGATATGCAAATGAATGGACAAGGAATGGAGTGGAGTTGGCAAAAGTGAAAGCTCAATGACAATTAAGGTCGATGCACAAAGAAGCATAACTAAGAGAACCCAAAGGCAAAGACTCAGTTGACACCTTCTAGACTGTCAAGGGTGATGCTACAGACATGAATGGGGTGCTAAAGAACTTAAGCGACGGAGCTAAAGCAATTAACATACCGACTCGATAAAACCTGGGGTCTGCCCAGCTGGCAGTCTACCGCCAGCACAGGGGCGGTTGACCGCCCCTGCCAGCAACCTCCAGGCTGTAGCTCTCTCAGTGGCGGTCGACCGCCATCCCACTAGCAGTAGATCGGAAATTCCAGGGATCATTCGTCTATAGTTTTCTCAGTAGCGGTCGACCGCCAGAAGCCACAGGTCGACCGCCAGCCCCGAGCCTTCATTGTTGACTTTGTTTTCCACTTCGAGAAGGGCCATTCTCCATGGATTTCTTTAATTCTAAAGTCACCCAATCACCCACAAAATGTGGATTTGGTCTGGGGGGCTTCTATTGACCATCCAAAGTCTATAAAACACATACAAGAGGGTTAAAAACCCTAATGCTTCATTTGGATCAAAGGAGATCAAGGGAGGCTTGTGGAGGCTGTTCAAGGGAGATGGTACTGTAGCCATGAACAGTACATCGTGAAGAGAACTTCATCCATTCCAAGGATTTCAAGCCTAGATCTAAAGCTATCTCAACCTGCAAGGAAGCAAGAAGCAATCAAGGCTCTCAAGGGTAATCTAAACTGCATCAAACTCTTCATTAACTCAAAGAGATCAAAGGGAAGATCAAAGCTATATCCATAGTCTTCTTCATCAACTCAAGGAAGATCATCTCTCAAGGAAGAAGACACCATCGAAGCATCAGATTCAAGCTCCTGCAACTCAGACAAGATCTTTTTACTTTGAGCATATTCTATATCTTGTTTGAGTGATTTCTATTTGTTCTCTTTCCATTTCTTTCAAATAATCAAAACTGAAGATCATCCCTACCGGTGGTTAGTAGGAAGGCAATCGAAAGTTCTCTGATCTGCGGTGATTGACGTCCCTACCGGTGGTTAGTAAGAAGGCAATCGAAAGTTTTCTGATCTGCGGTGTTGACGTCCTTACCGGTGGTTAGTAGGAAGGCAATCGGAGGTTCTTCCGATTTGCGGTTCAGTGCGTGGCACTAGTGGAGCCTCACCGGATTTGGTGAGGGGTGGACGTAGGACTGGGGATTCAGTCCGAACCACCTAAAAATCTTTTGTGTTGTGGTTTGTTTATGTGATTGCTTCGTTCTAGATGCATGAATCGATATATTAGTTGCTCATCTTGCCAAGCGAATCATAGTGTTCTTCGATAAGCTAGTTATATTCCTCTGCGATTTATTTTATCTAGCTATATAGAGGGTTGCATTGCGAAAAGAGGGGCAGATCTATTCACCCCTCCCCTCTAGATCCGCTATCCACTACTCAACACTCCTCTCTATTTCTCTTCTAGATTTCTCCTCCACAACATCTACCTTTCACGGTGATGTGCATGTCAAGGCAGGGCGGTGATCAAAGGTCCGGCGGCGTGGACAACGACGATCTCTGCATCCACTTCCTCTCATGGCGACGTCTACATCAAGGCGGGGCGATCTTCTCCAAGGCTCGGCGAGGATTGGACGGCGCTATTCTTCATCATTCTCGGCTTTAGTTCTTCCTTTCTTTTCATTAGTTATAATTTTCCTTTTCATAGACATTGTACTTTCAATTCCTAGCACTAGAAATTTCATTTATGCAAGTTGTCTTTCTCTTCCTCTCTATATCTCTTCCAATGTTCTCTTCTTCAACCCTCCAATTTCTTTAGTTAGATTTAATTTCACACAATTGTCTATCTCTTTCTCTCTCTACCTCTTCCAATTTTCTCTTCTCTAACCCTCCGGCATTCTTAGTTAGATTTAATTCCATGCAACCTTAATTTTCTTTTTCAACAACTCACTCAAACATTGATTTCAAAACACAAGAGTTTTCAACTTAATAAAAGAACTTCCTCCTTGTGGGATCGACCCGTGCTCATCACTCTACGCTTAATCTAAGAGTTTTCTTTGTGAGTGAGTGCGGTTAAATATTTTGAAATTGTGTGCGCGGCATTTTAACGACGAGTGTTTATGCACATCACCCAACCCACACAATTAAATGAACATGCTTAGCCAAATGGGCCTTACGGTATGATTTTGTTGGAATGGATGAACAGTAAGATATAGAGGGGGGTGAATAGATCTACCCCAAAATTCACAGAAATAAGCTGTTCAAATGTGGAATTAAAAGACTTAGCCAACCACTACCAATTCAGACCATTGAGATGACTGGACAAGAGATCTAGTACGATGTAAGAGCTGAAATGATCAACAGAGAACTAAAAATGATAACAGAATTAATTTACAGATAGATGAGATGCAAACGGGTTGTGCAAGAGGTACAAGGCGGAGGTGAGACTCAATGAGTCTACTCACGCAAGAAGGCTACCTTTAAGATAGGCCTAACCTATCCTTTTGGTAACTTCTTTTTATATACCTCTTCACACAGTTAGTAGTTATAAGCAGTAGATATTAGAACTAACAGAATGTAAGAGATGATCAGCAAAGTAGATGGAAGATGCCGGCACATAGACAATCACACACGAAACACCAGAAGATTTTTAGGTGGTTCGATCTCTAGCTAGAGATCTACATCCACCCCTTACTCTACCGAGTAAGGATTACTGTTGATTCATAGCTTGAATCCGATGATCCACATTTTCGGGGATAAAGTCCCTACAAACCACTGAGCGTCATAGCTTGCTAGACTACTAATTCACAGCTTCAACCGCTGAGCTTCACACTTGCTGTCCGAGGATTCAACATCGCCTGCTGAGCTTCATAGCTTGCTCTGCTGATACACATCTTACAAGAGACTTGAAAAGAAAAACTGGAAGAAGCGACGAAAGATGATAACACAATGTAGCACCACAGGAGCAATATGACTCTAGATCTGATCCAGAAGTCAGGAGATGAATATCTACTTCAATCTCACTCCTCTTACGGTACTCTATTTTCCTCTCAGCAACACTCTCTCTTGAACTCTTTCCAGACTCTCGACTGCTCTCCTTCCCTCAACTTCTCTAGCTCTCAGACGCTGCTTCTGATCTTCTCTATCCTCGCTCTTTTCGCTCTAGAATTTCTGGCTACACTGGCTCCCTTCTACTTCATCTTCTTTTTTTTCTATCTTCCTTCTTTTTTCATTTGAGTGATCAGGCCTCTATTTATAGGCTTGTGAGAGATTGGGCGCGTGGAAAACACGTTCCCGCCTAAGGAACTTTGAAAAAATGCGCTGCTGGATGTCCATGTGTCGGACGTTGAAGGTTCGCTGTCCACGTGGCTGAATTTCTAGTTTAAACTTGCCTTGGATCATGTGCCTATGAATAATGACCTCGAGCCACGTGACCATACTGAATGTAAGGCATGCTGCCTTTCATATGTTCGATCCTGGGTCTTTCAGTGACTTAAGTCCCTGTTAATTTTAACATAATACATAAAGCATTTTTTCAAACACTTTGTAAGCATGAGTGGATAACTAATATGCATCGACCTATTGAAATAAAAGTCACAGTACATACATATATTTCAGACAAGTGTGAAAGATGCACAGACTTGACTAAGCATTATACACATATGATGCACTTACATGATATGAAACCTTGACACCCTAGCATCAACCTTCTACTGGTATGCTCAAACCTTAAAGGTGCATGTGCTCCGACTTGAGTGCATATCCTTAGACTTGTATGAAACATGTGCTCCGACCATGCCTAGTATGCTCTGACTTGATGCCTTCATGTTCATTGACTACAGTAAAGGCGCTCTGACCTTATAATGCACACTAGCACATATGCTTAGACTTTATAGTGCAAGCTAGCACATATGCTCATACCTAAATTTGCACATATGCTCCGGCCTTAGTGTGCGCTCATGCACATATGCTCAGAACTTAGAGTGGTGCACCGACCTGCATAACTAGACGTTGCGCATGTGCTCCGACTTGAAGGAAGGTGCTCAAACGTGAAAGCCTGCATGTGCTTTGACCTTGATGAACACAAGATACATGTATGAACATCGACCTTGATTGACACCATGCATGCATGTGCATCGACCATTGCATGCAGCACTTTCTTCATGTGCACTGACCTTACATGCAACACTGAACATGTGCACCGATCTTGCAACAATGACAATGTGCACCGACCTTTGCATGCAGCACTTTCTTCATGTGCACTGACCTTACATGCAACACTGAATATGTGCACCGACCTAAGTATGCAACAATGACAATGTGCACCGACCTTTGTATGCAACAATGACAATGTGCACCAACCTTAGTATGTACAAATGACTATGTGCATCGACCTTACGCTTACATGCAGACATGCACTGACCTTCATATGTGACATGTATGAACATGCACTGACCTGCATATGCAACACTATGAGCATGCACTGACCTTTATATGCAGCACTATGAACATGCACCGACCTGCATGTGCAACACTATGAGCATGCACTGACCTTCATATGCAACACTATGAACATGCACCGACCTTAGTGAGAAACACATACACACTAGCATCGACCTTAGTGAGAAACACATACATCTGAAGCATGAGAAGCTATAACATACTAACAGTGTTTCATAATGAAGAATAGATTCAGAGTATCATAATTGCCAATATCCAAAAGCTCAAGACAAAATATATTGTTGCCCATCATCAAAAGTTAATAACAAATTATATTTAGAGAATCAAGTTAAAGAAGACACAACATGAGACACACATTATCCCACACAATCTCCCCACAACATTCTCCCCCTTTTTGATGATGGTAACAAATTAAACTTTGATATACATTTTGATGGCAACACACTTACATTTTGATGGCAACAATGACTTTATTAAGATCCAGAAATATACACACTATGCAGAAAGAAAATGCAGCCACTACAGTTATCAAACTCTTCCCAACCTTTCTTCCTAGCAGACAACCATCGACATCTAACTTCTCTCCACTAATGCAACCTTAAACTCTAAGAAGAAAGGTAGTCAAGAACTGAGGAGGGCGCCATCAAAAGCTCTCCCCCTTTGCCATTAGCAAAAAGAATGCTACAGGAGAGTACCACAGTGCAGAGGAAATCCGATTGACAAACTAATTAATCTTTCATTGACCAAGCGAACTTAGCGCAGATGCTTCTAGTATAAGAGTTCAGATAATGCATTCTAAAAATTATGTGGTTTAAAAATTATGAAAGTTTCGAGAATAGCCACTTCACTCTTTTGAAAAATGATCTGTATGAACTCTTAATAGTAATAAACAAGAAAGACATGATGCATGTCAGATTTTTTCCTACTTCATCTTTTTTATCTAAACATTAAGGCATCTCTCAGGAGAGACCAGAACATGTATTGTGATTAAACAGTTTGCACATTTCTGATTTAATCTTCAGGATTACAGTAACAATTTCTCTTTTCTTTCCTTACTATTTGAAAATAGTCAAGTATAATCCTTACCTTTTTACATAAGAGTACGCGTTTATCAGACGCCAGTACCCCTAGTTACTCAGCATGATTTACTATTCTATCTGTGGGGTCCCGTAGTGCAAGAACACGGATCTAGAGGGGGGGTGAATAGATCCTACTACTATAAACTATGACCGATTAAAAACATAAACTAGTGCACAGCAGAATTAACAAGATTGATAAGATTGAGGAATTTAATCTAAACAGATTTAAACTTAATTCACTCAATCTCACCACGCTCACACGATTGCATAAACAGATAAGATAGCGAAGCACACAAACACAAAGATCAAACCACAAGACACGGGGATTTTTAAGGTGGTTCGGGACCACGACGGGCTCCCTACGTCCACCCCTCACCAAACCCGGTGAGGCTTCACTCGGGGATAAATCCTCAAACGGAGACGACGCTCCAAACACACACGGGATGACGCCCGCACACACACAGGGACATGCCCCAACACACACACTGACGGAGACGAAGTCTCCCACACGATCCGACGACCGGATCACAAACACAACACACAATCCGACGACCGGATCACAACACACACTCACACGCTGCAACAACTGCAGCACAATGACACAAACATGATCGCACGAAGGTGATCAAACACGACCGTATACACAAACAGTCACACACACAAATATCTCTAATGTTCAGAAAATAAACACAAATATTCAAGCATGCTCAAACCCAAAATATAGATCATAGAACACATCACAAAGAACTGATAGAAGACATAGAAGTAGTCCCCCTTTGTTTTTCAAGGTCGGTTGATGATGTTCCTTGAAACACGAGTTGGAGGGAAGCCGGATGAAGACGATTCTTACGTCCTCTTAATCCTCTCTTCGATCCGCTCCTGTTCTTCTTCTTCCACGATCTCCAGATCTTCACGGAAGTAGATGATCTCCTCCTTGCAAGAGCTCCACCACGTTTTCCCCCTTTTTCTTCACCTATACGAAAGAACAAATGAGCATTAGGGTTAATCAACTCCCAAATTCGTAACTCTTATATATACAACTCAAGGGGTGGGGAAAAGACTCATAAAACCCTCCTAATACATGTTAAGAACACCTTAATAACAATAGAAACTAATAGGGGGTAGTATGGTAATGTTTGATAGGGTTTTCAATGGGTTTTAAACACTTTCGCAATTCCCGACCGGAAGGGGTCGACCCTCGGAAACCAGGGTGCTGTCGGGGCCAAAAAATGAGCCAAGTTTACAGGGGTCGACCCCATGGGTCGACCCTTGCAGTGGGGTTGACCCATGCAGTGGCTGGGCATCCAACCCAGGGGGGGTCGACCCCAGGGGTCGACCCCTTCAGCAGAGGGTCAAGAAAATGCGGTTTTAGCCCCGATTAAGTGCCGGAAAAATTCCCAAAAATCAAGAATTAATTACCATGAATTCCACAATGTATTAAGACCATCTAAACCACATTTCAACAATATTTATGAGAAAATATTAAGCACATTGTAAAGGCTCAAAAATCTCATTTTAAGGATGCATAAAACACTTCCAATGCAATGCAACCTCATGAAAGATGTTCATGAAAACGACCCGAAAGTTAGCATAAAAATGGTTAGATGTTACCATCATCCACTTGACATGAGAGGGTTTAAAAACCATCCTTGAACCTGTAAAAATATGATAAACCAAGAAGTTAGATGATAATCAAAACTCAAGAACCTAGCATTAACTCTTTGAACTAGTTCACATAAAAATACATCATTGAACTAACTCAACCAAGTATTTGGCTTCTCAAATCAATCAACAAAAATACATTCCACCAAATGACTAGGTTTTGTTATGATAAACATGGACCTCTCAATCAACCTAAAATAATGACATGGGAGCTCAACCATTCAGTCACAAGACAACCAATTCTTCAACAACAAAATGCTTCATCATACAAGTGTTTAACAAATATGCCAAATGTAAAGTATGCATAATATCATGGAACCACATTCATTCAAATGGCATTCTTGTTGATTAAAAGCTAACATTCATGAAGCATTATCTCAAGAGGAGCATTGATACAAACAAGAGATCTTTTTGAAACATCCATACATTGAAATCACAATAACTCTATGAATGATATGTCACTATCATTCAATTAGAAAGGTGTGTTAAATGAACACAATCTCCTTGATTGAGACCCAAATGAAGCCATCTTCAGTAAGGCCATCTTCATGCAATTTTTTCACACAGAAAGTCATTAACTCAAGCTTTTAGAGCATAGTACACATGACCAATCATTCATCCAATGCATGAGCAATATGGAACCAACTCTCATGAAGTCTTGTATGAATATTTCAGGCCCAAAAATCTTATGAAGAAAACGCATGAAAATATCCAACCAAGACTTTGAAAAGCTATTAGATGAAATGAATGAAATGTAGAAGAATCAATGCAATGCAATGAGTGAGTCAACTCCCTTTTTCAATAAGATCTTCATTGATGCACTCCTTTGAGTTTCAAATATGAATCATAGATTTTGATGCTGCAAATCAAAATATTCAAGACATGAGATCCTTAAATACAAATCATTCATATAACTTTCAAACATGAACAGAGTTAACTTCCTTTAAGAAGAAGAGCTTCATTGATGGACTCCTTAAGATTCCAAGTATGAGCCATGAAGTTGTTCCTACAAACCAATATAAATATAACATTAGTTGCTTAAACACCGAGAGTTCACATGGCTTTCAAGAGTAAACATTGACGTCATCTTTCAACTCATCAAATCAAGATATAAAACATGTTGCTCAATGAACCACATACACACACAAACACAATCATTTTGATATCATTAAAACCAAGCACGAACTATGGGATGCAACAATCTCCCCCTTTTTGATGATGTCAAAACGATGTGTGTGATAATAGAGATTTTGTAAAATATTTGCAAACATTGAGCATACACCAATTCTTCCATCCTCCCCATGACAACATCATTCAGAAAGTATTGAGCACACACCAAACATTCTCTCCTTTTTTGTCATCTACAAAAAGACAGGGGATATGTGACAAAAATGAACATGTTAGGCCAAAGGATATGATGCAAATTCAAATACCAATGGATGCTAAGAAGGGGCTCAAAGATATGATACCAAGTGTTGATCAAGATAGAGGCACAAACATAGGCAGTTTCAATTCTCGAAGAGAGAGAGCCTCAAAGATAGCATTTGTTGATCATGATACCGTTTATTGGTTGAACTCATTTTGGCATTTATGCAACATGAAGTGTTCAGAATATGCATTTCAAAATGAACTGTGCCAATTGGTGAAAAGTATGGATTTGATCAAGATGATATCATGAATGACCTATATGCATGCTGAAAATGTCAAATATGCAAATATGCAAATTAGCACTGAATATGCACTATGTGAATGCTAATCATGCAAGTTATGAAGCTATGCACATGATGACTTCTATCTTTCAAAAGTAAGGTTTATGCTCAGAATTAGACTCAAGGGGAATGCATGAACATGCAAGCACACAAGCACAATCGTCATGCACACATATAGTACATATAGTAACTCCCCATATATGAGGCACGGGTTAACAAAAGAGCATGTAATTCAAATTCAAGAATGTAAGGCATGAAGCATAACTAAGAGATTTTTGCATACATAACTAGGAGTACTACATAAACCATGAATGTAGGCAAATTCATAAAAGACATACATCCATGTGAAATGTGAGGCAATGACTAATGAGCTTCAAAGCATATGGATTTCCAGATTTTCTAAAGAACACTAGAAGGTAATCTCCTCTCTACACTTTCACTTTAGATTCTCGACTATCGGTAGCTTCGCACAACCCCTATTTTGTTTCTTTTAAAAGATTTCACCTTTCGACGTGAGTTTCCTCATATGTCTCAATGGGGATTCCCGGCTACTTGGATTCGTCACACAAATGGATTTTTATTTCTCCTTTAGACACGAGTTTCCTCCTTTGTTTCAGAGGGGATTCCCGGTTACTCGGATCCACATACCACTTATTGAAATTTTTTGTGTGTGGGGTAGGCAGCTTTTTTCTCACGATTACTCTTTAATATCCATGTAGAGATTCAAGTTTCCTTTAGAGTGTTGGAAAGAATTTCTTAAATCCTTATCAATAAAATTCATTGAATTCATTATGTGCAAGAGTGTGGGGATAAATTTTTATTTTGCATGTATAAAATGAATTCGACAAGACATAGCTATGACTCCCCCTAAATGTATGTATGGTCGGAATCAAATCCTCCCCCTTAATATATGACATGTATCACATATGAATAAAATCACTGCATTATTATTTATCAAGGAGGTGAGGTCTTAGAAAGATCAAGAAATAGTTTCATAGGGTAAATACTTACAAGCATGCAAGGATTCATGAAACATACATGCAAGCATTCACGAGTCAAGATATACGATTATCATGAAATATATGCATATGCTCTATATGCATGAATATGCAATATGCATCTTTTTGTCATTTTATATGCATAGTATGTATATGTAAAAATGTCAATGCATTCTTTTTATGCAAGTTTTCAGTTTTTGTAATGACTTGAGCATTTAAGAAAAGCATGAAGCAGGTGAATGCATGAGATGGATTTTTAATGAATTTGGCACTGAATCATGAACATTTTATTTCAGATTTCATCATGAAAAGCCATATCCCTTAGAACCCAAATGTTCAACTATGATCATTCAAAGATAATATTTCATGAGACATAAGCTTCGGTTTGAACATGATATGCCCTGCATGTGTGAATATGCAAATAACCAAGTGTCCAATAGATTTCACACGAAATTTGGCAAATGAGCAAGATAAGTGTTTGAACATCAATTGAAAAGAGTAGATTTCTAAACATGTCAAACAACTTATCAATTTAGCAAATCAATCACACACGGTCAATGAGCTTTAAAATAAGCCATGGTCAACATTCAATACCAATTGTTGCATTTGATCAAGTAATTCCACAGTTCAAAAATTTTGCCCTTTTGAAACAAGAAGGTTCTTCAAATTCAATTTGAAAGCACATGCAAATCAAAGGTAAATTGATTTCATTCAAAACACAAGGTTCCTTATAAGCCAAATAATTTAATTTCTGAATTTTGGTACTAGGCGGAGAACATAGGTCCGAAGACCACCATCACGCTTAGTGGAAGTATCCAGTTGAACGTAGTCCAACCTTCTCTAACCACCATTTGATATACCAAATATTCATCCATTGAAGACATATGTGGCTTGTGAAGAATTTAGGGCATAACATGAGAACACACCAAGATCTCATTCCAAAATATCAAAATCATCAAGTTTGACAGTGAAGGAGCAAAGTTGGGGTTTTACCATATGAGTGTGCCCTGTTCCATTTTATTGAAACCCCTTTCATTCTTAATTTACCTCAAGGCACACTTGCATGCAAAATAATTCATTCAATAGATTTGGGCACCCAAGTCTTTTTAGGTCCCTGAAGGTTGGTAGCATTGCCACCAAATGCTTTCTTCCTTTTCATTGCTACAACATCATCATTCTTCATGATCCTACAATTCTCAATAGCATGTCCATGGTTTCCACAATAAAGGCATTGAGGAGAAGCAGTTTTACCAAAAGACATCATTTTTAGAGTTAAGGAAGTTTCAAATCCATTCCATCTTCTATTTTCAAAAGGTCTAGATTTAACAAAATTAGACCTAGCATGCATTCTAGAAGCATGAAAATTTTCTGTTTTCAAAAACCAACATTCTTTCATTACATGCCCGTACTTCCCACAATGAAAGCAACACAGAGATGTGGGTCTACGGAATGACTTTCCATTGTTTGCATGTGTGTTTGTGAACAAGTTTCTCTTATAGTATGAAGACCCTTGAGCATTGGAGGTATGTTCATTTCTGAATTTTCTTTGAAGGTTTGATTTTGCATTCATGACATGAAAATCATCATTTTACTTCACAAAGTAATCATTCATGACATGGCCAAGTTTGTGATAATAAAAGCATGAGATATTTTTTTTTTACATGCAAGTTTGTCATCATCTTTCATGACAACACAATCATCCATCACATGTCAAAACATGCCACAATAGAAGCATTCAACATTCAACTTTGATTTTTGAGATCTATTTGACATGGAATATTTTTTGTTGAGATTTTTCTTTTTATCAAAACTATTTTCAGAGATTTTCACTTGAGCAACGGGAGGAGATGTTTTGGAGGTGCTAGGAACGTCGGAGGCATGAACAAAAGAGGTTGTCATTTTATGTTTAAAAGTTTTTTTATTGACCGGGGTGTATCCAAGACCCACTTTTTAAAAGTTCACCCTGACACCTAGCATTTTATCTAAGTTCTCCTTCCCTTTGACAAATCTAGACAAGTCATTTTTCAAATCATTTATCTTTTTTTCACATGTAAGGATTTTCTCATTAAACAGGTAATTCACATATTCCAAGTTTTCATTCTCTTTCAAGATTTCCTTATTTTCATCATTCATGGCATAGAGTTTTTCAGTTAAGTTTTCAAGAACTTTCTCAGTTTCAACAAATTTTGAAATCTTAACAAGTAATTGTTCATTCTTAGATTTCAACAAGGAATTTTCTTGTTCAAGCTTATCAAAGCATTTCAATCTTCCCTCAAGTAAGGAATTCTGAATTTACATGGCACCATTTTTCTTTTTAAGATCTTCATTTTCATTCATGATACTTTTGCTATCAATTTCAGAATCAAGTAGCTTTTCAAACATTTTATCATCATCAGACAAAGAAGCTAGCTTGTTCTTAAGATATTCTTCATTTTTCTCAAGAATGGAGATTTTAGACATGATGAATGTATTTTGCTCACGCAGCTCATCACACTCATTTTCAATTTAAAAAGATGTGTTAAGTTTTCTAGCCATTTCAACATCTTCATTCAAACAGGAAATCTCTTCTGAAAATAATTCAATTTTTGATTCAAGAGATTCATTTTGTTCTTGTAGATGTTCAATTTTTGACTCCAAGATTTTACAGGAGGAATTAACATGCCCATTCTCATTAATCTTCCTTTTCAAGGTTTTATTTTCAGATTTGAGTTTCTTGCATTTATTATACAGCGTAGCATATGCCATTTGTCATTCCTCAATAGAGAGTTCTTCGGATTCAGAATGTACCTCATCATAATTTTCTTCATTGAGTTGATCATCATTGTCGGCCATGAGACAATTTTGCCCTTCCATCTCTTGAGCTTTGATCAACTAATCCATAAGCTCCTTTGCCGTTCTACAAGATGAAACAAATGGAAACATATGAGTATCAATGGCACTTTTCAATAAACTTAAGACAATGACATTTTCATGGTTCTTCAATTTATCTTGACTAGACCACTTGGTCTCATCAAGGGGTAATATGTGAGGACCATCATAAATCAACTTCCAAAGATTAGGATTAATTGAATTGATCAGTCCACACATTTTACCTATCCATGAAGTAATATCAGAACCATTAAGAATAGGAAGGCAATTCATTGACATGTGCTCAACAGAAAAGTTCATGATTGTAGAATGCACTAGGATCACTCTGTAGATCGTGAGATCTAGGGACAGTAGATCCTCGCTCTGATACTAATTGTTGGGTCCCATAGTGCAAGAACACGGATCTAGAGGGGGGGTGAATAGATCCTACTACTATAAACTATGACCGATTAAAAACATAAACTAGCGCACAGCGGAATTAACAAGATTGATAAGATTGAGGAATTTAATCTAAACAGATTTAAACTTAATTCACTCAATCTCACCGAGCTCACACGATTGCATAAACAGATAAGATAGCGAAGCACACAAACACAAAGATCAAACCACAAGACACGGGGATTTTTAAGGTGGTTCGGGACCACGACGGGCTCCCTACGTCCACCCCTCACCAAATCAGGTGAGGCTTCACTCGGGGATAAATCCCCAAACGGAGATGACGCTCCAAACACACACGGGACGACGCCTGCACACACACTGATGGAGACGAAGTCTCCCACACGATCCGACGACCGGATCACAAACACTACACACGATCCGACGACCGGATCACAACACACACACACACACACGCTGCAACAACCGCAGCACAATGACACAAACACGATCGCACGAAGGCGATCAAACACGACCGTATACACAAACGGTCACACACAAAAATATCTCTAATGTTCAGAAAATAAACACAAATATTCAAGCATGCTCAAACCCAAAATATAGATCATAGATCACATCACAAAGAACTGATAGAAGACATAGAAGTAGTCCCCCTTTGTTTTTCAAGGCCGGTTGATGATGTTCCTTGAACCACGAGTTGGAGGGAAGCCGAATGAAGATGATTCTTACGTCCTCTTGATCCTCTCTTCGATCCGCTCCTTTTCTTCTTCTTCCACGATCTCCAGATCTTCACGGAAGTAGATGATCTCCTCCTTGCAAGAGCTCCACCACATTTTCCCCCTTTTTCTTCACCTATACGAAAGAACAAATGAGCATTAGGGTTAATCAACTCCCAAATTCGTAACTCTTATATATGCAACTCAAGGGATGGGGAAAAGACTCATAAAACCCTCCTAATACATGTTAAAAACACCTTAATAACAATAGAAACTAATAGGGGGTAGTATGGTAATGTTTGATAGGATTTTCAATGGGTTTTAAACACTTTCGCAATTCCCGACCGGAAGTGGTCGACCCTTGGGGTCGACCCTCGGCAACCAGGGTGCTGTCGGGGCCAAAAAATGAGCCAAGTTTACCTGGGTCGACCCCATGGGTCGACCCTTGCAGTGGGTCGACCCCAGGGGTCTACCCATGCAGTGGCTGGGCATCCAACCCAGGGGGGGTCGACCCCTTCAGTAGAGGGTCAAGAAAATGCGGTTTTAGCCCCGATTAAGTGCCGGAAAAATTCCCAAAAATCAAGAATTAATTACCATGAATTCCACAAGGTATTAAGACCATCTAAACCACATTTCAACAAGATTTATGAGAAAACATTAAGCACATTGTAAAGGCTCAAAAATCTCATTTTAAGGATGCATAAAACACTTCCAATGCAATGCAACCTCATGACAGATGTTCATGAAAACGACCCGGAACTTAGCATAAAAATGGTTAGATGTTACCATCATCCACTTGACATGAGAGGGTTTAAAAATCATCCTTGAACCTGTAAAAACATGATAAACCAAGATGTTAGATGATAATCAAAACTCAAGAACCTAGCATTAACTCTTTGAACTAGTTCACATAAAAATATATCATTGAACTAACTCAACCAAGTATTTGGCTTCTCAAATCAATCAACAAAAATACATTCCACCAAATGACTTGGTTTTGTTATGATAAACATGGACCTCTCAATCAACCTAAAATAATGACATGGGAGCTCAACCATTCAGTCACAAGACAACCAATTCTTCAACAACAAAATGCTTCATCACACAAGTGTTTAACAAATATGCCAAATGCAAAGCATGCATAATATCATAGAACCACATTCATTCAAATGGCATTCTTGTTGATTAAAAGCTAACATTCATGAAGCATTATCTCAAGAGGAGCATTGATACAAATAAGGGATCTTTTTGAAACATCCATATATTGAAATCACAATAACTCTATGAATGATATGTCACTATCATTCAATTAGAAAGGTGTGTTAAATGAACACAATCTCCTTGATTGAGACCCAAATGAAGCCATCTTCAGTAAGGCCATCTTCATGCAATTCTTTCACACAGAAAGTCATTAACTCAAGCTTTTAGAGCATAGTACACATGATCAATCATTCATCCATTGCATGAGCAATATGGAACCAACTCTCATGAAGTCTTGTATGAATATTTCAGGCCCAAAAATCTTATGAAGAAAACGCATGAAAATATCCAACCAAGACTTTGAAAATCTATTAGATGAAATGAATGAAATATAGAAGAATCAATGCAATGCAATGAGTGAGTCAACTCCCTTTTTCAATAAGATCTTCATTGATGCACTCCTTTGAGTTTCAAATATGAATCATGGATTTTGATCCTGCAAATCAAAATATTCAAGGCATGAGATCTTTAAATACAAATCATTCATATAACTTTCAAACATGAACATAGTTAACTCCCTTTAAGAAGAAGAGTTTCATTGATGGACTCCTTAAGATTCCAAGTATGAGCTATGAAGTTGTTCCTACAAACCAACATAAATATAACATTAGTTCCTTAAACACCGAGAGTTCACATGGCTTTCAAGAGTAAACATTGACGTCATCTTTCAACTCATCAAATCAAGATATAAAACATGTTGCTCAATGAACCACATACACACACAAACACAATCGTTTTGATATCATTGAAACTAATTACGAACTATGGGATGCAACACTGTCTCAAGTATAGTTTTCACCTTTTTACGTAAGGGTGCATGTTTATCATACGCTAGTACCCCTAGTTACTCAGTAAAACTATCCTTTTAGTTTAATTTTCTGAACAGAGTTAGCTAAGGCGCTTCATGACATAGGTTTACATTATCTTTGACAAGGATCCCAGTTTCTCGGTGCATTTAGCCATTGCTATGCCTTCAGCATATTTGATTTATCATTTTGACACAACTGCCCATTTGATTTTCAGAAAGTGTTATTTAAGAACAATACATATTTCCAGGTTTTCTCAACCAAGTTATCTTGAGTCTAGATAGATTCAGATCCTGAAAGACTCAATTAGACATGATATGTGCAAGATGGTTGAGAACTATTAAACGTATACTATAATCCTTTTTCACTGAGTTTGGTCTTTAGTCTCAAAAGTTCATTAAGTTTAAACCAGTAATTCATTCAAGGTACATCACTGCTTCTTATAAGAGAAGATTTCTGATTTTAGCAGCTTAGATTAATGAACTTGACTATCAGTTTGTCATTTAATAAGATTCAGAAAAGGATTGCAAGAAATTTTTAGGAACTTGATGTCAAGGATGAGAGTAAGTCAGATGGATTCATGATTGGCAGAGTATGTTCTCAAAGGAGTCGACTGACTCTAGGTGTCGACATTATTCAGAAACTGAACTAATGACCTGTTCTGACTCAAATTTTATTCTGAACTCCCCCTCTCAAAATGTATGAAACATCATAAATGATACTACGTGTGTGAACCCTATCTTTATGCTATAATTAGACACAACATAACGCTCATAACCACTAAGGATGACATGATAGAGCAAGAACTCCCCCTGACAATATGCATGAGTTTTTCAGACATGCAAGAATGATGCCATGTCTTAATCTAGATGTATGCAATATTGACCCATGGTACTCGGTGGAGGTTAACCTCTACACATGATGTGGGTTTCCAAATAGACATAATCTGCCTTTCTTCCAGCGTACCATTTGATATACCTATGGGTCAACCATGGAATGCAGCACACAGAAATGCAGTGTCTGACAATACATATGCGGCATTTGTTCAAAAAACAAAAGAAGAGCTAAGTGTTTATTCATATCAAAAGATACCAAATGTTAAATCATACCTGAATAGGCATTCAGGCTGAGAATGCATCTAAATAGACATTCATGCAGAAAATTTGCAAATACCAAATTCTTTTCTCAAAAACTTAAACCTTTCATTACCAAGAGGCTTGGTAAAAATGTCAACAATTTGTTTTTATGTCTCAATGTATTCTAATTCAATTTCTTTTTTACTTACCTCATCTCTAAGAAAATGATGTTTTATTTCAATGTGCTTAGTCCGTGAATGGTGAACTGAATTTTTAGTTAAGGAAATAGCACTTGTGTTATCACAAAGAATTGTAATACAACCAATGTTGATATGATAGTCAATGAGCTGGTGTTTAATCTAGAGGACTTGGGCTGCACAGTTTCCTACAGCAACATACTCTGCCTCAGCAGCGGATAGGGCAACAGTATGTTGTTTCTTAGATGCCCAAGACACTAGACAACCACCTAAATATTGACAATATCCACTAGTGCCTTTTCTATCTATCCTACACCCTGCATAGTCTGCATGAGTGTAAGCTATGAGGTCTAACTCACACCTAGCAGGATACCATAAACCTAAGTCTAGGGTGCCAGATAGATACCTAAAGATCCTTTTCACAGCTTTCATATGTGACTCCTTATGACTAGCTTGAAAGCGTGCACACAAACATACTGAAAATTAAATGTCAGGGCGAGATGCAGTGAGATATAGCAAGGATCCGATAATACCTCTGTATAATTTGGTGACAACCATTTTACCTTTAGGGTTAGTATCAAGGCTGGTTGATGTGCCCATCGATGCTGTTATGGCTTTGAGGTTTTCCATCTTGAATTTCTTCAGTAGATCCTTGATATACTTCTCTTGGGTTATGAATGTCCCTTCTTTAGTCTGACAGACTTGGAATCCAAGAAAGAATTTTAATTCTCCCATTGAACTCATTTCAAATTCATTAGTCATTAATTCAGAAAACTGCTCACACATAGATGGCTTGGTTGACTTGAACACTATATCATCTACATAGATCTGAACAACCAGAATATATTTGTAGCAACCCTAATAAATGAATAATTGAAATGAATTAAAACATATATATTACAGAAGTAATATATAAAAGGAATAGGGTTAATTGGACGAAGTAAAGCAAAATTAAAAATAACGCCTCTTATTAAGGCGTTAATTTATAAAGAAACGCCTCTATCCATGGCGTGACTAAAGAAAGGACGCCCACATATGCGGTCGTCAGTTCTCATACGACCAAATGGGTAAGTAAAAGAAACGCCCCTATCTTGGGCGTGTTTTAAAACACGAAACGCCCTTTGTCAAGGCGCTTTTTAAGAAACGCCCTAAAGTAAGGCGTCAATTAAAGAATAGACGCCCTGACCAAAGTCGTTAATTCAGTTCGAGAACCGATCGAACCCAGAACTTATCCAAGGAAAGATTAACCTAATCTAGTAAGTGTCTATTAGAGTAAGGACTCTATTAAGGATATATTACCCTCAATCAAACACTACTCTTGTTAGGACTTCAAAATCCTATAAATAACATGTTCGATCGAACCCTAAAACCCATTTGATCGAACGTCTGCTGCTAGGTACGTGAAGAACAAACTATTCCTTTGATCTCTGCTTTGCCTACACGAAGAACTAATGATTCTTCACTCTCTTTTCTTCTTACAGGTTGAGGAAGCCTAGACATCGTGAAGAACAAGGGTAAGTTCTTCTAAACTTCCATCTTCAGCCAAGCTTATGAAGAAATTTCTAATATCTCTTCATATTCCTCTGTAGGAAAACTCTAGGGATCGACCAAAGAACAAAGGTTCTCTGCCTACTACTGATTCAGTTTATCCTTATCAACGTCTTCACGTGTCTGTCACCTTCAAATCCATTGTTAAGGTAGGATTTTCTCAAGTTATTGTAGCCCAAATAAGAATTAATGCAAGATATCTATACATACGTATATGAGCATGGCATGCATACTGTTTATAAGGTTTTATTACGTTTTCTGCAAAATTTTGAAAGAAACGCCCTTGATTAGGGCGCTAATTTAAAAGAAACGACCATGCTAGTGGTCGTCAATTTAATATTTGACGCCCTCTACGCAGGCGTTAATTTCATAAGAATCGCATGTGATTAATAATTGATCCTGTTTAAAAATTACAATACATATGAAATATTGATTTTTAATATCTTGCATGACTCTGTGAATTCCTGTTAAATTTTACTGCCATGACATGTCTCCTGTCTCTCGAAATATTATTTATTAAAATATCGTAAATCCCTTGAAATTCACGACTTGGACAAAGTCGTTTTCCATATTCTAACGCCCCAGTACAAGGCGTGAATCTGAAAAGTAACGCCCCTTCCTAGGGCGTGTATCTGTTAAAATCCTGAAATTCACATATTCTGTAAAATGGAATTAGAAAGTAACGCCCCTTCCAAGGGCGCGTTTTTGATAAATTTCTGAGAATAATTATATCCTGTCGAATATGTAAATGATGAGACGCCTGTCCCTGCAGTCGTCAACTTTGAAGAAACGCCCCCAGGAAAGGCGTGTTTTTGATAAATTAATGAAATAATGGAAATTCTGCAAATTGGCAATATATGTAAACGCCCTTCTGTTAGGCGTTAATTATTCAATACACGACTTTACTTAAGTCGTTATTTTACTGTAAACTGATTTTATCCTGATTCTATTACCGATGGTTTCATATTATACATATATATATATATATCGGCACTATTCTCCACTCCGTGAGTATAGTCCCACGTTTCATGTTGATTTATCGATCACACTCAACTCTCATTGACATACAAGCTCTCCATTGGACATTCCGTTCCTTTGGACTAGCGAGTTAGTCATAGAGACCTCCGTAAGACTCCTCGTAGCCTTGGATTCCCTCAAGGCCGACTGAGCTGGTTGTACCCTAAAAACCCGTTACACGATCCTTGCCATGTCAATCTAAAGAAACATGGTATACCGGCCCTTATGATTATACAAAGAGTATATCATAAGAAATTCTTAATGGGATGATGATATCATGCCATATCATGTCATTCTTGTAAACCTCAATTCTATGATAAGAATGGGGGTATCTTACCTTTGATATACTGTTCATGTGGACCTAAATTCTATATAAAGAATGTCCATATTGATTTGTCATGGTACCTAAGTTAAGGGAACCATATTCTACCTAGTTTTATCGACATCGTGATTATACCGTTATTATCGCCATTCTATGTCCTTTGTCATATTTTGGACTCTTTTCTATCAAAGTTGTCATACGTGTCTACAAGCTTGATTATTGAAATTCTATGTTGGCTATAAACAAGAGTGGATGTCAAAACACATGATAAATGCCTGCGCATATAGGGCCCGATCTGGTCCTGGGAGGAGCACCCGAAAGTACTTGTGCCCATGGGAGTTAAAATGATAAGGTATCTGGCATTATACCGAGTACTTGACTTGCTTGATTGGACATTCCACACACATCTTGTACTTGACTCGTACTTGACATGAAATGAAATGCGTGGCCCGAAAAAGGGTAATTTACTTGCTTGATACATGACAGCCAAAGTTCTTGACATGACTTGTTAAACGTGCTTGCTTGAATACCTTGAATATACTTGTCATCTTGTTGGAAGTTCATGATTAAGTTCATCTTGTTTCTTTGATATTACATTCTCTCTATCTTGTCGTTTCATGCGAGCATGCATAGCTTTATTGCATTCATGAAAATGTAATTACTTAAACCCCTTGCTAGTACTTGAGATATAATTTCCTACTGAGCGTTCGCTCATTCCGTTTGTCCCTTTCTACTTTTCAGGCAAGTCCGACGACGATGGAAGTCAATCGGATGGGAATGATCAAGAGTGAAAGAGATAGAGATTCTACAAGTGTCGTCTAGTCTTTTCCATAATTTCTTGAGTCAAATATGTATTCTTTTTCTTTTTATTAAACAGAGTATTGGATTTGTAATAGTCTACCCATTATGAAATAAAGGATTGGGTTATCTTGCTATTTTGCGCATCTCTGTCTTTGTGTCGAATACACGACCACTCTGATTGACATGATTGATATAGACACGTCGCGCATCTCCGGGTATCTTCCGCGCTCGGGGCGTGACAGTCTTTGTGGTATCAGAGCCTAAGGTATTCAATTCCTAGGAAACCCAAGTCTAAGGATAGGTTTCAAAACCTTTAACCAAGTGAGAGTGGGTAGAACCAAGGGTTAAATGATCAATGAGTCCTTTATAAGATCATAGTGATATAATACTAACGTAGCTATCGTAATTGTAGGATAATGGCTGCCGAACGTGCTCAATGGCGCAACATGCAGCGTACCCTTCAAGGGATGACCCAAGTGCTACAACAGGTAGCACAAGGTGGTGCTCCACGAGCTGGAAGCTTACACCAAGCATTCAAGAATATGAATCCCCCGAAGTTCATGGGATCGACCGATCCAGACGATGCCGAGCATTGGGTTCGGGAGATTGAACGTATATTCCGTGTTATGCAATGCACGGATCAGGACAAAGTCTTATTAGCTACTTTCCAGTTAGAAAAGGATGCTAGATGCTGGTGGGAGTCGATTGAAGCTACAATTGACCCAACTCAAGTTACATGGGGAGAATTCGTTGAATATTTCAACGCCAAATATTTCTCTGATAGGGTCCAGGAAAAGAAGGCCGCCGAATTTGCCGCGTTAAAGCAAAGATCTTTATCGGTGGCTGATTATGAAGCACAGTTCTCTAGACTGTCTAGATATGCTAAGCATTTAATTAGCACGGAAAAGATGAAAGCCCGTAGATTTCTTAATGGGCTTAGGCCTCACTACATTACTCAATTGGCGCCTATGGATATTCAAGTTTATACTGAAATGGTGCGCCGAGCTCAGTTGCTTGAAGATGCCACGGAATTATCTGATAGGATCCGTGGGAAAGACAAAAAGGAGCAAGTCACAAGTTCGGGTTCTTTTAAACCCAACTTTAAGAAGAGGCCCAATAATGGAGGTTCTTCCTCTCAAGATCAGAAGTACAAGAAATCCAAGCCTTTCTCTATCACCACTACCCCTTCAAACGTAGTATGCAAGCATTGTGACAAGGCTGGTCACAAAACAGAAGAATGCTGGAGGAAACTAGGAGCATGTCTCCGTTGTGGGAGTCGTGAACATCGGATTCCCGATTGTCCATTAATGAATGACCAAGCCGGTGAGGGTAAACGTCCAGTGACAAAGAATGCTCGTCTTCATGCAATCCAAGGGACCGAACCAGAAGAAGAAGGCGGATTGGTGGAAGGTACATTAAAAATTTGTTCTAAATATGCACATGTCTTATTTGATACGGGTGCATCGCATTCCATTATTTCCAAGAAGTTTGCTGACCCATTACCTCTAGAACCAGAATGGATGAAAATAGTGTTGTCTACTCCTCTCGGAAACGAGACGGATATCACGCATCATTACCAAAACTGTGAGGTGTTGGTTCGAGGAAAGAATTTTCCTATTGATCTTATCTGCTTAGATCTAAAAGAGTATGATGTTATACTAGGAGCAGATTGGTTATCCAAATACCAGGCAACGGTTGATTGCCGTGGTAGCAAGATTGTTTTCAAGGAATTTCCGGAACTGACTTATACTAGTCCTAAGAGTCGAAGCAAATCCCCTCTTATCTCGGCTCTTCGAGCAAGCAAGCTCGTCAAGAAAGGATGTGTATCCTTCCTTGCTTTTGTCACTATTAAAGAAGCTAAAGAAACCAAGATAGAGGACATTCAGGTAGTGCGAGAATTTCCAGACGTATTTCCGGAAGAATTGCCGGGATTACCCCCTCAAAGAGAAGTGGCCTTCACCATTGACTTAGTCCCTGGTGCCGGTCCTGTTTCCAAGGCACCATATAGAATGTCCCCTGCTGAACTCAAGGAGTTGAAGGAGCAGTTGATGGAACTAATCCGAAAAGGGTTTATTAGACCAAGTACTTCCCCGTGGGGAGCACCAGTCTTATTTGTAAAGAAGAAGGATGGATCCATGAGATTGTGTATCGACTATCGACAGTTGAATCATCTTACTATCAAGAACAAGTATCCACTGCCGAGAATCGATGAGTTATTTGATCAGATTTCAGGATCCAAATATTTCTCCAAGATTGATCTCAGGTCGGGATATCATCAATTAAGAATCAAGGACGATGACATTCACAAGACTGCATTCAGAAGCAGGTATGGCCATTACGAATTTGTTGTTATGCCTTTTGGACTAACAAATGCCCCTGCTGCCTTTATGCAGTTAATGAATAGCATATTCAGGCCTTACTTGGATCAATTCATAGTAGTCTTCATTGATGATATATTGATATATTCTAAGACTAAGGAAGAACATGAAGAGCATTTGAGGATTGCATTGCAAGTCTTGAGGACAAATCAATTATATGCTAAACTCAGCAAATGCAAGTTCTGGCTTGAAGAAGTGGCTTTTCTCGAACATGTCATATCCAAGGACGGTTTATCTGTGGATCCGTCAAAAGTTGAAGCTGTGAGAAACTGGGAGAGACCCACTAATGCAAGCGAGATCAGAAGTTTCTTAGGTCTTGCAGGCTATTATCGGCGATTTATCAAAGATTTCTCTAAGATCGCCGTACCACTTACAAGATTAACTCGTAAGGAGATCCGATACGAATGGAGTGAGGAATGTGAAAGAAGTTTTCAAACTCTCAAGGATCATCTCACCACAGCTCCGGTCTTAGCTCTACCGATAGAAGGAGAGAAATTCGAGGTCTACACTGATGCTTCTGGCATTGGCCTCGGATGTGTCCTAATGCAACAAGGAAAGGTCATAGCATACTCTTCACGTCAGCTGAAGAAGCATGAGGAGAATTACCCCGTCCATGACTTGGAACTGGCCGCGGTAGTATTTGCCCTAAAGATATGGAGACACTATCTCTATGGGGTACAGTTCACTGTATACTCCGATCACAAAAGTCTCAAATATCTATTTTCACAAAAGGAGCTGAACATGAGACAAAGACGTTGGCTAGAATATCTCAAGGACTTCGACTTCAGTATACAATACCATCCCGGAAAGGGTAATTATGTGGCTGATGCCCTTAGTCGAAAGCCGAGAGCAAGGATAGCAAATTGTATGATACAAGAATGGAGGTTACTTGAACAATTCTCCGAGCTCAATATAAGCTTGGACACGGAATCCAAATTTATCACATTATCTCATGTAAGCATACAGTCAGACTTATTATCTGAAATACAAACACTTCAGGATGATGATCCTATGTTAGTAGAAATCAAAGGCAGATTAGAAGGACAATCTGATTTTCAACTAACTTCTGATGGAAGATTATCGTTCAAAGATAGAACTTGTATACCCGATTGTCCGGAATTAAAGAAGAAGATCTTAGATGAAGCTCACAGATCAAGATACACTATTCATCCTGGATCAACTAAAATGTACCAAGATGTAAAGAGGAACTTTTGGTGGCCTAATATGAAAAGAGAAATAGCGGACTATGTATCACGCTGTCTCACATGCCAACAGGTCAAGGCGGAACACCAAAAGCCTGCGGGAAAACTACATCCTCTAGATATTCCTAAGTGGAAATGGGAGGATATTGGTATGGACTTCATCATGGGTTTGTCTAAATCTAAAGGAGGACATGATGGAATCTGGGTTATCATTGACCGATTGACTAAATCGGCACATTTCTTGCCAATCAAAAGCCGATGGTCAATTGATGTGCTAGCTGCACTATACATCAAAGAAATAGTCAGGATACATGGAATTCCTGTCTCAATCGTGTCTGATAGAGATCCCCGTTTTACTTCTCATTTTTGGAAGGGATTACAACATTCGTTGGGAACAAGGCTCAACTTTAGTACTGCTTTTCACCCACAAACGGATGGTCAGACCGAGCGAACTAATCAAGTTGTTGAAGATATGCTGAGAGCATGCATTATTGACTTTGGAGGAAGCTGGCATGACCACTTACCTTTAGTTGAATTTGCATATAATAATAGCTACCAAGCTAGTATCCAAATGGCACCTTTCGAAGCCTTATACGGAAGGAGTTGCCGATCTCCCATATGTTGGAACGAAGTTGGAGAAAAACAACTATTAGGTCCAGACATGGTAAGGGATACAACCGAGAAGATACAAGTAATCAGGGAAAGATTACAAGTTGCTCAGACCAGACAAAAGACTTATGCAGATACAAGAAGAAGAGATCTTGAATTCCAAATCGGAGATCATGTATTTCTCAAAATATCCCCTGGACGTGGCATACGAAGATTTGGTGTTAAGGGCAAGCTTACGCCAAGATTCATCGGACCATTTGAGGTACTCGAAAGAGTTGGCGAGGTTGCTTATCGCATCGCGTTGCCTCCTCAGTTGTCCGAGGTACACAATGTATTTCACATATCTATGTTGAAGAAGTATGTGCACGATCCGTCACATATTATTGAGTATGGAGATCTGGTGATCCAGAAAGATCTCACATATGAACAGAGGCCCTTGAAGATATTAGATCGAGAAATACGAGCTCTAAGGAATAAGGTTATTCCCATGCTCAAGGTGCAATGGAATAAGAATCCTGAACGCGAAGCGACATGGGAGACCGAGGAATCTATGAAGAAACGATTTCCCGAGTTATTCTAAGAGGTATATGTCCTACACTCTCCGCGTGTATAATTATATATATATTGAATTTGGGGACCAAATTCTTTTTAAGTGGGGGAGGGTGTAGCAACCCTAATAAATGAATAATTGAAATGAATTAAAACATATATATTACAGAAGTAATATATAAAAGGAATAGGGTTAATTGGACGAAGTAAAGCAAAATTAAAAATAACGCCTCTTATTAAGGCGTTAATTTATAAAGAAACGCCTCTATCCATGGCGTGACTAAAGAAAGGACGCCCACATATGCGGTCGTCAGTTCTCATACGACCAAATGGGTAAGTAAAAGAAACGCCCCTATCTTGGGCGTGTTTTAAAACACGAAACGCCCTTTGTCAAGGCGCTTTTTAAGAAACGCCCTAAAGTAAGGCGTCAATTAAAGAATAGACGCCCTGACCAAAGTCGTTAATTCAGTTCGAGAACCGATCGAACCCAGAACTTATCCAAGGAAAGATTAACCTAATCTAGTAAGTGTCTATTAGAGTAAGGACTCTATTAAGGATATATTACCCTCAATCAAACACTACTCTTGTTAGGACTTCAAAATCCTATAAATAACATGTTCGATCGAACCCTAAAACCCATTTGATCGAACGTCTGCTGCTAGGTACGTGAAGAACAAACTATTCCTTTGATCTCTGCTTTGCCTACACGAAGAACTAATGATTCTTCACTCTCTTTTCTTCTTACAGGTTGAGGAAGCCTAGACATCGTGAAGAACAAGGGTAAGTTCTTCTAAACTTCCATCTTCAGCCAAGCTTATGAAGAAATTTCTAATATCTCTTCATATTCCTCTGTAGGAAAACTCTAGGGATCGACCAAAGAACAAAGGTTCTCTGCCTACTGCTGATTCAGTTTATCCTTATCAACGTCTTCACGTGTCTGTCACCTTCAAATCCATTGTTAAGGTAGGATTTTCTCAAGTTATTGTAGCCCAAATAAGAATTAATGCAAGATATCTATACATACGTATATGAGCATGGCATGCATACTGTTTATAAGGTTTTATTACGTTTTCTGCAAAATTTTGAAAGAAACGCCCTTGATTAGGGCGCTAATTTAAAAGAAACGACCATGCTAGTGGTCGTCAATTTAATATTTGACGCCCTCTACGCAGGCGTTAATTTCATAAGAATCGCATGTGATTAATAATTGATCCTGTTTAAAAATTACAATACATATGAAATATTGATTTTTAATATCTTGCATGACTCTGTGAATTCCTGTTAAATTTTACTGCCATGACATGTCTCCTGTCTCTCGAAATATTATTTATTAAAATATCGTAAATCCCTTGAAATTCACGACTTGGACAAAGTCGTTTTCCATATTCTAACGCCCCAGTACAAGGCGTGAATCTGAAAAGTAACGCCCCTTCCTAGGGCGTGTATCTGTTAAAATCCTGAAATTCACATATTCTGTAAAATGGAATTAGAAAGTAACGCCCCTTCCAAGGGCGCGTTTTTGATAAATTTCTGAGAATAATTATATCCTGTCGAATATGTAAATGATGAGACGCCTGTCCCTGCAGTCGTCAACTTTGAAGAAACGCCCCCAGGAAAGGCGTGTTTTTGATAAATTAATGAAATAATGGAAATTCTGCAAATTGGCAATATATGTAAACGCCCTTCTGTTAGGCGTTAATTATTCAATACACGACTTTACTTAAGTCGTTATTTTACTGTAAACTGATTTTATCCTGATTCTATTACCGATGGTTTCATATTATACATATATATATATATATCGGCACTATTCTCCACTCCGTGAGTATAGTCCCACGTTTCATGTTGATTTATCGATCACACTCAACTCTCATTGACATACAAGCTCTCCATTGGACATTCCGTTCCTTTGGACTAGCGAGTTAGTCATAGAGACCTCCGTAAGACTCCTCGTAGCCTTGGATTCCCTCAAGGCCGACTGAGCTGGTTGTACCCTAAAAACCCGTTACACGATCCTTGCCATGTCAATCTAAAGAAACATGGTATACCGGCCCTTATGATTATACAAAGAGTATATCATAAGAAATTCTTAATGGGATGATGATATCATGCCATATCATGTCATTCTTGTAAACCTCAATTCTATGATAAGAATGGGGGTATCTTACCTTTGATATACTGTTCATGTGGACCTAAATTCTATATAAAGAATGTCCATATTGATTTGTCATGGTACCTAAGTTAAGGGAACCATATTCTACCTAGTTTTATCGACATCGTGATTATACCGTTATTATCGCCATTCTATGTCCTTTGTCATATTTTGGACTCTTTTCTATCAAAGTTGTCATACGTGTCTACAAGCTTGATTATTGAAATTCTATGTTGGCTATAAACAAGAGTGGATGTCAAAACACATGATAAATGCCTGCGCATATAGGGCCCGATCTGGTCCTGGGAGGAGCACCCGAAAGTACTTGTGCCCATGGGAGTTAAAATGATAAGGTATCTGGCATTATACCGAGTACTTGACTTGCTTGATTGGACATTCCACACACATCTTGTACTTGACTCGTACTTGACATGAAATGAAATGCGTGGCCCGAAAAAGGGTAATTTACTTGCTTGATACATGATAGCCAAAGTTCTTGACATGACTTGTTAAACGTGCTTGCTTGAATACCTTGAATATACTTGTCATCTTGTTGGAAGTTCATGATTAAGTTCATCTTGTTTCTTTGATATTACATTCTCTCTATCTTGTCGTTTCATGCGAGCATGCATAGCTTTATTGCATTCATGAAAATGTAATTACTTAAACCCCTTGCTAGTACTTGAGATATAATTTCCTACTGAGCGTTCGCTCATTCCGTTTGTCCCTTTCTACTTTTCAGGCAAGTCCGACGACGATGGAAGTCAATCGGATGGGAATGATCAAGAGTGAAAGAGATAGAGATTCTACAAGTGTCGTCTAGTCTTTTCCATAATTTCTTGAGTCAAATATGTATTCTTTTTCTTTTTATTAAACAGAGTATTGGATTTGTAATAGTCTACCCATTATGAAATAAAGGATTGGGTTATCTTGCTATTTTGCGCATCTCTGTCTTTGTGTCGAATACACGACCACTCTGATTGACATGATTGATATAGACACGTCGCGCATCTCCGGGTATCTTCCGCGCTCGGGGCGTGACAATATTTATCACATACCTTTGTGAATAATGTCTAGTCAACCTTACCTCTGGAGAATCCTTTATCTATGAGGAATTTGCTCAGTCTGTCATACCAAGCTCGGGGAGCTTGCTTCAATCCATAGAGTGCCTTATCAAGCTCATAAACATGGTCAGGAATGTCAAGACACTCAAAACCAGGGGGTTATTTCACCATTTAAAAATGTAGATTTAACATCCATCTATAAGAGAATTATTCCTAAACTGCATACAATCGCCAAAAGAATCCTAATGGCTTCTAGCCTAGCTACAGGGGTAAAAGATTCTTCAAAGTCAATGCCAAACTCTTGATTGTACCCCTGAGCTACAAGCCTAGCCTTATTTCTGACTATATTGCCCTGCTTATTAGTTTTATTTCGAAAGACCTATTTAGTACCTATAACATTGCCATGTTGTGACCCCTCTATGTTGATGATGTTGACACTTTCTTTATTTCATTGGTAACACCATTGTTTTGATTGATTGGCAACTATTTTTGATTTGATGAAATTGCTCTATCAGATTGACTATGTGTTCTTTGCATTTAATACACTGCTGTTTGCATTTCTTACTCTCATGAGTCTATACACTGGAAATTCTCATGTCGATTGAGTCTACACATTCATCACTTACCTTTCGCTCAAGATGAAGTCCACACACTGCATCTCAATTGAATTGGTTAAGGGTATTCAACGTCAACGCATGAAGTCTGGACATCAGTATTAATATTCTAAGTCTGTACAGCCGTTGGCCTTGAACCTTAGAGTCTGTACATTGAATCGCCAACTTCTTTGAAGCCCATACATCGCTCAAAGTCTGTACAGAGTCCAGCGTCTCATGCATTTAAGTAAAGTCTGTACATCGGTCTGTCAGCAAGTCTGAACATCGTTCATCTTTGTTAGCGTCTCAGGCATTGGGCTAAGTCTGTACATCATTCAATGTCTAGAGCTTCATGAAGTTTGTACATCAGACTGTTATAGCAAGTCTGTACATTGTCAGTCTTCCTCAGCGTCGTGATATTTAAAGTCTATACATCCATTAGGAGCTTCAAGTCTACACATCGCTTCGCTCCATCAAGTTTGTACATCCACAGTGTTACTTGAAGTCTGGACATTGGTCTTCAAACTCAAAGTCTGGACATTGGTCTTCAAACTCAAAGTCTGGACATTGGTTGTGGATCTTAATTAAAATCCACTTAAGAAAAATATTAAGAATAAGCAATAAAAATAACAATAAAATAGCACGAGGTGCTAAAAGGAGGTTGTGATCGCCAGAGACACGAGGCCTCAAAAATATAACAATGAAAGCATGGGAGAGATGATCGCGAAAAATACCTCAAAAGTGCGGGGATGTGAGTGCTTCCTTTCTCTTCAAATCGGCCGGCCGATGAAGAGAGTTCTTGCTTTTATTACCCTTGCAAAACAAACAAATACCACCAAAAGAATTGAATTAGAAACAAGGTGGGTGTAGCGTCAAATTCTTGAATAGATGAGCATGAAATATCATAGGATTAAGACACACCTTGTGGGTGGTTGGCCCTTAAACCCCTATGCAAAAGGGTGGGAGATATATGAATGATATGAAAAATAAAGAAAAGGATGTGCAAGGGATGCACTGTCGGAGGTTCTCAACGTGGTTGAGAAGAAAGGAATTAATAGGATATAAACATGATGAAGGTATATGCATGCACGTATGTTTAAGATAATAAAAGGAAAGGAAAAAGAAGAGCATGTGCTTTGGCCTTGGATGCTCGATGGGGAGATGCAGAGGCTCCTCCTTCGGCCAGCAGCAGCAACAGCAGCAGCGCCTGTGAGAAAACAAAGCAAAAGGAAAAAAAAACGGAGGGGAAGAAGGGGGTCCAACCGAACAACAGAGCAATCGGCCCTATTAAAAAGGTAGAAGAGAAGGTAAGAAGGAAAGAGTACAAGGTAAGGAAAGATAAGAACGGGCAAGAGCCCAAAGAGGGGAGGATAAGACTGGGCAAGAGCCCAAACGAAGCAGGGACTCTCTGGGGAAAGGCTGCGTTCATTCGGAACACAAAAATGAAACACGACTTGGACCAGGGCGTCAATTAAAGAGTTGACGACCTGTAAAAGGGCGTCTTTTAAAAACACGCCTTATCTAAGGGCGTTAATTAAAAAATCAATTTTAGAATTTATTTGAAAAATAATGAAACACGTCTGATTCAAAGGCGTTAATTAAAACACGCCTTAACAAAGGACGTTAATTCAAAATATTCAAAATAGGGCCATATTTCATTTCTTAATATTATTTTCCCATTTTTTAGGTGAATGTGCATCTCGTCGCCCTGATTCCAACGACTATTTTTGCGAATTTTTCTGACACCCGGAAGGCCACCAAATCACCTCTCAAAGGGGTTACAAAAATAATAATAAAAAAATCAATTTGAAAGTAACGCCCGTGCATGCGGCGTGAATTCATTTTTTTGAATTTTTTATTATTTTCAAGTTCAAAATAACGCCCTCTTTTAAGTCGTTAATTTTCGAAAAAAACCGAAAAATTCCTAGAAAAATCCAGAAAAATGGGAATTGAGTGGAATTGACGCCCTCAGTATATGTCGTCAATTTCTTAAAAAAACGTCCAAGCTTAAGTCGTTATTTAAAAGACGCCCCACGTCAAGTCGTTATTTCTGAAAAATAGAGAAAAATGCCCAAAAAATCTAGAAAAATCTAGAAAAATCCAGAAAAATAGGAAAAAATAGGAAAAAAGAGAAAAAAGGGAGAAATCCAAGAAAAGTGAGAAAAACCACTCAAACAAAGCTAATTTGAGGATCAAATTGGGGTATTACAAGGTAATATAAGATGTACTCACAGTAACGTCAATTTTGGCGTGTCTACAGCTGCCCCGCCTTGGCGTCTGCTTTGCAAGGGAGCGTAGCAAACTGAAAAGTAGATGCCAAGGTGTGATGAGACACGCAATCAACATCACTTGATGAGAATCAAATCAGAAGCACGAGATGAAGCAATCCCGGGAAATTCAATGAAACCAACGATGTTCGGATAAAACGAGGAGTGTGCACGCGGTGCACGAAGGAGATAAAATAAATGATCAACTTCCAGCGCGGTGGAAGTACCCCAGGTCACAAACCTGAAGGTTTCACCATTGGGGAGCGGTTACCAGCCAGTGGACGTGCTGCAGCCAAGGTGGATCAAAGGGAAAAGGATTAAAATAAGATGATAGAAATCCAAACAAGGAGCTTTCGAGAAAATGACCCAAAACAGCAACAAAACGAACTGAGGACTCAATTCGGCATGGAATATCTCACATTGAAGATCAAGATCAATTTGACCCACAAAAACAGCTTATCAGAATGATTTTTCAACAATTGTTTCAAATTCCTACATGAATGCATGCTGGGTTTAAAGGGAAAAAATAAATCAAATGAAAATATAGAATAATCAAGGATAATATTGTTAAACTGCCAAGACTGGGTCAAGAAACCAATTTCGCGAACTGATACTAAGCCGAAGCCCGTTTATCCACGCACCAACTCGTAAAAGGGAACCATCGTCCCCAGTCTTGGATGGCTCAACGGCCTATCCGTGTGACTAAGACTCCTCTGGAATCATCATTGTTTTTGATGAAGGGGAACTCAAATCCCAGATTTACCAAAGCCACAAGGTCCTTGATATAATCTAGTAGCGTATGTAACATATAGAAAAAATGCATACAGGGAGAGATGGTGGAGCAATAAGTATGGGGGAACTGAGAGATGAGGTGCGGGCACCGCGGGGCTTTGATGATGATGCCCAGTCGGTGGGATCAAGAGCTTCTTATCCTGCGCTCAAAAATTCATCAGCCAAGATATAAAAGATAACAAACAATGAATAAGGCATTTAAGCATAGCATGAATAAGCATCAATAAGCAATTACAGTATAGACCTCAAAGCACTCAAAGCTTGGTGTGGATAGCATTCAAGCATGAATCACAGCGAAGCATGTTTAGCATGAATAGCATTGCATTGCAAAACATCATTGTCTGTTGTTTCATTAGGAGGATGTCAACTTGGCATAATCAAAGTTTGGAGTTGAAAGATTGAGGAATGCCCAGCGGCAAAATTAATCAGATGAAAAATTAGCAGGAATTTGATTGAATGATCTCAAGATGATAATCAGAAGAATAATCAATAGAATTTGATTGAAAGATCTGAAGATGAATAATTAAAAAAATGCCCAGGGTGGCATGATAATATCGGGAAGAATCAACGGCTTGATAGCAATGATTGGAGAAAGGACTCATCCCGTGCTCTTGGTCCTTGTAAAAATGGTTCCTGCAGAACACCATCAGAATACAATGCAAAAATTTTTTTTTTGGAGTTTTGAAATATGCAAATTTTTATGAGTTTTCAAAAATTTTCAAATGTTTATGAATTTTGTAATATGCAAATTTTTGTGTACTTTTGGAAAGATATTCAAATTTTTATGGATTTTGGCTTAGACATCGCAAATGCAGCATCAAAGGGTGTTTATTGAACCACTGACTAGGGGTCCTCGTTCCTTCCCTTTTCGCTAAAAATTACCCAAAGCCGGGCGTGCGTTGAAAGTGGCGTCCTATAACCGACCGCCATTAATTAACGGTGCCCCTACCAAGGCCATACCCAAGAAACATTGGGTCTTGGAGGAAGAAGAGACGAATAAGTGGAGATAAGCTTAAAGCAGGATGGGAGATATCAAGATTTGAATTCCTTCCAAGGTTTAACCCTCAAAGAGGTAGTCTGTTGTGCCGGGGCTTTGTGCCTTTAATTTTCAGACCCTTGACATGCATACAACCAGGGTTTTCCCTGCGGGGACTTTGCCACTCTTGACATGCCATAATTCATAATTGTGCATCAAAATATTGATTTGATTTTCATAACAGCCCTTGTGGCGAGATGTGTATAATGAAATTCATATTGATTTTTCTTCTGGGTCAAGACTGCCCCTATTTGAGACTCCTCTCGTATTGGGATTTACCAAGGTTGGTTATCTTATCCGTCAACCTCTTGTACCTGCATTCGGCCGAGTGAAGGAGAGAAAAAGACTTTCAGATATACTCATGGCATGGCCAAGGTAGCAACGGTGTTTTACCAAAGGAGCCGGCTAAGGACGCCGTGAAGTGTGTGGAATGCCCAACCGAGGGTTTCTTTTAAACAAGCGGGGAGAGAATGTTGAATTCCCAATGCTGGGTTCTTTATCAACCAAAGTGCTGCAAAGCAAGTCTAAAGACTCTTTTTTTTCGAAATGATTCAATTAAAAGCCTAATATAAAGGTTTAAAACACCATTCTTAATCTTGTTGAGAAGCACTTCCTTTTGAGAATCATGCGTGGAGAAATGGTGAGATGATATTATAAAAATGCTTACTTACGCCAATATTTTACCTTGCAACCTTTGTAGAAGCAGCTGCCGCGAGAGGAGGGGTTGATCATCATGGGATTCATTCTCTTTGGCAGATAAAAAGATTGTAAGCAAAGGATTTGGAAGTGGCTTAACAAGAAGGAGTGGTGCTCAGACCAGACTCAGACGAATAAGGAGAAAAGGAAAAGAGGCGAGGGCTAGAACTCCCTTGCTAAGGTGTGGAAACCCTGATCACATGGAACAGTCTACAGAAGGAGAGAAGAATTAGAAGGAGGAGTGAGGACTAAAGCCTCGAAAGCAGTGGGAGAAAGGGCAAATACCCAAGGCAGTGGATGTTGAAGAAGTTGGGTCAGACCCAGAATTAGGGGGAATCAGAAGAAGAAATTGATAGATGGAAAGAGGCGGATCCGGAGGGTCCGGAAGCAGAGGAGGAAAATCATGAGAGGAGAAATCATCCGGAGGCTCCGGAGGGATAACGAAAGAAGGGACGCGATGCCCTGGGAAGAAATATGGAAAAAGATGATGAAAAAGGAAGAAGAGAACGAAGGATTTGATGTTCAGGAAGATTAGAAAGATGAATCGAAAGAAAGATGGAGGGTCCGGAGGTTCCGGAGGAAGCAAATGCCGAGGGACGCGATGCCTAGGGAGGAGAGAAAAATCCGGAGGTTCCGGAGGAATGAAATTAGGAAGGAGAAGGTGGAAAGGGGCGTCGTGCCCGAGGGAAAAGTCCGGAGGTTCCGGAGGAAGGAAATGCCGAGGGACGCGATGCCCTGGAAGAAGATAGAAAGAATAAGATAGAGAATCCGGAGGTTCCGGAGGAATGAAATCAGGAAGGGCGAGATGCCCAAAGAGGAGGGATAAAATTCCTGGAGGTTCCAGGGAGATAGCAGGAAAAGGGACGCGATGCCCCAGGGATAGTGGATAAAAAGATGAAGATGAATAAGATGGGAAGTGCGGAATATCCGGAGGTGCCGGAAGGCGGGGAAGATACGGGTTTGGAAACCCGGGAAGCAGGAGGTGCAAATGCATGCAATGGGATGGATGCGATGAATGCAATGAATGCGCGAATGGAATGAGATGCAAAGAATATGGAGAATATGAAGGGCGAGAGGACGAGATCCTCCTCTTAACCCTGGGAATGGCCCATGGGAAAGATGTGATAGACAAGAAGGTGGATGAAATAGCGGAAGGCCTTTCGGCACCAAGATAACTACCCCTCCACGGCAGTGAAAGAATACAGCCAAATGGCCTAATGGATTAAATACAAGCCCATGACGAAGCTTCAATAGTAAACGACAACTCCCTTGGAGGGTGAAAAGTAATGGTGTGAGAGAGTTGGAAAGTAGGGCTCAGAAGCATCATGTTGCCCAGGGGTTCAAGATTTGGAAGTTGGAACAGAGGGTGCCCTGCCCGGCCCTTACACAGCATCAGTGCTTGGCATGGCGGCGACTTGGCCTCTTCAATCATGCCTGGCACAATAATCCGGATTGGCATCCGGTAAATGACTTCTTGAATCTTGAATCGCATAACCGTGGCCACATCTGTCTTGCCCGGCTCTTGATCACCTTCGGCACAAGTACTTGCAGAAGCACTCCCATTCCGAGTAGTAAAAGGAGGTGAAGCGGAGGCGGAAGGCTTTGTGAGTGGTGGAGGTATAATGGAAAGTGTTGGTGTAAGTGGAGGCGGAGGTTCAAACACATCGAGTTTCTCCCTTTGCTTGCAAGCGGTCGGGGTTAGCTCGAGTGCAAAAAGTGGTGGGTCCTGCTCAGGATTAGCCATAGGTAAAGGTGGAGGGTTATGTGGTGGAGGTATAGGCAAAAGGGGTTTTGGGGTTAAAGGGATAATGGAGAGTTGAGGTGGTGGTAATGGGATGTTAATTGGGGAAGGTTCAATGGTGGGCTCAGTGGAGGCTGGTGATATGGAGGTTAATGGCATAGCTGGTGGAGGTGTAATTGATGGGGGTTTGATTGGTGAAGGTGTAATCGGTGGAAGTATAATTGTGGGAGGTGTAATTGGTGGGGGTTTGCTGCGGAGAAAATGCCGAACGGGGCGAGCGGCGTTGGGAGTGGGAGGAGACTCAAGATGTGTCGGCGTGGGTGATTGAAGTATCGACCCATCATCGTAACACCAAGAGGTCTCAAAAACAGGGGTAGGGTTAGGGACGGTGGCCTCATCCTGAGCAGGGGGTTCATCGAATGAAAATGGGGAAAGCGGAAAGTTAAGGAAACTCGGAAGGGGTGCCTGCGGAGCTTCATCATCATCGTATACTGCCTCGGATTCTTCAGATGCCGGCTCTTGCTCGCTTGAGTGTTGATGCCATAGTCCTCTCTCCTGTCTTTCCATTCTCTCTCCAACTTAGTAATCTCGTCCAAAGCGGCGTGGAGAGGATTGACCGGAGCGGTAGGAGCCGTGACCCTTTTTAATTGTTCCTCCATAGAAGCAATCTTATCCAAGACGTTTTGCTGGAGGGGAGTAACATGAACAATAGAGGGTTGGCAGGGCCTTGAAGGAGGAGGGGCCGTATAAAAAGGCCGTGGAGGGGAGTTGACGGGATGACCCGTAAAAGAACCCGGACGGGCCGGATTGCAATGAGTAAATGGGCCTTGGGGCCGTGTTGGAGGAGGAATAGAAGGAGGCGGGTGTCGGACCACCCGAGGAGGAGTGTGAATAGGAGGAGATGGATAATGAGCTACCAGATTAGAGGAAGAAGGTGGTAGGTGATGGGCCACCCGTATAGGAATAGCAGGAGGAGGAGATGAAGGAGATGCACCCTCAACGGCAGCCTTAAGGGCTTGGATCTGTTGAGGGGTGAGATGATCTAATGCATGAATGATCTGGGAGACTTTCTCATCATTGGGACGAGAGGATCCCGAGGGAGTAGTGGCTCGAAATTGAGTTGAAGGACCATTGGATTGGACATTGCCCATGGGTCGGGCATGACCATAAGAATGAGGGCGTGGCCCTTTGAAAGAATGGTGAGAATTTTGATGAACATGTTGAAATTGAGGATTATAAGATGTGCTAGGTTGATCATCCTCATGAATTGAATTAAACATGTTGTTTTGTTTATCAAAGTAAGCCATTATGCAATCCAAATAATGTGCAAACAATTTGCAAAGAAACACACAAGTTGGAATGGTTACCTTGATTTTTATTTGTTTAAACCTTGGTGAATTAATGAATTTTAGCAAAGTTTGGAATGATTCACACAAGGGGGGAACCTAGTTTCAATATGAGTTGAACTCCAATGCCAACTAGGGACCCTCTCTCACCACGTATATGGCCAACTAACTTGGGAACTTCAAGGTACAACCTGCCCAGCGTCCGTGAGGGAATCCACGGGTGCGGGGACTTACGGAGGCTTGGAAAAGGGATTTCCAGTCCAAAGAGACGGAATGCTCAATGGAGGGTCGTCCCGATTCCAAGAGGGTGTGTGGATCCTAATGAAGAGGAGGGGGGCTCCCAAACCAATGCAAAGAATGCAACAGGGTAAGTAGGCCAACCACAATAATCAATCAATCAACAAAGACAAGCATGAAGTAGCATGAAAAACCACAGCGGGGAAGGGTTCTGGAAACCCACAGTAAAAACACGCCCTGGCCGGGGGCGCTACTAACAAGAGACACGATAGTGTGACTGTCGTGAATCACGTGAGGGGCCCAGGGGCAGAGTAAAACGCGCCTTAGGGTGAGGCGCTATCAATAAAAGGACGCCCTTTCCAGCGGGCGTCAAATCAAAAGAAACGCCTGAATGGGAGGCGCTAATCAACAAAGAAACGCCCTGTGGTAGGGCGTTAACTCACAGAGCAGGTAAATAACGCAGGGCAATGTGATAAAGATGCCTGGGGAGGAGGCGTTAATCAAAGATAACACGCCCTGCGTGAAGGCGTTATAAATAAAAGACGCCCTTGAGAGGGGCGTGAATTCTTTCAAACCTGCACGCCCAGCAACCAATGAAAACACTCACAGTCACATAAATAAGGCAATCAACAGGATATAAGTATGCTCACCAAAAAAATTTTAAATGAGTGGAAATTTTTAAAGAAAAATCAACAAACTGACAAATCACTTAGGGAAGAGTGCAAAACCAATGGAGGGTGCCCGAGGGGCACAAAAGGGAGACGCACCGAGGGTGCAATAGGGGAGACGGCACACGCGGGTGCCTAAGGGGAAAGGGGTAATAAACAAAGAACACAAAAGGGTCCCACCGTGATCGCCAATTTGTGGATCTTAATTAAAATCCACTTAAGAAAAATATTAAGAATAAGCAATAAAAATAACAATAAAATAGCACGAGGTGCTAAAAGGAGGTTGTGATCGCCAGAGACACGAGGCCTCAAAAATATAACAATGAAAGCATGGGAGAGATGATCACGAAAAATACCTCAAAAGTGCGGGGATGTGAGTGCTTCCTTTCTCTTCAAATCGGCCGGCCGATGAAGAAAGTTCTTACTTTTATTACCCTTGCAAAACAAACAAATACCACCAAAAGAATTGAATTAGAAACAAGGTGGGTGTAGCGTCAAATTCTTGAATAGATGAGCATGAAATATCATAGGATTAAGACACACCTTGTGGGTGGTTGGCCCTTAAACCCCTATGCAAAAGGGTGGGAGATATATGAATGATATGAAAAATAAAGAAAAGGATGTGCAAGGGATGCACTGTCGGAGGTTCTCAACGTGGTTGAGAAGAAAGGAATTAATAGGATATAAACATGATGAAGGTATATGCATGCACGTATGTTTAAGATAATAAAAGGAAAGGAAAAAGAAGAGCATGTGCTTTGGCCTTGGATGCTCGATGGGGAGATGCAGAGGCTCCTCCTTCGGCCAGCAGCAGCAACAGCAGCAGCGCCTGTGAGAAAACAAAGCAAAAGGAAAAAAAATGGAGGGGAAGAAGGGGGTCCAACCGAACAACAGAGCAATCGGCCCTATTAAAAAGGTAGAAGAGAAGGTAAGAAGGAAAGAGTACAAGGTAAGGAAAGATAAGAACGGGCAAGAGCCCAAAGAGGGGAGGATAAGACTGGGCAAGAGCCCAAACGAAGCAGGGACTCTCTGGGGAAAGGCTGCGTTCATTCGGAACACAAAAATGAAACACGACTTGGACCAGGGCGTCAATTAAAGAATTGACGACCTGCCAAAGGGCGTCTTTTAAAAACACGCCTTATCTAAGGGCGTTAATTAAAAAATCAATTTTAGAATTTATTTGAAAAATAATGAAACACGTCTGATTCAAAGGCGTTAATTAAAACACGCCTTAACAAAGGACGTTAATTCAAAATATTCAAAATAGGGCCATATTTCATTTCTTAATATTATTTTCCCATTTTTTAGGTGAATGTGCATCTCGTCGCCCTAATTCCAACGACTATTTTTGCGAATTTTTCTGACACCCGGAAGGCCACCAAATCACCTCTCAAAGGGGTTACAAAAATAATAATAAAAAAATCAATTTGAAAGTAACGCCCGTGCATGCGGCGTGAATTCATTTTTTTGAATTTTTTATTATTTTCAAGTTCAAAATAACGCCCTCTTTTAAGTCGTTAATTTTCGAAAAAAACCGAAAAATTCCTAGAAAAATCCAGAAAAATGGGAATTGAGTGGAATTGACGCCCTCAGTATATGTCGTCAATTTTTTAAAAAAACGCCCAAGCTTAAGTCGTTATTTAAAAGACGCCCCACGTCAAGTCGTTATTTCTGAAAAATAGAGAAAAATGCCCAAAAAATCCAGAAAAATCTAGAAAAATCCAGAAAATAGGGAAAAATAGGAAAAAAGAGAAAAAAGGGAGAAATCCAAGAAAAGTGAGAAAAACCACTCAAACATAGCTAATTTGAGGATCAAATTGGGGTATTACAAGGCAATATAAGATGTACTCACAGTAACGTCAATTTTGGCGTGTCTACATTGGTCTTCAAACTCGAAGTCTGCACATTGTCTTCAAAACCAAAGTCTCTACAATGGTCTTCACACTTGAAGTCCATACATTCGATGTGCAGAGTTGATGTCTATACTGTGTCTTTGCTAATCAAGTCTACACAATGGTCGGTGGCAAGTCTGTACACTAGCCTCAGCTTTTCAAGTCTACACATTGGCCTCCTTGCATAAAGTATATACACTGGACTGTTTGGCAAGTCTATACATCGGCCCCTGTCTTTGATGTCTATACAGCCCTTTAGCTTGCTCAAGTCCATACATTGGCTTCAAGACTTTCAAGTCTATACACTGAAGTCTTCACATTCGTTTGCATTACATGAAGTCCATACAGTGGGTAAAGTCTGTACGTTGCATTCTGCCTTCACAAGTCTATACAACGAAGTATATACACTGCAATGTACATACTCAAATCTTATGACTTCATTCTTGTTGCTGAAGGGAACAGGGTCGACGCTGGGACCTTAAAGCGTCCACGCATCAGTTGACGAAGCCTTCACGATATCTTCCACTGCATCAACGCCACAAGCAAGCAGCGTCGACGCAGCAGTTGAAGAAGCATTCATCTTCACAGGCTATTCCACTGCGTCAACGCCACAATTAAGCAGCGTCGACGCAGCAGCTAAAGAGACGAGGCTAATGGCTATTGGAATGCATCACTGCGTTAACACCATTGAGTGACAGCGTCGACGCAGCAAGTCAGATTGCTGACATTGAGCACGTGAACGGAGAACTCTATACATCAGACTGAAGAGGCTAATGAGGGGCACGTGATCCGAGGTACCTGGCTCGTGATCCGAGAAGGACAAGGTATCCAGATAAGGACACGTGTTCTGACACTCCATTGGATGCTGCCACGTGGTCCAAATTGCTGGGCGGGAAACGTGGAGAGCACACGCCTACTGCTGCTGTTGCTGCTATATAAACAAGTCCTCTTCCATAGAAGAAGATGATCGAAAGAAAAAAAGAGAAAGTCTATATAGCAGTGAGCCTTCGATCCACAGAGAGAAAAGAGAGAAGAAGAAGATATAGAGAAGAAGAAATAGAGAAGAAGGAGAAAAAGAGAGAGGAAGAGATCGAGAGAGATTGAGTTGAGAGAGAGCTGATTGAGAGTGAGAGTGAGAGAGTATGTATCTCAGTCTCGTGGCTCAAAACCAGAGCTGAGCTTTGCTCTTAGAGCTATATTGCTTTTGAGCTTTTCTGTTTTCGTTTTGATTCTGTCTTTCATTTCCGAATACTGTTTCTTCAAGCTGTGTGTCAGCGGTCTTGCAGTGGTAGTCTCCACTGGACGGGTTAAGCTGTATTTCCCCAGCGGTTGCAGAGGATCAGATCCTCTGGTCGGCAAGCTGTAGTGCCCAGAGAAGTTGTGTATCAGCGGATTGTTTGGCCAAGCTGTAAAGCCCAGCGGACGCAAGCTGTGCTGCGCAGCAGGAAGCCATACTCGGTTGAGTGTGGGGTGGACGTAGGTTGTTGACTGAACCACCTAAAAATTGTGTGTGCATTGTGTTTGTGTGATTGCTTGTGAACTGTGTGTGATGGTATCCTTTGCTTAGCTTCATTGATTATATCACTCATACTTATGTCTACCTTTCGATATAAGATATGGTGAATGGCTTTCATGGGTCGACCCTTTGCTTAGCACTTTTCATTTAGCTTTACTGATGCTTGCCTAAATTCCGCTTTAGAACTTACAATAGTTTTAAATTAGGCAAGTTGATCTATTCACCCCCCTCTAGATCCACAATCTGTGGAGATAGACTGCGTCCATCTAACCCAACACTTGGTATCAGAGCCTAACTCTTCTGCAGGGACTCATCGCTCGAAGAGAATAGGCAGAGATGGATGCTCGAGGGATGACTGCCGAAGGTCACTCAACAACGGAGCCCCCATTCTTTGACGGATCAAACTACACATACTGGAAGAACCATATGCAAGTGTTCCTCAGGGCTAAGGATTATGAGATTTGGAAGATTGTCAGCAAGGGACCTTATGAGCTGTCCCCGAATGAAGATGTATGGACCAAGGAGGAGATCAGAAGGTCCACGCTGAATTGGAGTGCTATTAATGCTATCCAGTGCGCTCTGCATCCTACAGAATTCTCCCGTGTATCTGCTTGCAAATCAGCTAAGGAGATGTGGGATGCGCTGGAAGTAATTCATGAAGGTACATCTCAAGTAAGAGAGCAGAAGGCCAATCTTCTTGTATCTGAGTATGAAGCCTTCAAGATGAAGCAGAATGAGTCCATCAGCGAAATGTACGCTCGGCTGACTGTCATAACCAATGGCCTCAGAGGTTTTAGAAAACCTCAGGCAGAGTATGATGTAGTGAGGAAAATTCTACGCTCCCTGACTCCCAATTGGCACACCAAAGCAACAGTGATGGAGGAGTCAAGGGACCTGCGTAATACTAAAGCTGATGAGCTGATTGGCTCACTAATGGCATATGAGATAAACATGCCAAGGACAGATGAAGCCGAGAGGAAGAAGAAGCCGATAGCACTGAAGGCTAGTTCCAGCAAATCAACAAAATCCAGCTCTAGCAGCTCTTCATCATCAGAGGAGAGCCTAAATGAAGAAGAAGATGTGACTCGATCTGAGATAGCCATGATGACTAGAGAGTTCAGGCGATTTCTCAGAAAGGGAGCAGGACGGTTTGGCCAGAAGAAATACAGTGGTGGCCGAAAGGATAAAAGGTATAAATCTAAACCTGCAAAGAAAGATGAAGCTAATGTCTGTTATCAATGCAGGAAACCAGGGCATCTGAAAATTGACTATCCAGACAATAAGAAACACAAGGACAGGTCAAAGAAGAAAATCAAGAAGGGAAGAGCTATGATCACCACATGGAGTGATGAAGATGAAGGCTCTTTCAGCAGCAGCTCAGATAGTGAAGCTGAATCTGAACAGCCCATTTGTCTTATGGCAACAAGCTCTGAAGATAGAGAGGAGGATACAGATGAGGTAATCACTAGATTTGAAAACTTCACAGTTGCTGATTGGGTAGATGCTTATCATGACATAGCTGATAGAGCTGATGATATTAGAAAAGAGAATAGGCATCTTAGAAGAAAAATCAATTCCATGCAAAATGATAAAACACTAACTGATAAAATTGCATGTTTGGAATCTGAGATTGATGAATTGAAACTCACATGCTCTGAAGAAGATAAAATCAAAAATGAGTTAAAAGCTTCTAAGGAAGAGAATCTAAGGCTTGAAAATGAAATTGATGAATGGAAGCTAAAGATTCAAAAATGTGAAAGTGAAGTAAAAATCATTTCTGAAAAATATGAAGATGTCCTCAATGTCAACAATGAGCTGAAAAAGGCTATTGATGAACTTCAGAAAGACAATGAGGATAAAATAAAAACCATTGAGAAAGTGACCTAAGGAACAGATAACTTAAATGCTTTGTTAGGGTCAAAGATTAATTTCAGAAAAGAGGGCCTAGAATTTAATTCTAGTGCAACAAAAACATTCGGGATGAAAACAATTTCATTTGTTGCTCAAAAGGAAAAGGGACCTTTAATTAGCATGAACTCAACAAATTTGATGAACAAAACTGCTAATCTGAAAAAGCCCAGTGCTGAGGAGAAGGGCAAATAAAAGGTTAATGAGCCTAGTAGAGCTAGCACATCTAAGCAGAATCCTAGGGCTCATACTCAGGTTAGGGGTCAACCTACACAGTCCGGAAAACCCCAGGTCAAGGTAACCAAGTCTCCACCAACACCTCCACCTCTGAAGAAGACCCAATACAAACCTGTGTATAGGTCAGCAGGGTCCAAAGTACAGGGGAGACAAAGTGCTACTAGGAGTCAACCCAATTATTTTTATCAACCCAGAGCTCAGAACCAATACAATGCACAGCCAACCTACTTCAATAGGTCAAATTGGTCTAGAACTCAGGGTAGGTTTACAGGTCTTGCATTCCAGGGTGCTCAAAACCAAAGACCTTACAGTGGAAATTGGGTCAATGGGTATGGTTACTGGACATCTAGAAATCAATATTTTCATAGCCAGCCCAGGAACTACTATGGCCAAAATTTTGTGGATATACCCTGGCCAAGGCACTGGCACAGAAATAACAGTATTGTCAATAAACATGCTGCTGCCAATAAGAAAAACAACAATAAGAAGAAAAGGAACAACAACAGAAGAAAATCTGTAGGATCTACTGAACAAAACACATTTAAACAAATGTGGATTCTGAAACATTTACTTTCCTGTTTTGCTTCTAGTTCATTTACATTGGAGCCCAATCAGTCTTGGGTTCCAAACTTCTCTACCTAATTGTGTATGCAGGTATGCCTGGCAGCCAAGAACAACTTGTGGTACATGGATAGCGGCTGCTCCAGGCATATGACAGGAGATAAGGCCAAATTTTGCATACTGACTGAGAAAGTAGAAGGCCTTGTCACCTTTAGAAGCAACACAAAGGGTAGGATTATCGGATCAGGTAAGGTAGGTAAGTGTTCTACCTGCTGCATTGATGATGTTATGCTGGTTGAAGGGTTAGCCTATAATCTACTTAGCATTAGCCAGTTATGTGATAAAGGTTACAATGTTTTATTCAATTCTCAATGCTGCAAGATTTTTGAACCAGATTCTGATATTGTCAAATTTTCTGGAAAAAGAATAAATAATACTTACATGATAAATTTAGATGAAATTCAACACACTAACCTTTGCCTTACTGCCAGTAGAGAAGACATAGCATTTTTATGGCATCGTAGGTTAGGTCATGCTAGCTACACTGTTTTGCACAAATTAAATAAGCATGGCATGGTTAGAGGACTTCCTGAAGTCTCATTCAAGAAAGAAAACAAAATCTGTGATGCATGCACTCAATCAAAGATAACTAGAAAGTCATTTAAGTCTAGAACTGAAAATCTGTCTTCCAAACCCTATGAGCTGATACATATGGACCTTTTTGGGCCAACTAGATCTGTCAGCCTATAAGGGAGGAGGTATGGGTTTGTCATGGTAGATGACTTTTCTAGGTATACTTGGGTTTATTTCTTATCTAATAAGAGTGATGCTTTCTCAGAATTTCAGGAGTTCTATGTTAAAACAAATCAGAAAATTGAAAACATTTTGTCTGATCATGGAGGTGAGTTTGAAAACTCACAATTTGATGAATTCTGCAGGTCAAATGGAATCAACCACAGGTACTCCTCACCAAGGACACCTGAGCAGAATGGAGTTGTGGAGAGAAGGAACAGAACCCTAGTGGAAATGGGTCATACACTCCTTGTGGAAGGTGGTCTACCAAGGAAATTTTGGGCTGAAGCAGTGAACACTGCCTGTTATGTAATTAACAGAGCCATGGTAAGACCTTCTACCCAGCAAACACCATATGAGATATTAAAAGGTAAGAAACCTTCTATTGCTCACTTCAAGGTTTTTGGTTGTAATTGTTTCATTCACATAAATGATAAAAAGGACCTTGATAAAATTGAACCTAAAGGAGAACCATGAATTTTTCTTGGCTATTCTGAAAACATCCGAGCATACAGAGTGTACAATCTGAACTCTAAAACTGTTGAAGAATCTCCACACATAGTTTTTGATGAATCCTTGGCAAATTCTAATGTTGGTCAATGCAGGAATGAAAACAATGGTGAAATTCTGAAGGAAGGAGATCCTGCAGACAAATCCGAGGATGAAGAAGAACATAAAGAGAGAGGAGCCTACAGTTCAGGGGGAGGTAAATCAAGTTCATGATAGTCCAATTGTAAATATTAGATATCTCAAGGATCATCCTGTAGATAATGTCATTGGAAATCTGCATGACCCCCCTAGGACTAGAGGCCACTTAAGAATTCAACATGAACTGAATGCTTATGCTTTTGTATCAAACATAGAACCCAAGTCCATTAACTGTGCTCTCCAAGATGTGCATTGGATTAATGCCATGCATGAGGAGCTAAATCAGTTTGACAGGAATAAGGTGTGGCATTTGGTTCCACCTCCTGATCATGAAACAGTCATAGGGACTAAATGGGTATTTAGAAATAAAACTGATGAAGCTGGGAATGTTATTAAAAATAAAGCCAGACTTGTAGCTCAGGGGTATAATCAGGAATTTGGAATAGACTTTGAAGAGTCTTTTGCCCTTGTAGCTAGGTTAGAAGCAATAAGAATTTTATTGGCTTATGCATGTTCCCTAGGAATAAACCTTCAGCAGATGGATGTGAAATCTACTTTTCTAAATGGGGAAATTAATGAGGATGTATATGTGAGACAGCCTCCTGGGTTTGAATGTTTAGATTTCCCTAATCATGTTTACAAGCTCAATAAAGCTCTCTATGGTTTAAAGCAAGCTCCTAGAGCTTGGTATGACAGGTTGAGCAAATTTCTCACCAACAAGAACTTCACAAGAGGTATAGTTGATCAAACATTGTTTACCAAGGTAAGCCATCCAGATATTCTTATCATTCAGATTTATGTGGATGACATTATGTTTGGGTCAACTAACCCCAAATTGTGTGAGGAATTCTCTCAAATAATGACTGATGAATTTGAAATGAGCTCAATGGGTGAGCTCAAACTATTTCTTGGACTGCAGGTTACACAAACAGAAGATGGCATTTTCATCTCTCAGTCCAAGTATGTAAAGAACTTATTGAAGAAGTACAAAATGGACAACCTCAAGGAAATAGCTACTCCAATGGGTACATCAACCAGTTTGGATGAAGACTCTAAAGGAAACCTGTGGACCAAAGGCTATACAGAGGTATGATCGGATCTCTTCTCTATCTTACAGCATCTAGGCCTGATATACAATTTGTTGTGTGTTTATGCTCTAGATTTCAGGCCAGTCCTAAAGAAAATCACTTTAAAGCTGTGAAAAGAATTTTTAGGTATTTACTAGGCACCCAAGAACTAGGTCTCTGGTATCCTGCTAAGTGTGAGTTAGAGCTTCTAGCCTACACTGATGCAGACTATACTGGGTGTCGAGTAGATAGAAAAAGCACCAGTGGCTACTGTCAATTCCTTGGTGGCTGTCTAGTGTCTTGGGCATCTAAGAAGCAACACACTGTAGCATTATCCACAGCTGAAGCTGAGTATGTTGCAGCATGTAATTGTGCAGCCCAAGTACTTTGGATTAAGCACCAACTGGCTGATTATCAGATAAATCTGGGATGCATTCCACTTTTATGTGATAATACTAGTGCTATATGCCTTGCTAAAAATCCTGTTCATCATTCTAGGACTAAGTATATAGAGATAAAACATCATTTTCTTAGAGATGTTGTAAATAAAAAGGAGATTGAAATGAATTTCATAGAAACTGAAAAACAAACTGCTGATATTTTTACTAAGCCTCTTGGAAATGAAAAATTTAAGTTTCATAGAAGAGAACTTGGCTTATGTAAATTTCAGTATGATGAATGATTGCTTAATTGCTGTGAATAAAATTCTCTGATGTGGACTTGTTTTTGATTGCTTGGATAAATCATGTGGATGTGAATGTGGATGTAGAACTGTCCTGCATTGCATATATTCAGGGGGAGCTTGTCGAGTCTTTGCATGTCCTTGCATATCATTCATTCATGACCTATGCATAAGCTCTCTCTCAATTAATTCTTGCCATGTTGCATGCATATAGACAGGGGGAGTATTACTAGAAATTCAGAGTGGTTTCAACTTTCTTGAAGTCATTCAACCTTTAACTCTGAATACTTGTCTCTGACATTATGGCAATTTGTTGGTCAGTTCTGATTTCTAAGCAGTAGAAAATGGACTTCTTCATTTATAAGAATTTGAACTGTTCAAAGACTGATGTAATGGTTTAAATCTTATAATGGTTGGAGTTTAAAGATTGCAATCAGTATATAAGTAAGTTGAAAATTGATAAAACTCTCAACCTCTTTCTTATTTCATGTCAGACAAAGCTAATCATATCTGAAATCTGAAAACTCATCTGAAATCATGATTAGAGAGGATAAGTATATGTATTGTTCTTAAACAAGTTATTCTGAAACATAAGAAGGACAACTAAGAAAGATATTGAAAAACATTGAAAATCATTGAATATATATATATTGGCAGAGCAATAACTGGTAAATCACTGAGAAACTGAGTGATCCATCAAAGAAGTGGACAACACTCATGTCATGAAGTGTATCAGCTATCTCTGTTTAAAATGTTCAAAACATCAGGCTGGCTTCACTGAGTACCTGGGGGTAACTGGCGTCTGATAAACGTGTACCCTCACACCAAAAGGTGTAACCCAGTTCTGTTGAATTTGATCATAGGCAGAATGGTCCATCTTGTTGAGTATCTAGGGGTATTGGCATCTTATAAACGTATACCCTTACGCAGAAAGACTTATGGTACCTAAATGCTCAAAATGATCTAATATTGATAATGCTGCTCCTTCAAAAGAAAAGTTCATGAGTGTAAATTTGTTTAGTTTCAATACATGACTTGGGTTCTCTCAATATTTTTTGAGACTATGAAAGTAAGATATCATGAAACTGAATCTTTCATGCAAATGTGATTCTGGTTTATTGTCTTATCATGCACAGTGAACTTATCTATTGCTTGTAGTGCATGAACTCTAAATTTTATCATCATTAAACCAGAACTCTTTCTGACAGCAGTTTCTAATTTCATATGACTGAAGACTCTATGCTTTAGAATGCTTATTCATGAACTACCTGTTCAGAATGCCAGTCAGTTCTTCTCTTGATTCCTCCACTGTAATTAATTTTTCCCTCCTCTTTGTTGATGGTAAAGGGGGAGAATATTATCTAGGGGATGTCTAGGGGGAGAATACATATCTGTCTGAATTCTGAAGTCAATTCTGAATTCATTCTAAGGGAGAGTTTGAGGCAGTGAGTTGCATGCCTTCATAGCATCTGCATGTCAATCTGCATAACACATCATGTCTTTCATCAAACATATATCTATATGACAGGATGTTGCTCTTCTACTTCATATGGGGTTGCCATCATCAAAAAGGGGGAGATTGTTGTGACCCTTCTATGTTGATGATGTTGACACTTACTTTATTTCATTGGCAACACCATTGTTTTGATTGATTGGCAACTGTTTTTGATTTGATGAAATTGCTCTATCATATTGACTATGTGTTCTTTGCATTTAATACACTGCTGTCTGCATTTCTTACTCTCATGAGTCTATACACTGGAAATTCTCATGTCGATTGAGTCTACACATTCATCACTTACCTTTCGCTCAAGATGAAGTCCACACACTGCATCTCAATTGAATTGGTTAAGGGTGTTCAGTGTCAACGCATGAAGTCTGGACATCAGTCTTAATATTCTAAGTCTGTACAGCCGTTGGCCTTGAACCTCAGAGTCTGTACATTGAATCACCAACTTCTTTGAAGCCCATACATCGCTCAAAGTCTGTACAGAGTCCAGCATCTCAGTTAGCGTCTCATGCATTTGAGTAAAGTCTGTACATCGGTCTGTCAGCAAGTCTGAACATCGTCCGTCTTTGTTAGCGTCTCAGGCATTGGGCTAAGTCTGTACAGCATTCAATGTCTAGAGCTTCATGAAGTCTGTACATCAGACTGTTACAGCAAGTCTGTACATTGTCTGTCTTCCTCAGCGTCGTGATATTTGAAGTCTATCCATCCATCAGGAGCTTCAAGTCTACACATCGCTTCGCTCCATCAAGTCTGTACATCCACAGTGTTACTTGAAGTCTGGACATTGGTCTTCAAACTCAAAGTCTGGACATTGGTCTTCAAACTCAAAGTCTGCACATTGTCTTCAAAACCAAAGTCTCTACAATGGTCTTCACACTTGAAGTCCATACATTCGATGTGTAGAGTTGATGTCTATACTGTGTCTTTGCTGATCAAGTCTACACAATGGTCGGTGGCAAGTCTGTACACTGGCCTCAGCTTTTCAAGTCTACACATTGGCCTCCTTGCATAAAGTATATACACTGGACTGTTTGGCAAGTCTATACATCGGCCCCTGTCTTCGATGTCTATACATCCCTTTAGCTTGCTCAAGTCCATACATTGGCTTCAAGACTTTCAAGTCTATACACTGAAGTCTTCACATTCATTTGCATTACATGAAGTCCATACAGTGGGTAAAGTCTGTACGTTGCATTCTGCCTTCACAAGTCTATACAACGAAGTATATACACTGCAATGTACATACTCAAATCTTATGACTTCATTCTTGTTGCTGAAGGGAACAGGGTCGACGCTGGGATCTTAAAGCGTCCACGCATCAGTTGACGAAGCCTTCACGATATCTTCCACTACGTCAACGCCACAAGCAAGCAACGTCGACGCAGCAGTTGAAGAAGCATTCATCTTCACAGGCTATTCCACCGCGTCAACGCCACAATTAAGCAGCGTCGACGCAGCAGCTAAAAAGACGAGGCTAATGGCTACTGGAATGCATCACTGTGTTAACGCCATTGAGTGACAGCGTCGACGCAGCAAGTTAGATTGCTGACATTGAGCACGTGAACGGAGAACTCTATACATCGGACTGAAGAGGCTAATGAGGGGCACATGATCCGAGGTACCTAGCTCGTGATACGAGAAGGACAAGGTATCCAGATAATGACACGTGTTCTGACACTCCATTGGATGATGCCACGTGGTCCAAATTGCTGGGCGGGAAACGTGGAGAGCACACGCCTGCTGCTGTTGTTGCTGCTATATAAACAAGTCCTCTTCCATAGAAGAAGATGATCGAAAGAAAAGAAGAGAAAGTCTATACAGCAGTGAGCCTTCGATCCACAGAGAGAAAAGAGAGAAGAAGAAGATACAGAGAAGAAGAAATAGAGAAGAAGGAGAAAAAGAGAGAGGAAGAGATCGAGAGAGATTGAGTTGAGAGAGAGCTGATTGAGAGTGAGAGTGAGAGAGTATGTATCTCAGTCTCGTGGTTCAAAACTAGAGCTGAGCTTTGCTCTTAGAGCTATATTACTTTTGATTTTTTCTGTTTTCGTTTTGATTCTGTCTTTCATTTCCGAATACTGTTTCTTCAAGCTGTGTGTCAGCGGTCTTGCAGTGGTAGTCTCCACTGGACGGGTTAAGCTGTATTTCCCCAGCGGTTGCAGAGGATCAGATCCTCTGGTCGGCAAGCTGTAGTGCCCAGCGAAGCTGTGTATCAGCGGGTTGTTTGGCCAAGCTGTAAAGCCCAGTGGATGCAAGCTGTGCTGCGCAGCAGGAAGCCATACTCGGTTGAGTGTGGGGTGGACGTAGGTCGTTGACCGAACCACCTAAAAATTGTGTGTGCATTGTGTTTGTGTGATTGCTTGTGAACTGTGTGTGATGGTATCCTTTGCTTAGCTTCATTGATTATATCGCTCATACTTATGTCTGGCTTTCGATATAAGATATGGTGAATGGCTTTCATGGGTCGACCCTTTGCTTAGCACTTTTCATTTAGCTTTACTGATGCTTGCCTAAATTCCGCTTTAGAACTTACAATAGTTTTAAATTAGGCAAGTTGATCTATTCACCCCCCTCTAGATCCACAATCTGTGGAGATAGACTGCGTCCATCTAACCCAACATGCCATGTGTGGGTTTAGGAACTAAGTGCCAGACCTTGTTCCTATCAAACTGACTAAGTTCATCATGCATGGCATTTATCCAATGCTCATCTTGTAGGGAACTTTCTATATTCTTTGGTTCTATCTGTGAAACTAAAGTAAATGAGTTCAATTCATTTTCAATTCTGAAATGTGCTCTAGTTCTAGGGGGTTCATTCAAATTATCAATTATGTTTTCTAAAGGATGATCTCTGATAAATCTAACATTGGTAACCTGATTACCTGGATGTTCATTTACCTCCCCCTGAGCATCAGATCCTTCTACTGCAGCCTCTTCTGCAGATTCTTCATTTTGTTCTTCTTTGGTTTCCAAGATATCTCCATCAACTTTGTCCCTACATAAGCCAGTTTATGTTTTAATTGCAAATTCATCAAAAATAATATGTGGAGATTCCTCAACAACTTGAGAATTAAGATTGTATATCCTATAAGCTCTGGACAGTTCAGAATAACCTAGAAAAATTACAGGTTCACTTTTAGGTTCAAATTTATCAGGGTCTCGTTTAGAATTGACATGAATAAAGCATTTGCAACCGAAAACCTTGAAATGTGCTAGAGAAGACTTCTTACCCTTAAGAATCTCATGAGGAGTCATTTGTGTAGATGGTCTTACCAGGGCTTGCAGTATTAATGGCCTCAGCCCAAAACTTCCTAGGCAAGTTCCCTTCTACCAGCATAGTTCGAGCCATCTCTACTAGCGTTCGGTTTCTCCTTTCCACCACTCCATTCTGCTCTGGAGTCCTTGGTGAGGAGAACCTATGATTGATGCCATTTTCCCTATAGAAATCATCAAATTGTGAGTTTACAAACTCACCACCATGGTCAGACAAAATATTAGAAATAGGCTGTTCACATGGCTATTTTTTTTTATGAAAGAACTCCTGAAATTCCTCAAATGCATCATTCTTGTGAGACAAGAAAAATACCCAAGTAAATCTAGAAAAGTCATCAACTAACATAAAATCATATCTTTTTCTAGATAAGCTAACTGATCTAATGGGTCCTAATAAATCCATGTGAATCAGCTCATAAGGTTTAGAAGATAGGTTTTTAGTTCTGGACTTAAATGACTTTTTGGTTTGTTTACATTGGGTGCATGCCTCACAAATTTTATTGTCCTGTTTGAAAGAAATTTCAGGATGAACTTTCACCATGCAATGTTTATTCAATTTATGAAGCACACTATAGCTGGCATGACCTAACCTACGTTGCCACAGGTAGGCTAAGTCATCCTTATTGACAGTGAGACATAGATTGGTGTGTGCTACATCATCTAAATCTACCATATAGATGTTATTTACTCTCTTGCCAGTAAATTTCAAAGATTCAGAATTGGGTTCAAAAATAGTGCATGCAAGAGAATCAAAAATAACTTTATGGCCTTTATCACAAAGCTGACTAATACTGAGCAAATTATAACCTAGCCCTTCAACTAATAGAACTTCTTCAATAAAACAGGAAGAGCACTTACCAACCTTTCTTGACCCAATGATCCTTCCCTTGGTATTACCTCCAAATGTAACATGACCAGCATCTTTCTTCACCAACATGCAAAATTTTCCTTTATCCCCGGTCATGTACCTAGAATAGCCACTGTCAAGATACCATTTATTCTGGTTGTCGGCCAGGCATACCTGCAAATGAAATCAAGGGGAAGATTTTGGAACCCAAGAATGTTTGGGCCCCATGATAACAATCAAGTCATGCGAGCAATATAGAAGATGTTTTGGAATCCACACTTGTTTTATTGTATTCAATTGAGTTGTGGATTTCTTTACTTTCTGTTTGTCATGTCTTACATTAGCATTTTGAGCTTTGGTTGGTAGCTTCTGTGGTTTAGCATTCTTATTATCAGCCTGAAAACTTCTGTGCCAGTGATTAACCCAATGGACATTAGGATGAGAGTGTCCAGTGTGGGTCCTAGGCTGACCAGACATAGAGTGAACAAAGCTATGAGAGTTTTGGTTTCTGAAATTCCTGAACCTAGGTTGCCCAAAGGTGTTCCAGGATTTAGGTCTATGTTTTTGACTGGGATATGACTGCTTCATTGACCTCCTGTTGGGACTGCCTCAACCTATCTTTCCACGGTGGTAATAATATGGGTTGTGAAATGAGGAATAGGTCTGTGCAACATGGTGGTAGCTTCGACCTGAGGTGTCCCAACTCTGACCAGGATTTCAAAAAATCCTAGACCCATAAGAAGTCTGCATCGGTGGAGGTTGGTAGCTGCCTCGACCTTTCTGGGGATACTGGGTTGTTTTGCTGCGGGGTTTTCCTTGGACTTGAGCTTTAGTAGGTTGACCCCTAATCTGTCTTCCAGCCTGAGGTGTAGTAGTGTGTATGCACGGTCCACTAGACACCCCAACCTTTTCTTTGCCCTTGTCCTTGGCACTGGGCTTATTTTTATTAACATTTTTCTCAGTGTTTTTGTTGCTGCTTTCTTCAGGAATCATTCTTATTAGAGGTTTGAACTTTGATGTTTCTTTTTTAGCAACATATGTCATGGTTTTCACATCAAGCCTCTTTTGTTTGTTGGGTTGAAACCCAATCCTTCCTTTCTAAAGTTCACTTTTGTTCCCAAGATGGCATTAAGATTGTCAGTTCCTGAGTCATGCCTTCAAGGGATTGTTGTTTATCCTTATTCTCCTTCTCTAGATTTTCAATTGTCCTTTTCAAGTAATTATTCACTCCAACAATAGCACTATATTTTTCATTAGAAGTTTTGGTTTCTTCCTCAAATTTCTGCATTCCAATCTTCAATTCATCAATCACATTTTTCAGATTCTCATTTTCATTTCTCATGTCAGCTAAAGAGACTTTCAAGCTATCACATTCAGTAAGAGATTTCTTTAAACTATCATTTTCTATTTCTAGGCAAGTGATTTTATCATTCAGAGATGTATCATTCACTAAAGAAGTTATTCTTCTTTTCAAATGCCTATTTTCCCTACGCACATCATCATACTTATCTAAGATCTCTGCATAAACATCGTCCCAATCATGATGAGTATAGTTTTCGAATGGATTAGTTACCACTTCATCACTTTTTCTTTCATCATTTTTGGCCATTAAGCAGAGTCTGTCTTCCTCATTACTGCCTGATGTGCTGTTGAGATTCATCCTCGTCACTCCAGGTACTGACCATTGCCTTTCCTTTCTTGTTCTTTGGCCTGAATTTCTCCTTCTGTAGCTCGGGGCAGTCTGCCTTCAGGTGACCAGCTTTCCTACAATAATAACAAACATTAGTGTCAGTTTTCTTAAGAGTTTTTGATCTATACTTCGACTGTCTCTTTCCAGAATGATATTTTCTTCTAATCCATTTTTATTCTTTTCTCAGAAATTTTTTAAACTTCCTAGTTATCATGGCAAATTCATCTAGATCCACCTCTAAAATAGAAGAGCTACGCTCACTAGAGGATCCTTTGCTATTAGAAGCTACTTTCAGAGCGAGGGGTTTTCTCTTCTTTTCAGACTCATCAACCCTCTTAAGGTTCAACTCATAAGTCATGAGAGAACTGACGAGTTCATCTACAATGATCGTGGCAAGGTTTCTAGACTCCTCTATAACAGTGGCCTTAGTGTGCCAGATGGGAGTCAAGGACCTGAGAATTTTTCTAACAATTTCATATTCACTGTAGGCCTTACCGAGGCTCCTCAAGCTATTTGTTAGTACCATCAAACGGGTGTACATCTAAGAGATGGACTCATCTGTCTTCATTTTAAAGGTTTCAAATTCTGAAACAAGCATGTTAGCCTTAGTTTCTCTTACCTGAGATGTACCCACGTAGATTACCTTTAGCTTATCCCACATCTCCTTTGCAGTGGAGCATGACGAAATTCTTGAAAATTCTGTGGGATGGAGAGCACACTGAATTGCATTGATGGCACTCCAATTTAACGTTGATTTGCAAATTTGCTCTCTCATCCATACTTCCTCATCGTCAGCGAGATCGAATGGTCCTTTGCTTACCACCTTCCAGATGTCGTAATCTTTCGCACGTAGGAAGACCTGCATGTGATTTTTCCAGTATGCATAATTATTACCATCAAAGTAACTTGGCTTACTTGTTGAGTGGCCTTCTGTGGTCAAACCTTTGGCATCCATCGTAGCTAATCTCTTCGGAATGTTAAGCCCTTACAAAGTGTTAGGCTTTGATACCACGTGTTGGAATGGATGAACAATAAGATCTAGAGGGGGGGTGAATAGATCTACCCCAAAATTCGTAGAAATAAGCCGTTCAAATGAGGAATTAAAAGACTTAGCCAACCACTACCAATTCAAACCACTGAGATGACTAGACAAGAGATCTAGTACGATGTAAGAGTAGAAATGATCAACAGAGAACTATAAATGATAATAGAATTAATTTGCATATAGATGAGATGCAAATGGGTTGTGCAAGAGGTTCGAGGCGGAGGTGAGACTCAATGAGTCTACTCACGCAAGAAGGCTACTTTTCAGATAGGCCTAACCTCTCATTATGGTAACTTCTTTTTATATACCACTTCACACAATCATTAGTTATAAGCAGTAGAGATTAGATCTAACAGAATGTAAGAGATGATCAACGAAGTAGATGGAAGATGCCGACACACAGACAATCACACATGAAACACCAGAAGATTTTTAGGTGGTTCAATCTCTAGCTAGAGAATTTTTGTGGATTAAAACCAAATTTTACATGTGCCGGACACTCCAAACATTTTGCAGAAAGGCCAGGGGTAAAAAGGTCACAAAGCCAGGGCATGGGAAGCCCTAGGGTGCCCCTCCCTCCTTGACCAAGTCAAAGGAGTAGCCACCTTCCATATTTTGTGAAAAGAGGAGATAAGGACATAATTATCTTGATTTATTTGTGGGGAAATTTGAGGAGAAGAAATAGGAGGAGATCCTCTCCCAATTAGGAAACCAAAGGAGGCCGCCCCCTTCTTTCCTCTTTCCAAGACCTTGTGCACCCCTCTCTCCACACAAACCCTAGCCACCTTGCCCATCTCATCTCTTTCTGCTCAAATCCTACCCCTTCATCTCCATCAAGCACAATCTCCACACAAACCCTAGCCCACCAATTGTAGAAGAAGGGAGTTCTTCTTCTTTTCTTTAGCTTAGAATTTTTCTTTAACCCTAGGTCGCCCTTTTTATTCCCTTTATGTTCCTCTTTTAATTTTGCTCTCTTCGTAAAAGTTCTTCATTTTTAAAATCTCTACAATTTATTCATCTTCGTCTTTAGCTAATTCTGCTTCATTGTCAAGTTATCTTCTAGTTTTCAAAGTTCAGTTTTTCACATTTTACTGTTCATCCGTACTCGACCGCCCCTGTTCTTCTCACGTTTTCTCCCTCTTATGCTCATTTTCACCCTTTGCTCCCTTCACGAAAGTTCTTCCTTTTTTCATCCTCTTCAACTTATTCTTCTTTGTTATCCTCTAATTCTTCTTGCTTTCAAAGTTATTTCAATTTTATTCTTGTTCTATTTTTAGTATTTTTGTTTTACTATTTTAAAACTCTCTCTCTCCTCTTCCTTCTCCCTTCTACCCAATCTCCTCTCTATTTCTCTTCTAGATTTCTCCTCCACAACATCTCCCTTTCACGGCGATGTGCATGTCAAGGCAGGGCGGTGATCAAAGGTCCGGCGGCGTGGACAACGACGATCTCTGCATCCACTTCCTCTCATGGCGACGTCTACATCAAGGCGGGGCGATCTTCTCCAAGGCTCAGCGAGGATTGGACGGCGCTATTCTTCATCATTCCTGACCTTAGTTCTTCCTTTCTTTTCATTAGTTATAATTTTCTTTTCATATACATTGTACTTTCAATTCCTAGCACTAGATATTTCATTTATGCAAGTTGTCGTTCTCTTCCTCTCTATATCTCTTCCAATGTTCTCTTCTCAACCCTCCAATTTCTTTAGTTAGATTTAATTTCATGCAATTGTCTATCTCTTTCTCTCTCTACCTCTTTCAATTTTCTCTTCTCTAACCCTCCGACATTCTTAGTTAGATTTAACTCCATGCAACCGTAATTTTCTTTTTCAACAACTCACTCAAACATTGATTTCAAAACATAGGAGTTTTCAACATAATAAAAGATCTTCCTCCTCGTGGGATCGACCCGTGCTCATCACTCTACGCTTAATCTAAGAGTTTTCTTTGTGAGTGAGAGCGGTTAAATATTTTGAAATTGTGTGCGCGGCATTTTAACGACGAGTGTTTATGCACATCACCCAACCCACACAATTAAATGAACGGGCTTAGCCAAATGGGCCTTATGGTAGGATTTTGTTGGAATGGATGAACAGTAAGATCTAGAGGGGGGTGAATAGATCTACCCTAAAATTCACAGAAATAAGCTGTTCAAATGCAAAATTAAAAGACTTAGCCAACCACTACCAATTCATACCACTGAGATGACTGGACATGAGATCTAGTACGATGTAAGAGCAAAAATGATCAACAGAGAACTATAAATGATAACAGAATTAATTTGCAGAGAGATGAGATGCAAACGGGTTGTGCAAGAGGTACGAGGCGGAGGTGAGACTCAATGAGTCTACTCACGCAAGAAGGCTACCTTTAAGATAGGCCTAACCTATCCTTCTGATAACTTCTTTTTATATACCTCTTCACACAGTCAGTAGTTATAAGCAGTAGAGATTAGCTCTAACAGAATGTAAGAGATGATCAACGAAGTAGATGGAAGATGCCGGCACATAGACAATCACACACAAAACACCAGAAGATTTTTAGGTGGTTCGATCTCTAGCTAGAGATCTACATCCACCCCTTACTCTACCGAATAAGGATTATTGTCGACTCATAGCTTGAATCCGATGATCCACAGCTTCGGGGATAAAGTCCCTACAAACCGCTGAGCGTGACAACTTGCTAGACTACTGATTCACATCTTCAACCGCCGAGCTTCACAGCTTGCTGTCTGAGGATTCAACCTCGCCTGCTCAGCTTCACAGCTTGCTCTACTGATACATAGCTTACAAGAGAATTGAAAAGAAAAACTAGAAGAGGCGACGAAAGATGATAACATAATGTAGCACCACAGGAGCAATATGACTCTGGATCTGATCCAGAAGTCAGAAGATGAATCTCTACTTCAATCTCACTCCTCTTACGGTACTCTGTTTTCCTCTCAGCAACACTCTCTCTTGAACTCTTTCTAGACTCTCGACTGCTCTCCTTCCCTCAGCTTCTCTAGCTCTCAGACACTGCTTCTGATCTTCTCTATCCTCGCTCTTTTCGCTCTAGAATTTCTGGCTACACTGGCTCCCTTCTTCTTCATCTTCTTTTTTTTCTATCTTCCTTCTTTTTTCATTTGAGCGATCAGGCCTCCATTTATAGGCTCGTGAGAGATTGGGCGCGTGGAAAACACATTCCCGCCCAAGGAACTTTGAAAAAATGCGCTACTGGATGTCCACATGTCGGACGTTGAAGGTTTGCTATCCACATGGATGAATTTCCAGTTTAGACTTGCCTTGGATCACGTGCCTAGGGATAATGACCTCGAGCCACGTGACCATACTAGTGTAAGGCATGCTGCCTTTCATATGTTCGATCCTGGGTCTTTCAGTGACTTAAGTCCCTATTAATTTGAACATAAGACATAAAGCATTTTGTCAAACACTTTGTAAGCATGAGTGGATAACTAATATGCATCGACCTATTGAGATAAAAGTCACAGTACATACATATATTTCAGACAAGTGTGAAAGATGCACAGACTTGACTAAGCATTATAGACATATGATGCACTGACATGATATGAAACCTTGACACACTAGCTTCAACCTTCTACTAGTATGCTCAAACCTTAAAGGTGCATGTGCTCTGACTTGAGTGCATATGCTTAGACTTGTATGAAACATGTGCTCCGACCATGCCTTGTATGCTCTGACTTGATGCCTTCATGTGCACTGACTACAGTAAAGGTGCTCTGACCTTATAATGCACACTAGCACATATGCTTAGACTTTATAGTGCAAGCTAGCACATATGCTCATACCTAAATTTGCACATATGCTCTGACCTTAGTGTGCGTTCTGGCACATATGCTCAGAACTTAGAGTAGTGCACCGACCAGCATAACTAGACTATGCGCATGTGCTCTGACTTGAAGGAAGGTGCTCAGACGTGAAAGCCTACATGTGCTTTGACCTTGATGAACACAAGATACATGTATGAACATCGACCTAGATTGACATTATGCGTGTATGTGCATCAACCTTTGCATGCAGCACTTTCTTCATGTGCACTGACCTTACATGCAACACTGAACATGTGCACCGATCTTGCAACAATGACAATGTGCATCGACCTTTGCATGCAGCACTTTCTTCATGTGCACTGACCCTACATGCAACACTGAACATGTGTACCGACCTTAGTATGCAACAATGACAATGTGCACCGACCTTAGTATGTACAAATGACTATGTGCATCGACCTTACGCTTACATGTAGACATGCACTGACCTTCATATGCGACATGTATGAACATGCACCGACCTGCATATGCAACACTATGAGCATGCACTGACTTTTATACGCAGCACTATGAACATGCACCGACCCGCATGTGCAACACTATGAGCATGCACTGACCTTCAAATGCAGCACTATGAACATGCATCGACCTTAGTGAGAAACACATACACACTAGCATCGACCTTAGTGAGAAACACATACATCTGAAGCATGAGAATCTATAACATACTAACAGTGTTGCCATAATGAAGAATAGAATCAGAGTATCACAATTGCCAATATCCAAAAGCTGAAGATAAAATATATTGTTGCCAATCATCAAAACTTAATATGAAATTAAATTTACGGAATCAAGTTAAAGAAGACACAACATGAGACACACTTTATCCCACACAATCTCCCCACAACATTCTCCCCCTTTTTGATGATGGTAACAAATTAAACTTTGATATACATTTCGATGGCAACACACTTACATTTTGATGGCAGCAATGATTTTATTAAGATCCAGAAATATACACTATGTAGAGAGAAAATGCAGCCACTGTAGTTATCAAACTCTTCCCAAACTTTCTTCCTAGCAGACAACCATCGACATCTAACTTCTCTCCACTAATGCAACCTTAAACTCTAAGAAGAAAGGTAGTCAAGAACTGAGGAGGGCGCCATCAAAAGCTCTCCCCCTTTTCCATTAGCAAAAAGAATGCTAAAGGAGAGTACCACAGTGTAGAGGAAATCCGATTGACAAACTAATTAATCTTTCATTGACCAAGCGAACTTAGCGTAGATGCTTCTAGTATAAGAGTTCAGATAATGCATTCTGGAAATTATGTGGTTTAAAAATTATGAAAGTTTCGAGAATAGCCACTTCACTCTTTTGAAAAACGATCTGTATGAACTCTTAATAGTAATAAACTAGAAAGACATGATGCATGTCAGATTTTGCCCTACTTCATCTTATTTATCCAAACATTAAGGCATCTATCAGGAGAGACCAAAACATGTATTGTGATTAAACAGTTTGCACATTTCTGATTTAATCTTCAAGATTACAGTAACAATTTTTTTTTTCATTCCTTACTATTTGAAAATAGTCAAGTATAATCCTTACCTTTTTACACAAGAGTACACATTTATCAGACGCCAGTATCCCTAGTTACTCAGCAAGATTTACTATTTGTCTCAAGTATAGTTTTCACCTTTTTGCGTAAGGGTACACGTTTATCAGACGCTAGTACCCCTAGTTACTCAGTGAAACTATCCTTTTAGTTTAATTTTCTGAACAGAGTTAACTAAGGCACTTCATGACATAGGTTCACATTATCTCCGACAAGGATCCCAGTTTCTTGGTGCATTTAGCCATTGCTCTGCCTTCAGCATATTTGATTCATCATTTTGACACAACTGCCCATTTGATTTTCAGAAAGTGTTATTTAAGAACAATACATATTTCCAGGTTTTCTCAACCAAGTTATCTTGAGTCTAGATAGATTCAGATTCTGAAAGATTCAATTAGACATGATATGTGCAAGATGGTTGAGAACTATAAAACATATACTACAATCCTTTTTCACTGAGTTTGGTCTTTAGTCTCTAAAGTTCATTAAGTTTAAACCAGTAATTAATTCATGGTACATCACTGCTTCTTATAAGAGAAGATTTCTAATTTTAACAGCTTAGATTAATGAACTTGACTATCAGTTTGTCATTTATTCAGATTTAGAAAAGGATTGCAAAAAAATTTCAGGAACTTGATGTCAAGGATGAGAGTAAGTCAGATGGACTCATGATTGGCAGAGTATGTTCTCAAAGGAGTCGACTGACTCTAGGTGTCGACATTATTCAGAAACTGAACTAATGACCTGTTCTGACTCAAATTTTATTCTGAACTCCCCCTCTCAAAATGTATGAAACATCATAAATGATACTACGTGTATGAACCCTATCTTTATGCTATAATTAGACACAACATAATGCTCATGACCACTAAGGATGACATGATAGAGCAAGAACTCCCCATGACTATATGCATGAGTTTTTCGGACATGTATGAATGATGCCATGTCTTAATCTAGATGTATGCAATATTGACCCATGGTACTCAGTGGAGGTTAACCTCTACACATGATGTGGGTTTCCAGACAGACATAATCTGCCTTTCTCCCAGCGTACCATTTGATATACCTATGGGTCAACCATGGAATGTAGCACACAGAAATGTTGTGTCTCACAATACATATGCAGCATTTGTTCAAAAAACACAAGAAGAGCTAAGTGTTTATTCATATCAAAAGATACCAAATGTTAAATCATACCTGAACATGCATTCATGCTGAGAATGCATCTAAACATACATTCATGCAGAAAATTTACAAATACCAAATTCTCTTCTCAAAAACTTAAACCTTTCATTACCAAGAGGCTTGGTAAAAATGTCAACAATTTGTTTTTCTGTCTCAATGTATTCTAATTCAATTTCCTTTTTACTTACCTCATCTCTAAGAAAATGATGTTTATTTCAATGTGCTTAGTCCGTGAATGGTGAACTGGATTTTTAGTTAAGGAAATAGCACTTGTGTTATCACAAAGAATTGTAATACAACCAAAGTTAATATGATAGTCAATGAGCTGGTGTTTAATCCAGAGGACTTGGGCTACACAGTTTCCTACAGCAACATACTCTGCCTCAGCAGCGGATAGGGCAACAGTATGTTGTTTCTTAGATGCCCAAGACACTAGACAACCACCTAAATATTGACAATATCCACTAGTACTTTTCCATCTATCCTACACCTTGCATAGTCTGCATTAGTGTAAGCTATGAGGTCTAACTCACACCTAGCAGGATACCATAAACCTAAGTCTAAGGTGCCAGACAGATACCTAAAGATCCTTTTCACAGCTTTCATATGTGACTCCTTAGGACTAGCTTGAAAGCGTGCGCATAAACATACTGAAAATTGAATGTCAAGGTGAGATGCAGTGAGATATAGCAAGGATCCAATCATACCTCTATATAATTTGGTGACAACCATTTTACCTTCAGGGTCAGCATTAAGGCTGGTTGATGTGCCCATCGATGCTGTTATGGCTTTGAGGTTTTTCATCTTGAATTTCTTCAGTAGATCCCTGATATACTTCTCTTGGATTATGAATGTCCCTTCTTTAGTTTGACAAACCTGTAATCCAAGAAAGAATTTTAATTCTCCCATTGAACTCATTTCAAATTCATTAGTCATTAATTCAGAAAACTCCTCACACATAGATGGCTTGGTTGACTCAAACACTATATCATCTACATAGATCTGAACAACTAGAATATCTTTATCACATACCTTTGTGAATAATGTCTGGTCAACCTTACCTCTGAAGAATCCTTTATCTGTGAGGAATTTGCTCAGTCTGTCATACCAAGCTCGGGGAGCTTGCTTCAATCCATAGAGTGCCTTATCAAGCTTATAAACATGGTCAGGAAAGTCAAGACACTCAAAACCAGGGGGTTGTTTTACAAAAACATCCTCTCTTATTTCACCATTTAAAAATGCAGATTTAACATCCATCTACTGGAGAGTTATTCCTAAACTGCATACAATTGCCAAAAGAATCCTAATGGCTTCTAGCCTTGCTATAGGGGCAAAAGATTCTTCAAAGTCAATGCCAAACTCTTGATTGTACCCCTGAGCTACAAGCCTAGCCTTATTTCTGACTATATTGCCCTACTCATTAGTTTTATTTTGAAAGACCCATTTAGTACCTATAACATTGCCATGTGTGGGTTTGGGAACTAAGTGCCAGACCTTGTTCCTATCAAATTGACTAAGTTCATCATGCATGGCATTTATCCAATGTTCATCCTGTAGGGCACTTTCTATATTCTTTGGTTCTATCTGTGAAACTAAAGTAAATGAGTTCAATTCATTTTCAATTCTGAAATGTGCTCTAGTTCTAGGGGGTTCATTCAAATTACCAATTATGTTTTCTAAAGGATGATATATGATAAATCTAACATTGGTAACCTGATTACCTGGATGTTCATTTACCTCCCCCTGAGCATCAGATCCTTCTGCTTCAGCCTCTTCTGTAGATTCTTCATTTTGTTCTTCTTTGGTTTCCAAGATATCTCCATCAACTTTGTCCCTATATAAGCCAGTTTCAGTTTTAATTGCAAATTCATCAAAAACAATATGTGGAGATTCCTCAACAACTTGAGAATTAAGATTGTATATCCTATAAGCTCTGGACAGTTCAGAATACCTAGAAAAATTCCAGGTTCACTTTTAGGTTCAAATTTATCAAGGTCTCGTTTAGAATTGACATGAATAAAGCATTTGCAACCGAAAACCTTGAAATGTGCTAGAGAAGGCTTCTTACCCTTAAGAATCTCATAAGGAGTAATTTATGTAGAGGGTCTTACCAGGGCTTGCAGTATTAATGGCCTCAACCCAAAATTTCCTAGGCAAGTTCCCTTCTACCAGCATAGTCCGAGCCATCTCTACTAGCGTTTGGTTTCTCCTTTCCACCACTCCATTCTGCTCTGGAGTCCTTGGTGAGGAGAACCTGTGATTGATGCCATTTTCTCTGTAGAAATCATCAAATTGTGAGGTTACAAACTCACCACCATGGCCAGACAAAATATTAGAAATAGGATGTTCACATGTCTGTTTTATTTTCAGAAAGAACTCCTGAAATTCCTCAAATGCATCATTCTTGTGAGACAAGAAAAATACCCAAGTAAATCTAGAAAAGTCATCAACTAACACAAAATCATATCTTTTTCTAGATAAGGTAGCTGATCTAATGGGTCCAAATAAATCCATGTGAATCAGCTCATAAGGTTTAGAAGATAGGTTTTCAGTTCTGGACTTAAATGACTTTTTGGTTTGTTTACATTGGGTGCATGCCTCACAAATTTTATTGTCCTGTTTGAAAGAAATTTCAGGATGACCTTTCACCATGCAATGTTTATTCAATTTATGAAGCACACTATAGCTGGCATGACCTAACCTAAGATGCCACAAGTAGGCTAAGTCATCCTTATTGACAGTGAGACATAGATTGGTGTGTGCTACATCATTTAAATCTACCATATAGATGTTATTTAGACTCTTGCAAGTAAATTTCACAGATTCAAAATTGGGTTCAAAAATAGTGCATGCAAGAGAATGAAAAACAACTTTATGGCCTTTATCACAAAGCTGACTAATACTGAGGAAATTATAAGCTAGCCATTCAACTAATAGAACTTCTTCAATAAAACAGGAAGGGCACTTACCAACCTTTCCTGACCCAATGATCCTTTTCTTGGTATTACTTCCAAATGAAACATGACCAGCATCTTTCTTCACCAACATGCAGAATTTTCCTTTATCCCCGGTCATGTACCTAGAATAGCCACTGTCAAGATACCATTTGGTCTGGTTGTCTGCAAGGCATACCTGCAAATGAAATCAAGGGGAAGATTTTGGAACCCAAGAATGTTTGGCCCCATGATAACAGTCAAGTCATGCGAGCAATATAGAAGGTGTTTTGGAATCCACACTTGTTTTATTGTATTCAATTGAGTTGTGGATTTCTTTGCTTTCTATTTGTCCTATCTTACATTAGCATTTTGAGCTTTGGTTGGTAGCTTCTGTGGTTTAGCATTCTTATTATCAGCCTAAAAATTTCCGTGCCAGTGATTAACCCAATGGACATTAGGATGAGAGTGTCTAGTGTGGGTCCTAGGCTGACTAGACATATAGTGAACAAAGATATGAGAGTTCTAATTTCTAAAATTTCTGAACCTAGGTTGCCCAAAGGTGTTCCAGGATTTAGGTCTATGTTTTTGACTGGGATATGACTGCTACATTGACCTCCTGTTGGGACTGCCTCGACCTATCTTTTCACGGTGGTAATAATAAGGGTTGTGAAATGAGGAAAAGGTCTGTACAACACGGTGGTAGCTTCGACCTGAGGTGTCCCAGCTCTGACCTGGATTTCTAAAAATCCTTGACCCATAAGAAGTTTGCATCGGTGGAGGTTGGTAGCTGCCTCGACCTTTCTGGGGATACTGGGTTGTTTTGATGTGGGGTTTTCCTTGGACTTGAGCTTTAGTAGGTTGACCCCTAACCTGTCTTCCAGCCTGAGGTGTAGTAGTGTGTGTGCATGGTCCACTAGACACCCCAACCTTTTCTTTGCCCTTGTCCTTGGCACTGGGCTTGTTTTGATTAACATTTTTCACAGTGTTTTTGTTGCTGCTTTCTTCAGGATTCATTCTTATTAGAGGTTTGAACTTTGATGTTTCTTTTTCAGCAACATATGTCATGGTTTTCACATCAAGCCTCTTTTTGTTTGTTGGGTTGAAACCCAATCCTTCCTTTCTAAAGTTCAATTTGTTCCCAAGATGGCATTAAGATTGTCAATTCCCTGAGTCATGCCTTCAAGGGATTATTGTTTATCCTTATTCTCCTTCTCTAGATTTTCAATTGTCTTTTTCAAGTAATTATTCACTCCAACAACATCACTATATTTTTCATTAGAAGTTTTGGTTTCTTCCTCAAATTTTTGTATTCTAATCTTCAATTCATCAACCACATTTTTAGATTCTCATTTTCATTTCTCATGTCAGCTAAAGAGACTTTCAAGCTATCACATTCAGCAAGAGATTTCTTTAAACTATCATTTTCTATTTCTGGGCAAGTGATTTTATCATTCAGAGATGTATCATTCACTAAAGAAGTTATTATTCTTTTCAAATGCCTATTTTCCCTACGCACATCATCATACTTATCTAAGATCTCTGCATAAGCATCTTCCCAATCATGATGAGTATAGTTTTCGAATGGATTAGTTACCTCTTCATCACTTTCTCTTTCATCATTTTTGGCCATTAAGCAGAGTCTGTCTTCCTCATCACTGCCTGATGTGCTGTTGAGATTCATCCTCGTCACTCTAGGTATTGACCATTGCTTTTCCTTTCTTGTTCTTTGACCTGAATTTTACCTTCTGTAGCTCGGGGCAGTCTGCCTTCAGGTGACCAGCTTTCCTACAATTATAACAAACATTAGAGTCAATTTTCTTAACAGTTTCAGATCTATACTTTGGCTGTTTCTTTCCAGAATGATATAATCTTCTAATCCATTTTCCTTCTTTTCTCAGAAATTTTTTAAACTTCCTAGTGATCATGGCAAATTCATCTAGATCCACCTCTGAAATAGAAGATCTATGCTCACTAGAGGATCCTTTGCTATTGGAAGCTACTTTCAGAGCAAGGGGTTTTCTCTTCTTTTCAGACTCATCAACCCTCTTAAGGTTCAACTCATAAGTCATGAGAGAACCGACAAGTTCATCTACAATGGTCGTGGCAAGGTTCCTAGACTCCTCCATAACAGTGGCCTTAGTGTGCCAGATGGGAGTCAAGGACCTGAGAATTGTTCTAACAATTTCATATTCATTGTAGGCCTTACCGAGGCACCTCAAGCTATTTGTTAGTACCATCAAACGGGTGTACATCTAAGAGATGGACTCATCTGTCTTCATTTTGAAGGTTTCAAATTCTGAAACAAGCATGTTAGCCTTAGTTTCTCTTACCTGAGATGTACCCTCATAGATTACCTCTAGCTTATCCCACATCTCCTTTGTAGTGGAGCATGACGAAATTCTTGAAATTTCTGTGGGATGGAGAGCACAGTGAATTGCATTGATGGCACTCCAATTTAATGTTGATTTGCGAATTTGCTCTCTCGTCCATACTTCCTCATCGTCAGGGAGATCGAATGGTCCTTTGCTTACCACCTTCCAGATATCGTAATCTTTCGAACGTAGGAAGACATGCATGTGATTTTTCCAGTATGCATAATTATTACCATCAAAGTAACGTGGCTTACTTGTTAAGTGGCCTTGTGCGGTCAAACCTTTGGCATCCACTATAGCCAATCTCTTCGGGATGTTAAGCCCTTACAAAGTGTTAGGCTTTGATACCACGTGTTGGAATGGATGAACAATAAGATCTAGAGTGGGGGTGAATAGATCTACCCCAAAATTAGTAGAAATAAGCCGTTCAAATGCGGAATTAAAAGACTTAGCCAACCACTACCAATTCAGACCACTGAGATGACTGGACAAGAGATCTAGTGGGATGTAAGAGCAGAAATGATCAACAGAGAACTATAAATGATAACAGAATTAATTTGCAGATAGATGAGATGCAAACGGGTTGTGCAAGAGGTTCGAGGCGGAGGTGAGACTCAATGAGTCTACTCACGCAAGAAGGCTACCTTTCAGACAGGCCTAACCTATCCTTCTGATAACTTCTTTTTATATACCTCTTCACACAGTCAGTAGTTATAAGCAGTAGAGATTAAATCTAACAGAATGTAAGAGATGATCAGCGAAGTAGATGGAAGTTGCCGACACACAAACAATCACACACGAAATACTAGAAGATTTTTAGGTGGTTTGATCTCTAGCTAGAGATCTACATCCACCCCTTACTCTACCGAGTAAGGATTACTATTGACTCATAGCTTGAATCCGATGATCCACAGCTTCGGGGATAAAGTCCCTACAAACCGTTGAGTGTCACAGCTTGCTAGACTGCTGATTCACAGCTTCAACCACTGAGCTTCACAGCTTGCTATCTCAGGATTCAACCTCGCCTAATGAGCTTCACAGCTTGCTCTGCTGATACACAGCTTACAAGAGACTTGAAAAGAAAAACTAGAAGAAGCGACGAAAGATGATAACACAATGTAGCACCACAGAAGCAATATGACTTTGGATCTGATCCAGAAGTCAGGAGATGAATATCTACTTCAATCTCACTCCTCTTACGGTACTCTGTTTTCCTCTCAGCAACACTCTCTCTTGAACTCTTTCAAGACTCTCGACTGCTCTCCTTCCCTCAGCTTCTCTAGCTCTCAGACGCTGCTTCTGATCTTCTCTATCCTCGCTCTTCTCGCTCTGGAATTTCTGGCTACACTGGCTCCCTTCTTCTTCATCTTCTTTTTCTTCTATCTTCCTTCTGTTTTCATTGAGCGATCATGCATCTATTTATAGGCTCGTGAGAGATTGGGCGCGTGGAAAACACATTCTTGCCCAAGGAACTTTGAAAAAATGTGATGCTGGATGTCTACGTGTCGGACGTTGAAGGTTCACTATCCACGTGGCTGAATTTCCAATTTAGACTTGCCTTGGATCACGTGCCTATGGATAATGACCTCGAGCCATGTGACCATACTGAGTGTAAGGCATGCTGCCTTTCATATGTTCGATCCTGGGTCTTTCAGTGACTTAAGTCCATGTTAATTTGAACATAAGACATAAAGCATTTTGTCAGACACTTTGTAAGCATGAGTGGATAACTAATATGCATCGACCTATTGAGATAAAAGTCACAGTACATACATAAATTTCAGACAAGTGTGAAAGATGCACAGACGTGACTAAGGATTATACACATATGATGCACTGACATGATATGAAACCTTGACACACTAGCATCAACCTTCTACTGGTATGCTCAGACCTTAAAGGTGCATGTTCTCCGACTTGAGTGCATATGCTTAGACTTGTATGAAACATGTGCTCCGACCATGCCTTGTATGCTCTGACCTGATGCCTTCATATGCACTGACTACAGTAAAGGTGCTCCGACCTTATAATGCACACTAGCACATATGCTTAGACTTTATAGTGCAAGCTACCACATATGCTCAGACCTAAAATTACACATATGCTCAGACCTTAGTGTGCGCTCATGCACATATGCTCTGAACTTAGAGTGGTGCACTGACCTGCATAACTAGACTATGCGCATGTGCTCTGACTTAAAGGATGGTGCTCAGACGTGAAAGCCCGCATGTGCTTTGACCATGATGAACACAAGATACATGTACGAACATCGACCTGGATTGACACCATGCATGTATGTGCATCGACCTTTACATGCAGCACTTTCTTCATGTGCACTGACCTTACATGCAACACTGAACATGTGCACCGATCTTGCAACAATGACAATGTGCACCGACCTTTGCATGCAGCACTTTCTTCATGTGCACTGACCTTACATGCAACACTGAACATGTGCACCGACCTTAGTATGCAACAATGACAATGTGCACCGACCTTAGTATGTACAAATGACTATGTGCATCGACCTTACGCTTACATGCAGACATGCACTGACCTTCATATGCGACATGTATGAACATGCACCAACCTGCATATGCAACACTATGAGCATGCACTAACCTTTATATGCAGCATTATGAACATGCACCGACCTGCATATGCAACACTATGAGCATGCACTGACCTTCATATGCAGCACTATGAACATGCACCGACCTTAGTGAGAAACACATACACACTAGCATCGAGCTTAGTGAGAAACACATACATCTGAAGCATGAGAAGCTATAACATACTAACAGTGTTGCCATAATGAAGAATAGATTCAGAGTATCACAATTGCCAATATCCAAAAGCTGAAGACAAAATATATTGTTGCCAATCATCAAAACTTAATAAGAAATTAAATTCAGAGAATCAAGTTAAGGAAGACACAACATGAGACACACATTATCCCACACAATCTCCCCACAACAGACTTAAGGATATATATATATAAATAGATACATATATAGGGCTTTTTGGTTTACACTAAGCTTTATCACGTTCAATACCTACATGGGAAATTAGGGTTTTAAGTCTGACAAGGAAAGCGGCTGAGGATATAGGAGGATTAGGATTATCATGGGAAGTTTTAAACCTAGTAGGCGATCATTCACATAGTAGGAATCGAATAGCCCAGAATTCTATAAATAAGACCCCTACGTTTGAAGCAGAGCATCATGCTATTGCGTCGACATCTTCCTCCTACTATCGTGCAAGAAGAAGGCCCTGCTTCCTCTTCTTCCTGTTACTATGGCGGCTGTTGTCAATTGAAGGAGCGAACGTTGCTTCTTCTTTCCTCGTATGTATCCTCTACCTCCGCTAGAACGTGCTGCTGTAGTTGTTGACCGCTACTGCTACATCGTCTACCTCATCTCCTTCCTTTACTGCGGCTGTGGAGAATAAGAGAAGAAGAAGTCGTCTTCCCTGATTCTCTGCTACCCTCTGTTTCCCTCATCATCAACCCAACAAGGTAGGTTATCTCAAGGATTTAAGCCCAAGATGATAGTAAAAGGTAGTGCATGCATGAAGGACATGTTATCATCTCTTTATCACGTTCTCATGACCTCTGCTCTTGAAGTTTTACATAGAAATATACCTTTCTGTTTCATGTGAAAATAGCGGCAAGAACAGTGGTCGCTTATTAATGGACGACCATCTAGACGGGCGCTAATTCTTGAATTGGCGACAGTCTCCTGGGCACCAATTAATGAGCTACCATCGCCCTGTCACTATTTCTTATAGAGCATTTAATAAATAACACATGTTTAAAATTCAATAACTATGAACCCTGGCATTAATATTTCTGCATGAGCATGTTTCTGGAATCCTCATATTTTTCTCCACCAGTCTATGTACCTAGTTTTCTGAAATTCCCTGTAAACATTAAAAGGCCATTGTTCATGCTAAATTAAAAGAAATGAATAGTATTTTGTGTCTAGCTACGTACCAAAAGGCCACCGTTCATTCTTGAAATAGCGCCTCTATATAGAGACGCAGATTCCTGTTAATTAGTTAAAATTTGTAATAATTTCAAAAATCATGAATTGACGTCCATAACTTGGACGCTTTATATAGATATGGCGCCTCCTTGAACGGATGCCCATTTGTGTAAGTTGAATTAAAATTCAATAAATCAAAGATATGGCGCCTTCCTGGAAGGACGCCAATTATTGTAAATTATTTAAAATTTTAGTAAATCGTTAATTAGTGCCTCTTTGAAGAGACGCTAATTCTTTAAATAATGCCTTCTATTTGGACGCTATTTGTTGTCTCTCATGTTTCATCGAATTTTTGACCCATATCACGGGTCTTATGGCACTTCTATCTCAAGTCCGAAGATAGAGTCCTTGTTTCACGATGTTTCATGATTACACCTCAATTCTTGGAGATTGAAAGACCCTCTGCTGGATATTCTTTTCGCCGAATTGGAATTTCTTTCTCTAAGGCCTCCGTAAGCTTCCGCTAGCCTTGGATTCCCTCAAGATAGCCAAGCGGGTTGTACCCTCAAAACCCTTGAATCTCTGATTGTCATGTCACTCTAAAGAAACATGACGCCCTAGCCATTCAGAGCACTGTTTGCGATGTTCTGTGAGAGTTTGTCTCTATCTGGAATTGACGACCAAACAGTGGATGCCAAAAAACTAAATTAGCGGCCGTTAGAGTGAACGCTATTTCTTCGTGTCTGCATTGTTCATAGAATTGGCGACCACCGCAGTGGGCGCAGATTCTATAATTGACGGCGGTCTGAGTGGATGCCAATTACCCAGGTTTCATGAATGTTTTGGTTTATGTGATTTTATCCCCATGTCATCATTAAAATTCTATCCTTGAAATCTCTATTCTGTGAAATCTACCTTATTATCCTACAATGGCTTATTCCTTTGGATTTCTATTGGCTATAAACTATAGTGGATGTCAAAATATTTACATGACTCAATGCTTGACGTTAATGGGGCCCGGTCTGGTCTTGGGAGGAGCACTCGAAAGTACTTGTGCCCATGGGAGCTATATTGACCATGGTGTGGCATTGCACCGGAGTGCATGACTTTCTAGATTATGACATTCCGAGATATCGTGCTTGACTTTACATGATATTTACATGACATGACTTGCATGGCCCGGAATGGGCATTTACTTACTTGAATAGCCAATTCTCATGACATGACTTGATAATTACATGTTTGATATTCCTTCACAACTTTAAATGATTCATCTTGGAATCTTGCTAGTTCTTCCTCATTAAATTCTTGTTATTTCACTCTCGACGTTATTCCTGCTTAGCTATACTTGCATTACATGTAACTTGTAAGTTACTTAAAGCAAGCTTGTTCTTGGGATGTAATCCCTACTGAGAGTTCGCTCACCTACTATTTTTTCTCTATTTTTCAGGTAATTTCGATAGCGAGACTCCATGGGACGGGGATGACCACGAGTGATGAGCGTAGAGCCATACCTGGATGTCCAAGAAGTGTACATCGAGTCTTTTATATTTTCTTGAGTCTATTATTGTAATTTTCTCTTTATTGAGTCTAGAGTGTCATTAATGTACTTTTTCTTATGAAAATTATGTAATAAAGATATTTGGAGTTATTAATAAGTAAATTGGACTTGGTATTTATTTTGCTTGGCGCACTCTATCTTATGTGTCAAATTACCTCGTGCTCTGATTGGCATGATTGATATAAACTCGTCGTGAACTCCCGGGTTCCTTCCGTGCTCGGGGCGTGACAATTTTTGTGGTATCAGAGCCTAGGTTTTCAATTTACCTAGGTTACCAAAGTCCAAGGATAGATTTATTCCTTTACCCGGTGAGATGGGTAGAACCATGGGTTAAGTCAATATAGGACGTTAAACCTTATATAGCTTAGTCCCATATTAATTAAATTTAAAATTATTTTTAGGGTCATTATTATCGAGCGAGCACAATGGAGTGACATGCAACGGACCGTCCAAGGTCTTACCAAAGCGCTTCAACAAGTAGCATAGGGCGGTATGAACTGTGGAGCTGGAGATCTCCACCAAAGCTTTAGGAACATGAACCCGCCAAAATTCGTCGTCTCTTCCGACCCGGACGATGCCAAGAATTGGATGAAGGAAATGGAACGCATATTCCATGTGATGCAATTCACGGATAAAGAGAAGGTGTTACTGGCTACATTCTAACTAGAGCGGGACGCTCGATTTTGGTGGGAATCTGTTGAAGCCACTCTGTCGCATGATCGCATCACATGGGGAGAGTTCGTAGAGTACTTTAATAACAAATACTTTTCGGATCGTATACAAGAGAAGAAGGTCACGAAGTTTGCTGCGTTAAACTAAAGGAGTTTATCCGTGGCCGAATATGAGGCCCAATTCTCCAAGATGTCAAGGTATGCACAACACCTGGTGAGTACAGAAAAGATGAAGGCCCGAAGATTTCTTAATGGGCTTTGACCATAATACATCACACAACTAGCGCCGATGGACATACAAGTCTATTCGGAGACAGTAAGGCAAGCCCAATTGATGGGAATCGACGCCGAGCATGTACATTTTCATTTGCATTTATGTCCTTTTAGTTTGTTTTCATATCCTTGGGAAAGTATATGTGCAATTATACGGCTTTGTAAGCCAATGCGTCATTCCCACGGATTGTGTGGGTTTCTACGTAATTTGTCAGTAGGACCAGCAAGGGGGCCCTCAACCCTTTCCCATTGGTCCATGTCATCCATGTGGGGTTGGTCAACCATCTTAGGTGGCCATCTAGAAGGGTTGAATGTCAAATGCCACATGGGTAGACAAGTGGATTAAAAATTCAAAGGTAGGCTACCTACCTCACCTACCTTGTCCCCCCCATTAGAATTAATTAGGAATTTCATTTTTTTTATTTTATTTGGATCAAATATGAAGTCCCTTAAATGCCCCTCCAGATCCTAGATCTAAGGGTATTCATGGTCTTTTTTTATTTATTATATAAGTCATGTATTTCTATTATTCTAGATTTAATGAAAGGAGAAAAAGCATTGTGCAAGAGCCCCCCCTTGAGTGAATTTTGACCTCTCCTCTCTCTCCCTCTAGTTTCTTCATCCCAAACCCCCATTCTAGAGTGATATCTCCCTCCCCTCTATCTCCGGTGATCATCTGTGCCGCCGCCGCCGCCGTTCGTGCCACCTACGAGCCGCCACGGAGCCATCGTCAAGGTTCTGTCCTGCTGGATAGAGGTGACTTCCACGAATTCTTTCTGTCCACCACGAGCTCAGATGGATATGAAATTTTGAGGGTGTGTTCTTCCCTTGTATCCCAAGCTCCACCTAAATTTTCACGCCCAAATTCCATCATTTAGTATTTTCCTATTTTCGTGCATCTTTCATTCCTAGTTCTGTTTTTTCTCTATCTACAGTGACAGAAGCCTTGTGTTTCCCACCTCCGGCCATCTTTTTGATTTGTCCAAATCCTCTCAATTTTACTGGGAGTTCTTTCCATCACCCCCTAAACTCACAAATTTTCTTAATTGTTTATCAGCCTTCTATCTATTTTTAGAAATTCATGTTATTCCTCAGCTACAGTGTTGTCAGTCAGATTCCAGATCCGATCACCCTCCACTTCCAAAATCAGAACAAATCACCACCACCTCCAAATCTAGATCCAAAAATAGCCATGGTTTCGTAACTTGATTTCCCACAACTTTTCTGAAGAACACAACCCCAGATTCGGATGTCTACCTCACGGTCAAAGGCAATCTACAGGAAAGTTCTCTGCTAACCTAAAATTTCAGGAACTGTACAACAGCAACCTTCAAAATTCGCCAATCAGAAGTATAGGCTTGATTATTTTTCTATAATCACCTTGGGTTGAAGCCCTTTGAAGCATCTTTCCAACGGCGCCAGTTTCGTCGCATTCCGAGGTCAGGACTGATCGCAGCGTCCGTTCTCGCTGGAGCGCGTGCCGGAAAATAGAACCGGCAAGTCCGTGGCCGGTCATTCCGACCGGTGCCGAACGGAGCAGCCCGGCCTCCGGCCGGCAAACCAGCGTGCCGCCAGCCCAGGGAACACTTCCACAAGTGTCCCCACCACAGTGGTGACACCAGGTCCCGCACGGTCCCTTCGGACAGCACGTGGGTCCCACCGTCACTAGTTCGGGTTCTACCGAAGAGACGCGAGAAGCCGCCCGTCAACCCGAATTCGGTCCTCCCGGACCCGTTTGTGTAGCCCTTTACCTCCCTGCGTGGAGTGGGCAGTAATTCATTTGCTGTAATATGGTGTATTAATTGTCCCGGGAGTACGAGTTTCGGCCGGGTCCGTCGTCCCCACGCCGAGCGCGTGGAGGTATCGTTTTCGCTCCCTTCTCGGCATTTTGCTTACTTCATATATATTTGTTGATGTCGCTGCTAGAGAGCATGTGTAGGGATATCTAGCTCGCTTTATCTATTCATTACCGCTGCTGTGAGAGAGTGCGAGACCATCCCGTGACCCGATCCGGGCACAAGTGAGAGCCTACCACCCTAGCTCACTGCCGGTTTCTTAACCGCGCACGTCCGACGCTTCCCTCGTTAAGGGACAACCGCGAGCTTGTCGTGTCCGTGGTCTCATCCCGCATCAATTTGGTATCAGAGCGAGTTTGAGTCTAGGGTGTCAAAAAGAAAAAAAAGAGTGTCATTTACGTCTAGTCATTAGTCATTGTCTAAGTCGTGTTTAGGGTCATCATTGTTTTGAAACAAAAAAAAGTGTCTTTTTGCATTTGCATCCCTTTACTTGGTATATCAAAAGGTGTTGTCCGAACATTAGGCTATGCCTATCGGGAAGGCCGCACACTTGCGCGAGTGATCTTCGGATCGCTTATCTCCGCCACGTACCGAGTCTTGGTTAGGTCTAGGTGCATCGTTTGCATTAGTGTGCATGCATTCCAACTTTGTATTACTTAGGGTCGTGTCTAGTGTCTTGTCCAAATGGCCTTGCATATCTATTCCTAGGGATCCATTCCCGTATTTTGGCAACTATGGCCAACCCATGTCGACCCGTCCAAGGTGATAGGTCCGTGTCCGAGTACATTCGGGCATATCATAAGTATTGGTTGGAACATGGCTTGAGAGAGGAGAGCAACACGGCCGCATTTCAGTTCCGGAGAGGTTTGCGCCTTCACTTCCAGTTGGAATGTCTTATCCGCAATGCATTCTCTCTAGCGGAATCCTATACGGTCGCTCTAGTGGTCGAACCATTTGAGTCACACTTTTCTCGGTATGGTGGCTTTAGACAAGCATCTACCTCCCAGCCGCCTACACCATGGCCTTCACCACTTAAGAGAGTTCCAATGTCATCCCCCTCTATTTCCGAATTTGATTCGGAATCCTCTCATTTGGAACCACCAAGGCCCGAGCCACCCGTATTTCTAACGAGTACGCTTTTCATAGCCGAGCCGCTTCTTAGTTGGCTCAAGGATGGATTGATCCCACCTCCCTTCTCATCCAGGGACCCCATCCTACCTCTAGTGCCGGTCAACTCCTTCCATACCACGTTTCGATCTAGGCACCATGTTGACACGTTGGACGATCTTGTTATGGGACTAGACACGCAATGGAAGTTGACACATATGTTGGCCCGAGACTTCGACCAACCCACGAGTCGTAGCTTCACCCATCCGGCCTTCGGGTCCATTACCTCCGAGTGCACCGTGGGTTGTATCACCACGGAGGTTCTTCTACTTCTCCCGCTACCGGATGAGCCCGACTTCATGGCTTTGCTTCCGAGGGAGGAGTCATATTTCCTATACACGGTCCCATCTACCATGACGGAGGAAGGTGACCACCCGCACCTTCAAGAATTTCACGATTGGGACCATGTCATGTTGGAACCCACCATAAGGGGTCATACCTTCTTTGATCCCTTTGACCCCTTCCCTAGTGGATCCCTAGACCCTTCATATTCCCTTCACTTCTTCGGGGAAGTCCACCTTCATACCCCTTTCCTACGGGTCGAGTCCTCCATACCCACCAAGCCCGTCCACGATACACCTACACCCGGCTCTTCCACACCCGGCTTTCCTAGCCCACTCAAGTCTCCTAAATCTAAAGGGCCGTCCATACATGACTGGGTCATACTTGGACATTTAGGTGTACCCCATGCCCCCCATCTCCGGTTACGTCAAATGCATGTATGGCACATATTCGGGTGTCCTGGTCCGCCGTCATCCATGTACGGGTCTGACTAACACTAGTTTTGTCTAGAGTCATGCATGAGTCAGTTTCTTATTTGTGTTGTTTGCATATGTGTGTTAGTGTTTGGTGAGTCTGCATGTGTCTTGTGCAAGCTCGTTGTCGTTCTCTTATGCGTAAGAGGCGAGTGGACTCATTCGATGAGTATGGGATCGGTTCCACATCTATACCCGGATCAGTCACCTATAGGGACTCAGCGGTGATTCCTAGTGAGTCTTCGAGCCTGCTCCCTTCCCTTTTGAGAGTGCCCCACCCGGAGTGTCCACCTCTAGCCCATAGCAGTTTGTGCATATCGAGTATATATGGAATGAGCAGGTGACGATCACTTGGAGTGAAGCGTACCCGCATTACTTGGCACGGTGACAGATCCGTCGGAGTACTCGAGCATCCCTACCCCTACTCGACGGGGTCGAGTTCCTCCCACCCGGGGAGAGTTGATGGGAATCGACGCCGAGCATGTACATTTTCATTTGTATTTATGTCCTTATAGTTTGTTTTCATATCCTTGGGAAAGTATATGCGCAATTATACGGCTTTGTAAGCCAATGCATCATTCCCACGGATTGTGTGGGTTTCTACGTAATTTGTCAGTAGGACCAGCAAGGGGGCCCTCAGCCCTTTCCCATTGGTCCATGTCATTCATGTGGGGCTGGTCAACCATCCTAGGTGGCCATTTAGAAGGGTTGAATGTCAAATGCCACATGGGTAGACAAGTGGATTAAAAATTCAAAGGTAGGCTACCTACCTCACCTACCTTGTCCCCCCCATTAGAATTAATTAGGAATTTCATTTTTTTTTATTTTATTTGGATCAAATATGAAGTCCCTTAAATGCCCCTCCAGATCCTAGATCTAAGGGTATTCATGGTCTTTTTTTATTTATTATATAAGTCATGTATTTCTATTATTCTAGATTTAATGAAAGGAGAAAAAGCATTGTGCAAGAGCCCCCCCTTGAGTGAATTTCGACCTCCCCTCTCTCTCCCTCTGGTTTCTTCATCCCCAACCCTCATTCTAGAGTGATATCTCCCTCCCCTCTATCTCCGGTGATCATCTGTGCCGCCGCCGCCGCCGTTCGTGCCGCCTACGAGCTGCCACGGAGCCATCATCAAGGTTCTGTCATGCTAGATAGAGGTGACTTCCATGAATTCTTGCTGTCAGCCATGAGCTCAGATGGATTTGAAATTTTGAGGGTGTGTTCTTCCCTTGTATCCCAAGCTCCACCTAAATTTTCAATCCCAAATTCCATCGTTTAGTATTTTCCCATTTTCGTGCGTCTTTCATTCCTAGTTGTGTTTTGTCTCTGTCTACAGTGACAGCAGCCCTGTGTTTCCCACCTCCGGCCATCTTTTGATTTGTCCAAATCCTGCCAATTTTGTTGAGCGTTCTGTCCATCACCCCCTAAATCCACAAATTTTCTTAATATTTTATCAGCCTTCTATCTATTTTTAGAAATTCATGTTATTCCTCAGCTACAGTGTTGTCAGTCAGATTCCATATCCGACCACCCTCCACTTCCAAAATCAGAACAAATCACCACCATCTCCAAATCCAGATCCAAAAATAGTCCTGATTTCGTTACTTGATTTTCCACAACTTTTCTGAAGAACACAACCCCAGATTCGGACGTCTACCTCACGGTCAAAGGCAATCCACAGGAAAGTTCTCTGCTGACCTGAGATTTTAGGAACTGTACAATAGCAACCTTCAAAATTCGCCAATCAGAAGTACATGCTTGATTATTTTTCTGTAATCACCTTGGGTTGAAGCCCTTCGAAGTATCTTTCCAACGGCGCTAGTTTCGTCACATTCCGACGTCGGGGATGATCGCAGCGTCCGTTCTCGCCGGAGCGCGTGTCGGAAAATAGAACTGGCAGGTCCGTGGCCGGTCATTCCGACCGGTGCCGAACGGAGCCGCCCGGCCTCCGGCCGGCGAACCAGCGTGCCGCCAGCCCAGGGAACACTTCCACAAGTGTCCCCACCACAGTGGTGACACCGGGTCCCGTACGGTCCCTCCGGACAGCACGTGGGTCCCACCGTCACTAGTTCGGGTGCTGCCGAAGAGACGCGAGAAGCCGCCCGTCAACCCGAATTCGGTCCTCCCGGGCCCGTTTGTGTAGCCCTTTACCTCCCTGCGTGGAGTGGGTAGTAATTCATTTGCTGTAATATGGTGTATTAATTGTCCCGGGAGTACGAGTTTCGGCCGGGTCCGACGTCCCCACGCCGAGCGCGTGGAGGTATCGTTTTCGCTCCCTTCTCGACATTTTGCTTACTTCATATATATTTGTTTATGCCGCTGCTAGAGAGCATGTGTAGGGATATCTAGCTCGCTTTATCTATTCATTACCGCTGCTGCGAGAGAGTGCGAGACCGTCCCGTGACCCGTTCCGGGCACAAGTGAGAGCCGACCACCCTAGCTCACTGCCGGTTTCTCAACCGCGCACGTCCGACGCTTCCCTCGTTAAGGGACAACAGCGAGCTTGTCGTGTCCATGGTCTCGTCCCGCATCACCAACTACTAGAAGATGCCACGGAGCTGTCTGACAAGATCCGTGGGCAAGATAAGAAGGAGCAGGTCACTAGTTCGGTAATGTTCAAACCCTCCTTTAACAAGAAGAGATCAAATAATGGGGGGTGATTCCTCCAAGGAGAAGAAGTTTAAGAAGAATGACAAACCTTTCTCCATCACCACACCATCTAAGGAGATCTGCAAACATAGTGATAAGGCCGGACATAAGGCCGAAGAGTGCTGGCGAAGGTTGGGAGCTTGTCTCCGATGCGGGATCCATGATCATCGGATTCCCGATTGTCCCTTATTGAATGAACAAGCCAACAACGAGAAGCACCCGACAAAGAAGCAAGGCTGTCTCCAAGCTCTCCAAGAGGCAAAAAATAGTGAAGGTGGTATCGTGGAAGGTATATTAAAAATTTGTTCCAAGACTGCTCATATCTTATTTGATATCGGCACGACTCATTCATTTGTTTCTAAGAGATTTGCTGCTTCATTATCTAATAAACTTATTTGGTTAGAAACGGATGTAGTTATTTTCACGCCACTTGGAAGCGGATCTGAAATTACACACCATTACCCAAATAGTGAGGTTTTGATTGAAGGACATAATCTACCTGCTAATCTAATACGCTTAGATATGAATGGATATGATGTCATACTAGGTGCCGATTAGCTATCCACACACAGGGCAATGATAGATTGCCGGAACGGCAAGGTGACTTTTGATGAGTACCCGGAGCTGGTTTACACTAGTCCTCGGAATCGAAACAAGTTGCCTCTTACTTCAGCTCTTCGAGCTCGAAAGCTCGTAAGGAAAGGTTGCATGTGTAGACACGCTAAAATTGACATCATTTTGAGAACATCTCCTATCGCATTGCGATGCCCCAATTTGACCCTCATATCGATTCATTTGAGTGATTTTTCAGCTTTCCTAACTTTTCCACATGTTTTCCTATTTTTCTGGAATTTTTCTCCAATTTTTTGAGGCCTTTTGAAATTGGTGGCGACCCATAGGGCGCCAATTCTTAATTGGTGGCGACCCATAGGGAGCCAACTCCTTAATTGATAGTGACCCAGAGGGTGCCAATTCTTAATTGGTGGTGACCTAGAGGGCGCTAATTCTTTAATTGGTGGCGACCCAGAGGGCGCCAATTCTTAATTAGTGGCAACCGAAAGGGCGCCAATTCTTTTTTTTCTAATTTTTATGAGTTTCTGATGTGAAACGGTCTACCTAGGATGATAATGACCCTTAGACCTATGCATCCACAAACATACAAGCTCTCAAGTTGGCTCACCGTGCGACCTATCTCACGCGACGCACATGCGCTCCCGGTGGGTCCGAGTGATGCCGGCGAGGATCCGGGGTGGGACCCTAAGGTTTCCACCGGTTGGTGGGCTTATGGCTGACCCCTAATGGGCCTGGGATACCCAATTTATGGGCGGGCTAGCACGCTGGGGCGTGGGCTTGGGTGGCGCTCTCTCACTTGCCACGGTGGTGCGCTCGTGGTTTCACAAACAATCAAGTCCGGGCACTCAATTACCGCCAACGAGCTAAGGAAACGATACTAGCTAAGCAAAGTAAATGAGGACCAGGAGAGGGACCAGAAGCTCACCTGATCAGTGTGAAGACACCGATCCCGGCCGGAGACGATGGGCGCGCCGGGAGGCGTGGGTATGCACCCGAACGCCGCGGCGGGGTAGCTTGACCTGCTGGTTAGTTAATTACACAACTACGCCTCTCGCAGGAGGGGGGATCTCGGGGTGGGGGTTATGGAGTTTACACCAAACACTACCACCACGCAGGGTGGGGCCTTCAGCCGGCCAAGCGGGGTGGGGAAAATTGGTTAATTATCACACCGGCGGTCGATACCGAAACCTGTCCGGTTCTGGGATTCTGGACCAGCAGTCACTGATGTAGCCGTAGAACACTTTCTGGAATTTTTCCGGAGGCGCGGTCGGTGTCGTTGGCTTCGTAACAGAATAGGGGTGCGCCTCAAATTTTATGGATTTTCGTTCTGCACGAGCCGGGCTGCCACGATCGACCGAACGGGGTCCCTGTTCAGGACCTGCACAGGTTCAGCTTCTGAACAGCAGATTGCCGAGGACGCCACGAACGCTCCCGGGCTCTGTTTTGCAAACGGCCGGTGTCGATGGAAGCGTGGGGAAGTCTACTTTCCAACGGAGCCGGCCTCGCCACTGTCTGAAGTCCGTGTGGACAGGATGGTCCCGTTGAAGGGGGACAGGTCGGGGAAGACAGACAGGAGGCAGAACGAACGCCCGGCGGTATAAAAATGGTAACTTCCACTTACGGCGTTCAAACGATGCTCCGTCTTCGGCTTCTGAAAGCTGACAGGGGGAGGAAGAATTTTGATGAAGAGTTTGATGACCGATTCCTCCAGTCTTGGCCGCTGCACGAAGGTCTAACAGAGATGGCCTTCTGGTTGAGCCCCCAGTGCGCAGTCGCGGTAGAACGGAGCTAGCGGCCGGCCACGATCTTGGAACGGAGCGATTCCAACTCGCCTGCGGAGAAGACTCGTGGATGCACAAGTTTGCTGAAGCGCTTGGATGCCGAATCCTCCTGGAACGGGTTGGAAAATGCTCTGCAAGTTGGGGCCAGAAACTGCCTGCGGGCTGGAATGGATTTGTGGAGGGGAGGCTAAGGTGGTGGTGGTGTATGTGGGTGGAGATGGAGGGGGGTGCGACCCTAGGAGGGAGGGGAAGGGGATGGACGACCTAGGGAGGTGAAGGGGTCCCTTGGAGAGGGGAAAGGGGTCTTGGGTGGAGGAATATGGCTTGGGAAGGGTGGGGAGTGGCCTTGGGAAGGTGAAAGGGTGCCTGGGAAGATGAAAGGGTGCCTAGGAGAAGGGGTTTCCACCTAGGGGTTGGAGGGGGAATTGAATGAGTGTATAGGGAAGGGGGAGGGGTCTTAAAGAAGGGTGATTAGGGAGGAGAGAGAGGGGATTTCGAAATTTAGAGAGAGAGAGGGAGAAGTAGTGAGAGAGAGAGAGAGAACTATAGAGAGAGGGAGAGAGAATACTTGAGGGTTTAATTTTTCAATTCATCAAAAGTTGTTACAAATGGGAGAGGGGGGGGTCCTTATATAGAGTTGGACCATTTGCACAAAACCCCCTAACAAAGTGCATAAATGCAAAAGACCAAGAGACAGGGGGGGGCGCCCATGGGCCAAGCCCACTAACTGGGCCCAATGTCCTCAACTAAGGGTCCAAATGACTCAAGACTTGGATAATTAACTCTAAGACCTAGATAATGGACTCAAATAAAGGAAAATTACACATGATATGACTCAAATAAAGAAACTACATAAGCAACAAATAAAGATAGCCATGAGGACCACATCTCCAAGGGGTCACGAAGTCGGAGTCGCCTCGTGCCATAGGGAATGCCGGGAGATGTCCTCATCAAATCCCCCGGGGTGGGGAGAACTCGACCCCGTCGAGTAGGGGTCCAATCGGCTCTCGTACTGCACCAGCAGGTCCGGGTCTAGGCGCATCAAGTCCTCTCGGCTTACCCAAGCATCCTCGGTCGGGGAACGGCCTTTCCACCTCACGAGGTAGCGCTGGTAGACCCTGTTCCTGGTAAGTGTGCTCTGCTCATCCAGTATTGCCTCCACTTGCTCAAGTCGGCCTCTCAATCGGGGTGGTAGTTTCGCTCCGGGAGGGTCACTCACAAGGGGGGGTAAAGGCTCGAGATCCTGACTGGGTTCCACCGTGGGGCCCTTATAGCGAACCAGATCCGCCACATTGAAAGTGGGGTGAACCCCAAAGCCCTTAGGTAAGTCGAGCTCATAAGCATTGGTACCAACCCGTCTTAGAACCCGAAAGGGTCCCAAACCCCGTGTCCTCAATTTGGAGGCGGGCCCTGGGAGGAGCCGCTCCGTTCTCACCATCACATGGTCTCCCACTTGGTATTCATAGTGACGACGATGAGCATCGGCCTGCCTTTTGTAAGCCTCATTGCTTTTGCCTATATGCTTGCGGATGTTTTCATGTATCTTTGTGGATGTTGACTCACTAGGAGATAATGGGGGTCCTGGACAACCAAAAGTGGACCTATCATGCAGTGGTGCTACACAGACTTTGGTAGACCTAGGAGGCTTATGCGTCTTGTCAAAGGGGGTGGGGATGGAAGACCCGGAAAACCCATAAAGGGACCTATCATGCCATGCCATGTAGGCCCTAATAGACCTAGGTGGGCCAGGACAACCATAGATGGATCTATCATGCATGGTGGTGATAATTACCGGGGAACCCGAACTTCCTTGAATATTTCTCTCATGCCTAAGACTTGCGACGAACGAGGGTGGGCCATTACATCCGTACATAGACCACTCATACTTCTTACATGTCATGTGGGTGATTTGAATGAATGGACCCGACTCATGAATCATGTCAAGCGGTGTGGTGTGTCTAGACACATGCATTCCTTCCCAAATGGCATCCCTAATGTGTATGGCTTGGTGTGGGAGTTTCCTCTCATAGGGGTCAAATGGGTCTGGGAAAATAGAGTGGGCCTGGTCTATTAAGGTGGGTGAGGGTAGGAAAGGGTGGGTGGTGGGTAAGGGGGGTGGGTTGCATGGGGGTCTAGACTCCCATAGGAAGGGGTCAAAGGGGTCATGGTAAGGGTCCCCTAGGGAGAGGAACTCCAGGTCCTCATGTAGCGGTGAGTCATCCTTCTCTAAAGAAATAATTGGGCCGAAGTCTTTGGTGGGTGGATCAGCCAGGAAGGGATGGTTTGACACTCTACCCGAGATAAGCAATTCTAATTCATGGAGAGCAGCAGGCTCATCCGGTGTAGGGAGGATTAGAAGGAGGTCGCTAGTGTAGCAACCTACAGTGTAAGCTGTGGTGATGGATCCGACACATAGATGTAGGAGGTCAACGCTCCTAGGTTGGTCAGCCATTGTGGCCAACATGTCGGTCAACTCTATTTGCCATGCTAGGCCCTTAAGAAGGTCATCCCAACTCTCAACCTCATAGGAGGATTGGATAGTGGTGTGATAAGAGGAGAGAGGGACTATGGGGAGGTGTTGTTCCATGGGAGGGTAGGCATGGGCCATTATCTCTCTAATTGGGCTACCCATCAACCAGCTAACAAGGGTCTCTCCTAAAATAAGCTCGGTCCCATCTAGAGAGGGTGGTGTAGGGTGAAGGTTACCATGTGAGTTTTTTTCTTCAATTTGGACATGTGTGGTCTCCATGTTGGGAATTGGGTCCGGGGTGTTCACCACTTTGGGGTCGGGTATGGGTTCCTCCTCCAAAGAGGTGAGAGAGTATGTTCGGGGTGGGGTGGTGATGGTAGGTGCATGGCGCCCCCAAGGTGATGAGCAAGGTCGGAATTGGGTTGGGGTTGGAAGTGGAGGTAGTGGGAGTCTAGGTTGGGGTAGGTTTGTAGTTGGAAGTGGAAGGTGGGTTGGGTGAAGACAGTTGGATTGGTCGATCTTGGGTGGGGCATCCCTTATAGGGGATAATGGAGGGGTAGTAGTAGGGGCTACGGGGGTTTGGGGAGTATGGGTCTCATGGGGAATAGTGAGTTGCGGGGTGGTGACCGGTGCGGGCCTAGGTGGAGGGGTGGGCACGGGATCCACTTGGGTTTGAACGGTGAGGGTTATGGAAGTGAGTTTTAGTTGGGGAAGGTTGGTGGGGATTGGGTTTTCCTGACTTGACTCTTGGCATTGTGCCTCAAATTCTTCCTCCCATTCAAGGGGAGCTTCATGAACTTCAATCACTTTCTCAACTCTTTGGGGTGGAGGGGTTTGGTAGGGATTTGTGGGTTGGAGGGTGGTGGTCTTTGGGGGCCTAGGTGGAGGGGTGGGTAGTTGGGACAGTTGGGTTCTAAGGGAGAGGAGTTGGTGGCGAAATGTGGAGAGGGGATCGGTTAGGGGTGGTGGGGGCGGAGTCCTATGGATGGTCTTAAGTTGGCCGGGTTGGGATTGAGTAGTGGTGGTGCTCCTCGGGCTAGGGGTGTGTGAGTAGGAAGAGTAGGAAGGTTTTGGAATGTAGATTTTCCTAAGTTCTCTCGTCATCTCTTCCCACGAGTGAATGGGCTCTTGCCTCTCAATCCTTCTTATGGCCTCTATGTGTTCCAATTCTATCTTGGCTTGACCCCGAATTTGTCCCTTGGCCCTACAAACTCTTGTGTGTCCGTATACCCGATTCCTCTCAAAGTTCCTTTCCATTGCAGCCTCCCACTTGAGGTAATCACTAGCATGCGACCCATCAAAGGTAACACCCTCATCTCGAATAATGTCCCAAAGTATTGGGTTGATCGGATCCCGGTAGTGGGCCGAGTGGGATGGGTATGTGGTAGCCATGATTCATGAACTAGATGACAATGTGCCCTAGGACTAGACTTAGTAGAGACAAGTCTAAAACCTGGCTCTGATACCATTTGATGTGAAACGGTCTACCTAGGATGATAATGACCCTTAGACCTATGCATCCACAAACATACAAGCTCTCAAGTTGGCTCACCGTGCGACCTATCTCACGCGACGCACATGCGCTCCCGGTGGGTCCGAGTGATGCCGGCGAGGATCCGGGGTGGGACCCTAAGGTTTCCACCGGTTGGTGGGCTTATGGCTGACCCCTAATGGGCCTGGGATACCCAATTTATGGGCGGGCTAGCACGCTGGGGCGTGGGCTTGGGTGGCGCTCTCTCACTTGCCACGGTGGTGCGCTCGTGGTTTCACAAACAATCAAGTCCGGGCACTCAATTACCGCCAACGAGCTAAGGAAACGATACTAGCTAAGCAAAGTAAATGAGGACCAGGAGAGGGACCAGAAGCTCACCTGATCGGTGTGAAGACACCGATCCCGGCCGGAGACGATGGGCGCGCCGGGAGGCGTGGGTATGCACCCGAACGCCGCGGCGGGGTAGCTTGACCTGCTGGTTAGTTAATTACACAACTACGCCTCTCGCAGGAGGGGGGATCTCGGGGTGGGGGTTATGGAGTTTACACCAAACACTACCACCACGCAGGGTGGGGCCTTCAGCCGGCCAAGCGGGGTGGGGAAAATTGGTTAATTATCACACCGGCGGTCGATACCGAAACCTGTCCGGTTCTGGGATTCTGGACCAGCAGTCACTGATGTAGCCGTAGAACACTTTCTGGAATTTTGCCGGAGGCGCGGTCGGTGTCGTTGGCTTCGTAACGGAATAGGGGTGCGCCTCAAATTTTATGGATTTTCGTTCTGCACGAGCCGGGCTGCCACGATCGACCGAACGGGGTCCCTGTTCAGGACCTGCACAGGTTCAGCTTCTGAACAGCAGATTGCCGAGGACGCCACGAACGCTCCCGGGCTCTGTTTTGCAAACGGCCGGTGTCGATGGAAGCGTGGGGAAGTCTACTTTCCAACGGAGCCGGCCTCGCCACTGTCTGAAGTCCGTGTGGACAGGATGGTCCCGTTGAAGGGGGACAGGTCGGGGAAGACAGACAGGAGGCAGAACGAACGCCCGGCGGTATAAAAATGGTAACTTCCACTTACGGCGTTCAAACGATGCTCCGTCTTCGGCTTCTGAAAGCTGACAGGGGGAGGAAGAATTTTGATGAAGAGTTTGATGACCGATTCCTCCAGTCTTGGCCGCTGCACGAAGGTCTAACAGAGATGGCCTTCTGGTTGAGCCCCCAGTGCGCAGTCGCGGTAGAACGGAGCTAGCGGCCGGCCACGATCTTGGAACGGAGCGATTCCAACTCGCCTGCGGAGAAGACTCGTGGATGCACAAGTTTGCTGAAGCGCTTGGATGCCGAATCCTCCTGGAACGGGTTGGAAAATGCTCTGCAAGTTGGGGCCAGAAACTGCCTGCGGGCTGGAATGGATTTGTGGAGGGGAGGCTAAGGTGGTGGTGGTGTATGTGGGTGGAGATGGAGGGGGGTGCGACCCTAGGAGGGAGGGGAAGGGGATGGACGACCTAGGGAGGTGAAGGGGTCCCTTGGAGAGGGGAAAGGGGTCTTGGGTGGAGGAATATGGCTTGGGAAGGGTGGGGAGTGGCCTTGGGAAGGTGAAAGGGTGCCTGGGAAGATGAAAGGGTGCCTAGGAGAAGGGGTTTCCACCTAGGGGTTGGAGGGGGAATTGAATGAGTGTATAGGGAAGGGGGAGGGGTCTTAAAGAAGGGTGATTAGGGAGGAGAGAGAGGGGATTTCGAAATTTAGAGAGAGAGAGGGAGAAGTAGTGAGAGAGAGAGAGAGAACTATAGAGAGAGGGAGAGAGAATACTTGAGGGTTTAATTTTTCAATTCATCAAAAGTTGTTACAAATGGGAGAGGGGGGGGTCCTTATATAGAGTTGGACCATTTGCACAAAACCCCCTAACAAAGTGCATAAATGCAAAAGACCAAGAGACAGGGGGGGGCGCCCATGGGCCAAGCCCACTAACTGGGCCCAATGTCCTCAACTAAGGGTCCAAATGACTCAAGACTTGGATAATTAACTCTAAGACCTAGATAATGGACTCAAATAAAGGAAAATTACACATGATATGACTCAAATAAAGAAACTACATAAGCAACAAATAAAGATAGCCATGAGGACCACATCTCCAAGGGGTCACGAAGTCGGAGTCGCCTCGTGCCATAGGGAATGCCGGGAGATGTCCTCATCAGTTTCTTAATTGGTGACACTCCGGAAGGTCGCCAATTCTTTAATTGGCAACTTGATGGAAGGCGTCAATTCTTTTCTTCCTGTTTCGAGTCGAATTCGGATTATTTTTGAGTCTACGACTGTCCAGAAGGTCTCTAATTCATAAATGAGCGCCCGAACAATAAGTCACCAATTTCCTTTCCTTATTTTGAGCATTTGACTCCGTCCAAAATTTGTATTAATTCCTAATTGGTGACCGGACCATGGACATCAATTCTTTTCTAATTTTGGAAAGTCCTAATCCGTCTTAAAATGCCTCAGAATTGGCGACACTTAGATCTGGCGCTATTTTAATTGGCGACCACTGAGTGGTCACCCATTCTTCCAGAATTCTGAACTCCGGCAGAACCTCCTTCTTTCTCCATTTTAAGCCCCTTTTCCATTTGGGAACGGCTCCTAAGGCTTTCCAAGGTTGAAGGACACTTGGGCAATGAATATCTTCTTCCATATCCAATTAAAACTTGATTTCCTAATTTCTCTTGGATTAAACTCTAAATTTTGGCCCTATAAATAGGACCCCTCTCTCCCTTGTGTAAAGGGCTGCAAAACTAATTCAAAGGGAGGTGCTGCTGGTTTGAGGGCTCAAGGAGGAAGTCTTTCCCATGACAAAGCAACAACCTTTGGAGGCTTCTTCCTTATTGAAGATCTAAAGCCATGGAGAAAAACCAATAAGCCTATCGCTTCCCCTTATTCTCTTCTTTTGTGCATTTACCTCATCCTCATGTTCATGCATCATACTCTCTTTTTATTTTTTCTATTATCTCTACCACGTTGAGATCCTCCTTAGTGCAACACTTGCACATCTCCCCCTATTTTCATCATTCATCATACTCCCATACCCTTTTGCATTGGGGTTTAAAAAACCAACACCAACAAGGTGTGTCCATCTTAATGTTCTTTCATGCTTACTTTATATTTAGAATTTGATGCTACACAGTTGATCTCTAATCAATATCTTTTCTTGTTGGTGTTTGTTAATTTTGCAAGGGTAATCAAATAAGAAGAACTCTCTTCATCGGTCGATTGGAAGAGAAGGTGATACTCACAATCCCCCGCACTTCAAGGTATTTATTCGCGATCCCTCCTTTGCTTTATTGTTAAATTCTTTTGAGGTAACCCCTCTGGCGATCACCCTCCTTATAGCATCCACGTGTGCTCTTTTTTCCCCCTTTTCTATCTCTTTCTCCTTTCTTTTCTCATATTATTAATTAATTCTTTTTCCTTAGTGGATTTTCTTAGAATCTACAAATTGACGATCACGGTGGGACTACCATTGTTTTTCTTTGATTACCCTTCCCCTTTTGCACCCACGGTGCACCCCCTTTTGTGTTCCATGTAGCACTTTTTCTTATTATTCTCATCCCTTGTGCACCACGTGCACAACCCCCCATGTGATTGTTAGTTTGATAGATTTTTAGAAATTCTATTTTTCTTCTTCTTCTCTTTTAAAAAAAGAAAAAATTGGGCTTGCCATGCCTTATTTCATATTCTTATTGATCGCCATGATCTATGTCATGTGATTGTGAGTGTTTTGCCATTTCCTTCCATTGGTGTCTTCATTTTTAAAGCTTTCTGGCCATTGATATAGTTTCTGGGACGGCAGGAATTGGAGGCGACTCAGAGGGTGCCAATTCTTTAATTGGTGGTGACCCAGAGGGCGCTTGTAGGATCCCCTAGTTGATTTTGGGTAGTTTTGTTTCAATGATGACAAATCTTGTGTGTGTGTATCTTTGTGTGGTGAATTGAGAAATGCTTGATAACCAAGGTGCTAATATAGTGACCATCCAGTTATGCAGGAAAAATAGCTTTGGTGGACTCCTGAAACTCAAATTCTTGAGTGATTGAGTCATTTTCAACTTGGATTCAAATCAAATGGTAAACCATGCTTATTCACTTTAAGAGGAAATGGTGAGGCCCTACAACTCTGAAAATGCTCAAACTAGTTGAGTTGGGGTTCATGATGCTCACTCTTGTGCATTATTGGATATCCATGGGTTTTTGATGTTTAGTTATAGCACTTGTCATTGCATAGGTTATTCCATGCATATTCTTCATGAGATTTTTGAGCTTGCATGTAGTTAAATCATTTCATAAGAAGTTTGGTATAAATTGGCAAATCTGACTTTCACACCTTGCTCACATTCATATTCATATGTTGCTCATGTTAGGTGCGTCAACTTTGCATTCAAAGAGATTTCTTACATTCTATTCATGGGGTTTGTAAAGATGAAAAACTTTTTTAAGGGTTTGAAACAAACATTGTTTATGTTTTGGCATCACATTGAGCATTCATGTTAATTAATATTTAGGATTGTTTGATCCTTGGTTTGATTGGCAAAATTGTTGATGTGAATTAGATTCTATGTGGTTATATGTCTATTATCATGTTGGGGTCTAATGTATATTCATCATGCATATCATCCCTTGGTGTTAACTCTTTCATTTTTACAAAATTTGGGTTTTCACTGAACTTCGGTCGACCGACCCAGTAGCTTAGGTCAATCGAAATTCCCAGCATCAGTGGGAAACTGGCCCTGTAAAGTTAGGTCAACCGAACCCCTGGCTTAGGTCGACCAAATTATCTAGAGCTTCATGTAAAATCTCTGTAAAAGTTAGGTTGACCGACCCAATGTTTAGGCCGACCGAATACGGCGGGCGGACCCATTTTATGTGTTCGAAACCCACTTAAACTAGATCCGTTTTGAGTCAAACTTTACCCTAATACCCTTAGGGCATACATGCATATGTTAGATACATTGTGAAGGGGTTTTAGCATGGGTTTAATGGTCTTTTCACACTTTTTTCATGGGTGTATATATATCCTACGAATTTGGGAGAAATATAAGGGTTCTAACATTTTCTATCTATCTTGTAGGAGAAGAAAGGGAAGAAGGAGAGGAGCTGGAGGAAGATTGAGGATTTCATCTACTTCCATACATTTCTGGAGATCGTGATTGAAGAAACAAAGGAGCAGAGCGAGAAGAGGAACGCGTGGACGTTCTCATCGTTAGCATCCAGCTACCATCCGACCCGAGGATTAGAGAAGATTTTCTACATCCCTTTCTACTCATGGGGATTTATTTCTACACCTTGTTTGCATCTATTTTGGTCATTTACTATTGGTCTATGAGCTTGTATTGATCACATCTTTATTTTCTGAACTTGGACTCTGTCAGTGTGTCGACCATCTGCGAACGGTTGTGGTGTTTTTGTGCCGTGGGTGTTGCGGTTTGTTTGTGTGTGTGTCTTGATCCTTCGTGGATCGTGTAGGAGATGATGTCTCCATGTGTTTGGAGCGAAAGCTTCGTGCACTTCATTTGAAGCGAGTGGATCCTCACCGATTCGGTGAGGGGTGGACGTAGGGAACCTGTCGTGGTCCCAAACCACCTAAAAATCACTCTTGCATTTGTCTGCTTGTGGTTTGCCTGATTATCATTATCATCTTGATCGTGTGTGAATGGAGAGGTTGAGAGAACTAGCTTGTTAATTTCATCCATTCATATCTTGTGTTGGTAGTTAATTCTTATTCCGTTGTGCTAAAAATTTAATTATACCATTACGCTCTGAGGGGACAATTCAACCCCCCTTATTGTCCAATTGATCATCTAGGGACAACAATATGGTATCAGAATGGGTTTCTGATTTTTAGGACGACCTCATGGTTGTAGAGCAAAGATCCTTTGCTATGGCCAACAAGGGAATGATGCCCGAGGGACATTCGATACACCGACCACCCTTCTTTGATGGGACTAACTATCCCTATTGGAAAAATAGAATGACTGTGTTCATGCGAGCACAAGACTATGACACTTGGAAGGTTATAAACAAAGGCCCTTATGTTTTACCATCGAATGAAGATGAATGGGAAGATGATCACATTAAGAAATCATTTGCAAACTTTAAAGCTATGAACATTATTCAGTGCGCGATACATCCTAATGAGTACTTACGCATATCTATGTGTTCATCTTTGCAGGAAATGTGGAATAAGCTCAAGGTTATTTATGAAGGTACTTCAGAAGTACGGGAGACAAAGGCAAATCTGTTAGTTCGGGAGTATGAACTATTTGCAATGAAGCCCGAGGAGAATATAACAGAAATGTATGCAAGGCTGAGCGAGATCACAAACAACTTGAAGGCTTTGGGAAAGGAATATTCAATCAAGACTTGGTCAGAAGGGTGATACGGTCCCTCACACCTCCGTGGCACACAAAGGTGACCGTCATAGAAGATTCAAAGGATCTCACCATACTTACGGTGGATCAACTCATCGGATCGCTAATGACTTATGAAATCAACATTATGAAGCCAGCTGAGGAGGAAAGCAAAAAGAAGAAGACGATAGCTTTGAAGGCATATCCAGCTTCGTCGGAAGATGGTGATGGAAGATCAAGCATCGACAGTGAGGAAGAAGAATTGATGGCTCTAGTCACAAGGAGAGCCAGAAATTTTTTAGAAAGGCAAGACGAGAAGGAAATTTTCTGAGGAGATTTTTGAGAAGAAACGCCATCAAGAAAGGAGAGCCGAGCAAGAAAGAGGAGATAATTTGTTATGAGTGTAAGAAGCCCGGCCATATGAGGGGTCAATGCCCCGAGCTCTAGAAGAAGCTGAAAAAGAACAAGCCAAAGAAAGGAAAATCAATGAAAGCTACATGGAGCGATGATGATTCGGATAGTTCAAAATCCGAAAGCGACAAGGATGAACTGGATGAGCTAGTCCAGAATCTTTGTTTGATGGGGGATGAGGAACACTCCAAGGTAAATTCTGATTCTGAAAATCTTACTATTGAACAATGGCATGAAGCTTATGCAAATTTATATCAGAAGTATAAGAGGTCTAAAACTGATGTCAAAAATTTGAAAAAGAAATTTTGTGATTTGATTAGCTCTACTAATCCATGTGATAGGTGTAGCTTTTTTGAAATGTAAGTTGAGAAATTCAAAGATGAGAAAGAAGATTTTCAATCCAAGCTAACCTTGTACGTGGATGAACTAGAATGTTTGGAGGTAGAAAAACAACATGCTTATGAAAATGCTAAAAATTTGAAAAATGAGAATGAACAATTGGTAAAGGAGTTGGGAGAACTGAAATTGAGATTGAATGAATATGAAAAATCCAAGAAGGATATTGAAACCAACTTTAATACCATGTAAAATGAATTAAAGTAGTTGTTCAAAAAGAACTGAAAGGAAAAGAGAAAACATTTGAGCATGGTGAGACTAGCAATGAAAATGCTAGAAATGAGAAAAATAATATGGGATACTCTTCCATAAAGAAAAATTCATATGCAAGAAATTTATTTCAGAAATCTTTTGATTCATATTACTATTCTCCTGTTAATCCATGCATGAACTCGTTTGCTAACAGATCAAGCATGCATAGGAGAAGTAATTTCATAAAATCAAATGTTACATGTTTTTATTGTGGGATGTTCGGCCACTCAATGTATGTATGTGATTTAATGAGGGCCGATGATGAATATTTTGAAAAGAAGAATAGAATGCATTTCTCTCATGGCAGGACTAACACTTCGGGACCCAAACTTGCGTGGGTACCTATATCAACTTGAGAGTTGTTTTGATTGTGTAGGTCTGTTTAAGAGCCAAGTGGAACAAATGGTACCTGGACAGTGGATGCTCCAGACATATGATGGTAAATAAGGAACTCTTCTCAAACCTAAAGGAGAAGGATGGTGGATTGGTTACCTTTGGCGGGAATGACAAAGGCAAAATTGTGAGAATTGGACGAATAGGTAAGGATTTGAACCAACCCATTGAAGAAGTCTTACTTGTAAATGGCTTAAATCATAATTTGCTTAGCATTAGTCAACTATGTGACAAAGGTCACAAAGTCATTTTTGAAAATACACACTTCTCTATTGTAGATAAATATTCACATGAAATAAAATTCATTGGTTTTAGAGATGGAAACATTTACTTTGTTGATCTTGAAAAATTTTCAAAAGAAAATCTTTGTTTAGTTGCTAATAAGTCGAATGATGTTTTGTTATGGCATCGACGACTTGGTCATTCGAGTTTCAGTGCTCTTTCTAAACTGTATAGAAAAGAATTGGCAAGAGGTCTACCAAAATTAAATTTTGATGTAAATAAAATTTATGATGCATGTGCTATGGGGAAACAGACCAGGGTGTCTTTTAAATCCAAAAATATTGTCACCACCACTAGACCCCTTGAACTCCTTCATCTAGATTTATTTGGTTCCACTAGGACACACAGTCTTGAGGGGAAACTTTATGGGTTTGTTATTATAGATGATTACTCAAGATACACTTGGGTATTGTTTTTAACTCATAAGAATGATGCTTTGTAGGAGTTCAAAGATCTTTGCAAGAACTTACAAACTAATAAGGGGTATCAAATTAAAGCTATACGGAATGATCATGGGAGAGAATTTGATAACCATGACTTTGATAATTTTTACAGGAAATAGGGGTTTACACACAACTTCTCAGCACCTCGAGCCCCACAACAAAACGGAGTTGTGGAACGGAAGAATAGGACGCTCATGGAGATGGTGAGAACAATGCTTGCAAAAAATAGGTTACCAAGGTACTTTTGGGCCGAGGCAGTGAGCACAACCTGTCACATCATCAATCGAGCCATGGTAAGACCTATTCTCAAGAAAACTCCATATGAGCTTTATAAAGGTAAGAAGCCGAATATTACATATCTTAAACCTTTTGGTTCTCCGTGTTTCATTTTGAATAATTCTACAAAATATTTGGAGAAATTTGCCGCAAAGAGTGATAGAGGTATATTTCTTGGATATTCTTCATCATCTAGAGCATATTGAGTATATAACCTACATACTCTTGCGGTAGAAGAAAGCCCACATGTGATCATTGATGAATACACTTTGAGGTTATCTAACAAAGATAATCATTTTATTGATGTAGGGCATGAAGATGGAGAAGAAAAGAAAGACAATAAAAATCAAGATGTGGATCAAGTGAAGCCGAGAACCAAAATCGATGAAGCTCCAACCCAAAATGAAGATCTCCCCAAATAATGGACATTCCACAAGGACCACCCACAATACAATGTCATAGGAGATGTGGAACAAGGTGTAAGAAGAAGGGCCTCAATCAGGGAAGTTGAACAATTCGATAATCTTGCTTTACTTTTCGATATTGAGCCCAAATCTGTAGATGAGACATTAAATGACAATTTTTGGATCTTGGCTATGCAGGAGGAATTACACCAATTCCAAAGGAATGAGGTGTGATTTCTTATGCTTAGACCTAAGAATCACCCGGTGATAGGAACTAAGTGGGTTTTTCGAAACAAACTTAGTGATCAAGGGGTGGTGATTAGGAATAAAGCCCGGCTTGTAGCCTAAGGCTATAGCCAAGAATTAGGAATTGATTTTAATGAATCATTTGCACCCGTGGCTAGGCTTGAAGCAGTTAGAATATTACTTGCCTTTGCATGCTCTAGGAACATAAAACTCTTTCAAATGGACATTAAAAGTGTATTTTTGAATGATGTAGTGAAAAATGACGTCTATGTTGAGCAGCCACTGGGATTTGAAGATGAGAAGAACCTGGACCACGTGTACAAACTTGACAAAGTATTGTATGGTCTGAAGCAAGCCCCCCATGTGTGGTATGAAAGGTTAAGTACGTTCCTTTCAGAAAATGGCTTCAAAAGAGGTAACATCGATCAAACCTTTTTCATTAGGAGCAATAATCAACCGATGCTTCTTGTATAGGTATATGTTGATGAAATTATCTTTGGAGCCACTTGTGATTCACTGAATGATGATTTTGTTAAATTGATGCAGGGGGAGTTTGAGATGAGTTTGATGGGGGAGTTAACTTTCTTTTTGGGTTTGTAGGTGAAGCGGCTAAAGGATGGAATATTTATAAATCAAAGGAAGTACACAAAGGAGCTCATTAAGAAATTCAAGTTCGACAATGCAAAGCCACAAAAGACACCGATGTCAACAACGGTGAAATTGATGAAGAGTGAACAAGATAAGTCTATCGATCAAAAACTCTTTCGTGGAATGATTGGTTCTTTGTTGTATTTAATTGCTAGTAGGCCGGATATAATGTTTAGTGTTTGCATGTGTGCGAGATTTCAATCTGATCCAAGAGAATCACGCATGTTAGCAGTCAAAAGAATTTTTAGATATTTTCTTGGCACATTAGATCTTGGTCTATGGTTTCCTCGTAGTTACAATTTTGATTTAGTAGCTTATACGGATTCCGATTATGTTGGGTGTTTAGTGGATCGTAAGAGCACGAGCAAGTACTGTCAATTTCTTGGAGGTTGCATGGTCTCATGGGCCTCTAGGAAATACAATACTGTGGCATTGTCAACTACCGAAGCCGAGTACATGGCGGTAGGCAGTTGTGCAGCCTAAGTACTTTGGATCTAACAACAGTTAGTTGATTTTGGCATTTTTTTGAATAACACACCCATTCTTTGTGATAACACTTCTATAATCAATATTTCTAAAAATCCTATTTTGCATTCTCGCACCAAGGACATAGAGATTTGACACCACTTTTTGCGAGATCATGTGAGTAAGGGTCATTTTGAGATTATACATGTAAATACGGAAAGCTAACTTGCAGATATTTTTACAAAACTCTTATGTCCTAAAAATTTCATAAGAATAAGAAGAGAACAAGGAATTTGCTGTTTGAATGAGTAATTACACATATTAGGCTTGAATAAACACTTTTGTTGATTTTGCAAATAACATTTCAGATTTGCATATATTCAACTTCATGGTTAACATTGCCTATATTCTTGCATGCTTGTGAATAGAAAAAAATCTTCATCATCTTTTCATTCACTTGCATATGCTTGTATATACTTGACATACTTGTTTAAATGTCATGATTCTTCGGTATCTAAAATCTTGAGTTGTGGAAGGGTGGATAAACTCCACCTGGAAACACTCTCGATGCGTGAGTTGGGTCTTTGGACCTTCACCTCCGCCATGTACTGGAAATCATAATTGCATGAATTTACTTTCGAATCTTTGCTTGAATGCATGTATATATTTCTAGAAAACCATTTGTTGAAAATCTTCTAAGACCTCACCTCCTTGATAGATAAAATATAGTGATTTTAATCATTTATGAATAGTGACATATACAAAGGAGGAGGATTCATTTCCACATGTGAATATATTTAGGGGGAGTCATAACTATGTTTCGGCAAATTCATTTTCAACATCCAAAGCAATTACCCACACACCTTCCACAAAATGATGCATATGACTTTAATCGATAAGGATTTCAGAAATTCTTCTCAACACTTTAAGGGAAACAAATTTCTACATAGAAATTAAGAGTAATCGTGAGGAAAAAAGCTACCTACCCCATAAAAAAATTAATAAGTGGAATGTCAAACTAAGTAGCCGGGATTCCCCACTGAAATAAATGAGGAAACTCGCGTCGAAAGGTGAAACAAAAATCTACAATGCGTGATGAATCCTAGTAGCTGGGAAACCCCATTGAGACATATGAGGTGACTCACGCCGACTGGTGAAATCTTTCAAAAAGAAACAAAAAGGGGTTGTGTGAAGCTACCAAAAGTCGAGGATCAAAATTGAATTATAGAAAGGAAATAACCCTCTAGTGTTCATTAGAAATTCTGTTAATATCCATATATTTTTAAAGTTCATTGCTCATTGCCACTCATTTCATTCTTAGGTATTATTGTGATGAATGTGTATTTTGAATTTATTCTTATCATGGTTTATGCAGTGCCTCTAGCATATGCATACACTACCTTTTTTTATTGTGCTTCATGTTTCACAATTTGATTTTGAATCCACTGTTCACTTGTTATCCTCTTACCCCATTGAGGGGGCGTTATAGATATTTACATGCTTGCTTGACTTTCATGCTTGCTTGCTTGGTTGCTTGCATGCATAATTTCATACACATCTCTAGATCATACATGTTCATAGTAGCATTAATAACCCAGTTGTCAGTCATTTTTTTTTTGATGACAAAAAGGGGGAGAACAAAGTGCATTTAAGTTTTCATATATGTTCATAAAAAAGTGCATACATACACATGTTCATAACCGTTTGCATGTCAATAGCATACTTGTTCATAGGTTCATATATGTTTATGGCTTTAATTTCTCAAATAATTTGTTCTTGGTATTCATGCGCATACATGCACACGTCGTTTTGTCATCATCAAAAGGGGGGAGATTGTTGGATCCCCTAGTTGATTTTGGGTAGTTTTATTTCAATGATGACAAATCTTGTGTGTGTGTGTCTTTGTTTGGTGAATTGAGAAATGCTTGATAACCAAGGTGCTAATATAGTGACCATCTGGTTATGTAGGAAAAATAACTTTGGTGGACTCTTGGAACTCAAATTCTTGAGTGATTGAGTCATTTTCAGCTTGGATTCAAATCAAATGGTAAACCATACTTATTCACTTTAAGAGGAAATGGTAATGTCCTACAACTCTAAAAATGCTCAAACTAGTTGAGTTGGGGTTCATGATGCTCACTCTTGTGCATTATTGGATAGCCATGGATTTTTGATGTTCAGTTATAGCGCTTGTCATTGCATAGGTTATTCCATGCATATTCTTCATGAGATTTTTGAGCTTGCATGTAGTTAAATCATTTCATAAGAAGTTTAGTAGAAATTGGCAAATCTGACTTTCACACCTTGTTCACATTCATATTCATATATTGTTCATGTTAGGTGTGTCAACTTTGCACTCAAAGAGATTTCTTACATTCTATTCATGGGGTTTGTAAAGATGAAAAACTTGTTTAAGGGTTTGAAAAAAACATTGTTTATGTTTTGGCATCACATTGAGCATTCATGTTAATTAATCTTCAGGATTGTTTGATCCTTGGTTTGATTGGCAAAATTGTTGATGTGAATTAGATTCTATGTGGTTATATGTCTATTATCATGTTGGGGTCTAATGTATATTCATCATGCATATCATCCCTTGGTGTTAACTCTTTCATTTTTACAAAATCTGGGTTTTCACTGAACTTCGGTCGACCGACCCAGTAGCTTAGGTAGACCGAAATTCCCAGCATCTGTGGGAAACTGGCCCTGTAAAGTTAGGTCGACCGAACCCCTGGCTTAGGCCGACCGAATTATCCAGAGCTCCCTATAAAATCTCTGTAAAAGTTAGGTCGACCGACCCAATTTTTAGGTTGACCGAGTACGGCGGGCGGACCCCTTTTGTGTGTTCGAAACCCACTTAAACCAGATCTGTTTTGAGTCAAACTTGACCCTAATACCCTTAGGGCATACATGCATATGTTAGATACATTGTGAAGGGGTTTTAGCATGGGTTCAATGGTCTTTTCACACATTTTTCATGGGTGTATATATATCCTACGAATTTGGGAGAAATACAAGGGTTCTAACATTTTCTATCTATCTTGTAGGAGAAGAAAGGGAAGAAGGAGAGGAGCTAGAGGAAGATTGAGGATTTCATCTACTTCCATACATTTCTGGAGATCGTGATTGAAGAAACAAAGGAGCGGATCGAGAAGAGGAACGCGTGGACGTTCTCATTGTCAGCATTCGGCTACCATCCAACCCGAGGATTAGAGAAGATTTTCTACAATCCTTTCTACTCATGGGGATTTATTTCTACACCTTGTTTGCATCTATTTTTGTCATTTACTATTGGTCTATGAGCTTGTATTGATCACATCTTTATTTTTCGAACTTGGACTCTGTCAGTGTGTCGACCGTCTGCGAACGGCTGTGGTGTTTTTGTGCCATGGGTGTTACAGTTTGTGTGTGTGTGTGTCTTGATCCTTCATGGATAGTGTAGGAGACGATGTCTCCGTGTGTTTGGAGCAAAAGCTCCGTACGCTTCATTTGAAGCGAGTGGATCCTCACCGATTCGGTGAGGAGTAGACGTAGGGAACCCGTCGTGGTCCCGAACCACCTAAAAATCTCTCTCGCATTTGTCTGCTTGTGGTTTGCCTGATTATCATTATCGTATTGATCGTGTGTGAACAGAGAGGCTGAGAGAACTAGCTTGTTAATTTCATCCGTTCATATCTTGTGTTGGTAGTTAATTCTTATTTCGCTGTGCTAAAAATTTAATTATACCATTGCGCTCTGAGGGGACAATTCAACCCCCCTTCTTGTCCAATCGATCATCTAGGGACAACAGCGCCAATTCCCTATTTTCTAAAAAAAATAGCTCAAGGAATTAGGGCCCAGGTAGAGTTCGACCATTCAGGAATTGGTGGCCACTATTAGGGAGCCAATTCCCTATTTTTTGAAAATAAAAATAGAAAAAAGAATTGGAGCCTAGGTAGAAGGCACCCATTCTGGAATTGGTGCTCACTATCTCAGGCGCCAATTCCCTGTGTTTTTCACATATTTGCCTGCTTCTGTGACCTGTTCTGCATTATTCTCACATATCTATGTTTATATATGTATTTTCTCTTCTTGTTGCACTAGCATTTACATTTAGGACATCCTCACTTAGGAGACCTCCTCTCCCGACACTTTTTAGGAGACATTTACCCCTCTTGGTGAAGGAAGGACCCTCCATTGAGCATTCCGTCTCTTTTGACCGAAAAATCGTAAACCAAGCCTCTATAAGTCCCTACACCCATGGATTCCCTCACGGACACCGGACAGGTTGTACCTTGAGGTTCTCCGGGTTTAGTTGGCCTATACGTGGTGAGAGAGTGTACCTAGTTGGCATTGAAGCAAACCCACATTGAAACTAGGTTCCTACATTGTATGAATCATATACAATTTTGTCAAAATAATTTAATTCACATCAAGGTTCAACTTAAGAAATCAAGCGTAAGCATCTAAACTTGTTTGATATCTTTGCAACATTACTTTGATTGAATATTGTTTGGTTGCATGATGCTTCACCTTGATAATAAAACCAACATGTCTAAACATTCATATATTCATGAGGGTGACCGACCTAGCACATCTTATGATCCTCGATTTTATAATCCTCACCACAATTCTTCTAAGGGACCGCATCCTCATTCTCAAGGTCTTGCCCGACCTATGGGTAATTCTCAATCCCATGGTCCCTCTTATCCATTGCAAGCCGCTATTCCCCTGGAACCATCTCCCCAATACGACGAGAAGGTCTCCCAAGTTTTACATGTTGGAGTGCAAGGCACGGATTCAGAGGGGGGGTGAATGAATCCCCGTTCAAAACTATTACGAAATTAAAATCTCAGATGGCTTAATCAAATTAAGCACTCTCCAGTTGACAAATAAAAGCACATGCAGAATGACTAACTCACACTAAACCGTAATTCTGTCAGACACAATATCAAATACTAATCATGGACACAGACTGATGTATCGTTGAAAACTCTACCAAACCTTCAAGAACCAAATGGCATGCTATCACAACAGATGAAAACAGCACTAAACTAACTCACTCAGCAGAGCATGAAGCACTCAAGGGGACAGTCAATGAGACCTGTGAAGGAGGCAGAAGATAGGGAACAATCACACGAATTAAACCACTGCTCACAGGATTTTTAGGTGGTTCGATCTGAGACCCCAGATCTACATCCACCCCTCACTCAATCCCGAGTGAGGATTCCACTAACACAGGCTAAAAACCAAAGTAGACTCAGTCTGCAACAGATGCTGCCTAACAGCTTGCCCTGAGGAAAACAAATCCCTCGACCTGATCTTGTAACCCACAAGATCAGCACCCACTGCTACCGCAGTGACCGGAGAGTCCAACTCTCCCTTCTCCTGCAACCGCAGAAGGAACCGTGAGCAACACCCAGTTGCCCACAACCGGAGGACCAATCCTCCCATCCTCCAAATCGGAGGGGAACCCGTGAGTGACACCCAGTCACTCACAACTGGAGACCTAAGTCTCCCTTCTTCTGATCGCTCAGAAGGAACCCGAACCCAGAACAGGGTATCGGAAGAACACTAAAGTAAATGGAAAAGAACAAACAAAAAAGATAAAAGGAAACAATTAGAATGTAGCTCCAAGGAGCACAATGTCTCTAGATTTGATCCACGAGTCAATATATGAACAGATCTTCAACATTGGCATTGACTGCACACTTCTTCCTTCTTCCCACGACCTTCTTCTCTGAACTCTCTCTCCCTCTTTCTTTTTCTTCTCATTTCTTTCTTCTACTTGCACACTAGCTCTCTTTCTCTTTCTTTGTCTTCTCTTCTCTGCTTGCTCACTAATCTTCTCTTTCTTTCTCTTTTCTTCTGCCGCTCTCTCTGGCGACCCGCCTCCTCTCTCTCTGGTATGGGATCTTCGCTCAGCAGGAGCTCTTGCAGCTTTCTGCAGCCTTCCACACACCTCATCGAAGGATGAGGTGATCTTTATATAGAACATGGCCTCCGTATGGATGAGGTAGAAAAGACCTAGTGAAACCCCATTGGCCCACGTGGCAGGGACGAGAAGATTCCTTAGATCACGTGCCCCATCATATGCTCCCTGCGAACACGTGCCCATCATTTGGTGACTTGGGATCACGTGACACAGCTCTAGTTCGAGGTCACATGTGTTGGATTGCATGCCTAGACTGGCACGTGGTCACTTAACCTTCAATGAACTCTTCACGTGCTGCTCTACCAACATCAGATTCTCTGAGTCATTTCATCAAACATTTGGTCAACATAAGTAATGTATGCATATGCTTCAACCTTGAAGAACAGATGGGTGGATGTGCTCAGACTTCAAATGTATAGAGAAAATGTGCACAGACTTTGATTATGCTAAATGCAAATGTGCACAAACTTGGTTATGCAAAAATGCAATGTGCATAGACCAACTTTATGAAGTTGCACAGACCTTGTTATGTATGCTCAGACCTTCTACATGCACAAAGGAGATGTGCATCGACCTTCTTCATGCACAAAGGAAATGTGCATCGACCTTCTAATCTTTGAAACCAAATGTGCACCGACCTTGTAACTTTAAAAACCAAATGTGCACTGACCTTATATGCAGTTTGGAAAACATGCATCGACCTTGTTGTGCTAGAAGCAAAATATGCTTCGACCTTAATATGCACAACGCAGAATGTGCATCGACCTTAATGTGCATGCAGCAAAATGTGCACTGACTTTATATGCCATAAGGCAAAATGTGCATCGACCTTTGTTCACCTTAGGTACTCATGTGCACCAACCTATATGCATAAAACAAAATGTGCACTGACCTTATAACAACTAGTATCGAAACGTGCACAGACCTTATGCATTGCAGTAAAAACATGCACCGACCTTGGTTAACACTAGATGGAAATGTGCACTGACCTGAATGAACTAAAACTCCAATGTGCATCGACCTGAGCCTAGCATCGGCCCTAATGCGCTATTGCATTGAGATGCAAACCAATGATGCATTGACTCAAATAAATGTGCGTTGACCTGCATGATTGTGCATTAGACCTGTATGACAAAATGCATGAATGAGCATAGAACTGTATGCAATATGCATTGACCTTCATGGCTTCAACAGTAATGTGCACAGACCTAGTCGATAAAATGCATATGGACACATGTGTTCTACATACATGTTCTCTGCCCTGAACAGATATGCACCGACCTGAATACACTGAAATGAACACATGTGCACAAACTTTAAGGTATATATATAATGAGTCATAATATTTGTCATCATCAAAACTTCAAAATCACAGGGACACAGCATTACATGCATTAGATCATCTCACCCCTCAAAAAATTCAGGCCCTTAAGGCCATTGTTGAGGGTGCATCTTCTCCTTCCAATCCCCCATGGGTGGCCCATCACCCACCTTCTTCATTTCATCCACGAGTGGCCCATCACCCACCTTCTTCTACACACACTCCCGTTCGGGTGACCCATCACCCGCCTCCCTCTTTTCCTCCATCTCCCTCTTACACACATCCTCCTTCTCGGGTAGTCCATAACCCACCTCCTTCTATTCCTCCTCCTTCACGGCCCCAAGGCCCTTATGTTCCTTACGCCCCGGCCCATCCGGATCCTTTTGTGGGTCAACCCCTCCAAGCTCCACGGCCACCATGCCAACCCTCTAACAAACTCTCCTTGATAAAATCACTTTGATAGAGGAACAATTAAAGAGGGTCATAAGCCCGCCGCCTGCTCCTCCTCCTCCTCCTCAAGTAAATCCTCTTCATGCTTTTAAGAATAACATCACCAAGATGGAAAAAGATTGGAAGGAGAGGAGAGATGGTAATGGCATCATCGATTCAAGTGAGCAAGATGAGCCGGTAATTTTCAATGATCAAGTGGATGTCGTCCGCCCTCCGCTCATTCGCCCGACTCATTCACATGGCCCTCTGCCTCCGCTTTCATGTAACCCTCCATAAAACCCTCCACATTACACTCCCCCATCACCCATCATTACGCCTCCGCCACGGCGTCCACTTTAATTTAATGATGATGAAGAATTGGAGACAGCACAAGACGTTGAAGTTTTTCAAGAGAAACCCACTCTGAGTTTCCTTCGCTTTCCACTCCCTTCATTACCCGATGAACTCCCTGCTCAGGATGAGGCCACTGTCCCAAACTACGTTTATGAAACCAATTGATGTTATGATGATGGGTCGATACTTCAATCGTTCACATCGGCACGCCATGAGCCTTCCCCTACTCTTCAAACCTCTCACCCCATCAAGATCTGATGCTTCTTACGCACCAAAAATCCCTCTTCCACATCTCCAATTACCACACTATTAACCTCCGCTAAGCCATCTGAGTCTACCTCCACACCATCTGCCTCCGCCGAACCTCCCATCAAGCCTTTTTCAAAACCAAATAACCCTCCATTACCGGCACTTAAGGACTCCACCATCTTTATAACTCCAAAGCCAATTACACCAAATTCTACTTTGCCTAAATCTTTGCCTAAACCTGTGGTTAATCCTGAGCAGGGTCCACCCCTTGTTACACTCGAGCCAACCCCATCTGCTTCCGAGCAAGGGGAGAAGACTGACGTGCTTGAACCTCCACTTTCACTTACCCTTCCGTTAACACCCCCCATTAAACCTCCATCACTCACTAAGCCCACAGCTTCCATCTCACCTCCTTCCACTCGGAGTGGGTGTGTGTCTACAAGCACATGTGCCGAGGGTGATGTTCAAGAGCCAGGCAAAAAGGATGTGGCCTTGGCTATTGTATTCAAGATTCAAGATTTCATCTGCCGGATGCCGATCCGTGTCATTGTGCCGGGCATCTTTCAGAATGTCACCTCTCCATTAAAGCTCACCATAACAAGTTCTCAAGAATTGATGCCATGTCGGCCCGAGGCCAACGTTATTCATGTCACTTTGCTTGTTGGCCGAGATATTTTTGATGCTATCATCACCCCTCATTCCGTCATCGTGCAAATTTCTAAGTAGGGGTTCCCTTCACAAATTTCCATAACACACTCTGTTGCCAATGAGAGCATTTGGGCCTTAAGTTCATCCTTTGGGCCGCCTAGCCGGGCACGTCATCTACCATGGAGGGGCGGGCTTTCTCAAGGGCCTTCCACCAATTCATTCACCCGTTATTTCATTTCACCCTCATTTTTATCAACCACCAATTTCTCATTATGGGCCACCCGCTGGGTAAGGAGGTGATGTGACACGACCTAGGGGAAATGATAGTCACTAGACCGATGCCCTTGGACCTACAATCGCAAGCAAGCAACTTGAGCAGCGGACTCACTCTAGCGAACTCACTTGTGTGGCGCACACTAGTGCCAGTAGGTAATCCGGCGATGATGGGAAGGATCTGAGGTGGGACCTCGCTATTTCGGGGGTTTGGCTAGCTTAGGATGGATGGCAAAAGGCCTGGGATTCCTACTTCAATGGGCGGCCAGCATGCTGAGGGCATGGGATGTAATGTCTCTCTCACAACTCACCCGCGGTGGCACTCAACTTGATGAGAATTCGGGACCGGGCACTCACCTCACCACCGAAGAGCAACTTAGAAACAACACTAAGCTAAGCAGAGTTAAACCAGCAAGGAGAGGGGGGCCATAAGCTCACCTGATTAGCGTGAAGACGCCGATCCCGGCCGGAGACGATGGCGAGCGGGGAGGCATGGGTATGCACCCACACATTGCGCCGATGTAGCTTCGGATGGCGACCTACTAGTACACTCACTACACCTCACGCAGGAGGGGTGGACTCTATTGTGCATCCCTTAGTTTTGATGATGACAAAGGATATGTTTAATTGCTCCTTCAATGTAAAGTAATGAACTCATGACAATTTGATGATGACAAAAGATGTGTTTAACTAATTCAATGCAAATCTGATAGTTCAAGTAATTTCAGGTATACTGAAGTACAAGTGAAATCAACAAATCAGAAGAAGTGTCAAAGGTTGCTTGTCGACCAGTGAAGTGATCATTGTCGACCAACGAATCCAACCAAACACAGCTCAAGTCATTCTCCTTCTGTACGTGCTTTGGTTGTCGACCAAAGCCCTGCTCGTTGTCGACCACGAAACAGACAGAGCATCAGCCTGAACTACCAGTCATCTGGACATTGCTTCTTGTCGACCAGCGACAGGGTCGTTGTCGACCACAAGCGATACAGCGTCCAGAACCGAAACTCAACTGAATTCCGTTTCTGTTCCTAGAAACCTGCAGGTTGTTGCTGCAGGTTGTTGGGCGGTTCAGATGATAAGATTCCGCACTGGATTTAAGGAGAGAATCTTGGAAAGAACCAGTCAAACTTATTCAAATCTTTCGGGTAAATCTTCTCCCTGTTTTCTAGCCGATAATCCAATGGATGTGCGCTCAATTACGAATCTGCGCGGGAAAAGCCTATGCTTTGAAAAGAACTGGTACAAAAGGTAAAGATGACAGAGAGCGGGGAGTGGAACACAGAGTAGAAGAAAAAGAAAGAATACACCCACGAAGATACTCTGAAAGAGGAAAGAAGGAGTGGCTCTTCAGAAACCACAAAGACTGCACAAGACCGAAGGCATCTTCATTGCTGCAGAAGGAAGACTGACTCAAGGCAAGCAAGACTCCAGCAGCGTCGCAGCTGAAGGCAATCGTCTGGAAGTTCCACAGGGAGTCTATTCCTGTTACCTGCAGTCCCAGGCTGAACTCTTTTTCTTTGATTCAAAAGCTCTTGTTCAGTCCTATTGCATCTTTTGTTCTTTTCATTACATCAAGTGTCAAGCTGTGAGGCAGCGGGTACAAGCTGTGTGTCAGCGGGAAAAAGCTATGTCTCAGCGGTGTGTTGGTTGAGATCAGGAGTTCTCATTTAGTGAAGCCTTGCTCAAGTTGAGCGAGGGGTGGACGTAAGTCTCGGGAAGAGACTGAACCACCTAAAAATCCTATCTTGTGGTTTTGCTTGTGGTGTGTGCTCTTCTTATTGCTTGCTGTCGCTGTAGTTATCAGTTTTATCTTTGCAACCCATAGTTTGCTTAAGGTCTAGTCGATCTTTGGTTTATAAATTGAAAAAGGGGATAGATCTATTCACCCCCCCTCTAGATCTATTCAGTCCGTACGCAACACGTGGTATCAGAGCTAGACTCTCCGAAAATGTGGTCAAACAACCAGGAGAGACCTAGCGGACTGAACTCTAGAAGTCTAATGGCTGAGGGACACTCAGTGACTAGACCACCATACTTTGATGGAAATGATTACTCATACTGGAAAAATCGTATGCAGGTGTTCTTGAGAGCACAAGATCATGAGATGTGGAGAGTAGTGAGCCGCGGAGCCTATGATCTGCCCGAAGACGAGGATACCTGGACCAGAGAACAGGTCAGAAAATCAACCATCAACTGGGGAGCCATGAACGTAATGCAATGCGCACTTCATCCCACGGAGTTCTCAAGAGTCTCACAATGTGCAACAGCCAAGGAGATGTGGGATCGACTCGAAGTCATCTATGAAGGTACGTCAGAGGTAAGGGAGTCAAAAGCAAATATGTTAGTCTCAGAATATGAAATGTTTAGAATGAAAACTGATGAAAACATTTCTGATATGTATGCTAGACTAGTACAACTAACAAATAGCTTAAAGAGTCTAGGGAAAACCTACAAGGAGCAAGAGCTAGTGAGAAAAATTTTAAGGTCCCTCACTCCTATGTGGCATACCAAGGCCACAGTCATTGAGGACTCAAAGAACCTCACTACTATGACTGTGGATGAACTAGTAGGTTCCCTAATGGCCTATGAGGTCAATCTAAAAAGAAAGGAAGACGAGGGCAAGAAAAAGAAACAGCTGGCTCTAAAAACTAAAATAGGCACCTCTGAATTATCTGACACTGATGACTCATCTAGCACAGGTGAGGAAACTGGTGAGCTTGCCATGCTAACAAGAAAGTTCAGAAAGTTTCTGCGGAAGGAAGGTAAGGGATTTAGAAATCCGAAGGGCATGGTAAGAAGGTCATCCCAGTTTAAGTCTGACAAAACTAAAGCCTCATCTAACAAACTTGTCTGCTACAACTGCAGAAAACCAGGACACATGAAGGCTGAATGTCCAGAGGCTCCTAAGAAATCAAGCTTCAAATGGAAAAACAAGAAACCAAAGGCAATGATCAGCACATGGAGCGAGGAGGAAGAAAGCAGCGAAGAGGAAACAACTTCCGAGGAAGGAGAAGGAAACACATGTCTAATGACCAAAGGAGACAGCAACGATCTTGAGGTAACCTCCCCTTGTCAAGACTTTTCTAGCTCAGATTGGGAAGAAGCCTATTCATATTTACTTGATACATATGAAAGAATAAGAAGGGAAAATAAAAGTTTGACGAAGAAGGTTAATCAGTTCAATAATGACAGCAACTCAATTACCAACAGAACTGAACTAGAATTGGAGATCACCACCTTGCAAAATAAACTGAATCAACGCGAGATAGATGAAGAAAACGTCAAAGGGCTATTAGAAGAAAATGAAGTACTGAAAAACACAATTGACGAGTTAAAATTAAAGACTCAAGAATATGAACAGGAAACTAAGCTAACTCAAGAAAGAAACAACTCACTCAAGGAAGAAAACAGTCAACTTCTGAAAGAAATAGAAAGAATCCAAAGTGAACTGAAAAACAAACAAGAAACATTGGAAAAAATGACTAAGGGTCAAGAAAACTTGAACGCTGTGTTGGGAATAAAAGTAAATTTTCAGAAAGAGGGGTTAGGGTACAACCCAACGGCTAAAAAGGAATTCCAAATAAAAATTTTAAATGAAATAGCTGACTCTAAAGGAAAAGGCCCCTTGATAAACTTATATCAAAACAAACAAAAGGATATAGCTGAAAGCTCCTCTAAACAGATTAATGTCACCTTGGAAGAGAGGAATTCTAAAGGGAAAATGGATAATCCACATCAGTTTAAAAACAACAGTCATATCAGACGAGAAGTTCAAATTCACAGAAGTAACCAGACAAACAAAGCATTAAATCATGTTAATAAACACAAACCTGTAAAACAAGGTGTCTGGAAAGAAGCTGGTCGACAACAGACCCCTCCTCTGTCGACCAGAGGCTCAACCAGATCTGGAGAAACTATGGTCGACCACAGACTTACCAGATGTCGACCATGACCAGACACGCAAACAGAACCCACAAATTCTCTCAGCTGAAACAGAATGGAAATTGGAACTTAAGAGAGTGGACTCAGAATAGACACAACCTGAACAAGTTCAGAAATGAAAAGATAAACTGTTCTAACAAAATTTGGGTTCCCAAGGTGTTGTTACAGTAGTTTCATGATTTCACAAGCTATCTTGGACCCGGGTACCATTTGGGTCCAAAAGTTTCTGTGTAATTTGTGATGCAGGAATGTTTGGCAGCCATGCACAACAAGTGGTATTTAGATAGTGGTTGCTCAAGACACATGACGGGAGACAAGACCAAGTTCTCCCAGCTGAGCGCAAAAGATGGAGGATATGTGACGTTTGGAGGAAATAACAAAGGCAAAATCATTGGGATAGGTGAGATAGGTAAGAAACCCTCAAGCTGCATTGAAAATGTATTATTAGTGGATGGACTGGAATATAACTTATTGAGCATCAGTCAATTATGCGACAAAGGCCATAAAGTGGTGTTTGACTCCAAGATCTGTAGAATTATTGAGCCAAATTCAGAAGCAGTCAAGTTTATGGGCAAGAGGGTAAATAATGTCTACATGATAGACTTGGATGATCCAGCCCACTCCAACTTGTGCCTAACCGCCAAGAAGGAGGACTTGACCTGGTTGTGGCACCGAAGACTAGGGCATGTTAGCTATAGGGTGTTGCACAAACTTGTGAAAAATAAAATGGTTCTTGGTATGCCTGAAATTTCATTTGCTCAAAATGTCAAAGTATGTGAAGCATGTACCCAAGGAAAGCAAACAAGAAAATCATTCAAAGGTAGAACTGGAAGTCAGTCATCAAGACCCCTAGAACTTGTGCACATGGACCTTTTTGGCCCAACAAGAACTGCTAGTCTTAGTGGTAAGAAATATGGTTATGTTCTAGTTGATGACTTTTCCAGATTTACATGGGTAATGTTCTTATCACAAAAAAGTGATGCTTTTTATGAGTTTCAGGAATTTTACAAAAGAATGAAGCAGGATGGTAAGTCCAAAGTGTGTTCAATCATATCTGACCATGGGGGGGAGTTTGAAAATTCTGATTTTGATGTATTCTGCAGAAACAAGGGAATAACCCACAGATTCTCCTCACCAAGGACACCGGAGCAAAATGGGGTTGTGGAGAGAAGGAATCGCACTCTTGTCGAGATGGCCAGAACTTTGTTGGTAGAAGCCAATCTTCCAAGAAGATTTTGGGCAGAGGCGGTCAACACAGCATGCTACATTGTAAACCGGGCAATGGTAAGACCGTCCAGTACAAAAACTCCTTATGAAATGTTCAAAGGTAAGAAACCATCCCTAGCTCATTTCAGAATCTTTGGTACAAAATGCTTTATTCATAACAATGATAAGAGAGCCTTGGACAAATTTGAACCAAAGAGTGATTCAGGAATATTCTTGGGCTATTCTGACCGATCAAGAGCCTATAGGGTATTTAACATCAAAGATCAGATAGTTGAAGAATCCCCGCATATCTCATTTGATGAAATTAATGATTTTGGCAAAAATGAACAGGCCAGCAAGGAAGAAGAAGATGGAGAATTTCTGGAAGACAAAGAAGAACCGATGGATAATGAAGGAGAACTAATTCAAGAAGAAAGTCAAGGTAATATTAATGATCAACCCGAAGGAGAGGCCATCTCAGGTAACAATCTTGAAAACTTGAAACTTCTTAGAGATCACCCTCTAGATAACATTATTGGTAGTATTCATGATCCTAGGAAAACCAGATCTCAGTTTAAGACTGTTAATGAATTAGACCAACTTGCCCTTGTGTCCCAAGTAGAGCCCAAGTCTGTAGAGGAAGCTTTACAAGATGAATCATGGATAAATGCTATGCATGAAGAACTAAATCAGTTTGAAAGAAATCAGGTGTGGAGACTTGTCCCTAGACCTACATCTCACCCTGTAATTGGAACCAAATGGGTATATAAAAACAAGTTGAATGAAGAAGGGGTTGTAATGAGAAACAAGGCTCGGCTGGTGGCTAAAGGGTACAACTAGGAACTTGGAGTTGATTTTGAAGAATCATATGCTCCAGTTGCTAGATTAGAAGCCATCAGGATATTATTAGCCTTTGCATCTTCTCATGGAATCAAATTGCAACAAATGGACGTAAAAAGTGCATTTCTAAATGGTATTGTAAAAGAAGATGTCTATGTGGAACAACCCCCTGGTTTTGAAAATGATGAACTTCCTAATCATGTCTTCAAATTGCATAAAGCCTTGTATGGATTAAAGCAGGCTCCTCAGGCATGGTATGAGAGGTTGAGCTCCTTCCTCACTAAAAAGGGATACACAAGAGGTAAAATTGATCAAACATTATTTTCCAAGACCCAAGGTAAGGATATACTGATTGTACAAATCTATGTGGATGATATTGTGTTTGGATCTACTGAAACCTCTTTGTGTACTGAATTTGCAAATTTAATGACCAATGAGTTTGAAATGAGCCTAATGGGTGATTTACAATTCTTTCTTGGATTGCAGATCTCACAATGCAAAGAAGGATACTTTATAAATCAATCCAAGTACATAAAAGAGATGTTGAAGAAATTTGGCATGGAAAGCTGCAAGCCAATCGAGTCACCCATGGGGACAAATGCAACTTTGGAAGCAGATGTAAAAGGTAACATGGTAGATGCCAAGAAATACAGAGGTATGATCGGATCCCTGCTATACTTAACTGCATCTAGGCCAGATATTCAGTTTAGTGTATGCATGTGTGCTAGATATCAGTCTAGTCCTAGGGAATCACATTTAGAAGCTGTCAAGCGTATCTTCCGATACCTTGCAGGCACCCACGAATTGGGGTTGTGGTATCCTACTCACTGCAAACTAGATCTGATTTCATATTCGGATGCTGATTATGCTGGTTGCAAAATTGATAGGAAAAGTACTAGTGGTTATTGTCAATTCCTAGGTGGGTGTTTAATTTCATGGGCTTCTAAAAAGCAACATTATGTAGCACTCTCCACTGCTGAGGCTGAGTATGTCGCAGTAGGGAGTTGTGATACACAAGTTCTTTGGATAAAACATCAACTCCAAGACTACAATGTAGATCTTGGTTGTGCACCCATTTTATGTGACAACACTAGTGCTATTAACTTGTCTAAAAACCCCATTCAACACTCTAGGACAAAACACATTGAGATCCGTCATCACTTTCTGAGAGATGAAGTCTCCAAAGGAAATTTCATGCTTCAATTTGTGGAAACTGAAAAACAACTGGCAGACATTTTCACTAAACCCCTTAACAATGACAGATTCTCCACTTTAAGAAGGGAGTTGGGGTTATGCAGAATATCATCTGAAAATTCTTGAAATGTTGATATGTTCTGTTTATGGCTTTCTGTCATTTCTGCAAGTAGTTGTGTCAGTTAAGTGTCTGCTACTGGTAGGGTTGGGGGTTCAACTGATTATTGAAGCAAGCCTGCAAGCTCCTGGTACTGCTACTGGTTAGCTCTGGTGGTCGACCAACGACCGGGCAGTGGTCGACAACGTCATCAGGACAGGATACTGGATGGGTTCTGTGACTACGCAGATGTCGACAATAGACAGTCCCATGGTCGACAATGGATCTGTACGGAAGCAAATGTCCACTTTAGACAGGTTCCTGGTTGACACTAGTTCTGGTAGGGAATCTTCTGGACTGTTTAAACTGTTTGGGCTCAGATTCATCTTCACTCACTCATCATCATCCATACGTTCCATTCCCTGTGTCTTTCTATCTCATCCTGGCCAACATTATTTTTTATTTCAGCATGGATTCTCAAATTGAGGGGGAGAAAAAGTGTAAACTCATTCCTTGATAAAACATTGAATAACCTAACCATATCTTTCAATAAAATCACCAATGTAATCAATAAGAGTAGAGGTTGAGTGTAGTAATGAGGATTTGGACTGTACTACTTCAATAAATTCAAACCATAACTATGATTCTGTCACATGATTTTGAAGACTTATGATTTTTAGTAGTAAGTCGGTTTCTCTACCTGTGCCCGTGCTGAACAGTTAATATAAATCCAAAAATATAGCATGAATGCACGTGGAATACGCCATAACTCTGTCTTCATGGTAGAGCAATGGATTGAATTCTGAGAAACTACTGCCTCCCATTTTAAGAAAAAAATGGATGAAAAATAAGTGAGAGGCATGTGTGTCATGAAGAATCAATCTATCTCTGCTACTATAAAAAATTATTGAGATTGGGCATACTGAGTAACTGGGGATATTGGCGTCTGATAAACGTATATCCTCACGGATAAAAGGTGTGTCCCAGTTAAAAGTGGAATGGTTAGGCATGCTAAGTAGCCGAGGTTTCTGGCGTGTAAAAAGCGTGTCTCCTCGTGTAGAAAAGCATGTGATAAACCTGACCACAGCTTTCAAAATGATTCCAAAAGGAAAAACTCAAAATTATCTAAAAGACAGAGGAAAATGGTTGACCAAAGGCATGGCATGCAAAGAAAAGTTGAAAACACTGTTCAGCAAGCACAGCTATTAAAATCATCTCATGAAATCTATTATAAGTTTAAGAAGTCATGTGGAGGAAATTAGATATGGGGCGTAAGCTTATTGGTGCAATACTTTCAAATTCAAGTGAACCACTAGGCCCACTCTACTTGTTTACAAGGTGGTCTCTGCTAAGGGTGGATAGGTTAAATAAATGCTTCATTAAGGAAAGGGCGTACACTTCAATAAATTCCCCAAATTTAATTCGGCTGATTTAATCCTGTCCCTTCGTTTTCATCATCGCGCTGGTTCCACAAACCCTAGGATTTATGACCCAGGATCTATCCACTGATATCCTGCCCCTATAAATTGAACAGACTGGGTCCCTAGGTATTCACCACCTTGCTACTTCGCCGTTTTCACCTTTCACGGTACTCTTCCGTTTCCAGTCCCCTTCCGCTCCCTTGTGCATCCCTCTTTCGCATCCTTCCACCATGAGGTCCTCCAAGAGAGCAAGGGATGAGGCCCCTGCCGAAGCATCAAATACGTCCAAGCGTTCCAAGCAGAAGGCCACGCAGGGTCCGCCATCGACCCCTCGGAGGTCGACAATGGATAATACGGCTGAATCAGGCGGAAAGATGGCAGCTTCAGAAGTACCCAACGTCCATCCAGTCTCTGGAGTTCTCAAGCCTCAGAACATCATGCCGCCGAGAAGAGTAGATATTTCCGATCAGCGGCTGATGGAGATGTTCCCAGAGTTGCTGGAAGTTTTGGACGCCCAAGGCTGGACAGAGTTTGTCTCCGCACATACTCAGTATTCCCCACAGCTTGTGCAAGAATTCTACCACAACCTGCAAGTAGTGGATGGCCAGGTCTATACAGTAGTTCAAAGGGTCGTCGTCAGCCTCGACGTCAAGCTACTCCACAAGGCGCTGAAAATTTCCAGACATGGTGCTGTCTTCAATCCTGAGGACTTTGACTTCAGATCAGCATATGCCGTGGTCACTGGCCAACCAGCCCCTGAGGTCCTTCCAAAATCCATCAATGCCAACACCTTCCCTCCTCTTCATCGATTACTCCATCATCTTCTTACTACCATAATCCAACCGAGAGGAGGCGCCAGGGAACATGTAAGTCGCCTTCACTTATTTCTTCTCCATGGCCTCATCACTCGCCAACTCATTCGCCTTCCCAAGCTCATGCTGAACACGTTCCAAACCATTTTGCATTATCCCCTAAACTCTCTTCCATATGCTGCCCACATAACTGCCATTCTGGAAACAGCAAATATACCATTCCTCACGCTCAGCGTGTTGTCATTCCCAAATGGCACGTATACTCTTTTCATTACGTGACCACCTTTTTGGGCTATAAGAAGGTAGGAGATCAAGTCCAGCGCACCCTACCATCCAAGGGTAAATCCAAAGCACCGTTGCCACCCTCTTCTCCACCACAGACACCAATTCATGTCAGCCCTGCTGTAACCCCTCCAACTGTGGTGATTCCTACTCACACTCCCACTACTACAACCACTGCTACTCATCCTTCACCTTCACTCGTCATAGTGCCATGGCAACCAGGCACTGCAGCCACTCATGTTCCAGCTACTTCTGTTCCATTTACCTCCGCTCTGTCTACTTCTGCTCCACCACCTCCTTTCACCTCCACCACTGAGTCTCAAGGAGTGCTTCTCCAGATAGCATCTCAGCTGTCCTCTCTCACCACTCAATTCCAATCCTTTCAAGAGAGTATGAATGCTGCCACCGGGCGCTTGGAGTTGCGAGTTCAGAGACTAGAACAGCAGATGGAAACCAGGTTCATAAAACAACAGGAACACTCAGAACATGCTAGCTCTCGGTTTAACAGACTGGTTGGTACTTTAGCTGAAGTGTCCGCAGAAATTGGCACTCGCATTGAGGTCACCACCCAGCAGAGTAAACAGTATCACCACGATACTATATCAGAGATCCAGAAGCTAAGGCTGTCTTATGCTCACATCGTTGACAAGCTCGATCAGATGGCAGAGCACGTAAAGCCCGAGAGTTCTTCGTCCTCCTCAGAGTGATAATCTACATACTCCTCTTTTTGTTGTTGACAAAGGGGGAGATAGGGTCTTATGTGTCATTGTGTGTCTAGGTGTGTCTAGAGGTCAAGACTATGTGTCACTATGTGTCTTTCTCCTTTTTGAGTCTTTCATGTAACTAGTGTTATGATGCTTTTGTAAGGCACATCAAACGGCACATCAAATGAATTGTCTGGCTAAAATCTGTGTTATGATAGTCTTGAATGAAATATCAAATGAATTTTATAATCTGTTGATTGTCACAATGACTCATGGTTGTCATCATCAAAAAGGGGGAGAATGTTGTGCATCCCTTAGTTTTGATGATGACAAAGGATATGTTTAATTGCTCCTTCAATGTAAAGTAATGAACTCATGACAATTTGATGATGACAAAAGATGTGTTTAACTAATTCAATGCAAATCTGATAGTTCAAGTCACTTCTGATAGTTCAAGTAATTTCAGGTATACTGAAGTACAAGTGAAATCAACAAATCAGAAGAAGTGTCAAAGGTTGCTTGTCGACCAGTGAAGTGATCATTGTCGACCAACGAATCCAACCAAACACAGCTCAAGTCATTCTCCTTCTGTACGTGCTTTGGTTGTCGACCAAAGCCCTGCTCGTTGTCGACCACGGAACAGACAGAGCATCAGCCTGAACTACCAGTCATCTGGACATTGCTTCTTGTCGACCAGCGACAGGGTCGTTGTCGACCACAAGCGATACAGCGTCCAGAACCGAAACTCAACTGAATTCAGTTTCTGTTCCTAGAAACCTGCAGGTTGTTGCTGCAGGTTGTTGGGCGGTTCAGATGATAAGATTCCGCACTGGATTTAAGGAGAGAATCTTGGAAAGAACCAGTCAAACTTATTCAAATCTTTCGGGTAAATCTTCTCCCTGTTTTCTAGCCGATAATCCAATGGATGTGCGCTCAATTACGAATCTGCGCGGGAAAAGCCTATGCTTTGAAAAGAACTGGTACAAAAGGTAAAGATGACAGAGAGCGGGGAGTGGAACACAGAGTAGAAGAAAAAGAAAGAATACACCCACGAAGATACTCTGAAAGAGGAAAGAAGGAGTGGCTCTTCAGAAACCACAAAGACTGCACAAGACCGAAGGCATCTTCATTGCTGCAGAAGGAAGACTGACTCAAGGCAAGCAAGACTCCAGCAGCGTCGCAGCTGAAGTCAATCGTCTGGAAGTTCCACAGGGAGTCTATTCCTGTTACCTGCAGTCCCAGGCTGAACTCTTTTTCTTTGATTCAAAAGCTCTTGTTCAGTCCTATTGCATCTTTTGTTCTTTTCATTACATCAAGTGTCAAGCTGTGAGGCAGCGGGTACAAGCTGTGTGTCAGCGGGAAAAGGCTGTGTATCAGTGGTGTGTTGGTTGAGATCAGGAGTTCTCATTTAGTGAAGCCTTGCTCAAGTTGAGCGAGGGGTGGACGTAAGTCTCGGGAAGAGACTGAACCACCTAAAAAACCTGTCTTGTGGTTTTGCTTGTGGTGTGTGCTCTTCTTATTGCTTGCTGTCGCTATAGTTATCAGTTTTATCTTTGCAACCCATAGTTTGCTTAAGGTCTAGTCGATCTTTGGTTTATAAATTGAAAAAGGGGATAGATCTATTCACCCCGGGGTGGGGAAGATAGAGATTACATACAAACACTACCTCCCACAGGGAGGGGCTTTAAGTAGGCCAGGCGGGGTGGGGAGTGCCGGAATAAACTAAGACATGCAGTTTTGTCCGCTCAGGTTTGGTAGGACAGGAAGTCACTGATGATGCCGCCACGGACCCGTCCGAGTTCCGCAGAGGGCGAGACTAGCACCAAAACTTTGTAGGGTGGCCCAGAAAGACACCAGATTTTTTGGAGAATTTGTCGTGGTCGTCGGAGGCCGGGGTGGGATCGTGAGCTGGGTTCCTCAGTTCAGCTTCTGACTGTTCCGGAATCCTTATGGCTGGAAGAAGTGGATGCCCCGAATGCTTCTGAAGTCCAAAGAGGGCGCGACCAGATCCGACGCGTTTGTGGGCGAGTCTTCTTCGTTTGGGGACCAAAGAGGATGCTGGCAGATATCAAAGCTGACTGCGAGGGCCTTAGAAGTGGAAGGGGGTCGGATCTATCTACAGTCGGACTGACCTGCGCACTTGGGGTAAGAAATTTGAAACTTTGTGCTTCGGGATTTAAACGATGCTCCTCTTCTTAGAGATGCCAGGGAACTTGGAGAAGAACGTTTCAGCCAAGCGCCGCCCTAAGAAGCTCAGAACTCCGGTCGTGGTAGCCTCTGCAATCCGCTACTGGAGGTCTGCTTGGGAGGATTTGTGCAGTCTGACAAAGATGAGTCCCCCAAGCAGCCCCGACGTCAGAAGGCGGCGAGACCACCTCTGTTGCGAAGCTGACTTGACGATCTTTTCAGAAATATAAGATTTGTGACCAGGTTCCTCATGGAGATGATGAGACAGCCTATGCAATCAGTAGCTCCTCTGCTGCCTGCGAGCTGCTACAGGATCTACAGCTTGGTGATGGTAAATGGGGTGGGCGGGGGGGCGAAATACAGCAAGGGGTGATGGTTAATGGGTGTAGGGGATGGGGGAGGGTATTAGGGGTTGGTGGAAGTGGCTGGGAGTGGGAGGGGGTGGAGCTAGCAGAGGGTGGAGGGTTGGGGTCGCAGGCCTGCCAAGGGTGGGAGAGAGCAGGGCACAAATGGCCAAGGGAGGGGAAGTTTCACTAATTTTTGAATTTTGGTTTAATGTGGGTAGTCAATTGGGGTCTTGGAGATGTAGAGGGGTGTGTTGGGAGATGGAGAGGTGTGTTGGGGAAGGGAAGGGATGGCTTGGGAAAAGGAATGGTTGTGTTTGGAAGTGAAGGGTGGTAGGGGGAGTGTCAAGGGTTGTCTTGGAAGGGGAGGGAGTAATGGTGAGATTAAAGGGGTATGGGGAGGGGAGAGGGGTATTAATGGGAGTTGAATGGGGAGTAGAGAGAGGGAATTTCAAAATTTGGGGGGGAGGAGAGAGAAAGGGTCGCCCCTTTTAGAGAGAGAGAGAGGGAGCTTCTCACTCCAAGGAAGAAAATTCTCTGGGAATTCGAATTTTTCTCAATATCTCATTAGCTTCAAATGGAAGAAATGGGGTCCTATTTATAGGGATCCCACAATTTACAGTAAGTCCCTGAATTTTGGACTAATGATAAGAAACCAAGGGGGAAGGGGGCGCCCCTGGGCCTAGCCCACTTAATTGAGCCCATTAACCAACCTAACCAACATAATGACAATTAACTTAGGTAGATGACTCATTAACCTAGGGACTTGACTCAAATTAAAGGAAAATAACATAATTATGACTCAAAAAAAATATGAAAATTACATGCCATGACTCAGAAAAATTTGGTGAACATCATGGAGCACTGCTGGCGAAGAATGGGATCCTCGAAAAAATTGGATGGTCGGTGATGTCCCCATCATACCCCCGGGGTGCGGAGAACTCGACTCCGTCGAGTATGGGTCCACCGGGGAGGTGGTCTTCCAAGGCAGCTCTAGGCGAGCCACGACCTCCAAACTCGATCCCGCGTCCTTAGCCGGGGAATAACTCTTCAGCCTCTCAAGGTGGCTTGGGCACACCCTCTTGCCGGCGATGGAACCCTGCTTGCCTAGTGTTGCCTCCGTGTGCACACGTCGGGCTCTCAGGCTGATATAAGGTGGCACTCTGAGGGTGTCTCTCTCAAAGGTAGGCGTAGGCTCGTGGCACTCACTAGGATCCACCGCGGTGCCCTTAGAGGGTGCCCGGTCTGCCACGTGAGAAGTGGGGTATATCCCATAACCCATCAGTAAGTCCAATCCATAAGCTATGTTGTCACAACCACTCAGAAATTGGGAAGGTCCAAGTCCCCGTGCCATCGATTTGGAGGTGACCCTAGGGTAGGGCCACTCCAATCTCACCATCACTAGATTGTCCACGTGGGACTCCAAGTGGTGCTCGCGAGCTTTTGTCTGCTCCTTGTGAACCTCACTGCTCATCGCGAATTGCTTGCGTGTATGCTCATGCCATGCATCATGATGCGGTGAGTGGGTGTGAGAGAGGATAGTGTGCCAAGGTGGACCGGGGAAACCATACATAGACATATCATGCATTGATGTGATGTAGACTTTCATGGACATAGGGGGGCCAGGGTAACCATACATAGATCTATCATGCCTTGATGCGATGAAGACTTTCATGGACTTAGGGGGACCAGGGCATCCATAGGTGGATCTATCGTGCATGAGTGTGGCAAATACCGAGGGACCCGAGCATCCGTGAATGCTCCTAACATGTATAGGACCAATGATGAATGGGGGAGGGCCATTACACCCAAATATGGACCAATAATGCATCCGACTTGACATGTGGGTGCCATGAATGAAAGGACTCGACTTACTAATCATGTCAAGTGGTCCGAGGTGCCAAGACATATGTTTTCCTACCTCAAAGTTTACTTCCATGTGCGGGTTTGTGGGTTGGCCTTTGAACTTCCACTAAAAAGGGTCAAAGGGGTCAAGGAAGGTGGATAGCATGGAGTGGGGCACTTCCTCAATCCCTAAGTGTATATTGCCCAAAGTCATGGCTCCCATGGTGTAACCCGAGTCCTGGGAGAGGTAGGCTTGGTCCAGTACAGTGGGTAAGGGTAGGAAAAGGTGGGTGGTGAGTGAGGTGGGTGGGTCACAAGGGTATCTAGGCTTCCATAGGTTGGGATCAAAGGGATCATCATAAGTGTACCCAGGGAAAGGGAGCTCTAAATCTATCTTATCAACCTCAAGGTCCTCACAATATGGTGGTGGATCATCCTCCTCTAATAAAATGATTGGGCCAAAGTTTTTGGTGGGTGGGTTGGCCATGAGGGGATGGCTTGGTTTTCTACCCGAGATAAGAAGCTCCAAATCGAGGAGAAGGTCGGGCTCATCGAGTGTGGGGAGGAATAATAGAAGGTCACTAGTGTAGCATTTAATGGTGTAAATTGAGGTGATAGACCCTGTTGATTGTTTGTTTACCTATCTCTTCTTATCTTCTTTCTTTTTTAGTAGTTGATTGTGAGGGTTTTGAAAAATGATATGGCAAGATGATAAATAAACTACCAAAGATCAGCTCAACCTATGCACATGTGAACATGAACCTAGGCAATCAAATCTGACTCTAGCATGGGCACGCTATCTCAATCAAATTACGCTAAGGGAAAAACGAAAACACACGCCGGGGCGTGGAGCAAAGATAAATAAACACACCGCTAGGGGTGGAACAATCAAGGAGAATAAATAGATTTGATGAAAAAGACAGCTAGTGCCCAACACTAAGGAAAGTCGTGATCGCCACCAAAGTAAACACAAGTCAAAGACTCGAATATACCTTGGAAATAGGTGGATGAAACACCCGCCCACGGGAGAGAAAACCAAGGAAAGCCTGCAGATCAACTTGCAAATAACGGTCCAAACCCTGTGCGTCGCTTGGAAGTAACGGTCGTGCGATAGACCGCCAAAAGGAAATAACGCTCCTGCACCTGACCGTCAGATAACCTGCAGTGAAAAGATATGAACTCCAACCCTTCCAGCCGGCTAGAAGGCTTGGGCCTCGTGCTAGTGATCCTGTAAAACCTGCCAAGGATGTAGAAAGCAAAACAACACAACCTCAATTAGCCCTCAACATAAGTATAGCATCAATCCCTGAAAAGCTTGAGAACATCAAAAGGAGAGGGGATTACCGGGGAGTTGTTGGTTTTTAACCCCTCTGGGCATTTTTTAAGTTTAGGAGGATATGTGTATGCTTAGCAACAGTGAAAACGTGGAGGAAGAGGAGGGACAATGCTTTTGATTAATAAAACCAAGGGAAACTTGAGCATGCAATGATGATGATCTTGACAAACTAAAACCCAAAATACTCCCTTGACTTGGAAGATGGACGTGGGAAGCAGCTCCTCCTGGATGTAGATGACTCCTGAATTTGGCAGCACTTCGTCGTGAATCAAACCTTCCTCTCTTGGGTTATGAAATCAAGAGTTCTATTTATAGACTCCCTCAAACTCTCAGGTCGAGTTGAAGATAAATCAGCCAAGAAAGGAGGATAATCCTTAGCAAATCCTTGAGGATAAAATCAACAAGAGTCCAAAGAAACAAACGAGAGGTCCTGAGGATCAGAATTGAAGGAGATAATGCCAATCCAAAACCCTATCTCGTCCACGGAGTAGCAGAGAAAAGGCCTGAACTGTCAGGACTCTCTGAAGGAAGTAACGGCCTTACGATAGACCGCCACTTGGAAATAACGCTCCAAGGCATGACCGTCATATTCAATCTTATCCAAAGGATAAGATCGACGGGAAGAAGATCTAAACAATAGGACTCTGCAAATAAGTAACGGCCAGGGCATAGGGCGTCATAAGGGAAAAACGGCCAGGGAGTAGACCGTTATTATCAAAGGGCAACGAGACCCTAACTCTTGGGACTCTTCAAAGAGTGACGGCCTATGATTCATGCGTTATTATGAAATGACGCGCCTAGTCCAGACCGTTATTATCATTGATTTTCAAGAAAATAGAATGGAGGGATTGCCAAGCTTTTGAACGAAGTGCCACCAGGAACCAGGTCTAATCCAGGAATTGAGACCCAGAAAATAGGCTTCAACTGATTAAAAGAAATTCAATGAAGAGTGAACAACTCGGAGCACCATATTGAATAAATAAGGAGATGACCCGACTTATTGGGTATAAAACGGGTGTCAACAGATGCCCCTCCTTAACGTCCTCTTTGCAGGGGAACGAGCGGAAGTGAAGCGAAAGTGAAATGGAACATGGAGATGAAGCGGAAATGAAACGGAGTGGATCAAAAAGAGGGCGTTAAGGTAAACGACACCCGTTTTTCACCAACAAGCGATAAGAATTTTCTGGAAAAACTTCAAAACTGATCACAAGGAAATAGCTAACCAAAGGACGCAAGTCTGGAGGATTTAATTAACTAAGGAAAGGAAACACGGCTGGCCGCCGGAGGCAACGGAAAGGAAAGAGACTAAACTCCAGAGAGGAATCTTCAGTCAACCAGATCAAGCGAGCAAATTGAAGGAAACCTTCAAATTCAGAGTGGAATAATTCTCCTTATCCGGGATCAAGAACACAGCTGTTCACCGTCAATGAGACCTCTTGACCAAATGAAGCTCATGAATGCTCAAAGAATGCGTATGATGCATGCTGGGCTAAAGAAAAACAAATCTTCAAAGCAAATGCAAAGAAAGATAAAATATCAAATACTCGAGAATAATATTGCTAGATTGGAGAAACCAGAGTCAAGACACTATCTGCAACCACGGCGTGCAAGATAGAACCATCATCCCCAACTTTTCCAACCTAACGGCCTGTCCAACGATTATTCATGTGAACTTAGATCATCATCATTTTTGTTTAAGGGGAACATCAGATCCCAGGACACCTGAATGACCAGCCGGTTCTCGAGGTAATACATCATAGATAACATATAGTAATGCATTAAGGGATAAGGGAACGAGATACAATACCTGACTTACCTGCTTGACGGACGGCGAAGCGTGCCTTCTGTTCATAGTTCCAACAATAATCCATCAAAATAAGAGTTTAGGCATAACCATTGTCTGTGCAAAAAGTACCCATAAGGAACAACACGATAGACAATAGGAATATTCAAGTATTAATTGGACCATTCATTCATCAAGAAACTTGCAAGCATATAACGGCCTGACTCAGGAGCGTCACATGAAAATGACGGATTACCCCTAGTCCGTCAACACCAAGTCGGTTCAAATTCTTCAATAAAATAGTCAGTCACAAGTGACGGCCTTAGAGGGGAGCGTCAAGACGATGTGACGGTCTAACGATAGACCGTCGCTTCTCCTGAGTTTTCAAAAAAAAAACAAACCGAACGGCTTCGGTCTCATTCCATACACTCAACCCCCCAAAACACAAAACCAGAAAAACCCATCGGCGATCTCCACCTCCACCTTCCAATGGCCGGCGACGATGCACCGCAGCCACCACCTCAGAAGAGAGGGAGAGGAAAGAAGATGGCTATACGGCGGCTTCGCCGCCGGATCGAACGGGAGGTGATCCCGCCGGCGGAAGCGGAACAACCAACGAGGGGAGATCAAACGGAAGAAGAAGAAGTTCCCACGACTACGGGGGACGAGGGGGAAGTTCCCTTGGGTGCAGAGGATCCCAAGGAACCATAGAAGAAGAAGAAGAGAGCCATGGACCACGAGGTAGGCCCTCCGCCCTAATTTTCAAATTTTGATTTTTTATGTTCTTAATTCATGTGTGCATGTGGGGAATGAGGGTGGAAATGGGTCTACGAACCCATTAGGAGTCATTGTAGGCCCTTTGGCCAAAGTGGGAAACCACAAGAATGCAAGGGAAAAAATCCCAACCAGCAGACGAAGTGACGGTCCTGCCAGCGACCGTCACTACCCTGACGCTCCATCCTGGGTGCGTCAGAAACAAGTAACGCCCTAACACAGGGCCGTTACTTCTGCCAGGGATTCAAACTATTTTCCAGGGTTTTCAATTTTTAATTTTTGTTTTGTTTTCAATTATGAATGTTTATGCCACGATTATATGATGCAAAATGGACTAACTAATGATCTAATATGCAATGCAGTGAAAGAGGAGATCACGGATCTCCTGGCTTCAGATCCGGGCGGTGTACCAGGCACTACCCGACTACCAGAGGGAGAGACTTGCCGAGATGGGATTCGCCGAGGTGCTCAGCATCGAGGTGATCCGGATGGATACGCCACTGCTATACGCACTTCATGAGAGATGGGACCCGATCAGCCATGCTTTCATCTTCCCGTGGGGCCACATGATCCCCACATTGGAAGACATAGCGAGGATTACAGGACTAAGAGTCCACGGCTCCGCAGTGACAGGATGGACGTACGGGGACTACCGGGAGATAGCGCAGCAGCTGCTGGGGTTGGACCTGATCAGGCCGGGTCAGTCCTCTTCCCAGCTCGCGAGATCGGTGCTGCAGGAAAGTTTGGGATTGAGGGGAGCGGCAATCACCGTAGGAGAGTTGCCGGAAGAGCATCTGGGTAGGGTGATTGACCAGGTGCGCCCTCGCGTGGCGGCAGAGGCAGGGGCAGAGGGAGATAGAGTGCTCAGGCGCTTCCTGATGCTACTGTTCGGGAAGCTCCTGTTCGCGACTCGGGCAGATGTCATCAGCTGCAGATTGCTGCCGCTGCTAGAGGATCTGGGCAAAGTGAGGAAGTATGCATGGGGGGCAGCGGTACTAGCATTCCTGTTCGACTCCCTGAGCACCACGGACCGGCAGACCATGCTGGGCGGCTTCTCACCTTTCCTACAGGTAAATGCATTTTAAATGCTTTCTACTATGCCATGTTTATGCAATGCAGTGATTTATGCAAAATGTCTTATGCAAATGATTCGACTGACTTGATCTCTAAATGCAGGTCTGGAGCTACATGTACCTCCCGGGCATTGGGAGAGGTACATTACTCCATCCCGGCCTCATACCAATCGCGAGGCGATGGTCGGTGGCGAGGGACACGGGATCGATCCTCAGATTGACCCGGACGATCCAGGACGACCTGGACGCCTACCCACACACATCGGTAAGCCCGAGACTCAAAATGATTTCTATATGCTTCTATATGCTGACAAATGCTGACAAATGAATGAAATGAATGAAATGCTTTCAGGTGAGATGGACCCCGTACCGCAGCGAGGGCTACACAGGACAGCCGTGGGTGGAGGCGTCCTTATCGTACCGGGGGCGAGACATATGGTTGCATTGCATCCATATCATCGAGCCTCTGCACTACAGGCTGATCCTGCGGACTCGGGGACTACACCAGCCCGAGGTGGCCTTTCCACATCGCAACGATGACCGCCCAGGCAAGTCGGCGAGGGGCATCAGTGGGAGTGTGGATTGGCGCGCCCGGAAGGCGAAGTACGTCCTCGACTGGAGGCAGCGAGGCAGGGCCGTGAAAGAGCGGGACGAGAGCGACGAGGCCTACCTGAAGGCCTTCGCTCGACACTACGGCGATCGGGTATACCGAGGTACCCGACGACCGGTATGCAATTCTAAACTAAGAAACTCTTTTTTATATGATGCAATGTGGAGGTGACATGCTGGCTTATGCTTTCTACATGCAGCTCGATCTTGAGGGGAGGATAGCTGAGCTAGAGGGACTACTCCACTCTACCATCCTGCAGCGGGATGAGTACCGGACTGCTCTGGAGCTCCTGGTGAGATTCTAAATGCTCATGATATGACTATGATTATGCATGATGCTAATGCTTCGGCTATGACAATGCAGCGGGCAGAGGGAGCTCAACGAGCCGGACCGGATGCCCCATCGTCGTCCTCGTAGCCTGCGGGAGACAGGGCTGGGCGAGATGCTGATTTTGCTCGGGCGGTCGCCCGGGCCGAGGAGGCGGAGGCCACCCTCGCGGAGCGGGTAAGATACTTACATGCTTTTTGATTATGCTTATGCTAATTAAATTTATACGACTAACCTATATACAATGCAATGCAATCTACAGGCGATAGAGCTGGCAGCGGCAGTGGCGGAGGCCACTCAGGCGAGGGCAGAGGTAGAGAGGAGCCGGGCCGAGACTGATCGAGCTCGAGCAGAGACGGAGCTCGTGCGGGCAGAGATAGCCCGACTGAGAGCGGAGACCCCTCGTCATGCGGACGACGTGGAGATGGAGCGACTTCGGGCAGATTTAGCACGGGCGCAGGCCGAGGTGAAGGACCTTCACCTTGGGACCGCGGATCTTGATCGCTACCGGACCGAGGCACGGGAGACGCGACGCCAGATCTTCACACTGAAGATCAGGCTGCAGACCATGGAGCAGACGGTCCGGATGCTAGGCCGGGCACCAGAGCGGAGTTCTTCCCGGAGCAGGGCTCTTAGGAGTGCTGCCCCTAGTGGCTCGGTTGGGGATTTCCTAGTTAGTTCCGCCGGCCAACAGAGAAATGAGAGGGCGGAGAGAGGAAAGCAGGAGGAGAGTGCTTCCATAGCACCGCCACCTCCGAGGAGACCAGAGGATGGGGAGGATGAGGGTGGCCCAGCGGATAAGCCGGCCGAATGATGCCTTTTCTTATGTTTTCTTTTTATTTGTATAGAATCTTTGGTTAAAAATGGAATGAAATTATCTTTTTCATTTTTTTGTTTTAATTTGATGCGAGCGTGAATGGATGAATGAGATGTACAGGATGGATGAAATGTGGATGAATGAATGAGATGTATGCCGGAATGTATGTATGAAAATGGGAAGAAGATGAGGTGTATAAATGTGAAAGACCGCCAGGTCTAGTCAAGGATTAAAGGAATAGCTTGAACCCAACAGCAGAGAAAGTGACGGTCCAAGATCTGACCGTCATAATCAAGCGACGCTCTGGTGAGAGACCGTTAATCATCAGAGGCCCACACGGGCTGTGGGGCTTCAGGATAAACGACGGCCAATTGATGGTGCGTCAGAGACGGATAACGGCCAAGGGTCAGACCGTTGATCATGGCAGAACGTTAGTTGGGCAGGGCAACTAGCAGGAAAATGTGACGGTCTGAAGGGGATGCGTCAGAATCAAGAGACGGTCAGAAGTAAGACCGTCAGGAAGCGTTTTAGCCCAGAAGCGAAAGAACCAAGTGGCTGAGAATGTGACGGCTCAGGGATAGAGCGTTACAGAAAGTGACGGTAGACCCTACGGCCGTTACTCTCCACAGAACATGATCCGGGGAACTGAAACCCACAGAGAATGCGACGGTCGAGTGATGGCGCGTTAGAGTGGAGTGACGGCCATGCGATGGACCGTTAGAGTCTGGGTCGCAATCCGAATCGGATTGAGTCGAGATAACTAAAACCCGAGGTTTAGCCACTTAAATCACCGCTAGGACTTATCCTAATTGAAGATAAAGCCTTCTAGCCCGGGTCTTACCCTTCCAAAGTTAAATACAAGCCTTGGCAACTTAAAACCTTAATCAAAATCACAGTTTTGCTAAAACCTCTATTCTAGGGTTTGAAGAGCCCTCTCTAAAGGGCATAAAACATGATGAAGAGGAGCTTCGAGGTGATGGCTATGGAGGAGAAAGCCCACACCGGCCCTAAAGCTGCAAGGAAGGAACATGGAGAGCTCCAACGGCTAACCTCAATCCCCAAGCATCTAAGCTCTAATGTCCAAAGGGTGGTAAGCTTGCATGACTTCATCCAAAGTTCAGATTTTTTTTGCTGCACTTTAATTTTCTTCATAACCTTCCTTCTTCTTTTCTTCTTCAAGCCTCTTCCTGGCCCAAGGTGTTACTCCAACCTGAAGTGGGTGGCTCCCATGGTAAAGGCACTCTCTTTAGCGGTGGTATCAATCCTCAAAGCGTGGACCTCGAACCCCTCTTGGTTCTAGGCAAAAACTTTCAGAAATTGTCTTTAGACTGGCCATGCCTTTCAGCCCTTGTGGAACTATGGCATCCACAAACTCATACCTTCATCTTCCCTTCCTTTGAAGCAACCGTCCTATTGGAGGAGGTAGAGACCTACCTAGCCCTTCCTAAGACTAAGGTGGGGGATGAGGATCGGGTTTGCTATACAATAGAACCTATTGATCTGTCCTTGATCTTAAGCGACTTCATTCATAACCCAAAGGACGTGCGGACCATGATCAGCCCGCGCCACATTCACTTGATCCCTATGGCACAATGGATAGTGTCTCACTGTAAAAACAAGTGGGAGAGACACGAAGCAATAGCCAAGGCGGCAACGGTTTGCTTGTGCGGGGTCTTCCTTTTCTCCACAACCGACCACCTCTTAGATATCCAAAATCTTAGCATTATTAGCGGATTGTGGCGGGGTATGTCTATTTCTCAAGCGGTCCTCTCATACCTCTATGAAGGACTAAGCTCGGCTTGCCTTGGAGGGCCTTTGTTCGGTTCCATGATACTCCTTGAGTGTTGGATAGGAGTGAGAATCAAATTCCTTCCCAAGGAAGATATAACTTCGGCGAGCCGGATCTTTGGGAGCCACCCCCTCTTCTTCATTGGAGGGGCTTTTGGATATTCTTCTCATGTTGAATGCAGGACGGCGGATAAAATAAACGCGTGATGAATGGCGCCTCTTCTTCAATGCTTTGCCTCTTGAAAGGTTCATCATGCGACCAAGCGTTCTTCGAAGCATTCTTCTTAAAATACCGCGGCGTCAAGGCCTGGACCTCCAGCTGGTTGGAAACACTACCATGGCGATCTACAACCCGCACCGATGCCACCTTCAGATCGGATTACCTCGAATCAGTGTTTCTGCACTATCGCACTACCCTCCCCTCCTACCTAGGAAGATGGGGACCGAGGAAGATGAAAGAGCGATCCGGAACGCGCTGACCATGTGGGAGATCAGCAAGGTGCGCCCGTGGCAGGCAGAAGTTGAAGAAAATGACGAAACACGCCGAGATTACTTGAAAGAGTTGAGAAGAATCCGCCCTCTTGCGGATAAGAAGTTGAATGTACTTTGATTTTCCTTTGTTTATGAAAGATGTTATGAGATTGCCACTCAGAACTTGGTTTATCATGAATTACATTTTATTAAGCTTGCTTGAATGAGATGAGATTGCCTCAATTGAAAGAACTTGAGTTGTGTGCTTTGGAAGATTAGATTGATGTGAATAATCAGAGTTTCTGGGGGGAGTAACGGATGTACTCTGGGGCGCTATTTGGAAACGACGGTCTGAAGTAGGCCGTCATAAGGGAAGTAACAGGAACTCAATCTCTGAAGGAGGTGACGGATGGATCTTGGGCCGTTATTTCAAAGTAACGGTATGTTCCCAGACCGTCATGATGATGGTTTAATTGAAAGGAAGAAGGCCCACGCCTGAAAGAAGTGACGGTCCGAGATGGGCCCGTTACATGACTTTAACGGTCTGATGCTGGCGCGTTACACACCTGAACCTGCATAGTTGTGAGCTTTTACCTTTGGGCTTGCCCCTGTACTCTGCACACACTTAGACATGGAACAAGTTAGATCCATTCTTAGACTCAACCCCTTGCCTCGAAGCAAGTTAGATAATGACCGTTTCTTGATATTTGGTCAAGGGGTAGAGCCTTATTAAATAGGCGAAAACATAATGAAAACGATGCATGTTATGCAGATGATGGAAGTATTGAATGCTTTTGAAAAGATTTGATTTGTTTGGATTTTTTTTGAAATATTTGATGTTTTTGGATTTTGAAAATATTTGATTGTTTTTAGATTTTGAAACATATTTGATGTTTTTGGATTTTGAAACATATTTGATGTTTTTGGATTTTGAAACATATTTGATGTTTTTGGATTTTGAAACACCAGTGCCTTTCTAGCAACACGAGACCTCCCTTGTTTTTAGCTTGAGTCTCGAGACCGGCGTGCAAATAGTGCGACAACCCCTGGCCGAGACCTGATCATCGTGACGGTGTTTTTACCAAAGCCATACCTAGGGTACTCGTCTCAGTCCTAAAAAGAAAAAGGAATATGGGGGTAAGCTTAGGCCAGATATGGAAGTTTTTAGAACTTGATTCCCTCACCGTACAACCTTATTAGAGATTTGGTCTGTTGTGCCGGGGCTTTTTATGTCCGTCATCGAACCTTTATCCACTTAGGTACGCATGCGACCGGGCTCATAACGTCCCGCGGGGAACTGTACTGCCACTCTTGTCATGCCTAATTTCTTTTCTTTTGGAGCTTTTGAGAATTCATTCACAGACCTTGAGGTGATGTTTTTTGATTTCATGGTAAAGAGCACTCCTTTGCTATTCTTTTCTTTACTTTCTTGTGGAGTCAGGTCATAACGGACTTGCCCCTATTTGAGACCTCTTCTCGTTAGGGAGTTTGGATCGGTTGTCTCCTTCTTATTTACTCCCTTCCCCTGGATGCAGCCGAAGAATGAAACGTACAGGGACTTTGACTTTCCCCCAAAGCATGGCCGAGGAAAAACGGTGTCTTTTTAAGCAAGGAACCCGACCAGGGGCGTCGTGTAGTGTGTGTTTGCCTTACTCAAGACTCTCTTTTGAAGATAGGGAGGCATTTCTTATTGCCGGAAAAGTACATGGTTTAGATTTTTAAGGAAAGAAACGCTTAAGATACAACCCATTCCACGGGTGAGAGAGCTCCTCACCTTCCGCGTTGATTAGACGATAAGCATTCCCTGAATAAGCTTCTTTTATTACAAACGGTCCTTCCCAGTTAGGTTGCAATTTAGACCTAGGACCTGCAGACCGAATGAATTTGCGTTTCAAAACCATTTCACCCTTGCAAAATTTTCGTTCAATTACCTTCTTTTGAAAATAACGCGAAACTCTCTTTTGATAAACAGATACGTGATCGGCCGCATTCATCCTCTTCTCATCTAGGAGTTTCAGTTGGATCAGCAACGCCTCTCGACGTTCATCGAGATTAAGTTCCTTATCGAGCTGTACTCTGAGTGAAGGGATTAAGATCTCATATGGGAGCACCGCCTCCATCCCGTAGGTTAGAGAATAGGGAGTTTGTCCCGTAGGAGTACGGACGGAGGTGCGGTAAGCCCACAGAGCTTCCACCAATCTTTCAGGCCAATCAGAAAATTTGTGTGCTTCACATGTTTTCTTAATGATTTTAAGAAGAGTTTTATTAGTGGCTTCGGCTTGACCGTTGCCTTGAGGGTAATATGGTGATGAATGATGCAATGTAATTTTGAATTTCTTACAGAGGTCTTTAAGCTCCTGGGAGACAAACTGGGGCCCGTTGTCGGTGATGATGCTGCTTGGCACTCCGAACCGCGAGATGATATTCTTCATGATGAAGCGGCACACCGTTGTAGCTTTGATCTCTGCGTACGCCTCGGCTTCGGCCCATTTGGTGAAGTACTCAGTTGCTGTGAGAATGAAGGATTTCTGCTTGATCTGAGAATTAGGATCACCGAGTGGGCCGACGACGTCGAAAGCCCACATAGAGAATGGCCAAGGAGCAGTCATAGGATGAAGAGATGAAGCTGGAGAGTGGATTTTATCAGCATGGAGTTGGCATTTAAGACACCTCCGGACATAGAGGGAGCAATCTTCCTCCAGAGTGGGCCAATATTAGCCCTGCCTAAGAATCTGCTTTGCTAGAGCCTGGCCATTGACATGACCTCCACACTCGCTAGAATGTGCTGCTTCTGCTACTTTCCAAGCTTCCACATCATCTAGGCATCTCATGAGCATTCCGTTAGTAGCGCGCCTGTATAGTTCTCCTGCAATGATAGTGTACTTTGCGGCGGCTCTTCTTATTGCTTTGCGCTGCTCAGCTCTTGCCCCTTCTGGGAATGCCCCTTCTTTGCAAAATAACTCGATTTCATGGTACCAAGGTAATTCTTCCTCATCCAAAATTTCCTCTAGTTCTGCTAATGATACCTCCTTGAGATCTTCCTTTTCAGCTCTCACTTCTGCAGACTTCCTAAGGTTGGTGAACCAAGGATCTTGGAGAGAGGGTGCGTCCATCCTCTGGACGACGACGGTCTCAGTACTACGACTGAGAGGGAAGGATAAGGAGGAGGCCAGAGATGCCAATGCATCCGCCAGAATGTTCAGAGAACGGGGAGTATGGATATAGATTAGCTTGCGGAATCGCTTAGCGATGAGCGTGACCAAATCTTGGTAGGGTTTGAGCTTGGGGTCACGGGTACGGTAAGTGGACAGAACTTGCCGTAAGACGAGCTGAGAGTCTCCTATGATGTTTAAATAACGCGCGCCTAAGAGATAGGCGTGCTTCAAGCCGGCCAGGAGAGCCTCATACTCAGCGATGTTGTTGGTAGTAGGAAATCGAAGTTGATAAGCGAAGGGGATGGTTACTCCCTCAGGAGTAAGCAGGACAGCACCGATCCCTTGGCCCTGTGAGTTAAGCGCACCATCAAAATGCAGAGACCAGAAGGGATGCTGAGAAAGGACAGAGAGATGCTCATCAGGGAAATCGTCCTGAATAGAGTCGGTGTGAGGAATAGGGAGATGTGCAAGATGCTCAGCGATGGCATATCCTTTGACTGCCTTCTGAACGACAAAGGTGATATCGAATTGAGAGAGGAAGCTCTGCCAGCGAGCTAACCTACTAGAAAGAACGGGCTTTTCTAAGAGATAACGGATCGGGTCCATTCTAGAGATCAGCCTAACTGGGTGGGCGAGAAAGTAATGTTTAAGCTTCTGAACTACCCACACTAAGGCGGCACAAGTCTTCTCCATAGCGGTGTACCTGGATTCAGCTGGATTAAACAACCGAGAAAGATAGTACGCAGCCCGCTCTTTTCCTTCATCATCCACTTGTGCTAAAACTGCCCCTAGGGAGTCCTCAATGACCGAGATGTATAGGATCAGGGGTTTCCCAGGGACAGGAGGTTGCAAAACCGGGGGATTGGATAGATATTCCTTGAGGTCCTCATAGGCCTTTTGACAATCTTGATTCCATTCGAACTTGACCCCTGCCTTGAGCAATTCATAAAACGGACGGCACCTTTGAGAATGCTGGGATATGAATCTTCTAATGAATTGCAATCTACCAATCAGTCCTCGAAGTTCCGTAATGTTCTTCGGCGGAGGCATATCCATGACGGCCTGTGCTTTGTTAGGATCAATCTGGATCCCCCGTTTGCTCACTATGAAACCTAGCAGCTTCCCCGAGGAGACTCCGAATACGCACTTCTTCGGATTCATCTTTAGCTTGTACTCCCTGGCTCTCTGCAGCACTTTAGCCAAAATAGAGGGGTGTTCTTCTTTTGATCTTGACTTCACCAAAATGTCATCCACATAAGCTTCCATATAGACGTGCATCATGTCGTGGAAGATAGCCATCATCGCCCTTTGATAGGTGGCGCCTGCGTTCTTTAATCCAAAAGGCATAACTACATAGCAGTATGTGCCCCAGGGCGTGGTGAAGGAAGTTTTCTCTTGATCTTCAGGAGCGAGACGGATCTGATTATAGCCTGAGTACCCATCCATGAATGATAGAGCTTCGTACCCGGCAGTGTTATCAACAAGGACGTCTATATGAGGTAGCGGGAAATCATCTTTAGGACACGCTTTGTTAAGGTCCCTGAAATCAATGCATATGCGCACTTTTCCATCCTTCTTGAGAACAGGGACTATGTTTGCCACCCACTGAGGGTATAAAACTACTCTGACGAACTTGGCCTTGTAAAGTTTGTCGACCTCTTCCTTAATCCGCAAGGCCATGTGGGGGTGAAATCTTCTCGACCTTTGTTTAACAGGTGTTGCCCCTGGTTTAAGCACGAGTCGGTGTTCCACTAAGGAGGGGTCAAGACCTGGCATGTCCTCATAAGACCAGGCGAAAGAATCGCTATACTCCCTCAGTACCTTAATTAGATCCTCTTCTACCTGTGGAGGGAGATTAGCTGAAATATTGATGGGCCTTGGATCTTCTTCTGTTCCCAAGTTGATTTCCTTTGTAGGTTCATCCACTGCCGTCGACGGCTGGTCGAATCTCTTCAGTCCCTTTGCATATAAGTCGGCAGTGTCCTCTACATCGCTGTCTTCATCAATTGGGTCTTTCTCATCCAGCACTTCATAGACGCCTAATCCGTCATCGCTCCACACCCCTTCTATTTCTTCTTCATCTTCAATCGCAATCGCCGTGGCGACGAATTCTGGGCACTTCAAAAGAGCATGACACCGCTGAGCTAGATCTTGCAAGAACCTATCAGGAATAGATCGGGAAGGATGCGCAAGCGAGCGTGGCTCAGGAGGGGAAGGGTTGAACGACCTAGAACAAGACCCTACTTCTTTAGACCTAACTGACTCTACTTCTCTAGACTCGCTAGACCCTAACTCTGACCTGGGAGAGAGGAAGCTTAATGGAAGGGAAGGAGCAGGGGACTCGTGCCCCTGGGAGGAGGAGGATGGAGACAGGATAGCATAATCTTCCACTGAAATCTCCGTTTCAAATTTGACGTTTTTTTTTTGGAGATCAGTGGAGACCACGTAGCACGACGGAGGAGGCGGGAGCTGCATAGGGAACAGCTCAGGAAAGATGCAATCGAAGAAAAGATCACAAGAGGAGGAACCCCACATCTCGTGGATTTGAGAGTTAAAAAACGGAGGGATGGGGAAAGCAGGCAGATTAATGGGGCAGCGAGGCCCATAAGCAGGAGGATTGATCGAATCTGGAATGGATCACTGAAGGATGGATTGATCATAATCGGAGGAGGACGGGGTACAAACCCCTTCAGCTGGATCATGCACTGAAAATGAGAGGGAGATAGAGAAAGGGCAATCAGCGAGCTCCCTTCTTTCTTTGAACCATTACCAGGCCGCTTCTTCGGCCTCCACTGCATGAGCTGATCCTTCTGTGGCTTCTGGCTGCCTCTTTCACAAAACAGCCCCTGGAGAGCCCAGCTGTAGTCGATCACATCGTCACTTAGCCCCCTTGGCAACGGGGGTGGACTGGCGACTGGACAAACCGTGTCGGTTTCTGACTGGACTGGCTTCGCAGCTAACGTGCCCGGCTGTGGGGGCCCTCTGACAAAATGCTGACGGTAATCCCAGGTAAGCGGCCCAGAGTCACCCATCATTGATAATGCTGTCTCCTTGTAACCGAGACCTCGTCTGCCCATTTTTCTTCCTTTTGGTATGGGCTTGGTCATCCCTTGCAGCTGTGCACCGAGGCCTCTCCCCGGTTGATAGCCCAGTTTCAATATAATGTTCCACCCCTTTGAATCTCGAATCTGCGGCTTTGCCTTGATATTGACCGGGGTAGTGACGGGCCTAGGAGTGGTGTACGCCCAAGGAAAGTTTAGGTCCAGCACTGATAGCACGGGCCGGCTGCTTGGCCAGAGAGTAGGAAGAATCTGTTCAGAGATGGCCTTCACTGACTGTACCGTGGATAAACTTTTAACTTTGACGACCCTCCCTTGAAAAGGGAATTTAATGCATTGGTGCGCAGTAGAGGGCACGGCGCCAAGTGTGTCGATCCAGGGACGACCCAAGATAGCCTTGAACATAGGGTCGATATCAAGTACATAGAATTCTACAGCCATGGAAAGAGGCCCGAGCTCAGCCTGAATAGTGACTACCCCGTGACATGCCCGCCTTGAGTTGTCGTATGCTGCTATAGTGGTGGGGGTAGACCGTAGTAACTCCTCAGATATATTGCAGGCTCGGAGAGTGCTGAGGGGGCAGACATTAATTGAGGCCCCAGTGTCGACCAGTGCTGCTTCAACGTCGACTTTGTTCAAAGTAATTGTTATGCAGAGCGGCATTTGCCGAGCCCCCGGAGGTGCAAGCTCGGTCTCAGAGAATGTGATTGCCGGCCCTTTAGAGATAGTTGCTAGTGCCGTTGGTAGACTGTCGACTGCCATGTCTTCACTAACCATGACCTTCTGCAAAAAATCCCTCAGTGCATCTTGATGGAGAGTGGACCTTTTGATTAACTCCAGCACAGATATCTTGGCGGGTACCCGATCTAGATGATGCAGTAAATCATATTGAGTCCCCGGTAACGGTTCAGCTTCCTCTTGTTCGGCCACCGGTTGGGAAGACTGGGGATTGCTAGTAGTGGCGTAGTTCCGATGGAACATCTTCCCGCTCCTTAGAGCACAATTTGCCGCGGCATCGGGGGATAGTATGATGGGCCCTGCGGGGCGAATGAGTGGAATAGGTGGCGTGGGGGAGGCAGTTTGGTAAAGCGGAGGGTTGGTGAAGTTAATGGGGGATGCGCGGATGATAGGTGAAGGATTGGTGGGTGGTAGGGTGGTGATGGATGTGGGTGCTGGCGAAGGCAGGGTGAATGGATGGGTAAGGATAGGTGCGGGATTGGATGGTGGTGTGATGACGGTGACGGGGGTTGGCGAAGGATACGACGGGATGGTGAGCGGAGCGGGTGTGAATGGTGGGATGAGTGGAGAGGGTGTTGGTTGGGTAGGGAGGATGAAGGAAGGTTTGTGGTGGAAGGCCATGACCTGTGGTGCGGCGCCATCATCATCAAATGACCACCCAGCGTTGGAGGCCGGTGGTTGGACTACATTAACTTGTGCTGGTGCTGGCGGCTGCTGCGGAGGAGCGGGTTGATGGTTTGGCATCGGATTCTGATGGATGCCCAGATCTTGTGCTTGCTGCGGTGGCTGCTGTTGTGGCGGCTGCTGCGGCTGCGGTGCTGGATGCTGCTGCACTTGCTGCCCCTGCGGCTGCCTTCTCTTCTCTTTGATCTCCATAATGGCCCTATGCATCTCGGCCCAGTCTATTCTCTGTCCTTCGTGTAAGTCGTACACGAGATCTCGGAAGTGAAAGCATCCTTCTATAGTGTGACCCGGCTGCCGATGGAACATGCAATACTTAGTTTGATCAACAGCTGGGTTCCAGACAGTCTTTTCTGGAGGAAGTTGAATTGCATTTACTGCCATGAGCGCTGAGAATATGTCGGTAAGTGTCTCTGGCAATGGAGGATACTGGGCTCTTCTGGGAGCCGGGCGCTTGCTGTTGGGATTATTATTGTTGTAGCCGCCGGGTGGAGGGACGTTATGGTATTGCGGTGATGGTGGTGGTTGTTGTGGTGCGGTGAAGGTGTTTTGCGGGATGGTGAAGGTAGGCGGAGGGTTTTGTGGAGTGTTTTGAAAGTGTTGCGGAGCGGAGTTTTACGGATTGCGGGGGCTTTGGTTGTAGCGGAATGGTGCGGCTTGGTAGGGAAAAGCAACAGCTTGTACTTGCTCATTTGTCTGGACTCCTTCGGTAACCGGCCCCTGTGGTTTCTTATGGTACTTGGGCTTTTGGTTTTCAAAAAGAGAATGGATAGGGGAGTCCTTAAACTGAGTTTGTATAAATCGCGCCCGGCTATACAGTTGATGCATATTGGCTATATCGTTCATTGCCAGGATGTTCTTGAAGGTGGGCGTAGCATTTGAAATTAGCAGTTTAACTTTTTCTTCCTCTGGAATATGGCCGGGCACCCTGGCGGCCATCTGCCTCCATCTATCTGCATAAGTTGCGAATTCCTCATCCGACTTCATTTTCTCGGCCACCAGATCTGTGAATGAATATTCCGGGCCGACCCGGTCTTGGAACCGCTGAATAAACTTGTCCTTGACCACTTTGAAGCTCTCGGCCTCTTCTAGGGGCAGAGAATAAAACCATTCCAGAGCAACGCCATCCAATGATCGGCGGAATAGGTACGCCATAAGGCGATCATCATATTGGAACTGCGCCGATTCATACAGAAAATCCCTCACATGGATGAAGGGATTGCTGTTCCCATCATACTTACGGTAGTTGGGGAGCTCAGACTGCGGAGGGAAACGGATGTTCTGGAAGCTTGGGACGGGAATATCAGCCAAGGATTGTGGGCCCACCTTCTTCTGGAGAAAATCAAGCTGTTGCTGCATGGCGGCCCACTTATTAAGCAAATCCTGCTCTCGAGAGGGAGCAGGGGCAGTGAAGGGAGTTGATTGTATCTGGTGAGCAGAAGGAATGGCGGTTGCCGAGGGCGGGAGCCCATAGGAAGGAGCAGAAGGATAACTAGTGGAATTAGGGGGGCCGTAAGAAGAATACTGGGCCTGAGATAGACCCGGATTGGAGTGAAATTGGGCCACCCCGTGCTGTTGGGGCAAGAAATCGGATGGGCCCACGAGGACCTGTGGAGCCGCCGGAGCAGAGGGGTGATAATCCATCGGAAGAGAGGGGATAGGCGATTTCCCCTTATCAAAAGATTGATGGGTCGAATTGGAGGATTGACCCATCTCCATGCCAGCAAAGGTGATGGTCCGGGGCTGGACCGGGGTGAGCTCAATCGGGGTGGGCTGAACAGACGGCCCAATAATGGAAGAATTAGAGTGCCCCTGGACGGTAGCGGAGGGAGGAGGATTGGACCCTTGCATGGCCTGATAGAGGACCTGGAGTTGGGTCGGATCTAACTGGGCCATCATATGGAGGACAGAGCCCGCGGAAGGAGTGGATAAAGAAGGGATGACCTGACCACCTTCTACGGGAGTGGAGGATGAGAGAGGGGCGGTCCCCTCTCCAGCGGAGAAAGAAATAACCCTCGGGGGGTTCTCAAGGAGCCCTTGAGGAAGGGAATCTTCTTGGGAGCGAGGAGGATTGCAGGATGCCATGGTAGATTCGAAGAGGGGATTGGAATAGAACGTGAAGGAGGAAGCGATTCGAGGATATGATTCGGACGAACGAAAACAACTCCACATGCAACGGACAACCTTGATAAATGCAAAACAACAAACACAACAAACACACAATGAGCAACCGCACCTAGGTGACTCAAACAAGATATAAGTGATAGGGAATGAAGATACTCAAAAGCCAACCAAGTTGCTTAAGATGATGCAAACAAAGTTTCTTTATGGTTTCTCCTTTGGAACTTTAGTGAATTGATTGATATGTGCTCTCTCCAAATGGGTTCCTAATAGGAGGTGGATATGGACTTGGCTTGACTTTAAGTGTGACCACTCCTTCACTTATGCAACCCTAGACACAAGGGGGGAAGGTACAACCGGCCCGGCGTCCGTGTGGGAATCCACGGCTCGCGGGGACTTATGGAGGTCCCTGCTGTGATTTCCTAGTCGGCCCCAAGGAATATGGAGACGAGAGGTCCTCACAACAAGGTAGGAAAATGCAGTCTAATATATGAAAAGATGGATGACCCTATGTGCACCGGAGTGCATGCAAAGTCTAGCCTAGAATCTAGCAAACAATGGTGCACATAATGATATGAAGATATGAATGGAATTATGGCAGAAATCAAGCAGCACCCAAGCAATAAATCACAGCCAAAAACTGCGGAAATAACTGCACCTCGGATGCGTACCTGCCAGGAGAATGACGGACGAAGGCCCCTGCGTCAGAGCCGAATAACGGTCAGAGACCAGACCGCCATAAATAATGTAACGCAGGGCTTCCAGACCGTCGTATGAGCCAGGGAACCAAAAACAAACTGAAGTAACAGGAAAACCCGTGAAAGCTCACACCACAAAGACAAGCGACGGCCAGATGTCCCTGCGTCAGACCACTGTAACGCGCCGAGACAGGGCCGTCGTATGTTTCAGAAAACCAGAAAGGGGGGGAAAACAAAGGGATCAAAAGACAACTGAGCAAACAGATGATGGCAAGTTTAAACAGGAATCAGAAGCACGATTGGCACTAGTTTGTCCCACCGTGATCGCCAAAAAATTATCTGTTGATTGTTTGTTTACCTATCTCTTCTTATCTTCTTTCTTTTTTAGTAGTTGATTGTGAGGGTTTTGAAAAATGATATGGCAAGATGATAAATAAACTACCAAAGATCAGCTCAACCTATGCACATGTGAACATGAACCTAGGCAATCAAATCTGACTCTAGCATGGGCACGCTATCTCAATCAAATTACGCTAAGGGAAAAACGAAAACACACGCCGGGGCGTGGAGCAAAGATAAATAAAACACACCGCTAGGGGTGGAACAATCAAGGAGAATAAATAGATTTGATGAAAAAGACAGCTAGTGCCCAACACTAAGGAAAGTCGTGATCGCCACCAAAGTAAACACAAGTCAAAGACTCGAATATACCTTGGAAATAGGTGGATGAAACACCCGCCCACGGGAGAGAAAACCAAGGAAAGCCTGCAGATCAACTTGCAAATAACGGTCCAAACCCTGTGCGTCGCTTGGAAGTAACGGTCGTGCGATAGACCGCCAAAAGGAAATAACGCTCCTGCACCTGACCGTCAGATAACCTGCAGTGAAAAGATATGAACTCTTTGAACTCCAACCCTTCCAGCCGGCTAGAAGGCTTGGGCCTCGTGCTAGTGATCCTGTAAAACCTGCCAAGGATGTAGAAAGCAAAACAACACAACCTCAATTAGCCCTCAACATAAGTATAGCATCAATCCCTAAAAAGCTTGAGAACATCAAAAGGAGAGGGGATTACCGGGGAGTTGTTGGTTTTTAACCCCTCTGGGCGTTTTTTAAGTTTAGGAGGATATGTGTATGCTTAGCAACAGTGAAAACGTGGAGGAAGAGGAGGGACAATGCTTTTGATTAATAAAACCAAGGGAAACTTGAGCATGCAATGATGATGATCTTGACAAACTAAAACCCAAAATACTCCCTTGACTTGGAAGATGGACGTGGGAAGCAGCTCCTCCTGGATGTAGATGACTCCTGAATTTGGCAGCACTTCGTCGTGAATCAAACCTTCCTCTCTTGGGTTATGAAATCAAGAGTTCTATTTATAGACTCCCTCAAACTCTCAGGTCGAGTTGAAGATAAATCAGCCAAGAAAGGAGGATAATCCTTAGCAAATCCTTGAGGATAAAATCAACAAGAGTCCAAAGAAACAAACGAGAGGTCCTGAGGATTAGAATTGAAGGAGATAATGCCAATCCAAAACCCTATCTCGTCCACGGAGTAGCAGAGAAAAGGCCTGAACTGTCAGGACTCTCTGAAGGAAGTAACGGCCTTACGATAGACCGCCACTTGGAAATAACGCTCCAAGGCATGACCGTCATATTCAATCTTATCCAAAGGATAAGATCGACGGGAAGAAGATCTAAACAATAGGACTCTGCAAATAAGTAACGGCCAGGGCATAGGGCGTCATAAGGGAACAACGGCCAGGGAGTAGACCGTTATTATCAAAGGGCAACGAGACCCTAACTCTTGGGACTCTTCAAAGAGTGACGGCCTATGATTCATGCGTTATTATGAAATGACGCGCCTAGTCCAGACCGTTATTATCATTGATTTTCAAGAAAATAGAATGGAGGGATTGCCAAGCTTTTGAACTAAGTGCCACCAGGAACCAGGTCTAATCTTGGAATTGAGACCCAGGAAACAGGCTTCAACTGATTAAAAGAAATTCAATGAAGAGTGAACAACTCGGAGCACCATATTGAATAAATAAGGAGATGACCCGACTTATTGGGTATAAAACGGGTGTCAACAGACCCGACACAAAGGTGTAGGAGGTCAAGGCTCCTAGGTCAGTCAGCCACAGTGGTCATCATGCCAGTCAACTCCATTTGCCAAGCTAGGCCCTTAAGGAGGTCCCCTAAAGTTTCCACTTGGTAGGATGATTGGATGTTGGTATGATAGGTGGAGAAGGGTACTATGGGGAGGTGTCATCCCACGGGGGGGTAGGCATGGGGCAGGATAGGGTGAGCCAGGTTTTCCTCTAGCCATCTAACCAAGGGCCCACTTATGATAAGTTCACTCCCAATTGGAGGGGGTGGCGTAAAAGGCGAAGTTTCTTCGTCGATTTGGGCATGAGTTTCCTCCAAATTGGGGAGTGGTTCTGATGGGGCATCAAAGGTGATTTCCATACACGGGTGAAGTGTATTTGTGAGTTATGGCTTGTATGAGATTGTAATTGTGTATTTTCTTTCTTTTGGGCTCCTTGTAAGGCTTATATCAAGCCAATGGGCCATTTGTTATGTCAAGTCCAAGGCTAGGTTGCCATTAGTAGAGTCCATTAAGAGTGTTACTTCATATTGGGTCATTAGGTGTCTAATGGGTCACTAATGCACTTAAGGCCCAAGTTGGGTTACACTCCCTCATGGGCCAACTAAGTGGGAAGGGTCCAAGTCTAGCATGGGCTTGTGGATGTTTCATGGCCCATGAAGAGGCCTTTGGCCCATGAAGGGGGGCGCCCCCTCTTTTGGCTCCATTAGGCTAGGTTGTTTAGTTTTTTTTTATTTCCTTCCTTTCTTTGACCACATGTTGTAAAAATTAGGAATTGGCTTCCTTTAAATATTGTATTTTGGAGGTTGGTCATACTTCATCCCAGCCCTTCAATCCACACCCCTAGATCCAAGGGTTGAGGTTGAGTTTGGTTGGCATCCTATATAAGGTTGTATTTTTCATATTGAAGCAATTAATGAAGGAAAAAAAGGCATTTGCCCCCAAGGAAGCTTGCGCCCCTCCCCTCTCTCTCCCTAGTTCCTCCACCCCCTCTCCCCTTTCTAGAGTGTAATCCCTTCCCCCTTGATCCCCTCCAGCATCTGAAGCAACTCCGGTGATCGCCGCCGCCATCGACTCGCCGCCGACGCGTCGTTGCCAACGGTTTCGGTGTTCTGTCCACTCAGGACAGAACCTTCTTCTCCGAATTCCTGCTATCACTCCCTTCGTCTTCTGAAGCTCAAAATTTCAGGGTTGGTTCCCCTCTAGAACCCTTATCCCCACAAAAAAAATTATGTCAAAATTCATCCTTTAGCTATTTTTTGATTTTCTTCCAAGTCCAAGTTCCAGATCTGTCCTGGTTCTGTTTACTGTTCATCAGCTCTGAGTTTACCCCATTCGAATCCTCTTTTTATTTTTGTTGGGTCGTCCAAATTTATTGGGAGTTCTGTCCACATATATATACCACCAAGAATTTTCTTAATTTTTGATAAAGTCTCTAGGTATTTTTCAAATTTCGTCCAAGTTCCCAAGAACAGTCTGCCCACAGTTTCCCAGATCCGACCCAGGTCTAGTAAAAAAATCTCAGAAAATCCATTTCTTCTCCAATCAAAAAACCAAAAATAGTCCCGGATGCCTCTCTCAGAGACCTTCAACTTTTCTGAAGAAAGCATTGCCAGATTCAGAGGTCTTCTCCCCGGTCAACATCGATCTTCAGAGAAGTCAGAACCTGCCCCTGCAGTTCTGGCTAGATTCCAGCAAGCTTGTAAAAAACATGATCAGAAATACAGAGCTGATTATTTTTTATGAAGATCCCTACGTCGAAGTATTTTGAGTCCTCTTTCCAACGGCTCTAATTTCGTCGCGTTCCGACGACGGGGCTGATCGCAGCAGCAGTTTCCTCCAAGTCGCGCGCCTGCAAACAGAAGTTCAGGTTTGTGGCCGAGTTCCCCGCGAGCGTCGTCCGAGGGCCGCCCGGCGTCCGGTGGTCGTTCCAGCAGCTCGCCGTCCCAGGGGAACGCTTCCCAAGTGTCTCCACAACAGAGGAGTCATCAGGCCCCACACGACCCCTCCGGTCAGCACGTGGGCCCCCACTAACACGAGTACGCGTGAAGCCGAAGCATCACCCGGAACCGCCCGTCAACCCGAAACTGGTCCTCCCGGGCCCGCTTGTGTCGCCCTTTACCTCCCTGCGTGGAGTGGGCTTAGTTGCATTGCTGTAACCATAATGTATTAAGTTCCCGGGGGTACGAGTTCCGGCCGGGTCCCATCTTCGCCACGCCGAGAGCGTGGAGGTATCGCCTTCACCCTTACACTTGGCATTAGCTTAATTCTTTATATGCTTTATATGCCGCTGCTAGAGAGCATGTGTAGGGATACCTAGCTCGCCTTCAATTTATAATATCACTGCTGCGAGAGAGAGCGAAGCCGTCCCGTGACCCGATCCGGGCGCAAAAGAGAGCCGACCACCCTAGCTCATTGCCGGTTTCTCAACCGCGCACATCCGACGCTTCCCTCGTTAAGGGACGATCGCGAGCTTGTCGTGTCCGTGGTCCCATCCCGCATCAATTTGGTATCAGAGATAGGTTTGAGTCTAGGGTGTCAAAAAGAAAAAAAAAGAGTGTCATTTACGTCTAGTCATTAGTCGGTCTAAGTCGAGTCTAGGATCATCATATTTTCAAAACAACAAAAAGAGTCGTTTTTGGGTCGCATTCATCCCTTTACTCGGTATATAAAAAGGTGTTGTCCGACCGTTAGGTTACGCCTATCGGGAAGGCCGCACACTTGTGCGAGTGACCTTCGGGTCGATTGTCTCCGCCGCGTACCGAGTTTTGGTTAAGTCTAGGTGCATCATTTTGCATTAGTGTGTTTTGCTTTAGTCGGTGTCTTCTAGTCGGTGTGTTTGCATGCCCACTCGTCGGGGTACTCAGTACTCACCCCCACCCCCACCTATGGCCAACCCACGGGATACCTCGGGAGACTTCCACTCCCTACAAGAGGCGATGATGGCCATTATGGCTAGGTTGGACCAATCCGATGCTAACTTTCGGACCTTCTCTGAGAATATGGATGGTCGCCTTAGGGCCATGGAGGGACGCATGGAGAACTCCGATAGGTCGGTCCAAGACCTCGTTGGGCGGTTAGATAGGATGTCACACGGGGACCCTCTTGGGGCAGCCCAAGGTCCACCCGCACCTCCTCCCGCGGGGGCCCAAGTCCAACCCGCTCCCATGGCCCAAGTCCAGGCCGCTCCCGCGGCCCAAAACCAGCCACCACTGGTTCCTCCACCCGCCCCTCCTCGGGTTCCCCAACTACCACACCGTGACCTTGGTCTCGAGGACTATGGGTCCGACAATGCCTACGAGGGGTATGGTCAACACCGTCGTGGTTTTCAGCCACAACGAGATGAGGATGATGATCGGGTCCTTAAGACCGTGCGAGCGGATCCTCCCGCTTTTTACGGGTCTTTGGATCCGAAAGTCTACCTAGATTGGGAGTTTGGCATGGACCGTTATTTTGAATGGTATGATATGTCGGAGCGTCGAAGGGTCCGATTTGCCACCATGAAACTCATGGGGCAGGCACAAACCTATTGGAAGAATGTGGAGAGCCTGCTACTTCAGCGGCTAGAACCCCCGATCGACACATGGGCCGAGATGAAGAATAAACTTCGGCAAAAGTACCTTCCTCCCACATACTACCAGCGACTCATCGATAGATGGCAAAGTCTTAGCCAGGGAGACCGGTCCGTCTCCGAATACATCGCGGAGTTTGATGAGTACTTTCTACGATGTGGTGTCACGGAGGAGAGTACCATGCCCGTGTCCCGCTTTCGACGTGATTTGCGGCCACACTACCAGTATGAGCTTTTCCGCCGCAATGCCAAGACGTTGGAAGAGGCATACCAGGTTGCTCTCGAGATGGAACAATTTGAGGGAGAGTTCGAGTCTAGCCATCGGTTGGGCCCCACCCCTCTCCGTAGTACCGAGCCCTGTCACTCTATAGGCCCACATCAGCGGCCTCCCATGGCTCGACCTCAGGAGCCCACCCGTCAGGAGCACTTCGCTCCACGGCCTCGCCCTCCTCCACCCCAGGATCTATTTCCATCCCAACCACCGGCACCCTTTGCCCGTCCCCCAGCTCCTATAGCCCGTCCTCTGGCACCGGCACCCCCTCCACTCTTGTCCAAGGCACCTACACCTCCCCCATTGTTGCCTACACCCCCTACCCGTCGGGATGATAAGGGTAAGGCCCCTCTTATCGGGGAGAGTAGTCGACCGCGAATACAGTGTTTCCACTGTCACGGGTATGGCCACATTGCTAGTGAGTGTCCCGCTTGCACCACCCTAGCCTTAGGTGTTGGCGGATCCGCACCTCCCGAGCTTGAGCATGTCGATTACGAGGCCGATGAGGCACTGGCCGATGAATACTATGCCATGGGGGAAGAGCTGGGCGACCCTTCGGTCGCCCAGGATGTCGCCACCTAGTGGGCTTGATGCTACCACCTTAGTCTAGAGTCGTGCATGAGTCGGTGTGTTTTCTTTATGTGGTTTGTTTGTGTGGTGATTTTGAGTCGATTGTTTGCGTGGTTTGCATTCGTGTGTCTGTGCATGGTGAGTCTGCATGTGTCTTGTGCAAGCTCGTTGTCGGTCTCTTACGAGTAAGAGGCGAGTGGACTCACTTGATGAGTATAGGATCGGTTTTACTTCTATATCCGGATCAATCACCTATAGGGACTCAGCGGTGATTCCTAGTGAGTCTTCGAGCTGTCTCCTTCCTTTTGAGAGTGTCCCTTCGGAGTGACCACCTTTAGCCATAGCAGTGCGCATATCGAGTATATATGGAATGAGCAGGTGCCGATCACTTGGAGTGGAGCATACCCGCGCTACTTAGCACGGTGACGGATCCGCCGGAGTACCAGAGCAGCCATACCCCTACTCGACGGGGTCGAGTTCCTCCCACCCGGGGAGAATTGATGGGGCATCAAAGGCGATTTCCATACACGGGTGAAGTGTATTTGTGAGTTATGGCTTGTATGAGATTGTAATTGTGTATTTTCTTTCTTTTGGGCTCCTTGTAAGGCTTATATCAAGCCAATGGGCCATTTGTTATGTCAAGTCCAAGGCTAGGTTGCCATTAGTAGAGTCCATTAAGAGTGTTACTTCATATTGGGTCACTAAGTGTCTAATGGGTCACTAATGCACTTAAGGCCCAAATTGGGTTACACTCCCTCATGGGCCAACTAAGTGGGAAAGGTCCAAGTCTAGCATGGGCTTGTGGATGTTTCATGGCCCATGAAGAGGCCTTTGGCCCATGAAGGGGGGCGCCCCCTCTTTTGGCTCCATTAGGCTAGGTTGTTTAGTTTTTTTTTATTTCCTTCCTTTCTTTGACCACATGTTGTAAAAATTAGGAATTGGCTTCCTTTAAATATTGTATTTTGGAGGTTGGTCATACTTCATCCCAGCCCTTCAATCCACACCCCTAGATCCAAGGGTTGAGGTTGAGTTTGGTTGGCATCCTATATAAGGTTGTATTTTTCATATTGAAGCAATTAATGAAGGAAAAAAAGGCATTTGCCCCCAAGGAAGCTTGCGCCCCTCCCCTCTCTCTCCCTGGTTCCTCCACCCCCTCTCCCCTTTCTAGAGTGTAATCCCTTCCCCCTTGATCCCCTCCAGCATCTGAAGCAACTCCGGTGATCGCCGCCGCCATCGACTCGCCGCCGACGCGTCGTTGCCAACGGTTTCGGTGTTCTGTCCACTCAGGACAGAACCTTCTTCTCCGAATTCCTGCTATCACTCCCTTCGTCTTCTAAAGCTCAAAATTTAAGGGTTGGTTCCCCTCTAGAACCCTTATCCCCACAAAAAAAATCACGTCAAAATTCATCCTTTAGCTATTTTTTGATTTTCATCCAAGTCCAAGTTCCAGATCTGTCCTGGTTCTGTTTACTGTTCATCAGCTCTGAGTTTACCCCATTCGAATTATCTTTTTATTTTTGTTGGGTCGCACAAATTTATTGGGAGTTATGTCCACATATATCTACCACCAGGAATTTTCTTAATTTTTTATAAGGTCTCTAGGTATTTTTCAAATTTCGTCCAAGTTCCCAAGAACAGTCTGCCCACAGTTTCCCAGATCCGACCCAGCTCTAGTAAAAACATCCCAGAAAATCGATTTCTTCTCCAATCAAAAAACCAAAAATAGTCCCGGATTCCTCTCTCAGAGACCTTCAACTTTGCTGAAGAAATTATTGCCATATTCAGAGGTCTTCTCCCCGTTCAACATCGATCTTCAGAGAAGTCAGAACCTGCCCCTGCAGTTCTGGCCAGATTCCAGCAAGCTTGTAAAATACATGATCAGAAATACAGAGCTGATTATTTTTTCTGAAGATCCCTACATCGAAGTATTTTGAGTCCTCTTTCCAACGGCTCTAATTTCGTCGTGTTCTGACGAAGGGGATGATCGCAGAAGCAGTTTCCTCCAAGTCGCGCGCCTGCAAACAGAAGTTCAGGTTTGTGGCCGAGTTCCCCGCGAGCGTCGTCCGAGGGCCGCTCGGCGTCCGGTGGTCGTTCCAGCAGCTCGCCGTCCCAGGGGAACGCTTCCCAAGTGTCTCCACAACAGAGGAGTCATCAGGCCCCACATGACCCCTCCGGTCAGCACGTGGGCCCCCACTAACACGAGTACGCGTGAAGCCGAAGCATCACCCGGAACCGCCCGTCAACCCGAAACTGGTCCTCCCGGGCCCGCTTGTGTCGCCCTTTACCTCCCTGCGTGGAGTGGGCTTAGTTGCATTGCTGTAACCATAATGTATTAAGTTCCCGGGGGTACGAGTTCCGGCCGGGTCCCATCTTCGCCACGCCGAGAGCGTGGAGGTATCGCCTTCACCCTTACACTTGGCATTAGCTTAATTCTTTATATGCTTTATATGCCGCTGCTAGAGAGCATGTGTAGGGATACCTAGCTCGCCTTCAATTTATAATATCACTGCTGCGAGAGAGAGCGAAGCCGTCCCGTGACCCGATCCGGGCGCAAAAGAGAGCCGACCACCCTAGCTCATTGCCGGTTTCTCAACCGCGCACATCCGACGCTTCCCTCGTTAAGGGACGATCGCGAGCTTGTCGTGTCCGTGGTCCCGTCCCGCATCAGGTTCTGGGGTGTTCACCACTGTGGGGTCGGGTGTGGGGATCATGGGTTCCTCTACCAAGGAGGTGAGAAGGTCCTTTGTAGGCTGGGTGATGATGATCGGCGTATGGTGCACCCGGGGTGGTGGGTAAAGGGGGACTTGGGCTAGGATGGGGAGGGGAAGTAGTGGAGGCCTAGGTTGGGGTAGGATTGGGGTTGGAAGTGGAAGGTGGGTTGGGTGAGGGGGTTTTGGTTGATTGGTTTTGGGAGGTGTGTCCCTTTTAGGGGACGATGGAGGGGTAGTGGTGGGGACCATGGAGGCTTATGGGGTGTGGGTTTGATGGGGGATTTTGGGTTGAGGGGTGGTGGCCATCATGGGCCTAGGTGGAGGGGTGGACACGGGGTCCAATTGGGTTTGAATGGTGAGGGTTGGGTGATGGAGTGTAGATGTGTTGGTCGGGGTAGGAGGTGATGGGTGTTGTGGAGGTTGGGCCTTTATGGTGGCCTTGAACTGGTCGGGAGAGAAAGGAGGAGTGGAAGTGCTCCTTGGGCTATGGCTCTCTGAGTAGGAGGGGAAGGTTAGGGATACATAGATCTTCCTTAGTTCAGTTTTCATGTTTTCCCATGTGTCAATGGGCTCTTGCCTCCTAATCCTCCTTAAGCCCACTATGTGTTCCCACTTACTCTTGGCTTGACCCCAAAGTCACTCCTTGGCTACGCGGACTCTCGCGGATCCATATACCATAGTCCTATCAAAGTTCTTTTCCATGGTAGCCTCCCATTTTAGGTAGGCACTAGGGCATGATCCATTAAAGAGGAGATCCTTAAATGTGATTATGTCAAAGGGGGGGTCGATTAGACCCTTGTGGAGGGCCGAGTGGGACGGATATGACCAAAGAGAGGTAGCCATTCTACTGGGCACGGTTGATGCACTGGGTGACTCTAAAATACATATGCGCCCTAGGACCAACTTGATAGAGACAAGTTGTGAACTTGTTCTGATACCAATTGATGTGACACGACCTAGGAGAAATGATAGTCACTAGACCGATGCCCTTGGACCTACAATCGCAAGCAAGCAACTTGAGTAGCGGACTCACTCTAGCGAATTCACTTGTGTGGCGCACACTAGTGCCCGTAGGTAATCCGGCGATGATGGGAAGGGTCCGAGGTGGGACCTCGCTATTCCGGGGGTGTGCCTAGATTAGGATGGACCCCAAAGGGCCTGGGATGCCTACTTCAATGGGTGGCCAGCACGCCGAGGGCGTGGGATGTAATGTCTCTCTCACAACTCACCCGCGGTGGCACTTAACTTGATGAGAATTCAGGATCGGGCACTCACCTCACCGCTGACGAGCAACTTAGAAACAATACTAAGCTAAGCAGAGTTAAACCAGTAAGGAGAGGGGGGCCATAAGCTCACCTGATCAGTGTGAAGATGCCGATCCCGCCCAGAGACGATGGCGAGCGGGGAGGCGTGGGTATGCCCCCGCACGCCGCGCCGATGTAGCTTCGGATGGTGACCTGCTAGTAGACTCACTACACCTCACACAGGAGGGGTGGACTCAGGGTGGGGAAGATAGAGATTACATACAAACACTACCTCCCACAGGGAGGGCATTAAGTCAGCCAGGCGGGGTGGGGAATGCCGAAATAAACTAAGACCTGCAGTTCTGTCCGCTTAGGTTTGGCAGGATAGGGAGTCACTGATGATGCCTCCACGGACCCGTCTGACTTCCGCAGAGGGCGAGACTAGCACCAAAACTTTTTGGGGTGACCTAGGAAGACACCAGAATTTTTGGAGAATTTGTCGTGGTCGTCGGAGGCCGGGGTGGGATTGCGAGCTGGGTTCCTCGGTTCAGCTTCTGACTGTTCCAGAATCCTTGTGGCTGGAAGAAGTGGACGCCCCGAATGCTTCTGAAGTCCAAAGAGGGCGGGACTAGAGCCGACGCGTTCATGGGTGAGTCTTCTTTATTTGGGGACCAACGAGGATGCCGGCGGAGATCGGAGCTGATCACGAGGGCCTGAGAAGTGGAAGGGGGTCGGATCTATCTACAGTCGGACTGACCTACGCACTCGAGGTAAGAAATTTGGAACTTTGTGCTTCGGGATTTAAACGATGCTCCTCTTCTTAGAGATGCCAGGGAACTTGGAGAAGAACGTTTCAGCCAAGCGCCGCCCTAAGAAGCTCAGAACTCCGGTCGTGGTAGCCTCTGCAATCCGCTACTGGAGGTCTGCTTGGGAGGATTTGTGCAGTCTGACAAAGATGAGTCCCCCAAGCAGCCCCGACGTCAGAAGGCGGCGAGACCACCTCTGTTGCGAAGCTGACTTGACGATCTTTTCAGAAATATAAGATTTGTGACCAGGTTCCTCATGGAGATGATGAGACAGGATGTAGAAGGCTTGGGCCTCGTGCTAGTGATCCTGTAAAACCTGCCAAGGATGTAGAAAGCAAAACAACACAACCTCAATTAGCCCTCAACATAAGTATAGCATCAATCCCTGAAAAGCTTGAGAACATCAAAAGGAGAGGGGATTACCGGGGAGTTGTTGGTTTTTAACCCCTCTGGGCATTTTTTAAGTTTAGGAGGATATGTGTATGCTTAGCAACAGTGAAAACGTGGAGGAAGAGGAGGGACAATGCTTTTGATTAATAAAACCAAGGGAAACTTGAGCATGCAATGATGATGATCTTGACAAACTAAAACCCAAAATACTCCCTTGACTTGGAAGATAGACGTGGGAAGCAGCTCCTCCTGGATGTAGATGACTCCTGAATTTGGCAGCACTTCGTCGTGAATCAAACCTTCCTCTCTTGGGTTATGAAATCAAGAGTTCTATTTATAGACTCCCTCAAACTCTCAGGTCGAGTTGAAGATAAATCAGCCAAGAAAGGAGGATAATCCTTAGCAAATCCTTGAGGATAAAATCAACAAGAGTCCAAAGAAACAAACGAGAGGTCCTGAGGATCAGAATTGAAGGAGATAATGCCAATCCAAAACCCTATCTCGTCCACGGAGTAGCAGAGAAAAGGCCTGAACTGTCAGGACTCTCTGAAGGAAGTAACGGCCTTACGATAGACCGCCACTTGGAAATAACGCTCCAAGGCATGACCGTCATATTCAATCTTATCCAAAGGATAAGATCGACGGGAAGAAGATCTAAACAATAGGACTCTGCAAATAAGTAACGGCCAGGGCATAGGGCGTCATAAGGGAAAAACGGCCAGGGAGTAGACCGTTATTATCAAAGGGCAACGAGACCCTAACTCTTGGGACTCTTCAAAGAGTGACGGCCTATGATTCATGCGTTATTATGAAATGACGCGCCTAGTCCAGACCGTTATTATCATTGATTTTCAAGAAAATAGAATGGAGGGATTGCCAAGCTTTTGAACGAAGTGCCACCAGGAGCCAGGTCTAATCCAGGAATTGAGACCCAGAAAATAGGCTTCAACTGATTAAAAGAAATTCAATGAAGAGTGAACAACTCGGAGCACCATATTGAATAAATAAGGAGATGACCCGACTTATTGGGTATAAAACGGGTGTCAACAGATGCCCCTCCTTAACGTCCTCTTTGCAGGGGAACGAGCGGAAGTGAAGCGAAAGTGAAATGGAACATGGAGATGAAGCGGAAATGAAACGGAGTGGATCAAAAAGAGGGCGTTAAGGTAAACGACACCCGTTTTTCACCAACAAGCGATAAGAATTTTCTGGAAAAACTTCAAAACTGATCACAAGGAAATAGCTAACCAAAGGACGCAAGTCTGGAGGATTTAATTAACTAAGGAAAGGAAACACGGCTGGCCGCCGGAGGCAACGGAAAGGAAAGAGACTAAACTCCAGACAGGAATCTTCAGTCAACCAGATCAAGCGAGCAAATCGAAGGAAACCTTCAAATTCAGAGTGGAATAATTCTCCTTATCCGGGATCAAGAACACAGCTGTTCACCGTCAATGAGACCTCTTGACCAAATGAAGCTCATGAATGCTCAAAGAATGCGTATGATGCATGCTGGGCTAAAGAAAAACAAATCTTCAAAGCAAATGCAAAGAAAGATAAAATATCAAATACTCGAGAATAATATTGCTAGATTGGAGAAACCAGAGTCAAGACACTATCTGCAACCACGGCGTGCAAGATAGAACCATCATCCCCAACTTTTCCAACCTAACGGCCTGTCCAACGATTATTCATGTGAACTTAGATCATCATCATTTTTGTTTAAGGGGAACATCAGATCCCAGGACACCTGAATGACCAGCCGGTTCTCGAGGTAATACATCATAGATAACATATAGTAATGCATTAAGGGATAAGGGAACGAGATACAATACCTGACTTACCTGCTTGACGGACGGCGAAGCGTGCCTTCTGTTCATAGTTCCAACAATAATCCATCAAAATAAGAGTTTAGGCATAACCATTGTCTGTGCAAAAAGTACCCATAAGGAACAACACGATAGACAATAGGAATATTCAAGTATTAATTGGACCATTCATTCATCAAGAAACTTGCAAGCATATAACGGCCTGACTCAGGAGTGTCACATGAAAATGACGGATTACCCCTAGTCCGTCAACACCAAGTCGGTTCAAATTCTTCAATAAAATAGTCAGTCACAAGTGACGGCCTTAGAGGGGAGCGTCAAGACGATGTGACGGTCTAACGATAGACCGTCGCTTCTCCTGAGTTTTCAAAAAAAACAAACCGAACGGCTTCGGTCTCATTCCATACACTCAACCCCCCAAAACACAAAACCAGAAAAACCCATCGGCGATCTCCACCTCCACCTTCCAATGGCCGGCGACGATGCACCGCAGCCACCACCTCAGAAGAGAGGGAGAGGAAAGAAGATGGCTATACGGCGGCTTCGCCGCCGGATCGAACGGGAGGTGATCCCGTCGGCGGAAGCGGAACAACCGACGAGGGGAGATCAAACGGAAGAAGAAGAAGTTCCCACGACTACGGGGGACGAGGGGGAAGTTCCCTTGGGTGCAGAGGAGCCCAAGGAACCATAGAAGAAGAAGAAGAGAGCCATGGACCACGAGGTAGGCCCTCCGCCCTAATTTTCAAATTTTGATTTTTTATGTTCTTAATTCATGTGTGCATGTGGGGAATGAGGGTGGAAATGGGTCTACGAACCCATTAGGAGTCATTGTAGGCCCTTTGGCCAAAGTGGGAAACCACAAGAATGCAAGGGAAAAAATCCCAACCAGCAGACGAAGTGACGGTCCTGCCAGCGACCGTCACTACCCTGACGCTCCATCCTGGGTGCGTCAGAAACAAGTAACGCCCTAACACAGGGCCGTTACTTCTGCCAGGGATTCAAACTATTTTCCAGGGTTTTCAATTTTCAATTTTTGTTTTGTTTTCAATTATGAATGTTTATGCCACGATTATATGATGCAAAATGGACTAACTAATGATCTAATATGCAATGCAGGGAAAGAGGAGATCACGGATCTCCTGGCTTCAGATCCGGGCGGTGTACCAGGCACTACCCGACTACCAGAGGGAGAGACTTGCCGAGATGGGATTCGCCGAGGTGCTCAGCATCGAGGTGATCCGGATGGATACGCCACTGCTATACGCACTTCATGAGAGATGGGACCCGATCAGCCGTGCTTTCATCTTCCCGTGGGGCCACATGATCCCCACATTGGAAGACATAGCGAGGATTACAGGACTAAGAGTCCACGGCTCCGCAGTGACAGGATGGACGCACGGGGACTACCGGGAGATAGCGCAGCAGCTACTGGGGTTGGACCTGATCAGGCCGGGTCAGTCCTCTTCCCAGCTCGCGAGATCGGTGCTGCAGGAAAGTTTGGGATTGAGGGGAGCGGCAATCACCGTAGGAGAGTTGCCGGAAGAGCATCTGGGCAGGGTGATTGACCAGGTGCGCCCTCGCGTGGCGGCAGAGGCAGGGGCAGAGGGAGATAGAGTGCTCAGGCGCTTCCTGATGCTACTGTTCGGGAAGCTCCTGTTCGCGACTCGGGCAGATGTCATCAGCTGCAGATTGCTGCCGCTGCTAGAGGATCTGGGCAAAGTGAGGAAGTATGCATGGGGGGCAGCGGTACTAGCATTCCTGTTCGACTCCCTGAGCACCACGGACCGGCAGACCATGCTGGGCGGCTTCTCACCTTTCCTACAGGTAAATGCATTTTAAATGCTTTCTACTATGCCATGTTTATGCAATGCAGTGATTTATGCAAAATGTCTTATGCAAATGATTCGACTGACTTGATCTCTAAATGCAGGTCTGGAGCTACATGTACCTCCCGGGCATTGGGAGAGGTACATTACTCCATCCCGGCCTCATACCAATCGCGAGGCGATGGTCGGTGGCGAGGGACACGGGATCGATCCTCAGATTGACCCGGACGATCCAGGACGACCTGGACGCCTACCCACACACATCGGTAAGCCCGAGACTCAAAATGATTTCTATATGCTTCTATATGCTGACAAATGCTGACAAATGAATGAAATGAATGAAATGCTTTCAGGTGAGATGGACTCCGTACCGCAGCGAGGGCTACACAGGACAGCCGTGGGTGGAGGCGTCCTTATCGTACCGGGGGCGAGACATATGGTTGCATTGCATCCATATCATCGAGCCTCTGCACTACAGGCTGATCCTGCGGACTCGGGGACTACACCAGCCTGAGGTGGCCTTTCCACATCGCAACGATGACCGCCCAAGCAAGTCGGCGAGGGGCATCAGTGGGAGTGTGGATTGGCGCGCCCGGAAGGCGAAGTACGTCCTCGACTGGAGGCAGCGAGGCAGGGCCGTGAAAGAGCGGGACGAGAGCGACGAGGCCTACCTGAAGGCCTTCGCTCGACACTACGGCGACCGGGTATACCGAGGTACCCGACGACCGGTATGCAATTCTAAACTAAGAAACTCTTTTTTATATGATGCAATGTGGAGGTGACATGCTGGCTTATGCTTTCTACATGCAGCTCGATCTGAGGGGCGGATAGCTGAGCTAGAGGGACAACTCCACTCTACCATCCTGCAGCGGGATGAGTACCGGACTGCTCTGGAGCTCCTGGTGAGATTCTAAATGCTCATGATATGACTATGATTATGCATGATGCTAATGCTTCGGCTATGACAATGCAGCGGGCAGAGGGAGCTCAACGAGCCGGACCGGATGCCCCATCGTCGTCCTCGTAGCCTGCGGGAGACAGGGCTGGGCGAGATGCTGATTTTGCTCGGGCGGTCGCCCGGGCCGAGGAGGCGGAGGCCACCCTCGCGGAGCGGGTAAGATACTTACATGCTTTTTGATTATGCTTATGCTAATTAAATTTATACGACTAACCTATATACAATGCAATGCAATCTACAGGCGATAGAGCTGGCAGCGGCAGTGGCGGAGGCCACTCAGGCGAGGGCAGAGGTAGAGAGGAGCCGGGCCGAGACTGATCGAGCTCGAGCAGAGACGGAGCTCGTGCGGGCAGAGATAGCCCGACTGAGAGCGGAGACCCCTCGTCATGCGGACGACGTGGAGATGGAGCGACTTCGGGCAGATTTAGCACGGGCGCAGGCCGAGGTGAAGGACCTTCGCCTTGGGACCGCGGATCTTGATCGCTACCGGACCGAGGCACGGGAGACGCGACGCCAGATCTTCACACTGAAGATCAGGCTGCAGACCATGGAGCAGACGGTCCGGATGCTAGGCCGGGCACCAGAGCGGAGTTCTTCCCGGAGCAGGGCTCTTAGGAGTGCTGCCCCTAGTGGCTCGGTTGGGGATTTCCTAGTTAGTTCCGCCGGCCAACAGAGAAATGAGAGGGCGGAGAGAGGAAAGCAGGAGGAGAGTGCTTCCATAGCACCGCCACCTCCGAGGAGACCAGAGGATGGGGAGGATGAGGGTGGCCCAGCGGATAAGCCGGCCGAATGATGCCTTTTCTTATGTTTTCTTTTTATTTGTATAGAATCTTTGGTTAAAAATGGAATGAAATTATCTTTTTCATTTTTCTGTTTTAATTTGATGCGAGCGTGAATGGATGAATGAGATGTACAGGATGGATGAAATGTGGATGAATGAATGAGATGTATGCCGGAATATATGTATGAAAATGGGAAGAAGATGAGGTGTATAAATGTGAAAGACCGCCAGGTCTAGTCAAGGATTAAAGGAATAGCTTGAACCCAACAGCAGAGAAAGTGACGGTCCAAGATCTGACCGTCATAATCAAGCGACGCTCTGGTGAGAGACCGTTAATCATCAGAGGCCCACACGGGCTGTGGGGCTTCAGGATAAACGACGGCCAATTGATGGTGCGTCAGAGATGGATAACGGCCAAGGGTCAGATCGTTGATCATGGCAGAACGTTAGTTGGGCAGGGCAACTAGCAGGAAAATGTGACGGTCCGAAGGGGATGCGTCAGAATCAAGAGACAGTCAGAAGTAAGACCGTCAGGAAGCGTTTTAGCCCAGAAGCGAAAGAACCAAGTGGCTGAGAATGTGACGGCTCAGGGATAGAGCGTTACAGAAAGCGACGGTAGACCCTACGGCCGTTACTCTCCACAGAACATGATCCGGGGAACTGAAACCCACAGAGAATGCGACGGTCGAGTGATGGCGCGTTAGAGTGGAGTGACGGCCATGCGATGGACCGTTAGAGTCTGGGTCGCAATCCGAATCGGATTGAGTCGAGATAACTAAAACCCGAGGTTTAGCCACTTAAATCACCGCTAGGACTTATCCTAATTGAAGATAAAGCCTTCTAGCCCGGGTCTTACCCTTCCAAAGTTAAATACAAGCCTTGGCAACTTAAAACCTTAATCAAAATCGCAGTTTTGCTAAAACCTCTATTCTAGGGTTTGAAGAGCCCTCTCTAAAGGGCAGAAAACATGATGAAGAGGAGCTTCGAGGTGATGGCTATGGAGGAGAAAGCCCACACCGGCCCTAAAGCTGCAAGGAAGGAACATGGAGAGCTCCAACGGCTAACCTCAATCCCCAAGCATCTAAGCTCTAATGTCCAAAGGGTGGTAAGCTTGCATGACTTCATCCAAAGTTCAGATTTTTTTTGCTGCACTTTAATTTTCTTCATAACCTTCCTTCTTCTTTTCTTCTTCAAGCCTCTTCCTGGCCCAAGGTGTTACTCCAACCTGAAGTGGGTGGCTCCCATGGTAAAGGCACTCTCTTTAGAGGTGGTATCAATCCTCAAAGCGTGGACCTCGAACCCCTCTTGGTTCTAGGCAAAAACTTTCAGAAATTGTCTTTAGACTGGCCATGCCTTTCAGCCCTTGTGGAACTATGGCATCCACAAACTCATACCTTCATCTTCCCTTCCTTTGAAGCAACCGTCCTATTGGAGGAGGTAGAGACCTACCTAGCCCTTCCTAAGACTAAGGTGGGGGATGAGGATCGGGTTTGCTATACAATAGAACCTATTGATCCGTCCTTGATCTTAAGCGACTTCATTCATAACCCAAAGGACGTGCGGACCATGATCAGCCCGCGCCACATTCACTTGATCCCTATGGCACAATGGATAGTGTCTCACTGTAAAAACAAGTGGGAGAGACACGAAGCAATAGCCAAGGCGGCAGCGGTTTGCTTGTGCGGGGTCTTCCTTTTCTCCACAACCGACCACCTCTTAGATATCCAAAATCTTAGCATTATTAGCGGATTGTGGCGGGGTATGTCTATTTCTCAAGCGGTCCTCTCATACCTCTATGAAGGACTAAGCTCGGCTTGCCTTGGAGGGCCTTTGTTCGGTTCCATGATACTCCTTGAGTGTTGGATAGGAGTGAGAATCAAATTCCTTCCCAAGGAAGATATAACTTCGGCGAGCCGGATCTTTGGGAGCCACCCCCTCTTCTTCATTGGAGGGGCTTTTGGATATTCTTCTCATGTTGAATGCAGGACGGCGGATAAGAAAACGCGTGATGAATGGCGCCTCTTCTTCAATGCTTTGCCTCTTGAAAGGTTCATCATGCGACCAAGCGTTCTTCGAAGCATTCTTCTTAAAATACCGCGGCGTCAAGGCCTGGACCTCCAGCTGGTTGGAAACACTACCATGGCGATCTACAACCCGCACCGATGCCACCTTCAGATCGGATTACCTCGAATCAGTGTTTCTGCACTATCGCACTACCCTCCCCTCCTACCTAGGAAGATGGGGACCGAGGAAGATGAAAGAGCGATCCGGAACGCGCTGACCATGTGGGAGATCAGCAAGGTGCGCCCGTGGCAGGCAGAAGTTGAAGAAAATGACGAAACACGCCGAGATTACTTGAAAGAGTTGAGAAGAATCCGCCCTCTTGCGGATAAGAAGTTGAATGTACTTTGATTTTCCTTTGTTTATGAAAGATGTTATGAGATTGCCACTCAGAACTTGGTTTATCATGAATTACATTTTATTAAGCTTGCTTGAATGAGATGAGATTGCCTCAATTGAAAGAACTTGAGTTGTGTGCTTTGGAAGATTAGATTGATGTGAATAATCAGAGTTTCTGGGGGGAGTAACGGATGTACTCTGGGGCGCTATTTGGAAACGACGGTCTGAAGTAGGCCGTCATAAGGGAAGTAACAGGAACTCAATCTCTGAAGGAGGTGACGGATGGATCTTGGGCCGTTATTTCAAAGTAACGGTATGTTCCCAGACCGTCATGATGATGGTTTAATTGAAAGGAAGAAGGCCCACGCCTGAAGAAGTGACGGTCCGAGATGGGCCCGTTACATGACTTTAACGGTCTGATGCTGGCGCGTTACACACCTGAACCTGCATAGTTGTGAGCTTTTACCTTTGGGCTTGCCCCTGTACTCTGCACACACTTAGACATGGAACAAGTTAGATCCGTTCTTAGACTCAACCCCTTGCCTCGAAGCAAGTTAGATAATGACCGTTTCTTGATATTTGGTCAAGGGGTGGAGCCTTATTAAATAGGCGAAAACATAATGAAAACGATGCATGTTATGCAGATGATGGAAGTATTGAATGCTTTTGAAAAGATTTGATTTGTTTGGATTTTTTTTGAAATATTTGATGTTTTTGGATTTTGAAAATATTTGATTGTTTTTAGATTTTGAAACATATTTGATGTTTTTGGATTTTGAAACATATTTGATGTTTTTGGATTTTGAAACATATTTGATGTTTTTGGATTTTGAAACACCAGTGCCTTTCTAGCAACACGAGACCTCCCTTGTTTTTAGCTTGAGTCTCGAGACCGGCGTGCAAATAGTGCGACAACCCCTGGCCGAGACCTGATCATCGTGACGGTGTTTTTACCAAAGCCATACCTAGGGTACTCGTCTCAGTCCTAAAAAGAAAAAGGAATATGGGGGTAAGCTTAGGCCAGATATGGAAGTTTTTAGAACTTGATTCCCTCACCGTACAACCTTATTAGAGATTTGGTCTGTTGTGCCGGGGCTTTTTATGTCCGTCATCGAACCTTTATCCACTTAGGTATGCATGCGACCGGGCTCATAACGTCCCGCGGGGAACTGTACTGCCACTCTTGTCATGCCTAATTTCTTTTCTTTTGGAGCTTTTGAGAATTCATTCACAGACCTTGAGGTGATGTTTTTTGATTTCATGGTAAAGAGCACTCCTTTGCTTTTCTTTTCTTTACTTTCTTGTGGAGTCAGGTCATAACGGACTTGCCCCTATTTGAGACCTCTTCTCGTTAGGGAGTTTGGATCGGTTGTCTCCTTCTTATTTACTCCTTGCCCCTGGATGCAGCCGAAGAATGAAACGTACAGGGACTTTGACTTTCCCCCAAAGCATGGCCGAGGAAAAACGGTGTCTTTTTAAGCAAGGAACCCGACCAGGGGCGTCGTGTAGTGTGTGTTTGCCTTACTCAAGACTCTCTTTTGAAGATAGGGAGGCATTTCTTATTGCCGGAAAAGTACATGGTTTAGATTTTTAAGGAAAGAAACGCTTAAGATACAACCCATTCCACGGGTGAGAGAGCTCCTCACCTTCCGCGTTGATTAGACGATAAGCATTCCCTGAATAAGCTTCTTTTATTACAAACGGTCCTTCCCAGTTAGGTTGCAATTTAGACCTAGGACCTGCAGACCGAATGAATTTGCGTTTCAAAACCATTTCACCCTTGCAAAATTTTCGTTCAATTACCTTCTTTTGAAAATAACGCGAAACTCTCTTTTGATAAACAGATACGTGATCGGCCGCATTCATCCTCTTCTCATCTAGGAGTTCAGTTGGATCAGCAACGCCTCTCGACGTTCATCGAGATTAAGTTCCTTATCGAGCTGTACTCTGAGTGAAGGGATTAAGATCTCATATGGGAGCACCGCCTCCATCCCGTAGGTTAGAGAATAGGGAGTTTGTCCCGTAGGAGTACGGACGGAGGTGCGGTAAGCCCACAGAGCTTCCACCAATCTTTCAGGCCAATCAGAAAATTTGTGTGCTTCACATGTTTTCTTAATGATTTTAAGAAGAGTTTTATTAGTGGCTTCGGCTTGACCGTTGCCTTGAGGGTAATATGGTGATGAATGATGCAATGTAATTTTGAATTTCTTACAGAGGTCTTTAAGCTCCTGGGAGACAAACTGGGGCCCGTTGTCGGTGATGATGCTGCTTGGCACTCCGAACCGCGAGATGATATTCTTCATGATGAAGCGGCACACCGTTGTAGCTTTGATCTCTGCGTACGCCTCGGCTTCGGCCCATTTGGTGAAGTACTCAGTTGCTGTGAGAATGAAGGATTTCTGCTTGATCTGAGAATTAGGATCACCGAGTGGGCCGACGACGTCGAAAGCCCACATAGAGAATGGCCAAGGAGCAGTCATAGGATGAAGAGATGAAGCTGGAGAGTGGATTTTATCAGCATGGAGTTGGCATTTAAGACACCTCCGGACATAGAGGGAGCAATCTTCCTCCAGAGTGGGCCAATAGTAGCCCTGCCTAAGAATCTTCTTTGCTAGAGCCTGGCCATTGACATGACCTCCACACTCGCTAGAATGTGCTGCTTCTGCTACTTTCCAAGCTTCCACATCATCTAGGCATCTCATGAGCATTCCGTTAGTAGCGCGCCTGTATAGTTCTCCTGCAATGATAGTGTACTTTGCGGCGGCTCTTCTTATTGCTTTGCGCTGCTCAGCTCTTGCCCCTTCTGGGAATGCCCCTTCTTTGCAAAATAACTCGATTTCATGGTACCAAGGTAATTCTTCCTCATCCAAAATTTCCTCTAGTTCTGCTAATGATACCTCCTTGAGATCTTCCTTTTCAGCTCTCACTTCTGCAGACTTCCTAAGGTTGGTGAACCAAGGATCCTGGAGAGAGGGTGCGTCCATCCTCTGGACGACGACGGTCTCAGTACTACGACTGAGAGGGAAGGATAAGGAGGAGGCCAGAGATGCCAATGCATCCGCCAGAATGTTCAGAGAACGGGGAGTATGGATATAGATTAGCTTGCGGAATCGCTTAGCGATGAGCGTGACCAAATCTTGGTAGGGTTTGAGCTTGGGGTCACGGGTACGGTAAGTGGACAGAACTTGCCGTAAGACGAGCTGAGAGTCTCCTATGATGTTTAAATAACGCGCGCCTAAGAGATAGGCGTGCTTCAAGCCGGCCAGGAGAGCCTCATACTCAGCGATGTTGTTGGTAGCAGGAAATCGAAGTTGATAAGCGAAGGGGATGGTTACTCCCTCAGGAGTAAGCAGGACAGCACCGATCCCTTGGCCCTGTGAGTTAAGCGCACCATCAAAATGCAGAGACCAGAAGGGATGCTGAGAAAGGACAGAGAGATGCTCATCAGGGAAATCGTCCTGAATAGAGTCGGTGTGAGGAATAGGGAGATGTGCAAGATGCTCAGCGATGGCATATCCTTTGACTGCCTTCTGAACGACAAAGGTGATATCGAATTGAGAGAGGAAGCTCTGCCAGCGAGCTAACCTACTAGAAAGAACGGGCTTTTCTAAGAGATAACGGATCGGGTCCATTCTAGAGATCAGCCTAACTGGGTGGGCGAGAAAGTAATGTTTAAGCTTCTGAACTACCCACACTAAGGCGGCACAAGTCTTCTCCATAGCGGTGTACCTGGATTCAGCTGGATTAAACAACCGAGAAAGATAGTACGCAGCCCGCTCTTTTCCTTCATCATCCACTTGTGCTAAAACTGCCCCTAGGGAGTCCTCAATGACCGAGATGTATAGGATCAGGGGTTTCCCAGGGACAGGAGGTTGCAAAACCGGGGGATTGGATAGATATTCCTTGAGGTCCTCATAGGCCTTTTGACAATCTTGATTCCATTCGAACTTGACCCCTGCCTTGAGCAATTCATAAAACGGACGGCACCTTTGAGAATGCTGGGATATGAATCTTCTAATGAATTGCAATCTACCAATCAGTCCTCGAAGTTCCGTAATGTTCTTCGGCGGAGGCATATCCATGACGGCCTGTGCTTTGTTAGGATCAATCTGGATCCCCCGTTTGCTCACTATGAAACCTAGCAGCTTCCCCGAGGAGACTCCGAATACGCACTTCTTCGGATTCATCTTTAGCTTGTACTCCCTGGCTCTCTGCAGCACTTTAGCCAAAATAGAGGGGTGTTCTTCTTTTGATCTTGACTTCACCAAAATGTCATCCACATAAGCTTCCATATAGACGTGCATCATGTCGTGGAAGATAGCCATCATCGCCCTTTGATAGGTGGCGCCTGCGTTCTTTAATCCAAAAGGCATAACTACATAGCAGTATGTGCCCCAGGGCGTGGTGAAGGAAGTTTTCTCTTGATCTTCAGGAGCGAGACGGATCTGATTATAGCCTGAGTACCCATCCATGAATGATAGAGCTTCGTACCCGGCAGTGTTATCAACAAGGACGTCTATATGAGGCAGCGGGAAATCATCTTTAGGACACGCTTTGTTAAGGTCCCTGAAATCAATGCATATGCGCACTTTTCCATCCTTCTTGAGAACAGGGACTATGTTTGCCACCCACTGAGGGTATAAAACTACTCTGACGAACTTGGCCTTGTAAAGTTTGTCGACCTCTTCCTTAATCCGCAAGGCCATGTGGGGGTGAAATCTTCTCGACCTTTGTTTAACAGGTGTTGCCCCTGGTTTAAGCACGAGTCGGTGTTCCACTAAGGAGGGGTCAAGACCTGGCATGTCCTCATAAGACCAGGCGAAAGAATCGCTATACTCCCTCAGTACCTTAATTAGATCCTCTTCTACCTGTGGAGGGAGATTAGCTGAAATATTGATGGGCCTTGGATCTTCTTCTGTTCCCAAGTTGATTTCCTTTGTAGGTTCATCCACTGCCGTCGACGGCTGGTCGAATCTCTTCAGTCCCTTTGCATATAAGTCGGCAGTGTCCTCTACATCGCTGTCTTCATCAATTGGGTCTTTCTCATCCAGCACTTCATAGACGCCTAATCCGTCATCGCTCCACACCCCTTCTATTTCTTCTTCATCTTCAATCGCAATCGCCGTGGCGACGAATTCTGGGCACTTCAAAAGAGCATGACACCGCTGAGCTAGATCTTGCAAGAACCTATCAGGAATAGATCGGGAAGGATGCGCAAGCGAGCGTGGCTCAGGAGGGGAAGGGTTGAACGACCTAGAACAAGACCCTACTTCTTTAGACCTAACTGACTCTACTTCTCTAGACTCGCTAGACCCTAACTCTGACCTGGGAGAGAGGAAGCTTAATGGAAGGGAAGGAGCAGGGGACTCGTGCCCCTGGGAGGAGGAGGATGGAGACATGATAACATAATCTTCCACTGAAATCTCCGTTTCAAATTTGACGTTTTTTTTTGGAGATCAGTGGAGACCACGTAGCACGACGGAGGAGGCAGGAGCTGCATAGGGAACAGCTCAGGAAAGATGCAATCGAAGAAAAGATCACAAGAGGAGGAACCCCACATCTCGTGGATTTGAGAGTTAAAAAACGGAGGGATGGGGAAAGCAGGCAGATTAATGGGGCAGCGAGGCCCATAAGCAGGAGGATTGATCGGAATCTGGAATGGATCACTGAAGGATGGATTGATCATAATCGGAGGAGGACGGGGTACAAACCCCTTCAGCTGGATCATGCACTGAAAATGAGAGGGAGATAGAGAAAGGGCAATCAGCGAGCTCCCTTCTTTCTTTGAACCATTACCAGGCCGCTTCTTCGGCCTCCACTGCATGAGCTGATCCTTATGTGGCTTCTGGCTGCCTCTTTCACAAAACAGCCCCTGGAGAGCCCAGCTGTAGTCGATCACATCGTTACTTAGCCCCCTTGTCAACGGGGGTGGACTGGCGACTGGACAAACCGTGTCAGTTTCTGACTGGACTGGCTTCGCAGCTAACGTGCCCGGCTGTGGGGGCCCTCTGACAAAATGCTGACGGTAATCCCAGGTAAGCGGCCCAGAGTCACCCATCATTGATAATGCTGTCTCCTTGTAACCGAGACCTCGTCTGCCCATTTTTCTTCCTTTTGGTATGGGCTTGGTCATCCCTTGCAGCTGTGCACCGAGGCCTCTCCCCGGTTGATAGCCCAATTTCAATATAATGTTCCACCCCTTTGAATCTCGAATCTGCGGCTTTGCCTTGATATTGACCAGGGTAGTGACGGGCCTAGGAGTGGTGTACGCCCAAGGAAAGTTTAGGTCCAGCACTGATAGCACGGGCCGGCTGCTTGGCCAGAGAGTAGGAAGAATCTGTTCAGAGATGGCCTTCACTGACTGTACCGTGGATAAACTTTTAACTTTGACGACCCTCCCTTGAAAAGGGAATTTAATGCATTGGTGCGCAGTAGAGGGCACGGCGCCAAGTGTGTCGATCCAGGGACGACCCAAGATAGCCTTGAACATAGGGTCGATATCAAGTACATAGAATTCTACAGCCATGGAAAGAGGCCCGAGCTCAGTCTGAATAGTGACTACCCCGTGACATGCCCGCCTTGAGTTGTCGTATGCCGCTATAGTGGTGGGGGTAGACCGTAGTAACTCCTCAAATATATTGCAGGCTCGGAGAGTGCTGAGGGGGCAGACATTAATTGAGGCCCCAGTGTCGACCAGTGCTGCTTCAACGTCGACTTTGTTCAAAGTAATTGTTATGCAGAGTGGCATTTGCCGAGCCCCCGGAGGTGCAAGCTCGGTCTCAGAGAATGTGATTGCCGGCCCTTTAGAGATAGTTGCTAGTGCCGTTGGTAGACTGTCGACTGCCATGTCTTCACTAACCATGACCTTCTGCAAAAAATCCCTCAGTGCATCTTGATGGAGAGTGGACCTTTTGATTAACTCCAGCACAGATATCTTGGCGGGTACCCGATCTAGATGATGCAGTAAATCATATTGAGTCCCCGGTAACGGTTCAGCTTCCTCTTGTTTGGCCACCGGTTGGGAAGACTGGGGATTGCTAGTAGTGGCGTAGTTCCGATGGAACATCTTCCCGCTCCTTAGAGCACAATTTGCCGCGGCATCGGGGGATAGTATGATGGGCCCTGTGGGGCGAATGAGTGGAATAGGTGGTGTGGGGGAGGCAGTTTGGTAAAGCGGAGGGTCGGTGAAGTTAATGGGGGATGCGCGGATGATAGGTGAAGGATTGGTGGGTGGTAGGGTGGTGATGGATGTGGGTGCTGGCGAAGGCAGGGTGAATGGATGGGTAAGGATAGGTGCGGGATTGGATGGTGGTGTGATGACGGTGACGGGGGTTGGCGAAGGATACGACGGGATGGTGAGCGGAGCGGGTGTGAATGGTGGGATGAGTGGAGAGGGTGTTGGTTGGGTAGGGAGGATGAAGGAAGGTTTGTGGTGAAAGGCCATGACCTGTGGTGCGGCGCCATCATCATCAAATGACCACCCAACGTTGGAGGCCGGTGGTTGGACTACATTAACTTGTGCTGGTGCTGGCGGCTGCTGCGGAGGAGCGGGTTGATGGTTTGGCATCAGATTCTGATGGATGCCCAGATCTTGCGCTTGCTGCTGTGGCTGCTGTTGTGGCGGCTGCTGCGGCTACGGTGCTGGATGCTGCTGCACTTGCTGCCCCTGCGGCTGCCTTCTCTTCTCTTTGATCTCCATAATGGCCCTATGCATCTCGGCCCAGTCTATTCTCTGTCCTTCGTGTAAGTCGTACACGAGATCTCGGAAGTGAAAGCATCCTTCTATAGTGTGACCCGGCTGCCGATGGAACATGCAATACTTAGTTTGATCAACAGCTGGGTTCCAGATAGTCTTTTCTGGAGTAAGTTGAATTGCATTTACTGCCATGAGCGCTGAGAATATGTCGGTAAGTGTCTCTGGCAATGGAGGATACTGGGCTCTTCTGGGAGCCGGGCGCTTGCTGTTGGGATTATTATTGTTGTAGCCGCCGGGTGGAGGGACGTTATGGTATTGCGGTGATGGTGGTGGTTGTTGTGGTGCGGTGAAGGTGTTTTGCGGGATGGTGAAGGTAGGCGGAGGGTTTTATGGAGTGTTTTGAAAGTGTTGCGGAGCGGAGTTTTGCGGATTGCGGGGGCTTTGGTTGTAGCGGAATGGTGCGGCTTGGTAGGGAAAAGCAACAGCTTGTACTTGCTCATTTGTCTGGACTCCTTCGGTAACCGGCCCCTGTGGTTTCTTATGGTACTTGGGCTTTTGGTTTTCAAAAAGAGAATGGATAGGGGAGTCCTTAAACTGAGTTTGTATAAATCGCGCCCGGCTATACAGTTGATGCATATTGGCTATATCGTTCATTGCCAGGATGTTCTTGAAGGTGGGCGTAGCATTTGAAATTAGCAGTTTAACTTTTTCTTCCTCTAGAATATGGCCGGGCACCCTGGAGGCCATCTGCCTCCATCTATCTGCATAAGTTGCTAATTCCTCATCCGACTTCATTTTCTCGGCCACCAGATCTGTGAATGAATATTCCGGGCCGACCCGGTCTTGGAACCGCTGAATAAACTTGTCCTTGACCACTTTGAAGCTCTCGGCCTCTTCTAGGGGCAGAGAATAAAACCATTCCAGAGCAACGCCATCCAATGATCGGCGGAATAGGTACGCCATAAGGCGATCATCATATTGGAACTGCGCCGATTCATACAGAAAATCCCTCACATGGATGAAGGGATTGCTGTTCCCATCATACTTACGGTAGTTGGGGAGCTCAGACTGCGGAGGGAAACGGATGTTCTGGAAGCTTGGGACGGGAATATCAGCCAAGGATTGTGGGCCCACCTTCTTCTGGAGAAAATCAAGCTGTTGCTGCATGGCGGCCCACTTATTAAGCAAATCCTGCTCTCGAGAGGGAGCAGGGGCAGTGAAGGGAGTTGATTGTATCTGGTGAGCAGAAGGAATGGCGGTTGCCGAGGGCGGGAGCCCATAGGAAGGAGCAGAAGGATAACTAGTGGAATTAGGGGGGCCGTAAGAAGAATACTGGGCCTGAGATAGACCCGGATTGGAGTGAAATTGGGCCACCCCGTGCTGTTGGGGCAAGAAATCGGATGGGCCCACGAGGACCTGTGGGGCCGCCGGAGCAGAGGGGTGATAATCCATCGGAAGAGAGGGGATAGGCGATTTCCCCTTATCAAAAGATTGATGGGTCGAATTGGAGGATTGACCCATCTCCATGCCAGCAAAGGTGATGGTCCGGGGCTGGACCGGGGTGAGCTCAATCGGGGTGGGCTGAACAGACGGCCCAATAATGGAAGAATTAGAGTGCCCCTGGACGGTAGCAGAGGGAGGAGGATTGGACCCTTGCATGGCCTGATAGAGGACCTGGAGTTGGGTCGGATCTAACTGGGCCATCATATGGAGGACAGAGCCCGCGGAAGGAGTGGATAAAGAAGGGATGACCTGACCACCTTCTACGGGAGTGGAGGATGAGAGAGGGGCGGTCCCCTCTCCAGCGGAGAAAGAAATAACCCTCGGGGGGTTCTCAAGGAGCCCTTGAGGAAGGGAATCTTCTTGGGAGCGAGGAGGATTGCAGGATGCCATGGTAGATTCGAAGAGGGGATTGGAATAGAACGTGAAGGAGGAAGCGATTCGAGGATATGATTCGGACGAACGAAAACAACTCCACATGCAACGGACAACCTTGATAAATGCAAAACAACAAACACAACAAACACACAATGAGCAACCGCACCTAGGTGACTCAAACAAGATATAAGTGATAGGGAATGAAGATACTCAAAAGCCAACCAAGTTGCTTAAGATGATGCAAACAAAGTTTCTTTATGGTTTCTCCTTTGGAACTTTAGTGAATTGATTGATATGTGCTCTCTCCAAATGGGTTCCTAATAGGAGGTGGATATGGACTTGGCTTGACTTTAAGTGTGACCACTCCTTCACTTATGCAACCCTAGACACAAGGGGGGAAGGTACAACCGGCCCGGCGTCCGTGTGGGAATCCACGGCTCGCGGGGACTTATGGAGGTCCCTGCTGTGATTTCCTAGTCGGCCCCAAGGAATATGGAGACGAGAGGTCCTCACAACAAGGTAGGAAAATGCAGTCTAATATATGAAAAGATGGATGACCCTATGTGCACCGGAGTGCATGCAAAGTCTAGCCTAGAATCTAGCAAACAATGGTGCACATAATGATATGAAGATATGAATGGAATTATGGCAGAAATCAAGCAGCACCCAAGCAATAAATCACAGCCAAAAACTGCGAAAATAACTGCACCTCGGATGCGTACCTGCCAGGAGAATGACGGACGAAGGCCCCTGCGTCAGAGCCGAATAACGGTCAGAGACCAGACCGCCATAAATAATGTAACGCAGGGCTTCCAGACCGTCGTATGAGCCAGGGAACCAAAAACAAACTGAAGTAACAGGAAAACCCGTGAAAGCTCACACCACAAAGACAAGCGACGGCCAGATATCCCTGCGTCAGAACACTGTAACGCGCCGAGACAGGGCCGTCGTATGTTTCAGAAAACCAGAAAGGGGGGGAAAACAAAGGGATCAAAAGACAACTGAGCAAACAGATGATGGCAAGTTTAAACAGGAATCAGAAGCACGATTGGCACTAGTTTGTCCCACCGTGATCGCCAAAAAATTATCTATTGATTGTTTGTTTACCTATCTCTTCTTATCTTCTTTCTTTTTTAGTAGTTGATTGTGAGGGTTTTGAAAAATGATATGGCAAGATGATAAATAAACTACCAAAGATCAGCTCAACCTATGCACATGTGAACATGAACCTAGGCAATCAAATCTGACTCTAGCATGGGCACGCTATCTCAATCAAATTACGCTAAGGGAAAAATGAAAACACACGCCGGGGCGTGGAGCAAAGATAAATAAACACACTGCTAGGGGTGGAACAATCAAGGAGAATAAATAGATTTGATGAAAAACACAGCTAGTGCCCAACACTAAGGAAAGTCGTGATCGCCACCAAAGTAAACACAAGTCAAAGACTCGAATATACCTTGGAAATAGGTGGATGAAACACCCGCCCACGGGAGAGAAAACCAAGGAAAGCCTGCAGATCAACTTGCAAATAACGGTCCAAACCTTGTGCGTCGCTTGGAAGTAACGGTCGTGCGATAGACCGCCAAAAGGAAATAACACTCCTGCACCTGACCGTCAGATAACCTGCAGTGAAAAGATATGAACTCTTTGAACTCCAACCCTTCCAGCCGGCTAGAAGGCTTGGGCCTCGTGCTAGTGATCCTGTAAAACCTGCCAAGGATGTAGAAAGCAAAACAACACAACCTCAATTAGCCCTCAACATAAGTATAGCATCAATCCCTGAAAAGCTTGAGAACATCAAAAGGAGAGGGGATTACCGGGGAGTTGTTGGTTTTTAACCCCTCTGGGCGTTTTTTAAGTTTAGGAGGATATGTGTATGCTTAGCAATAGTGAAAACGTGGAGGATGAGGAGGGACAATGCTTTTGATTAATAAAACCAAGGGAAACTTGAGCATGCAATGATGATGATCTTGACAAACTAAAACCCAAAATACTCCCTTGACTTGGAAGATGGACGTGGGAAGCAGCTCCTCCTGGATGTAGATGACTCCTGAATTTGGCAGCACTTCGTCGTGAATCAAACCTTCCTCTCTTGGGTTATGAAATCAAGAGTTCTATTTATAGACTCCCTCAAACTCTCAGGTCGAGTTGAAGATAAATCAGCCAAGAAAGGAGGATAATCCTTAGCAAATCCTTGAGGATAAAATCAACAAGAGTCCAAAGAAACAAACGAGAGGTCCTGAGGATTAGAATTGAAGGAGATAATGCCAATCCAAAACCCTATCTCGTCCACGGAGTAGCAGAGAAAAGGCCTGAACTGTCAGGACTCTCTGAAGGAAGTAACGGCCTTACGATAGACCGCCACTTGGAAATAACGCTCCAAGGCATGACCGTCATATTCAATCTTATCCAAAGGATAAGATCGACGGGAAGAAGATCTAAACAATAGGACTCTGCAAATAAGTAACGGCCAGGGCATAGGGCGTCATAAGGGAAAAACGGCCAGGGAGTAGACCGTTATTATCAAAGGGCAACGAGACCCTAACTCTTGGGACTCTTCAAAGAGTGACGGCCTATGATTCATGCGTTATTATGAAATGACGCGCCTAGTCCAGACCGTTATTATCATTGATTTTCAAGAAAATAGAATGGAGGGATTGCCAAGCTTTTGAACGAAGTGCCACCAGGAACCAGGTCTAATCCAGGAATTGAGACCCAGGAAACAGGCTTCAACTGATTAAAAGAAATTCAATGAAGAGTGAACAACTCGGAGCACCATATTGAATAAATAAGGAGATGACCCGACTTATTGGGTATAAAACGGGTGTCAACAGACCCGACACAAAGGTGTAGGAGGTCAAGGCTCCTAGGTCAGTCAACCACAGTGGTCATCATGCCAGTCAACTCCATTTGCCAAGCTAGGCCCTTAAGGAGGTCCCCTAAAGTTTCCACTTGGTAGGATGATTGGATGTTGGTGTGATAGGTGGAGAAGGGTACTATGGGGAGGTGTCATCCCACGGGGGGGTAGGCATGGGGCAGGATAGGGTGAACCAGGTTTTCCTCTAGCCATCTAACCAAGGGCCCACTTATGATAAGTTCACTCCCAATTGGAGGGGGTGGCGTAAAAGGCGAAGTTTCTTCATCGATTTGGGCATGAGTTTCCTCCAAATTGGGGAGTGGTTCTGATGGGGCATCAAAGGTGATTTCCATACACGGGTGAAGTGTATTTGTGAGTTATGGCTTGTATGAGATTGTAATTGTGTATTTTCTTTCTTTTGGGCTCCTTGTAAGGCTTATATCAAGCCAATGGGCCATTGTTATGTCAAGTCCAAGGCTAGGTTGCCATTAGTAGAGTCCATTAAGAGTGTTACTTCATATTGGGTCATTAGGTGTCTAATGGGTCACTAATGCACTTAAGGCCCAAATTGGGTTACACTCCCTCATGGGCCAACTAAGTGGGAAGGGTCCAAGTCTAGCATGGGCTTGTGGATGTTTCATGGCCCATGAAGAGGCCTTTGGCCCATGAAGGGGGGCGCCCCCTCTTTTGGCTCCATTAGGCTAGGTTGTTTAGTTTTTTTTTATTTCCTTCCTTTCTTTGACCACATGTTGTAAAAATTAGGAATTGGCTTCCTTTAAATATTGTATTTTGGAGGTTGGTCATACTTCATCCCAGCCCTTCAATCCACACCCCTAGATCCAAGGGTTGAGGTTGAGTTTGGTTGGCATCCTATATAAGGTTGTATTTTTCATATTGAAGCAATTAATGAAGGAAAAAAAGGCATTTGCCCCCAAGGAAGCTTGCGCCCCTCCCCTCTCTCTCCCTGGTTCCTCCACCCCCTCTCCCCTTTCTAGAGTGTAATCCCTTCCCCCTTGATCCCCTCCAGCATCTGAAGCAACTCCGGTGATCGCCGCCGCCATCGACTCGCCGCCGACGCGTCGTTGCCAACGGTTTCGGTGTTCTGTCCACTCAGGACAGAACCTTCTTCTCCGAATTCCTGCTATCACTCCCTTCGTCTTCTGAAGCTCAAAATTTCAGGGTTGGTTCCCCTCTAGAACCCTTATCCCCACAAAAAAAATTATGTCAAAATTCATCCTTTAGCTATTTTTTGATTTTCGTCCAAGTCCAAGTTCCAGATCTGTCCTGGTTCTGTTTACTGTTCATCAGCTCTGAGTTTACCCCATTCGAATCATCTTTTTATTTTTTTTGGGTCGTCCAAATTTATTGGGAGTTCTGTCCACATATATATACCACCAGGAATTTTCTTAATTTTTGATAAAGTCTCTAGGTATTTTTCAAATTTCGTCCAAGTTCCCAAGAACAGTCTGCCCACAGTTTCCCAGATCCGACCCAGGTCTAGTAAAAAAATCCCAGAAAATCCATTTCTTCTCCAATCAAACAAAAATAGTCCCGGATGCCTCTCTCAAAGACCTTCAACTTTGCTGAAGAAAGCATTGCCAGATTCAGAGGTCTTCTCCCCGGTCAACATCGATCTTCAGAGAAGTCAGAACCTGCCCCTGCAGTTCTGGCTAGATTCCAGCAAGCTTGTAAAATACATGATCCGAAATACAGAGCTGATTATTTTTTATGAAGATCCCTACGTCGAAGTATTTTGAGTCCTCTTTCCAACGGCTCTAATTTCGTCGCGTTCCGACGACGGGGCTGATCGCAGCAGCAGTTTCCTCCAAGTCGCGCGCCTGCAAACAGAAGTTCAGGTTTGTGGCCGAGTTCCCCGCGAGCGTCGTCCGAGGGCCGCCCGGCGTCCGGTGGTCGTTCCAGCAGCTCGCCGTCCCAGGGGAACGCTTCCCAAGTGTCTCCACAACAGAGGAGTCATCAGGCCCCACACGACCCCTCCGGTCAGCACGTGGGCCCCCACTAACACGAGTACGCGTGAAGCCGAAGCATCACCCGGAACCGCCCGTCAACCCGAAACTGGTCCTCCCGGGCCCGCTTGTGTCGCCCTTTACCTCCCTGCGTGGAGTGGGCTTAGTTGCATTGCTGTAACCATAATGTATTAAGTTCCCGGGGGTACGAGTTCCGGCCGGGTCCCATCTTCGCCACGCCGAGAGCGTGGAGGTATCGCCTTCACCCTTACACTTGGCATTAGCTTAATTCTTTATATGCTTTATATGCCGCTGCTAGAGAGCATGTGTAGGGATACCTAGCTCGCCTTCAATTTATAATATCACTGCTGCGAGAGAGAGCGAAGCCGTCCCGTGACCCGATCCGGGCGCAAAAGAGAGCCGACCACCCTAGCTCATTGCCGGTTTCTCAACCGCGCACATCCGACGCTTCCCTCGTTAAGGGACGATCGCGAGCTTGTCGTGTCCGTGGTCCCATCCCGCATCAATTTGGTATCAGAGATAGGTTTGAGTCTAGGGTGTCAAAAAGAAAAAAAAAGAGTGTCATTTACGTCTAGTCATTAGTCGGTCTAAGTCGAGTCTAGGATCATCATATTTTCAAAACAACAAAAAGAGTCGTTTTTGGGTCGCATTCATCCCTTTACTCGGTATATAAAAAGGTGTTGTCTGACCGTTAGGTTACGCCTATCGGGAAGGCCGCACACTTGTGCGAGTGACCTTCGGGTCGATTGTCTCCGCCGCGTACCGAGTTTTGGTTAAGTCTAGGTGCATCATTTTGCATTAGTGTGTTTTGCTTTAGTCGGTGTCTTCTAGTCGGTGTGTTTGCATGCCCACTCGTCGGGGTACTCAGTACTCACCCCCACCCCCACCTATGGCCAACCCACGGGATACCTCGGGAGACTTCCACTCCCTACAAGAGGCGATGATGGCCATTATGGCTAGGTTGGACCAATCCGATGCTAACTTTCGGACCTTCTCTGAGAATATGGATGGTCGCCTTAGGGCCATGGAGGGACGCATGGAGAACTCCGATAGGTCGGTCCAAGACCTCGTTGGGCGGTTAGATAGGATGTCACACGGGGACCCTCTTGGGGCAGCCCAAGGTCCACCCGCACCTCCTCCCGCGGGGGCCCAAGTCCAACCCGCTCCCATGGCCCAAGTCCAGGCCGCTCCCGCGGCCCAAAACCAGCCACCACTGGTTCCTCCACCCGCCCCTCCTCGGGTTCCCCAACTACCACACCGTGACCTTGGTCTCGAGGACTATGGGTCCGACAATGCCTACGAGGGGTATGGTCAACACCGTCGTGGTTTTCAGCCACAACGAGATGAGGATGATGATCGGGTCCTTAAGACCGTGCGAGCGGATCCTCCCGCTTTTTACGGGTCTTTGGATCCGAAAGTCTACCTAGATTGGGAGTTTGGCATGGACCGTTATTTTGAATGGTATGATATGTCGGAGCGTCGAAGGGTCCGATTTGCCACCATGAAACTCATGGGGCAGGCACAAACCTATTGGAAGAATGTGGAGAGCCTGCTACTTCAGCGGCTAGAACCCCCGATCGACACATGGGCCGAGATGAAGAATAAACTTCGGCAAAAGTACCTTCCTCCCACATACTACCAGCGACTCATCGATAGATGGCAAAGTCTTAGCCAGGGAGACCGGTCCGTCTCCGAATACATCGCGGAGTTTGATGAGTACTTTCTACGATGTGGTGTCACGGAGGAGAGTACCATGCCCGTGTCCCGCTTTCGACGTGATTTGCGGCCACACTACCAGTATGAGCTTTTCTGCCGCAATGCCAAGACGTTGGAAGAGGCATACCAGGTTGCTCTCGAGATGGAACAATTTGAGGGAGAGTTCGAGTCTAGCCATCGGTTGGGCCCCACCCCTCTCCGTAGTACCGAGCCCCGTCACTCTATAGGCCCACATCAGCGGCCTCCCATGGCTCGACCTCAGGAGCCCACCCGTCAGGAGCACTTCGCTCCACGGCCTCGCCCTCCTCCACCCCAGGATCTATTTCCATCCCAACCACCGGCACCCTTTGCCCGTCCCCCAGCTCCTATAGCCCGTCCTCTGGCACCGGCACCCCCTCCACTCTTGTCCAAGGCACCTACACCTCCCCCATTGTTGCCTACACCCCCTACCCGGCGGGATGATAAGGGTAAGGCCCCTCTTATCGGGGAGAGTAGTCGACCGCGAATACAGTGTTTCCACTGTCACGGGTATGGCCACATTGCTAGTGAGTGTCCCGCTCGCACCACCCTAGCCTTAGGTGTTGGCGGATCCGCACCTCCCGAGCTTGAGCATGTCGATTACGAGGCCGATGAGGCACTGGCCGATGAATACTATGCCATGGGGGAAGAGCTGGGCGACCCTTCGGTCGCCCAGGATGTCGCCACCTAGTGGGCTTGATGCTACCACCTTAGTCTAGAGTCGTGCATGAGTCGGTGTGTTTTCTTTATGTGGTTTGTTTGTGTGGTGATTTTGAGTCGATTGTTTGCGTGGTTTGCATTCGTGTGTCTGTGCATGGTGAGTCTGCATGTGTCTTGTGCAAGCTCGTTGTCGGTCTCTTACGAGTAAGAGGCGAGTGGACTCACTTGATGAGTATAGGATCGGTTTTACTTCTATATCCGGATCAATCACCTATAGGGACTCAGCGGTGATTCCTAGTGAGTCTTCGAGCTGTCTCCTTCCTTTTGAGAGTGTCCCTTCGGAGTGACCACCTTTAGCCATAGCAGTGCGCATATCGAGTATATATGGAATGAGCAGGTGCCGATCACTTGGAGTGGAGCATACCCGCGCTACTTAGCACGGTGACGGATCCGCCGGAGTACCAGAGCAGCCATACCCCTACTCGACGGGGTCGAGTTCCTCCCACCCGGGGAGAATTGATGGGGCATCAAAGGCGATTTCCATACACGGGTGAAGTGTATTTGTGAGTTATGGCTTGTATGAGATTGTAATTGTGTATTTTCTTTCTTTTGGGCTCCTTGTAAGGCTTATATCAAGCCAATGGGCCATTTGTTATGTCAAGTCCAAGGCTAGGTTGCCATTAGTAGAGTCCATTAAGAGTGTTACTTCATATTGGGTCATTAGGTGTCTAATGGGTCACTAATGCACTTAAGGCCCAAATTGGGTTACACTCCCTCATGGGCCAACTAAGTGGGAAAGGTCCAAGTCTAGCATGGGCTTGTGGATGTTTCATGGCCCATGAAGAGGCCTTTGGCCCATGAAGGGGGGCGCCCCCTCTTTTGGCTCCATTAGGCTAGGTTGTTTAGTTTTTTTTTATTTCCTTCCTTTCTTTGACCACATGTTGTAAAAATTAGGAATTGGCTTCCTTTAAATATTGTATTTTGGAGGTTGGTCATACTTCATCCCAGCCCTTCAATCCACACCCCTAGATCCAAGGGTTGAGGTTGAGTTTGGTTGGCATCCTATATAAGGTTGTATTTTTCATATTGAAGCAATTAATGAAGGAAAAAAAGGCATTTGCCCCCAAGGAAGCTTGCGCCCCTCCCCTCTCTCTCCCTGGTTCCTCCACCCCCTCTCCCCTTTCTAGAGTGTAATCCCTTCCCCCTTGATCCCCTCCAGCATCTGAAGCAACTCCGGTGATCGCCGCCGCCATCGACTTGCCGCCGACGCGTCGTTGCCAACGGTTTCGGTGTTCTATCCACTCAGGACAGAACCTTCTTCTCCGAATTCCTGCTATCACTCCCTTCGTCTTCTAAAGCTCAAAATTTCAGGGTTGGTTCCCCTCTAGAACCCTTATCGCCACAAAAAAAATCACGTCAAAATTCATCCTTTAGCTATTTTTTGATTTTCATCCAAGTCCAAGTTCCAGATCTGTCCTGGTTCTGTTTACTGTTCATCAGCTCTGAGTTTACCCCATTCGAATTATCTTTTTATTTTTTTTGGGTCGCCCAAATTTATTGGGAGTTCTGTCCACATATATCTACCACCAGGAATTTTCTTAATTTTTGATAAGGTCTCTAGATATTTTTCAAATTTCGTCCAAGTTCCCAAGAACAGTCTGCCCACAGTTTCCCAGATCCGACCCAGCTCTAGTAAAAACATCCCAGAAAATCGATTTCTTCTCCAATCAAAAAACCAAAAATATTCCCGGATTCCTCTCTCATAGACCTTCAACTTTGCTGAAGAAATCATTGCCAGATTCAGAGGTCTTCTCCCAGTTCAACATCGATCTTCAGAGAAGTCAGAACCTGCCCCTGCAGTTCTGGCCAGATTCCAGCAAGCTTGTAAAATACATGATCAGAAATACAGAGCTGATTATTTTTTCTGAAGATCCCTACGTCGAAGTATTTTGAGTCCTCTTTCCAACGGCTCTAATTTCGTCGTGTTCTGACGACGGGGATGATCGCAGAAGCAGTTTCCTCCAAGTCGCGCGCCTGTAAATAGAAGTTCAGGTTTGTGGCCGAGTTCCCCGCGAGCGTCGTCCGAGGGCCGCCCGGCGTCCGGTGGTCGTTCCAGCAGCTCGCCGTCCCAGGGGAACGCTTCCCAAGTGTCTCCACAACAGAGGAGTCATCAGGCCCCACATGACCCCTCCGGTCAGCACGTGGGCCCCCACTAACACGAGTACGCGTGAAGCCGAAGCATCACCCGGAACCGCCCGTCAACCCGAAACTGGTCCTCCCGGGCCCGCTTGTGTCGCCCTTTACCTCCCTGCGTGGAGTGGGCTTAGTTGCATTGCTGTAACCATAATGTATTAAGTTCCCGGGGGTACGAGTTCCGGCCGGGTCCCATCTTTGCCACGCCGAGAGCGTGGAGGTATCGCCTTCACCCTTACACTTGGCATTAGCTTAATTCTTTATATGCTTTATATGCCGCTGCTAGAGAGCATGTGTAGGGATACCTAGCTCGCCTTCAATTTATAATATCACTGCTGCGAGAGAGAGCGAAGCCGTCCCGTGACCCGATCCGGGCGCAAAAGAGAGCCGACCACCCTAGCTCATTGCCGGTTTCTCAACCGCGCACATCCGACGCTTCCCTCGTTAAGGGACGATCGCGAGCTTGTCGTGTCCGTGGTCCCGTCTCGCATCAGGTTCTGGGGTGTTCACCACTGTGGGGTCGGGTGTGGGGATCATGGGTTCCTCTACCAAGGAGGTGAGAAGGTCCTTTGTAGGCTGGGTGATGATGATCGGCGTATGGTGCACCCGGGGTGGTGGGTAAAGGGGGACTTGGGCTAGGATGGGGAGGGGAAGTAGTGGAGGCCTAGGTTGGGGTAGGATTGGGGTTGGAAGTGGAAGGTGGGTTGGGTGAGGGGGTTTTGGTTGATTGGTTTTGGGAGGTGTGTCCCTTTTAGGGGACGATGGAGGGGTAGTGGTGGGGACCATGGAGGCTTATGGGGTGTGGGTTTGATGGGGGATTTTGGGTTGAGGGGTGGTGGCCATCATGGGCCTAGGTGGAGGGGTGGACACGGGGTCCAATTGGGTTTGAATGGTGAGGGTTGGGTGATGGAGTGTAGATGTGTTGGTCGGGGTAGGAGGTGATGGGTGTTGTGGAGGTTGGGCCTTTATGGTGGCCTTGAACTGGTCGGGAGAGAAAGGAGGAGTGGAAGTGCTCCTTGGGCTATGGCTCTCTGAGTAGGAGGGGAAGGTTAGGGGAACATAGATCTTCCTTAGTTCAGTTTTCATGTTTTCCCATGTGTCAATGGGCTCTTGCCTCCTAATCCTCCTTAAGCCCACTATGTGTTCCCACTTACTCTTGGCTTGACCCCAAAGTCACTCCTTGGCTACGCGGACTCTCGCGGATCCATATACCATAGTCCTATCAAAGTTCTTTTCCATGGTAGCCTCCCATTTTAGGTAGGCACTAGGGCATGATCCATTAAAGAGGAGATCCTTAAATGTGATTATGTCAAAGGGGGGGTCGATTAGACCCTTGTGGAGGGCCGAGTGGGACGGATATGACCAAAGAGAGGTAGCCATTCTACTGGGCACGGTTGATGCACTGGGTGACTCTAAAATACATATGCGCCCTAGGACCAACTTGATAGAGACAAGTTGTGAACTTGCTCTGATACCAATTGATGTGACACGACCTAGGAGAAATGATAGTCACTAGACCGATGCCCTTGGACCTACAATCGCAAGCAAGCAACTTGAGTAGCGGACTCACTCTAGCGAATTCACTTGTGTGGCGCACACTAGTGCCCGTAGGTAATCCGGCGATGATGGGAAGGGTCCGAGGTGGGACCTCGCTATTCCGGGGGTGTGCCTAGATTAGGATGGACCCCAAAGGGCCTGGGATGCCTACTTCAATGGGTGGCCAGCACGCCGAGGGCGTGGGATGTAATGTCTCTCTCACAACTCACCCGCGGTGGCACTTAACTTGATGAGAATTCAGGATCGGGCACTCACCTCACCGCTGACGAGCAACTTAGAAACAATACTAAGCTAAGCAGAGTTAAACCAGTAAGGAGAGGGGGGCCATAAGCTCACCTGATCAGCGTGAAGATGCCGATCCCGCCCAGAGACGATGGCGAGCGGGGAGGCGTGGGTATGCCCCCACACGCCACGCCGATGTAGCTTCGGATGGTGACCTGCTAGTAGACTCACTACACCTCACACAGGAGGGGTGGACTCAGGGTGGGGAAGATAGAGATTACATACAAACACTACCTCCCACAGGGAGGGCATTAAGTCAGCCAGGCGGGGTGGGGAATGCCGAAATAAACTAAGACCTGCAGTTCTATCTGCTTAGGTTTGGCAGGATAGGGAGTCACTGATGATGCCTCCACGGACCCGTCTGACTTCCGCAGAGGGCGAGACTAGCACCAAAACTTTTTGGGGTGACCTAGGAAGACACCAGAATTTTTGGAGAATTTGTCGTGGTCGTCGGAGGCCGGGGTGGGATTGCGAGCTGAGTTCCTCGGTTCAGCTTCTGACTGTTCCAGAATCCTTGTGGCTGGAAGAAGTGGACGCCCCGAATGCTTCTGAAGTCCAAAGAGGGCGGGACTAGAGCCGACGCGTTCATGGGTGAGTCTTCTTTATTTGGGGACCAACGAGGATGCTGGCGGAGATCGGAGCTGATCACGAGGGCCTGAGAAGTGGAAGGGGGTCGGATCTATCTACAGTCGGACTGACCTACGCACTCGAGGTAAGAAATTTGGAACTTTGTGCTTCGGGCTTCAAATGATGCTCCTCTTCTTGGAGATGCCAGGGAACCTGGAGGAGAACGTTTCAACGAAGCGCTGCTCTAAGAAGCTCAGAACTCTGGTCGTGGTAGCCTCTGCAATCTGCTACTGGAGGTCTACTTGGGAGGATTTGCACAGTCTGACAAAGATGAGTCCCCCAAGCAGCCCCGATGTTTGAAGGCGGCGAGACCACCTCTGTTGTGAAGCTGACTTGATGATCTTGCCAAAAATATAAGATTTGTGACTAGGATCCTCATGGAGATGATGAGACAGTCTCTGTAATCAGTAGCTTCTCTGCTGCCTGTGAGCTGCTACAGGATCTGCAGCTTGGTGATGGTAAATGGGGTAGGCGAGGGGCGAAATATAGCAAGGGGTGATGGTTAATGGGTGTGGGGGATGGGGGAGGGTATTAGGGGTTGGTGGAAGTGGCTGGGAGAGGGAGGGGGCGGAGCTAGTAGAGGGTGGAGGGTTGGGGTCGCAGGTCTGCCAAGGGTGGGAGAGAGCAAGGCACAAATGGCCAAGGGAGGTGAAGTTTCACTAATTTTTGAATTTTGGTTTAATGTGGGTAGTCAATTGGGGTCTTGGAGATGTAGAGGGGTGTGTTGGGAGATGGAGAGGTGTGTTGGGGAAGGGAAGGGATGGCTTGGGAAAAGGAATGGTTGTGTTTGGAAGTGAAGGGTGGTAGGGGGAGTGTCAAGGGTTGTCTTGGGAGGGGAGGGAGTAATGGTGGGATTAAATGGGATATGGGGAGGGGAGAGGGGTCTTAATAGGAGTTGAATGGGGAGTAGAGAGAGGGAATTTTGAAATTTGGGGGGGAGGAGAGAGAAAGGGTCACCCTTTTTAGAGAGAGAGAGAGGGAGAGAGAGAGAGAGAGAGGGAGCTTCTCACTCCAAGGAAGAAAGTTCTCTGGGAATTCAAATTTTTCTCAATATCTCATTAGCTTCAAATGGAAGAAATGGGGTCCTATTTATAGGGATCCCACAATTTATAATAAGTCCCTGACTTTTAGAATAAGACAAGAAACCAAGGGGGAAGGGGGCGCCCCTTGGCCTAGCCCACTTAATTGAGCCCATTAACCAACCTAACCAACACAATGACAATTAACTTAGGTAGATGACTCATTAACCTAGGGACTTGACTCAAATAAAAGGAAAATTACATAATTATGACTCAAAGAAAATATGAAAATTACATGCCATGACTCAGAAAAATGTGGCGAACATCATGGAGCACTGCTGGCGAACAACGGGATCCTCGAAAAAATGGGATGGTCGGTGATGTCCCCATCATGGGTCCTCATCTTCTCACCCCTTGTGTTCTGTGCATTCCATGCATCCATCATATTTAATGCACTTTATGCATTTGCATTCCTTCTTTCCCGGGTTTCTGAGCCCGCACCTTCCCCGCCTTCCGGAACCTCGAGATCCTCCTCATCCGTTTTCTCTCTCCCGCTCCCTGGGGCATGGCGCCCCTTCTTATTTTTTCCACCATCAATCTCTGGGGCATCGCGTCCCCTCCTATTCTCACCCTCCGAAACCTCCGGACTTACCGAGACATCGCGTTCCTCCTCATCTCCTGTCTTCGGAACCTCCAGACCCACTTCTATCTCTAGATATTTCTCCTCTCCTAGGACATCGCGCCCTTCCTTATGTCCATCTTCCCCCTCCGGAATCTCTGGATTTCACACTGACTCTCCCTGGGCATCGTGCCCCTTTTTATCTTCTTCCTCCGAAACCTCTGGACCTTTCTCTCCTCCTAGGGCATCGTGTTCCTCGATATTTTTTCCACTTGAGCCTCCGGACCTCTTCTCTTTCCTCCGATTTATCTTCCTACTCCTCCGAGACATTGTGTCCTTTGTTCTTTTCCTCCTTTTAAATCATCTTTTTCCATACCTTTTCCTGGGGCATCGCGTCCCTCGGTATTTTATTCCTCTGGAAACTCCGGATTCTTCTTCCCATCATGACTCTCTTCCCTTGCCTCCGGACCCTCAGGATCCTCCACCTCTTTCCATCTATCAATTCCTTCTTATGATTCCTCTCGATCACAAGTCCAACCTGACTTCTTCCACCTCCACTTCTTTAGGCATCTGCCTATTTTTCCACTATTTCTGAGGCTTTAATCCTCACTCCACTTCTTGATTTTACTATCCTTCTATAGACCATTCATGTTATCAAGGTCTCTGCGCCTTAGTGAGGGAGTTCTAGCCCTCACCTTTTCTCCTTATTCGTCTACATCTGGTCTAAGCATCACTCCTTGTTAAGCCACTTTCAAATCTTTGCTCTCTATTCTTTTCTGCCAAATAAGGACAACAAATCCCACGTTCATCAAGATCACCTCCGCCAGTCGCTTCTACAACCAAGGTTGCAAGGTAACATGTAACATGTAACATGTTTGCGCAAGTATGCATTTTCTTCACTCATATTCACCCACAATTTTCAACACGAGGTGCTTCTTAACATGATCAAGAGTGGTAGTTTAGACCTTTATCCTAGGTCTTTCTTTAATTTAAATTCAATTTCAAGGAAAAAAGAGAGTCTTTAGGCTTGCTATGCAGCACTTTGGTAATAAGAACCCCGCGCAGGAGTTCGACATTCTCTCTCCGCTTGTTAAGGGAAACCCTTAGCTGGGCACCACACACACTCCATGGCGTCCTTAGCCGTCTCCTTGGTAAAACACCGTTGCTACTTGGGCCATGCTCGAGGGCACGTGGTCTTTTTCTCTTCTTTACTCGACCAAAATATTAGGGTAGAGATATTCTGGGCAAAACAACCAACCTAAGCACACCCCGACAAGAGGCAGTCTCAAATAGGGACAGTCACTTATGACCTTATTCTCAAATATTAAGCTCAATTGCTATATCTTCAAAGTCCAAAGCGACACCAAAAGAAAAATAATGGTTAAATGAAAAAATATGTGAAATCAAAAGAAAATTCGATGAATTTGGCATGGCAAGAGGGCAGTATAGTTTTCCCATGGGACGTTATGAGCCCGGTCGTATGCGTGCCTACAAGAGAATTAAAGGTTTGATGATATGACACAAAGCCCTAGCGCAACAGACCGAATCTCTAGGGGTTGTGCTATGGACGGAAGTCAAAACCCGATATCTTCTTAACTCACATCAAGCTTATCCCCAACTTTTCTTCTCTTCTCCCTCTAAGACCGAGTGCTTCTCAGGTATGGCCTTTGTAGGGACACCATTAGCCAAGGGCAGCCGGTTATAGGGCACCACCTCCTATGCACTCCTTGCTTTGGGCACTTTTTAGCGAAAGGGGAAGGAACAAGGACCCCTAGCTAGTGGTTTTAACATCCTTTGATGCTGCATTAGCAATGTCTAAACTAAAATCTAAAAAAATTAAATATTTCTCAACAAAAATCCAAAAAAATGAAATTGAATATTTCCAAAAATCTCAAAAAAAAATTAAATATCTTTCAAAAATCCATAAAAAATTTAATATTTCTAAAACTCATAAAAATTTACATATTTCAAAAAAAAACTACATTGTATTTTCTGATGGTGTTGTTTTCACAGGAACAATCTTTTGCAAGGACCAAGAGCATGGGAGGAGTCATCTCCATTCATTACTATTTACCTTTTGATTCTCCCCTATGTTCTTAACAATGATCACATCTTCATGATTTGCCATTCTACACATCATTCTAATCATTCATCTCCAAATCTTTCTATGTTTTTCACTTGATCGCTCTTGCCGTTCTGGACATTACTTGATCTTGATCATCCAATCTAAATCTCATGATTAGACAAGTTGTTATCCTCATGACCTAAACAACAAAATAATGATTTCTTTCATGATATGCCTTGCATGCCTCATGCCTTTTATTGATATGCCTTAATGCTATGCTATCCATGCGTGGATGCCATCTATGTTGAATTCTTAAATCAATGCTATTTATGCTATGCTTTGATACATGCTATGATTTGAACGCTTTATTGCTATTCATTGCTTATTGTCCTTTATATCTTGGCTAATGAAATTTTGAGTGCAGGAAGAAGCTCTTTGGTCCCACCGTCCGGACATCGTCACTCAGGTCCCATGGTGCTTGCCCTATATTCCTTAGCTCCCTCATGCTTATTGCCTTCACCATTTCCCTGTATGCATTTTACTATATGTTATTACACTATTAGATTATATCAAGTACCTTGTGACTTTGGTAAATTTAGAATTTGAGTTTCCCTTCATCAAAAATAATGATAATTTCAGAGGAATCTTAGTCGCACGGATAGGCCGTTGAGCCGTCCAAAACTGGGGACGATGGTTCCCTTTTGTGAGTTGGTGCGCGGATAAATGGGCTTCGGCTTAGTATTAGCTCACAAATCGGTATCTTGACTCAGTCTGGGTAGCCTAACAATATTATTCTTGATTACATTCTATTTTAATTTATTTTAGTTTTATTTTAAACCCAGCATGCATTCATGTAGGACTTTGAAATAACGTTGGAAAATCATTCTAATAACTCATTTTGAGAGTCAATTGATCATTAATTTCAAGATAAGAGATATTCCACGCCGAATTGTGTCCTCAGTTTGCCTTGTTGCCGTTTTGGGCTCTTTCCTTGAAAACTCCTTTGTTTGGACTTCTATCTTCTTATTTCAAATCTCTTTTCCTTAGATCCACCTTGGTTGTAGCACGTCCACATTGGCTGGTAACCGCTCTCCAATGGTGAAACCTACAGGTTTGTGACTTAGGGTACTTCTACCATGCTGGAAGTTGATCACTCTTTATTCTCTCCTTCGTGCCCGCGTGCACACTCCCTTGATCCAAACAATCGTTACTTTCATTAAATCTCCCCAAGATTGGATCATCTCGAGCTTTTGATTCAATTCCTATCAAGTGATGTTAATTACGTGTCTCATCACACCTTGGCGTCTACTTTTCAGTTCCCTCCACTTCATTCTATTCCATTCCATTCCATTCCATATCACTCCCTTGTAAAGTAGACGCTAAGGCGGGGTAGCTGTAGACACATTATAATTGACATCATTTTGAGAACATCTTTTATCACATTGTGATGCTCTAATTTGACCCTCAAATCGACTCATTTGAGTGGTTTTTCTTGATTTTTCAGCTTTCCCAACTTTTCCACATGTTTTCCTATTTTTTTAGATTTTTATGGGATTTTTCTCCAATTTTTCGGGGCCTTTTGAAATTGGTGGCGACCTAGAGGGCGCCAATTCCTTAATTGGTGGCGACCCAGAGGGTGCCAATTCTTTAATTGATGGCGACCCAGAGGGCGCAAATTCTTAATTGGTGGTGACCCAGAGGGTGCCAATTCTTTAATTGATGGCGACCCAGAGGGCGCAAATTCTTAATTGGTGGTGACCCAGAGGGCGCCAATTCTTTAATTGGTGGCGACCCAGAGGGCGCCAATTCTTAATTAGGGGCAACCAAAAAGGCGCCAATTCTTTTTTTCTAATTTTTATGAGTTTCTTAATTGGTGACACTCCAGAAGGTTGCCAATTCTTTAATTGGCGACCTGATGGAAGGCGCCGATTATTTTCTTCACATTCATGACTCAATAAATCAATGACTTATAGTTAGACATCATTAAAACCAGAGACACAACATTCTCCCCCTTTTTTATGATGGCAACTATGAGTCATTGCTTACATTAATCAATATTCAAATTAGGCATGCAAACATGATGTAAAGGCATTTGATCAATCGAGTCACAATCAATTTCATTCAAGAGGCACAATTTCATTCAAAGCAAGAGCAGCAATATGAGAAGGTAACAATAATTCCAGATAATTCTAGATTGGCTTCATGTAGTTTCCAAATTCTCTCCCTTTTTATCTCCCCCTTAAAATATTTTATCAAGACTTTTTATTCTGTTCCCTTGATGCATTTGATTTCATTTTCTCTCCCTTCACATTCTCTCCAAAGACTAGTCTCAATGACATAATGGCATAATGACTCCACATTCTATCTCCCTTAAACAATAATGACTCTCCACATTCTCTGTAATACCCAAAAATTTTCTAAGAATTTTTTAGATTTAAGTATAATTATTAATAAATTAAGAAGAATTAAGGATTATTAAATCCATTTAAAAGACCTATATCGACCAAAGGGCTAAGCCCAACTCAAAATTGGCCCAACGACCCAATTCCAAGACCTTTAGACCAAAGCCCATTAATAAAAACGTAAATTGGGTAATTTAGGGATTTAAAATGGGATATATACATCAATTAGGGGATAAATAGGAGATAATACGAAAATCTAAAAATTTTGGATTTAACGGCGATTGGCGGTCTATCGCGCGACCGCCAGATCCACCCTAGCAATCCCTCCATGACTACTAAGCCCTCCTAATTACGTGAATGGGAGAAAGTGTGAAAAGGTTATATCTTTGGCATCCAAATCCCCATAGATCGAAGTATGTGGACATGTAAGCTTATCCAGGACTCTTAGGGATCGATCATACACCTAAGAAGGACTCTCAATTCGATCAATCCCTAAGCCCTAACTCAAAACCCTATAAATAGACCCTAACTTTGACCATGCGAACCCTAATGTTGGATCGCATATTTCGAAGGTAAGGAGACATCTTCTCAGGTTAGTTCTTTAGAACTTTATGTTCTCCTTAGTTTTATCTAACTCACCTCCAATTTTTGTGCTAGAAGACCTAGTCGTTGGAGAGATAGAGCATCTAAAAGTCTCTGGTTCGCTGTAGGCTGCATAGGAAACAGTGCGCTAGTCCAGCAAAGATCAGGAGATTAGAAGCCCTAAACAAGGTTAGTCCGAGTTGGTTCTTTAGAACTTATTGTTCTTCTTTCTATCTTCTATCTACCCTCCAATTTTCACGATTTTAGGTCAAGAGAATCAGAAGATAGAGGGACATGAAGTTGCTGGTTTGGCACAGGACGTGCAGGAACTAGGGTCTATTTCTAGTCAGAAATCTAAAGTCTAGGGATCGAATCAAAGGTAGGTTATCTCATGAAAAGGCTAAATTAACGTGTTAGGAATAAAAGCCCTATGTTTCCTCCTGTTTTCATTTATTGTACATGACAAATTTAATGTCTTGCCATGACTGTATAATTAGGTTAAGTCTGCATGCTTATCCTTACACCTTAAGAGAAAAGTTATAACTTTGGCTTAAATTATGCACCCCATGTATCTCCATGTTTTAATATGATTTTATCAGGACTTATTTACATGTTGGCATATTTTCCCATACATCTATCTGCCCTAGATTAGCATGTATTTTGATTTTTACTGCTATTGATACAGACAGGAAGAAATGGTCTTGCTGTGACCGCCATATGTCTTTAGCGGCCATGCGATAGACCGCTAAACACCTTCATGCGATCCTCACCTGACCGCTAGACTCTGCAACTTGTTAATTCCAAACAGATTGTAGATTGACCCTATTAAACATATGTTAAGCCTAGTTAATTAGGTCTTATTCCTGATTATGACCTTATATTCATGTTGTTGGTTATATTATGCATCCATCATGATAAATTTCTTGGCTTACATGTTTTAGAAACCTATTTTAAACTTATGTTAATTTCATGCCAAAACCATATACTCTTGTATTTATCTTAAATTTCATATGGTTTATGGACTTGTCTAGTTTTGATTTGATCGTAGTTTTTCCACGATCCCTTCTCATCTAGAGTCTTTTCTTAAGTACATGGTGCATATTCCAGTACGATGTCATTAGATACACTTTGCACTTATAAGCACACAATCTTAGACTTATAATCCTCTCCGTTGGATATTCCTTCCACCAGACTAGGTGATCTTGTTTCAAAGCCTCCATAAGACTCCGCGAGCCTGTGATTCCCACTAGGACGCCGAGCTGGTTGTACCATCAAAACCCCAAATGTCTAGAAAGTACTTTATCGGCATTTTCTAAGTTCTGGACCTTAGCGGCCCTCTGGAGACCACCAGAGTCTAGTAGCGGCCATTTCCTTGACCGCCAAATGACGCTTAGCAGTCGTGCCACAACCGCATGGATCCAGTTCACTCATTATGTCAACTCTGTCAATAAACGGTCCTATATTGACCGCTACATCATGTAAACGGTCTAGTAAACGATCACTATTTCCAGAAACGGCCCCGATATGACCATTTGATGTCTAAGTATGGATTAACCCAAGCTTTGACCCAAGGGTTGATTTTTCTATGATCCTAGATGGCCTATTGATTATCTATAACCTCACACCTTATTCCAAAGCTACCTAATGAATTCTAGAAATTAAATAATATGCCGTTATGCTGCCAAATTTTCTCCAGGGCATAATCTTGTTCTAAATCACTCTTGAACTCTCATGTTCTTAATTGGTACATTCTTACCTTGATATTTGTTATCATGAAACTATAATTTGAACTTGTTCGTTATTGGCCTACATTGTTGATATTTCTCGTGGAAGTAGCTTGATTTATAACTTGAAGATGCAAGAGCGGGCACGGACAATGTCCAATGGCTCAACTCTAGTCCCCTCGGCAGATAGCCAAAAACATATTATAAACCATGGGGTGTGATGAACACTAGCGTCGCATTGTGCTGGGAGTACTTTTTTTATAAAGGGGTGAAGATCCACGAGGCAATCTTGTGAAATTATATGCTTGCTAGTACATTCACGTTACATGACTTTCTAGTGCATAGCCTTTATGGTTATGAAAAAGTATATTCTTATTCATGAAAGGCAAAATTACATTCATGTTATATTCTTGCTTGATCATATTCCCATTTGTTGTACCCAGACTATTTCCCAGCCAAAATGACAAAGAATAAGGGTTCGGCCATTTCCCCGAACACCTTCAAGGCACGGGCTACCTAGCCCTTTCTACAACCCTAAAGGTCCCCACAAGGGTCCCGATCAACTCGCCGTGACGCGCAGCGATACAAACAAGTGTTCGGGGTCAATCCCGGCCACTCTTATACAGGCTTTGCCCGCGTCCTATATGACCCCCTGTGATCACCCGGGGGCGCCCCGACGTTAAGCCACACCACGTGGCATCCAGAAAAAGAGTCGCGGGCCCACTCCAAGACTCTTCATTCAACCCTCCAAGGTCAAAGGGAGACCCGAGCAAGTCAACCACATGCTTTGGAGGCTCGCAACATGTACATACGGCTCACACACGTGTGATCGGCATTTTTCCGAACACCTTGTGGGCGCGTATATTTCAACCCTTCTACACAAGACCATTGGCCAGCCCGTGGTTCCAGTACACCAGTTGGGTCCTACAATGACCCCCGAGTAAGTTGGGGCCACCCTCGACCCTCAGACACGTGGCAACAAGCCACTCAACTTAGCTCTCGGGCCAACCCGAGGCTACCCTGTCAACCCGCCATACAATGCGGCATGCAACACGAGGCAAGGACCATGGGCCCCAAAATGCCTCCTTCCAACCCCTACAAACTTCTACCCTTGGCCTTAGGCCAAATCCAAGACCCATCGGCCACTTACGCGGCTCATTCGGCAACCCGGGGTGTGTCGGGCATTTACCCGAACACCTTGCGAGTGGCTACTCCGACTCAAAGAACAACGGCCCCACGGGCCCATGTCAGCCTCCCGAAGGTCAAAGTCCATCAGAGGATGTCCCCAGGCAACACAAGAAGACCCCCGACGTTACGGTCGGCCCGGGGACAATTCGCCCCGGGGGCATGGCCGCGCCCCCCAGGGAGGGTGAACTCCCTGGGGGCCTCGCCCCTCTCTCCAACTCGGTGGTCCCACAACCCCACTCAGCTTGGGTTCACTCAATTACGGTTCTACGATGCGGTTCGTGTGCCGTACCAGTTCGAGGGGTCGACGCGCGGACGTGGAAGCACAAAGCGACAGCACGACGGGTTCGTCCTCAAGTCAACACGCACAAGTCTCCACAAGCCGCCACGTACCCTTCACCAAATTGTACTTAGCCAAATTGGGGAGAAAAAAACCCCAAAAATGGAATTTTATAGGGTGGGGACCAGCCCCCCCTCTCTCTCCTTGCAAACCTGCCTAAACCCCCATTCAACCAAAAAAAATGTATTTTTTTTTTTAAAAAAAACAGCCCGCCTAAACCCTTGGGGGTTTAGGCGGACCAGCCAGGGCCCCCTAGCTGGTCCGTGTAAACCTCTTTCCCTCCTCTTTCTCAGCCCGTAACCTAGTGCACTATTCCATTGGGTTTACACGGACCAGCTCACCCCCCTTAGCTGGTCCGCGTAAACACCCTTGTGACCGTTCACCTTCCCTATAAAAATCCCCTAGGGGGCAAGGCATTGAAGGGCATGCATCTCCAAAGGATTCAAGGCAATTCAAGCGCTTCGGGTCCAAGCAACGAGCTAAGGAGAATTGTGTGTGGGTGACTTGTTTGGTGGTCTGCTACGCCGAGGGTATGTCGTTCGCACTCCCCCCACGCCGTATGTAGCCATCACACACGAGTTGACACCCACCGTATGTGAGACGTTGTGATATGGGCGGACGTCCCCTCATGCTAGGATTTCCCCTCGCACGCTCGTCGGTCGCAACCACATGCGTGCCATGATGCCATGCTCACTCGCAGTTATGAGGCCACATCCGACCGCTCAACTCGAGTCGCGATCGACCCTCGCCCATATACCGGATCGATGTATCCCCCAGTTATCCAGTCATAGGCCCCCCATTCAGCACCACAGCTATGGCCCACGCCATGGGAGGACCCCTCTGTAAAACGCACATATGTGCATCCATCACGCATCGACCCGGGGACCGACCTACACGTCAGAATTGTCCCACGGCATGCGCCAGTTGTACTTTGGCCTTCACGGCTCTCCTGTAAAGAAATATATGTCTCAGCACAACATTGCCGATTGGACGAGTGCTCTCACACTCGCGTCCCGACCTTCAACCTTCTATCCACATTCCTCGGCATCCGTGCCTAACACTCCAACCCCCAGTAAACACCCCTCGGTCCAACACTCACCCCTAGCTGCTGAATGCCCCCAGCCCTCCACCCATGGGTTCAGACATACATACAGACTTCTCTTCAGCATGGAATGAAGGTATTCGGATTCAATCCGATGTAAATAAACACCGGTTGCTTGCGGTCGGTGGGGAAAGACGTCTTGTACACGATTCCTGCAATCGCCTACGCACTTGCACCCATGGAATCCCTTCTCTCCACATGTCGCCCGATCGCCCGAGCCCACGTGCCACGCCCTAGTGGCGCTTCCCCGGTCAAACCTTGGTTCCATGAGTGATTGTCAAGAGATCGATTGGCACGCCTGCATCTTGTCCGGTTAACCCTTATCCCGACACTTCCGTGCCATTCGACCCTTTCCGACTCTTCGTAAAAAGGAGAGTGCCCGATACCGCCATGAGAGGCATGCACCCGTAAGGAGGATACCCGAGATACATCAAACTCCCGTATTTTTTCCCCACTGTATTCCTTCCTTCACCCCGATTAATCGGCATAAAAACTCGCACAGCAGAGAGGATGGCACGCCCGGTGGGACGTCTCCCGCCTTCCTTCTTTTTGCTGAAGAAAAGTCTATGCCAGCCCTGAAGCCCGGTGCCCTTTCCCTATCCTTACAGGAGAGGCAGAGGAGGGTACTCGTGCGCGCTTTCTCTAGCAGCTTTCGGTTTGCTTTCCGATCGTCGGACCGCTTTCGGTGACTGTCAGCGACCATCGCCTCCACAGCTCTCAGCACTCCGACAACCATGGCGACCGTTACCTATGGCCCCAACGTCATTGCCACTCATGCCCGGGTGGGCTACTTGGCGACACCGATTGCTTTCGACAGCTTCACCCCGGTTATCGGATCGCCCTACTTCCTGGGTGTGATCCCTGTGGCTGCTTCTCAGCCAACTCCAGTTCCTCCAGTGGCCCCTGTGGCCAACGTGCCATGCGCGCCTCCAGCACCTGTGTCCCGCCCGAGTGCCGAGCGCCGGACTGTCACTGCAGGCCCCTATAGGGCCCCCAGATCAATGCCGGCTCGGGTGAACATCCGCTCCCGAGGCCAGCCCCGTCCGATCTCCAACACGTGCCACGCGCCCCTGACTTCGGTCACTATCACAGCACCAGCCTCGGGTCCTCAACCCTGAGCCGCAGCCAAGCTGGTACCCAACACGAGCTCCCTGCCCCGGGTCCACGGCTTCTCAGCCGCCTCGGGTCCTCAACCACGAGCCGCAGCCAAGCCGGCACCCAACACGGGCTCCCTGCCCCAGGTCCACGGCTTCCCAGCATCCTCCTCGGGTCCTCAACCCCGAGCCGTAGCCAAGCCGGCACCCAACACGGGCTCCCTGCCCACGGCTTCCCAGCACCCGCCTCGGGTGCTCAACCCCGAGCCGCAGCCAAGCTGGCACCCAACACGGGCTCCCTGCCCCGGGTTTACGGCTCCCTAGCATCTGCAATGGGTTTCCAACCCTGAATCCCAGGAAGGCCGCCACTCAACACGGGCTCCCATCCCCGAGTTCGCGGCTCCCCGGTAGTGCACTCGGAACCCCGGTTCCGAGCTCCAGTTGAACCGGCTCTCCCCGTGGGTCTCCTACCCAGGGGGCAGTGCTGCTCAACACCTTCCTCGGCTCCTTCGACCCGAGCCCAAACTACGCCGGCACCTACCATGGGTCTTCGACCCAGGAACGTCGGCATCTCAGCACTTCCGACGGCATCGCCTCCCGGTGCGAGAGTGTCATTTAGAGCATCGACGACACTCCTATCGACGCGGGTGAAGGCTTACACATGAGTCACCCAGCTATCGACTCCCGGTGCAGGTTACTTACCCCGGGGGCCGATCCCGGTACTTCGGACAGACATCTTCATGTTGCCAGTCGTTCTGGGTCATGTCTTCTCGGTCTACCATCTTGGGGCGGAGTCTTCCTCGGCTCCTCAGAAGAAGCGTCGCCATGGCCGCAGAGGCAGGCGCCTCACTACCGTGACCAGCAACTCCGGCAAGACGGTCCATGTCGGTGACTTGTGGATCCATCTCGACGGGGGCGAACCAATTATACCCCAGGAACAGACTGTTCCCACCATCCCCACTTCCAATCATTTTGACCTCCTGCGTCAAACACGAGAGGACGGGGCGAAGCTCAAAAGAGCGGGACCCTCGTCCGCAGCCTGGGGGCACCCACCGTAGCTAGACACGCGGCCTCCCAAGACAACACGTCGGAAAAATGGTGACAAGGGGGACCAGCAACCTGACCTAAGAAGAATCTGGGTGACCCCAGAAGAAGCTCAGGCTGTTCAGAGGACGCGGATCACCAATCCCCTGCGAGCACTCAGACACGGCATCAGACGAGATGCGGCTGGCCTTACAGTAGCATTGTCTGACGACGCCCAGTCGTCCAATGTCCCCCGCGCAAGCAAGCGGAGGCAAAGGCTAGCCCGCCCTCGGGCCCTCCAGCAACCTATCTAGGACTCTCCTCCGGCTAACATCGGGAGTGAGCCCCCTCCGCAACGCATCTCGATCTTTGATAGACTAGGGACGCATGTTCGCCCCGAGCAACACCAGTGAAGGAAGCGGACGGCCCGATTCATCAATGATGCGGTTCGAGTGTTCACGTGCTACACCACCGGACACCAGCCAGACACCCAGTCTGATGACTTGAACCAACATCTGTCCCACTTCAGGAGGCCACGCCACCCGACTCTGCCGCCTCCTCGAATAGGTCATATCGACACTTCTGCCGGACCGCAGGCATCGAAACGTGTGGAAGAAGTCCCGATGGAAGACCGTGACCCCCCTATCAACGCAGAGCCAGTCAACAACGACCCTCTTGCAAACGAGGCTCAAGAAGTGACCCTCGACACTCTTATGAAGGAGAACCAGCACCTGAAGGCCCTCCTGCAGAACCTCCTACAAGAGTAAGACCTTCATCCAAAGCGACCTGACAGGCCTCAGCCTGAGGCACTGGCACCCCCGACAGCCCGCGATGCTACCAACACCTCAACGGCGATTGCCCGAACCCCGTTGGCAACTGGGTTTGGCACGCCCCCTGTTGAGACTCAACCACGAGCCTCCAACACGCCAGTGCCGGGGGATCTCTTGGCACAATGCCAGATGATCGAGCGCATCATCGAGACAAAGCTCGCCCAGTATGGTGAAGGGAAGGTCACAGTAGATCTCTACAATGTACCCTACCCACTTCACTACCATCTAAAAAAGCTTCCCCCAGAATACTCCAAGCCCCCGAAGCTGCAAAAGTTCGACGGGCAGGGGTCACCACATGAACACTTGGCCTACTATGTTACGGCCATGGGCGAGTTAGCGTTGGACGAATCATATCTCCTCCGCTACTTCGCCACTTCGCTCATGGGAACGGCCTTCCAATGGTATTCTCGCCTGAAGCCCAACTCAGTCATCGACTGGGCGAATCTCCAGAAGAAATTCCTCAACCGCTTTCAAACGGCCGAGCGAAGGGTGATGCGGGACAGACACGGGGACCGACTCAAAGTGATGCGGGCCTCGGACTCTAAATGTAGAAGCGACCAGTAACATACGAACAATGGAGGCACTTTGGCCCGACACTAAGAGTTCCTATGGACTATACGTCGTTAATAGAAACATAATCTCACTCGTCGTCCCAAGCGAGGGGAAACGTGGATCCGCGCGGTTGAGAAACCGGCAGAGTCATGGGTGGTCTCACTTCTGTGCTCGGATCGAGTCACGGGACGGGTCACTCTCTCGCTCACAGCGGTGACATGAACTCATGGGCTAGATTCCTAACGCACTTACAGCGGCATATGACCATATACTAAACTAGCAAATGAATGCCAAGAAGTAAGACCGTTACCTCCACGCTCCAGGCGTGGGGAAGACAACCCCGGCCAAGTCCGTACTCTCGGTTAACAAATATTACAGCGATACAAATGTTTCGACCCACTCCACGCAGGGAGGTAACAGGTCACATGTGGGGCCCGGGAGTATCGGGAATTGGGTTGATGGGCAGCATCTTGATGTCACTCCGACGGTGCCGAAATCTGGGTTTTAGTGTTGTCCGGACGGCGTGATCTACGGGTTCATGGGGCCCACGTGATGCTCAGTCCTCTGGACCAGATGGGGTGGGTCCCGCTGTGATGGTGACACCTGGTGGCACTCTTCCCTGGATGGCGGTCGGACTGGAACACCGGTCGAAGGTCGGGCGGCTCCGATCTCCACTTGTCGGAAGTGCTGGCCACAGATCTGCAACCTCTGTTTTACAGCGCGTGACCCGACGAGATTTGTTGCTGCGATCAGCACCGATGTCGGATCGGCACGAAACCAGCGCCGTTGGAACTCTGACTGAAAATCCTTTTACCCTATGTCACTCCAGAAAATTTGTTGTGACTGTGCTTCTGATGGAGAATTTTAGAACCAGACTAATCTCTGTTTCAGATCTGGCCGGACAGAAATAAACTTTCCTGAGAGTTGGCATTGACCGTGATGTAAACCTCCGAATCAGAAGATGCGCTCTTCATAAAAGTTGTATAGGTGAGAGAGAGAAAAACGGGGATAATTTTTATGAAGGGTTTGGTGGAGGTTTGGATTGGGAAAGGTATTTTATACTTATGGGTGGTCGGATCTGGACAGTGGCAGGCAAAACTGAGCTGGGATCTGAAGTGAATTTTTAGAAAATATGAACGAGATTCTAAATTCACAAGAAAATTTTTGGATGGTGGGGGTGGCGGAGAGAGTCCCCAATAAAAATATCAAGTCATTTAGATCAAGAGAAGGTGGGTTCATGAATGTTCTACTGGGTTTCTAGAAATCTGGACAGACTGCAGGCAGATCTGAGAGGAGGTGGAGAACGAAAATGAAAAAATGGAAAATAAAAACTAGAAGCTCCACCAATGTTTCTAGGACGTGGTGATGACCCTTGAAACTCACCCTGAAAGTTTGGGCTTCTGAAGATCTCGTGGCTGAGAGCAGAAATTTCGGGAACAGTGGGCTGTCCTGAGTGGATAGAACTCCGACGACGTTGGCGGTGGTGCGATGGCGGCACGATGGCGGCGGCGGCAGTGATGGCGATCTCACGAACCGATATAGGAGGCGTCTCACCTCAGAAACACAGCCTTCCCAGCTGCAGAAGGGGGAGAGAGGAGAGAGATAGGGGGTGGCCCTTGCCTTTGGAACAAAATATCTGAATTTCTTTGCATTAATTCTACTCAAAATGAAAATATAAGGTTCTTATAGAAAATATAAAAAGACTAGTTCTATCCCTAGATCTAGGATTGGTGGGGGGTAAAAAAGGGAGTCCATAATTTATTTCTCCCATGTGATTTGGAACAAATAAAATAAGATTTCAATCCTAATAAACTATATTATACATGGGGCACCCCCTTGACTTATGTGTTCCAAATTTTGAATTTTGTTACCCTTTGTCCCCCCTTGGTCCAACCCTTCTAGAAGCCCACCTTGGAGGGTTGACTGACCCCACATGGGCCCAAGAGCTGAGGTGGATCAATGGGAGAAGGGATGGGGGGCCCACGGGACTTTGGTGGTCCCAAATTACAAATAAACCCCTTTTACAATCCAAATTACAATCCGAATAAAGTCAAATAGACACACATTATACACAAATAAAATCCAGTAAATATGATAAATACTAAGACTCAAGGGGGAGTCTCCAGACTGTCTCCGAGCCAGATGGAAGCTGAGGTAGCCCTGGTGGTGCTCCGCATACGGTACTGACGGCTCGCCGGTTCGTGGTTCTCGCTCGCTCTGGTGTCCGCACCAATTCTCCCAGGGTGGGAGAAACTCGACCCTATCGAGTAAGGGTCTGCATCGCTCTGGTAGCGCTCCAGTAGGTCCGGATCTATCCGCTGCAACTCTCCAAGGGTGATCCAAGTATCCTCGGTGGCGGGTCGCCCTCTCCAACGCACTAGGTAGCGCGGGTAGGATCCACTCCTGGTAACTGTCACCTGCTCATCCAGTATATGATCGATATGCTCTCGGTGTTGTGGAAAGGTGGCTGGTGGTGGACACTCAGGTGTGGGATCACTCTCAATGGGAGGAGATGGCTCGAAAGGCTCACTAGGGATCACCGCTGGGTCCCTATATACAACTAGATCTGACACATTGAAAGTTGAGCTTATACCATATTCCTCGGGCAGGTCCACAACATATGCATTGGATCCAACGCATTTCAACACTCTAAATGGATCGGCTCCACGAGCTTGCAATGTCTTTATGGTTCCTGAGAGAAACCGTTTAGGTCTTAGCCTGATCATGACATATTCACCCTCTTGGAACTCACAGTGGTGTCTATGGGCATCGGCTAGCTCCTTATACCGTGCATTGCTGGCCTCAATGTGACGACGGATGTAATCATGCAGACTCCTAACATGCCTAGCAAATGACTCGACAGACTCAGACACACCTAATGTTAGTCCGACCCATACACATGCAAGGGTGGACCAGGACACCCGAACGTTTGCCATGCATGCATGTTATTTAACCGGAGGTTGGTGGCATGGGGAACTCCTAGACGTCCGAGTATGACCCAGTCATGCATTGACTTCCCATGGATATAAATGCAAACTAAAAGGACACAAATATAAAAATAAAATTTAGTGTCCGGTGTAGATTCCCATCAATTCTCCCTGGGTGGGAAGAACTCGACCCTGTCGAGTAAGGGCTGCGGCTGCTCGAGTAGCTCCGACGGATCCATCATCGAACCTTGAAGCACGGAGTACACTCCACTCCAAGTAATCAACACCTGCTCATCCCGTATAGATTTGATATGCTCACGCTGATGTGGGAATGAGGCTAGAGGTGGACACTCCGGGGTGGGGTCACTCTCAAAGGAGGGAAGGTAGCTCGAAGACTCACTAGGAATCACCGCGGGTCCCTTATGTGACTAGATCCGATATGTAGGGGTAGAGCCGATCCCAAAGTCCGACAAGTATCACACTCGAAAGGGACTAACAACGCGAGCGTACAAAAGACCGACTCGACTCGACACATGCATGTACAGACACACGAGACCCTAGACAAACCTATTGTTAGTCCGACCCATACACATGCAAGGGTGGACCAGGACATCCGAATGTGTGCCATACATGCATGTTATGTAACCGGGGGTTGGTGGCATAGGAGACACCTAGACGTCCAAATATGACATAGTCATGCACGGGCAGCCCTTTGGATTTGGGAGACTTGCGAGGGCTAGGAGAACCAAAATTACCTTGCCAGTGAAAGGGCTTGATGGGTGTATATGGACCGGCCCGTGGGGAAGGGGTGTGAAAGTGGACTTCCCCGACAAGGTATAAGGGAAGTGGTGGGTCATGAGGCCTACTAGAGAAGGGGTCGAATGGGTCAAAGAATGTGTGACCCCTCGGTTCCTCCATTACATAGTCCCATGTTTAAAATTCATGAAGGTGATGGTCACCTCCATCCATTGTGGTAGATGGGACAGTGTATAGAAGATATGGCTCCTCCCTCGGGTTAAAAGGAATGAAGTCGAGTTCGGCTGGTAACGGGAGGAGGAGAAGGACCTCCGTGGTGACATGACCCACGGTGTATACGGAGGTAATGGACCCTAAGGCGGCATGGGTGAAGCTACGACCTGTGGGTTGGTCGAAGCCTGGGGCCAACAAGTGCGTAAATGTCAACTGCCGGTCTAATCCTTTAATAAGGTCATCCAATGTATCGACATGGTGACTAGACCAGAAAGTGGTGTGAAATGAGTCGATTGGCACTATAGGTAGGGTAGGGTCCATGGATGGGAAGGGAGGTGGGGTAGGGACCAAGCCATCCTTGAGCCAGCTAAGAAGTGGCTCGGCTATGAAAAGTGTTCTCGTTAGAAACACGGGTGGCTCGAGATGAGGTGGGTCCAAATGAGATGGCTCCGAATAAAGATGTGAGGGTGGTGGCAAGGGAGCTCTCATGAGCGAGGAAGGCATGTCCTCCCGGAGTGGAAGAGGTCCTTGGGACCCCGAAGGTGGGGCCGGGTTGGGGTTACCGGCTTTGACATCCCTAGGCTCGGGTATGGGTACGTCAGGTCTCGGAGGTGGGCAAGGGGAGACCAACGACTCCAAATATGCACACCTCTTATCCACCCTATCCGAAATCATTTGCACAAGTTCGGCAATAGTATGGGTTGGAGTAGGGATATCGCGGTGGACTCGCCCGTAATCAATCGGCCTAGGCTTGGGGACATAAGGGGCTTCTTGCCTCCGACTATGACCCGCTTGGTTGGAGGTGATTGGGTGGGGTCGGTTGGAGGTGATTAGACCAGGTAGGTAGACCTTCCTAAGCTCTTTCTTCATGTCCCACCATTATTCGATGGGCCATTGCCTCCTAACCTCTCTCAAGCCTTCGATGTGGTCCCACTTTTCGGCGGCCTCGTATAGAAGCCTCTCCTTGGCAAAATAGAATTGCCCAGCTTCGAACATGGTATAAAAATCAAAGTATGTGTCCATGGCGGCCTCCCACTTGAGGTAGTCGCCTGGGTCATTGGAGCCATAAAAATTCGAGGCTTCGGGCCTACGGAAGTGGAGAGGGTGGTTGCCAAGCCCATGGGTGTGCCAACGGTCATATCGCCTATGTGACCAGGAGTCCATTGGAAACTGGGGAACTAAGGGGTGGACATGCCAACACAAGGAGAGAAGACAAACCGACTAGACACATTCTTAAACACTAATGTAATATTGGAGTGCAGACTCGACTACCAACCTAGACACAACCAAGACTCGGTACATGGCGGAGGTTTGACCCGAGGGTCTCCTCGACGCGAGTGTGCGACCTTCCCGATAGGCGTAACCTAACGTTCGGGCGACACCTTTTGATATACCGAACAATGGTATGCAAATGCACCCTTAGACTTAGACACTTTTTTTTTGTTTTTAGACACCCAAGACTCAAACTTGGCTCTGATACCAAACTGATGCGGGACGGACACGGGGACCGACTGTAAGTGATGCGGGCCTCGGACTCTCAATGTAGACGCGACCAGCAACATACGAACAATGGAGGCACTTTGGCCCGACACTAAGAGTTACTATGGGCTATACGTCGCTAACAGAAATGTAATCTCACTCGTCATCCCAAGTGAGGGGAAACGTGGATCCGCGCGGTTGAGAAACCGGCAGAGTCAAGGGTGGTCGACTCACTTCTGTGCTCGGATTGAGTCACAGGACCGGTCACTCTCTCGCTCATAGTAGTGACATGAACTCATGGGCTAGATTCCTAAAGCAGTTACAGTGGCATATGACCATATACTAAACTAGCAAATGAACACCAAGAAGTAAGACCGTTACCTCCATGCTCCAGGCGTGGGGAAGACAACCCCAGCCAAGTCCGTACTCCCAGTTAACAAATATTACAACGGTACAAATGTTTCGACCAACTCCACGCAGGGAGGTAACAGGTCACATGTGGGGCCGGGGAGTATCGGGAATTGGGTTGACGGGCGGCATCTTGATGTCGCTCCGACGGTGCCGAAATCTACATTTTAGTGCTGTCGGGACGGCACGATCTGCGGGTTCGTGGGGCCCACGTGCTGCTCAGTCCTCCGGACCTGATGAGGTGGGTCCCGATGTGATGGTGACACCTGGTGGCATGCTTCCCTGGATGGTGGTCGGACTGGAACACCGGTCGGAGGCCGGGCGGCTCCGATCTCCACTTGTCGGAAGTGCTGGCCACGGATCTACAACCTCTGTTTTACAGCGCGCGACCCGGCTAGATTTGTTGCTGCGATCAGCACCGATGTCGGATCGGCATGAAACTAACGCCGTTGGAACTCTGACTCAAAATCCTTTGACCCTATGTCACTCTAGAAAATTTGTTGTGACTGTGCTTATGATGGGGAATTTTAGAACCAGACTGATCTCTATTTCAGATCTGGCCGGATAGAAATAAACTTTTCTTAGAGTTCGTGTTGACCGCGATGTAGACCTCCGAATCAGAAGATGAGCTCTTCATGAAAGTTGTATAGGTGAGAGAGAGAAAAACGGGGATAATTTTTATGAAGGGTTTGGTGGAAATTTGGATGGGGAAAAGTATTTTATAATTCTGGGTTGTTGGATCTGGACAGTGGCAGGCAGAACTGAGCTGGGATCTGAAGTGAATTTTTAGAAAATATGAACAAGATTCTAAATTCACAAGAAAATTTTTGGATGGTGGGGGCGGCGGACAGAATCCCCAATAAAAATATCAAGTCATTTAAATCAAGAGAAGGTGGGTTCATGAATGTTCTATTGGGTTTCTACAAATCTGGACAGACTGCAGGCAGATTTGAGAGGAGGTGGAGAACGAAAATGGAAAAATGGAAAATAAAAACTAGAAGCCCCACCAATTTTTCTAGGATGTGATGATGACCCCTGAAACTCACCCTGAAAGTTTGGGCTCGAGAAGATCTCATGGCTGATAGCAGAAATTCCGGGAATAGTGGGCTGTCCTGAGTGGACAGAACTCCAGCGACGTTGGCGGTGGTGCGATGGCGGCGGCGGCGGCGATGGCGATCTCACGAACCGATATAGGAGGCGTCTCACCTTAGTAACACAGCCTTTCCAGGTGCAGAAGGGGGAGAGTGGAGAGAGATAGGGGGTGGCCCTTGCCTTTGGAACAAAATATCTGAATTTCTTTGCATTAATTCTACTCAAAATGAAAATACAAGGTTCTTATAGAAAATACAAAAAGACTAGTTCTATCCCTAGATCTAGGATTGGTAGGGGGTAAAAGACATGGGGCACCCCCTTGACTTATGTGTTCCAAATTTTGAATTTTGTTACCCTTTGTCCCCCCTTGGTCCTACCCTTCTAGAAGCCCACCTTGGAGGGTTGACGACCCCACATGGGTGCAAGAGCTGAGGTGGATCAATGGGAGAAGGGATGGGGGGCCCGCGGGACCCTGGTGGTCCCAAATTACAAATAAACCCCTTTTACAATCTGAATTACAATCCAAATAAAGCCAAATAAACACACATTATACATAAATAAAATCTCAGTAAATATGATAAATACTAAGACTCAAGGGGGAGTCTCCAGACTGTCTCCGTGCCAGATGGAAGCCGATGTAGCCCGGGTGGTGCTCCGCATACGGTACCGACGGCTCACCGGTTCGTGCTTCTCGCTCGCTCTGGTGTCCGCACCAAAGGGTCTCCCTAGCCGAACTCTGTTCTCTTCGGCAGAAAAAGGGCGAGGGTGCCCTCGACTTCATCAAGAAATGGCGAGACCTCAGCATGAGGTGTGTCAATCTGCCCATTCAAGAGGACGCTATCACCATATGTCGTCGAGGTTTGGCGACTGAGGTCAGCGAAAAGCTTCTCGGCACCAATATCAAAGGCTTCGACCAACTCAACTCGGCGGTCGCCAAAATAGAGATGTTCTTCGCCGATAACCCGAGCTACACTGCAGCCAAGGGTAAGCAAGCACGAGACTGCCAGTCTGGTAAGGAGGTGAATATCATAGAGTTCACCCCTGCCGCCAAAGCCAGTAAAGGGGCCGAATCCAGTGGCTCTAACAAAAAGCCAGCAGATAAGCCGACTGCTCCTTCCTTCTCATAGCGTATGAAGACACCCTTCTCCTTCAAGAAGGAACATACGAAGATGCTCTTCGACCTCTGCATGGCCCAGAAGATCGTCGAACTGCCAGAAATCCGCAAGCCGGACGAGGCCCTAAAGACCAACGATCCCAGTTACTGCATGTACTATTGCATGCTGGGTCACTCAATTGAAGATTGCTACGTCTTCAAGACTCAGGCGCATAAGCTGATCCGAGACGGCCTCATCAAGATGAAGAGCGGTCTCGTCGATCCTCCGCAACAACATACGTGGGCCAGGCCGGCTAAGGCTGCACGCGTGGCTCACCCCTCAGCTAATGTCATCCACATGATGGCCGCATTCTCTCTCTCTGACGATGAGTCAGAGGAGCCCAGCACCAATCGAGGGGAACGTTCGATCTGGTACCCAGGGTGGAGGCCCTGGCACGATCAGAGACCTCTCTCCTTCCCCAGGAAGAGAACCCGGTGACTCTTCGATATCCTAGTCGAGAGGGGGCAAATCATGCCCCGCGACTCGCCTCCTGGATACACCCATTGGGATCATAGTCACCCCCAGTATTACCCCTTTCATGCTAGAATCAGCCACCCGATCGAGTCCTGTGAGGAAGTCCAATACCTCATCCAGGAACAGATCCAATGGGAGCAGATCGATGCGAAAGAAAACTCCATGTCGCTCGTCAGGCTTCGGCAAGCTATCGAAGATGTTGCATCCCTATGGTTTTGATGATGTCTCACACTATAAATCAATCTTCTATCTCTAGATTAATGCTGTTTCATCATGTGAGTGAGTACAGTTCAATGGCTGTCAGATAACATGTTCTACCTTAATTCTGCCTACACTCTATCTGCACAGTCTTCACACCAGTGCGTCAACTCAGCGTGCTGATGCGTCGACCCTTCAGTCATTGCATGTCTCTGTTCTCACACCTGTGCGTCAACTCAGTGTGCTGATGCGTAGACTCTTCTGTTCAGGTTCTTCATTTGATTCCAAGTCTATACATCCTTCAGCTGGATCTGTTCAAGTCTGTACATCGCCCAAGTGATTTGGCAAGTCTATACAACGTGAAGTCTTCACCTCGTCTTGGTTCAAGTCTATACAGTCTGTAGTCTACATTGCTTTACATCCACAGAGTCTGTACAGCCTATCTGACTTCATGGGTAGCATGCCTTTAGTGCGTTGACGCACTTGGCTGACTGCGTAGACGCAATGGTGCGTCTTTCGCTTCCTTCTTGTTTGCTGCATCGACGCTGACACTGGATGCGTTGACGCATTGGTTAGCCTGCCTAGGGAGTGAGCACTTTTCTTGAGGAGCTGAGGCGACGCTGCACGCTGGAAGTGTTGACGCCTTGGCTGTTGATCAAGGTTCTTTTGTTCAGCATCAAAGTCTGACAAATGTCCACTCTGTACATGTCTACACATTGGGTTGTACGACCACAATCCTATACATTCTGCTATTACAACTTGAGTCTTCAGAGCTCACAGCACACTCATTACAAGTCTGTACACTGGTTAGGCTTTGTGAAGTCTACACAGTGGCTGAGCAATGTGAAGTCTACACATTTGTCTCCTCTAGAGGTCTATACATTGGCTAAGGGTCTTCAAGTCCATACAGAGTCATCTGATGCATGCTGTCTGAAGCCTGTACAGCATGCCTTGCTGTTTACAGCTTTCAAAGACACATTGCACTGCGTCAACGTAGTACATAGGAACGTAGTGTAGCATCAACGCATTGCATTGTGCATACCCTGGTAAAGTCTATACATGCGTTTATTCATTAAGTCTATACATTCTCCCACGATGTACACACTTACTCTGTTGATGCTTCTGAAGTATATACATCCTTGTTAATAGTCTGAACTGACTAAGTATATACATTACTTCTGTCTGTCTGCAGGCGATTCAGGCTGATGATTGGGCACGTGAATCGAGGTTGGCACCTGACACGTGATCCAAGACAACAGGCACATGACACGTGGATAGCAACTTTGTCAGGATGCTGCCATGTGGTCGAAATTCAAAATGATCTAGCCAAAAGTGCATGGGCGGGAACCTGGCAGCCACACGCCCTTATCTGCTATAAATATAGAGCTTCATCCTTCAGTAGAAGTTTGATCGTGAAAAGAAAAAGCAGAAGCCATTGGTGAGAGTCTGCACGATCCAGAAAAGAAAAAGAGCAGAGAGTTCCATATCTGAGAGAAGTTTATTAGAGAGAGAGAGTGTGTGTGTGGATTGATGAATTGCTTCATTTGAAGCTACATTTGTATTGGGTTTCAGAACCGATTTCTTCTTCATTGTTTTTGTTTCTACTTTGCTTTCGTTTATTTTCGTTCTTCCATTCTGATTTGAATTGGTTTCCCTCCGGTGTGTGGAGGAAGGGAGTACTACTCCAGTTTCCCTCTGAATTGCAGAGGAAGAGAGATCGGTGATCTCTGGTGGTGTTAGTGACAGGTTGTCATTAACTGTTCTCCTCCGGTGTGTGGAGGAAGGGAGAGGATTCTCCTGTTGTGTTCTAGCTGGGAGCTAGAACAGGTTGCAAGTTCTGTGGGTAGCAGAACTTGGTTGAGGGATTTGTTTCCCTTGGTGTTCAAGCTGTGTGGCAGCATCTTGTACGCAGACTGAGTCTGCTGTGATCTAGCTTTGTCTAGTGGAATCCTCACTCTAGTTGGAGTGAGGGGTGGATGTAGATTGCGGACTGCAATCGAACCACCTAAAAACCGAGTGTCTCCTCTGTGGTTTGCTATTGATTTCTATGCTCTTCATCTGCTTTTCTCTTTGCCTTCAAGTGATCAGTCTTTCGTCTCATTTACATTTCTCTGTGTACGGGTTAAGGAGGTGCGTTAGCAGTAGAATCTATTTTTCGCCTAAGTTTCTGCAAATTGGGAGTGATCTATTCATCCCCCCCCTTCTATATCACTCTTGCTGCGCTAACAATTGGTATCAGAGCAGGTTTACGCCATGTGGACGAACGGTCAAGGAAATGCTGGTGGTCCTAGAACCTTCATGGCCGAAGGTCAATCCATTAGTCGCCCTCCTTATTTCGATGGTAGTAACTATCTGTTTTGGAAGAACAGGATGGAAGTGTTCATCAGAGCTCAGAGTCATAAACTGTGGAGAGTAATCACGGTGGGGCCATATGAGCTGCCACCAAACGAGGATGCTTGGACAGATGACCATGTCAAGCTCTCTTCACTCAACTGGACGGCGCTGAACATAATCCAGTGTGCTGTTCATCCAGAGGAATATGCTCGTATATCTGCATACAGAACTGCCAAGCGAATGTGGGATGAGCTGCAATTGATCTATGAAGGTACAGCTCAAGTGAAAGCCTCGAAGGTAAACCTCTACACTTTCAAGTATGAAATGTTTAAGATGAATGCAGATGAGAATATAACCGAAATGTATGCCAGGTTATCCTTGATCACTAACACTCTTAAAGGGCTAGGGAAGGATCTTGCTGAGGCAGATATAGTCAGGAAAATCCTTAGATCTTTATCCCCGGCATGGCACACTAAGGCCATTGTGATTGAGGAATCAAAAGATTTGACTGTCTTGACTGTGAATGAACTCATAGGATCCCTTATGACCTATGAAATGAATTTTCAAGGAGGTGGAGAAGGAAGTGAGAGGAAGGGTAAAAATGTAGCTCTAAGAGCTTCCCGCAACAAGGGTAGTAACAGTGGGAGCAGCAGCAGTAGCCCCGAGTCTGAGTCCGAACTTGAAGGTTTATCAAATCTCGACCAGGAGGAGCAGGCAATGCTCACTAGACAGTTCAGAAAATTTTTGTAGAAAAAGGGAAAAACCTTTAGGAAGAAGAAGCCACAACCCTTTAACAAGAATGCTGAATTTACCAGTTACAGGGATAGAAATCCTAAGAAACTGACTTGTTTTAATTGTAACAAACAGGGACACATGAGAGGCGAATGCCCAGACCTCCAGAAGAAGGGTCCCTATCTTCAGAAGAAAAACATAAAGGTGCAGAAGAAGAAGAAGCCACAGGCGATGGTCTGCACATGGAGCGAGGAAGAAGAAGACCCCGAAGATGCTTCCTCAGAAGAATATGAAGATGGAATTTGCCTTATGGCAAACAGTGAAGAGGAGGTAATAAACGTTTTTGAAAATTTCTCAATTGATGACCGGGAGGATGCTTATGGTGATTTGTTAGATAAATTTAATTCTCTTAGCAAAGAGCACAGAGTTCTGAAAAGAAAATTTAACACAAATATTGAAGAACAAACTCTGGTATGTGAGGAAAATGAAAAGGTAAAAGAACAACTAGAAGAAATGACCTCACTAAGGAAAGAGAATGATAAGCTTAAGGGAGAAATTCAAGAAAGTCAAAAATAGCTCAATGAATTCAAAACTAAAATTGAAGAAAGCATGAATGAAATGAGAATGAATTCAGAGAAATATGAAGCTGTGAAGAAAGTAAATGCTGAACTCCTAAAGAATTCTGAGTTTCTTCAAAAGGAGCTGGAAGATAAACAGAAAGTCTTAGAAAAGTTTGTACAAGGAAAGACTAGCCTAGATGCTATACTAGGGACTAGGGTCAATTTCAATAAGGAAGGTCTAGGCTATGACCCAACCAACAAGAGACCCTTGCAATTCAAGACCATCACCTTCTGTCCAGAGAAGGGAAAAGAAAAGCTGGACACACCATCCAGCTCAAACAGCTCTAAGGAAATTCAAAGTCCTAAAGAAAACACAAAAATCAGTACTGGACAACCATTTAAGATGGGAATGAATTTTATGAAGAATAACACTAAGCCCACTTACCAGAACACAAATGGTAGATGGACCAAGAAAGTAAATCAGAATAAGAGTTGGAATTACAACAATCAGATGGGTCCAAACAGGACCTACTGGAGAAATAATTTTCATGGTCAAAGATATGCTAATCAACAAGCCTACAGGAAATTTCCTAGGAATAGGAAGACTAATGAATGGAATAGAACTCACTTCTCCAGTTCAGCTGGATTCAAATTTAATAAACCAGAAAGGAAGGTGCCAGAGAAAACCATGCTGAAACAAATCTGGATACCTAAACACTTGATCAGAGATTTGAACAATGTCCATGGACCCAACTCATCTTGGGTTCCAAATCACTCTGCTTGATATATTTGTGTAGGTCGGCCTGGCAGCTGAAGACAACAAGTGGTACCTCGACAGTGGCTGCTCCAGGCATATGACAGGAGACCGATCCAAGTTCAGCAAGATAGAGATGAAGCCAGGGGGTCTGGTCAAGTTTGGAGGAAAGAACAAAGGTAAAATAATTGGAGTTGGCACAGTAGGTAAGTCTTCCACAAATTCCATTGAAAAAGTATTACTTGTGGAAGGGCTTCAACACAACCTGATTAGCATAAGTCAGTTATGTGACAGGGGTCACAAGGTTGTATTTGATGATAGTTCATGTAAAATCCTTGAAACAAATTCTGACATGGTTAAATTTGTAGCCAACAGGATTAATAATGTCTACATTGTAGACTTAGATGAGAATTCTGAATCTACTATTTGCTTATCTGCCAATTCTAAAAATGATGCCTTTGAATGGCATAGACGTCTAGGTCATGCTAGCTTTTCAACTTTAAATAAATTGGTCAAGCATGATTTAGTTAGAGGCATGCCTAGAATTAAATTCAACTCAATATCAAAAGCATGTGATGCCTGTGCTCTAGGCAAATAGACCAGAAATTCTTTTAAATTAAGATCTGAGCCATTGTCTTCTAGACCAATGGAACTTCTTCATATGGACCTTTTCGGTCCAACTAGAACTCAGAGTCTTAATGGAAATAGGTTTGGTTATGTCATCATAGATGACTTCTCTAGATATTCATGGATATTTTTCTTAGCAAATAAGAGTGATGCATTTCAAAAGTTTAATCTGTTTTTCAATAAGGTCAAACAGGAAGGAAAGTACAAGGTTAGTTCTATTCAATCTGACCATGGAGGTGAGTTTGAAAATTCCATGTTTACTGATCTTTGTGACAAAGAAGGACTAACTCACAGGTTTTCTTCTCCCAGGACACCTGAACAAAATGGGATTGTGGAGAGAAGAAATAGAACAGTGGTGGAAATGGCCCGAACCATGTTGATTGAAAGTAAATTACCTAGAAGGTTTTGGGCAGAAGCGGCCAATACAGCAACCTACATAATCAACAGGGCCATGGTAAGACCCATACACAAGAAAACACCCTATGAGCTTCTAGAAGGTAAGAAACCAAACTTGTTTCATTTCAGAATTTTTGGAGCAAAATGTTTTATTCATAACAATGATAAGAAAGATTTAGACAAGTTTGAAGCCAAGAGTTCACCTGGAATATTCTTGGGTTACTCTGAAGTGTCAAGGGCATATAGGGTATTTAACATATCAGATTAGAAAGTTGAAGAATCTCCACACATCTTTTTAGTGAAAAGAAAGATATCTCTAATGTTGAAAATCTTGACAGGGATTCCAATCATGGTGGAGACTTTCTAGAAGACCAACTGGAAGAAGAGAAGACTCAGCCAAATGGAGAAATAAATTCCCCCAATCAGGAAGGGCCAAGAGAAACAGGTGAGTCTTCAACAAATATCAGACTTCTTAAAGACCATCCTTTAGATAAAGTCATAGGCAATCCTGGAGATCCTCTTCGGACTAGGTCTCATTTTAGAAATGTGAATAATGATGACTTAATTGCATTAGTCTCACAAATTGAACCCAAAACAGTAGAAGAGGCCTTAGCTGATCAAGCTTGGGTCAATGCTATGAGTGAGGAATTAGGTCAGTTTGAAAGGAATAATGTCTGGGAGCTTGTCCCAAGACCAGATGGTATTAATGTCATAGGAACCAAGTGGGTGTTCAAAAATAAGATGAATGAAGATGGAATTATCTCGAGGAATAAGGCCAGACTAGTAGCCAAAGGCTACTGTCAAGAATTCGGTGTAGACTTTGATGAATCCTATGCACCTGTTGCTAGGATGGAAGCTATAAGATTGTTGCTTACCTTTGCATGCTCAAAGAACATAAAACTCCAACAAATGGATGTTAAAAGTGCCTTTTTAAATGGAGTAATTAAAGAAGAAGTTTTTGTTGAACAACCTCCTGGATTTTAATATTCTCCTCAACCTAACCAAGTTTTCAGGTTAAACAAAGCCTTGTATGGTCTAAAGCAGGCTCCAAGAGCTTGGTATGAAAGATTATCTGAATTTCTGATCAGCAAGGGCTACAAAAGAGGTAAAGTTGATCAAACTTTATTTACCAAGGGCATAAATAAAGATCTCATCATAGTTCATGTATATGTAGATGACATTGTATTTGGATCTACTAAGCATGAACTATGTGATGAATTTTCTACCATGATGTCTGCTGAATTTGAAATGAGCTTGGTTGGTGAACTAAAATATTTTCTTGGATTGCAGGTACAGCAGCTAGAAGATGGGTGCTTCATCAACTAAACCAAATACACAATGGAACTGTTCAAAAGGTTTGGCATGTAAAACTTAAAGCACATTACTACATCCATGGGCACCAATACTTCATTGGATGCAGATGAGACAGGTAAAGAAGTAAATGCCAAACTTTATAGAGGTATGATTGGATCACTACTTTACCTGACAGCCTCTAGACCTGATATACAATTCAGTGTAGGAATGTGTGCAAGGTATCAGTCTAGACCTACTGAACTACACTTAGCTGCAGTTAAAAGAATCTTCAGATATTTATCAGCTAGTCACTCTCTTGGTTTATGATTTCCTGCATCTCACACACTTAACCTAGTAGCATACACAGATGCTGACTATGCAGGCTGTAAACTAGACAGGAAAAGCACAAGTGGCCATTGTGAATTCTTGGGTGGGTGTTTAGTGTCTTGGGGCTCCAAGAAATAACATTCTGTGGCCCTCTCCACTGCAGAAGCTGAATATGTGGCTGCAGGGAGTTGTGGAACACAAGTCATATGGATTAAACACCAGCTTCAGGACTACCAAGTAGACCTGGGGTGCACACCTATTTACTGTGATAATACTAGTGCCATCAATCTTGCTAAAAATCCTGTTTTGCATTCACGAACCAAACACATAGAGATAAGACATCATTTTATAAGAGATGAGGTGTCTAAGAATAATTTTGAACTGATTCACGTAGGCACAGATAATCAGATTGCTGACATATTCACAAAACCTCTGGATAATGAAAAATTCACCACATTGAGAAGAGAATTAGGCTTATACAAATTGTCTTAATTATGAAGCATGTTCTTGTTGTGAGGGGGAGTTGTGTCTATCTGATGTTTAGCCTTCTTGCATGCTGGTTTAAGGGGGAGTTCAGAATGCTTACTGGTTAGCTTTCAGGAATGCTCTAAATAAAGGAAAGCCTTGAGATTTTGCTGGAATGTTTTATTGAGGAATGCTATGTTTTAGGGGGAGCTGAGTTGTGAAGTGAGAAGAGAAGTTCTTTGACAGATTCAAAAGGGCTGTCCAGATGTATACCTTTGCTGGTCTTGCATGACTGATTTAGTGTGGTTCTCTCAGAAAGTAGAGTGTCACTTATCTCTTAAGTCTATAAGTCAGTGACTCTAATCTCCAAGTTAGAATCTTTCCTTTGGTACTCCTTCAGAGATCTAGACTCATTGCATAAAGTATATCTTCCTACATTGTCATTGATTATGGTTCAGGCCAAAAACTTGTATGTCTTGATATCTGACCCAATCAACTTGAAATCTAGACTTCAAGACTCAATTCAAGAAAAGTCCTTTTTGGTATTATTTTCAATCACTCTATCTCTTTAACTCAAGGGCTTAACTGAACAAACATGTTCTGTTTTGATCACTGAGAAACTGGGAGTTTCATCAATGAAATGAATATTTCTCCCAAGTCATGAGGTGTCAAATGCTTAAAATGAATGAAAAGTCATGACAGAGCAATGGTGGCTTGCTGGTGAGTAGCTGGGGACTCTGGCCTCTAATCAAGGTGTTTCCTCATGTCAAAAGCCATAGTTACTAACTCTGTTCCTTAATAAAAAAAAAAGGAAGGAAGTAATGAGGTACTCACTCTGAGTAACTGGGGATTCAGGCCTCTAATCAAGGTGTCTCCCTAATGTCAAAGGAAGTGAACTACCAACTTACTCATTGATCTTCTTAAAAATCATCTCCAACAAAAATTCCTTGTTGTTATGCAACTAATGGATTGCTTGTCTTCAATACCTTGAGAACACCTCTGTGATTTAGTCTCTTACTGTCTTGTGGAATAATTGAATGATCAGCTATATCTGGCCATACTTGTGAACTCCTGCTCTCAATCATCCACTATGTATGCTGATAAACTTGTCTCTCATTCTACTTCTCTATTGTGTACTGAAGTCTAAAGAATCTTCTCTTGAGATTAGAAACTCACTTATTCTCTTAAGACCTACTTGTGACTTTCTGCACTAAGAAGTTACTGCCCTGAGTCCTCATGTTTCCAGCACTGTCATACATTCTGTAGTTCTTTTTGCTGATGTCAAAGGGGGAGAGAAGTTTGCAATGTCTGCAATTTCAGTGAGAAGTTCTGCAATATCAGTGAGTCTTGGATTTGTCTTGGGCTTTGGGGGAGTCATGCTGCTTCATGCTGATATGTTTATGAGTTGTGGGGGAGATGAGAGTGCGTTGTAGGGAATGTTTAATTCATTTGCATGAGCATGCCTTGAATTTAATCTGTTTGTTGCAGGTGATATAAATTTCTTGTTGAATCTTGATATTGATTGATTCATAGTGTTGTCATCATCAAAAAGGGGGAGATTGTTGCATCCCTATGGTTTTGATGATGTCTCACATTATAAATCAATCTTCTATCTCTAGATTAATGGTGTTTCATCATGTGAGTGAGTACAGTTCAATGGCTGTCAGATAACATGTTCTACCTTAATTCTGCCTACACTCTGTCTACACAGTCTTCACACCAGTGCGTCAACTCAGCGTGCTGATACGTCGACCCTTCAGTCATTGCATGTCTCTGTTCTCACACCTGTGCGTCAACTCAGTGTGCTGATGCGTAGACTCTTCTGTTCAGGTTCTTCATTTGATTCCAATTCTATACATCCTTCAGCTGGATCTGTTCAAGTCTGTACATCGCCCAACTGATTTGGCAAGTCTATACAACGTGAAGTCTTCACCTCGTCTTGGTTCAAGTCTATACAGTCTGTAGTCTACATTTCTTTACATCCACAGAGTCTGTACAGCCTATCTGACTTCATGCGTAGCATGCCTTTAGTGCGTTGACGCACTTGGCTGACTGCGTAGACGCAATGGTGCGTCTTTCGCTTCCTTCTTGTTTGCTGCGTCGACGCTGACACTGGATGCGTTGACGCATTGGTCAGCCTGCCTAGGGAGTGAGCACTTTTCTTGAGGAGCTGAGGCGACGCTGCATGCTGGAAGCGTTGACGCCTTGGCTGTTGATCAAGGTTCTTTTTTTCAGCATCAAAGTCTGACAAATGTCCACTCTGTACATGTCTACACATTGGGTTGTACGACCACAATCCTATACATTCTGCTATTACAACTTGAGTCTTCAGAGCTCACAGCACACTCATTACAAGTCTGTACACTGGTTAGGCTTTGCGAAGTCTACACAGTGGCTGAGCAATGTGAAGTCTACACATTTGTCTCCTCTAGAGGTCTATACATTGGCTAAGGGTCTTCAAGTCCATACAGAGTCATCTGATGCATGCTGTCTGAAGCCTGTACAGCATGCCTTGCTGTTTACAGCTTTCAAAGACACATTGCACTGTGTCAACGCAGTACATAGGAACGTAGTGTAGCATCAACGCATTGCATTGTGCATACCCTGGTAAAGTCTATACATGCGTTTATTCATTAAGTCTATACATTCTCCCACGATGTACACACTTACTCTGTTGATGCTTCTGAAGTATATACATCCTTGTTAATAGTCTGAACTGACTAAGTATATACATTACTTCTGTCTGTCTGCAGGCGATTCAGGCTGATGATTGGGCACGTGAATCGAGGTTGACACCTGACACGTGATCCAAGACAACAGGCGCATGACACGTGGATAGCAACTTTGTCAGGATGCTGCCATGTAGTCGAAATTCAAAATGATCTGGCCAAAAGTGCATGGGCGGGAACCTGGCAGCCACACGCCCTTATCTGCTATAAATATAGAGCTTCATCCTTCAGTAGAAGTTTGATCGTGAAAAGAAAAAGCAGAAGCCATTGGTGAGAGTCTGCACGATCCAGAAAAGAAAAAGAGCAGAGAGTTCCATATCTGAGAGAAGTTTATTCAAGAGAGAGAGAGTGTGTGTGGATTGATGAATTGCTTCATTTGAAGCTACATTTGTATTGGGTTTCAGAACCGATTTCTTCTTCATTATTTTTGTTTCTACTTTGCTTTCGTTTATTTTCATTCTTCCATTCTGATTTGAATTGGTTTCCCTCCGGTGTGTGGAGGAAGGGAGTACTACTCCAGTTTCCCTCTGAATTGCAGAGGAAGAGAGATCGGTGATCTCTGGTGGTGTTAGTGACAGGTTGTCATTAACTGTTCTCCTCCGGTGTGTGGAGGAAGGGAGAGGATTCTCCTGTTGTGTTCTAGCTGGGAGCTAGAACATGTTTCAAGTTCTGTGGGTAGCAGAACTTGGTTGAGGGATTTGTTTCCCTTGGTGTTCAAGCTGTGTGGCAGCATCTTGTACGCAGACTGAGTCTGCTGTGATCTAGCTTTGTCTAGTGGAATCCTCACTCTAGTTGGAGTGAGGGGTGGATGTAGATTGCGGACTACAATCGAACCACCTAAAAATCGAGTGTCTCCTCTGTGGTTTGCTATTGATTTCTGTGCTCTTCATCTGCTTGTCTCTTTGCCTTCAAGTGATCAGTCTTTCGTCTCATTTACATTTCTCTGTGTACGGGTTAAGGAGGTGCGTTAGCAGTAGAATCTATTTTCCGCCTAAGTTTCTTCAAATTGGGAGTGATCTATTCATCCCCCCCCTTCTATATCACTCTTGCTGCGCTAACAGAAGAGACCCTGAGCATCGCCACTGATGCGCCAGAGCGGCCAGACTCTCCCCAAGAAAATGAGCACGGGCTGCCTTACCAGCATCCTCCAGAATGGCTCGAGTTCCGGACGGACAATCAAGAGGCGCTCGAGCGACTGCAAAGGCGTAGAGAGCAGGATGCCAGCTAAGAGGCAGAGCCGTCTAACTTTTCGGTCAATGCCATCCATTCTCCTACTCATATTGCCCTTGAGGGCTCCCAGACATCAGCACCTAGCCAGCAAATCTCAGCCACCTCGGCCGTGCAGTGGCAGTCCTGGCGGGAGCTAAAGTCTCTCCCTTTTTCTGAAGAAGACACTGCCAGGCTCCTCCGGGTCCTTCTCGGCTGAGAGGATGTTCTGGTGGGTGAGACGATGACGGGCTCCTCAGCTCTATCTCATCCTCCTCCCGTCCTACCTCCGCCACTGACAGCCGCGGATAGGAAGGGAAAGCAAAAATAGGGTGAGTCCCCGCCTCAGCCTCAGTGTACCTCCTCAACGGAGGGGCCGTCGGGTCTATCCCACCTACCTGTTGACACAATTTGGAGTACAAAGAAGACATCTTCGGAGTCTTCAGCGGCTTTGCTTCAAGTGGCGGGCCCACCGCCACAAGGTTCCATCACTCCGTAGAGTCGGGATAACTGTGTAGAACGACAATGTCCTGCAACGCCGTCAATCATCGCTAGGCCTAGCTCTCAGCGCGGTTGCAAAGGCAAGGCTAAGGAGCGGGACGACCAGTGCCCCTCTCTGTCCGCTTCTCAACAGAAGTCGCCGCCACCGCGGGTAAGGCATCAAACCGCGCATATGTCCCCCAACACCGGTTCCAATATACCGGCTCAGTGGAAGACATCTTCATTGCCACCGTGGTTAAGGCATCAAATCGTGCACACGTCTTCGGACGCCAGCACCAGCCTACCGACTCCTCGTAGGCTCCCGCCGCCACCGCGGATAAGGCACAAAATCGAGAACACGTCTTTGGACGCCAGTCCCAGCATTCCAGCATACCAGGAATTGCCACTCGAGGTGATCGAGCAGGCGATCAATGCCACCTTCTAGATACAACAAGCGGAAGGCGCCTGGATCGAGATCCGGGCGAGGAAGAGTCATCGACCTCGCCCTGTAAAGACATCAGCTCAGAGATATCCTCATCAGGATTTGTCAACTCCGGCTCCAGCACCTCTCCCTCCTACTCCCTTGGAGATTGCTATCGCCAAGAGACAAGAGAAAAACATGAGGAAGAACCTCAGAAGGCGACTCAAGAAACAGGCTGAACAAGCAGCCGCCCTGCAATTCCCGACCGAGCCAACGCCTCTCCAAAGGCTCCAGCGGCTCATCGATGACTTGGAGGAATACGTTCCCCCTTGTCCTACCAGGGCTCTCCCACTCGACAGCTACATCCCGTGGGAAGAAATGCAGAAACGGGCCCGCCTTAGAGATTGGGTCCAAGAAATGATCCAAAAGCTCAAGAACGGAGAAAGACTCGTGATCCCTGACGAGCTCTCCTTGTGCTACAAAGACAAGGAGATCACCCCAGAGCAGTTGGAAGAAATGCTCCAGCACTGCACCTGCAACATGGTGGCCATCCCACCTCCCAACAATATCAACGCTTCTCGGCGGGGTGAGCCAATAGCCTTGCGGACAAGACAAAGAATTGTTGTCCCTCTTGGGCTGCAGCCGGCTCCAGAACACATCGGTCATGGCCGAGGTCATGGTCGGGGACGTGGCAGAGGTCGTGGGAGAATCCCCGAGCTACCCCTCTCCCCGTCCACATTCGACCCGGAGCGAATTATCCTCTTTCGAGGAGAGGAATCGACTCCCATCCCGGAAGTAGAAATTTGGATCGGACCCGATATCTTTGATCCTTCCGGCAACGACAAGGCTGCTGCCAGCCTTCCAGCCCCCGCACCAGTATCGACTTCTGCGGTAGAGCAAGCGGGACCATCCGGCAAGGATGAGCCAGCCCACCAATCATCCCCAGAAGAGCCATCATTGGCGTCCCCGTTCCAAGAGCCCGCTGGTGATCAAGGTCAATCTAATCCCGGTGGTAAGGGCAAGGCAGTGCAACTTCCCGATGGGGAATAGCACGGTAGCTCACAGAAGGTTCAACCTCACATACTAGCCTCTCTGGAGGATGCTCGAGCCCGAGCTGACCAGAAGGTCCTCCACCAGATGAAGCGCTTCCCTGCCAACATCTCGATCTGGGAAGCCATCGCTTGGAGTAAGGATCTGAGGGAGACCCTTATCAAAATACTCCAAGAGCCAGAAGTTTATGAAGCGCATGCCGCGGAAATGAAGGCGGCTGCCTATGGAGCCTTCGCTGACACCATCACCTTCATGGAGAAAGACATGCTATTGTCCCCTCCGTGCCATAATCGTCCTCTTTACATGAAGGGGAAGATCAACGGGCACGATGTGAACCGGATCCTAGTGGACGCTGGCGCCGCTGTTAACATCATGCCGCTCAAGACATTCAAGTCTTTATATCTGACCCCATACCTCCAGAAGGTCTAGGCGGTCAAGATATCCGGTTTCAACCAGAACACCGAGGACATCCTCGGCCGAGTAGACGTCGACCTGGTGCTTGATGATTTCGCCTCGAAGGTGACATTCTACATCATCGACTCTAACACGTCTTATAAGATGCTGCTGGGCAGACCCTAACTCCACGAAAACTGGGTCATCCTGTCAACTCTCCACCAATGCATCAAGTATGCCAAGGATGGGGAGCAACACAAGGTCTTTGCAGACCTGTCACCGTTTACACCGATAGAATGCAACCTAGCCGACACTGCGCTCTACTTCAAGGGGATTAGTCCATACCCCGTGATCAAGAGCAAAAGTAACAACTGGCTCTCAGAGGAAGATGATGATGATCTCTTCTCTGTCGACGAGGAAAAGGCCAAGCTTCATCGGCGGCGCCTCGACTCCAAGTCAACCTCAAATATCCCTGAGAGGCGCCAGATCGACTTCGAGGCTAATCTCATTAGTCAGGCTATTGGCAAGAGTATATGCTTACCACCAGACTGCTTCCAGCTCCCGTGTGCATCCGAGGAGCATAGCGTCGAGTCGCTGACAACATTCATTGTCACCTTCAAGCGACAACGCCAGAACAAGAAGAAGGCTAACAGGGACAAACCCATTGTCTTCTACAAAGGAGACATGGTCCCTCAAGCCCCACCAGATGATGACTTCGGTTGGTCTAGGCAAGCCGATGACATGCTTCGTCCGAGAATCCTGGCAACGGAACCAAGACTTGTGGACGCGGATTTATTTATTTATTTATTATTTGTTCATTTATTTATATTTATGGATTTATTGGCGTGCCAGTCACATGTGTGACGATTTCATTGTGCGCTCGATCTGACATGGTCAGTCGATTGTGAGTGATCGTGTCGGGACCTGAAGTCCGTCATACCATGAACGTTATGACGTTAATTACGTCCTTCCAGGGAAGGAAAACCCTTGATTAAACGCTAAAGTAAGAGGCCTCGAGAGGCAAACAGATATTCACATGCTTAACTTTAAACTTCATACCAGGGCCGGGGAGGCGGGTAAGATAATAATATCAACCACAGAAACCGACTAGATCGTGTGGTTGGCGGTTCAAAACAGTTATACTTGGTGGAAACAAGGAGATAGAAGATATCCACCACGGAAAGGCAAAGCCCTGGCCATGATATAGGTTTAAAGCTTCGATCGATATTTCGACGGCCTTTTCTCTTAATCTGGGTTATGCCCAGGGGGAAATAGGCTATCACCCACGGAATGCCGAGATGAAAGCCGAGAGCTAGAGAGGCCGAACCTCCCAACCCGTGTACATATGGGCTATGGGGCAATGTGTGATTTTCCCTTTGAAAAGCTAGCGGGATTCATGCAGTGGCAAGACCCCCCCGAGCAAAAGGGTTATTCGTAAATCCGTTGTAGTTAGGTGGAACATAGGGGTTATGACTCCCCTTCAATTTTATCCCCGGAACATATCGGGTGATCCACAGATATCCCTTTTGTGGGTTCGCTTTGGGTATTGGAATTCATTGGGTGGTAGATCGGGCTCTCGGCATGCTCTGAATGGACACAGGCTCTCGGCACGACCCAAAAATGGGAAGGCCAGGGCTTCCGGCGCCAAAACAAGAAGGCTGGGGGTTCCCAGCGCCAAGGCGAGAGGACTTAGGTTCCCGGCGCGACAAAGAGAAGCCAAAGGGGAGAGGGCCTTCGGCGCAGGCTTCCCGGCGCGAGGAAGAAATGCTGGAAGAGGGTCTCGGCGCGGGATGGTTGAGCAAGGCTCCCGGCGCGACGAGGCTGCAAGGGGGGGTCTTGCCACTGCATGAATCCCGCTAGCTTTTCAAAGGGAAAATCACACATTGCCCCATAGCCCATATGTACACGGGTTGGGAGGTTCGGCCTCTCTAGCTCTCGGCTTTCATCTCGGCATTCCGTGGGTGATAGCCTATTTCCCCCTGGGCATAACCCAGATTAAGAGAAAAGGCCGTCGAAATACCGATCGAAGCTTTAAACCTATATCATGGCCAGGGCTTTGCCTTTCCGTGGTGGATATCTTCTATCTCCTTGTTTCCACCAAGTATAACTGTTTTGAACCGCCAACCACACGATCTAGTCGGTTTCTGTGGTTGATGTTATTATCTTACCCGCCTCCCCGGCCCTGGTATGAAGTTTAAAGTTAAGCATGTGAATATCTGTTTGTCTCTCGAGGCCTCTTACTTTAGCGTTTAATCAAGGGTTGTCCTTCCCTGGAAGGACGTAATTAACGTCATAACGTTCATGGTATGACGGACTTCAGGTCCCGACACGATCACTCACAATCGACTGACCATGTCAGATCGAGCGCACAATGAAATCGTCACACATGTGACTGGCACGCCAATAAATCCATAAATATAAATAAATGAACAAATAATAAATAAATAAAAAAATCCGCATCCACAAGTCTGGCACGCCCGGTGGGACTTAGTGTGACGACCCGAGAATCCGATTACCGGGAAGGCCCGATAACCCGAGACCCGCATCGCCACCCACGAGCCGGGAGGGCTCGGAAGGGCTAAAAGGAGTGTGGAGGCACAAAGAAATAGGAAATAAAGTAGGACAACCCACAATAACGAGCTGAAAGAAAGAACAACAACAGCTACAACAGAGTCCAGTCCAACAAAAAGTACAGTCTAAAGCAGTAAAAATGTACCACATGCCAAGTGAACACTCGGCCCCAAAGAAACACAGGATGTAACGCGCCTGGCCCAGCGCGTTACACGAATGTAACGCGCTTGCCCTGGTGCGTTACACGCCTCACGCTCTCAGCGTGAAAGCAGGATGTAACGCACTTGCCCCAACGCGTTACACGGATGTAACGCGTCTGGCCCGTCGCGTCACACACGCTGCCCTCCCCAACGGATAAAACGGCTCCGACGGCCCACCCTGGGCGCGTTACAAGCATGTAACGGTCCAGAGGGCACTGTCACACCCCCAGCCCTCAGCTGGGCAACAGGGAAGGTGACGCACCCACCCTGGGGCGTCACAAGGCTGCGACGCGCCAGCCCTGGTGCGTCACACGCCTGACCCGAAAACTAACGGAAGAGACTCTAACGGTCTAGCCCTGGTGCGTCACAGCACCTGGCGGTCTATCGTGGGACCGTCACACCCACAGACCACCAAAGGCCAACAGAAGGGGAATGTAACGGCCCTGCCTAGGCGCGTTACACCAAGTGACGGCCACTGGAAGGACCGTCACTTCCTTCCGAGAACGCTACGGCGGGAAACGACCCAAAACTCATCCCACGCCCCCATACCTCCACAAGAGAGGGGGAAAACAAGGGGGAAGCTCCCCAGAAGCCCCTAGCATGCATCTACGGCCTCGGATCGGCCAAAAATGCAATGAAACGGGAGATCGCCCCACAAGCCCTAAAACATGGGTTTTGCCCAAAAACCCCGATTCCACCCGCTCGGCTCACCACGGCCTACGAAACTCATTGGAAAGGAAGTGCACGAGCTGGGGAACCATCACCCTACCTCCACCGAAGATTTCGCGCCCCGAGCTCACCGATCCGCGAAGAAACGCCGTGAAACCCTCGCCGGCTCGCGACCGCGCCACGAGCTCCCACGCGCCTCCACCGCCTCGATCCTCGCCCATCCTCGCCCGCGTCCTCACCCGCACCGCCTCCGCCTCGCCCCCGCCTCGCTCCGTCGGCCGCCGGAGAAGAGAGGGGAGAAAGAGGGTGTGAGAGAAGAGAGAGAGTGAGAAAGAGAGAATGAGAGGGGGAGAGAGAAAAGGGTTAGTATATATAGGAAAAACCCGAAAATTCGATAAATTCAGAAAATTACGGAAAATTACCTCCGCGATCCTCGGAAGGAACACAACGCAGTGGTACTGTCCCGGAGTCGTAGAACGGCACGGTTTGCCCTGCAAAGAGTTCCGAAGGCACATCAGGGAAAAACACGTGTAAAGCACAAAATACACTCCGAGACCCGCTAAAATGATCCGAAAAAAAAATCCGGGGCATTACAGCCCTCCCCCCTTAAAAGAATTTCGTCCTCGAAATTCAGGACCTAGCACGGAGTCCCAGGGGAAGAACACTGAACCAACTGACACGCTGTCAGAGCCCTAGCACAGAAAACCTCGATTCTCACGAAAACACAAATCCTGAGGAACACAGCCAGACTCACAATCACACACAACACCTCGCTCCTCGCGCCGAGCACACTGGCCAGCAGAGCAGGCATATACCAAAGGACATAGTCCGGCATCACCTCAGTCAACGCGAGAATCCACCATGGCGTCGCAGCCACGATCTCGCTCACCGAAGAAACACAACCCTCGACACGAGCAACAGCTACCGATCCAACCTATGGTCGGCAGACAAATTGCACAACAGCTTCGCAGCTAGCTGACAGATCGCATACCCTCCTCAAGGGAGCAACCAAAACAGAGCCTCCACCAGCTCAAGCAGTCATCTCAGCAGACCGCAACCAGAACATCGGCTCAACACCAAGGAACACCTCACACATGGTAGGCCGAAAACCGGACATAACACTGTGCCAACTCTTGTCAGAAGACAAACTTCGACAAAGCCCAGATCCCATCCGGAAAGGCACATCACAGAAACGACCACCAAAGGTCTCGCTAGCACACGGCTCTCGCCACGCTCGAGCCCCAACAACCAGCATCTTCTGTCTCTGAACAGACCATCCACTGGTCACTAACCGCTCGCTCAGCTCGACCCTCTCGGGGAGCACGACGAATCCAAATGACAGAACCTGGCGTCTTCAGTCATCACCTCACGGGACTCAGACTTATAGGGAACCACCCCATGCTAGTCATCAAACCAGGGATAACCTTTGCGACACCAACGTCCTATCAAGGACCATCCTCTGACGCCCACCTCACAAAAGGCCTCCGCCCACAGGCGTCACTCATCCATCTGGTCTCGTCAAATCCTTCGATCAATCCAAGTGGACACCTGCCAAAGCCGATTACGCCCTTACCACAGAGCCACGGGACACCACCTGGACAGTGCTCACGGGTCCCTAAGCAAGAAACATCTCACCGTCATAATCCGACAAGACCGTAGAACCAACAGGAGCCCACGGCCTGCCAGAGACGACTTCCTCAAAAGATGATCTCATCCGAGGATACAATTGGGAACACAAGTCGGGCGCCAAGCCACCGACTCTGACCAACACGTCCTCGACCTCTGTCAGGCGACATCCTCAACAACCTCATCCAGGTCCAACATCGACGCCTGACTCGGCTTCCTTCACAGGAACAGGGTACTCATGCGGCGCACTAGTCAGCACTTTTCCCCAACACTCCATCCTGCTAGTGCCAACAACCATAATACCACGAGTAACGGCATGGCAACAACACATTTCACACCGAGGAACCCATCCTCCGATGCTGAACGCGAACTCAGGAATCCACCCGTAGCAACCAACGCTACGATCCTGAACTAGTGGGTCACAAGCCCACCACGCTTCCGCTGCGTACTCAGATCCGCGCACACAGCCGAGAAAGCAAACGCCGCCCAACCAGCGCTCGTCCTTTCGGAACAGCGCCAGCACCCTTACACGACAAGGGAACGGGCACAACTTCTCACAGGCAACCGCCTTGCCAAGATAAGGAGCACGTCTCGCACGGACTTCATGGCACACAAGGCTAACCAATCCGAACACGCAATGCAAGACGGCGAACCTTAGCCCAACACAATCTCTCCAACCAATGGAGAAACCAGCGCACTCCCGACCAACGGAAGAACTCCACGCTCGACCTGACCTCAAGCCTCGCACATGCTGGAAACAGCACCATCCAACACCAAGGAAAAGCCATCGCTTCCATCATGTCAGCGCCTCCGACACACTCGACGAGTGTCACGTCGGACCACAATCACAGCATCTCTCGATGCATCACCGCTGCAATTCCTTGAACTGCAACACGGCACCCAAGAGCCGCAACACGAGCCATAACCGGCAACCGCCAACGCTCATCCTCGAGTCCCGAACTCACCGTGGAGCCTTCACATCTCAAGCCAACCCCAGGGTGAACACAACCCATCCACTAACAGGAACGCAGGAGCAAAAACTTACTGGGACACCACAGCCCAATCCTGCCTCGAAATCCATAAAACAATCGGGACCGACACGTCATTTCTGACGCCACAGAGCACGACAAGGACATCAGGCTCGACGAAACATCAGCTCACCGAGAAGACATTCCGCTCACCGGACCACACTTCTCGATCAAAACGCCTCAGGAGCTGGACAAACCTCAAGCTGGAGTGACCAAAAACGACAGCAGCTCCCTCAGAGCACGCTCAAGGCCACTTAACCAAGAACAGTCCGCACCAGCCACCTGACCACGCTGCAGGTTCCTCGAACGCAGCACCGCGAGCTCACGCCTGCCAGCAACCTCTGCCCAACGCAGCACAACCAGGGCCACCACCGATGAGGGAGAAGGCTCTCGACCTTGATCCTTAGACCCCATGCTGGCACGAAAGCCGCGGACAGCAACCACCTTCACAGCGCCGCACAGCGCACTCAAGCTCTCAAGCGAGAAACAAATCGGAAAAAAACAAGCACAAAACCCTATGCCAGCTGCCGACTGTACTGGACCTTATGGACTCTGATCACTGCAATATTTCGAATTCCTATGCACGCCCACAAACCTCGCTCTGATACCAGCGGTGACGACCCGAGAATCCGATTATCGGGAAGGCCCGATAACCCGAGACTAGCATCGCCACCCACGAGCCGGGAGGGCTCGGAAGGGCTAAAAGGAGTGTGGAGGCACAAAGAAATAGGAAATAAAGTAGGACAACCCACAATAACGAGCTGAAAGAAAGAACAACAATAGCTACAACAGAGTCCAGTCCAACAAAAAGTACAGTCTAAAGCAGTAAAAACGTACCACATGCCAAGTGAACACTCGGCCCCAAAGAAACACAGGATGTAACGCGCCTGGCCCAGCGCGTTACACGAATGTAACGCGCTTGCCCTGGTGCGTTACACGCCTCACGCTCTCAGTGTGAAAGCAGGATGTAACGTGCTTGCCCCAACGCGTTACACGGATGTAACGCGTCTGGCCCGGCGCGTCACGCACGCTGCCCTCCCCAACGGATAAAACGGCTCCGACGGCCCACCCTGGGCGCGTTACAAGCATGTAACGGTCCAGAGGGCACCGTCACACCCCCAGCCCTCAACTGGGCAACAGGGAAGGTGACGCACCCACCCTGGGGCGTCACAAGGCTGCGACGCGCCAGCCCTGGTGCGTCACACGCCTGACCCGAAAACTAACGGAAGAGACTCTAACGGTCTAGCCCTGGTGCGTCACAGCACTTGGCGGTCTATCGTGGGACCGTCACACCCACAGACCACCAAAGGCCAACAGAAGGGGAATGTAACGGCCCTGCCTAGGCGCGTTACACCAAGTGACGGCCACTGGAAGGACCGTCACTTCCTTCCGAGAACGCTACGGCGGGAAACGACCCAAAACTCGTCCCACGCCCCCATACCTCCACAAGAGAGGGGGAAAACAAGGGGGAAGCTCCCCAGAAGCCCCTAGCATGCATCTACGGCCTCGGATCGGCCAAAAACGCAATGAAACGGGAGATCGGCCCACAAGCCCTAAAACATGGGTTTTGCCCAAAAACCCCGATTCCACCCGCTCGGCTCACCACAGCCTACGAAACTCGCGGGAAAGGAAGTGCACGAGCTGGGGAACCATCACCCTACCTCCACCGAAGATTTCGCGCCCCGAGCTCACCGATCCGCGAAGAAACGCCGTGAAACCCTCGCCGGCTCGCGACCGCGCCACGAGCTCCCACGCACCTCCACCGCCTCGATCCTCGCCCATCCTCGCCCGCGTCCTCACCCGCGCCGCCTTCGCCTCGCCCCCGCCTCGCTCCGTCGGCCGTCGGAGAAGAGAGGGGAGAAAGAGGGTGTGAGAGAAGAGAGAGAGTGAGAAAGAGAGAATGAGAGGGGGAGAGAGAAAAGGGTTAGTATATATAGGAAAAACCCAAAAATTTGATAAATTCAGAAAATTACGGAAAATTACCTCTGCGATCCTTGGAAGGAACACAACGCAGTGGTACTGTCCCGGAGTCGTAGAACGGCACGGTTTGCCCTGCAAAGAGTTCCGAAGGCACATCAGGGAAAAACACGTGTAAAGCACAAAATACACTCCGAGACCCGCTAAAATGATCCGAAAAAAAAATCCGGGGCATTACACTTAGTCTCCCTTCATCTTTACGCTAAAGTAGGAGGCCCGGCGGGCCCCCCTGAAACTTCTGATTCTGTGTACTTTCCTTATTTCCAGGAATCTACAATGACAGCTGGAATCATGTCCGTTTGCTTCAACAAACAACCGGTGGACATGCATGTCCAGGAGGGATACTTGGCGGTACCACTGGCGTTCGGCTCGTTTCCCCTAGCTGTCGGGCTGCCCAACTGCTTGGGCGTCTTCTACACCGACCTTCTGAAGGTCGATAACCATGAGCAAGGCACTGCTACGAGTGCCCCAATGGAGACCACTATCCAGAAGGACAGCTTGCCAGAGAAGACGGCCCCCACGGCCATCGCCTGCTATGTCCACCACGTCCAGAAAAGGGGCACGGTCCCCGCTACTGCTCAAAAGGGGAGGAGGATCAACCGGAGGAGCCGGTATGTCACTGCTGACCGTTGTCTTTCCAACTCCGGAAAGACCATGATGATCGGAGGGATCCGGACGAACCTCAACGGCCGCCCGAGGGAGGTCAACCCAGATGTGATCGTCCCGTGAGTGCCCACTACGAACAGATTCCAAACTCTGGCCACCATGCATGCCAACTGGGAGGCCGATGAGAGGAAGCCACTGGCGCCCAAGCCAGCAAAATACAAACAGGTCTGGCGACCGAAGAAGATGCAGAGCTGGGCTCCAGCTCAAGATGAGGAGAAGGCTACCAATGATGTTGTCACCCACTTCAGGGCGGGAAGCCAAAGAAGAGAGGGAAAAGAAACAGGAAATGCTATTACTGCTCACCCCAGAGCCTGGGGTAGGAGAGATGAAAGAAACAATGGAGAAAGAAAACTGACTGCTGCTCGCCCCATAATGAGGGGTAGGAGACTTGAGAAGAAAGAAGACCTTGCGGTCACCCACCCCAGGGCCGGGGGCAGAAGATGGCAGAGAAAGAACCATGATGTTGCTGCCAACTGCTGCCGGAATAACGATGCGGGAATGTGTGAACCAGTCATGGTTGCCGTCCCAAGAAGAGCAAGGGCCTGTGCCAGACAGGCTGACATCTTCAAATATTCCAAGGTCGAGCATTTGAATGCTCAGATAACAAGACTGGCCTATCAGCAAAGAAGCCAGAAAAGACTGATATTCCAGCCTGAGCCGCAAAGGCGCAACTCTGAAGAGACAAAGCAAGTAGTCCAAGACTACTTCCACTACCTAGGGAGCTCTGCCCTAGGTCAACAAAGACTATCCCATGCCTTGGGCACCAGGGATGATGAAGAAGAAGAAACCTTCCAAGAAATGATGATCGGAGCCTCCTCCTCCGATTCAAATGACTATGGAGAAGGCCTCAGGGCCAGATATAATGAAGAAGACCTGCACGGGGAAGAAGACAAAGAAAGAATATCGGTCTTTGACCGGCTCAGATATCCTAGCCAAATAAAAAGAAAGGTCTACAGGCGAAAAGGAAAGATGCAAATCTTCGCCTGCAACATGGCTGGACTGGCCAGGGGACAAGATATACTACCAACTCAGCCAGATGAATTGCTCAGACTGGCAACTAGACCTGGTCCTGTCACAAGAAGAGGCCAGGCTGCAAAGGATAAAATGAAAATTGATGATGAAGCCCGTAGGATTACCACTATGACAGTTAATGTGGTAACAACAGAAGATGGAGATAACCCCTTTGTTGATGATGCTAAAGGGACTTCTGAAGATATACAAATCCCATCAACTATGGATGATGCGGGACGCTATGCGGGCTGGGGCTCTAGATGCGAATTAGGCTAAATGGACAAACTTGAGACTAGCGAGTTGCAATGGGAGAATGGCGTAAACTCACACCTAAGAATTCCCAACGAGATAAAATATGCCAAGTAACAGGAACTACGCTCATTGATGCTCCCTTTGAGTGGGAAGCTCGACGGTCCGCACGGCTGAGGCGACCAGCGTGGACTAGGGTGGTCACTCTACACTCACAACTCGGAGAGTCGTGGGACGGTCTCTCTCATCCTCACCGCAGCAGTGAATATAAAGTGATATCGAGCTAGGACCCTACCGTACACTCAAGCAGCGGCGTGTAGAGAAAATACTAAACAAGCAAGTGACCTAGGAGGGAGCGGAAACGTACCTCCACGCTCGGGGCGTGGGGAAGAAGTCCGGCCTGGTCACACAACCCCAGTACAAAGCTAACAAGTACAAACAATAACCATGCCCACTCCTCGCAGGGAGGTAAAAGGCTACACCAACATCCGGGGTCGTGCGACGAGGGGTGACGGACACGGGTCTGGTGACGCTTGCTGCCCACGGGTACTGCTGCGAGCTGCTGCAAGGACGGCAAACCACGAGTGGCGTGAAAGGTACTGACGTCCTGATGGGATGATGTAGTGGATTCCGGACCTCCTGGAGGAAGAGGGACGTCGTCGGCACCGGTGTGGAACTCCAAAGTAATCCAACCCGGTGGACAGATTGTTGCTCGGTCTGCACGCACGTAGGGAAGCAGCTGGGAGGCGAGCCTAGAGCACCACCTTCAGCGTGTCCTCTGGTCACAAAACTTGGCGGGGATGTCGACTGGGATGTCCCAAGGACCCCTCTGAAATGGCGTCAGCAGATGTGCATCGTCGGAGCCGAGGTGAATTAATTGGCAGGACCTGTGCTGTCTGGTTTGTGCGCTGGCAGCAGGACAAGGGCGGAAAGGTGGGGGTGGAACTAAGACGTCCGAGGGTCTTTTGTGGCTGGGTTTTCTCTGGTGTTTAGCTGAAGGGCGTGGGGTGAAGGGATGACAGTGGCGGGGCAGCGTGCAGAGGGAACTTTGGGCGTGGGCAGCAGTGGAAGTGGGGGTTCAGCTCTGCACTTCAGTGCAGTCAGAGCTGGAACCCAAGTTAGGGGAGATGGTCACCAAGGGGAAACTGATCTGTTGGGCGTAGGAAAATTTCTGGAGAAGGTTTAATATATGGAGGAAGGGTTTCCAAAACCCCAGACCAGTTCTTGGAGGTTTGAAGGGTGCCCCTTTGGAGGGTTTGTGTTTCTGTCCTGCGGTGACACTGTAGATGCAGATCGCGCGATGAAAGTGGTTCCAAAGGGAACTTTTTACTATGGGCGAGTTTTGGGATGAGACCTGCGCAGCTAGTTCGGGGACAGGGAGGAGAAGATATGTTATGAAGAGGTTCGCACGGTTTGATGCGGGGAAGGTGGCGTTATGGGTGGATCTTTGCGGCTCTGGTTCAGGCAGGTCTATTCCAGGAGCGTTCAGAGCAGCGAAAAGGCCTACAAAGGCAACTTTCGCTTCCGGACGAATTTTGACATGAGGTTTTCTCTGGCGTTCTGGGGACTGGAAGATGAAGAAAAGTCTAGAAGGGATGGAAGGGAGATGGGGTCGGGACGCAATAGTTCCAACCTTGTCTTTCAAGCACAAATCCTGCTAGCAGATGCTCATCCAACGCCCAAGACAGCAAGAGGTGAAGGTCCACCCCGTCGACACCACACCACCACGAACGGAAGCCGAGTCTTGCTGGATGTAGAAGGGAGGTCGCCTCCACCCTAACCAGCAGCAGCAGCTCCAGGGGTAAAGGTCTAGGGCGTCGCACCCTAGGAAGAGGAAAAGGGGGAGGGAGAGAAGTGGGAGTCGCACCCACAAGGAGAGAGGGAGGCCGCGGCCAACACAAGATTTTCTCAAAATTCTTCAATTTTTCTCCTTCCAAAATGAATTACAAGACCCCTTAAGTACATGGAAAAGAAACCCTAATTACTTGCCTAAAAGAAATACACAAAAAAGGGGGAAATAATTCAAATCCTACAAAATAGGGGAGGGGCGCATGATTCTCCTAAAAGATAGGAGAGAAGGGGGGCGGCTGCCACCTTCTCCAAGAGGAGGGAGGGGATGGTTGCGCACCAAACCCTAGGAGGGGTGAGGGCGCACCTCCCAAGGTGGGCCCACAAGGAGGGAGGGGCGGCCAGCCCAATTTGGGCCTGGTGAGTGTACCCCTAGGTGGCCCACTAACCTCCTATTAGCCTAATTAGCACAAATGTGACCCAAATGCAATCCAACTGGCCCAAAACTGGCCTACACAAGTCCAGAGTGAAAGTAAACAAAGAAGTCTGAGATCCTGGCTAGCTCTCCATGTCTTCTTCAAGCCAAAGTGAAGTCTGCGCGTCCCGAACAATGCCACACGATCTGAAATGTCGCTCTGCTGCATCGCGTCGATCTCTAGCTCAGGTGTCCTCACCAATGGATCCCATGATCCAGATGATGTTCAGGAGATATCAGCAGGAGATCAACGCTCTCCGAAGACAGCTCAATGAGAGACAGGAAGCTACATCAGTCTCGAGGCAAGCTGAAACTACGGGGCAGACATCCAGCTCCACAGAAACAACTATCCTGGCTAATCCTCTCCTAGCTGATAAGGGCAAGACACCGAGCCAACATGTTCCACAGCAAACAGCAGCTCAGCCCTCTGTGTCTCCGACACAGCCTACCGCGCCCATCTTGCGCGCCACTGTGATGACAACTCCTCACAGCCAGCAACAAGCTCACTTCTTCCCAGAAGAGATAGATCCAGCTGTGGCCCACAAGCAGATGATTGAAAGAATTGTGGAAATGAAGCTGTCAGAAAAGACTGGTGGTGATGCGGGTACCTATGATGTGTACAGGGTACCCTATCCTCCCCAATATGCTGCTAAGAAACTACCCCCAGGCGTCAGTAAGCCGCCGAAGTTTGAGAAATTTAATGGCCAAGGCTCCCCTAGGGAGCATATAGCCTACTACACTACAATCATGGGCGACCTAGCAGTCGACGAAGCTTATCAGCTCAAGTTCTTTGGCTCATCCCTCACTGGGTTGGCCTTTGAATGGTACTCAAGCCTGCCAGCCGGGTCAGTGGTTGATTGGCCTGATATGCAAAGAAAGTTCCGCGACAGATTTCATGTCACGGAAAGGGAAATCACGATAGCAGAGCTATATGCAACCAGGCAAAAACAAGATGAAAAGGTGGAGGAATTTAGCCATGAGATGCCGAAGGCCTCCTCATCAGGAAGATGCGGTGCAGATATGCAAGCAGAGCCTCAGGAGGGAGGTGCTAGAAAAGATGATCGGTGCAGATGTCAGAACATTCGACCGACTGAACAATATAGTGGCAGAGGTCGAGACATTCTTGTCCAAGCGTCCGACCGCCAATGTTCTCACTATGCCGAAGGGAAAATCCAATGAACGATGGCCATCACACTCTGAGGCCAACACCGTCGATTTCAGAACCTTCGAGCAGCAGAAGGGGAAGAAAGGGGCAGATGAAGCTCCCCCGCTGGCAGATACAGCAGAAAGGAAGGATAAAGTCTCTCTGAGAGACAAGATGAGAAAGGCATATTCCTTCCCAAAGGATAAGACGGCCGCACTGTTCAACTGGGCATACAAGTTCAATAAGGTAACATTGCCTGAACCCAAAAGACCAGCCGATGCAGCAAAGAAAGATGATCCGCTGTTCTGTCCATTTCACCGCTCGCTGGGGCACGCAATTGAAGATTGTTATGTCTTCAAAGATATCATGGAAGGAATGGTCAAGAAAGGTGAGCTGCAGCTGGGAGATTACCAGGTAAAGCCGCCTCACCCACATGAGCCTCCACCCTGGAGAGTGGCTGCCAATATGAACTCAGTCTACCAACAGCTGCCCAAGGAGGCCGTTGAAGAATGCACCAAGAATACCTATGAAGCTTGCTTCCTCACCCCACAGAAAGATCAGGAAGGATGGCAGATGATACCCATAAAAAGCAAAAAGAAGAAGACTCCTGTAGCCAGTACCAGCGGAGCAGTTATCCGGGGTGTTACACCAAGGCCTGAGCCGCCTCCAATAAAGTCAATATGGCATACAACTGAGACTGGACCAGTCATCCGGATCCCTACTCACAACCGGAGGAGACAAACTCCCCTCCCTACACATAAAGAAGTAAGCCCTGCAGCCAGGCGTCTGCAGCAATATATTAATGAGCTCGATGAGTACGAGCAGAAGAAGCCCAAGCATCTGCTGATGAAAGACTGTATACTCTGGGAACAGCTCGAAGAATTGAAAATTAAAGAGCAGCCAGAGGCAGAACAAGAAGAAGCTGAAAATGAGCCCTTCTGGGGGCAGGAGCCGGCAAAGTCAAATTCCCAAAAGAAGAAGAAACGACTCAAATCCAAGAAAGGAAATAAGGTCACGACAGTACAATGTAACACTCTGTCAGTACTCTTCTCCTTGCCCGGGGAGGACGATGAGCCGGAAGCATCCAAAGCTCCGCTAGAAGCTAACCATGCCGAAGCCTCTACCTCGGCCCATGCAACACGTTCTGGGAGAAGATGGGGGCGCCCACCACCAGCCAACCATAATATCATGTTCAGAGGGGAGCAACCCTATCAAATCCCGGAACCAGAGATATGAGGTGTCCAGGTTCCTCCCCCTGCCAGTCTGTACCAAGACAAAAAGAAGGCAGATGAAGCCCCTTCATTTCTGGAGTTCTTGTCCAGCTTAGAAAATGAGCGACCGGCTCGTACTGCTCCAGATAAAAGCAATAAATGCCAGCAGACGGCGGCTGGAAAGCAGAAACAACATGAAGAAGATGAAGAAGGTAACCCTCTAGCAAAAGCAGGGGCAGTCGCTACAGAAGAAGCCTCCCGGGAGACCGATGAAGAAGATAAAATTGGGACCGGGCAGCCAAGGCCACAGGCACCACATGAACCTCCAAGGCCCCGATGGGCAGAGGAGATGAGACTGTCTAATGTCCGGGTGGGCAGTCGAGTCATGAAAATGCTGAAGAGGCTCCCTACCAGATTCTCCATCTGGGAAATTCTCTCTCTCAGTGAAGAAGCTCGCCAAGAAATTGTGGATGCCCTGCAGTCCCCGGCACAATGTGAAGCACTCTTAATAGAGGTGAATGCTGGGCCATCAGTAACATTCACAGAGGATGATATGCTAATCCCGAATTCCGGCCATAATAGACCACTATATATGAGGGGTTCCCTGAACTGTCAGCCGATAAGCAGAATACTAATAGATCCAGGGGCTGCTGTGAATATTCTCCCATACCGCATCTATCAGAAATATTACTTTGATCTGCAGCTCACCAAGGTCAGAGATATGAAGATTGCAGGATTCAACCAGAAATGTGAAACACCTCTCGGGGTGGCTGATTTCAATCTCACATTGGGCGATCTCACTACAGTGGTACGATTCTATGTAATCGACTCCAACACCACATATAAGGCCCTGCTGGGAAGACCGTGGCTGCACGAATATCAGATAGTGCCATCCACGCTACACCAATGCATAAAATATTGCCATGAATGAAAAGAGGAAAGGGTGTTTGCAGACCTACATCCCTTCGAAGTGTTCGAGTGCCATATGCTCGATGCATCCTATTACACCGAGGTGTCACAAAGGGATAAAGGAAAAGAAACTGTGGTCAGCCAAGAAAAGCCGGCGACGAAAGAAAGAAATTGGTCTCCGCCGCCGCCAAAGGGCTACATTAAAAAGCATGGGGTGTCTCACATCTCCTATGCTGGTGATTTTGCTCGGATCACTCCTCCCGGCATACACCCAGATGATACTGAAGAAAAGATGAAAGAAAAATACACACAGGTGGAAGTTCCTCAGGGTCTAGTCAAGCCCATAGCCAGCACAGAATACCAGACAGTGCTGCCCCTAAAGACTATGGAAATCCCTCGCTTTGGCGAACCCCCTATCATATTCTACACCGGGGAGGCAGTTGAAGAAGATGATCAGGATTGCATGGCCCCTGAAGAAGCTGCAAACCTGATGGTACCAATTACGGGCCTGGATTATACTACCCAACGGGTTTCACAAATGTTCTCCAAGATGCAAATGCCATCGATACAGCCTGCTGCTCAGAAGAAAGCATTCAAGGAGTTATGGGATCCGCCTCGAGATAGCAAGGAGCTGAGGAAGATCACACAACACCGGGGACTGGGTTATACCCTGCAAGAATACTATGAAGCCGAGGTGGATGTCATCTCAGCCTTCTACCCGAATGAAGATTCCCCAAAAGTAGGGTATGATCAATACCCCTTTGAAGATGAAGAGATTATGTATCAATCCATAACAGACAATGAAGCCCAAGACAACCAGCCGGAGGCAAGGGCGTCTGATGAGACCAAGAAGGGTTGGTGCTGGGAGAATCTGTCCTGCAAAGAGGATCTGTTCCAGGCCGAAGCACAATTTGACACCGGAACCCCGGATGAAGACCAAGTAGCCAGAGAGCTACAAGAGTGCCTGGAGTTTGGGCGCATTCTAGAAGAATTCCGAGCTCTACATAATGATAACCTCTCAGGGGAGCCCACATCAGAAGAGCCTCTAAGCGCAGAAGACTCCACGTCGAAGTTTTCCGCTGAGCCAGTCACGTCCTCGGGGCAGACTGGACAGAATCCGGCCATATTGGCCTTATACGATGCACCAGCATCTGCTGATGATCGGTGTGATGAAACAGAAAGTCATGAGAATGAAGAAGATTATATCCCGGGAGGCTTCATTGATTTGCAAGAAGCCCCGCCCGAAGTTGAGGACGGAGGCCAGGCCACCGTCGATGAGCTGATAGAAGTGAATCTGGGGTCAGCAGATGAGCCAAGGCCTACGTTCCTCAGTGCACTGCTGGAGCCAGCTGTCAAAGAACAGTATATTCAGTTTCTGAAAGAATTCTGAGACTGCTTCGCATGGACATATGATGAGATGCCGGGACTGAGTTCCGATGTGGCACAGCACCGATTGGCGATAAACCCAGAGGCAAGCCCTGTGAAGCAGCCTGCCAGGAGAATGCGTCCCGAACTGATAAATCAGATCAACAAAGAAGTCGACAAGCTGATCGATGTGGGCTTTGTTGAAGAGAACCAATATACTACATGGCTGGCCAATATAGTGCCCGTGAAGAAGAAAAATGGGCAGATCAGAATATGTGTAGATTTCAGGGACCTGAATAAGGCTTGCCCGAAAGATGATTTCCCAGTGCCAATCACTGAAGTAATGATCGATGCAACCACTGGCCATGAAGCCCTGTCATTCATGGATGGGTCATCCGGATACAACCAGATCTGGATTGCTGAAGAAGACAGAGTGCATACTGCATTCCGCACCCCGAAGGGGATATTTCACTACAAAAGGATGCCGTTCGGCCTCAAGAATGCCGGCGCTACTTATCAAAGAGCTATGACAAAGATCTTTGATGATTTACTCTTCAAGAAAGTGGAGTGCTACATCGATGACCTGGTGGTGAAAACCAGCAGAAGAGAAGATCATCTGCAAGATCTGAGGATAGTGTTCCAAAGGCTACGCAGATATGAACTCAAGATGAATCCTATGAAATGTGCCTTCGGCGTGTCCAGTGGAAAATTCCTTGGGTTCGTTGTCCGTCATAGGGGCATTGAGATCGACCCATCCAAGATTAAAGCTATCCAGGAGCTCCCTCCACCAAGGAATCTCCACGAGCTGAGATCTCTACAAGGGCGTTTGGCCTATATCCGACGATTCATATCAAATCTGTCGGGGAGATGCCACCCTTTTCACAACTCATGATGAAAGATGTACCGTTCCTCTGGGACGAAGGCTGTCAGGAAGCTTTTGAGAAGCTGAAAGAATATCTCAAGACCCCTCCAGTGCTGGGGGCACCTATTAAGGGCAAGCCCCTGATACTATACATTGCAGCCACACACTGTTCCCTGGGGGCAATGTTGGCACAGATAAATGAAGAAGGCAAAGAACAGGCTCTATACTACCTGAGTCGGAGGCTGATTAGAACTGAAGAAAGCTACACCTATATAGAAAAGACATGCTTGGCACTAGTCTTTGCCGTTAAAAAACTCTGGCACTATATGCTGTCACACGAAATCAGATTGATATCTGCAGTAGATCTGCTCAAATACATATTGACTCAGCCAACACTGAAAGGCCGGTTGGGCAAATGGGCAGTAATTCTGATGGAATTCGATATCACATATATACCCTAGAGGGCAATAAAAGGACAGGCCGTGGCTGATTTCTTCGCAGAGCACCCTGTGCCAGAGAATGATATGTTGGGGACTGAGTTACCCGATGATGAAACATTAGAAGCCTGCCAGGCTCAGTCAACAATGTGGCAGCTATTCTTTGATGGAGCATCTAGGACAGAGACGGACTCCAATGGAAAGACCAGAATACGGGCCGGAGCCGGTATTGTGCTAAGATCACCAGAGGGGGAGGTTGTGCATACTTCCTGTTCTATAAACAAGCCCTGCACTAATAATGAAGCCGAGTATGAAGCTCTGATAATCGGGCTGCACATCAGCCTCCACATGGGTATCCAGATGCTTCAGGTATTTGGGGATTCAATGTTGATAATAAAGCAAATCCAAGGTGAGTTCGAAGTCTGAAAGCCGGGGTTGAACCCCTACCACCAAAAAGCTGTGCGCCACATGGCGAAGTTCTATCATATTGAGCTCAAGCATGTGGGCCGTGCACATAATGCCCAGGCTGATGCATTGGCAAAGCTAGCCAGCTCAATAGCAGTCCCACCGGATGAGACACTGAACATTGTTGTTATAAATCGGCGGTAAGTCCCCAGCATGCTAGAAGGCTGCCCCGAAGAAAATGAAGTCGCCACGATCAGTACAGAACAGGCATCTGACTGGAGACAACACCTGCTACAATGGTTTTTGCACCAACAGCTGCCGCAGAAAAGAGAAGAAAAGATGAAACCTTTAAGGATCAAAGGTTCTTATGAATTCAGAAATGGAACTCTGTTCCGAATAATGGCAGATGCACGCAAGAAGATTCTGCTCCGCTGCCTGTCCACTGAGGAAGCTTGGCAAGCGATGAAAGAAATACATGCTGGGACGGCAGGTGCTCACCAAGCTGGCCCTAAGATGAAGATAGAAATCAAGAAGCTGGGCTACTATTGGCCCACTATGTTTGAAGATTGCTGCAAGTTTGTGAAGTCATGTCAGAAATGTCAGGAGCATGCTGTTGTGCCTAGAAGGCCACCTGCCGTTCTGCACCCTACAATCCCTAGCTGGCCGTTTGCACAATGGGGAACCGATGTAGTCGGCCCACTACCAACCTCCTCAGCCGGACATAAGTACATACTGGCAATAACAGATTACTTCTCCCGATGGGCGGAAGCTATAGCATTACGAGAAGTGACTGGTGAGCTGGTTGCCAGATTCATCAAACAAAACATTATCTTCCGGTTTGGGATCCCCAGCCGAATAATATCTGATAATGGAAGTCATTTCAGAAATCAAAAGATCTATCGGCTCGCTGAGAAGTATAAGATCGAGGCAAATGGATTGGCAGAAGCCTTCAACAAAATGTTATGCACCTTGTTGGCTAAAGTCGTCAGTTCTAATAAGAAGGACTGGGAAGAAAAGATGTATGAAGCTCTATGGGCATACTGCACTGTCTTCAAGACACCTACAGGGTGCTCGCCATACTCACTGGTATACGGCTCAGAGGCAGTAGTTCCGCTGGAGCTGGAAGTCCCGTCACTCAGGGTGGCAGTCCAATATGACCTGGCCCGTGGCGAACAAACCAATGCAGAAAGAAGATTACAAGAATTGGCTGAATTGGAAGGGAAGCGCCTCCAAGCTCAGAAGAATATCCAGATGTACCAGGCCCGCATGGCCACTGCATTCAACAAACTCGTAAAAGGACGAGAATTTAAGAAACGTGACCTCGTCATGGTCAAGAAAAGAGAAGTCATGGCCTCCAACCCAAAAGGGAAGCTGAATCCTAATTGGGAAGGTCCTTATGTGATATATAGGGTCTACGAAGGAGGGGCCTACATGGTCGTTAACCATCGAGGGGAAATCCAATTCTCACCACTCAACGGTAGACACCTAAAGCTGTATCATGCCGCCCAACCAATATTCCCCGAGTAATCAGGCTAAAAGCTACCCTTCTTCCTCGGTCTAGCGACACTCCGCCCTAACCGAGCTACCCTGCTCCCTTGGTCTAGCGGCACTCTGCCCTAACTGAGCTACCCATTTCCTTGGTCTAGCGGCACTCCGCCCTAACCGAGCTACCCTTTTCTTGGTCTAGCGGCACTCCGCCCTAACCAAGCTACCCATTTCCTTGGTCTAGCGGCACTCCGCCCTAACCGAGCTACCCTGCTCCCTTGGTCTAGCGGCACTCTGCCCTAACCGAGCTACCCATTTCCTTGGTCTAGCGGCACTCCGCCCTAACCGAGCTACCCTTTTCTTGGCCTAGCGGCACTCCGCCCTAACCAAGCTACCCATTTCCTTGGTCTAGCGGCACTCCGCCCTAACCGAGCTACCCTGCTCCCTTGGTCTAGCGGCACTCTGCCGTAACCGAGCTACCCATTTCCTTGGTCTAGCGGCACTCCGCCCTAACCGAGCTACCATTTTCTTGGTCTAGCGGCACTCCGCCCTAACCAAGCTACCCATTTCCTTGGTCTAGCGGCACTCCGCCCTAACCAAGCTACCCTTCTCCCTTGGTCTAGCGGCACTCTGCCCTAACCGAGCTACCCATTTCCTTGGTCTAGCGGCACTCCGCCCTAACCGAGCTACCCTTTTCTTGGTCTAGCGGCACTCCGCCCTAGCCAAGCTACCCATTTCCTTGGTCTAGCGGCACTCCGCCCTAACCAAGCTACCCTTCTCCCTTGGTCTAGCGGCACTCTGCCCTAACCGAGCTACCCATTTCCTTGGTCTAGCGGCACTCCGCCCTAACCAAGCTACCCTTCTTCCTTGGTCTAGCGGCACTCCGCCCTAGCCGAGCCATCCCTTATCATGATCTAATGACAGTCAGACTTGTTACCCTCCCAAAAAGAGGGGAAGAGAGAATAAAAGAATGAAAATAAATAAAAATGGGGTTAAAAATAGAGATACCCTGCCGGTCTTGTTCAGGTTTTCCGAGCAAGGGTAAAAAATGGCTAAAACCCAGCTGTGGTGAAAACCCGAAAGGGCACTGCCGGCAAAATCGGGTACCCCGCCACGTGAAAACCCGGAAGGGCACGTGGGCAAAAGCAAGAGGGGGCTGGCTCCGGTGAAAACCCGAAAGGGCGCTTGGGCCAGTAATATGGTGATCCTAAAGAAACCTCACCTCCCGTCATAAACTTCTCGTCGATCGGCCGGCACCTCATCCAATCAACGATCAAACCCACCCAGTTCAGACCCTACGTCTGTCCTGATAAAACCCTCATACCTTGCCCGAGCAACAATGTCCCACCGTGATGAAATCTGCTGCTGATTAATGGGCACACTCGCCCGAGCAGCAATGAAACCTATCCGGCTTAGACCTTACGTCTATCCCGATGAAACCTATGAAATCCCTGCATTGGTATAAACCCAATATCGACGATGAAACCTGCTGTTGATTGATTGGCACATTGCCCAATCAGCGGTAAGACCTATCCAGTTTAGTCCCTACGTCTATCCTGATGAAATCCATGATATCCTTGCATTGGTATAAACCCAATACCGATGATGAAACATATCTTTGGTCGACAGGGCACCCTGCCCGATCGGCGAAGAAACCTGTTCGGTCTACATCTCGCATCTGTTCCGACTAGAGCTGCGTGTCTCGCTATGTCCTACCGTGATGAAATCTGCTGCTGATTAATGGGCACACTCGCCCGAGCAGCAATGAAACCTATCCGGCTTAGACCTTACATCTATCCCGATGAAACCCATGAAACCTTTGCATTGGTATAAACCCAATACTGATGATGAAACCTGCTGTTGATCGATTGGCACCCTGCCCGATCAGCAACAAAACCATCCCAGGGTAGACCTTACGTCTATTCTGATGAAGATTCATAAGATCCTTGCATTGGTATAAACTCAATACCAATGATGAAACCCACCTTTGGTCAATGGGCACCCTGCCCGATCAACGAAGAAACCCGTCCTATCAAATTTGCATATCCCTTTACGTCCCGCCGTGATGAGACCTACCATTGGCCGATTGGCACCCTGCCCGATCAATGATAAAACCAGCCCAGTGTGGACCTTACGTCTACCATGATGAAACCTATAAAATCCTTGCGTCGGCATATACCCAATACCGATGATAAGCGCATGCATTAATGAAGCAGCACATCGCCTGATCCGTGCTGAAGTCCCGATTCAGGAAACATATGTATATAAAAAAAATGGGGTTAAAAATAGAGATACCCCGCCAGACTTGTTCGGACATCCCGGATAAGGGCAAAAATGGCCAAAAAACCCCGCTGTGGTGAAAACCTGAAAGGGCACCGCAGGCAAAATCGGGTACCCCGCCACGTGAAAACCCGAAAGGGCGCGTGGGCAAAAGCAAGAGGGGGCTGGCTCCGGTGAAGACCCGAAAGGGCACTTGGGTCAGTAATGTGGTAATCTAAAAGTTCCATGCCAACCGGCACGCTACCTTTACCTCCCCTTCACTGATGAAGCCTTCCGTCGGTCATCTGGCTCTATGCCCCACCGATGATAAAGCCTTCCCGGGGTGGACCTTACGTCTACCCTGATGAAACCTACATACCCGCTTTCAAACGTCCCACCGACAATGAAACCCATCACCACCCTGATGAAGCCAGTCCAGCTCAGACCTCACGTCTGTCCTGATGAAGCCTACGCATTTCTTGGCAAGCCCTACATGCGATAAAACATGTTGGAATAGACCTTACGTCTATCCTGACGAGACCAACACCTTCACATACGTCCCATAGTTGATCGATTGGCATCCTGCCCGATCGATGATGAAACATATGCAAACAAATGAAAACCACATATCCTTTAATTGTCCCACCGGGCGTGCCAGACTTGTGGATGCGGATTTTTTATTTATTTATTATTTGTTCATTTATTTATATTTATGGATTTATTGGCGTGCCAGTCACATGTGTGACGATTTCAGTGTGCGCTCGACCTGACATGGTCAGTCGATTGTGAGTGATCGTGTCGGGACCTGAAGTCCGTCATACCATGAACGTTATGACGTTAATTACGTCCTTCCAGGGAAGGACAACCCTTGATTAAACGCTAAAGTAAGAGGCCTCGAGAGGCAAACAGATATTCACATGCTTAACTTTAAACTTCATACCAGGGCCGGGGAGGCGGGTAAGATAATAACATCAACCACAGAAACCGACTAGATCGTGTGGTTGGCGGTTCAAAACATTTATACTTGGTGGAAACAAGGAGATAGAAGATATCCACCACGGAAAGGCAAAGCCCTGGCCATGATATAGGTTTAAAGCTTCGATCGGTATTTCGACGGCCTTTTCTCTTAATCTGGGTTATGCCCAGGGGGAAATAGGCTATCACCCACGGAATGCCGAGATGAAAGCCGAGAGCTAGAGAGGCCGAACCTCCCAACCCGTGTACATATGGGCTATGGGGCAATGTGTGATTTTCCCTTTGAAAAGCTAGCGGGATTCATGCAGTGGCAAGACCCCCCCAAGCAAAAGGGTTATTCGTAAATCCGTTGTAGTTAGGTGGAGCATAGGGGTTATGACTCCCCTTCAATTTTATCCCCGGAACATATCGGGTGATCCACAGATATCCCTTTTGTGGGTTCGCTTTGGGTATTGGAATTCATTGGGTGGTAGATCGGGCTCTCGGCACGCTCTGAATGGACACAGGCTCTCGGCACAACCCAAAAATGGGAAGGCCAGGGCTTCCGGCGCCAAAACAAGAAGGCTGGGGGTTCCCGGTGCCAAGGCGAGAGGACTTAGGTTCCCGGCGCGACAAAGAGAAGCCAAAGGGGAGAGGGCCTTCGGCGCAGGCATCCCGGCGCGAGGAAGAAATGCTGGAAGAGGGTCTCGGCGCGGGATGGTTGAGCAAGGCTCCCGGCGCGACGAGGCTGCAAGGGGGGGTCTCCCGGCGCGGAGGATGCAAAGAGGACTCTGGAGGTTCTCGGCCCGGGCTTCCCGGCGCGCTGAGGTGAAAGGGAGAGGAGCTGCCCCTGGGGGTTCTCGGCGCCTGAAGAAGTGGGGCCGGGAGCTATTCACCCAGTTTACTGTAGGCTGAGCCGAGAGCAGTGAGGGCGCTGGGACCAGAACAGAGCTTACGGTACTCTGTTTTGGGTATCTGATTGATTCATGCCAAGGGGATGGATTTCTTTGGGGTCAAAAATAGGTCAGGGCATCAAAGTTTGAACTAGATTAGGCTTGGGCTTTATAAGAACATCAGGATCGAGGAGGAATTTGGGAAGGCCAAGGCGTAGAGGATCCCTGTCACCGGTGTCATACAGAGTCCCGGGGACAGCTTAATGTTGGCTTTTCGTGGTCCTGGGAGAATTTTGACAGCATCTCCCCCGGACTCAGCATTTGCCAGGGAATGATAGACGATCACCCACGGAATGCCGGGGTGAAAGCCAAATAGAGGGGTATTGAACCCCTAACCATGTACGTGCCTGCAGCACTGTTTCGATATCCCTTTAGAGGTCAGCGAAGCTTATGCAGTGGCGGAGCTCCATTGCCTCGGAAGGTTATAAAAGCCGATCGAGTCCGAAAAACCTCGTAGAAAAGGGGAGGGTTATCCCCATTAATTGTCACCCCCGAGGTGCATATGATGGCCCGGGGCATCCCTTGACATAACAAGAGTATTTATGGGGTTTCTTCAGTGGTAGCAAAGGTTTTACGACTTGAGGTGTACAGGTTGGCTTTTCGGCGCCGATGGCAAGGATGCCAGAGAGCTCCCGGCACGGGTTTCTCGGTGCGCTGATAGGATGGCCCGGAGGGTCTCTCGGCACATGAGGAAGAAAGAGGGCCTCCCGGCGCGCGGGGAAGAAAGCCAAGGCATAGGGGCTCTCGGCGCGCAAAGAAAAAAGGGGGGGAGGAGCTGATCCTGGTGGTTCTCGGCGCCTGAAGAAGCGGCGCCGGGAGCTATTCACCAAATTTACTGTAGGTTGATCCGAGAAGTATGAGGGCGCCGGGATCAGAACAAAGCTTACGGTACTCTATTTTTCTGGTTTTAATGATGGTTTGGGCTGAAAGTGACGGACTCTATGGGCTCTGAGCTGTCCGAAGCATCCACTTTGAGTTGGATTAGGTCTAGAATCCAGAGTAGTATTGGGATTTGAGAGGCATCTGGGAGGTGTTGGATCTATTTAAAATCCACTTTTAAATATAAAAAAAAAGTAATAGATATGGTGAAAGCAATAAAATAGCACGAGGTGCTAAAAGGAGGAGTTTGTGATCGCCAGAGGGTTTACCTCAATAAAAAATAAGATCGCATGTACCTGGTGAAAGATGTGATGCGGGATAAATGTGGATCTCTTCCTCCAACTCCAATCGGCCGGCCGACGAAGTGGGTTTTCTTGATTGATTACCTTGTAAAAAAAAAGACAATAAAGACAAGTAAAAGAAAAGGGATCAGCCAAAGTGCAGTAGCATCAGTCTAAAACTAACATAAAAATAATGAAAAGACCTCAACATGCGCACCTTCTTTTTTTTGTTTTCTTTTAAAACCCCTTAAGAAGACTTAAGGGAAGGGGAGTTTGATGATAAAAAAATGCAACAAAATGTGAACAAGGAATAGAGATATAAAGGACAGAGGGATGATGGTATGAATAAAATAAAAACAAAATAGAAGAAAAGATGAGAACCCTGCTGTCCCTGGCGACAGTAAAGGGAAGAAACCGAATAGTGATGGATGAAGCACCGGATGTAGCTCAAAGGGATGCAGAGAGGGGAGGCAGCAAGGGATGAAGAAAGCTTCTGCCCGTGATGAAAGAAAACTTCTGAACCCTCAATCCGCCGAATACTGAAGGTGCTTAACCTTCTGCACGATCGGTCAAATTTTTAATTTATAATGCCTCAAACGGATGTGATCAAACCAAGGAAGGATAAGAACAGGCAATGAGGCATCCAGGGAAGGATCAAGATCGAGCAAGAGTCCAAAGACAGCAGGGAACTGTGAGGGAAAGATTGAAAAAGGAAGGACTCTGGACTAAAACACGCCTTAATACAGGGCGTCTTTTATGAATTGACGACCTTCACAAAGACGTCTTCTCGAAACACGACCTAGGACAGGGCGTTTCTTCCTGGATTTAATTTTGGAAACGAAACCTTGCCTTGTTTGAAAGCTCAAATAACACGCCTGAGATAACGGCGTTAATTAAAATCACGCCCTGAGAGAAGGCGTTACTCATAAAAGGCCTTTTATTTTGAAAATAGATAATCCCAGAAATTAAGGGATAACACCAGGAATTCACGCCCTCACATACGGTCGTCCTTTCTTTGAAAACGCCCTACCACAGGTCGTTACTTTTAAAATTAACGCCCTTAATCAAGTCGTGAATCACAAAAATACAGGAAAAATGCAGAAAAACTCACAAAAAATAGAAAAACTTCATGTTATAGGAATATTGAAGTCTACTTGGGGCATTTATATAATAACATGAGATTTGATCAACAAAACGTCAATTTTGGCGTGTCTACAGCTGCCCCGCCTTGGCGTCTGCTTTGCAAGGGAGTGAGACAGAAATGGAGCGAAGTGTAATGAAAGGAACGAAATGGAACGAACTGATAAGGAGACGCCAAGGTGTGATGTGACACGCCTCAGACACTAAGCATTGGAAATCTTTCCAAGATTCTAAATGAAACAACTCTGAGTGGTTCCAAGGAAACAATCGATTTGTTGGATAAAAGGAGGTTAAACTAAATAATAAAGGGTGTGCGCGTGGGCACGGCAGGGAAAGACCATTGGAGAGCGATTACCAGCAAATGTGGACGTGCTGCAACCAAGGTAAATTTTGCAGAAAGTAAAAAGAATTGGGATAGAGATCAACAAAAAGAACAAA